>OX380350.1:15517072-17917072 GCA_947425015.1 Pterostichus niger
GTTTATTTCAGACTCTAATAACGTAGAAATCGTGTTTCAAGTTGAAATACGCCTTGGTACCATATCTCACCTAAAGTAAATGGTAGAATCAAACTTTAACCAAACGTAATGTTTGTACCTAGTATAAAGTTAAAAAGTTTAAACAATTTGAAAATATCACTATATTTAGGCGAGTAAACGAAAAATGTTCATTTCAGACTCTAAAAACGTAGAAATCGTGTTTCAAGTTGAAATACGCCTTGTAAACGAAAAATGTTTATTTCAGACTCTAATAACGTAGAAATCGTGTTTCAAGTTGAAATACGCCTTGGGACCATATCTCACCTAAAGTAAATGGTAGAATCAAACTTTAACCAAACGTAATGTTTGTACCTAGGGTAAAGTTAAAAAGTTTAAACAATTTGAAAATATCACTATATTTAGGCGAGTAAACGAAAAATGTTCGTCTCAGACTCTAAAACCGCAGAAATCGTGTTTCAAGTTGAAATACGCCTTGGTACCATATCTCACCTAAAGTAAATGGTAGAATCAAACTTTAACCAAACGTAATGTTTGTACCTAGTATAAAGTTAAAAAGTTTAAACAATTTTAAAATATCACTATATTTAGGCGAGTAAACGAAAAATGTTCATTTCAGACTCTAAAAACGTAGAAATCGTGTTTCAAGTTGAAATACGCCTTGTAAACGAAAAATGTTTATTTCAGACTCTAATAACGTAGAAATCGTGTTTCAAGTTGAAATACGCCTTATGACCATATCTCACCTAAAGTAAATGGTAGAATCAAACTTTAACCAAACGTAATGTTTGTACCTAGGGTAAAGTTAAAAAGTTTAAACAATTTGAAAATATCACTATATTTAGGCGAGTAAACGAAAAATGTTCATTTCAGACTCTAAAAACGTAGAAATCGTGTTTCAAGTTGAAATACGCCTTGTAAACGAAAAATGTTTATTTCAGACTCTAATAACGTAGAAATCGTGTTTCAAGTTGAAATACGCCTAGTGACCATATCTCACTTAAAGTAAATGGTAGAATCAAACTTTAACCAAACGTAATGTTTGTACCTAGGGTAAAGTTAAAAAGTTTAAACAATTTGAAAATATCACTATATTTAGGCGAGTAAACGAAAAATGTTCATTTCAGACTCTAAAAACGTAGAAATCGTGTTTCAAGTTGAAATACGCCTTGTAAACGAAAAATGTTTATTTCAGACTCTAATAACGTAGAAATCGTGTTTCAAGTTGAAATACGCCTTGGTACCATATCTCACCTAAAGTAAATGGTAGAATCAAACTTTAACCAAACGTAATGTTTGTACCTAGTATAAAGTTAAAAAGTTTAAACAATTTGAAAATATCACTATATTTAGGCGAGTAAACGAAAAATGTTCATTTCAGACTCTAATAACGTAGAAATCGTGTTTCAAGTTGAAATACGCCTTGGGACCATATCTCACCTAAAGTAAATGGTAGAATCAAACTTTAACCAAACGTAATGTTTGTACCTAGGGTAAAGTTAAAAAGTTTAAACAATTTGAAAATATCACTATATTTAGGCGAGTAAACGAAAAATGTTCGTCTCAGACTCTAAAACCGCAGAAATCGTGTTTCAAGTTGAAATACGCCTTGTAAACGAAAAATGTTTATTTCAGACTCTAATAACGTAGAAATCGTGTTTCAAGTTGAAATACGCCTTGGGACCATATCTCACCTAAAGTAAATGGTAGAATCAAACTTTAACCAAACGTAATGTTTGTACCTAGGGTAAAGTTAAAAAGTTTAAACAATTTGAAAATATCACTATATTTAGGCGAGTAAACGAAAAATGTTCGTCTCAGACTCTAAAACCGCAGAAATCGTGTTTCAAGTTGAAATACGCCTTGGGACCATATCTCACCTAAAGTAAATGGTAGAATCAAACTTTAACCAAACGTAATGTTTGTACCTAGGGTAAAGTTAAAAAGTTTAAACAATTTGAAAATATCACTATATTTAGGCGAGTAAACGAAAAATGTTCATTTCAGACTCTAAAAACGTAGAAATCGTGTTTCAAGTTGAAATACGCATTGTAAACGAAAAATGTTTATTTCAGACTCTAATAACGTGGAAATCGTGTTTCAAGTTGAAATACGCCTTGGGACCATATCTCACCTAAAGTAAATGGTAGAATCAAACTTTAACCAAACGTAATGTTTGTACCTAGGGTAAAGTTAAAAAGTTTAAACAATTTGAAAATATCACTATATTTAGGCGAGTAAACGAAAAATGTTCATTTCAGACTCTAAAAACGTAGAAATCGTGTTTCAAGTTGAAATACGCCTTGTAAACGAAAAATGTTTATTTCAGACTCTAATAACGTAGAAATCGTGTTTCAAGTTGAAATACGCCTAGTGACCATATCTCACTTAAAGTAAATGGTAGAATCAAACTTTAACCAAACGTAATGTTTGTACCTAGGGTAAAGTTAAAAAGTTTAAACAATTTGAAAATATCACTATATTTAGGCGAGTAAACGAAAAATGTTCATTTCAGACTCTAAAAACGTAGAAATCGTGTTTCAAGTTGAAATACGCCTTGTAAACGAAAAATGTTTATTTCAGACTCTAATAACGTAGAAATCGTGTTTCAAGTTGAAATACGCCTTGGTACCATATCTCACCTAAAGTAAATGGTAGAATCAAACTTTAACCAAACGTAATGTTTGTACCTAGTATAAAGTTAAAAAGTTTAAACAATTTGAAAATATCACTATATTTAGGCGAGTAAACGAAAAATGTTCATTTCAGACTCTAATAACGTAGAAATCGTGTTTCAAGTTGAAATACGCCTTGGGACCATATCTCACCTAAAGTAAATGGTAGAATCAAACTTTAACCAAACGTAATGTTTGTACCTAGGGTAAAGTTAAAAAGTTTAAACAATTTGAAAATATCACTATATTTAGGCGAGTAAACGAAAAATGTTCATTTCAGACTCTAAAAACGTAGAAATCGTGTTTCAAGTTGAAATACGCCTTGTAAACGAAAAATGTTTATTTCAGACTCTAATAACGTAGAAATCGTGTTTCAAGTTGAAATACGCCTTGGTACCATATCTCACCTAAAGTAAATGGTAGAATCAAACTTTAACCAAACGTAATGTTTGTACCTAGTATAAAGTTAAAAAGTTTAAACAATTTGAAAATATCACTATATTTAGGCGAGTAAACGAAAAATGTTCATTTCAGACTCTAAAAACGTAGAAATCGTGTTTCAAGTTGAAATACGCCTTGTAAACGAAAAATGTTTATTTCAGACTCTAATAACGTAGAAATCGTGTTTCAAGTTGAAATACGCCTTGGGACCATATCTCACCTAAAGTAAATGGTAGAATCAAACTTTAACCAAACGTAATGTTTGTACCTAGGGTAAAGTTAAAAAGTTTAAACAATTTGAAAATATCACTATATTTAGGCGAGTAAACGAAAAATGTTCGTCTCAGACTCTAAAACCGCAGAAATCGTGTTTCAAGTTGAAATACGCCTTGGTACCATATCTCACCTAAAGTAAATGGTAGAATCAAACTTTAACCAAACGTAATGTTTGTACCTAGTATAAAGTTAAAAAGTTTAAACAATTTTAAAATATCACTATATTTAGGCGAGTAAACGAAAAATGTTCATTTCAGACTCTAAAAACGTAGAAATCGTGTTTCAAGTTGAAATACGCCTTGTAAACGAAAAATGTTTATTTCAGACTCTAATAACGTAGAAATCGTGTTTCAAGTTGAAATACGCCTTATGACCATATCTCACCTAAAGTAAATGGTAGAATCAAACTTTAACCAAACGTAATGTTTGTACCTAGGGTAAAGTTAAAAAGTTTAAACAATTTGAAAATATCACTATATTTAGGCGAGTAAACGAAAAATGTTCATTTCAGACTCTAAAAACGTAGAAATCGTGTTTCAAGTTGAAATACGCCTTGTAAACGAAAAATGTTTATTTCAGACTCTAATAACGTAGAAATCGTGTTTCAAGTTGAAATACGCCTAGTGACCATATCTCACTTAAAGTAAATGGTAGAATCAAACTTTAACCAAACGTAATGTTTGTACCTAGGGTAAAGTTAAAAAGTTTAAACAATTTGAAAATATCACTATATTTAGGCGAGTAAACGAAAAATGTTCATTTCAGACTCTAAAAACGTAGAAATCGTGTTTCAAGTTGAAATACGCCTTGTAAACGAAAAATGTTTATTTCAGACTCTAATAACGTAGAAATCGTGTTTCAAGTTGAAATACGCCTTGGTACCATATCTCACCTAAAGTAAATGGTAGAATCAAACTTTAACCAAACGTAATGTTTGTACCTAGTATAAAGTTAAAAAGTTTAAACAATTTGAAAATATCACTATATTTAGGCGAGTAAACGAAAAATGTTCATTTCAGACTCTAATAACGTAGAAATCGTGTTTCAAGTTGAAATACGCCTTGGGACCATATCTCACCTAAAGTAAATGGTAGAATCAAACTTTAACCAAACGTAATGTTTGTACCTAGGGTAAAGTTAAAAAGTTTAAACAATTTGAAAATATCACTATATTTAGGCGAGTAAACGAAAAATGTTCGTCTCAGACTCTAAAACCGCAGAAATCGTGTTTCAAGTTGAAATACGCCTTGTAAACGAAAAATGTTTATTTCAGACTCTAATAACGTAGAAATCGTGTTTCAAGTTGAAATACGCCTTGGGACCATATCTCACCTAAAGTAAATGGTAGAATCAAACTTTAACCAAACGTAATGTTTGTACCTAGGGTAAAGTTAAAAAGTTTAAACAATTTGAAAATATCACTATATTTAGGCGAGTAAACGAAAAATGTTCGTCTCAGACTCTAAAACCGCAGAAATCGTGTTTCAAGTTGAAATACGCCTTGGGACCATATCTCACCTAAAGTAAATGGTAGAATCAAACTTTAACCAAACGTAATGTTTGTACCTAGGGTAAAGTTAAAAAGTTTAAACAATTTGAAAATATCACTATATTTAGGCGAGTAAACGAAAAATGTTCATTTCAGACTCTAAAAACGTAGAAATCGTGTTTCAAGTTGAAATACGCATTGTAAACGAAAAATGTTTATTTCAGACTCTAATAACGTAGAAATCGTGTTTCAAGTTGAAATACGCCTTGGGACCATATCTCACCTAAAGTAAATGGTAGAATCAAACTTTAACCAAACGTAATGTTTGTACCTAGGGTAAAGTTAAAAAGTTTAAACAATTTGAAAATATCACTATATTTAGGCGAGTAAACGAAAAATGTTCGTCTCAGACTCTAAAACCGCAGAAATCGTGTTTCAAGTTGAAATACGCCTTGTAAACGAAAAATGTTTATTTCAGACTCTAATAACGTAGAAATCGTGTTTCAAGTTGACATACGCCTTGGTACCATATCTCACCTAAAGTAAATGGTAGAATCAAACTTTAACCAAACGTAATGTTTGTACCTAGTATAAAGTTAAAAAGTTTAAACAATTTTAAAATATCACTATATTTAGGCGAGTAAACGAAAAATGTTCATTTCAGACTCTAAAAACGTAGAAATCGTGTTTCAAGTTGAAATACGCCTTGTAAACGAAAAATGTTTATTTCAGACTCTAATAACGTAGAAATCGTGTTTCAAGTTGAAATACGCCTTGGGACCATATCTCACCTAAAGTAAATGGTAGAATCAAACTTTAACCAAACGTAATGTTTGTACCTAGGGTAAAGTTAAAAAGTTTAAACAATTTGAAAATATCACTATATTTAGGCGAGTAAACGAAAAATGTTCATTTCAGACTCTAAAAACGTAGAAATCGTGTTTCAAGTTGAAATACGCCTTGTAAACGAAAAATGTTTATTTCAGACTCTAATAACGTAGAAATCGTGTTTCAAGTTGAAATACGCCTAGTGACCATATCTCACTTAAAGTAAATGGTAGAATCAAACTTTAACCAAACGTAATGTTTGTACCTAGGGTAAAGTTAAAAAGTTTAAACAATTTGAAAATATCACTATATTTAGGCGAGTAAACGAAAAATGTTCATTTCAGACTCTAAAAACGTAGAAATCGTGTTTCAAGTTGAAATACGCCTTGTAAACGAAAAATGTTTATTTCAGACTCTAATAACGTAGAAATCGTGTTTCAAGTTGAAATACGCCTTGGTACCATATCTCACCTAAAGTAAATGGTAGAATCAAACTTTAACCAAACGTAATGTTTGTACCTAGTATAAAGTTAAAAAGTTTAAACAATTTGAAAATATCACTATATTTAGGCGAGTAAACGAAAAATGTTCATTTCGGACTCTAATAACGTAGAAATCGTGTTTCAAGTTGAAATACGCCTTGGGACCATATCTCACCTAAAGTAAATGGTAGAATCAAACTTTAACCAAACGTAATGTTTGTACCTAGGGTAAAGTTAAAAAGTTTAAACAATTTGAAAATATCACTATATTTAGGCGAGTAAACGAAAAATGTTCATTTCAGACTCTAAAAACGTAGAAATCGTGTTTCAAGTTGAAATACGCCTTGTAAACGAAAAATGT
This sequence comes from Pterostichus niger, assembly GCA_947425015.1. Lineage (NCBI taxonomy): Eukaryota > Metazoa > Arthropoda > Insecta > Coleoptera > Carabidae > Pterostichus > Pterostichus niger. The sequence goes on from OX380350.1 coordinate 15,523,643, forward strand.
TTATTTCAGACTCTAATAACGTAGAAATCGTGTTTCAAGTTGAAATACGCCTTGGTACCATATCTCACCTAAAGTAAATGGTAGAATCAAACTTTAACCAAACGTAATGTTTGTACCTAGTATAAAGTTAAAAAGTTTAAACAATTTGAAAATATCACTATATTTAGGCGAGTAAACGAAAAATGTTCATTTCAGACTCTAAAAACGTAGAAATCGTGTTTCAAGTTGAAATACGCCTTGTAAACGAAAAATGTTTATTTCAGACTCTAATAACGTAGAAATCGTGTTTCAAGTTGAAATACGCCTTGGGACCATATCTCACCTAAAGTAAATGGTAGAATCAAACTTTAACCAAACGTAATGTTTGTACCTAGGGTAAAGTTAAAAAGTTTAAACAATTTGAAAATATCACTATATTTAGGCGAGTAAACGAAAAATGTTCGTCTCAGACTCTAAAACCGCAGAAATCGTGTTTCAAGTTGAAATACGCCTTGGTACCATATCTCACCTAAAGTAAATGGTAGAATCAAACTTTAACCAAACGTAATGTTTGTACCTAGTATAAAGTTAAAAAGTTTAAACAATTTTAAAATATCACTATATTTAGGCGAGTAAACGAAAAATGTTCATTTCAGACTCTAAAAACGTAGAAATCGTGTTTCAAGTTGAAATACGCCTTGTAAACGAAAAATGTTTATTTCAGACTCTAATAACGTAGAAATCGTGTTTCAAGTTGAAATACGCCTTATGACCATATCTCACCTAAAGTAAATGGTAGAATCAAACTTTAACCAAACGTAATGTTTGTACCTAGGGTAAAGTTAAAAAGTTTAAACAATTTGAAAATATCACTATATTTAGGCGAGTAAACGAAAAATGTTCATTTCAGACTCTAAAAACGTAGAAATCGTGTTTCAAGTTGAAATACGCCTTGTAAACGAAAAATGTTTATTTCAGACTCTAATAACGTAGAAATCGTGTTTCAAGTTGAAATACGCCTAGTGACCATATCTCACTTAAAGTAAATGGTAGAATCAAACTTTAACCAAACGTAATGTTTGTACCTAGGGTAAAGTTAAAAAGTTTAAACAATTTGAAAATATCACTATATTTAGGCGAGTAAACGAAAAATGTTCATTTCAGACTCTAAAAACGTAGAAATCGTGTTTCAAGTTGAAATACGCCTTGTAAACGAAAAATGTTTATTTCAGACTCTAATAACGTAGAAATCGTGTTTCAAGTTGAAATACGCCTTGGTACCATATCTCACCTAAAGTAAATGGTAGAATCAAACTTTAACCAAACGTAATGTTTGTACCTAGTATAAAGTTAAAAAGTTTAAACAATTTGAAAATATCACTATATTTAGGCGAGTAAACGAAAAATGTTCATTTCAGACTCTAATAACGTAGAAATCGTGTTTCAAGTTGAAATACGCCTTGGGACCATATCTCACCTAAAGTAAATGGTAGAATCAAACTTTAACCAAACGTAATGTTTGTACCTAGGGTAAAGTTAAAAAGTTTAAACAATTTGAAAATATCACTATATTTAGGCGAGTAAACGAAAAATGTTCATTTCAGACTCTAAAAACGTAGAAATCGTGTTTCAAGTTGAAATACGCCTTGTAAACGAAAAATGTTTATTTCAGACTCTAATAACGTAGAAATCGTGTTTCAAGTTGAAATACGCCTTGGTACCATATCTCACCTAAAGTAAATGGTAGAATCAAACTTTAACCAAACGTAATGTTTGTACCTAGTATAAAGTTAAAAAGTTTAAACAATTTGAAAATATCACTATATTTAGGCGAGTAAACGAAAAATGTTCATTTCAGACTCTAAAAACGTAGAAATCGTGTTTCAAGTTGAAATACGCCTTGTAAACGAAAAATGTTTATTTCAGACTCTAATAACGTAGAAATCGTGTTTCAAGTTGAAATACGCCTTGGGACCATATCTCACCTAAAGTAAATGGTAGAATCAAACTTTAACCAAACGTAATGTTTGTACCTAGGGTAAAGTTAAAAAGTTTAAACAATTTGAAAATATCACTATATTTAGGCGAGTAAACGAAAAATGTTCGTCTCAGACTCTAAAACCGCAGAAATCGTGTTTCAAGTTGAAATACGCCTTGGTACCATATCTCACCTAAAGTAAATGGTAGAATCAAACTTTAACCAAACGTAATGTTTGTACCTAGTATAAAGTTAAAAAGTTTAAACAATTTTAAAATATCACTATATTTAGGCGAGGAAACGAAAAATGTTCATTTCAGACTCTAAAAACGTAGAAATCGTGTTTCAAGTTGAAATACGCCTTGTAAACGAAAAATGTTTATTTCAGACTCTAATAACGTAGAAATCGTGTTTCAAGTTGAAATACGCCTTATGACCATATCTCACCTAAAGTAAATGGTAGAATCAAACTTTAACCAAACGTAATGTTTGTACCTAGGGTAAAGTTAAAAAGTTTAAACAATTTGAAAATATCACTATATTTAGGCGAGTAAACGAAAAATGTTCATTTCAGACTCTAAAAACGTAGAAATCGTGTTTCAAGTTGAAATACGCCTTGTAAACGAAAAATGTTTATTTCAGACTCTAATAACGTAGAAATCGTGTTTCAAGTTGAAATACGCCTAGTGACCATATCTCACTTAAAGTAAATGGTAGAATCAAACTTTAACCAAACGTAATGTTTGTACCTAGGGTAAAGTTAAAAAGTTTAAACAATTTGAAAATATCACTATATTTAGGCGAGTAAACGAAAAATGTTCATTTCAGACTCTAAAAACGTAGAAATCGTGTTTCAAGTTGAAATACGCCTTGTAAACGAAAAATGTTTATTTCAGACTCTAATAACGTAGAAATCGTGTTTCAAGTTGAAATACGCCTTGGTACCATATCTCACCTAAAGTAAATGGTAGAATCAAACTTTAACCAAACGTAATGTTTGTACCTAGTATAAAGTTAAAAAGTTTAAACAATTTGAAAATATCACTATATTTAGGCGAGTAAACGAAAAATGTTCATTTCAGACTCTAATAACGTAGAAATCGTGTTTCAAGTTGAAATACGCCTTGGGACCATATCTCACCTAAAGGAAATGGTAGAATCAAACTTTAACCAAACGTAATGTTTGTACCTAGGGTAAAGTTAAAAAGTTTAAACAATTTGAAAATATCACTATATTTAGGCGAGTAAACGAAAAATGTTCGTCTCAGACTCTAAAACCGCAGAAATCGTGTTTCAAGTTGAAATACGCCTTGTAAACGAAAAATGTTTATTTCAGACTCTAATAACGTAGAAATCGTGTTTCAAGTTGAAATACGCCTTGGGACCATATCTCACCTAAAGTAAATGGTAGAATCAAACTTTAACCAAACGTAATGTTTGTACCTAGGGTAAAGTTAAAAAGTTTAAACAATTTGAAAATATCACTATATTTAGGCGAGTAAACGAAAAATGTTCGTCTCAGACTCTAAAACCGCAGAAATCGTGTTTCAAGTTGAAATACGCCTTGGTACCATATCTCACCTAAAGTAAATGGTAGAATCAAACTTTAACCAAACGTAATGTTTGTACCTAGTATAAAGTTAAAAAGTTTAAACAATTTTAAAATATCACTATATTTAGGCGAGTAAACGAAAAATGTTCATTTCAGACTCTAAAAACGTAGAAATCGTGTTTCAAGTTGAAATACGCATTGTAAACGAAAAATGTTTATTTCAGACTCTAATAACGTAGAAATCGTGTTTCAAGTTGAAATACGCCTTGGGACCATATCTCACCTAAAGTAAATGGTAGAATCAAACTTTAACCAAACGTAATGTTTGTACCTAGGGTAAAGTTAAAAAGTTTAAACAATTTGAAAATATCACTATATTTAGGCGAGTAAACGAAAAATGTTCATTTCAGACTCTAAAAACGTAGAAATCGTGTTTCAAGTTGAAATACGCCTTGTAAACGAAAAATGTTTATTTCAGACTCTAATAACGTAGAAATCGTGTTTCAAGTTGAAATACGCCTAGTGACCATATCTCACTTAAAGTAAATGGTAGAATCAAACTTTAACCAAACGTAATGTTTGTACCTATGGTAAAGTTAAAAAGTTTAAACAATTTGAAAATATCACTATATTTAGGCGAGTAAACGAAAAATGTTCATTTCAGACTCTAAAAACGTAGAAATCGTGTTTCAAGTTGAAATACGCCTTGTAAACGAAAAATGTTTATTTCAGACTCTAATAACGTAGAAATCGTGTTTCAAGTTGAAATACGCCTTGGTACCATATCTCACCTAAAGTAAATGGTAGAATCAAACTTTAACCAAACGTAATGTTTGTACCTAGTATAAAGTTAAAAAGTTTAAACAATTTGAAAATATCACTATATTTAGGCGAGTAAACGAAAAATGTTCATTTCAGACTCTAAAAACGTAGAAATCGTGTTTCAAGTTGAAATACGCCTTGTAAACGAAAAATGTTTATTTCAGACTCTAATAACGTAGAAATCGTGTTTCAAGTTGAAATACGCCTTGGGACCATATCTCACCTAAAGTAAATGGTAGAATCAAACTTTAACCAAACGTAATGTTTGTACCTAGGGTAAAGTTAAAAAGTTTAAACAATTTGAAAATATCACTATATTTAGGCGAGTAAACGAAAAATGTTCGTCTCAGACTCTAAAACCGCAGATATCGTATTTCAAGTTGAAATACGCCTTGGTACCATATCTCACCTAAAGTAAATGGTAGAATCAAACTTTAACCAAACGTAATGTTTGTACCTAGTATAAAGTTAAAAAGTTTAAACAATTTGAAAATATCACTATATTTAGGCGAGTAAACGAAAAATGTTCATTTCAGACTCTAAAAACGTAGAAATCGTGTTTCAAGTTGAAATACGCCTTGTAAACGAAAAATGTTTATTTCAGACTCTAATAACGTAGAAATCGTGTTTCAAGTTAAAATACGCCTTGGGACCATATCTCACCTAAAGTAAATGGTAGAATCAAACTTTAACCAAACGTAATGTTTGTACCTAGGGTAAAGTTAAAAAGTTTAAACAATTTGAAAATATCACTATATTTAGGCGAGTAAACGAAAAATGTTCGTCTCAGACTCTAAAACCGCAGAAATCGTGTTTCAAGTTGAAATACGCCTTGGTACCATATCTCACCTAAAGTAAATGGTAGAATCAAACTTTAACCAAACGTAATGTTTGTACCTAGTATAAAGTTAAAAAGTTTAAACAATTTTAAAATATAACTATATTTAGGCGAGTAAACGAAAAATGTTCATTTCAGACTCTAAAAACGTAGAAATCGTGTTTCAAGTTGAAATACGCCTTGTAAACGAAAAATGTTTATTTCAGACTCTAATAACGTAGAAATCGTGTTTCAAGTTGAAATACGCCTTGGGACCATATCTCACCTAAAGTAAATGGTAGAATCAAACTTTAACCAAACGTAATGTTTGTACCTAGGGTAAAGTTAAAAAGTTTAAACAATTTGAAAATATCACTATATTTAGGCGAGTAAACGAAAAATGTTCATTTCAGACTCTAAAAACGTAGAAATCGTGTTTCAAGTTGAAGTACGCATTGTAAACGAAAAATGTTTATTTCAGACTCTAATAACGTAGAAATCGTGTTTCAAGTTGAAATACGCCTTGGGACCATATCTCACCTAAAGTAAATGGTAGAATCAAACTTTAACCAAACGTAATGTTTGTACCTAGGGTAAAGTTAAAAAGTTTAAACAATTTGAAAATATCACTATATTTAGGCGAGTAAACGAAAAATGTTCATTTCAGACTCTAAAAACGTAGAAATCGTGTTTCAAGTTGAAATACGCCTTGTAAACGAAAAATGTTTATTTCAGACTCTAATAACGTAGAAATCGTGTTTCAAGTTGAAATACGCCTAGTGACCATATCTCACTTAAAGTAAATGGTAGAATCAAACTTTAACCAAACGTAATGTTTGTACCTATGGTAAAGTTAAAAAGTTTAAACAATTTGAAAATATCACTATATTTAGGCGAGTAAACGAAAAATGTTCATTTCAGACTCTAAAAACGTAGAAATCGTGTTTCAAGTTGAAATACGCCTTGTAAACGAAAAATGTTTATTTCAGACTCTAATAACGTAGAAATCGTGTTTCAAGTTGAAATACGCCTTGGTACCATATCTCACCTAAAGTAAATGGTAGAATCAAACTTTAACCAAACGTAATGTTTGTACCTAGTATAAAGTTAAAAAGTTTAAACAATTTGAAAATATCACTATATTTAGGCGAGTAAACGAAAAATGTTCATTTCAGACTCTAAAAACGTAGAAATCGTGTTTCAAGTTGAAATACGCCTTGGAAACGAAAAATGTTTATTTCAGACTCTAATAACGTAGAAATCGTGTTTCAAGTTGAAATACGCCTTGGGACCATATCTCACCTAAAGTAAATGGTAGAATCAAACTTTAACCAAACGTAATGTTTGTACCTAGGGTAAAGTTAAAAAGTTTAAACAATTTGAAAATATCACTATATTTAGGCGAGTAAACGAAAAATGTTCGTCTCAGACTCTAAAACCGCAGATATCGTATTTCAAGTTGAAATACGCCTTGGTACCATATCTCACCTAAAGTAAATGGTAGAATCAAACTTTAACCAAACGTAATGTTTGTACCTAGTATAAAGTTAAAAAGTTTAAACAATTTGAAAATATCACTATATTTAGGCGAGTAAACGAAAAATGTTCATTTCAGACTCTAAAAACGTAGAAATCGTGTTTCAAGTTGAAATACGCCTTGTAAACGAAAAATGTTTATTTCAGACTCTAATAACGTAGAAATCGTGTTTCAAGTTAAAATACGCCTTGGGACCATATCTCACCTAAAGTAAATGGTAGAATCAAACTTTAACCAAACGTAATGTTTGTACCTAGGGTAAAGTTAAAAAGTTTAAACAATTTGAAAATATCACTATATTTAGGCGAGTAAACGAAAAATGTTCGTCTCAGACTCTAAAACCGCAGAAATCGTGTTTCAAGTTGAAATACGCCTTGGTACCATATCTCACCTAAAGTAAATGGTAGAATCAAACTTTAACCAAACGTAATGTTTGTACCTAGTATAAAGTTAAAAAGTTTAAACAATTTTAAAATATAACTATATTTAGGCGAGTAAACGAAAAATGTTCATTTCAGACTCTAAAAACGTAGAAATCGTGTTTCAAGTTGAAATACGCCTTGTAAACGAAAAATGTTTATTTCAGACTCTAATAACGTAGAAATCGTGTTTCAAGTTGAAATACGCCTTGGGACCATATCTCACCTAAAGTAAATGGTAGAATCAAACTTTAACCAAACGTAATGTTTGTACCTAGGGTAAAGTTAAAAAGTTTAAACAATTTGAAAATATCACTATATTTAGGCGAGTAAACGAAAAATGTTCGTCTCAGACTCTAAAACCGCAGAAATCGTGTTTCAAGTTGAAATACGCCTTGGTACCATATCTCACCTAAAGTAAATGGTAGAATCAAACTTTAACCAAACGTAATGTTTGTACCTAGTATAAAGTTAAAAAGTTTAAACAATTTTAAAATATCACTATATTTAGGCGAGTAAACGAAAAATGTTCATTTCAGACTCTAAAAACGTAGAAATCGTGTTTCAAGTTGAAATACGCCTTGTAAACGAAAAATGTTTATTTCAGACTCTAATAACGTAGAAATCGTGTTTCAAGTTGAAATACGCCTAGTGACCATATCTCACTTAAAGTAAATGGTAGAATCAAACTTTAACCAAACGTAATGTTTGTACCTAGGGTAAAGTTAAAAAGTTTAAACAATTTGAAAATATCACTATATTTAGGCGAGTAAACGAAAAATGTTCATTTCAGACTCTAAAAACGTAGAAATCGTGTTTCAAGTTGAAATACGCCTTGTAAACGAAAAATGTTTATTTCAGACTCTAATAACGTAGAAATCGTGTTTCAAGTTGAAATACGCCTTGGTACCATATCTCACCTAAAGTAAATGGTAGAATCAAACTTTAACCAAACGTAATGTTTGTACCTAGTATAAAGTTAAAAAGTTTAAACAATTTGAAAATATCACTATATTTAGGCGAGTAAACGAAAAATGTTCATTTCAGACTCTAAAAACGTAGAAATCGTGTTTCAAGTTGAAATACGCCTTGTAAACGAAAAATGTTTATTTCAGACTCTAATAACGTAGAAATCGTGTTTCAAGTTGAAATACGCCTTGGGACCATATCTCACCTAAAGTAAATGGTAGAATCAAACTTTACCCAAACGTAATGTTTGTACCTAGGGTAAAGTTAAAAAGTTTAAACAATTTGAAAATATCACTATATTTAGGCGAGTAAACGAAAAATGTTCATTTCAGACTCTAAAAACGTAGAAATCGTGTTTCAAGTTGAAATACGCCTTGTAAACGAAAAATGTTTATTTCAGACTCTAATAACGTAGAAATCGTGTTTCAAGTTGAAATACGCCTTGGGACCATATCTCACCTAAAGTAAATGGTAGAATCAAACTTTAACCAAACGTAATGTTTGTACCTAGTATAAAGTTAAAAAGTTTAAACAATTTTAAAATATCACTATATTTACGCGAGTAAACGAAAAATGTTCATTTCAGACTCTAAAAACGTAGAAATCGTGTTTCAAGTTGAAATACGCCTTGTAAACGAAAAATGTTTATTTCAGACTCTAATAACGTAGAAATCGTGTTTCAAGTTGAAATACGCCTTGGGACCATATCTCACCTAAAGTAAATGGTAGAATCAAACTTTAACCAAACGTAATGTTTGTACCTAGGGTAAAGTTAAAAAGTTTAAACAATTTGAAAATATCACTATATTTAGGCGAGTAAACGAAAAATGTTCATTTCAGACTCTAAAAACGTAGAAATCGTGTTTCAAGTTGAAATACGCCTTGTAAACGAAAAATGTTTATTTCAGACTCTAATAACGTAGAAATCGTGTTTCAAGTTGAAATACGCCTAGTGACCATATCTCACTTAAAGTAAATGGTAGAATCAAACTTTAACCAAACGTAATGTTTGTACCTAGGGTAAAGTTAAAAAGTTTAAACAATTTGAAAATATCACTATATTTAGGCGAGTAAACGAAAAATGTTCATTTCAGACTCTAAAAACGTAGAAATCGTGTTTCAAGTTGAAATACGCCTTGTAAACGAAAAATGTTTATTTCAGACTCTAATAACGTAGAAATCGTGTTTCAAGTTGAAATACGCCTTGGTACCATATCTCACCTAAAGTAAATGGTAGAATCAAACTTTAACCAAACGTAATGTTTGTACCTAGTATAAAGTTAAAAAGTTTAAACAATTTGAAAATATCACTATATTTAGGCGAGTAAACGAAAAATGTTCATTTCAGACTCTAAAAACGTAGAAATCGTGTTTCAAGTTGAAATACGCCTTGTAAACGAAAAATGTTTATTTCAGACTCTAATAACGTAGAAATCGTGTTTCAAGTTGAAATACGCCTTGGGACCATATCTCACCTAAAGTAAATGGTAGAATCAAACTTTAACCAAACGTAATGTTTGTACCTAGGGTAAAGTTAAAAAGTTTAAACAATTTGAAAATATCACTATATTTAGGCGAGTAAACGAAAAATGTTCGTCTCAGACTCTAAAACCGCAGAAATCGTGTTTCAAGTTGAAATAAGCCTTGGTACCATATCTCACCTAAAGTAAATGGTAGAATCAAACTTTAACCAAACGTAATGTTTGTACCTAGTATAAAGTTAAAAAGTTTAAACAACTTTAAAATATCACTATATTTAGGCGAGTAAACGAAAAATGTTCATTTCAGACTCTAAAAACGTAGAAATCGTGTTTCAAGTTGAAATACGCCTTGTAAACGAAAAATGTTTATTTCAGACTCTAATAACGTAGAAATCGTGTTTCAAGTTGAAATACGCCTTGGGACCATATCTCACCTAAAGTAAATGGTAGAATCAAACTTTAACCAAACGTAATGTTTGTACCTAGTATAAAGTTAAAAAGTTTAAACAATTTGAAAATATCATTATATTTAGGCGAGTAAACGAAAAATGTTCATTTCAGACTCTAAAAACGTAGAAATCGTGTTTCAAGTTGAAATACGCCTTGTAAACGAAAAATGTTTATTTCAGACTCTAATAACGTAGAAATCGTGTTTCAAGTTGAAATACGCCTAGTGACCATATCTCACTTAAAGTAAATGGTAGAATCAAACTTTAACCAAACGTAATGTTTGTACCTAGGGTAAAGTTAAAAAGTTTAAACAATTTGAAAATATCACTATATTTAGGCGAGTAAACGAAAAATGTTCATTTCAGACTCTAAAAACGTAGAAATCGTGTTTCAAGTTGAAATACGCCTTGTAAACGAAAAATGTTTATTTCAGACTCTAATAACGTAGAAATCGTGTTTCAAGTTGAAATACGCCTTGGTACCATATCTCACCTAAAGTAAATGGTAGAATCAAACTTTAACCAAACGTAATGTTTGTACCTAGTATAAAGTTAAAAAGTTTAAACAATTTGAAAATATCACTATATTTAGGCGAGTAAACGAAAAATGTTCATTTCAGACTCTAAAAACGTAGAAATCGTGTTTCAAGTTGAAATACGCCTTGTAAACGAAAAATGTTTATTTCAGACTCTAATAACGTAGAAATCGTGTTTCAAGTTGAAATACGCCTTGGGACCATATCTCACCTAAAGTAAATGGTAGAATCAAACTTTACCCAAACGTAATGTTTGTACCTAGGGTAAAGTTAAAAAGTTTAAACAATTTGAAAATATCACTATATTTAGGCGAGTAAACGAAAAATGTTCATTTCAGACTCTAAAAACGTAGAAATCGTGTTTCAAGTTGAAATACGCCTTGTAAACGAAAAATGTTTATTTCAGACTCTAATAACGTAGAAATCGTGTTTCAAGTTGAAATACGCCTTGGGACCATATCTCACCTAAAGTAAATGGTAGAATCAAACTTTAACCAAACGTAATGTTTGTACCTAGTATAAAGTTAAAAAGTTTAAACAATTTTAAAATATCACTATATTTACGCGAGTAAACGAAAAATGTTCATTTCAGACTCTAAAAACGTAGAAATCGTGTTTCAAGTTGAAATACGCCTTGTAAACGAAAAATGTTTATTTCAGACTCTAATAACGTAGAAATCGTGTTTCAAGTTGAAATACGCCTTGGGACCATATCTCACCTAAAGTAAATGGTAGAATCAAACTTTAACCAAACGTAATGTTTGTACCTAGGGTAAAGTTAAAAAGTTTAAACAATTTGAAAATATCACTATATTTAGGCGAGTAAACGAAAAATGTTCATTTCAGACTCTAAAAACGTAGAAATCGTGTTTCAAGTTGAAATACGCCTTGTAAACGAAAAATGTTTATTTCAGACTCTAATAACGTAGAAATCGTGTTTCAAGTTGAAATACGCCTAGTGACCATATCTCACTTAAAGTAAATGGTAGAATCAAACTTTAACCAAACGTAATGTTTGTACCTAGGGTAAAGTTAAAAAGTTTAAACAATTTGAAAATATCACTATATTTAGGCGAGTAAACGAAAAATGTTCATTTCAGACTCTAAAAACGTAGAAATCGTGTTTCAAGTTGAAATACGCCTTGTAAACGAAAAATGTTTATTTCAGACTCTAATAACGTAGAAATCGTGTTTCAAGTTGAAATACGCCTTGGTACCATATCTCACCTAAAGTAAATGGTAGAATCAAACTTTAACCAAACGTAATGTTTGTACCTAGTATAAAGTTAAAAAGTTTAAACAATTTGAAAATATCACTATATTTAGGCGAGTAAACGAAAAATGTTCATTTCAGACTCTAAAAACGTAGAAATCGTGTTTCAAGTTGAAATACGCCTTGTAAACGAAAAATGTTTATTTCAGACTCTAATAACGTAGAAATCGTGTTTCAAGTTGAAATACGCCTTGGGACCATATCTCACCTAAAGTAAATGGTAGAATCAAACTTTAACCAAACGTAATGTTTGTACCTAGGGTAAAGTTAAAAAGTTTAAACAATTTGAAAATATCACTATATTTAGGCGAGTAAACGAAAAATGTTCGTCTCAGACTCTAAAACCGCAGAAATCGTGTTTCAAGTTGAAATACGCCTTGGTACCATATCTCACCTAAAGTAAATGGTAGAATCAAACTTTAACCAAACATAATGTTTGTACCTAGTATAAAGTTAAAAAGTTTAAACAACTTTAAAATATCACTATATTTAGGCGAGTAAACGAAAAATGTTCATTTCAGACTCTAAAAACGTAGAAATCGTGTTTCAAGTTGAAATACGCCTTGTAAACGAAAAATGTTTATTTCAGACTCTAATAACGTAGAAATCGTGTTTCAAGTTGAAATACGCCTTGGGACCATATCTCACCTAAAGTAAATGGTAGAATCAAACTTTAACCAAACGTAATGTTTGTACCTAGTATAAAGTTAAAAAGTTTAAACAATTTGAAAATATCACTATATTTAGGCGAGTAAACGAAAAATGTTCATTTCAGACTCTAAAAACGTAGAAATCGTGTTTCAAGTTGAAATACGCCTTGGGACCATATCTCACCTAAAGTAAATGGTAGAATCAAACTTTAACCAAACGTAATGTTTGTACCTAGGGTAAAGTTAAAAAGTTTAAACAATTTGAAAATATCACTATATTTAGGCGAGTAAACGAAAAATGTTCGTCTCAGACTCTAAAACCGCAGAAATCGTGTTTCAAGTTGAAATACGCCTTGGTACCATATCTCACCTAAAGTAAATGGTAGAATCAAACTTTAACCAAACGTAATGTTTGTACCTAGGGTAAAGTTAAAAAGTTTAAACAATTTGAAAATATCACTATATTTAGGCGAGTAAACGAAAAATGTTCATTTCAGACTCTAAAAACGTAGAAATCGTGTTTCAAGTTGAAATACGTCTTGTAAACGAAAAATGTTTATTTCAGACTCTAATAACGTAGAAATCGTGTTTCAAGTTGAAATACGCCTTGTAAACGAAAAATGTTTATTTCAGACTCTTATAACGTAGAAATCGTGTTTCAAGTTGAAATACGCCTTGGGACCATATCTCACCTAAAGTAAATGGTAGAATCAAACTTTAACCAAACGTAATGTTTGTACCTAGGGTAAAGTTAAAAAGTTTAAACAATTTGAAAATATCACTATATTTAGGCGAGTAAACGAAAAATGTTCATTTCAGACTCTAAAAACGTAGAAATCGTGTTTCAAGTTGAAATACGCCTTGTAAACGAAAAATGTTTATTTCAGACTCTAATAACGTAGAAATCGTGTTTCAAGTTGAAATACGCCTAGTGACCATATCTCACTTAAAGTAAATGGTAGAATCAAACTTTAACCAAACGTAATGTTTGTACCTAGGGTAAAGTTAAAAAGTTTAAACAATTTGAAAATATCACTATATTTAGGCGAGTAAACGAAAAATGTTCATTTCAGACTCTAAAAACGTAGAAATCGTGTTTCAAGTTGAAATACGCCTTGTAAACGAAAAATGTTTATTTCAGACTCTAATAACGTAGAAATCGTGTTTCAAGTTGAAATACGCCTTGGTACCATATCTCACCTAAAGTAAATGGTAGAATCAAACTTTAACCAAGCGTAATGTTTGTACCTAGTATAAAGTTAAAAAGTTTAAACAATTTGAAAATATCACTATATTTAGGCGAGTAAACGAAAAATGTTCATTTCAGACTCTAAAAACGTAGAAATCGTGTTTCAAGTTGAAATACGCCTTGTAAACGAAAAATGTTTATTTCAGACTCTAATAACGTAGAAATCGTGTTTCAAGTTGAAATACGCCTTGGGACCATATCTCACCTAAAGTAAATGGTAGAATCAAACTTTAACCAAACGTAATGTTTGTACCTAGGGTAAAGTTAAAAAGTTTAAACAATTTGAAAATATCACTATATTTAGGCGAGTAAACGAAAAATGTTCGTCTCAGACTCTAAAACCGCAGAAATCGTGTTTCAAGTTGAAATACGCCTTGGTACCATATCTCACCTAAAGTAAATGGTAGAATCAAACTTTAACCAAACGTAATGTTTGTACCTAGTGTAAAGTTAAAAAGTTTAAACAATTTTAAAATATCACTATATTTAGGCGAGTAAACGAAAAATGTTCATTTCAGACTCTAAAAACGTAGAAATCGTGTTTCAAGTTGAAATACGCCTTGGGACCATATCTCACCTAAAGTAAATGGTAGAATCAAACTTTAACCAAACGTAATGTTTGTACCTAGGGTAAAGTTAAAAAGTTTAAACAATTTGAAAATATCACTATATTTAGGCGAGTAAACGAAAAATGTTCGTCTCAGACTCTAAAACCGCAGATATCGTATTTCAAGTTGAAATACGCCTTGGTACCATATCTCACCTAAAGTAAATGGTAGAATCAAACTTTAACCAAACGTAATGTTTGTACCTAGTATAAAGTTAAAAAGTTTAAACAATTTGAAAATATCACTATATTTAGGCGAGTAAACGAAAAATGTTCATTTCAGACTCTAAAAACGTAGAAATCGTGTTTCAAGTTGAAATACGCCTTGTAAACGAAAAATGTTTATTTCAGACTCTAATAACGTAGAAATCGTGTTTCAAGTTAAAATACGCCTTGGGACCATATCTCACCTAAAGTAAATGGTAGAATCAAACTTTAACCAAACGTAATGTTTGTACCTAGGGTAAAGTTAAAAAGTTTAAACAATTTGAAAATATCACTATATTTAGGCGAGTAAACGAAAAATGTTCGTCTCAGACTCTAAAACCGCAGAAATCGTGTTTCAAGTTGAAATACGCCTTGGTACCATATCTCACCTAAAGTAAATGGTAGAATCAAACTTTAACCAAACGTAATGTTTGTACCTAGTATAAAGTTAAAAAGTTTAAACAATTTTAAAATATAACTATATTTAGGCGAGTAAACGAAAAATGTTCATTTCAGACTCTAAAAACGTAGAAATCGTGTTTCAAGTTGAAATACGCCTTGTAAACGAAAAATGTTTATTTCAGACTCTAATAACGTAGAAATCGTGTTTCAAGTTGAAATACGCCTTGGGACCATATCTCACCTAAAGTAAATGGTAGAATCAAACTTTAACCAAACGTAATGTTTGTACCTAGGGTAAAGTTAAAAAGTTTAAACAATTTGAAAATATCACTATATTTAGGCGAGTAAACGAAAAATGTTCGTCTCAGACTCTAAAACCGCAGAAATCGTGTTTCAAGTTGAAATACGCCTTGGTACCATATCTCACCTAAAGTAAATGGTAGAATCAAACTTTAACCAAACGTAATGTTTGTACCTAGTATAAAGTTAAAAAGTTTAAACAATTTTAAAATATCACTATATTTAGGCGAGTAAACGAAAAATGTTCATTTCAGACTCTAAAAACGTAGAAATCGTGTTTCAAGTTGAAATACGCCTTGTAAACGAAAAATGTTTATTTCAGACTCTAATAACGTAGAAATCGTGTTTCAAGTTGAAATACGCCTTGGGACCATATCTCACCTAAAGTAAATGGTAGAATCAAACTTTAACCAAACGTAATGTTTGTACCTAGGGTAAAGTTAAAAAGTTTAAACAATTTGAAAATATCACTATATTTAGGCGAGTAAACGAAAAATGTTTATTTCAGACTCTAAAAACGTAGAAATCGTGTTTCAAGTTGAAATACGCCTTGTAAACGAAAAATGTTTATTTCAGACTCTAATAACGTAGAAATCGTGTTTCAAGTTGAAATACGCCTAGTGACCATATCTCACTTAAAGTAAATGGTAGAATCAAACTTTAACCAAACGTAATGTTTGTACCTAGGGTAAAGTTAAAAAGTTTAAACAATTTGAAAATATCACTATATTTAGGCGAGTAAACGAAAAATGTTCATTTCAGACTCTAAAAACGTAGAAATCGTGTTTCAAGTTGAAATACGCCTTGTAAACGAAAAATGTTTATTTCAGACTCTAATAACGTAGAAATCGTGTTTCAAGTTGAAATACGCCTTGGTACCATATCTCACCTAAAGTAAATGGTAGAATCAAACTTTAACCAAACGTAATGTTTGTACCTAGTATAAAGTTAAAAAGTTTAAACAATTTGAAAATATCACTATATTTAGGCGAGTAAACGAAAAATGTTCATTTCAGACTCTAAAAACGTAGAAATCGTGTTTCAAGTTGAAATACGCCTTGTAAACGAAAAATGTTTATTTCAGACTCTAATAACGTAGAAATCGTGTTTCAAGTTGAAATACGCCTTGGGACCATATCTCACCTAAAGTAAATGGTAGAATCAAACTTTAACCAAACGTAATGTTTGTACCTAGGGTAAAGTTAAAAAGTTTAAACAATTTGAAAATATCACTATATTTAGGCGAGTAAACGAAAAATGTTCATTTCAGACTCTAAAAACGTAGAAATCGTGTTTCAAGTTGAAATACGCCTTGTAAACGAAAAATGTTTATTTCAGACTCTAATAACGTAGAAATCGTGTTTCAAGTTGAAATACGCCTTGGGACCATATCTCACCTAAAGTAAATGGTAGAATCAAACTTTAACCAAACGTAATGTTTGTACCTAGGGTAAAGTTAAAAAGTTTAAACAATTTGAAAATATCACTATATTTAGGCGAGTAAACGAAAAATGTTCATTTCAGACTCTAAAAACGTAGAAATCGTGTTTCAAGTTGAAATACGCCTTGTAAACGAAAAATGTTTATTTCAGACTCTAATAACGTAGAAATCGTGTTTCAAGTTGAAATACGCCTAGTGACCATATCTCACTTAAAGTAAATGGTAGAATCAAACTTTAACCAAACGTAATGTTTGTACCTAGGGTAAAGTTAAAAAGTTTAAACAATTTGAAAATATCACTATATTTAGGCGAGTAAACGAAAAATGTTCATTTCAGACTCTAAAAACGTAGAAATCGTGTTTCAAGTTGAAATACGCCTTGTAAACGAAAAATGTTTATTTCAGACTCTAATAACGTAGAAATCGTGTTTCAAGTTGAAATACGCCTTGGTACCATATCTCACTTAAAGTAAATGGTAGAATCAAACTTTAACCAAACGTAATGTTTGTACCTAGTATAAAGTTAAAAAGTTTAAACAATTTGAAAATATCACTATATTTAGGCGAGTAAACGAAAAATGTTCATTTCAGACTCTAAAAACGTAGAAATCGTGTTTCAAGTTGAAATACGCCTTGTAAACGAAAAATGTTTATTTCAGACTCTAATAACGTAGAAATCGTGTTTCAAGTTGAAATACGCCTTGGGACCATATCTCACCTAAAGTAAATGGTAGAATCAAACTTTAACCAAACGTAATGTTTGTACCTAGGGTAAAGTTAAAAAGTTTAAACAATTTGAAAATATCACTATATTTAGGCGAGTAAACGAAAAATGTTCGTCTCAGACTCTAAAACCGCAGAAATCGTGTTTCAAGTTGAAATACGCCTTGGTACCATATCTCACCTAAAGTAAATGGTAGAATTAAACTTTAACCAAACGTAATGTTTGTACCTAGTATAAAGTTAAAAAGTTTAAACAACTTTAAAATATCACTATATTTAGGCGAGTAAACGAAAAATGTTCATTTCAGACTCTAAAAACGTAGAAATCGTGTTTCAAGTTGAAATACGCCTTGTAAACGAAAAATGTTTATTTCAGACTCTAATAACGTAGAAATCGTGTTTCAAGTTGAAATACGCCTTGAGACCATATCTCACCTAAAGTAAATGGTAGAATCAAACTTTAACCAAACGTAATGTTTGTACCTAGTATAAAGTTAAAAAGTTTAAACAATTTTAAAATATCACTATATTTAGGCGAGTAAACGAAAAATGTTCATTTCAGACTCTAAAAACGTAGAAATCGTGTTTCAAGTTGAAATACGCCTTGGGACCATATCTCACCTAAAGTAAATGGTAGAATCAAACTTTAACCAAACGTAATGTTTGTACCTAGGGTAAAGTTAAAAAGTTTAAACAATTTGAAAATATCACTATATTTAGCGAGTAAACGAAAAATGTTCGTCTCAGACTCTAAAACCGCAGAAATCGTGTTTCAAGTTGAAATACGCCTTGGTACCATATCTCACCTAAAGTAAATGGTAGAATCAAACTTTAACCAAACGTAATGTTTGTACCTAGGGTAAAGTTAAAAAGTTTAAACAATTTGAAAATATCACTATATTTAGGCGAGTAAACGAAAAATGTTCATTTCAGACTCTAAAAACGTAGAAATCGTGTTTCAAGTAGAAATACGTCTTGTAAACGAAAAATGTTTATTTCAGACTCTAATAACGTAGAAATCGTGTTTCAAGTTGAAATACGCCTTGTAAACGAAAAATGTTTATTTCAGACTCTAATAACGTAGAAATCGTGTTTCAAGTTGAAATACGCCTTGGGACCATATCTCACCTAAAGTAAATGGTAGAATCAAACTTTAACCAAACGTAATGTTTGTACCTAGGGTAAAGTTAAAAAGTTTAAACAATTTGAAAATATCACTATATTTAGGCGAGTAAACGAAAAATGTTCATTTCAGACTCTAAAAACGTAGAAATCGTGTTTCAAGTTGAAATACGCCTTGTAAACGAAAAATGTTTATTTCAGACTCTAATAACGTAGAAATCGTGTTTCAAGTTGAAATACGCCTTGGTACCATATCTCACCTAAAGTAAATGGTAGAATCAAACTTTAACCAAACGTAATGTTTGTACCTAGTATAAAGTTAAAAAGTTTAAACAATTTGAAAATATCACTATATTTAGGCGAGTAAACGAAAAATGTTCATTTCAGACTCTAAAAACGTAGAAATCGTGTTTCAAGTTGAAATACGCCTTGTAAACGAAAAATGTTTATTTCAGACTCTAATAACGTAGAAATCGTGTTTCAAGTTGAAATACGCCTTGGGACCATATCTCACCTAAAGTAAATGGTAGAATCAAACTTTAACCAAACGTAATGTTTGTACCTAGGGTAAAGTTAAAAAGTTTAAACAATTTGAAAATATCACTATATTTAGGCGAGTAAACGAAAAATGTTCGTCTCAGACTCTAAAACCGCAGAAATCGTGTTTCAAGTTGAAATACGCCTTGGTACCATATCTCACCTAAAGTAAATGGTAGAATCAAACTTTAACCAAACGTAATGTTTGTACCTAGTGTAAAGTTAAAAAGTTTAAACAATTTTAAAATATCACTATATTTAGGCGAGTAAACGAAAAATGTTCATTTCAGACTCTAAAAACGTAGAAATCGTGTTTCAAGTTGAAATACGCCTTGGGACCATATCTCACCTAAAGTAAATGGTAGAATCAAACTTTAACCAAACGTAATGTTTGTACCTAGGGTAAAGTTAAAAAGTTTAAACAATTTGAAAATATCACTATATTTAGGCGAGTAAACGAAAAATGTTCGTCTCAGACTCTAAAACCGCAGAAATCGTATTTCAAGTTGAAATACGCCTTGGTACCATATCTCACCTAAAGTAAATGGTAGAATCAAACTTTAACCAAACGTAATGTTTGTACCTAGTATAAAGTTAAAATGTTTAAACAATTTGAAAATATCACTATATTTAGGCGAGTAAACGAAAAATGTTCATTTCAGACTCTAAAAACGTAGAAATCGTGTTTCAAGTTGAAATACGCCTTGTAAACGAAAAATGTTTATTTCAGACTCTAATAACGTAGAAATCGTGTTTCAAGTTAAAATACGCCTTGGGACCATATCTCACCTAAAGTAAATGGTAGAATCAAACTTTAACCAAACGTAATGTTTGTACCTAGGGTAAAGTTAAAAAGTTTAAACAATTTGAAAATATCACTATATTTAGGCGAGTAAACGAAAAATGTTCGTCTCAGACTCTAAAACCGCAGAAATCGTGTTTCAAGTTGAAATACGCCTTGGTACCATATCTCACCTAAAGTAAATGGTACAATCAAACTTTAACCAAACGTAATGTTTGTACCTAGTATAAAGTTAAAAAGTTTAAACAATTTTAAAATATAACTATATTTAGGCGAGTAAACGAAAAATGTTCATTTCAGACTCTAAAAACGTAGAAATCGTGTTTCAAGTTGAAATACGCCTTGTAAACGAAAAATGTTTATTTCAGACTCTAATAACGTAGAAATCGTGTTTCAAGTTGAAATACGCCTTGGGACCATATCTCACCTAAAGTAAATGGTAGAATCAAACTTTAACCAAACGTAATGTTTGTACCTAGGGTA
This sequence comes from Pterostichus niger, assembly GCA_947425015.1. Taxonomy (NCBI): domain Eukaryota; kingdom Metazoa; phylum Arthropoda; class Insecta; order Coleoptera; family Carabidae; genus Pterostichus; species Pterostichus niger. Next base: position 15,543,978 of record OX380350.1, read on the forward strand.
AAGTTAAAAAGTTTAAACAATTTGAAAATATCACTATATTTAGGCGAGTAAACGAAAAATGTTCGTCTCAGACTCTAAAACCGCAGAAATCGTGTTTCAAGTTGAAATACGCCTTGGTACCATATCTCACCTAAAGTAAATGGTAGAATCAAACTTTAACCAAACGTAATGTTTGTACCTAGTATAAAGTTAAAAAGTTTAAACAATTTTAAAATATCACTATATTTAGGCGAGTAAACGAAAAATGTTCATTTCAGACTCTAAAAACGTAGAAATCGTGTTTCAAGTTGAAATACGCCTTGTAAACGAAAAATGTTTATTTCAGACTCTAATAACGTAGAAATCGTGTTTCAAGTTGAAATACGCCTTGGGACCATATCTCACCTAAAGTAAATGGTAGAATCAAACTTTAACCAAACGTAATGTTTGTACCTAGGGTAAAGTTAAAAAGTTTAAACAATTTGAAAATATCACTATATTTAGGCGAGTAAACGAAAAATGTTCATTTCAGACTCTAAAAACGTAGAAATCGTGTTTCAAGTTGAAATACGCCTTGTAAACGAAAAATGTTTATTTCAGACTCTAATAACGTAGAAATCATGTTTCAAGTTGAAATACGCCTAGTGACCATATCTCACCTAAAGTAAATGGTAGAATCAAACTTTAACCTAACGTAATGTTTGTACCTAGGGTAAAGTTAAAAAGTTTAAACAATTTGAAAATATCACTATATTTAGGCGAGTAAACGAAAAATGTTCATTTCAGACTCTAAAAACGTAGAAATCGTGTTTCAAGTTGAAATACGCCTTGTAAACGAAAAATGTTTATTTCAGACTCTAATAACGTAGAAATCGTGTTTCAAGTTGAAATACGCCTTGGTACCATATCTCACCTAAAGTAAATGGTAGAATCAAACTTTAACCAAACGTAATGTTTGTACCTAGTATAAAGTTAAAAAGTTTAAACAATTTGAAAATATCACTATATTTAGGCGAGTAAACGAAAAATGTTCATTTCAGACTCTAAAAACGTAGAAATCGTGTTTCAAGTTGAAATACGCCTTGTAAACGAAAAATGTTTATTTCAGACTCTAATAACGTAGAAATCGTGTTTCAAGTTAAAATACGCCTTGGGACCATATCTCACCTAAAGTAAATGGTAGAATCAAACTTTAACCAAACGTAATGTTTGTACCTAGGGTAAAGTTAAAAAGTTTAAACAATTTGAAAATATCACTATATTTAGGCGAGTAAACGAAAAATGTTCATTTCAGACTCTAAAAACGTAGAAATCGTGTTTCAAGTTGAAATACGCCTTGTAAACGAAAAATGTTTATTTCAGACTCTAATAACGTAGAAATCATGTTTCAAGTTGAAATACGCCTAGTGACCATATCTCACCTAAAGTAAATGGTAGAATCAAACTTTAACCTAACGTAATGTTTGTACCTAGGGTAAAGTTAAAAAGTTTAAACAATTTGAAAATATCACTATATTTAGGCGAGTAAACGAAAAATGTTCATTTCAGACTCTAAAAACGTAGAAATCGTGTTTCAAGTTGAAATACGCCTTGTAAACGAAAAATGTTTATTTCAGACTCTAATAACGTAGAAATCGTGTTTCAAGTTGAAATACGCCTTGGTACCATATCTCACCTAAAGTAAATGGTAGAATCAAACTTTAACCAAACGTAATGTTTGTACCTAGTATAAAGTTAAAAAGTTTAAACAAATTTGAAAATATCACTATATTTAGGCGAGTAAACGAAAAATGTTCATTTCAGACTCTAAAAACGTAGAAATCGTGTTTCAAGTTGAAATACGCCTTGTAAACGAAAAATGTTTATTTCAGACTCTAATAACGTAGAAATCGTGTTTCAAGTTAAAATACGCCTTGGGACCATATCTCACCTAAAGTAAATGGTAGAATCAAACTTTAACCAAACGTAATGTTTGTACCTAGGGTAAAGTTAAAAAGTTTAAACAATTTGAAAATATCACTATATTTAGGCGAGTAAACGAAAAATGTTCGTCTCAGACTCTAAAACCGCAGAAATCGTGTTTCAAGTTGAAATACGCCTTGGTACCATATCTCACCTAAAGTAAATGGTAGAATCAAACTTTAACCAAACGTAATGTTTGTACCTAGGGTAAAGTTAAAAAGTTTAAACAATTTGAAAATATCACTATATTTAGGCGAGTAAACGAAAAATGTTCATTTCAGACTCTAAAAACGTAGAAATCGTGTTTCAAGTTGAAATACGCCTTGTAAACGAAAAATGTTTATTTCAGACTCTAATAACGTAGAAATCATGTTTCAAGTTGAAATACGCCTAGTGACCATATCTCACCTAAAGTAAATGGTAGAATCAAACTTTAACCAAACGTAATGTTTGTACCTAGGGTAAAGTTAAAAAGTTTAAACAATTTGAAAATATCACTATATTTAGGCGAGTAAACGAAAAATGTTCATTTCAGACTCTAAAAACGTAGAAATCGTGTTTCAAGTTGAAATACGCCTTGTAAACGAAAAATGTTTATTTCAGACTCTAATAACGTAGAAATCGTGTTTCAAGTTGAAATACGCCTTGGTACCATATCTCACCTAAAGTAAATGGTAGAATTAAACTTTAACCAAACGTAATGTTTGTACCTAGTATAAAGTTAAAAAGTTTAAACAATTTGAAAATATCACTATATTTAGGCGAGTAAACGAAAAATGTTCATTTCAGACTCTAAAAACGTAGAAATCGTGTTTCAAGTTGAAATACGCCTTGTAAACGAAAAATGTTTATTTCAGACTCTAATAACGTAGAAATCGTGTTTCAAGTTGAAATACGCCTTGGGACCATATCTCACCTAAAGTAAATGGTAGAATCAAACTTTAACCAAACGTAATGTTTGTACCTAGGGTAAAGTTAAAAAGTTTAAACAATTTGAAAATATCACTATATTTAGGCGAGTAAACGAAAAATGTTCGTCTCAGACTCTAAAACCGCAGAAATCGTGTTTCAAGTTGAAATACGCCTTGGTACCATATCTCACCTAAAGTAAATGGTAGAATCAAACTTTAACCAAACGTAATGTTTGTACCTAGTATAAAGTTAAAAAGTTTAAACAATTTTAAAATATCACTATATTTAGGCGAGTAAACGAAAAATGTTCATTTCAGACTCTAAAAACGTAGAAATCGTGTTTCAAGTTGAAATACGCCTTGTAAACGAAAAATGTTTATTTCAGACTCTAATAACGTAGAAATCGTGTTTCAAGTTGAAATACGCCTTGGGACCATATCTCACCTAAAGTAAATGGTAGAATCAAACTTTAACCAAACGTAATGTTTGTACCTAGGGTAAAGTTAAAAAGTTTAAACAATTTGAAAATATCACTATATTTAGGCGAGTAAACGAAAAATGTTCATTTCAGACTCTAAAAACGTAGAAATCGTGTTTCAAGTTGAAATACGCCTTGTAAACGAAAAATGTTTATTTCAGACTCTAATAACGTAGAAATCATGTTTCAAGTTGAAATACGCCTAGTGACCATATCTCACCTAAAGTAAATGGTAGAATCAAACTTTAACCTAACGTAATGTTTGTACCTAGGGTAAAGTTAAAAAGTTTAAACAATTTGAAAATATCACTATATTTAGGCGAGTAAACGAAAAATGTTCATTTCAGACTCTAAAAACGTAGAAATCGTGTTTCAAGTTGAAATACGCCTTGTAAACGAAAAATGTTTATTTCAGACTCTAATAACGTAGAAATCGTGTTTCAAGTTGAAATACGCCTTGGTACCATATCTCACCTAAAGTAAATGGTAGAATCAAACTTTAACCAAACGTAATGTTTGTACCTAGTATAAAGTTAAAAAGTTTAAACAATTTGAAAATATCACTATATTTAGGCGAGTAAACGAAAAATGTTCATTTCAGACTCTAAAAACGTAGAAATCGTGTTTCAAGTTGAAATACGCCTTGTAAACGAAAAATGTTTATTTCAGACTCTAATAACGTAGAAATCGTGTTTCAAGTTAAAATACGCCTTGGGACCATATCTCACCTAAAGTAAATGGTAGAATCAAACTTTAACCAAACGTAATGTTTGTACCTAGGGTAAAGTTAAAAAGTTTAAACAATTTGAAAATATCACTATATTTAGGCGAGTAAACGAAAAATGTTCATTTCAGACTCTAAAAACGTAGAAATCGTGTTTCAAGTTGAAATACGCCTTGTAAACGAAAAATGTTTATTTCAGACTCTAATAACGTAGAAATCATGTTTCAAGTTGAAATACGCCTAGTGACCATATCTCACCTAAAGTAAATGGTAGAATCAAACTTTAACCTAACGTAATGTTTGTACCTAGGGTAAAGTTAAAAAGTTTAAACAATTTGAAAATATCACTATATTTAGGCGAGTAAACGAAAAATGTTCATTTCAGACTCTAAAAACGTAGAAATCGTGTTTCAAGTTGAAATACGCCTTGTAAACGAAAAATGTTTATTTCAGACTCTAATAACGTAGAAATCGTGTTTCAAGTTGAAATACGCCTTGGTACCATATCTCACCTAAAGTAAATGGTAGAATCAAACTTTAACCAAACGTAATGTTTGTACCTAGTATAAAGTTAAAAAGTTTAAACAATTTGAAAATATCACTATATTTAGGCGAGTAAACGAAAAATGTTCATTTCAGACTCTAAAAACGTAGAAATCGTGTTTCAAGTTGAAATACGCCTTGTAAACGAAAAATGTTTATTTCAGACTCTAATAACGTAGAAATCGTGTTTCAAGTTAAAATACGCCTTGGGACCATATCTCACCTAAAGTAAATGGTAGAATCAAACTTTAACCAAACGTAATGTTTGTACCTAGGGTAAAGTTAAAAAGTTTAAACAATTTGAAAATATCACTATATTTAGGCGAGTAAACGAAAAATGTTCGTCTCAGACTCTAAAACCGCAGAAATCGTGTTTCAAGTTGAAATACGCCTTGGTACCATATCTCACCTAAAGTAAATGGTAGAATCAAACTTTAACCAAACGTAATGTTTGTACCTAGTATAAAGTTAAAAAGTTTAAACAATTTTAAAATATAACTATATTTAGGCGAGTAAACGAAAAATGTTCATTTCAGACTCTAAAAACGTAGAAATCGTGTTTCAAGTTGAAATACGCCTTGTAAACGAAAAATGTTTATTTCAGACTCTAATAACGTAGAAATCGTGTTTCAAGTTGAAATACGCCTTGGGACCATATCTCACCTAAAGTAAATGGTAGAATCAAACTTTAACCAAACGTAATGTTTGTACCTAGGGTAAAGTTAAAAAGTTTAAACAATTTGAAAATATCACTATATTTAGGCGAGTAAACGAAAAATGTTCGTCTCAGACTCTAAAACCGCAGAAATCGTGTTTCAAGTTGAAATACGCCTTGGTACCATATCTCACCTAAAGTAAATGGTAGAATCAAACTTTAACCAAACGTAATGTTTGTACCTAGGGTAAAGTTAAAAAGTTTAAACAATTTGAAAATATCACTATATTTAGGCGAGTAAACGAAAAATGTTCATTTCAGACTCTAAAAACGTAGAAATCGTGTTTCAAGTTGAAATACGCCTTGTAAACGAAAAATGTTTATTTCAGACTCTAATAACGTAGAAATCATGTTTCAAGTTGAAATACGCCTAGTGACCATATCTCACCTAAAGTAAATGGTAGAATCAAACTTTAACCAAACGTAATGTTTGTACCTAGGGTAAAGTTAAAAAGTTTAAACAATTTGAAAATATCACTATATTTAGGCGAGTAAACGAAAAATGTTCATTTCAGACTCTAAAAACGTAGAAATCGTGTTTCAAGTTGAAATACGCCTTGTAAACGAAAAATGTTTATTTCAGACTCTAATAACGTAGAAATCGTGTTTCAAGTTGAAATACGCCTTGGTACCATATCTCACCTAAAGTAAATGGTAGAATCAAACTTTAACCAAACGTAATGTTTGTACCTAGTATAAAGTTAAAAAGTTTAAACAATTTGAAAATATCACTATATTTAGGCGAGTAAACGAAAAATGTTCATTTCAGACTCTAAAAACGTAGAAATCGTGTTTCAAGTTGAAATACGCCTTGTAAACGAAAAATGTTTATTTCAGACTCTAATAACGTAGAAATCGTGTTTCAAGTTGAAATACGCCTTGGGACCATATCTCACCTAAAGTAAATGGTAGAATCAAACTTTAACCAAACGTAATGTTTGTACCTAGGGTAAAGTTAAAAAGTTTAAACAATTTGAAAATATCACTATATTTAGGCGAGTAAACGAAAAATGTTCGTCTCAGACTCTAAAACCGCAGAAATCGTGTTTCAAGTTGAAATACGCCTTGGTACCATATCTCACCTAAAGTAAATGGTAGAATCAAACTTTAACCAAACGTAATGTTTGTACCTAGTATAAAGTTAAAAAGTTTAAACAATTTTAAAATATAACTATATTTAGGCGAGGAAACGAAAAATGTTCATTTCAGACTCTAAAAACGTAGAAATCGTGTTTCAAGTTGAAATACGCCTTGTAAACGAAAAATGTTTATTTCAGACTCTAATAACGTAGAAATCGTGTTTCAAGTTGAAATACGCCTTGGGACCATATCTCACCTAAAGTAAATGGTAGAATCAAACTTTAACCAAACGTAATGTTTGTACCTAGGGTAAAGTTAAAAAGTTTAAACAATTTGAAAATATCACTATATTTAGGCGAGTAAACGAAAAATGTTCGTCTCAGACTCTAAAACCGCAGAAATCGTGTTTCAAGTTGAAATACGCCTTGGTACCATATCTCACCTAAAGTAAATGGTAGAATCAAATTTTAACCAAACGTAATGTTTGTACCTAGGGTAAAGTTAAAAAGTTTAAACAATTTGAAAATATCACTATATTTAGGCGAGTAAACGAAAAATGTTCATTTCAGACTCTAAAAACGTAGAAATCGTGTTTCAAGTTGAAATACGCCTTGTAAACGAAAAATGTTTATTTCAGACTCTAATAACGTAGAAATCATGTTTCAAGTTGAAATACGCCTAGTGACCATATCTCACCTAAAGTAAATGGTAGAATCAAACTTTAACCAAACGTAATGTTTGTACCTAGGGTAAAGTTAAAAAGTTTAAACAATTTGAAAATATCACTATATTTAGGCGAGTAAACGAAAAATGTTCATTTCAGACTCTAAAAACGTAGAAATCGTGTTTCAAGTTGAAATACGCCTTGTAAACGAAAAATGTTTATTTCAGACTCTAATAACGTAGAAATCGTGTTTCAAGTTGAAATACGCCTTGGTACCATATCTCACCTAAAGTAAATGGTAGAATCAAACTTTAACCAAACGTAATGTTTGTACCTAGTATAAAGTTAAAAAGTTTAAACAATTTGAAAATATCACTATATTTAGGCGAGTAAACGAAAAATGTTCATTTCAGACTCTAAAAACGTAGAAATCGTGTTTCAAGTTGAAATACGCCTTGTAAACGAAAAATGTTTATTTCAGACTCTAATAACGTAGAAATCGTGTTTCAAGTTGAAATACGCCTTGGGACCATATCTCACCTAAAGTAAATGGTAGAATCAAACTTTAACCAAACGTAATGTTTGTACCTAGGGTAAAGTTAAAAAGTTTAAACAATTTGAAAATATCACTATATTTAGGCGAGTAAACGAAAAATGTTCGTCTCAGACTCTAAAACCGCAGAAATCGTGTTTCAAGTTGAAATACGCCTTGGTACCATATCTCACCTAAAGTAAATGGTAGAATCAAACTTTAACCAAACGTAATGTTTGTACCTAGTATAAAGTTAAAAAGTTTAAACAATTTTAAAATATAACTATATTTAGGCGAGGAAACGAAAAATGTTCATTTCAGACTCTAAAAACGTAGAAATCGTGTTTCAAGTTGAAATACGCCTTGTAAACGAAAAATGTTTATTTCAGACTCTAATAACGTAGAAATCGTGTTTCAAGTTGATATACGCCTTGGGACCATATCTCACCTAAAGTAAATGGTAGAATCAAACTTTAACCAAACGTAATGTTTGTACCTAGGGTAAAGTTAAAAAGTTTAAACAATTTGAAAATATCACTATATTTAGGCGAGTAAACGAAAAATGTTCGTCTCAGACTCTAAAACCGCAGAAATCGTGTTTCAAGTTGAAATACGCCTTGGTACCATATCTCACCTAAAGTAAATGGTAGAATCAAACTTTAACCAAACGTAATGTTTGTACCTAGTATAAAGTTAAAAAGTTTAAACAATTTTAAAATATCACTATATTTAGGCGAGTAAACGAAAAATGTTCATTTCAGACTCTAAAAACGTAGAAATCGTGTTTCAAGTTGAAATACGCCTTGTAAACGAAAAATGTTTATTTCAGACTCTAATAACGTAGAAATCATGTTTCAAGTTGAAATACGCCTAGTGACCATATCTCACCTAAAGTAAATGGTAGAATCAAACTTTAACCAAACGTAATGTTTGTACCTAGGGTAAAGTTAAAAAGTTTAAACAATTTGAAAATATCACTATATTTAGGCGAGTAAACGAAAAATGTTCATTTCAGACTCTAAAAACGTAGAAATCGTGTTTCAAGTTGAAATACGCCTTGTAAACGAAAAATGTTTATTTCAGACTCTAATAACGTAGAAATCGTGTTTCAAGTTGAAATACGCCTTGGTACCATATCTCACCTAAAGTAAATGGTAGAATCAAACTTTAACCAAACGTAATGTTTGTACCTAGTATAAAGTTAAAAAGTTTAAACAATTTGAAAATATCACTATATTTAGGCGAGTAAACGAAAAATGTTCATTTCAGACTCTAAAAACGTAGAAATCGTGTTTCAAGTTGAAATACGCCTTGTAAACGAAAAATGTTTATTTCAGACTCTAATAACGTAGAAATCGTGTTTCAAGTTGAAATACGCCTTGGGACCATATCTCACCTAAAGTAAATGGTAGAATCAAACTTTAACCAAACGTAATGTTTGTACCTAGGGTAAAGTTAAAAAGTTTAAACAATTTGAAAATATCACTATATTTAGGCGAGTAAACGAAAAATGTTCGTCTCAGACTCTAAAACCGCAGAAATCGTGTTTCAAGTTGAAATACGCCTTGGTACCATATCTCACCTAAAGTAAATGGTAGAATCAAACTTTAACCAAACGTAATGTTTGTACCTAGTATAAAGTTAAAAAGTTTAAACAATTTTAAAATATAACTATATTTAGGCGAGGAAACGAAAAATGTTCATTTCAGACTCTAAAAACGTAGAAATCGTGTTTCAAGTTGAAATACGCCTTGTAAACGAAAAATGTTTATTTCAGACTCTAATAACGTAGAAATCGTGTTTCAAGTTGAAATACGCCTTGGGACCATATCTCACCTAAAGTAAATGGTAGAATCAAACTTTAACCAAACGTAATGTTTGTACCTAGGGTAAAGTTAAAAAGTTTAAACAATTTGAAAATATCACTATATTTAGGCGAGTAAACGAAAAATGTTCGTCTCAGACTCTAAAACCGCAGAAATCGTGTTTCAAGTTGAAATACGCCTTGGTACCATATCTCACCTAAAGTAAATGGTAGAATCAAACTTTAACCAAACGTAATGTTTGTACCTAGGGTAAAGTTAAAAAGTTTAAACAATTTGAAAATATCACTATATTTAGGCGAGTAAACGAAAAATGTTCATTTCAGACTCTAAAAACGTAGAAATCGTGTTTCAAGTTGAAATACGCCTTGTAAACGAAAAATGTTTATTTCAGACTCTAATAACGTAGAAATCATGTTTCAAGTTGAAATACGCCTAGTGACCATATCTCACCTAAAGTAAATGGTAGAATCAAACTTTAACCAAACGTAATGTTTGTACCTAGGGTAAAGTTAAAAAGTTTAAACAATTTGAAAATATCACTATATTTAGGCGAGTAAACGAAAAATGTTCATTTCAGACTCTAAAAACGTAGAAATCGTGTTTCAAGTTGAAATACGCCTTGTAAACGAAAAATGTTTATTTCAGACTCTAATAACGTAGAAATCGTGTTTCAAGTTGAAATACGCCTTGGTACCATATCTCACCTAAAGTAAATGGTAGAATCAAACTTTAACCAAACGTAATGTTTGTACCTAGTATAAAGTTAAAAAGTTTAAACAATTTGAAAATATCACTATATTTAGGCGAGTAAACGAAAAATGTTCATTTCAGACTCTAAAAACGTAGAAATCGTGTTTCAAGTTGAAATACGCCTTGTAAACGAAAAATGTTTATTTCAGACTCTAATAACGTAGAAATCGTGTTTCAAGTTGAAATACGCCTTGGGACCATATCTCACCTAAAGTAAATGGTAGAATCAAACTTTAACCAAACGTAATGTTTGTACCTAGGGTAAAGTTAAAAAGTTTAAACAATTTGAAAATATCACTATATTTAGGCGAGTAAACGAAAAATGTTCGTCTCAGACTCTAAAACCGCAGAAATCGTGTTTCAAGTTGAAATACGCCTTGGTACCATATCTCACCTAAAGTAAATGGTAGAATCAAACTTTAACCAAACGTAATGTTTGTACCTAGTATAAAGTTAAAAAGTTTAAACAATTTTAAAATATAACTATATTTAGGCGAGGAAACGAAAAATGTTCATTTCAGACTCTAAAAACGTAGAAATCGTGTTTCAAGTTGAAATACGCCTTGTAAACGAAAAATGTTTATTTCAGACTCTAATAACGTAGAAATCGTGTTTCAAGTTGATATACGCCTTGGGACCATATCTCACCTAAAGTAAATGGTAGAATCAAACTTTAACCAAACGTAATGTTTGTACCTAGGGTAAAGTTAAAAAGTTTAAACAATTTGAAAATATCACTATATTTAGGCGAGTAAACGAAAAATGTTCGTCTCAGACTCTAAAACCGCAGAAATCGTGTTTCAAGTTGAAATACGCCTTGGTACCATATCTCACCTAAAGTAAATGGTAGAATCAAACTTTAACCAAACGTAATGTTTGTACCTAGTATAAAGTTAAAAAGTTTAAACAATTTTAAAATATCACTATATTTAGGCGAGTAAACGAAAAATGTTCATTTCAGACTCTAATAACGTAGAAATCGTGTTTCAAGTTGAAATACGCCTTGTAAACGAAAAATGTTTATTTCAGACTCTAATAACGTAGAAATCGTGTTTCAAGTTGAAATACGCCTTGGGACCATATCTCACCTAAAGTAAATGGTAGAATCAAACTTTAACCAAACGTAATGTTTGTACCTAGGGTAAAGTTAAAAAGTTTAAACAATTTGAAAATATCACTATATTTAGGCGAGTAAACGAAAAATGTTCATTTCAGACTCTAAAAACGTAGAAATCGTGTTTCAAGTTGAAATACGCCTTGTAAACGAAAAATGTTTATTTCAGACTCTAATAACGTAGAAATCGTGTTTCAAGTTGAAATACGCCTAGTGACCATATCTCACTTAAAGTAAATGGTAGAATCAAACTTTAACCAAACGTAATGTTTGTACCTAGGGTAAAGTTAAAAAGTTTAAACAATTTGAAAATATCACTATATTTAGGCGAGTAAACGAAAAATGTTCATTTCAGACTCTAAAAACGTAGAAATCGTGTTTCAAGTTGAAATACGCCTTGTAAACGAAAAATGTTTATTTCAGACTCTAATAACGTAGAAATCGTGTTTCAAGTTGAAATACGCCTTGGGACCATATCTCACCTAAAGTAAATGGTAGAATCAAACTTTAACCAAACGTAATGTTTGTACCTAGGGTAAAGTTAAAAAGTTTAAACAATTTGAAAATATCACTATATTTAGGCGAGTAAACGAAAAATGTTCATTTCAGACTCTAAAAACGTAGAAATCGTGTTTCAAGTTGAAATACGCCTTGTAAACGAAAAATGTTTATTTCAGACTCTAATAACGTAGAAATCATGTTTCAAGTTGAAATACGCCTAGTGACCATATCTCACCTAAAGTAAATGGTAGAATCAAACTTTAACCTAACGTAATGTTTGTACCTAGGGTAAAGTTAAAAAGTTTAAACAATTTGAAAATATCACTATATTTAGGCGAGTAAACGAAAAATGTTCATTTCAGACTCTAAAAACGTAGAAATCGTGTTTCAAGTTGAAATACGCCTTGTAAACGAAAAATGTTTATTTCAGACTCTAATAACGTAGAAATCGTGTTTCAAGTTGAAATACGCCTTGGTACCATATCTCACCTAAAGTAAATGGTAGAATCAAACTTTAACCAAACGTAATGTTTGTACCTAGTATAAAGTTAAAAAGTTTAAACAATTTGAAAATATCACTATATTTAGGCGAGTAAACGAAAAATGTTCATTTCAGACTCTAAAAACGTAGAAATCGTGTTTCAAGTTGAAATACGCCTTGTAAACGAAAAATGTTTATTTCAGACTCTAATAACGTAGAAATCGTGTTTCAAGTTAAAATACGCCTTGGGACCATATCTCACCTAAAGTAAATGGTAGAATCAAACTTTAACCAAACGTAATGTTTGTACCTAGGGTAAAGTTAAAAAGTTTAAACAATTTGAAAATATCACTATATTTAGGCGAGTAAACGAAAAATGTTCGTCTCAGACTCTAAAACCGCAGAAATCGTGTTTCAAGTTGAAATACGCCTTGGTACCATATCTCACCTAAAGTAAATGGTAGAATCAAACTTTAACCAAACGTAATGTTTGTACCTAGTATAAAGTTAAAAAGTTTAAACAATTTTAAAATATCACTATATTTAGGCGAGTAAACGAAAAATGTTCATTTCAGACTCTAAAAACGTAGAAATCGTGTTTCAAGTTGAAATACGCCTTGTAAACGAAAAATGTTTATTTCAGACTCTAATAACGTAGAAATCGTGTTTCAAGTTGAAATACGCCTTGGGACCATATCTCACCTAAAGTAAATGGTAGAATCAAACTTTAACCAAACGTAATGTTTGTACCTAGGGTAAAGTTAAAAAGTTTAAACAATTTGAAAATATCACTATATTTAGGCGAGTAAACGAAAAATGTTCATTTCAGACTCTAAAAACGTAGAAATCGTGTTTCAAGTTGAAATACGCCTTGTAAACGAAAAATGTTTATTTCAGACTCTAATAACGTAGAAATCATGTTTCAAGTTGAAATACGCCTAGTGACCATATCTCACCTAAAGTAAATGGTAGAATCAAACTTTAACCAAACGTAATGTTTGTACCTAGGGTAAAGTTAAAAAGTTTAAACAATTTGAAAATATCACTATATTTAGGCGAGTAAACGAAAAATGTTCATTTCAGACTCTAAAAACGTAGAAATCGTGTTTCAAGTTGAAATACGCCTTGTAAACGAAAAATGTTTATTTCAGACTCTAATAACGTAGAAATCGTGTTTCAAGTTGAAATACGCCTTGGTACCATATCTCACCTAAAGTAAATGGTAGAATCAAACTTTAACCAAACGTAATGTTTGTACCTAGTATAAAGTTAAAAAGTTTAAACAATTTGAAAATATCACTATATTTAGGCGAGTAAACGAAAAATGTTCATTTCAGACTCTAAAAACGTAGAAATCGTGTTTCAAGTTGAAATACGCCTTGTAAACGAAAAATGTTTATTTCAGACTCTAATAACGTAGAAATCGTGTTTCATGTTGAAATACGCCTTGGGACCATATCTCACCTAAAGTAAATGGTAGAATCAAACTTTAACCAAACGTAATGTTTGTACCTAGGGTAAAGTTAAAAAGTTTAAACAATTTGAAAATATCACTATATTTAGGCGAGTAAACGAAAAATGTTCGTCTCAGACTCTAAAACCGCAGAAATCGTGTTTCAAGTTGAAATACGCCTTGGTACCATATCTCACCTAAAGTAAATGGTAGAATCAAACTTTAACCAAACGTAATGTTTGTACCTAGTATAAAGTTAAAAAGTTTAAACAATTTTAAAATATAACTATATTTAGGCGAGTAAACGAAAAATGTTCATTTCAGACTCTAAAAACGTAGAAATCGTGTTTCAAGTTGAAATACGCCTTGTAAACGAAAAATGTTTATTTCAGACTCTAATAACGTAGAAATCGTGTTTCAAGTTGAAATACGCCTTGGGACCATATCTCACCTAAAGTAAATGGTAGAATCAAACTTTAACCAAACGTAATGTTTGTACCTAGGGTAAAGTTAAAAAGTTTAAACAATTTGAAAATATCACTATATTTAGGCGAGTAAACGAAAAATGTTCATTTCAGACTCTAAAAACGTAGAAATCGTGTTTCAAGTTGAAATACGCCTTGTAAACGAAAAATGTTTATTTCAGACTCTAATAACGTAGAAATCGTGTTTCATGTTGAAATACGCCTTGGGACCATATCTCACCTAAAGTAAATGGTAGAATCAAACTTTAACCAAACGTAATGTTTGTACCTAGGGTAAAGTTAAAAAGTTTAAACAATTTGAAAATATCACTATATTTAGGCGAGTAAACGAAAAATGTTCGTCTCAGACTCTAAAACCGCAGAAATCGTGTTTCAAGTTGAAATACGCCTTGGTACCATATCTCACCTAAAGTAAATGGTAGAATCAAACTTTAACCAAACGTAATGTTTGTACCTAGTATAAAGTTAAAAAGTTTAAACAATTTTAAAATATAACTATATTTAGGCGAGTAAACGAAAAATGTTCATTTCAGACTCTAAAAACGTAGAAATCGTGTTTCAAGTTGAAATACGCCTTGTAAACGAAAAATGTTTATTTCAGACTCTAATAACGTAGAAATCGTGTTTCAAGTTGAAATACGCCTTGGGACCATATCTCACCTAAAGTAAATGGTAGAATCAAACTTTAACCAAACGTAATGTTTGTACCTAGGGTAAAGTTAAAAAGTTTAAACAATTTGAAAATATCACTATATTTAGGCGAGTAAACGAAAAATGTTCATTTCAGACTCTAAAAACGTAGAAATCGTGTTTCAAGTTGAAATACGCCTTGTAAACGAAAAATGTTTATTTCAGACTCTAATAACGTAGAAATCGTGTTTCAAGTTGAAATACGCCTAGTGACCATATCTCACTTAAAGTAAATGGTAGAATCAAACTTTAACCAAACGTAATGTTTGTACTTAGGGTAAAGTTAAAAAGTTTAAACAATTTGAAAATATCACTATATTTAGGCGAGTAAACGAAAAATGTTCATTTCAGACTCTAAAAACGTAGAAATCGTGTTTCAAGTTGAAATACGCCTTGTAAACGAAAAATGTTTATTTCAGACTCTAATAACGTAGAAATCGTGTTTCAAGTTGAAATACGCCTTGGTACCATATCTCACCTAAAGTAAATGGTAGAATCAAACTTTAACCAAACGTAATGTTTGTACCTAGTATAAAGTTAAAAAGTTTAAACAATTTGAAAATATCACTATATTTAGGCGAGTAAACGAAAAATGTTCATTTCAGACTCTAAAAACGTAGAAATCGTGTTTCAAGTTGAAATACGCCTTGTAAACGAAAAATGTTTATTTCAGACTCTAATAACGTAGAAATCGTGTTTCAAGTTGAAATACGCCTTGGGACCATATCTCACCTAAAGTAAATGGTAGAATCAAACTTTAACCAAACGTAATGTTTGTACCTAGGGTAAAGTTAAAAAGTTTAAACAATTTGAAAATATCACTATATTTAGGCGAGTAAACGAAAAATGTTCATTTCAGACTCTAAAAACGTAGAAATCGTGTTTCAAGTTGAAATACGCCTTGTAAACGAAAAATGTTTATTTCAGACTCTAATAACGTAGAAATCGTGTTTCAAGTTGAAATACGCCTTGGGACCATATCTCACCTAAAGTAAATGGTAGAATCAAACTTTAACCAAACGTAATGTTTGTACCTAGGGTAAAGTTAAAAAGTTTAAACAATTTGAAAATATCACTATATTTAGGCGAGTAAACGAAAAATGTTCGTCTCAGACTCTAAAACCGCAGAAATCGTGTTTCAAGTTGAAATACGCCTTGGTACCATATCTCACCTAAAGTAAATGGTAGAATCAAACTTTAACCAAACGTAATGTTTGTACCTAGTATAAAGTTAAAAAGTTTAAACAATTTTAAAATATCACTATATTTAGGCGAGTAAACGAAAAATGTTCATTTCAGACTCAAAAAACGTAGAAATCGTGTTTCAAGTTGAAATACGCCTTGTAAACGAAAAATGTTTATTTCAGACTCTAATAACGTAGAAATCGTGTTTCAAGTTGAAATACGCCTTGGGACCATATCTCACCTAAAGTAAATGGTAGAATCAAACTTTAACCAAACGTAATGTTTGTACCTAGGGTAAAGTTAAAAAGTTTAAACAATTTGAAAATATCACTATATTTAGGCGAGTAAACGAAAAATGTTCATTTCAGACTCTAAAAACGTAGAAATCGTGTTTCAAGTTGAAATACGCCTTGTAAACGAAAAATGTTTATTTCAGACTCTAATAACGTAGAAATCGTATTTCAAGTTGAAATACGCCTAGTGACCATATCTCACTTAAAGTAAATGGTAGAATCAAACTTTAACCAAACGTAATGTTTGTACCTAGGGTAAAGTTAAAAAGTTTAAACAATTTGAAAATATCACTATATTTAGGCGAGTAAACGAAAAATGTTCATTTCAGACTCTAAAAACGTAGAAATCGTGTTTCAAGTTGAAATACGCCTTGTAAACGAAAAATGTTTATTTCAGACTCTAATAACGTAGAAATCGTGTTTCAAGTTGAAATACGCCTTGGTACCATATCTCACCTAAAGTAAATGGTAGAATCAAACTTTAACCAAACGTAATGTTTGTACCTAGTATAAAGTTAAAAAGTTTAAACAATTTGAAAATATCACTATATTTAGGCGAGTAAACGAAAAATGTTCATTTCAGACTCTAAAAACGTAGAAATCGTGTTTCAAGTTGAAATACGCCTTGTAAACGAAAAATGTTTATTTCAGACTCTAATAACGTAGAAATCGTGTTTCAAGTTGAAATACGCCTTGGGACCATATCTCACCTAAAGTAAATGGTAGAATCAAACTTTAACCAAACGTAATGTTTGTACCTAGGGTAAAGTTAAAAAGTTTAAACAATTTGAAAATATCACTATATTTAGGCGAGTAAACGAAAAATGTTCGTCTCAGACTCTAAAACCGCAGAAATCGTGTTTCAAGTTGAAATACGCCTTGGTACCATATCTCACCTAAAGTAAATGGTAGAATCAAACTTTAACCAAACGTAATGTTTGTACCTAGTATAAAGTTAAAAAGTTTAAACAACTTTAAAATATCACTATATTTAGGCGAGTAAACGAAAAATGTTCATTTCAGACTCTAAAAACGTAGAAATCGTGTTTCAAGTTGAAATACGCCTTGTAAACGAAAAATGTTTATTTCAGACTCTAATAACGTAGAAATCGTGTTTCAAGTTGAAATACGCCTTGGGACCATATCTCACCTAAAGTAAATGGTAGAATCAAACTTTAACCAAACGTAATGTTTGTACCTAGTATAAAGTTAAAAAGTTTAAACAATTTTAAAATATCACTATATTTAGGCGAGTAAACGAAAAATGTTCATTTCAGACTCTAAAAACGTAGAAATCGTGTTTCAAGTTGAAATACGCCTTGGGACCATATCTCACCTAAAGTAAATGGCAGAATCAAACTTTAACCAAACGTAATGTTTGTACCTAGGGTAAAGTTAAAAAGTTTAAACAATTTGAAAATATCACTATATTTAGGCGAGTAAACGAAAAATGTTCGTCTCAGACTCTAAAACCGCAGAAATCGTGTTTCAAGTTGAAATACGCCTTGGTACCATATCTCACCTAAAGTAAATGGTAGAATCAAACTTTAACCAAACGTAATGTTTGTACCTAGGGTAAAGTTAAAAAGTTTAAACAATTTGAAAAAATCACTATATTTAGGCGAGTAAACGAAAAATGTTCATTTCAGACTCTAAAAACGTAGAAATCGTGTTTCAAGTTGAAATACGTCTTGTAAACGAAAAATGTTTATTTCAGACTCTAATAACGTAGAAATCGTGTTTCAAGTTGAAATACGCCTTGTAAACGAAAAATGTTTATTTCAGACTCTAATAACGTAGAAATCGTGTTTCAAGTTGAAATACGCCTTGGGACCATATCTCACCTAAAGTAAATGGTAGAATCAAACTTTAACCAAACGTAATGTTTGTACCTAGGGTAAAGTTAAAAAGTTTAAACAATTTGAAAATATCACTATATTTAGGCGAGTAAACGAAAAATGTTCATTTCAGACTCTAAAAACGTAGAAACGTGTTTCAAGTTGAAATACGCCTTGTAAACGAAAAATGTTTATTTCAGACTCTAATAACGTAGAAATCGTGTTTCAAGTTGAAATACGCCTAGTGACCATATCTCACTTAAAGTAAATGGTAGAATCAAACTTTAACCAAACGTAATGTTTGTACCTAGGGTAAAGTTAAAAAGTTTAAACAATTTGAAAATATCACTATATTTAGGCGAGTAAACGAAAAATGTTCATTTCAGACTCTAAAAACGTAGAAATCGTGTTTCAAGTTGAAATACGCCTTGTAAACGAAAAATGTTTATTTCAGACTCTAATAACGTAGAAATCGTGTTTCAAGTTGAAATACGCCTTGGTACCATATCTCACCTAAAGTAAATGGTAGAATCAAACTTTAACCAAACGTAATGTTTGTACCTAGTATAAAGTTAAAAAGTTTAAACAATTTGAAAATATCACTATATTTAGGCGAGTAAACGAAAAATGTTCATTTCAGACTCTAAAAACGTAGAAATCGTGTTTCAAGTTGAAATACGCCTTGTAAACGAAAAATGTTTATTTCAGACTCTAATAACGTAGAAATCGTGTTTCAAGTTGAAATACGCCTTGGGACCATATCTCACCTAAAGTAAATGGTAGAATCAAACTTTAACCAAACGTAATGTTTGTACCTAGGGTAAAGTTAAAAAGTTTAAACAATTTGAAAATATCACTATATTTAGGCGAGTAAACGAAAAATGTTCGTCTCAGACTCTAAAACCGCAGAAATCGTGTTTCAAGTTGAAATACGCCTTGGTACCATATCTCACCTAAAGTAAATGGTAGAATCAAACTTTAACCAAACGTAATGTTTGTACTTAGTATAAAGTTAAAAAGTTTAAACAATTTTAAAATATCACTATATTTAGGCGAGTAAACGAAAAATGTTCATTTCAGACTCTAAAAACGTAGAAATCGTGTTTCAAGTTGAAATACGCCTTGTAAACGAAAAATGTTTATTTCAGACTCTAATAACGTAGAAATCGTGTTTCAAGTTGAAATACGCCTTGGGACCATATCTCACCTAAAGTAAATGGTAGAATCAAACTTTAACCAAACGTAATGTTTGTACCTAGGGTAAAGTTAAAAAGTTTAAACAATTTGAAAATATCACTATATTTAGGCGAGTAAACGAAAAATGTTCATTTCAGACTCTAAAAACGTAGAAATCGTGTTTTAAGTTGAAATACGCCTTGTAAACGAAAAATGTTTATTTCAGACTCTAATAACGTAGAAATCGTGTTTCAAGTTGAAATACGCCTAGTGACCATATCTCACTTAAAGTAAATGGTAGAATCAAACTTTAACCAAACGTAATGTTTGTACCTAGGGTAAAGTTAAAAAGTTTAAACAATTTGAAAATATCACTATATTTAGGCGAGTAAACGAAAAATGTTCATTTCAGACTCTAATAACGTAGAAATCGTGTTTCAAGTTGAAATACGCCTTGGTACCATATCTCACCTAAAGTAAATGGTAGAATCAAACTTTAACCAAACGTAATGTTTGTACCTAGTATAAAGTTAAAAAGTTTAAACAATTTGAAAATATCACTATATTTAGGCGAGTAAACGAAAAATGTTCATTTCAGACTCTAAAAACGTAGAAATCGTGTTTCAAGTTGAAATACGCCTTGTAAACGAAAAATGTTTATTTCAGACTCTAATAACGTAGAAATCGTGTTTCAAGTTGAAATACGCCTTGGGACCATATCTCACCTAAAGTAAATGGTAGAATCAAACTTTAACCAAACGTAATGTTTGTACCTAGGATAAAGTTAAAAAGTTTAAACAATTTGAAAATATCACTATATTTAGGCGAGTAAACGAAAAATGTTCGTCTCAGACTCTAAAACCGCAGAAATCGTGTTTCAAGTTGAAATACGCCTTGGTACCATATCTCACCTAAAGTAAATGGTAGAATCAAACTTTAACCAAACGTAATGTTTGTACCTAGTATAAAGTTAAAAAGTTTAAACAACTTTAAAATATCACTATATTTAGGCGAGTAAACGAAAAATGTTCATTTCAGACTCTAAAAACGTAGAAATCGTGTTTCAAGTTGAAATACGCCTTGTAAACGAAAAATGTTTATTTCAGACTCTAATAACGTAGAAATCGTGTTTCAAGTTGAAATACGCCTTGGGACCATATCTCACCTAAAGTAAATGGTAGAATCAAACTTTAACCAAACGTAATGTTTGTACCTAGTATAAAGTTAAAAAGTTTAAACAATTTTAAAATATCACTATATTTAGGCGAGTAAACGAAAAATGTTCATTTCAGACTCTAAAAACGTAGAAATCGTGTTTCAAGTTGAAATACGCCTTGGGACCATATCTCACCTAAAGTAAATGGTAGAATCAAACTTTAACCAAACGTAATGTTTGTACCTAGGGTAAAGTTAAAAAGTTTAAACAATTTGAAAATATCACTATATTTAGGCGAGTAAACGAAAAATGTTCATTTCAGACTCTAAAAACGTAGAAATCGTGTTTCAAGTTGAAATACGTCTTGTAAACGAAAAATGTTTATTTCAGACTCTAATAACGTAGAAATCGTGTTTCAAGTTGAAATACGCCTTGTAAACGAAAAATGTTTATTTCAGACTCTAATAACGTAGAAATCGTGTTTCAAGTTGAAATACGCCTTGGGACCATATCTCACCTAAAGTAAATGGTAGAATCAAACTTTAACCAAACGTAATGTTTGTACCTAGGGTAAAGTTAAAAAGTTTAAACAATTTGAAAATATCACTATATTTAGGCGAGTAAACGAAAAATGTTCATTTCAGACTCTAAAAACGTAGAAATCGTGTTTCAAGTTGAAATACGCCTTGTAAACGAAAAATGTTTATTTCAGACTCTAATAACGTAGAAATCGTGTTTCAAGTTGAAATACGCCTAGTGACCATATCTCACTTAAAGTAAATGGTAGAATCAAACTTTAACCAAACGTAATGTTTGTACCTAGGGTAAAGTTAAAAAGTTTAAACAATTTGAAAATATCACTATATTTAGGCGAGTAAACGAAAAATGTTCATTTCAGACTCTAAAAACGTAGAAATCGTGTTTCAAGTTGAAATACGCCTTGTAAACGAAAAATGTTTATTTCAGACTCTAATAACGTAGAAATCGTGTTTCAAGTTGAAATACGCCTTGGTACCATATCTCACCTAAAGTAAATGGTAGAATCAAACTTTAACCAAACGTAATGTTTGTACCTAGTATAAAGTTAAAAAGTTTAAACAATTTGAAAATATCACTATATTTAGGCGAGTAAACGAAAAATGTTCATTTCAGACTCTAAAAACGTAGAAATCGTGTTTCAAGTTGAAATACGCCTTGTAAACGAAAAATGTTTATTTCAGACTCTAATAACGTAGAAATCGTGTTTCAAGTTGAAATACGCCTTGGGACCATATCTCACCTAAAGTAAATGGTAGAATCAAACTTTAACCAAACGTAATGTTTGTACCTAGGGTAAAGTTAAAAAGTTTAAACAATTTGAAAATATCACTATATTTAGGCGAGTAAACGAAAAATGTTCATTTCAGACTCTAAAAACGTAGAAACGTGTTTCAAGTTGAAATACGCCTTGTAAACGAAAAATGTTTATTTCAGACTCTAATAACGTAGAAATCGTGTTTCAAGTTGAAATACGCCTAGTGACCATATCTCACTTAAAGTAAATGGTAGAATCAAACTTTAACCAAACGTAATGTTTGTACCTAGGGTAAAGTTAAAAAGTTTAAACAATTTGAAAATATCACTATATTTAGGCGAGTAAACGAAAAATGTTCATTTCAGACTCTAAAAACGTAGAAATCGTGTTTCAAGTTGAAATACGCCTTGTAAACGAAAAATGTTTATTTCAGACTCTAATAACGTAGAAATCGTGTTTCAAGTTGAAATACGCCTTGGTACCATATCTCACCTAAAGTAAATGGTAGAATCAAACTTTAACCAAACGTAATGTTTGTACCTAGTATAAAGTTAAAAAGTTTAAACAATTTGAAAATATCACTATATTTAGGCGAGTAAACGAAAAATGTTCATTTCAGACTCTAAAAACGTAGAAATCGTGTTTCAAGTTGAAATACGCCTTGTAAACGAAAAATGTTTATTTCAGACTCTAATAACGTAGAAATCGTGTTTCAAGTTGAAATACGCCTTGGGACCATATCTCACCTAAAGTAAATGGTAGAATCAAACTTTAACCAAACGTAATGTTTGTACCTAGGGTAAAGTTAAAAAGTTTAAACAATTTGAAAATATCACTATATTTAGGCGAGTAAACGAAAAATGTTCGTCTCAGACTCTAAAACCGCAGAAATCGTGTTTCAAGTTGAAATACGCCTTGGTACCATATCTCACCTAAAGTAAATGGTAGAATCAAACTTTAACCAAACGTAATGTTTGTACTTAGTATAAAGTTAAAAAGTTTAAACAATTTTAAAATATCACTATATTTAGGCGAGTAAACGAAAAATGTTCATTTCAGACTCTAAAAACGTAGAAATCGTGTTTCAAGTTGAAATACGCCTTGTAAACGAAAAATGTTTATTTCAGACTCTAATAACGTAGAAATCGTGTTTCAAGTTGAAATACGCCTTGGGACCATATCTCACCTAAAGTAAATGGTAGAATCAAACTTTAACCAAACGTAATGTTTGTACCTAGGGTAAAGTTAAAAAGTTTAAACAATTTGAAAATATCACTATATTTAGGCGAGTAAACGAAAAATGTTCATTTCAGACTCTAAAAACGTAGAAATCGTGTTTCAAGTTGAAATACGCCTTGTAAACGAAAAATGTTTATTTCAGACTCTAATAACGTAGAAATCGTGTTTCAAGTTGAAATACGCCTAGTGACCATATCTCACTTAAAGTAAATGGTAGAATCAAACTTTAACCAAACGTAATGTTTGTACCTAGGGTAAAGTTAAAAAGTTTAAACAATTTGAAAATATCACTATATTTAGGCGAGTAAACGAAAAATGTTCATTTCAGACTCTAATAACGTAGAAATCGTGTTTCAAGTTGAAATACGCCTTGGTACCATATCTCACCTAAAGTAAATGGTAGAATCAAACTTTAACCAAACGTAATGTTTGTACCTAGTATAAAGTTAAAAAGTTTAAACAATTTGAAAATATCACTATATTTAGGCGAGTAAACGAAAAATGTTCATTTCAGACTCTAAAAACGTAGAAATCGTGTTTCAAGTTCAAATACGCCTTGTAAACGAAAAATGTTTATTTCAGACTCTAATAACGTAGAAATCGTGTTTCAAGTTGAAATACGCCTTGGGACCATATCTCACCTAAAGTAAATGGTAGAATCAAACTTTAACCAAACGTAATGTTTGTACCTAGGGTAAAGTTAAAAAGTTTAAACAATTTGAAAATATCACTATATTTAGGCGAGTAAACGAAAAATGTTCATTTCAGACTCTAAAAACGTAGAAACGTGTTTCAAGTTGAAATACGCCTTGTAAACGAAAAATGTTTATTTCAGACTCTAATAACGTAGAAATCGTGTTTCAAGTTGAAATACGCCTAGTGACCATATCTCACTTAAAGTAAATGGTAGAATCAAACTTTAACCAAACGTAATGTTTGTACCTAGGGTAAAGTTAAAAAGTTTAAACAATTTGAAAATATCACTATATTTAGGCGAGTAAACGAAAAATGTTCATTTCAGACTCTAAAAACGTAGAAATCGTGTTTCAAGTTGAAATACGCCTTGTAAACGAAAAATGTTTATTTCAGACTCTAATAACGTAGAAATCGTGTTTCAAGTTGAAATACGCCTTGGTACCATATCTCACCTAAAGTAAATGGTAGAATCAAACTTTAACCAAACGTAATGTTTGTACCTAGTATAAAGTTAAAAAGTTTAAACAATTTGAAAATATCACTATATTTAGGCGAGTAAACGAAAAATGTTCATTTCAGACTCTAAAAACGTAGAAATCGTGTTTCAAGTTGAAATACGCCTTGTAAACGAAAAATGTTTATTTCAGACTCTAATAACGTAGAAATCGTGTTTCAAGTTGAAATACGCCTTGGGACCATATCTCACCTAAAGTAAATGGTAGAATCAAACTTTAACCAAACGTAATGTTTGTACCTAGGGTAAAGTTAAAAAGTTTAAACAATTTGAAAATATCACTATATTTAGGCGAGTAAACGAAAAATGTTCGTCTCAGACTCTAAAACCGCAGAAATCGTGTTTCAAGTTGAAATACGCCTTGGTACCATATCTCACCTAAAGTAAATGGTAGAATCAAACTTTAACCAAACGTAATGTTTGTACTTAGTATAAAGTTAAAAAGTTTAAACAATTTTAAAATATCACTATATTTAGGCGAGTAAACGAAAAATGTTCATTTCAGACTCTAAAAACGTAGAAATCGTGTTTCAAGTTGAAATACGCCTTGTAAACGAAAAATGTTTATTTCAGACTCTAATAACGTAGAAATCGTGTTTCAAGTTGAAATACGCCTTGGGACCATATCTCACCTAAAGTAAATGGTAGAATCAAACTTTAACCAAACGTAATGTTTGTACCTAGGGTAAAGTTAAAAAGTTTAAACAATTTGAAAATATCACTATATTTAGGCGAGTAAACGAAAAATGTTCATTTCAGACTCTAAAAACGTAGAAATCGTGTTTCAAGTTGAAATACGCCTTGTAAACGAAAAATGTTTATTTCAGACTCTAATAACGTAGAAATCGTGTTTCAAGTTGAAATACGCCTAGTGACCATATCTCACTTAAAGTAAATGGTAGAATCAAACTTTAACCAAACGTAATGTTTGTACCTAGGGTAAAGTTAAAAAGTTTAAACAATTTGAAAATATCACTATATTTAGGCGAGTAAACGAAAAATGTTCATTTCAGACTCTAATAACGTAGAAATCGTGTTTCAAGTTGAAATACGCCTTGGTACCATATCTCACCTAAAGTAAATGGTAGAATCAAACTTTAACCAAACGTAATGTTTGTACCTAGTATAAAGTTAAAAAGTTTAAACAATTTGAAAATATCACTATATTTAGGCGAGTAAACGAAAAATGTTCATTTCAGACTCTAAAAACGTAGAAATCGTGTTTCAAGTTGAAATACGCCTTGTAAACGAAAAATGTTTATTTCAGACTCTAATAACGTAGAAATCGTGTTTCAAGTTGAAATACGCCTTGGGACCATATCTCACCTAAAGTAAATGGTAGAATCAAACTTTAACCAAACGTAATGTTTGTACCTAGTATAAAGTTAAAAAGTTTAAACAATTTTAAAATATCACTATATTTAGGCGAGTAAACGAAAAATGTTCATTTCAGACTCTAAAAACGTAGAAATCGTGTTTCAAGTTGAAATACGCCTTGGGACCATATCTCACCTAAAGTAAATGGTAGAATCAAACTTTAACCAAACGTAATGTTTGTACCTAGGGTAAAGTTAAAAAGTTTAAACAATTTGAAAATATCACTATATTTAGGCGAGTAAACGAAAAATGTTCATTTCAGACTCTAAAAACGTAGAAATCGTGTTTCAAGTTGAAATACGCCTTGGTACCATATCTCACCTAAAGTAAATGGTAGAATCAAACTTTAACCAAACGTAATGTTTGTACTTAGTATAAAGTTAAAAAGTTTAAACAATTTTAAAATATCACTATATTTAGGCGAGTAAACGAAAAATGTTCATTTCAGACTCTAAAAACGTAGAAATCGTGTTTCAAGTTGAAATACGCCTTGTAAACGAAAAATGTTTATTTCAGACTCTAATAACGTAGAAATCGTGTTTCAAGTTGAAATACGCCTTGGGACCATATCTCACCTAAAGTAAATGGTAGAATCAAACTTTAACCAAACGTAATGTTTGTACCTAGGGTAAAGTTAAAAAGTTTAAACAATTTGAAAATATCACTATATTTAGGCGAGTAAACGAAAAATGTTCATTTCAGACTCTAAAAACGTAGAAATCGTGTTTCAAGTTGAAATACGCCTTGTAAACGAAAAATGTTTATTTCAGACTCTAATAACGTAGAAATCGTGTTTCAAGTTGAAATACGCCTAGTGACCATATCTCACTTAAAGTAAATGGTAGAATCAAACTTTAACCAAACGTAATGTTTGTACCTAGGGTAAAGTTAAAAAGTTTAAACAATTTGAAAATATCACTATATTTAGGCGAGTAAACGAAAAATGTTCATTTCAGACTCTAATAACGTAGAAATCGTGTTTCAAGTTGAAATACGCCTTGGTACCATATCTCACCTAAAGTAAATGGTAGAATCAAACTTTAACCAAACGTAATGTTTGTACCTAGTATAAAGTTAAAAAGTTTAAACAATTTGAAAATATCACTATATTTAGGCGAGTAAACGAAAAATGTTCATTTCAGACTCTAAAAACGTAGAAATCGTGTTTCAAGTTCAAATACGCCTTGTAAACGAAAAATGTTTATTTCAGACTCTAATAACGTAGAAATCGTGTTTCAAGTTGAAATACGCCTTGGGACCATATCTCACCTAAAGTAAATGGTAGAATCAAACTTTAACCAAACGTAATGTTTGTACCTAGGGTAAAGTTAAAAAGTTTAAACAATTTGAAAATATCACTATATTTAGGCGAGTAAACGAAAAATGTTCGTCTCAGACTCTAAAACCGCAGAAATCGTGTTTCAAGTTGAAATACGCCTTGGTACCATATCTCACCTAAAGTAAATGGTAGAATCAAACTTTAACCAAACGTAATGTTTGTACCTAGTATAAAGTTAAAAAGTTTAAACAACTTTAAAATATCACTATATTTAGGCGAGTAAACGAAAAATGTTCATTTCAGACTCTAAAAACGTAGAAATCGTGTTTCAAGTTGAAATACGCCTTGTAAACGAAAAATGTTTATTTCAGACTCTAATAACGTAGAAATCGTGTTTCAAGTTGAAATACGCCTTGGGACCATATCTCACCTAAAGTAAATGGTAGAATCAAACTTTAACCAAACGTAATGTTTGTACCTAGTATAAAGTTAAAAAGTTTAAACAATTTTAAAATATCACTATATTTAGGCGAGTAAACGAAAAATGTTCATTTCAGACTCTAAAAACGTAGAAATCGTGTTTCAAGTTGAAATACGCCTTGGGACCATATCTCACCTAAAGTAAATGGTAGAATCAAACTTTAACCAAACGTAATGTTTGTACCTAGGGTAAAGTTAAAAAGTTTAAACAATTTGAAAATATCACTATATTTAGGCGAGTAAACGAAAAATGTTCATTTCAGACTCTAAAAACGTAGAAATCGTGTTTCAAGTTGAAATACGTCTTGTAAACGAAAAATGTTTATTTCAGACTCTAATAACGTAGAAATCGTGTTTCAAGTTGAAATACGCCTTGGAAACGAAAAATGTTTATTTCAGACTCTAATAACGTAGAAATCGTGTTTCAAGTTGAAATACGCCTTGGGACCATATCTCACCTAAAGTAAATGGTAGAATCAAACTTTAACCAAACGTAATGTTTGTACCTAGGGTAAAGTTAAAAAGTTTAAACAATTTGAAAATATCACTATATTTAGGCGAGTAAACGAAAAATGTTCATTTCAGACTCTAAAAACGTAGAAATCGTGTTTCAAGTTGAAATACGCCTTGTAAACGAAAAATGTTTATTTCAGACTCTAATAACGTAGAAATCGTGTTTCAAGTTGAAATACGCCTAGTGACCATATCTCACTTAAAGTAAATGGTAGAATCAAACTTTAACCAAACGTAATGTTTGTACCTAGGGTAAAGTTAAAAAGTTTAAACAATTTGAAAATATCACTATATTTAGGCGAGTAAACGAAAAATGTTCATTTCAGACTCTAAAAACGTAGAAATCGTGTTTCAAGTTGAAATACGCCTTGTAAACGAAAAATGTTTATTTCAGACTCTAATAACGTAGAAATCGTGTTTCAAGTTGAAATACGCCTTGGTACCATATCTCACCTAAAGTAAATGGTAGAATCAAACTTTAACCAAACGTAATGTTTGTACCTAGTATAAAGTTAAAAAGTTTAAACAATTTGAAAATATCACTATATTTAGGCGAGTAAACGAAAAATGTTCATTTCAGACTCTAAAAACGTAGAAATCGTGTTTCAAGTTGAAATACGCCTTGTAAACGAAAAATGTTTATTTCAGACTCTAATAACGTAGAAATCGTGTTTCAAGTTGAAATACGCCTTGGGACCATATCTCACCTAAAGTAAATGGTAGAATCAAACTTTAACCAAACGTAATGTTTGTACCTAGGGTAAAGTTAAAAAGTTTAAACAATTTGAAAATATCACTATATTTAGGCGAGTAAACGAAAAATGTTCGTCTCAGACTCTAAAACCGCAGAAATCGTGTTTCAAGTTGAAATACGCCTTGGTACCATATCTCACCTAAAGTAAATGGTAGAATCAAACTTTAACCAAACGTAATGTTTGTACTTAGTATAAAGTTAAAAAGTTTAAACAATTTTAAAATATCACTATATTTAGGCGAGTAAACGAAAAATGTTCATTTCAGACTCTAAAAACGTAGAAATCGTGTTTCAAGTTGAAATACGCCTTGTAAACGAAAAATGTTTATTTCAGACTCTAATAACGTAGAAATCGTGTTTCAAGTTGAAATACGCCTTGGGACCATATCTCACCTAAAGTAAATGGTAGAATCAAACTTTAACCAAACGTAATGTTTGTACCTAGGGTAAAGTTAAAAAGTTTAAACAATTTGAAAATATCACTATATTTAGGCGAGTAAACGAAAAATGTTCATTTCAGACTCTAAAAACGTAGAAATCGTGTTTCAAGTTGAAATACGCCTTGTAAACGAAAAATGTTTATTTCAGACTCTAATAACGTAGAAATCGTGTTTCAAGTTGAAATACGCCTAGTGACCATATCTCACTTAAAGTAAATGGTAGAATCAAACTTTAACCAAACGTAATGTTTGTACCTAGGGTAAAGTTAAAAAGTTTAAACAATTTGAAAATATCACTATATTTAGGCGAGTAAACGAAAAATGTTCATTTCAGACTCTAAAAACGTAGAAATCGTGTTTCAAGTTGAAATACGCCTTGTAAACGAAAAATGTTTATTTCAGACTCTAATAACGTAGAAATCGTGTTTCAAGTTGAAATACGCCTTGGTACCATATCTCACCTAAAGTAAATGGTAGAATCAAACTTTAACCAAACGTAATGTTTGTACCTAGTATAAAGTTAAAAAGTTTAAACAATTTTAAAATATCACTATATTTAGGCGAGTAAACGAAAAATGTTCATTTCAGACTCTAAAAACGTAGAAATCGTGTTTCAAGTTGAAATACGCCTTGGGACCATATCTCACCTAAAGTAAATGGTAGAATCAAACTTTAACCAAACGTAATGTTTGTACCTAGGGTAAAGTTAAAAAGTTTAAACAATTTGAAAATATCACTATATTTAGGCGAGTAAACGAAAAATGTTCATTTCAGACTCTAAAAACGTAGAAATCGTGTTTCAAGTTGAAATACGTCTTGTAAACGAAAAATGTTTATTTCAGACTCTAATAACGTAGAAATCGTGTTTCAAGTTGAAATACGCCTTGTAAACGAAAAATGTTTATTTCAGACTCTAATAACGTAGAAATCGTGTTTCAAGTTGAAATACGCCTTGGGACCATATCTCACCTAAAGTAAATGGTAGAATCAAACTTTAACCAAACGTAATGTTTGTACCTAGGGTAAAGTTAAAAAGTTTAAACAATTTGAAAATATCACTATATTTAGGCGAGTAAACGAAAAATGTTCATTTCAGACTCTAAAAACGTAGAAATCGTGTTTCAAGTTGAAATACGCCTTGTAAACGAAAAATGTTTATTTCAGACTCTAATAACGTAGAAATCGTGTTTCAAGTTGAAATACGCCTAGTGACCATATCTCACTTAAAGTAAATGGTAGAATCAAACTTTAACCAAACGTAATGTTTGTACCTAGGGTAAAGTTAAAAAGTTTAAACAATTTGAAAATATCACTATATTTAGGCGAGTAAACGAAAAATGTTCATTTCAGACTCTAAAAACGTAGAAATCGTGTTTCAAGTTGAAATACGCCTTGTAAACGAAAAATGTTTATTTCAGACTCTAATAACGTAGAAATCGTGTTTCAAGTTGAAATACGCCTTGGTACCATATCTCACCTAAAGTAAATGGTAGAATCAAACTTTAACCAAACGTAATGTTTGTACCTAGTATAAAGTTAAAAAGTTTAAACAATTTGAAAATATCACTATATTTAGGCGAGTAAACGAAAAATGTTCATTTCAGACTCTAAAAACGTAGAAATCGTGTTTCAAGTTGAAATACGCCTTGTAAACGAAAAATGTTTATTTCAGACTCTAATAACGTAGAAATCGTGTTTCAAGTTGAAATACGCCTTGGGACCATATCTCACCTAAAGTAAATGGTAGAATCAAACTTTAACCAAACGTAATGTTTGTACCTAGGGTAAAGTTAAAAAGTTTAAACAATTTGAAAATATCACTATATTTAGGCGAGTAAACGAAAAATGTTCGTCTCAGACTCTAAAACCGCAGAAATCGTGTTTCAAGTTGAAATCCGCCTTGGTACCATATCTCACCTAAAGTAAATGGTAGAATCAAACTTTAACCAAACGTAATGTTTGTACTTAGTATAAAGTTAAAAAGTTTAAACAATTTTAAAATATCACTATATTTAGGCGAGTAAACGAAAAATGTTCATTTCAGACTCTAAAAACGTAGAAATCGTGTTTCAAGTTGAAATACGCCTTGTAAACGAAAAATGTTTATTTCAGACTCTAATAACGTAGAAATCGTGTTTCAAGTTGAAATACGCCTTGGGACCATATCTCACCTAAAGTAAATGGTAGAATCAAACTTTAACCAAACGTAATGTTTGTACCTAGGGTAAAGTTAAAAAGTTTAAACAATTTGAAAATATCACTATATTTAGGCGAGTAAACGAAAAATGTTCATTTCAGACTCTAAAAACGTAGAAATCGTGTTTCAAGTTGAAATACGCCTTGTAAACGAAAAATGTTTATTTCAGACTCTAATAACGTAGAAATCGTGTTTCAAGTTGAAATACGCCTAGTGACCATATCTCACTTAAAGTAAATGGTAGAATCAAACTTTAACCAAACGTAATGTTTGTACCTAGGGTAAAGTTAAAAAGTTTAAACAATTTGAAAATATCACTATATTTAGGCGAGTAAACGAAAAATGTTCATTTCAGACTCTAAAAACGTAGAAATCGTGTTTCAAGTTGAAATACGCCTTGTAAACGAAAAATGTTTATTTCAGACTCTAATAACGTAGAAATCGTGTTTCAAGTTGAAATACGCCTTGGTACCATATCTCACCTAAAGTAAATGGTAGAATCAAACTTTAACCAAACGTAATGTTTGTACCTAGTATAAAGTTAAAAAGTTTAAACAATTTGAAAATATCACTATATTTAGGCGAGTAAACGAAAAATGTTCATTTCAGACTCTAAAAACGTAGAAATCGTGTTTCAAGTTGAAATACGCCTTGTAAACGAAAAATGTTTATTTCAGACTCTAATAACGTAGAAATCGTGTTTCAAGTTGAAATACGCCTTGGGACCATATCTCACCTAAAGTAAATGGTAGAATCAAACTTTAACCAAACGTAATGTTTGTACCTAGGGTAAAGTTAAAAAGTTTAAACAATTTGAAAATATCACTATATTTAGGCGAGTAAACGAAAAATGTTCATTTCAGACTCTAAAAACGTAGAAATCGTGTTTCAAGTTGAAATACGCCTTGTAAACGAAAAATGTTTATTTCAGACTCTAATAACGTAGAAATCGTGTTTCAAGTTGAAATACGCCTTGGTACCATATCTCACCTAAAGTAAATGGTAGAATCAAACTTTAACCAAACGTAATGTTTGTACCTAGTATAAAGTTAAAAAGTTTAAACAATTTGAAAATATCACTATATTTAGGCGAGTAAACGAAAAATGTTCATTTCAGACTCTAAAAACGTAGAAATCGTGTTTCAAGTTGAAATACGCCTTGTAAACGAAAAATGTTTATTTCAGACTCTAATAACGTAGAAATCGTGTTTCAAGTTGAAATACGCCTTGGGACCATATCTCACCTAAAGTAAATGGTAGAATCAAACTTTAACCAAACGTAATGTTTGTACCTAGGGTAAAGTTAAAAAGTTTAAACAATTTGAAAATATCACTATATTTAGGCGAGTAAACGAAAAATGTTCGTCTCAGACTCTAAAACCGCAGAAATCGTGTTTCAAGTTGAAATACGCCTTGGTACCATATCTCACCTAAAGTAAATGGTAGAATCAAACTTTAACCAAACGTAATGTTTGTACTTAGTATAAAGTTAAAAAGTTTAAACAATTTTAAAATATCACTATATTTAGGCGAGTAAACGAAAAATGTTCATTTCAGACTCTAAAAACGTAGAAATCGTGTTTCAAGTTGAAATACGCCTTGTAAACGAAAAATGTTTATTTCAGACTCTAATAACGTAGAAATCGTGTTTCAAGTTGAAATACGCCTTGGGACCATATCTCACCTAAAGTAAATGGTAGAATCAAACTTTAACCAAACGTAATGTTTGTACCTAGGGTAAAGTTAAAAAGTTTAAACAATTTGAAAATATCACTATATTTAGGCGAGTAAACGAAAAATGTTCATTTCAGACTCTAAAAACGTAGAAATCGTGTTTCAAGTTGAAATACGCCTTGTAAACGAAAAATGTTTATTTCAGACTCTAATAACGTAGAAATCGTGTTTCAAGTTGAAATACGCCTAGTGACCATATCTCACTTAAAGTAAATGGTAGAATCAAACTTTAACCAAACGTAATGTTTGTACCTAGGGTAAAGTTAAAAAGTTTAAACAATTTGAAAATATCACTATATTTAGGCGAGTAAACGAAAAATGTTCATTTCAGACTCTAAAAACGTAGAAATCGTGTTTCAAGTTGAAATACGCCTTGTAAACGAAAAATGTTTATTTCAGACTCTAATAACGTAGAAATCGTGTTTCAAGTTGAAATACGCCTTGGTACCATATCTCACCTAAAGTAAATGGTAGAATCAAACTTTAACCAAACGTAATGTTTGTACCTAGTATAAAGTTAAAAAGTTTAAACAATTTGAAAATATCACTATATTTAGGCGAGTAAACGAAAAATGTTCATTTCAGACTCTAAAAACGTAGAAATCGTGTTTCAAGTTGAAATACGCCTTGTAAACGAAAAATGTTTATTTCAGACTCTAATAACGTAGAAATCGTGTTTCAAGTTGAAATACGCCTTGGGACCATATCTCACCTAAAGTAAATGGTAGAATCAAACTTTAACCAAACGTAATGTTTGTACCTAGGGTAAAGTTAAAAAGTTTAAACAATTTGAAAATATCACTATATTTAGGCGAGTAAACGAAAAATGTTCGTCTCAGACTCTAAAACCGCAGAAATCGTGTTTCAAGTTGAAATACGCCTTGGTACCATATCTCACCTAAAGTAAATGGTAGAATCAAACTTTAACCAAACGTAATGTTTGTACCTAGTATAAAGTTAAAAAGTTTAAACAACTTTAAAATATCACTATATTTAGGCGAGTAAACGAAAAATGTTCATTTCAGACTCTAAAAACGTAGAAATCGTGTTTCAAGTTGAAATACGCCTTGTAAACGAAAAATGTTTATTTCAGACTCTAATAACGTAGAAATCGTGTTTCAAGTTGAAATACGCCTTGGGACCATATCTCACCTAAAGTAAATGGTAGAATCAAACTTTAACCAAACGTAATGTTTGTACCTAGTATAAAGTTAAAAAGTTTAAACAATTTTAAAATATCACTATATTTAGGCGAGTAAACGAAAAATGTTCATTTCAGACTCTAAAAACGTAGAAATCGTGTTTCAAGTTGAAATACGCCTTGGGACCATATCTCACCTAAAGTAAATGGTAGAATCAAACTTTAACCAAACGTAATGTTTGTACCTAGGGTAAAGTTAAAAAGTTTAAACAATTTGAAAATATCACTATATTTAGGCGAGTAAACGAAAAATGTTCATTTCAGACTCTAAAAACGTAGAAATCGTGTTTCAAGTTGAAATACGTCTTGTAAACGAAAAATGTTTATTTCAGACTCTAATAACGTAGAAATCGTGTTTCAAGTTGAAATCCGCCTTGGGACCATATCTCACCTAAAGTAAATGGTAGAATCAAACTTTAACCAAACGTAATGTTTGTACCTAGGGTAAAGTTAAAAAGTTGAAACAATTTGAAAATATCACTATATTTAGGCGAGTAAACGAAAAATGTTCGTCTCAGACTCTAAAACCGCAGAAATCGTGTTTCAAGTTGAAATACGCCTTGGTACCATATCTCACCTAAAGTAAATGGTAGAATCAAACTTTACCCAAACGTAATGTTTGTACCTAGTATAAAGTTAAAAAGTTTAAACAATTTTAAAATATCACTATATTTAGGCGAGTAAACGAAAAATGTTCATTTCAGACTCTAAAAACGTAGAAATCGTGTTTCAAGTTGAAATACGCCTTGTAAACGAAAAATGTTTATTTCAGACTCTAATAACGTAGAAATCGTGTTTCAAGTTGAAATACGCCTTGGGACCATATCTCACCTAAAGTAAATGGTAGAATCAAACTTTAACCAAACGTAATGTTTGTACCTAGGGTAAAGTTAAAAAGTTTAAACAATTTGAAAATATCACTATATTTAGGCGACTAAACGAAAAATGTTCATTTCAGACTCTAAAAACGTAGAAATCGTGTTTCAAGTTGAAATACGCCTTGTAAACGAAAAATGTTTATTTCAGACTCTAATAACGTAGAAATCGTGTTTCAAGTTGAAATACGCCTAGTGACCATATCTCACTTAAAGTAAATGGTAGAATCAAACTTTAACCAAACGTAATGTTTGTACCTAGGGTAAAGTTAAAAAGTTTAAACAATTTGAAAATATCACTATATTTAGGCGAGTAAACGAAAAATGTTCATTTCAGACTCTAAAAACGTAGAAATCGTGTTTCAAGTTGAAATACGCCTTGTAAACGAAAAATGTTTATTTCAGACTCTAATAACGTAGAAATCGTGTTTCAAGTTGAAATACGCCTTGGTACCATATCTCACCTAAAGTAAATGGTAGAATCAAACTTTAACCAAACGTAATGTTTGTACCTAGTATAAAGTTAAAAAGTTTAAACAATTTGAAAATATCACTATATTTAGGCGAGTAAACGAAAAATGTTCATTTCAGACTCTAAAAACGTAGAAATCGTGTTTCAAGTTGAAATACGCCTTGTAAACGAAAAATGTTTATTTCAGACTCTAATAACGTAGAAATCGTGTTTCAAGTTGAAATACGCCTTGGGACCATATCTCACCTAAAGTAAATGGTAGAATCAAACTTTAACCAAACGTAATGTTTGTACCTAGGGTAAAGTTAAAAAGTTTAAACAATTTGAAAATATCACTATATTTAGGCGAGTAAACGAAAAATGTTCGTCTCAGACTCTAAAACCGCAGAAATCGTGTTTCAAGTTGAAATACGCCTTGGTACCATATCTCACCTAAAGTAAATGGTAGAATCAAACTTTAACCAAACGTAATGTTTGTACCTAGTATAAAGTTAAAAAGTTTAAACAACTTTAAAATATCACTATATTTAGGCGAGTAAACGAAAAATGTTCATTTCAGACTCTAAAAACGTAGAAATCGTGTTTCAAGTTGAAATACGCCTTGTAAACGAAAAATGTTTATTTCAGACTCTAATAACGTAGAAATCGTGTTTCAAGTTGAAATACGCCTTGGGACCATATCTCACCTAAAGTAAATGGTAGAATCAAACTTTAACCAAACGTAATGTTTGTACCTAGTATAAAGTTAAAAAGATTAAACAATTTTAAAATATCACTATATTTAGGCGAGTAAACGAAAAATGTTCATTTCAGACTCTAAAAACGTAGAAATCGTGTTTCAAGTTGAAATAAGCCTTGGGACCATATCTCACCTAAAGTAAATGGTAGAATCAAACTTTAACCAAACGTAATGTTTGTACCTAGGGTAAAGTTAAAAAGTTTAAACAATTTGAAAATATCACTATATTTAGGCGAGTAAACGAAAAATGTTCATTTCAGACTCTAAAAACGTAGAAATCGTGTTTCAAGTTGAAATACGTCTTGTAAACGAAAAATGTTTATTTCAGACTCTAATAACGTAGAAATCGTGTTTCAAGTTGAAATCCGCCTTGGGACCATATCTCACCTAAAGTAAATGGTAGAATCAAACTTTAACCAAACGTAATGTTTGTACCTAGGGTAAAGTTAAAAAGTTGAAACAATTTGAAAATATCACTATATTTAGGCGAGTAAACGAAAAATGTTCGTCTCAGACTCTAAAACCGCAGAAATCGTGTTTCAAGTTGAAATACGCCTTGGTACCATATCTCACCTAAAGTAAATGGTAGAATCAAACTTTACCCAAACGTAATGTTTGTACCTAGTATAAAGTTAAAAAGTTTAAACAATTTTAAAATATCACTATATTTAGGCGAGTAAACGAAAAATGTTCATTTCAGACTCTAAAAACGTAGAAATCGTGTTTCAAGTTGAAATACGCCTTGTAAACGAAAAATGTTTATTTCAGACTCTAATAACGTAGAAATCGTGTTTCAAGTTGAAATACGCCTTGGGACCATATCTCACCTAAAGTAAATGGTAGAATCAAACTTTAACCAAACGTAATGTTTGTACCTAGGGTAAAGTTAAAAAGTTTAAACAATTTGAAAATATCACTATATTTAGGCGACTAAACGAAAAATGTTCATTTCAGACTCTAAAAACGTAGAAATCGTGTTTCAAGTTGAAATACGCCTTGTAAACGAAAAATGTTTATTTCAGACTCTAATAACGTAGAAATCGTGTTTCAAGTTGAAATACGCCTAGTGACCATATCTCACTTAAAGTAAATGGTAGAATCAAACTTTAACCAAACGTAATGTTTGTACCTAGGGTAAAGTTAAAAAGTTTAAACAATTTGAAAATATCACTATATTTAGGCGAGTAAACGAAAAATGTTCATTTC
The DNA here is from genome assembly GCA_947425015.1 of Pterostichus niger. NCBI lineage: Eukaryota > Metazoa > Arthropoda > Insecta > Coleoptera > Carabidae > Pterostichus > Pterostichus niger. Next base: position 15,581,525 of record OX380350.1, read on the forward strand.
AGACTCTAAAAACGTAGAAATCGTGTTTCAAGTTGAAATACGCCTTGTAAACGAAAAATGTTTATTTCAGACTCTAATAACGTAGAAATCGTGTTTCAAGTTGAAATACGCCTTGGTACCATATCTCACCTAAAGTAAATGGTAGAATCAAACTTTAACCAAACGTAATGTTTGTACCTAGTATAAAGTTAAAAAGTTTAAACAATTTGAAAATATCACTATATTTAGGCGAGTAAACGAAAAATGTTCATTTCAGACTCTAAAAACGTAGAAATCGTGTTTCAAGTTGAAATACGCCTTGTAAACGAAAAATGTTTATTTCAGACTCTAATAACGTAGAAATCGTGTTTCAAGTTGAAATACGCCTTGGGACCATATCTCACCTAAAGTAAATGGTAGAATCAAACTTTAACCAAACGTAATGTTTGTACCTAGGGTAAAGTTAAAAAGTTTAAACAATTTGAAAATATCACTATATTTAGGCGAGTAAACGAAAAATGTTCGTCTCAGACTCTAAAACCGCAGAAATCGTGTTTCAAGTTGAAATACGCCTTGGTACCATATCTCACCTAAAGTAAATGGTAGAATCAAACTTTAACCAAACGTAATGTTTGTACCTAGTATAAAGTTAAAAAGTTTAAACAACTTTAAAATATCACTATATTTAGGCGAGTAAACGAAAAATGTTCATTTCAGACTCTAAAAACGTAGAAATCGTGTTTCAAGTTGAAATACGCCTTGTAAACGAAAAATGTTTATTTCAGACTCTAATAACGTAGAAATCGTGTTTCAAGTTGAAATACGCCTTGGGACCATATCTCACCTAAAGTAAATGGTAGAATCAAACTTTAACCAAACGTAATGTTTGTACCTAGTATAAAGTTAAAAAGATTAAACAATTTTAAAATATCACTATATTTAGGCGAGTAAACGAAAAATGTTCATTTCAGACTCTAAAAACGTAGAAATCGTGTTTCAAGTTGAAATAAGCCTTGGGACCATATCTCACCTAAAGTAAATGGTAGAATCAAACTTTAACCAAACGTAATGTTTGTACCTAGGGTAAAGTTAAAAAGTTTAAACAATTTGAAAATATCACTATATTTAGGCGAGTAAACGAAAAATGTTCGTCTCAGACTCTAAAACCGCAGAAATCGTGTTTCAAGTTGAAATACGCCTTGGTACCATATCTCACCTAAAGTAAATGGTAGAATCAAACTTTAACCAAACGTAATGTTTGTACCTAGGGTAAAGTTAAAAAGTTTAAACAATTTGAAAATATCACTATATTTAGGCGAGTAAACGAAAAATGTTCATTTCAGACTCTAAAAACGTAGAAATCGTGTTTCAAGTTGAAATACGTCTTGTAAACGAAAAATGTTTATTTCAGACTCTAATAACGTAGAAATCGTGTTTCAAGTTGAAATACGCCTTGTAAACGAAAAATGTTTATTTCAGACTCTAATAACGTAGAAATCGTGTTTCAAGTTGAAATACGCCTTGGGACCATATCTCACCTAAAGTAAATGGTAGAATCAAACTTTAACCAAACGTAATGTTTGTACCTAGGGTAAAGTTAAAAAGTTTAAACAATTTGAAAATATCACTATATTTAGGCGAGTAAACGAAAAATGTTCATTTCAGACTCTAAAAACGTAGAAATCGTGTTTCAAATTGAAATACGCCTTGTAAACGAAAAATGTTTATTTCAGACTCTAATAACGTAGAAATCGTGTTTCAAGTTGAAATACGCCTAGTGACCATATCTCACTTAAAGTAAATGGTAGAATCAAACTTTAACCAAACGTAATGTTTGTACCTAGGGTAAAGTTAAAAAGTTTAAACAATTTGAAAATATCACTATATTTAGGCGAGTAAACGAAAAATGTTCATTTCAGACTCTAAAAACGTAGAAATCGTGTTTCAAGTTGAAATACGCCTTGTAAACGAAAAATGTTTATTTCAGACTCTAATAACGTAGAAATCGTGTTTCAAGTTGAAATACGCCTTGGTACCATATCTCACCTAAAGTAAATGGTAGAATCAAACTTTAACCAAACGTAATGTTTGTACCTAGTATAAAGTTAAAAAGTTTAAACAATTTGAAAATATCACTATATTTAGGCGAGTAAACGAAAAATGTTCATTTCAGACTCTAAAAACGTAGAAATCGTGTTTCAAGTTGAAATACGCCTTGTAAACGAAAAATGTTTATTTCAGACTCTAATAACGTAGAAATCGTGTTTCAAGTTGAAATACGCCTTGGGACCATATCTCACCTAAAGTAAATGGTAGAATCAAACTTTAACCAAACGTAATGTTTGTACCTAGGGTAAAGTTAAAAAGTTTAAACAATTTGAAAATATCACTATATTTAGGCGAGTAAACGAAAAATGTTCGTCTCAGACTCTAAAACCGCAGAAATCGTGTTTCAAGTTGAAATACGCCTTGGTACCATATCTCACCTAAAGTAAATGGTAGAATCAAACTTTAACCAAACGTAATGTTTGTACCTAGTATAAAGTTAAAAAGTTTAAACAATTTTAAAATATCACTATATTTAGGCGAGTAAACGAAAAATGTTCATTTCAGACTCTAAAAACGTAGAAATCGTGTTTCAAGTTGAAATACGCCTTGTAAACGAAAAATGTTTATTTCAGACTCTAATAACGTAGAAATCGTGTTTCAAGTTGAAATACGCCTTGGGACCATATCTCACCTAAAGTAAATGGTAGAATCAAACTTTAACCAAACGTAATGTTTGTACCTAGGGTAAAGTTAAAAAGTTTAAACAATTTGAAAATATCACTATATTTAGGCGAGTAAACGAAAAATGTTCATTTCAGACTCTAAAAACGTAGAAATCGTGTTTCAAGTTGAAATACGCCTTGTAAACGAAAAATGTTTATTTCAGACTCTAATAACGTAGAAATCGTGTTTCAAGTTGAAATACGCCTAGTGACCATATCTCACTTAAAGTAAATGGTAGAATCAAACTTTAACCAAACGTAATGTTTGTACCTAGGGTAAAGTTAAAAAGTTTAAACAATTTGAAAATATCACTATATTTAGGCGAGTAAACGAAAAATGTTCATTTCAGACTCTAAAAACGTAGAAATCGTGTTTCAAGTTGAAATACGCCTTGTAAACGAAAAATGTTTATTTCAGACTCTAATAACGTAGAAATCGTGTTTCAAGTTGAAATACGCCTTGGTACCATATCTCACCTAAAGTAAATGGTAGAATCAAACTTTAACCAAACGTAATGTTTGTACCTAGTATAAAGTTAAAAAGTTTAAACAATTTGAAAATATCACTATATTTAGGCGAGTAAACGAAAAATGTTCATTTCAGACTCTAAAAACGTAGAAATCGTGTTTCAAGTTGAAATACGCCTTGTAAACGAAAAATGTTTATTTCAGACTCTAATAACGTAGAAATCGTGTTTCAAGTTGAAATACGCCTTGGGACCATATCTCACCTAAAGTAAATGGTAGAATCAAACTTTAACCAAACGTAATGTTTGTACCTAGGGTAAAGTTAAAAAGTTTAAACAATTTGAAAATATCACTATATTTAGGCGAGTAAACGAAAAATGTTCGTCTCAGACTCTAAAACCGCAGAAATCGTGTTTCAAGTTGAAATACGCCTTGGTACCATATCTCACCTAAAGTAAATGGTAGAATCAAACTTTAACCAAACGTAATGTTTGTACCTAGTATAAAGTTAAAAAGTTTAAACAGTTTTAAAATATCACTATATTTAGGCGAGTAAACGAAAAATGTTCATTTCAGACTCTAAAAACGTAGAAATCGTGTTTCAAGTTGAAATACGCCTTGTAAACGAAAAATGTTTATTTCAGACTCTAATAACGTAGAAATCGTGTTTCAAGTTGAAATACGCCTTGGGACCATATCTCACCTAAAGTAAATGGTAGAATCAAACTTTAACCAAACGTAATGTTTGTACCTAGTATAAAGTTAAAAAGTTTAAACAATTTTAAAATATCACTATATTTAGGCGAGTAAATGAAAAATGTTCATTTCAGACTCTAAAAACGTAGAAATCGTGTTTCAAGTTGAAATACGCCTTGGGACCATATCTCACCTAAAGTAAATGGTAGAATCAAACTTTAACCAAACGTAATGTTTGTACCTAGGGTAAAGTTAAAAAGTTTAAACAATTTGAAAATATCACTATATTTAGGCGAGTAAACGAAAAATGTTCGTCACAGACTCTAAAACCGCAGAAATCGTGTTTCAAGTTGAAATACGCCTTGGTACCATATCTCACCTAAAGTAAATGGTAGAATCAAACTTTAACCAAACGTAATGTTTGTACCTAGGGTAAAGTTACAAAGTTTAAACAATTTGAAAATATCACTATATTTAGGCGAGTAAACGAAAAATGTTCATTTCAGACTCTAAAAACGTAGAAATCGTGTTTCAAGTTGAAATACGTCTTGTAAACGAAAAATGTTTATTTCAGACTCTAATAACGTAGAAATCGTGTTTCAAGTTGAAATACGCCTTGTAAACGAAAAATGTTTATTTCAGACTCTAATAACGTAGAAATCGTGTTTCAAGTTGAAATACGCCTTGGGACCATATCTCACCTAAAGTAAATGGTAGAATCAAACTTTAACCAAACGTAATGTTTGTACCTAGGGTAAAGTTAAAAAGTTTAAACAATTTGAAAATATCACTATATTTAGGCGAGTAAACGAAAAATGTTCATTTCAGACTCTAAAAACGTAGAAATCGTGTTTCAAGTTGAAATACGCCTTGTAAACGAAAAATGTTTATTTCAGACTCTAATAACGTAGATATCGTGTTTCAAGTTGAAATACGCCTAGTGACCATATCTCACTTAAAGTAAATGGTAGAATCAAACTTTAACCAAACGTAATGTTTGTACCTAGGGTAAAGTTAAAAAGTTTAAACAATTTGAAAATATCACTATATTTAGGCGAGTAAACGAAAAATGTTCATTTCAGACTCTAAAAACGTAGAAATCGTGTTTCAAGTTGAAATACGCCTTGTAAACGAAAAATGTTTATTTCAGACTCTAATAACGTAGAAATCGTGTTTCAAGTTGAAATACGCCTTGGTACCATATCTCACCTAAAGTAAATGGTAGAATCAAACTTTAACCAAACGTAATGTTTGTACCTAGTATAAAGTTAAAAAGTTTAAACAATTTGAAAATATCACTATATTTAGGCGAGTAAACGAAAAATGTTCATTTCAGACTCTAAAAACGTAGAAATCGTGTTTCAAGTTGAAATACGCCTTGTAAACGAAAAATGTTTATTTCAGACTCTAATAACGTAGAAATCGTGTTTCAAGTTGAAATACGCCTTGGGACCATATCTCACCTAAAGTAAATGGTAGAATCAAACTTTAACCAAACGTAATGTTTGTACCTAGGGTAAAGTTAAAAAGTTTAAACAATTTGAAAATATCACTATATTTAGGCGAGTAAACGAAAAATGTTCGTCTCAGACTCTAAAACCGCAGAAATCGTGTTTCAAGTTGAAATACGCCTTGGTACCATATCTCACCTAAAGTAAATGGTAGAATCAAACTTTAACCAAACGTAATGTTTGTACCTAGTATAAAGTTAAAAAGTTTAAACAATTTTAAAATATCACTATATTTAGGCGAGTAAACGAAAAATGTTCATTTCAGACTCTAAAAACGTAGAAATCGTGTTTCAAGTTGAAATACGCCTTGTAAACGAAAAATGTTTATTTCAGACTCTAATAACGTAGAAATCGTGTTTCAAGTTGAAATACGCCTTGGGACCATATCTCACCTAAAGTAAATGGTAGAATCAAACTTTAACCAAACGTAATGTTTGTACCTAGGGTAAAGTTAAAAAGTTTAAACAATTTGAAAATATCACTATATTTAGGCGAGTAAACGAAAAATGTTCATTTCAGACTCTAAAAACGTAGAAATCGTGTTTCAAGTTGAAATACGCCTTGTAAACGAAAAATGTTTATTTCAGACTCTAATAACGTAGAAATCGTGTTTCAAGTTGAAATACGCCTAGTGACCATATCTCACTTAAAGTAAATGGTAGAATCAAACTTTAACCAAACGTAATGTTTGTACCTAGGGTAAAGTTAAAAAGTTTAAACAATTTGAAAATATCACTATATTTAGGCGAGTAAACGAAAAATGTTCATTTCAGACTCTAAAAACGTAGAAATCGTGTTTCAAGTTGAAATACGCCTTGTAAACGAAAAATGTTTATTTCAGACTCTAATAACGTAGAAATCGTGTTTCAAGTTGAAATACGCCTAGTGACCATATCTCACTTAAAGTAAATGGTAGAATCAAACTTTAACCAAACGTTATGTTTGTACCTAGGGTAAAGTTAAAAAGTTTAAACAATTTGAAAATATCACTATATTTAGGCGAGTAAACGAAAAATGTTCATTTCAGACTCTAAAAACGTAGAAATCGTGTTTCAAGTTGAAATACGCCTTGTAAACGAAAAATGTTTATTTCAGACTCTAATAACGTAGAAATCGTGTTTCAAGTTGAAATACGCCTTGGTACCATATCTCACCTAAAGTAAATGGTAGAATCAAACTTTAACCAAACGTAATGTTTGTACCTAGTATAAAGTTAAAAAGTTTAAACAATTTGAAAATATCACTATATTTAGGCGAGTAAACGAAAAATGTTCATTTCAGACTCTAAAAACGTAGAAATCGTGTTTCAAGTTGAAATACGCCTTGTAAACGAAAAATGTTTATTTCAGACTCTAATAACGTAGAAATCGTGTTTCAAGTTGAAATACGCCTTGGGACCATATCTCACCTAAAGTAAATGGTAGAATCAAACTTTAACCAAACGTAATGTTTGTACCTAGGGTAAAGTTAAAAAGTTTAAACAATTTGAAAATATCACTATATTTAGGCGAGTAAACGAAAAATGTTCGTCTCAGACTCTAAAACCGCAGAAATCGTGTTTCAAGTTGAAATACGCCTTGGTACCATATCTCACCTAAAGTAAATGGTAGAATCAAACTTTAACCAAACGTAATGTTTGTACCTAGTATAAAGTTAAAAAGTTTAAACAATTTTAAAATATCACTATATTTAGGCGAGTAAACGAAAAATGTTCATTTCAGACTCTAAAAACGTAGAAATCGTGTTTCAAGTTGAAATACGCCTTGTAAACGAAAAATGTTTATTTCAGACTCTAATAACGTAGAAATCGTGTTTCAAGTTGAAATACGCCTTGGGACCATATCTCACCTAAAGTAAATGGTAGAATCAAACTTTAACCAAACGTAATGTTTGTACCTAGGGTAAAGTTAAAAAGTTTAAACAATTTGAAAATATCACTATATTTAGGCGAGTAAACGAAAAATGTTCATTTCAGACTCTAAAAACGTAGAAATCGTGTTTCAAGTTGAAATACGCCTTGTAAACGAAAAATGTTTATTTCAGACTCTAATAACGTAGAAATCGTGTTTCAAGTTGAAATACGCCTAGTGACCATATCTCACTTAAAGTAAATGGTAGAATCAAACTTTAACCAAACGTAATGTTTGTACCTAGGGTAAAGTTAAAAAGTTTAAACAATTTGAAAATATCACTATATTTAGGCGAGTAAACGAAAAATGTTCATTTCAGACTCTAAAAACGTAGAAATCGTGTTTCAAGTTGAAATACGCCTTGTAAACGAAAAATGTTTATTTCAGACTCTAATAACGTAGAAATCGTGTTTCAAGTTGAAATACGCCTAGTGACCATATCTCACTTAAAGTAAATGGTAGAATCAAACTTTAACCAAACGTAATGTTTGTACCTAGGGTAAAGTTAAAAAGTTTAAACAATTTGAAAATATCACTAAATTTAGGCGAGTAAACGAAAAATGTTCATTTCAGACTCTAAAAACGTAGAAATCGTGTTTCAAGTTGAAATACGCCTTGTAAACGAAAAATGTTTATTTCAGACTCTAATAACGTAGAAATCGTGTTTCAAGTTGAAATACGCCTTGGTACCATATCTCACCTAAAGTAAATGGTAGAATCAAACTTTAACCAAACGTAATGTTTGTACCTAGTATAAAGTTAAAAAGTTTAAACAATTTGAAAATATCACTATATTTAGGCGAGTAAACGAAAAATGTTCATTTCAGACTCTAAAAACGTAGAAATCGTGTTTCAAGTTGAAATACGCCTTGTAAACGAAAAATGTTTATTTCAGACTCTAATAACGTAGAAATCGTGTTTCAAGTTGAAATACGCCTTGGGACCATATCTCACCTAAAGTAAATGGTAGAATCAAACTTTAACCAAACGTAATGTTTGTACCTAGGGTAAAGTTAAAAAGTTTAAACAATTTGAAAATATCACTATATTTAGGCGAGTAAACGAAAAATGTTCATTTCAGACTCTAAAAACGTAGAAATCGTGTTTCAAGTTGAAATACGCCTTGTAAACGAAAAATGTTTATTTCAGACTCTAATAACGTAGAAATCGTGTTTCAAGTTGAAATACGCCTAGTGACCATATCTCACTTAAAGTAAATGGTAGAATCAAACTTTAACCAAACGTAATGTTTGTACCTAGGGTAAAGTTAAAAAGTTTAAACAATTTGAAAATATCACTATATTTAGGCGAGTAAACGAAAAATTTTCATTTCAGACTCTAAAAACGTAGAAATCGTGTTTCAAGTTGAAATACGCCTTGTAAACGAAAAATGTTTATTTCAGACTCTAATAACGTAGAAATCGTGTTTCAAGTTGAAATACGCCTTGGTACCATATCTCACCTAAAGTAAATGGTAGAATCAAACTTTAACCAAACGTAATGTTTGTACCTAGTATAAAGTTAAAAAGTTTAAACAATTTGAAAATATCACTATATTTAGGCGAGTAAACGAAAAATGTTCATTTCAGACTCTAAAAACGTAGAAATCGTGTTTCAAGTTGAAATACGCCTTGTAAACGAAAAATGTTTATTTCAGACTCTAATAACGTAGAAATCGTGTTTCAAGTTGAAATACGCCTTGGGACCATATCTCACCTAAAGTAAATGGTAGAATCAAACTTTAACCAAACGTAATGTTTGTACCTAGGGTAAAGTTAAAAAGTTTAAACAATTTGAAAATATCACTATATTTAGGCGAGTAAACGAAAAATGCTCGTCTCAGACTCTAAAACCGCAGAAATCGTGTTTCAAGTTGAAATACGCCTTGGTACCATATCTCACCTAAAGTAAATGGTAGAATCAAACTTTAACCAAACGTAATGTTTGTACCTAGTATAAAGTTAAAAAGTTTAAACAATTTTAAAATATCACTATATTTAGGCGAGTAAACGAAAAATGTTCATTTCAGACTCTAAAAACGTAGAAATCGTGTTTCAAGTTGAAATACGCCTTGTAAACGAAAAATGTTTATTTCAGACTCTAATAACGTAGAAATCGTGTTTCAAGTTGAAATACGCCTTGGGACCATATCTCACCTAAAGTAAATGGTAGAATCAAACTTTAACCAAACGTAATGTTTGTACCTAGGGTAAAGTTAAAAAGTTTAAACAATTTGAAAATATCACTATATTTAGGCGAGTAAACGAAAAATGTTCATTTCAGACTCTAAAAACGTAGAAATCGTGTTTCAAGTTGAAATACGCCTTGTAAACGAAAAATGTTTATTTCAGACTCTAATAACGTAGAAATCGTGTTTCAAGTTGAAATACGCCTAGTGACCATATCTCACTTAAAGTAAATGGTAGAATCAAACTTTAACCAAACGTAATGTTTGTACCTAGGGTAAAGTTAAAAAGTTTAAACAATTTGAAAATATCACTATATTTAGGCGAGTAAACGAAAAATGTTCATTTCAGACTCTAAAAACGTAGAAATCGTGTTTCAAGTTGAAATACGCCTTGTAAACGAAAAATGTTTATTTCAGACTCTAATAACGTAGAAATCGTGTTTCAAGTTGAAATACGCCTTGGTACCATATCTCACCTAAAGTAAATGGTAGAATCAAACTTTAACCAAACGTAATGTTTGTACCTAGTATAAAGTTAAAAAGTTTAAACAATTTGAAAATATCACTATATTTAGGCGAGTAAACGAAAAATGTTCATTTCAGACTCTAAAAACGTAGAAATCGTGTTTCAAGTTGAAATACGCCTTGTAAACGAAAAATGTTTATTTCAGACTCTAATAACGTAGAAATCGTGTTTCAAGTTGAAATACGCCTTGGGACCATATCTCACCTAAAGTAAATGGTAGAATCAAACTTTAACCAAACGTAATGTTTGTACCTAGGGTAAAGTTAAAAAGTTTAAACAATTTGAAAATATCACTATATTTAGGCGAGTAAACGAAAAATGTTCATTTCAGACTCTAAAAACGTAGAAATCGTGTTTCAAGTTGAAATACGCCTTGTAAACGAAAAATGTTTATTTCAGACTCTAATAACGTAGAAATCGTGTTTCAAGTTGAAATACGCCTTGGGACCATATCTCACCTAAAGTAAATGGTAGAATCAAACTTTAACCAAACGTAATGTTTGTACCTAGGGTAAAGTTAAAAAGTTTAAACAATTTGAAAATATCACTATATTTAGGCGAGTAAACGAAAAATGTTCGTCTCAGACTCTAAAACCGCAGAAATCGTGTTTCAAGTTGAAATACGCCTTGGTACCATATCTCACCTAAAGTAAATGGTAGAATCAAACTTTAACCAAACGTAATGTTTGTACCTAGTATAAAGTTAAAAAGTTTAAACAATTTTAAAATATCACTATATTTAGGCGAGTAAACGAAAAATGTTCATTTCAGACTCTAAAAACGTAGAAATCGTGTTTCAAGTTGAAATACGCCTTGTAAACGAAAAATGTTTATTTCAGACTCTAATAACGTAGAAATCGTGTTTCAAGTTGAAATACGCCTTGGGACCATATCTCACCTAAAGTAAATGGTAGAATCAAACTTTAACCAAACGTAATGTTTGTACCTAGGGTAAAGTTAAAAAGTTTAAACAATTTGAAAATATCACTATATTTAGGCGAGTAAACGAAAAATGTTCATTTCAGACTCTAAAAACGTAGAAATCGTGTTTCAAGTTGAAATACGCCTTGTAAACGAAAAATGTTTATTTCAGACTCTAATAACGTAGAAATCGTGTTTCAAGTTGAAATACGCCTAGTGACCATATCTCACTTAAAGTAAATGGTAGAATCAAACTTTAACCAAACGTAATGTTTGTACCTAGGGTAAAGTTAAAAAGTTTAAACAATTTGAAAATATCACTATATTTAGGCGAGTAAACGAAAAATGTTCATTTCAGACTCTAAAAACGTAGAAATCGTGTTTCAAGTTGAAATACGCCTTGTAAACGAAAAATGTTTATTTCAGACTCTAATAACGTAGAAATCGTGTTTCAAGTTGAAATACGCCTAGTGACCATATCTCACTTAAAGTAAATGGTAGAATCAAACTTTAACCAAACGTAATGTTTGTACCTAGGGTAAAGTTAAAAAGTTTAAACAATTTGAAAATATCACTAAATTTAGGCGAGTAAACGAAAAATGTTCATTTCAGACTCTAAAAACGTAGAAATCGTGTTTCAAGTTGAAATACGCCTTGTAAACGAAAAATGTTTATTTCAGACTCTAATAACGTAGAAATCGTGTTTCAAGTTGAAATACGCCTTGGTACCATATCTCACCTAAAGTAAATGGTAGAATCAAACTTTAACCAAACGTAATGTTTGTACCTAGTATAAAGTTAAAAAGTTTAAACAATTTGAAAATATCACTATATTTAGGCGAGTAAACGAAAAATGTTCATTTCAGACTCTAAAAACGTAGAAATCGTGTTTCAAGTTGAAATACGCCTTGTAAACGAAAAATGTTTATTTCAGACTCTAATAACGTAGAAATCGTGTTTCAAGTTGAAATACGCCTTGGGACCATATCTCACCTAAAGTAAATGGTAGAATCAAACTTTAACCAAACGTAATGTTTGTACCTAGGGTAAAGTTAAAAAGTTTAAACAATTTGAAAATATCACTATATTTAGGCGAGTAAACGAAAAATGTTCATTTCAGACTCTAAAAACGTAGAAATCGTGTTTCAAGTTGAAATACGCCTTGTAAACGAAAAATGTTTATTTCAGACTCTAATAACGTAGAAATCGTGTTTCAAGTTGAAATACGCCTAGTGACCATATCTCACTTAAAGTAAATGGTAGAATCAAACTTTAACCAAACGTAATGTTTGTACCTAGGGTAAAGTTAAAAAGTTTAAACAATTTGAAAATATCACTATATTTAGGCGAGTAAACGAAAAATTTTCATTTCAGACTCTAAAAACGTAGAAATCGTGTTTCAAGTTGAAATACGCCTTGTAAACGAAAAATGTTTATTTCAGACTCTAATAACGTAGAAATCGTGTTTCAAGTTGAAATACGCCTTGGTACCATATCTCACCTAAAGTAAATGGTAGAATCAAACTTTAACCAAACGTAATGTTTGTACCTAGTATAAAGTTAAAAAGTTTAAACAATTTGAAAATATCACTATATTTAGGCGAGTAAACGAAAAATGTTCATTTCAGACTCTAAAAACGTAGAAATCGTGTTTCAAGTTGAAATACGCCTTGTAAACGAAAAATGTTTATTTCAGACTCTAATAACGTAGAAATCGTGTTTCAAGTTGAAATACGCCTTGGGACCATATCTCACCTAAAGTAAATGGTAGAATCAAACTTTAACCAAACGTAATGTTTGTACCTAGGGTAAAGTTAAAAAGTTTAAACAATTTGAAAATATCACTATATTTAGGCGAGTAAACGAAAAATGCTCGTCTCAGACTCTAAAACCGCAGAAATCGTGTTTCAAGTTGAAATACGCCTTGGTACCATATCTCACCTAAAGTAAATGGTAGAATCAAACTTTAACCAAACGTAATGTTTGTACCTAGTATAAAGTTAAAAAGTTTAAACAATTTTAAAATATCACTATATTTAGGCGAGTAAACGAAAAATGTTCATTTCAGACTCTAAAAACGTAGAAATCGTGTTTCAAGTTGAAATACGCCTTGTAAACGAAAAATGTTTATTTCAGACTCTAATAACGTAGAAATCGTGTTTCAAGTTGAAATACGCCTTGGGACCATATCTCACCTAAAGTAAATGGTAGAATCAAACTTTAACCAAACGTAATGTTTGTACCTAGGGTAAAGTTAAAAAGTTTAAACAATTTGAAAATATCACTATATTTAGGCGAGTAAACGAAAAATGTTCATTTCAGACTCTAAAAACGTAGAAATCGTGTTTCAAGTTGAAATACGCCTTGTAAACGAAAAATGTTTATTTCAGACTCTAATAACGTAGAAATCGTGTTTCAAGTTGAAATACGCCTAGTGACCATATCTCACTTAAAGTAAATGGTAGAATCAAACTTTAACCAAACGTAATGTTTGTACCTAGGGTAAAGTTAAAAAGTTTAAACAATTTGAAAATATCACTATATTTAGGCGAGTAAACGAAAAATGTTCATTTCAGACTCTAAAAACGTAGAAATCGTGTTTCAAGTTGAAATACGCCTTGTAAACGAAAAATGTTTATTTCAGACTCTAATAACGTAGAAATCGTGTTTCAAGTTGAAATACGCCTTGGTACCATATCTCACCTAAAGTAAATGGTAGAATCAAACTTTAACCAAACGTAATGTTTGTACCTAGTATAAAGTTAAAAAGTTTAAACAATTTGAAAATATCACTATATTTAGGCGAGTAAACGAAAAATGTTCATTTCAGACTCTAAAAACGTAGAAATCGTGTTTCAAGTTGAAATACGCCTTGTAAACGAAAAATGTTTATTTCAGACTCTAATAACGTAGAAATCGTGTTTCAAGTTGAAATACGCCTTGGGACCATATCTCACCTAAAGTAAATGGTAGAATCAAACTTTAACCAAACGTAATGTTTGTACCTAGGGTAAAGTTAAAAAGTTTAAACAATTTGAAAATATCACTATATTTAGGCGAGTAAACGAAAAATGTTCGTCTCAGACTCTAAAACCGCAGAAATCGTGTTTCAAGTTGAAATACGCCTTGGTACCATATCTCACCTAAAGTAAATGGTAGAATCAAACTTTAACCAAACGTAATGTTTGTACCTAGTATAAAGTTAAAAAGTTTAAACAATTTTAAAATATCACTATATTTAGGCGAGTAAACGAAAAATGTTCATTTCAGACTCTAAAAACGTAGAAATCGTGTTTCAAGTTGAAATACGCCTTGTAAACGAAAAATGTTTATTTCAGACTCTAATAACGTAGAAATCGTGTTTCAAGTTGAAATACGCCTTGGGACCATATCTCACCTAAAGTAAATGGTAGAATCAAACTTTAACCAAACGTAATGTTTGTACCTAGGGTAAAGTTAAAAAGTTTAAACAATTTGAAAATATCACTATATTTAGGCGAGTAAACGAAAAATGTTCATTTCAGACTCTAAAAACGTAGAAATCGTGTTTCAAGTTGAAATACGCCTTGTAAACGAAAAATGTTTATTTCAGACTCTAATAACGTAGAAATCGTGTTTCAAGTTGAAATACGCCTAGTGACCATATCTCACTTAAAGTAAATGGTAGAATCAAACTTTAACCAAACGTAATGTTTGTACCTAGGGTAAAGTTAAAAAGTTTAAACAATTTGAAAATATCACTATATTTAGGCGAGTAAACGAAAAATGTTCATTTCAGACTCTAAAAACGTAGAAATCGTGTTTCAAGTTGAAATACGCCTTGTAAACGAAAAATGTTTATTTCAGACTCTAATAACGTAGAAATCGTGTTTCAAGTTGAAATACGCCTTGGGACCATATCTCACCTAAAGTAAATGGTAGAATCAAACTTTAACCAAACGTAATGTTTGTACCTAGGGTAAAGTTAAAAAGTTTAAACAATTTGAAAATATCACTATATTTAGGCGAGTAAACGAAAAATGTTCGTCTCAGACTCTAAAACCGCAGAAATCGTGTTTCAAGTTGAAATACGCCTTGGTACCATATCTCACCTAAAGTAAATGGTAGAATCAAACTTTAACCAAACGTAATGTTTGTACCTAGTATAAAGTTAAAAAGTTTAAACAATTTTAAAATATCACTATATTTAGGCGAGTAAACGAAAAATGTTCATTTCAGACTCTAAAAACGTAGAAATCGTGTTTCAAGTTGAAATACGCCTTGTAAACGAAAAATGTTTATTTCAGACTCTAATAACGTAGAAATCGTGTTTCAAGTTGAAATACGCCTTGGGACCATATCTCACCTAAAGTAAATGGTAGAATCAAACTTTAACCAAACGTAATGTTTGTACCTAGGGTAAAGTTAAAAAGTTTAAACAATTTGAAAATATCACTATATTTAGGCGAGTAAACGAAAAATGTTCATTTCAGACTCTAAAAACGTAGAAATCGTGTTTCAAGTTGAAATACGCCTTGTAAACGAAAAATGTTTATTTCAGACTCTAATAACGTAGAAATCGTGTTTCAAGTTGAAATACGCCTAGTGCCCATATCTCACTTAAAGTAAATGGTAGAATCAAACTTTAACCAAACGTAATGTTTGTACCTAGGGTAAAGTTAAAAAGTTTAAACAATTTGAAAATATCACTATATTTAGGCGAGTAAACGAAAAATGTTCATTTCAGACTCTAAAAACGTAGAAATCGTGTTTCAAGTTGAAATACGCCTTGTAAACGAAAAATGTTTATTTCAGACTCTAATAACGTAGAAATCGTGTTTCAAGTTGAAATACGCCTTGGTACCATATCTCACCTAAAGTAAATGGTAGAATCAAACTTTAACCAAACGTAATGTTTGTACCTAGTATAAAGTTAAAAAGTTTAAACAATTTGAAAATATCACTATATTTAGGCGAGTAAACGAAAAATGTTCATTTCAGACTCTAAAAACGTAGAAATCGTGTTTCAAGTTGAAATACGCCGTGTAAACGAAAAATGTTTATTTCAGACTCTAAAACCGCAGAAATCGTGTTTCAAGTTGAAATACGCCTTGGTACCATATCTCACCTAAAGTAAATGGTAGAATCAAACTTTAACCAAACGTAATGTTTGTACCTAGTATAAAGTTAAAAAGTTTAAACAATTTTAAAATATCACTATATTTAGGCGAGTAAACGAAAAAGGTTCATTTCAGACTCTAAAAACGTAGAAATCGTGTTTCAAGTTGAAATACGCCTTGTAAACGAAAAATGTTTATTTCAGACTCTAATAACGTAGAAATCGTGTTTCAAGTTGAAATACGCCTTGGGACCATATCTCACCTAAAGTAAATGGTAGAATCAAACTTTAACCAAACGTAATGTTTGTACCTAGGGTAAAGTTAAAAAGTTTAAACAATTTGAAAATATCACTATATTTAGGCGAGTAAACGAAAAATGTTCATTTCAGACTCTAAAAACGTAGAAATCGTGTTTCAAGTTGAAATACGCCTTGTAAACGAAAAATGTTTATTTCAGACTCTAATAACGTAGAAATCGTGTTTCAAGTTGAAATACGCCTTGGGACCATATCTCACCTAAAGTAAATGGTAGAATCAAACTTTAACCAAACGTAATGTTTGTACCTAGGGTAAAGTTAAAAAGTTTAAACAATTTGAAAATATCACTATATTTAGGCGAGTAAACGAAAAATGTTCATTTCAGACTCTAAAAACGTAGAAATCGTGTTTCAAGTTGAAATACGCCTTGTAAACGAAAAATGTTTATTTCAGACTCTAATAACGTAGAAATCGTGTTTCAAGTTGAAATACGCCTAGTGACCATATCTCACTTAAAGTAAATGGTAGAATCAAACTTTAACCAAACGTAATGTTTGTACCTAGGGTAAAGTTAAAAAGTTTAAACAATTTGAAAATATCACTATATTTAGGCGAGTAAACGAAAAATGTTCATTTCAGACTCTAAAAACGTAGAAATCGTGTTTCAAGTTGAAATACGCCTTGTAAACGAAAAATGTTTATTTCAGACTCTAATAACGTAGAAATCGTGTTTCAAGTTGAAATACGCCTTGGTACCATATCTCACCTAAAGTAAATGGTAGAATCAAACTTTAACCAAACGTAATGTTTGTACCTAGTATAAAGTTAAAAAGTTTAAACAATTTGAAAATATCACTATATTTAGGCGAGTAAACGAAAAATGTTCATTTCAGACTCTAAAAACGTAGAAATCGTGTTTCAAGTTGAAATACGCCGTGTAAACGAAAAATGTTTATTTCAGACTCTAAAACCGCAGAAATCGTGTTTCAAGTTGAAATACGCCTTGGTACCATATCTCACCTAAAGTAAATGGTAGAATCAAACTTTAACCAAACGTAATGTTTGTACCTAGTATAAAGTTAAAAAGTTTAAACAATTTTAAAATATCACTATATTTAGGCGAGTAAACGAAAAAGGTTCATTTCAGACTCTAAAAACGTAGAAATCGTGTTTCAAGTTGAATACGCCTTGTAAACGAAAAATGTTTATTTCAGACTCTAATAACGTAGAAATCGTGTTTCAAGTTGAAATACGCCTTGGGACCATATCTCACCTAAAGTAAATGGTAGAATCAAACTTTAACCAAACGTAATGTTTGTACCTAGGGTAAAGTTAAAAAGTTTAAACAATTTGAAAATATCACTATATTTAGGCGAGTAAACGAAAAATGTTCGTCTCAGACTCTAAAACCGCAGAAATCGTGTTTCAAGTTGAAATACGCCTTGGTACCATATCTCACCTAAAGTAAATGGTAGAATCAAACTTTAACCAAACGTAATGTTTGTACCTAGTATAAAGTTAAAAAGTTTAAACAACTTTAAAATATCACTATATTTAGGCGAGTAAACGAAAAATGTTCATTTCAGACTCTAAAAACGTAGAAATCGTGTTTCAAGTTGAAATACGCCTTGTAAACGAAAAATGTTTATTTCAGACTCTAATAACGTAGAAATCGTGTTTCAAGTTGAAATACGCCTTGGGACCATATCTCACCTAAAGTAAATGGTAGAATCAAACTTTAACCAAACGTAATGTTTGTACCTAGTATAAAGTTAAAAAGTTTAAACAATTTTAAAATATCACTATATTTAGGCGAGTAAACGAAAAATGTTCATTTCAGACTCTAAAAACGTAGAAATCGTGTTTCAAGTTGAAATACGCCTTGGGACCATATCTCACCTAAAGTAAATGGTAGAATCAAACTTTAACCAAACGTAATGTTTGTACCTAGGGTAAAGTTAAAAAGTTTAAACAATTTGAAAATATCACTATATTTAGGCGAGTAAACGAAAAATGTTCGTCTCAGACTCTAAAACCGCAGAAATCGTGTTTCAAGTTGAAATACGCCTTGGTACCATATCTCACCTAAAGTAAATGGTAGAATCAAACTTTAACCAAACGTAATGTTTGTACCTAGGGTAAAGTTAAAAAGTTTAAACAATTTGAAAATATCACTATATTTAGGCGAGTAAACGAAAAATGTTCATTTCAGACTCTAAAAACGTAGAAATCGTGTTTCAAGTTGAAATACGTCTTGTAAACGAAAAATGTTTATTTCAGACTCTAATAACGTAGAAATCGTGTTTCAAGTTGAAATCCGCCTTGGGACCATATCTCACCTAAAGTAAATGGTAGAATCAAACTTTAACCAAACGTAATGTTTGTACCTAGGGTAAAGTTAAAAAGTTGAAACAATTTGAAAATATCACTATATTTAGGCGAGTAAACGAAAAATGTTCGTCTCAGACTCTAAAACCGCAGAAATCGTGTTTCAAGTTGAAATACGCCTTGGTACCATATCTCACCTAAAGTAAATGGTAGAATCAAACTTTAACCAAACGTAATGTTTGTACCTAGTATAAAGTTAAAAAGTTTAAACAATTTTAAAATATCACTATATTTAGGCGAGTAAACGAAAAATGTTCATTTCAGACTCTAAAAACGTAGAAATCGTGTTTCAAGTTGAAATACGCCTTGGGACCATATCTCACCTAAAGTAAATGGTAGAATCAAACTTTAACCAAACGTAATGTTTGTACCTAGGGTAAAGTTAAAAAGTTTAAACAATTTGAAAATATCACTATATTTAGGCGAGTAAACGAAAAATGTTCGTCTCAGACTCTAAAACCGCAGAAATCGTGTTTCAAGTTGAAATACGCCTTGGTACCATATCTCACCTAAAGTAAATGGTAGAATCAAACTTTAACCAAACGTAATGTTTGTACCTAGTATAAAGTTAAAAAGTTTAAACAATTTTAAAATATCACTATATTTAGGCGAGTAAACGAAAAATGTTCATTTCAGACTCTAAAAACGTAGAAATCGTGTTTCAAGTTGAAATACGCCTTGTAAACGAAAAATGTTTATTTCAGACTCTAATAATGTAGAAATCGTGTTTCAAGTTGAAATACGCCTTGGGACCATATCTCACCTAAAGTAAATGGTAGAATCAAACTTTAACCAAACGTAATGTTTGTACCTAGGGTAAAGTTAAAAAGTTTAAACAATTTTAAAATATCACTATATTAAGGCGAGTAAACGAA
Source organism: Pterostichus niger (assembly GCA_947425015.1). Classification (NCBI taxonomy): domain Eukaryota; kingdom Metazoa; phylum Arthropoda; class Insecta; order Coleoptera; family Carabidae; genus Pterostichus; species Pterostichus niger. The sequence continues at coordinate 15,601,115 of OX380350.1, forward strand.
AAATGTTCATTTCAGACTCTAAAAACGTAGAAATCGTGTTTCAAGTTGAAATACGCCTTGTAAACGAAAAATGTTTATTTCAGACTCTAATAACGTAGAAATCGTGTTTCAAGTTGAAATACGCCTTGGGACCATATCTCACCTAAAGTAAATGGTAGAATCAAACTTTAACCAAACGTAATGTTTGTACCTAGGGTAAAGTTAAAAAGTTTAAACAATTTTAAAATATCACTATATTAAGGCGAGTAAACGAAAAATGTTCATTTCAGACTCTAAAAACGTAGAAATCGTGTTTCAAGTTGAAATACGCCTTGTAAACGAAAAATGTTTATTTCAGACTCTAATAACGTAGAAATCGTGTTTCAAGTTGAAATACGCCTTGGGACCATATCTCACCTAAAGTAAATGGTAGAATCAAACTTTAACCAAACGTAATGTTTGTACCTAGGGTAAAGTTAAAAAGTTTAAACAATTTTAAAATATCACTATATTAAGGCGAGTAAACGAAAAATGTTCATTTCAGACTCTAAAAACGTAGAAATCGTGTTTCAAGTTGAAATACGCCTTGTAAACGAAAAATGTTTATTTCAGACTCTAATAACGTAGAAATCGTGTTTCAAGTTGAAATACGCCTTGGGACCATATCTCACCTAAAGTAAATGGTAGAATCAAACTTTAACCAAACGTAATGTTTGTACCTAGTATAAAGTTAAAAAGTTTAAACAATTTTAAAATATCACTATATTTAGGCGAGTAAACGAAAAATGTTCATTTCAGACTCTAAAAACGTAGAAATCGTGTTTCAAGTTGAAATACGCCTTGGGACCATATCTCACCTAAAGTAAATGGTAGAATCAAACTTTAACCAAACGTAATGTTTGTACCTAGGGTAAAGTTAAAAAGTTTAAACAATTTGAAAATATCACTATATTTAGGCGAGTAAACGAAAAATGTTCGTCTCAGACTCTAAAACCGCAGAAATCGTGTTTCAAGTTGAAATACGCCTTGGTACCATATCTCACCTAAAGTAAATGGTAGAATCAAACTTTAACCAAACGTAATGTTTGTACCTAGGGTAAAGTTAAAAAGTTTAAACAATTTGAAAATATCACTATATTTAGGCGAGTAAACGAAAAATGTTCATTTCAGACTCTAAAAACGTAGAAATCGTGTTTCAAGTTGAAATACGTCTTGTAAACGAAAAATGTTTATTTCAGACTCTAATAACGTAGAAATCGTGTTTCAAGTTGAAATCCGCCTTGGGACCATATCTCACCTAAAGTAAATGGTAGAATCAAACTTTAACCAAACGTAATGTTTGTACCTAGGGTAAAGTTAAAAAGTTGAAACAATTTGAAAATATCACTATATTTAGGCGAGTAAACGAAAAATGTTCGTCTCAGACTCTAAAACCGCAGAAATCGTGTTTCAAGTTGAAATACGCCTTGGTACCATATCTCACCTAAAGTAAATGGTAGAATCAAACTTTAACCAAACGTAATGTTTGTACCTAGTATAAAGTTAAAAAGTTTAAACAATTTTAAAATATCACTATATTTAGGCGAGTAAACGAAAAATGTTCATTTCAGACTCTAAAAACGTAGAAATCGTGTTTCAAGTTGAAATACGCCTTGGGACCATATCTCACCTAAAGTAAATGGTAGAATCAAACTTTAACCAAACGTAATGTTTGTACCTAGGGTAAAGTTAAAAAGTTTAAACAATTTGAAAATATCACTATATTTAGGCGAGTAAACGAAAAATGTTCGTCTCAGACTCTAAAACCGCAGAAATCGTGTTTCAAGTTGAAATACGCCTTGGTACCATATCTCACCTAAAGTAAATGGTAGAATCAAACTTTAACCAAACGTAATGTTTGTACCTAGTATAAAGTTAAAAAGTTTAAACAATTTTAAAATATCACTATATTTAGGCGAGTAAACGAAAAATGTTCATTTCAGACTCTAAAAACGTAGAAATCGTGTTTCAAGTTGAAATACGCCTTGTAAACGAAAAATGTTTATTTCAGACTCTAATAATGTAGAAATCGTGTTTCAAGTTGAAATACGCCTTGGGACCATATCTCACCTAAAGTAAATGGTAGAATCAAACTTTAACCAAACGTAATGTTTGTACCTAGGGTAAAGTTAAAAAGTTTAAACAATTTTAAAATATCACTATATTAAGGCGAGTAAACGAAAAATGTTCATTTCAGACTCTAAAAACGTAGAAATCGTGTTTCAAGTTGAAATACGCCTTGTAAACGAAAAATGTTTATTTCAGACTCTAATAACGTAGAAATCGTGTTTCAAGTTGAAATACGCCTTGGGACCATATCTCACCTAAAGTAAATGGTAGAATCAAACTTTAACCAAACGTAATGTTTGTACCTAGGGTAAAGTTAAAAAGTTTAAACAATTTGAAAATATCACTATATTTAGGCGAGTAAACGAAAAATGTTCGTCTCAGACTCTAAAACCGCAGAAATCGTGTTTCAAGTTGAAATACGCCTTGGTACCATATCTCACCTAAAGTAAATGGTAGAATCAAACTTTACCCAAACGTAATGTTTGTACCTAGTATAAAGTTAAAAAGTTTAAACAATTTTAAAATATCACTATATTTAGGCGAGTAAACGAAAAATGTTCATTTCAGACTCTAAAAACGTAGAAATCGTGTTTCAAGTTGAAATACGCCTTGGGACCATATCTCACCTAAAGTAAATGGTAGAATCAAACTTTAACCAAACGTAATGTTTGTACCTAGGGTAAAGTTAAAAAGTTTAAACAATTTGAAAATATCACTATATTTAGGCGAGTAAACGAAAAATGTTCGTCTCAGACTCTAAAACCGCAGAAATCGTGTTTCAAGTTGAAATACGCCTTGGTACCATATCTCACCTAAAGTAAATGGTAGAATCAAACTTTACCCAAACGTAATGTTTGTACCTAGTATAAAGTTAAAAAGTTTAAACAATTTTAAAATATCACTATATTTAGGCGAGTAAACGAAAAATGTTCATTTCAGACTCTAAAAACGTAGAAATCGTGTTTCAAGTTGAAATACGCCTTGGGACCATATCTCACCTAAAGTAAATGGTAGAATCAAACTTTAACCAAACGTAATGTTTGTACCTAGGGTAAAGTTAAAAAGTTTAAACAATTTGAAAATATCACTATATTTAGGCGAGTAAACGAAAAATGTTCGTCTCAGACTCTAAAACCGCAGAAATCGTGTTTCAAGTTGAAATACGCCTTGGTACCATATCTCACCTAAAGTAAATGGTAGAATCAAACTTTAACCAAACGTAATGTTTGTACCTAGTATAAAGTTAAAAAGTTTAAACAATTTTAAAATATCACTATATTTAGGCGAGTAAACGAAAAATGTTCATTTCAGACTCTAAAAACGTAGAAATCGTGTTTCAAGTTGAAATACGCCTTGTAAACGAAAAATGTTTATTTCAGACTCTAATAATGTAGAAATCGTGTTTCAAGTTGAAATACGCCTTGGGACCATATCTCACCTAAAGTAAATGGTAGAATCAAACTTTAACCAAACGTAATGTTTGTACCTAGGGTAAAGTTAAAAAGTTTAAACAATTTTAAAATATCACTATATTAAGGCGAGTAAACGAAAAATGTTCATTTCAGACTCTAAAAACGTAGAAATCGTGTTTCAAGTTGAAATACGCCTTGTAAACGAAAAATGTTTATTTCAGACTCTAATAACGTAGAAATCGTGTTTCAAGTTGAAATACGCCTTGGGACCATATCTCACCTAAAGTAAATGGTAGAATCAAACTTTAACCAAACGTAATGTTTGTACCTAGGGTAAAGTTAAAAAGTTTAAACAATTTGAAAATATCACTATATTTAGGCGAGTAAACGAAAAATGTTCGTCTCAGACTCTAAAACCGCAGAAATCGTGTTTCAAGTTGAAATACGCCTTGGTACCATATCTCACCTAAAGTAAATGGTAGAATCAAACTTTAACCAAACGTAATGTTTGTACCTAGTATAAAGTTAAAAAGTTTAAACAATTTTAAAATATCACTATATTTAGGCGAGTAAACGAAAAATGTTCATTTCAGACTCTAAAAACGTAGAAATCGTGTTTCAAGTTGAAATACGCCTTGTAAACGAAAAATGTTTATTTCAGACTCTAATAATGTAGAAATCGTGTTTCAAGTTGAAATACGCCTTGGGACCATATCTCACCTAAAGTAAATGGTAGAATCAAACTTTAACCAAACGTAATGTTTGTACCTAGGGTAAAGTTAAAAAGTTTAAACAATTTTAAAATATCACTATATTAAGGCGAGTAAACGAAAAATGTTCATTTCAGACTCTAAAAACGTAGAAATCGTGTTTCAAGTTGAAATACGCCTTGTAAACGAAAAATGTTTATTTCAGACTCTAATAACGTAGAAATCGTGTTTCAAGTTGAAATACGCCTTGGGACCATATCTCACCTAAAGTAAATGGTAGAATCAAACTTTAACCAAACGTAATGTTTGTACCTAGGGTAAAGTTAAAAAGTTTAAACAATTTGAAAATATCACTATATTTAGGCGAGTAAACGAAAAATGTTCGTCTCAGACTCTAAAACCGCAGAAATCGTGTTTCAAGTTGAAATACGCCTTGGTACCATATCTCACCTAAAGTAAATGGTAGAATCAAACTTTAACCAAACGTAATGTTTGTACCTAGTATAAAGTTAAAAAGTTTAAACAATTTTAAAATATCACTATATTTAGGCGAGTAAACGAAAAATGTTCATTTCAGACTCTAAAAACGTAGAAATCGTGTTTCAAGTTGAAATACGCCTTGTAAACGAAAAATGTTTATTTCAGACTCTAATAACGTAGAAATCGTGTTTCAAGTTGAAATACGCCTTGGGACCATATCTCACCTAAAGTAAATGGTAGAATCAAACTTTAACCAAACGTAATGTTTGTACCTAGTATAAAGTTAAAAAGTTTAAACAATTTTAAAATATCACTATATTTAGGCGAGTAAACGAAAAATGTTCATTTCAGAATCTAAAAACGTAGAAATCGTGTTTCAAGTTGAAATACGCCTTGGGACCATATCTCACCTAAAGTAAATGGTAGAATCAAACTTTAACCAAACGTAATGTTTGTACCTAGGGTAAAGTTAAAAAGTTTAAACAATTTGAAAATATCACTATATTTAGGCGAGTAAACGAAAAATGTTCGTCTCAGACTCTAAAACCGCAGAAATCGTGTTTCAAGTTGAAATACGCCTTGGTACCATATCTCACCTAAAGTAAATGGTAGAATCAAACTTTAACCAAACGTAAAGTTTGTACCTAGTATAAAGTTAAAAAGTTTAAACAATTTTAAAATATCACTATATTTAGGCGAGTAAACGAAAAATGTTCATTTCAGACTCTAAAAACGTAGAAATCGTGTTTCAAGTTGAAATACGCCTTGTAAACGAAAAATGTTTATTTCAGACTCTAATAACGTAGAAATCGTGTTTCAAGTTGAAATACGCCTTGGGACCATATCTCACCTAAAGTAAATGGTAGAATCAAACTTTAACCAAACGTAATGTTTGTACCTAGGGTAAAGTTAAAAAGTTTAAACAATTTTAAAATATCACTATATTTAGGCGAGTAAACGAAAAATGTTCATTTCAGACTCTAAAAACGTAGAAATCGTGTTTCAAGTTGAAATACGCCTTGTAAACGAAAAATGTTTATTTCAGACTCTAATAACGTAGAAATCGTGTTTCAAGTTGAAATACGCCTTGGGACCATATCTCACCTAAAGTAAATGGTAGAATCAAACTTTAACCAAACGTAATGTTTGTACCTAGGGTAAAGTTAAAAAGTTTAAACAATTTTAAAATATCACTATATTTAGGCGAGTAAACGAAAAATGTTCATTTCAGACTCTAAAAACGTAGAAATCGTGTTTCAAGTTGAAATACGCCTTGTAAACGAAAAATGTTTATTTCAGACTCTAATAACGTAGAAATCGTGTTTCAAGTTGAAATACGCCTTGGGACCATATCTCACCTAAAGTAAATGGTAGAATCAAACTTTAACCAAACGTAATGTTTGTACCTAGTATAAAGTTAAAAAGTTTAAACAATTTTAAAATATCACTATATTTAGGCGAGTAAACGAAAAATGTTCATTTCAGACTCTAAAAACGTAGAAATCGTGTTTCAAGTTGAAATACGCCTTGGGACCATATCTCACCTAAAGTAAATGGTAGAATCAAACTTTAACCAAACGTAATGTTTGTACCTAGGGTAAAGTTAAAAAGTTTAAACAATTTTAAAATATCACTATATTAAGGCGAGTAAACGAAAAATGTTCATTTCAGACTCTAAAAACGTAGAAATCGTGTTTCAAGTTGAAATACGCCTTGTAAACGAAAAATGTTTATTTCAGACTCTAATAACGTAGAAATCGTGTTTCAAGTTGAAATACGCCTTGGGACCATATCTCACCTAAAGTAAATGGTAGAATCAAACTTTAACCAAACGTAATGTTTGTACCTAGGGTAAAGTTAAAAAGTTTAAACAATTTGAAAATATCACTATATTTAGGCGAGTAAACGAAAAATGTTCGTCTCAGACTCTAAAACCGCAGAAATCGTGTTTCAAGTTGAAATACGCCTTGGTACCATATCTCACCTAAAGTAAATGGTAGAATCAAACTTTACCCAAACGTAATGTTTGTACCTAGTATAAAGTTAAAAAGTTTAAACAATTTTAAAATATCACTATATTTAGGCGAGTAAACGAAAAATGTTCATTTCAGACTCTAAAAACGTAGAAATCGTGTTTCAAGTTGAAATACGCCTTGGGACCATATCTCACCTAAAGTAAATGGTAGAATCAAACTTTAACCAAACGTAATGTTTGTACCTAGGGTAAAGTTAAAAAGTTTAAACAATTTGAAAATATCACTATATTTAGGCGAGTAAACGAAAAATGTTCGTCTCAGACTCTAAAACCGCAGAAATCGTGTTTCAAGTTGAAATACGCCTTGGTACCATATCTCACCTAAAGTAAATGGTAGAATCAAACTTTACCCAAACGTAATGTTTGTACCTAGTATAAAGTTAAAAAGTTTAAACAATTTTAAAATATCACTATATTTAGGCGAGTAAACGAAAAATGTTCATTTCAGACTCTAAAAACGTAGAAATCGTGTTTCAAGTTGAAATACGCCTTGGGACCATATCTCACCTAAAGTAAATGGTAGAATCAAACTTTAACCAAACGTAATGTTTGTACCTAGGGTAAAGTTAAAAAGTTTAAACAATTTGAAAATATCACTATATTTAGGCGAGTAAACGAAAAATGTTCGTCTCAGACTCTAAAACCGCAGAAATCGTGTTTCAAGTTGAAATACGCCTTGGTACCATATCTCACCTAAAGTAAATGGTAGAATCAAACTTTAACCAAACGTAATGTTTGTACCTAGTATAAAGTTAAAAAGTTTAAACAATTTTAAAATATCACTATATTTAGGCGAGTAAACGAAAAATGTTCATTTCAGACTCTAAAAACGTAGAAATCGTGTTTCAAGTTGAAATACGCCTTGTAAACGAAAAATGTTTATTTCAGACTCTAATAATGTAGAAATCGTGTTTCAAGTTGAAATACGCCTTGGGACCATATCTCACCTAAAGTAAATGGTAGAATCAAACTTTAACCAAACGTAATGTTTGTACCTAGGGTAAAGTTAAAAAGTTTAAACAATTTTAAAATATCACTATATTAAGGCGAGTAAACGAAAAATGTTCATTTCAGACTCTAAAAACGTAGAAATCGTGTTTCAAGTTGAAATACGCCTTGTAAACGAAAAATGTTTATTTCAGACTCTAATAACGTAGAAATCGTGTTTCAAGTTGAAATACGCCTTGGGACCATATCTCACCTAAAGTAAATGGTAGAATCAAACTTTAACCAAACGTAATGTTTGTACCTAGGGTAAAGTTAAAAAGTTTAAACAATTTGAAAATATCACTATATTTAGGCGAGTAAACGAAAAATGTTCGTCTCAGACTCTAAAACCGCAGAAATCGTGTTTCAAGTTGAAATACGCCTTGGTACCATATCTCACCTAAAGTAAATGGTAGAATCAAACTTTAACCAAACGTAATGTTTGTACCTAGTATAAAGTTAAAAAGTTTAAACAATTTTAAAATATCACTATATTTAGGCGAGTAAACGAAAAATGTTCATTTCAGACTCTAAAAACGTAGAAATCGTGTTTCAAGTTGAAATACGCCTTGTAAACGAAAAATGTTTATTTCAGACTCTAATAATGTAGAAATCGTGTTTCAAGTTGAAATACGCCTTGGGACCATATCTCACCTAAAGTAAATGGTAGAATCAAACTTTAACCAAACGTAATGTTTGTACCTAGGGTAAAGTTAAAAAGTTTAAACAATTTTAAAATATCACTATATTAAGGCGAGTAAACGAAAAATGTTCATTTCAGACTCTAAAAACGTAGAAATCGTGTTTCAAGTTGAAATACGCCTTGTAAACGAAAAATGTTTATTTCAGACTCTAATAACGTAGAAATCGTGTTTCAAGTTGAAATACGCCTTGGGACCATATCTCACCTAAAGTAAATGGTAGAATCAAACTTTAACCAAACGTAATGTTTGTACCTAGGGTAAAGTTAAAAAGTTTAAACAATTTGAAAATATCACTATATTTAGGCGAGTAAACGAAAAATGTTCGTCTCAGACTCTAAAACCGCAGAAATCGTGTTTCAAGTTGAAATACGCCTTGGTACCATATCTCACCTAAAGTAAATGGTAGAATCAAACTTTAACCAAACGTAATGTTTGTACCTAGTATAAAGTTAAAAAGTTTAAACAATTTTAAAATATCACTATATTTAGGCGAGTAAACGAAAAATGTTCATTTCAGACTCTAAAAACGTAGAAATCGTGTTTCAAGTTGAAATACGCCTTGTAAACGAAAAATGTTTATTTCAGACTCTAATAACGTAGAAATCGTGTTTCAAGTTGAAATACGCCTTGGGACCATATCTCACCTAAAGTAAATGGTAGAATCAAACTTTAACCAAACGTAATGTTTGTACCTAGTATAAAGTTAAAAAGTTTAAACAATTTTAAAATATCACTATATTTAGGCGAGTAAACGAAAAATGTTCATTTCAGAATCTAAAAACGTAGAAATCGTGTTTCAAGTTGAAATACGCCTTGGGACCATATCTCACCTAAAGTAAATGGTAGAATCAAACTTTAACCAAACGTAATGTTTGTACCTAGGGTAAAGTTAAAAAGTTTAAACAATTTGAAAATATCACTATATTTAGGCGAGTAAACGAAAAATGTTCGTCTCAGACTCTAAAACCGCAGAAATCGTGTTTCAAGTTGAAATACGCCTTGGTACCATATCTCACCTAAAGTAAATGGTAGAATCAAACTTTAACCAAACGTAAAGTTTGTACCTAGTATAAAGTTAAAAAGTTTAAACAATTTTAAAATATCACTATATTTAGGCGAGTAAACGAAAAATGTTCATTTCAGACTCTAAAAACGTAGAAATCGTGTTTCAAGTTGAAATACGCCTTGTAAACGAAAAATGTTTATTTCAGACTCTAATAACGTAGAAATCGTGTTTCAAGTTGAAATACGCCTTGGGACCATATCTCACCTAAAGTAAATGGTAGAATCAAACTTTAACCAAACGTAATGTTTGTACCTAGGGTAAAGTTAAAAAGTTTAAACAATTTTAAAATATCACTATATTTAGGCGAGTAAACGAAAAATGTTCATTTCAGACTCTAAAAACGTAGAAATCGTGTTTCAAGTTGAAATACGCCTTGTAAACGAAAAATGTTTATTTCAGACTCTAATAACGTAGAAATCGTGTTTCAAGTTGAAATACGCCTTGGGACCATATCTCACCTAAAGTAAATGGTAGAATCAAACTTTAACCAAACGTAATGTTTGTACCTAGGGTAAAGTTAAAAAGTTTAAACAATTTTAAAATATCACTATATTTAGGCGAGTAAACGAAAAATGTTCATTTCAGACTCTAAAAACGTAGAAATCGTGTTTCAAGTTGAAATACGCCTTGTAAACGAAAAATGTTTATTTCAGACTCTAATAACGTAGAAATCGTGTTTCAAGTTGAAATACGCCTTGGGACCATATCTCACCTAAAGTAAATGGTAGAATCAAACTTTAACCAAACGTAATGTTTGTACCTAGTATAAAGTTAAAAAGTTTAAACAATTTTAAAATATCACTATATTTAGGCGAGTAAACGAAAAATGTTCATTTCAGAATCTAAAAACGTAGAAATCGTGTTTCAAGTTGAAATACGCCTTGGGACCATATCTCACCTAAAGTAAATGGTAGAATCAAACTTTAACCAAACGTAATGTTTGTACCTAGGGTAAAGTTAAAAAGTTTAAACAATTTGAATATATCACTATATTTAGGCGAGTAAACGAAAAATGTTCGTCTCAGACTCTAAAACCGCAGAAATCGTGTTTCAAGTTGAAATACGCCTTGGTACCATATCTCACCTAAAGTAAATGGTAGAATCAAACTTTAACCAAACGTAATGTTTGTACCTAGTATAAAGTTAAAAAGTTTAAACAATTTTAAAATATCACTATATTTAGGCGAGTAAACGAAAAATGTTCATTTCAGACTCTAAAAACGTAGAAATCGTGTTTCAAGTTGAAATACGCCTTGTAAACGAAAAATGTTTATTTCAGACTCTAATAACGTAGAAATCGTGTTTCAAGTTGAAATACGCCTTGGGACCATATCTCACCTAAAGTAAATGGTAGAATCAAACTTTAACCAAACGTAATGTTTGTACCTAGTATAAAGTTAAAAAGTTTAAACAATTTTAAAATATCACTATATTTAGGCGAGTAAACGAAAAATGTTCATTTCAGAATCTAAAAACGTAGAAATCGTGTTTCAAGTTGAAATACGCCTTGGGACCATATCTCACATAAAGTAAATGGTAGAATCAAACTTTAACCAAACGTAATGTTTGTACCTAGGGTAAAGTTAAAAAGTTTAAACAATTTGAAAATATCACTATATTTAGGCGAGTAAACGAAAAATGTTCGTCTCAGACTCTAAAACCGCAGAAATCGTGTTTCAAGTTGAAATACGCCTTGGTACCATATCTCACCTAAAGTAAATGGTAGAATCAAACTTTAACCAAACGTAATGTTTGTACCTAGTATAAAGTTAAAAAGTTTAAACAATTTTAAAATATCACTATATTTAGGCGAGTAAACGAAAAATGTTCATTTCAGACTCTAAAAACGTAGAAATCGTGTTTCAAGTTGAAATACGCCTTGTAAACGAAAAATGTTTATTTCAGACTCTAATAACGTAGAAATCGTGTTTCAAGTTGAAATACACCTTGGGACCATATCTCACCTAAAGTAAATGGTAGAATCAAACTTTAACCAAACGTAATGTTTGTACCTAGGGTAAAGTTAAAAAGTTTAAACAATTTTAAAATATCACTATATTAAGGCGAGTAAACGAAAAATGTTCATTTCAGACTCTAAAAACGTAGAAATCGTGTTTCAAGTTGAAATACGCCTTGTAAACGAAAAATGTTTATTTCAGACTCTAATAACGTAGAAATCGTGTTTCAAGTTGAAATACGCCTTGGGACCATATCTCACCTAAAGTAAATGGTAGAATCAAACTTTAACCAAACGTAATGTTTGTACCTAGGGTAAAGTTAAAAAGTTTAAACAATTTGAAAATATCACTATATTTAGGCGAGTAACGAAAATTGTTCATTTCAGACTCTAAAAACGTAGAAATCGTGTTTCAAGTTGAAATACGCCTTGTAAACGAAAAATGTTTATTTCAGACTCTAATAACGTAGAAATCGTGTTTCAAGTTGAAATACGCCTTGGGACCATATCTCACCTAAAGTAAATGGTAGAATCAAACTTTAACCAAACGTAATGTTTGTACCTAGGGTAAAGTTAAAAAGTTTAAACAATTTGAAAATATCACTATATTTAGGCGAGTAAACGAAAATTGTTCGTCTCAGACTCTAAAACCGCAGAAATCGTGTTTCAAGTTGAAATACGCCTTGGTACCATATCTCACCTAAAGTAAATGGTAGAATCAAACTTTAACCAAACGTAATGTTTGTACCTAGTATAAAGTTAAAAAGTTTAAACAATTTTAAAATATCACTATATTTAGGCGAGTAAACGAAAAATGTTCATTTCAGACTCTAAAAACGTAGAAATCGTGTTTCAAGTTGAAATACGCCTTGTAAACGAAAAATGTTTATTTCAGACTCTAATAACGTAGAAATCGTGTTTCAAGTTGAAATACGCCTTGGGACCATATCTCACCTAAAGTAAATGGTAGAATCAAACTTTAACCAAACGTAATGTTTGTACCTAGGGTAAAGTTAAAAAGTTTAAACAATTTGAAAATATCACTAAATTTAGGCGAGTAAACGAAAAATGTTCATTTCAGACTCTAAAAACGTAGAAATCGTGTTTCAAGTTGAAATACGCCTTGTAAACGAAAAATGTTTATTTCAGACTCCAATAACGTAGAAATCGTGTTTCAAGTTGAAATACGCCTTGGGACCATATCTCACCTAAAGTAAATGGTAGAATCAAACTTTAACCAAACGTAATGTTTGTACCTAGGGTAAAGTTAAAAAGTTTAAACAATTTGAAAATATCACTATATTTAGGCGAGTAAACGAAAAATGTTCATTTCAGAATCTAAAAACGTAGAAATCGTGTTTCAAGTTGAAATACGCCTTGTAAACGAAAAATGTTTATTTCAGACTCTAATAACGTAGAAATCGTGTTTCAAGTTGAAATACGCCTTGGGACCATATTTCACCTAAAGTAAATGGTAGAATCAAACTTTAACCAAACGTAATGTTTGTACCTAGTATAAAGTTAAAAAGTTTAAACAATTTTAAAATATCACTATATTTAGGCGAGTAAACGAAAAATGTTCATTTCAGAATCTAAAAACGTAGAAATCGTGTTTCAAGTTGAAATACGCCTTGGGACCATATCTCACCTAAAGTAAATGGTAGAATCAAACTTTAACCAAACGTAATGTTTGTACCTAGTATAAAGTTAAAAAGTTTAAACAATTTTAAAATATCACTATATTTAGGCGAGTAAACGAAAAATGTTCATTTCAGACTCTAAAAACGTAGAAATCGTGTTTCAAGTTGAAATACGCCTTGTAAACGAAAAATGTTTATTTCAGACTCTAATAACGTAGAAATCGTGTTTCAAGTTGAAATACGCCTTGGGACCATATCTCACCTAAAGTAAATGGTAGAATCAAACTTTAACCAAACGTAATGTTTGTACCTAGGGTAAAGTTAAAAAGTTTAAACAATTTGAAAATATCACTATATTTAGGCGAGTAAACGAAAAATGTTCATTTCAGACTCTAAAAACGTAGAAATCGTGTTTCAAGTTGAAATACGCCTTGTAAACGAAAAATGTTTATTTCAGACTCTAATAACGTAGAAATCGTGTTTCAAGTTGAAATACGCCTTGGGACCATATCTCACCTAAAGTAAATGGTAGAATCAAACTTTAACCAAACGTAATGTTTGTACCTAGGGTAAAGTTAAAAAGTTTAAACAATTTGAAAATATCACTATATTTAGGCGAGTAAACGAAAAATGTTCATTTCAGAATCTAAAAACGTAGAAATCGTGTTTCAAGTTGAAATACGCTTTGTAAACGAAAAATGTTTATTTCAGACTCTAATAACGTAGAAATCGTGTTTCAAGTTGAAATACGCCTTGGGACCATATCTCACCTAAAGTAAATGGTAGAATCAAACTTTAACCAAACGTAATGTTTGTACCTAGTATAAAGTTAAAAAGTTTAAACAATTTTAAAATATCACTATATTTAGGCGAGTAAACGAAAAATGTTCGTCTCAGACTCTAAAACCGCAGAAATCGTGTTTCAAGTTGAAATACGCCTTGGTACCATATCTCACCTAAAGTAAATGGTAGAATCAAACTTTAACCAAACGTAATGTTTGTACCTAGTATAAAGTTAAAAAGTTTAAACAATTTTAAAATATCACTATATTTAGGCGAGTAAACGAAAAATGTTCATTTCAGACTCTAAAAACGTAGAAATCGTGTTTCAAGTTGAAATACGCCTTGTAAACGAAAAATGTTTATTTCAGACTCTAATAACGTAGAAATCGTGTTTCAAGTTGAAATACGCCTTGGGACCATATCTCACCTAAAGTAAATGGTAGAATCAAACTTTAACCAAACGTAATGTTTGTACCTAGGGTAAAGTTAAAAAGTTTAAACAATTTGAAAATATCACTATATTTAGGCGAGTAAACGAAAAATGTTCATTTCAGACTCTAAAAACGTAGAAATCGTGTTTCAAGTTGAAATACGCCTTGTAAACGAAAAATGTTTATTTCAGACTCTAATAACGTAGAAATCGTGTTTCAAGTTGAAATACGCCTTGGGACCATATCTCACCTAAAGTAAATGGTAGAATCAAACTTTAACCAAACGTAATGTTTGTACCTAGGGTAAAGTTAAAAAGTTTAAACAATTTGAAAATATCACTATATTTAGGCGAGTAAACGAAAAATGTTCATTTCAGACTCTAAAAACGTAGAAATCGTGTTTCAAGTTGAAATACGCCTTGGTACCATATCTCACCTAAAGTAAATGGTAGAATCAAACTTTAACCAAACGTAATGTTTGTACCTAGTATAAAGTTAAAAAGTTTAAACAATTTTAAAATATCACTATATTTAGGCGAGTAAACGAAAAATGTTCATTTCAGACTCTAAAAACGTAGAAATCGTGTTTCAAGTTGAAATACGCCTTGGGACCATATCTCACCTAAAGTAAATGGTAGAATCAAACTTTAACCAAACGTAATGTTTGTACCTAGTATAAAGTTAAAAAGTTTAAACAATTTGAAAATATCACTATATTTAGGCGAGTAAACGAAAAATGTTCATTTCAGACTCTAAAAACGTAGAAATCGTGTTTCAAGTTGAAATACGCCTTGTAAACGAAAAATGTTTATTTCAGACTCTAATAACGTAGAAATCGTGTTTCAAGTTGAAATACGCCTTGGGACCATATCTCACCTAAAGTAAATGGTAGAATCAAACTTTAACCAAACGTAATGTTTGTACCTAGGGTAAAGTTAAAAAGTTTAAACAATTTGAAAATATCACTATATTTAGGCGAGTAAACGAAAAATGTTCATTTCAGACTCTAAAAACGTAGAAATCGTGTTTCAAGTTGAAATACGCCTTGTAAACGAAAAATGTTTATTTCAGACTCTAATAACGTAGAAATCGTGTTTCAAGTTGAAATACGCCTTGGGACCATATCTCACCTAAAGTAAATGGTAGAATCAAACTTTAACCAAACGTAATGTTTGTACCTAGGGTAAAGTTAAAAAGTTTAAACAATTTGAAAATATCACTATATTTAGGCGAGTAAACGAAAAATGTTCGTCTCAGACTCTAAAACCGCAGAAATCGTGTTTCAAGTTGAAATACGCCTTGGTACCATATCTCACCTAAAGTAAATGGTAGAATCAAACTTTAACCAAACGTAATGTTTGTACCTAGTATAAAGTTAAAAAGTTTAAACAATTTTAAAATATCACTATATTTAGGCGAGTAAACGAAAAATGTTCATTTCAGACTCTAAAAACGTAGAAATCGTGTTTCAAGTTGAAATACGCCTTGTAAACGAAAAATGTTTATTTCAGACTCTAATAACGTAGAAATCGTGTTTCAAGTTGAAATACGCCTTGGGAACATATCTCACCTAAAGTAAATGGTAGAATCAAACTTTAACCAAACGTAATGTTTGTACCTAGTATAAAGTTAAAAAGTTTAAACAATTTTAAAATATCACTATATTTAGGCGAGTAAACGAAAAATGTTCATTTCAGACTCTAAAAACGTAGAAATCGTGTTTCAAGTTGAAATACGCCTTGGGACCATATCTCACCTAAAGTAAATGGTAGAATCAAACTTTAACCAAACGTAATGTTTGTACCTAGGGTAAAGTTAAAAAGTTTAAACAATTTGAAAATATCACTATATTTAGGCGAGTAAACGAAAAATGTTCATTTCAGACTCTAAAAACGTAGAAATCGTGTTTCAAGTTGAAATACGCCTTGTAAACGAAAAATGTTTATTTCAGACTCTAATAACGTAGAAATCGTGTTTCAAGTTGAAATACGCCTTGGGACCATATCTCACCTAAAGTAAATGGTAGAATCAAACTTTAACCAAACGTAATGTTTGTACCTAGGGTAAAGTTAAAAAGTTTAAACAATTTGAAAATATCACTATATTTAGGCGAGTAAACGAAAAATGTTCATTTCAGACTCTAAAAACGTAGAAATCGTGTTTCAAGTTGAAATACGCCTTGGTACCATATCTCACCTAAAGTAAATGGTAGAATCAAACTTTAACCAAACGTAATGTTTGTACCTAGTATAAAGTTAAAAAGTTTAAACAATTTTAAAATATCACTATATTTAGGCGAGTAAACGAAAAATGTTCATTTCAGACTCTAAAAACGTAGAAATCGTGTTTCAAGTTGAAATACGCCTTGGGACCATATCTCACCTAAAGTAAATGGTAGAATCAAACTTTAACCAAACGTAATGTTTGTACCTAGTATAAAGTTAAAAAGTTTAAACAATTTGAAAATATCACTATATTTAGGCGAGTAAACGAAAAATGTTCATTTCAGACTCTAAAAACGTAGAAATCGTGTTTCAAGTTGAAATACGCCTTGTAAACGAAAAATGTTTATTTCAGACTCTAATAACGTAGAAATCGTGTTTCAAGTTGAAATACGCCTTGGGACCATATCTCACCTAAAGTAAATGGTAGAATCAAACTTTAACCAAACGTAATGTTTGTACCTAGGGTAAAGTTAAAAAGTTTAAACAATTTGAAAATATCACTATATTTAGGCGAGTAAACGAAAAATGTTCATTTCAGACTCTAAAAACGTAGAAATCGTGTTTCAAGTTGAAATACGCCTTGTAAACGAAAAATGTTTATTTCAGACTCTAATAACGTAGAAATCGTGTTTCAAGTTGAAATACGCCTTGGGACCATATCTCACCTAAAGTAAATGGTAGAATCAAACTTTAACCAAACGTAATGTTTGTACCTAGGGTAAAGTTAAAAAGTTTAAACAATTTGAAAATATCACTATATTTAGGCGAGTAAACGAAAAATGTTCGTCTCAGACTCTAAAACCGCAGAAATCGTGTTTCAAGTTGAAATACGCCTTGGTACCATATCTCACCTAAAGTAAATGGTAGAATCAAACTTTAACCAAACGTAATGTTTGTACCTAGTATAAAGTTAAAAAGTTTAAACAATTTTAAAATATCACTATATTTAGGCGAGTAAACGAAAAATGTTCATTTCAGACTCTAAAAACGTAGAAATCGTGTTTCAAGTTGAAATACGCCTTGTAAACGAAAAATGTTTATTTCAGACTCTAATAACGTAGAAATCGTGTTTCAAGTTGAAATACGCCTTGGGAACATATCTCACCTAAAGTAAATGGTAGAATCAAACTTTAACCAAACGTAATGTTTGTACCTAGTATAAAGTTAAAAAGTTTAAACAATTTTAAAATATCACTATATTTAGGCGAGTAAACGAAAAATGTTCATTTCAGACTCTAAAAACGTAGAAATCGTGTTTCAAGTTGAAATACGCCTTGGGACCATATCTCACCTAAAGTAAATGGTAGAATCAAACTTTAACCAAACGTAATGTTTGTACCTAGGGTAAAGTTAAAAAGTTTAAACAATTTGAAAATATCACTATATTTAGGCGAGTAAACGAAAAATGTTCGTCTCAGACTCTAAAACCGCAGAAATCGTGTTTCAAGTTAAAATACGCCTTGGTACCATATCTCACCTAAAGTAAATGGTAGAATCAAACTTTAACCAAACGTAATGTTTGTACCTAGTATAAAGTTAAAAAGTTTAAACAATTTTAAAATATCACTATATTTAGGCGAGTAAACGAAAAATGTTCATTTCAGACTCTAAAAACGTAAAAATCGTGTTTCAAGTTGAAATACGCCTTGTAAACGAAAAATGTTTATTTCAGACTCTAATAACGTAGAAATCGTGTTTCAAGTTGAAATACGCCTTGGGACCATATCTCACCTAAAGTAAATGGTAGAATCAAACTTTAACCAAACGTAATGTTTGTACCTAGGGTAAAGTTAAAAAGTTTAAACAATTTTAAAATATCACTATATTTAGGCGAGTAAACGAAAAATGTTCATTTCAGACTCTAAAAACGTAGAAATCGTGTTTCAAGTTGAAATACGCCTTGTAAACGAAAAATGTTTATTTCAGACTCTAATAACGTAGAAATCGTGTTTCAAGTTGAAATACGCCTTGGGACCATATCTCACCTAAAGTAAATGGTAGAATCAAACTTTAACCAAACGTAATGTTTGTACCTAGGGTAAAGTTAAAAAGTTTAAACAATTTGAAAATATCACTATATTTAGGCGAGTAAACGAAAAATGTTCATTTCAGACTCTAAAAACGTAGAAATCGTGTTTCAAGTTGAAATACGCCTTGGTACCATATCTCACCTAAAGTAAATGGTAGAATCAAACTTTAACCAAACGTAATGTTTGTACCTAGTATAAAGTTAAAAAGTTTAAACAATTTTAAAATATCACTATATTTAGGCGAGTAAACGAAAAATGTTCATTTCAGACTCTAAAAACGTAGAAATCGTGTTTCAAGTTGAAATACGCCTTGGGACGATATCTCACCTAAAGTAAATGGTAGAATCAAACTTTAACCAAACGTAATGTTTGTACCTAGTATAAAGTTAAAAAGTTTAAACAATTTGAAAATATCACTATATTTAGGCGAGTAAACGAAAAATGTTCATTTCAGACTCTAAAAACGTAGATATCGTGTTTCAAGTTGAAATACGCCTTGTAAACGAAAAATGTTTATTTCAGACTCTAATAACGTAGAAATCGTGTTTCAAGTTGAAATACGCCTTGGGACCATATCTCACCTAAAGTAAATGGTAGAATCAAACTTTAACCAAACGTAATGTTTGTACCTAGTATAAAGTTAAAAAGTTTAAACAATTTTAAAATATCACTATATTTAGGCGAGTAAACGAAAAATGTTCATTTCAGAATCTAAAAACGTAGAAATCGTGTTTCAAGTTGAAATACGCCTTAAGACCATATCTTACCTAAAGTAAATGGTAGAATCAAACTTTAACCAAACGTAATGTTTGTACCTAGGGTAAAGTTAAAAAGTTTAAACAATTTGAAAATATCACTATATTTAGGCGAGTAAACGAAAAATGTTCATTTCAGACTCTAAAAACGTAGAAATCGTGTTTCAAGTTGAAATACGCCTTGGGACCATATCTCACCTAAAGTAAATGGTAGAATCAAACTTTAACCAAACGTAATGTTTGTACCTAGTATAAAGTTAAAAAGTTTAAACAATTTTAAAATATCACTATATTTAGGCGAGTAAACGAAAAATGTTCATTTCAGACTCTAAAAACGTAGAAATCGTGTTTCAAGTTGAAATACGCCTTGGGACCATATCTCACCTAAAGTAAATGGTAGAATCAAACTTTAACCATACGTAATGTTTGTACCTAGTATAAAGTTAAAAAGTTTAAACAATTTGAAAATATCACTATATTTAGGCGAGTAAACGAAAAATGTTCATTTCAGACTCTAAAAACGTAGATATCGTGTTTCAAGTTGAAATACGCCTTGTAAACGAAAAATGTTTATTTCAGACTCTAATAACGTAGAAATCGTGTTTCAAGTTGAAATACGCCTTGGGAACATATCTCACCTAAAGTAAATGGTAGAATCAAACTTTAACCAAACGTAATGTTTGTACCTAGTATAAAGTTAAAAAGTTTAAACAATTTTAAAATATCACTATATTTAGGCGAGTAAACGAAAAATGTTCATTTCAGACTCTAAAAACGTAGAAATCGTGTTTCAAGTTGAAATACGCCTTGGGACCATATCTCACCTAAAGTAAATGGTAGAATCAAACTTTAACCAAACGTAATGTTTGTACCTAGGGTAAAGTTAAAAAGTTTAAACAATTTGAAAATATCACTATATTTAGGCGAGTAAACGAAAAATGTTCATTTCAGACTCTAAAAACGTAGAAATCGTGTTTCAAGTTGAAATACGCCTTGGTACCATATCTCACCTAAAGTAAATGGTAGA
The DNA here is from genome assembly GCA_947425015.1 of Pterostichus niger. Taxonomy (NCBI): domain Eukaryota; kingdom Metazoa; phylum Arthropoda; class Insecta; order Coleoptera; family Carabidae; genus Pterostichus; species Pterostichus niger. Next base: position 15,621,445 of record OX380350.1, read on the forward strand.
ATCAAACTTTAACCAAACGTAATGTTTGTACCTAGTATAAAGTTAAAAAGTTTAAACAATTTTAAAATATCACTATATTTAGGCGAGTAAACGAAAAATGTTCATTTCAGACTCTAAAAACGTAGAAATCGTGTTTCAAGTTGAAATACGCCTTGGGACCATATCTCACCTAAAGTAAATGGTAGAATCAAACTTTAACCAAACGTAATGTTTGTACCTAGTATAAAGTTAAAAAGTTTAAACAATTTGAAAATATCACTATATTTAGGCGAGTGAACGAAAAATGTTCATTTCAGACTCTAAAAACGTAGAAATCGTGTTTCAAGTTGAAATACGCCTTGTAAACGAAAAATGTTTATTTCAGACTCTAATAACGTAGAAATCGTGTTTCAAGTTGAAATACGCCTTGGGACCATATCTCACCTAAAGTAAATGGTAGAATCAAACTTTAACCAAACGTAATGTTTGTACCTAGTATAAAGTTAAAAAGTTTAAACAATTTTAAAATATCACTATATTTAGGCGAGTAAACGAAAAATGTTCATTTCAGAATCTAAAAACGTAGAAATCGTGTTTCAAGTTGAAATACGCCTTGGGACCATATCTCACCTAAAGTAAATGGTAGAATCAAACTTTAACCAAACGTAATGTTTGTACCTAGGGTAAAGTTAAAAAGTTTAAACAATTTGAAAATATCACTATATTTAGGCGAGTAAACGAAAAATGTTCGTCTCAGACTCTAAAACCGCAGAAATCGTGTTTCAAGTTGAAATACGCCTTGGTACCATATCTCACCTAAAGCAAATGGTAGAATCAAACTTTAACCAAACGTAATGTTTGTAAATAGTATAAAGTTAAAAAGTTTAAACAATTTTAAAATATCACTATATTTAGGCGAGTAAACGAAAAATGTTCATTTCAGACTCTAAAAACGTAGAAATCGTGTTTCAAGTTGAAATACGCCTTGTAAACGAAAAATGTTTATTTCAGACTCTACTAACGTAGAAATCGTGTTTCAAGTTGAAATACGCCTTGGGACCATATCTCACCTAAAGTAAATGGTAGAATCAAACTTTAACCAAACGTAATGTTTGTACCTAGGGTAAAGTTAAAAAGTTTAAACAATTTTAAAATATCACTATATTTAGGCGAGTAAACGAAAAATGTTCATTTCAGACTCTAAAAACGTAGAAATCGTGTTTCAAGTTGAAATACGCCTTGTAAACGAAAAATGTTTATTTCAGACTCTAATAACGTAGAAATCGTGTTTCAAGTTGAAATACGCCTTGGGACCATATCTCACCTAAAGTAAATGGTAGAATCAAACTTTAACCAAACGTAATGTTTGTACCTAGGGTAAAGTTAAAAAGTTTAAACAATTTGAAAATATCACTATATTTAGGCGAGTAAACGAAAAATGTTCATTTCAGACTCTAAAAACGTAGAAATCGTGTTTCAAGTTGAAATACGCCTTGGTACCATATCTCACCTAAAGTAAATGGTAGAATCAAACTTTAACCAAACGTAATGTTTGTACCTAGTATAAAGTTAAAAAGTTTAAACAATTTTAAAATATCACTATATTTAGGCGAGTAAACGAAAAATGTTCATTTCAGACTCTAAAAACGTAGAAATCGTGTTTCAAGTTGAAATACGCCTTGGGACCATATCTCACCTAAAGTAAATGGTAGAATCAAACTTTAACCAAACGTAATGTTTGTACCTAGTATAAAGTTAAAAAGTTTAAACAATTTGAAAATATCACTATATTTAGGCGAGTAAACGAAAAATGTTCATTTCAGACTCTAAAAACGTAAAAATCGTGTTTCAAGTTGAAATACGCCTTGTAAACGAAAAATGTTTATTTCAGACTCTAATAACGTAGAAATCGTGTTTCAAGTTGAAATACGCCTTGGGACCATATCTCACCTAAAGTAAATGGTAGAATCAAACTTTAACCAAACGTAAAGTTTGTACCTAGGGTAAAGTTAAAAAGTTTAAACAATTTGAAAATATCACTATATTTAGGCGAGTAAACGAAAAATGTTCATTTCAGACTCTAAAAACGTAGAAATCGTGTTTCAAGTTGAAATACGCCTTGGGACCATATCTCACCTAAAGTAAATGGTAGAATCAAACTTTAACCAAACGTAATGTTTGTACCTAGGGTAAAGTTAAAAAGTTTAAACAATTTGAAAATATCACTATATTTAGGCGAGTAAACGAAAAATGTTCGTCTCAGACTCTAAAACCGCAGAAATCGTGTTTCAAGTTGAAATACGCCTTGGTACCATATCTCACCTAAAGTAAATGGTAGAATCAAACTTTAACCAAACGTAATGTTTGTACCTAGTATAAAGTTAAAAAGTTTAAACAATTTTAAAATATCACTATATTTAGGCGAGTAAACGAAAAATGTTCATTTCAGACTCTAAAAACGTAGAAATCGTGTTTCAAGTTGAAATACGCCTTGTAAACGAAAAATGTTTATTTCAGACTCTGATAACGTAGAAATCGTGTTTCAAGTTGAAATACGCCTTGGGAACATATCTCACCTAAAGTAAATGGTAGAATCAAACTTTAACCAAACGTAATGTTTGTACCTAGTATAAAGTTAAAAAGTTTAAACAATTTTAAAATATCACTATATTTAGGCGAGTAAACGAAAAATGTTCATTTCAGACTCTAAAAACGTAGAAATCGTGTTTCAAGTTGAAATACGCCTTGGGACCATATCTCACCTAAAGTAAATGGTAGAATCAAACTTTAACCAAACGTAATGTTTGTACCTAGGGTAAAGTTAAAAAGTTTAAACAATTTGAAAATATCACTATATTTAGGCGAGTAAACGAAAAATGTTCGTCTCAGACTCTAAAACCGCAGAAATCGTGTTTCAAGTTAAAATACGCCTTGGTACCATATCTCACCTAAAGTAAATGGTAGAATCAAACTTTAACCAAACGTAATGTTTGTACCTAGTATAAAGTTAAAAAGGTTAAACAATTTGAAAATATCACTATATTTAGGCGAGTAAACGAAAAATGTTCATTTCAGACTCTAAAAACGTAGAAATCGTGTATCAAGTTGAAATACGCCTTGTAAACGAAAAATGTTTATTTCAGACTCTAATAACGTAGAAATCGTGTTTCAAGTTGAAATACGCCTTGGGACCATATCTCACCTAAAGTAAATGGTAGAATCAAACTTTAACCAAACGTAATGTTTGTACCTAGGGTAAAGTTAAAAAGTTTAAACAATTTTAAAATATCACTATATTTAGGCGAGTAAACGAAAAATGTTCATTTCAGACTCTAAAAACGTAGAAATCGTGTTTCAAGTTGAAATACGCCTTGTAAACGAAAAATGTTTATTTCAGACTCTAATAACGTAGAAATCGTGTTTCAAGTTGAAATACGCCTTGGGACCATATCTCACCTAAAGTAAATGGTAGAATCAAACTTTAACCAAACGTAATGTTTGTACCTAGGGTAAAGTTAAAAAGTTTAAACAATTTGAAAATATCACTATATTTAGGCGAGTAAACGAAAAATGTTCATTTCAGACTCTAAAAACGTAGAAATCGTGTTTCAAGTTGAAATACGCCTTGGTACCATATCTCACCTAAAGTAAATGGTAGAATCAAACTTTAACCAAACGTAATGTTTGTACCTAGTATAAAGTTAAAAAGTTTAAACAATTTTAAAATATCACTATATTTAGGCGAGTAAACGAAAAATGTTCATTTCAGACTCTAAAAACGTAAAAATCGTGTTTCAAGTTGAAATACGCCTTGTAAACGAAAAATGTTTATTTCAGACTCTAATAACGTAGAAATCGTGTTTCAAGTTAAAATACGCCTTGGGACCATATCTCACCTAAAGTAAATGGTAGAATCAAACTTTAACCAAACGTAATGTTTGTACCTAGGGTAAAGTTAAAAAGTTTAAACAATTTTAAAATATCACTATATTTAGGCGAGTAAACGAAAAATGTTCATTTCAGACTCTAAAAACGTAGAAATCGTGTTTCAAGTTGAAATACGCCTTGTAAACGAAAAATGTTTATTTCAGACTCTAATAACGTAGAAATCGTGTTTCAAGTTGAAATACGCCTTGGGACCATATCTCACCTAAAGTAAATGGTAGAATCAAACTTTAACCAAACGTAATGTTTGTACCTAGGGTAAAGTTAAAAAGTTTAAACAATTTGAAAATATCACTATATTTAGGCGAGTAAACGAAAAATGTTCATTTCAGACTCTAAAAACGTAGAAATCGTGTTTCAAGTTGAAATACGCCTTGGTACCATATCTCACCTAAAGTAAATGGTAGAATCAAACTTTAACCAAACGTAATGTTTGTACCTAGTATAAAGTTAAAAAGTTTAAACAATTTTAAAATATCACTATATTTAGGCGAGTAAACGAAAAATGTTCATTTCAGACTCTAAAAACGTAGAAATCGTGTTTCAAGTTGAAATACGCCTTGGGACGATATCTCACCTAAAGTAAATGGTAGAATCAAACTTTAACCAAACGTAATGTTTGTACCTAGTATAAAGTTAAAAAGTTTAAACAATTTGAAAATATCACTATATTTAGGCGAGTAAACGAAAAATGTTCATTTCAGACTCTAAAAACGTAGATATCGTGTTTCAAGTTGAAATACGCCTTGTAAACGAAAAATGTTTATTTCAGACTCTAATAACGTAGAAATCGTGTTTCAAGTTGAAATACGCCTTGGGACCATATCTCACCTAAAGTAAATGGTAGAATCAAACTTTAACCAAACGTAATGTTTGTACCTAGTATAAAGTTAAAAAGTTTAAACAATTTTAAAATATCACTATATTTAGGCGAGTAAACGAAAAATGTTCATTTCAGAATCTAAAAACGTAGAAATCGTGTTTCAAGTTGAAATACGCCTTAAGACCATATCTTACCTAAAGTAAATGGTAGAATCAAACTTTAACCAAACGTAATGTTTGTACCTAGGGTAAAGTTAAAAAGTTTAAACAATTTGAAAATATCACTATATTTAGGCGAGTAAACGAAAAATGTTCATTTCAGACTCTAAAAACGTAGAAATCGTGTTTCAAGTTGAAATACGCCTTGGGACCATATCTCACCTAAAGTAAATGGTAGAATCAAACTTTAACCAAACGTAATGTTTGTACCTAGTATAAAGTTAAAAAGTTTAAACAATTTTAAAATATCACTATATTTAGGCGAGTAAACGAAAAATGTTCATTTCAGACTCTAAAAACGTAGAAATCGTGTTTCAAGTTGAAATACGCCTTGGGACCATATCTCACCTAAAGTAAATGGTAGAATCAAACTTTAACCATACGTAATGTTTGTACCTAGTATAAAGTTAAAAAGTTTAAACAATTTGAAAATATCACTATATTTAGGCGAGTAAACGAAAAATGTTCATTTCAGACTCTAAAAACGTAGATATCGTGTTTCAAGTTGAAATACGCCTTGTAAACGAAAAATGTTTATTTCAGACTCTAATAACGTAGAAATCGTGTTTCAAGTTGAAATACGCCTTGGGAACATATCTCACCTAAAGTAAATGGTAGAATCAAACTTTAACCAAACGTAATGTTTGTACCTAGTATAAAGTTAAAAAGTTTAAACAATTTTAAAATATCACTATATTTAGGCGAGTAAACGAAAAATGTTCATTTCAGACTCTAAAAACGTAGAAATCGTGTTTCAAGTTGAAATACGCCTTGGGACCATATCTCACCTAAAGTAAATGGTAGAATCAAACTTTAACCAAACGTAATGTTTGTACCTAGGGTAAAGTTAAAAAGTTTAAACAATTTGAAAATATCACTATATTTAGGCGAGTAAACGAAAAATGTTCATTTCAGACTCTAAAAACGTAGAAATCGTGTTTCAAGTTGAAATACGCCTTGGTACCATATCTCACCTAAAGTAAATGGTAGAATCAAACTTTAACCAAACGTAATGTTTGTACCTAGTATAAAGTTAAAAAGTTTAAACAATTTTAAAATATCACTATATTTAGGCGAGTAAACGAAAAATGTTCATTTCAGACTCTAAAAACGTAGAAATCGTGTTTCAAGTTGAAATACGCCTTGGGACCATATCTCACCTAAAGTAAATGGTAGAATCAAACTTTAACCAAACGTAATGTTTGTACCTAGTATAAAGTTAAAAAGTTTAAACAATTTGAAAATATCACTATATTTAGGCGAGTGAACGAAAAATGTTCATTTCAGACTCTAAAAACGTAGAAATCGTGTTTCAAGTTGAAATACGCCTTGTAAACGAAAAATGTTTATTTCAGACTCTAATAACGTAGAAATCGTGTTTCAAGTTGAAATACGCCTTGGGACCATATCTCACCTAAAGTAAATGGTAGAATCAAACTTTAACCAAACGTAATGTTTGTACCTAGTATAAAGTTAAAAAGTTTAAACAATTTTAAAATATCACTATATTTAGGCGAGTAAACGAAAAATGTTCATTTCAGAATCTAAAAACGTAGAAATCGTGTTTCAAGTTGAAATACGCCTTGGGACCATATCTCACCTAAAGTAAATGGTAGAATCAAACTTTAACCAAACGTAATGTTTGTACCTAGGGTAAAGTTAAAAAGTTTAAACAATTTGAAAATATCACTATATTTAGGCGAGTAAACGAAAAATGTTCGTCTCAGACTCTAAAACCGCAGAAATCGTGTTTCAAGTTGAAATACGCCTTGGTACCATATCTCACCTAAAGCAAATGGTAGAATCAAACTTTAACCAAACGTAATGTTTGTAAATAGTATAAAGTTAAAAAGTTTAAACAATTTTAAAATATCACTATATTTAGGCGAGTAAACGAAAAATGTTCATTTCAGACTCTAAAAACGTAGAAATCGTGTTTCAAGTTGAAATACGCCTTGTAAACGAAAAATGTTTATTTCAGACTCTACTAACGTAGAAATCGTGTTTCAAGTTGAAATACGCCTTGGGACCATATCTCACCTAAAGTAAATGGTAGAATCAAACTTTAACCAAACGTAATGTTTGTACCTAGGGTAAAGTTAAAAAGTTTAAACAATTTTAAAATATCACTATATTTAGGCGAGTAAACGAAAAATGTTCATTTCAGACTCTAAAAACGTAGAAATCGTGTTTCAAGTTGAAATACGCCTTGTAAACGAAAAATGTTTATTTCAGACTCTAATAACGTAGAAATCGTGTTTCAAGTTGAAATACGCCTTGGGACCATATCTCACCTAAAGTAAATGGTAGAATCAAACTTTAACCAAACGTAATGTTTGTACCTAGGGTAAAGTTAAAAAGTTTAAACAATTTGAAAATATCACTATATTTAGGCGAGTAAACGAAAAATGTTCATTTCAGACTCTAAAAACGTAGAAATCGTGTTTCAAGTTGAAATACGCCTTGGTACCATATCTCACCTAAAGTAAATGGTAGAATCAAACTTTAACCAAACGTAATGTTTGTACCTAGTATAAAGTTAAAAAGTTTAAACAATTTTAAAATATCACTATATTTAGGCGAGTAAACGAAAAATGTTCATTTCAGACTCTAAAAACGTAGAAATCGTGTTTCAAGTTGAAATACGCCTTGGGGCCATATCTCACCTAAAGTAAATGGTAGAATCAAACTTTAACCAAACGTAATGTTTGTACCTAGTATAAAGTTAAAAAGTTTAAACAATTTGAAAATATCACTATATTTAGGCGAGTAAACGAAAAATGTTCATTTCAGACTCTAAAAACGTAGAAATCGTGTTTCAAGTTGAAATACGCCTTGTAAACGAAAAATGTTTATTTCAGACTCTAATAACGTAGAAATCGTGTTTCAAGTTGAAATACGCCTTGGGACCATATCTCACCTAAAGTAAATGGTAGAATCAAACTTTAACCAAACGTAAAGTTTGTACCTAGGGTAAAGTTAAAAAGTTTAAACAATTTGAAAATATCACTATATTTAGGCGAGTAAACGAAAAATGTTCATTTCAGACTCTAAAAACGTAGAAATCGTGTTTCAAGTTGAAATACGCCTTGGGACCATATCTCACCTAAAGTAAATGGTAGAATCAAACTTTAACCAAACGTAATGTTTGTACCTAGGGTAAAGTTAAAAAGTTTAAACAATTTGAAAATATCACTATATTTAGGCGAGTAAACGAAAAATGTTCGTCTCAGACTCTAAAACCGCAGAAATCGTGTTTCAAGTTGAAATACGCCTTGGTACCATATCTCACCTAAAGTAAATGGTAGAATCAAACTTTAACCAAACGTAATGTTTGTACCTAGTATAAAGTTAAAAAGTTTAAACAATTTTAAAATATCACTATATTTAGGCGAGTAAACGAAAAATGTTCATTTCAGACTCTAAAAACGTAGAAATCGTGTTTCAAGTTGAAATACGCCTTGTAAACGAAAAATGTTTATTTCAGACTCTGATAACGTAGAAATCGTGTTTCAAGTTGAAATACGCCTTGGGAACATATCTCACCTAAAGTAAATGGTAGAATCAAACTTTAACCAAACGTAATGTTTGTACCTAGTATAAAGTTAAAAAGTTTAAACAATTTTAAAATATCACTATATTTAGGCGAGTAAACGAAAAATGTTCATTTCAGACTCTAAAAACGTAGAAATCGTGTTTCAAGTTGAAATACGCCTTGGGACCATATCTCACCTAAAGTAAATGGTAGAATCAAACTTTAACCAAACGTAATGTTTGTACCTAGGGTAAAGTTAAAAAGTTTAAACAATTTGAAAATATCACTATATTTAGGCGAGTAAACGAAAAATGTTCGTCTCAGACTCTAAAACCGCAGAAATCGTGTTTCAAGTTAAAATACGCCTTGGTACCATATCTCACCTAAAGTAAATGGTAGAATCAAACTTTAACCAAACGTAATGTTTGTACCTAGTATAAAGTTAAAAAGGTTAAACAATTTGAAAATATCACTATATTTAGGCGAGTAAACGAAAAATGTTCATTTCAGACTCTAAAAACGTAGAAATCGTGTATCAAGTTGAAATACGCCTTGTAAACGAAAAATGTTTATTTCAGACTCTAATAACGTAGAAATCGTGTTTCAAGTTGAAATACGCCTTGGGACCATATCTCACCTAAAGTAAATGGTAGAATCAAACTTTAACCAAACGTAATGTTTGTACCTAGGGTAAAGTTAAAAAGTTTAAACAATTTTAAAATATCACTATATTTAGGCGAGTAAACGAAAAATGTTCATTTCAGACTCTAAAAACGTAGAAATCGTGTTTCAAGTTGAAATACGCCTTGTAAACGAAAAATGTTTATTTCAGACTCTAATAACGTAGAAATCGTGTTTCAAGTTGAAATACGCCTTGGGACCATATCTCACCTAAAGTAAATGGTAGAATCAAACTTTAACCAAACGTAATGTTTGTACCTAGGGTAAAGTTAAAAAGTTTAAACAATTTGAAAATATCACTATATTTAGGCGAGTAAACGAAAAATGTTCATTTCAGACTCTAAAAACGTAGAAATCGTGTTTCAAGTTGAAATACGCCTTGGTACCATATCTCACCTAAAGTAAATGGTAGAATCAAACTTTAACCAAACGTAATGTTTGTACCTAGTATAAAGTTAAAAAGTTTAAACAATTTTAAAATATCACTATATTTAGGCGAGTAAACGAAAAATGTTCATTTCAGACTCTAAAAACGTAGAAATCGTGTTTCAAGTTGAAATACGCCTTGGGACCATATCTCACCTAAAGTAAATGGTAGAATCAAACTTTAACCAAACGTAATGTTTGTACCTAGTATAAAGTTAAAAAGTTTAAACAATTTGAAAATATCACTATATTTAGGCGAGTAAACGAAAAATGTTCATTTCAGACTCTAAAAACGTAGAAATCGTGTTTCAAGTTGAAATACGCCTTGTAAACGAAAAATGTTTATTTCAGACTCTAATAACGTAGACATCGTGTTTCAAGTTGAAATACGCCTTGGGACCATATCTCACCTAAAGTAAATGGTAGAATCAAACTTTAACCAAACGTAATGTTTGTACCTAGGGTAAAGTTAAAAAGTTTAAACAATTTGAAAATATCACTATATTTAGGCGAGTAAACGAAAAATGTTCATTTCAGACTCTAAAAACGTAGAAATCGTGTTTCAAGTTGAAATACGCCTTGTAAACGAAAAATGTTTATTTCAGACTCTAATAACGTAGAAATCGTGTTTCAAGTTGAAATACGCCTTGGGACCATATCTCACCTAAAGTAAATGGTAGAATCAAACTTTAACCAAACGTAATGTTTGTACCTAGGGTAAAGTTAAAAAGTTTAAACAATTTGAAAATATCACTATATTTAGGCGAGTAAATGAAAAATGTTCATTTCAGACTCTAAAAACGTAGAAATCGTGTTTCAAGTTGAAATACGCCTTGTAAACGAAAAATGTTTAAACATAGGGAAAAATCTTTCAGAATTCATATATATATAAATAAAAGGGCTTCTGGTTTAAATTCTGTATATATTTAAAATTCAAAAAACTCGACGTTTCGGTATTTTAAACAAATACCTTCATCAGGACAGAAATACAAATAAATAACATAAATGACATAAAAATAAACAGATGACATATAAATAAAAATGACAAGTAAAAAGACAAAATATGTAATTTAAAAAATTATAAATTGTGAATCAATGGAAGCCAGGCTTTGTTTAATTCTAAACCATCACAATTATTTATATTATTTTCCTCCTTACAAATTTCAATAGCTTCTCTGATAAGTCTTCCGGTGAAACTTGTAGGTCGCGCTAAAATTTTGGTTTCTTCAAAGTTAATTTTATGTAAAAATTCTAAAGCATGATGAGCAATTGAAGATTTATTTTGATAATTTAGACGAATGGCTCTCTTGTGTTCTAATAATCTTGTATGAACAGTTCTACCTGTTTGACCAATGTATGCTCTGCCACATTCACATGGAGTTTTGTAAATACCAGACGATTGTAACGGGATTATATCTTTAACAGAATTGAGTAAATTTTTTAATTTCATATGCGGATAAAAAGAAACTTTAATATTTTTCTTAGTGAGAATTCTTCCTATTTTATCTGTTACATTTTTTTATAAAAGGTAAAGAAGAATAAATTTTTTTCCCAAGATCAGGTAAGATATTTTCAGTAACTTTTTCTTTTTTAGGACGTAAAACTTTCTTGATTAAAAATTTATTATAACCATTCATTTCAAAAATATTTACAAGCAATTTATATTCCTCTTGAAGTTTATCAGAATGACAAATGATGTTTGCTCTATTGAAGAGACATTTAATAGTACTAAATTTCTGTGCAGGATGGTGGTGTGAAGGTCATTTTTATTTATATGTCATCTGTTTATTTTTATGTCATTTATGTTATTTATTTGTATTTCTGTCCTGATGAAGGTATTTGTTTAAAATACCGAAACGTCGAGTTTTTTGAATTTTAAATATATACAGAATTTAAACCAGAAGCCCTTTTATTTAGAAAAATGTTTATTTCAGACTCTAATAACGTAGAAATCGTGTTTCAAGTTGAAATACGCCTTGGGAACATATCTCACCTAAAGTAAATGGTAGAATCAAACTTTAACCAAACGTAATGTTTGTACCTAGTATAAAGTTAAAAAGTTTAAACAATTTTAAAATATCACTATATTTAGGCGAGTAAACGAAAAATGTTCATTTCAGACTCTAAAAACGTAGAAATCGTGTTTCAAGTTGAAATACGCCTTGGGACCATATCTCACCTAAAGTAAATGGTAGAATCAAACTTTAACCAAACGTAATGTTTGTACCTAGGGTAAAGTTAAAAAGTTTAAACAATTTGAAAATATCACTATATTTAGGCGAGTAAACGAAAAATGTTCGTCTCAGACTCTAAAACCGCAGAAATCGTGTTTCAAGTTAAAATACGCCTTGGTACCATATCTCACCTAAAGTAAATGGTAGAATCAAACTTTAACCAAACGTAATGTTTGTACCTAGTATAAAGTTAAAAAGTTTAAACAATTTTAAAATATCACTATATTTAGGCGAGTAAACGAAAAATGTTCATTTCAGACTCTAAAAACGTAAAAATCGTGTTTCAAGTTGAAATACGCCTTGTAAACGAAAAATGTTTATTTCAGACTCTAATAACGTAGAAATCGTGTTTCAAGTTGAAATACGCCTTGGGACCATATCTCACCTAAAGTAAATGGTAGAATCAAACTTTAACCAAACGTAATGTTTGTACCTAGGGTAAAGTTAAAAAGTTTAAACAATTTTAAAATATCACTATATTTAGGCGAGTAAACGAAAAATGTTCATTTCAGACTCTAAAAACGTAGAAATCGTGTTTCAAGTTGAAATACGCCTTGTAAACGAAAAATGTTTATTTCAGACTCTAATAACGTAGAAATCGTGTTTCAAGTTGAAATACGCCTTGGGACCATATCTCACCTAAAGTAAATGGTAGAATCAAACTTTAACCAAACGTAATGTTTGTACCTAGGGTAAAGTTAAAAAGTTTAAACAATTTGAAAATATCACTATATTTAGGCGAGTAAACGAAAAATGTTCATTTCAGACTCTAAAAACGTAGAAATCGTGTTTCAAGTTGAAATACGCCTTGGTACCATATCTCACCTAAAGTAAATGGTAGAATCAAACTTTAACCAAACGTAATGTTTGTACCTAGTATAAAGTTAAAAAGTTTAAACAATTTTAAAATATCACTATATTTAGGCGAGTAAACGAAAAATGTTCATTTCAGACTCTAAAAACGTAGAAATCGTGTTTCAAGTTGAAATACGCCTTGGGACCATATCTCACCTAAAGTAAATGGTAGAATCAAACTTTAACCAAAGTAATGTTTGTACCTAGTATAAAGTTAAAAAGTTTAAACAATTTGAAAATATCACTATATTTAGGCGAGTAAACGAAAAATGTTCATTTCAGACTCTAAAAACGTAGATATCGTGTTTCAAGTTGAAATACGCCTTGTAAACGAAAAATGTTTATTTCAGACTCTAATAACGTAGAAATCGTGTTTCAAGTTGAAATACGCCTTGGGACCATATCTCACCTAAAGTAAATGGTAGAATCAAACTTTAACCAAACGTAATGTTTGTACCTAGTATAAAGTTAAAAAGTTTAAACAATTTTAAAATATCACTATATTTAGGCGAGTAAACGAAAAATGTTCATTTCAGACTCTAAAAACGTAAAAATCGTGTTTCAAGTTGAAATACGCCTTGTAAACGAAAAATGTTTATTTCAGACTCTAATAACGTAGAAATCGTGTTTCAAGTTGAAATACGCCTTGGGACCATATCTCACCTAAAGTAAATGGTAGAATCAAACTTTAACCAAACGTAATGTTTGTACCTAGGGTAAAGTTAAAAAGTTTAAACAATTTTAAAATATCACTATATTTAGGCGAGTAAACGAAAAATGTTCATTTCAGACTCTAAAAACGTAGAAATCGTGTTTCAAGTTGAAATACGCCTTGTAAACGAAAAATGTTTATTTCAGACTCTAATAACGTAGAAATCGTGTTTCAAGTTGAAATACGCCTTGGGACCATATCTCACCTAAAGTAAATGGTAGAATCAAACTTTAACCAAACGTAATGTTTGTACCTAGGGTAAAGTTAAAAAGTTTAAACAATTTGAAAATATCACTATATTTAGGCGAGTAAACGAAAAATGTTCATTTCAGACTCTAAAAACGTAGAAATCGTGTTTCAAGTTGAAATACGCCTTGGTACCATATCTCACCTAAAGTAAATGGTAGAATCAAACTTTAACCAAACGTAATGTTTGTACCTAGTATAAAGTTAAAAAGTTTAAACAATTTTAAAATATCACTATATTTAGGCGAGTAAACGAAAAATGTTCATTTCAGACTCTAAAAACGTAGAAATCGTGTTTCAAGTTGAAATACGCCTTGGGACCATATCTCACCTAAAGTAAATGGTAGAATCAAACTTTAACCAAAGTAATGTTTGTACCTAGTATAAAGTTAAAAAGTTTAAACAATTTGAAAATATCACTATATTTAGGCGAGTAAACGAAAAATGTTCATTTCAGACTCTAAAAACGTAGATATCGTGTTTCAAGTTGAAATACGCCTTGTAAACGAAAAATGTTTATTTCAGACTCTAATAACGTAGAAATCGTGTTTCAAGTTGAAATACGCCTTGGGACCATATCTCACCTAAAGTAAATGGTAGAATCAAACTTTAACCAAACGTAATGTTTGTACCTAGTATAAAGTTAAAAAGTTTAAACAATTTTAAAATATCACTATATTTTGGCGAGTAAACGAAAAATGTTCATTTCAGAATCTAAAAACGTAGAAATCGTGTTTCAAGTTGAAATACGCCTTAAGACCATATCTCACCTAAAGTAAATGGTAGAATCAAACTTTAACCAAACGTAATGTTTGTACCTAGGGTAAAGTTAAAAAGTTTAAACAATTTGAAAATATCACTATATTTAGGCGAGTAAACGAAAAATGTTCGTCTCAGACTCGAAAACCGCAGAAATCGTGTTTCAAGTTGAAATACGCCTTGGTACCATATCTCACCTAAAGTAAATGGTAGAATCAAACTTTAACCAAACGTAATGTTTGTAAATAGTATAAAGTTAAAAAGTTTAAACAATTTTAAAATATCACTATATTTAGGCGAGTAAACGAAAAATGTTCATTTCAGACTCTAAAAACGTAGAAATCGTGTTTCAAGTTGAAATACGCCTTGTAAACGAAAAATGTTTATTTCAGACTCTAATAACGTAGAAATCGTGTTTCAAGTTGAAATACGCCTTGGGACCATATCTCACCTAAAGTAAATGGTAGAATCAAACTTTAACCAAACGTAATGTTTGTACCTAGGGTAAAGTTAAAAAGTTTAAACAATTTGAAAATATCACTATATTTAGGCGAGTAAACGAAAAATGTTCATTTCAGACTCTAAAAACGTAGAAATCGTGTTTCAAGTTGAAATACGCCTTGGTACCATATCTCACCTAAAGTAAATGGTAGAATCAAACTTTAACCAAACGTAATGTTTGTACCTAGTATAAAGTTAAAAAGTTTAAACAATTTTAAAATATCACTATATTTAGGCGAGTAAACGAAAAATGTTCATTTCAGACTCTAAAAACGTAGAAATCGTGTTTCAAGTTGAAATACGCCTTGGGACCATATCTCACCTAAAGTAATTGGTAGAATCAAACTTTAACCAAACGTAATGTTTGTACCTAGTATAAAGTTAAAAAGTTTAAACAATTTGAAAATATCACTATATTTAGGCGAGTAAACGAAAAATGTTCATTTCAGACTCTAAAAACGTAGATATCGTGTTTCAAGTTGAAATACGCCTTGTAAACGAAAAATGTTTATTTCAGACTCTAATAACGTAGAAATCGTGTTTCAAGTTGAAATACGCCTTGGGACCATATCTCACCTAAAGTAAATGGTAGAATCAAACTTTAACCAAACGTAATGTTTGTACCTAGTATAAAGTTAAAAAGTTTAAACAATTTTAAAATATCACTATATTTAGGCGAGTAAACGAAAAATGTTCATTTCAGAATCTAAAAACGTAGAAATCGTGTTTCAAGTTGAAATACGCCTTAAGACCATATCTCACCTAAAGTAAATGGTAGAATCAAACTTTAACCAAACGTAATGTTTGTACCTAGGGTAAAGTTAAAAAGTTTAAACAATTTGAAAATATCACTATATTTAGGCGAGTAAACGAAAAATGTTCGTCTCAGACTCGAAAACCGCAGAAATCGTGTTTCAAGTTGAAATACGCCTTGGTACCATATCTCACCTAAAGTAAATGGTAGAATCAAACTTTAACCAAACGTAATGTTTGTAAATAGTATAAAGTTAAAAAGTTTAAACAATTTTAAAATATCACTATATTTAGGCGAGTAAACGAAAAATGTTCATTTCAGACTCTAAAAACGTAGAAATCGTGTTTCAAGTTGAAATACGCCTTGTAATCGAAAAATGTTTATTTCAGACTCTAATAACGTAGAAATCGTGTTTCAAGTTGAAATACGCCTTGGGACCATATCTCACCTAAAGTAAATGGTAGAATCAAACTTTAACCAAACGTAATGTTTGTACCTAGGGTAAAGTTAAAAAGTTTAAACAATTTTAAAATATCACTATATTTAGGCGAGTAAACGAAAAATGTTCATTTCAGACTCTAAAAACGTAGAAATCGTGTTTCAAGTTGAAATACGCCTTGTAAACGAAAAATGTTTATTTCAGACTCTAATAACTTAGAAATCGTGTTTCAAGTTGAAATACGCCTTGGGACCATATCTCACCTAAAGTAAATGGTAGAATCAAACTTTAACCAAACGTAATGTTTGTACCTAGGGTAAAGTTAAAAAGTTTAAACAATTTGAAAATATCACTATATTTAGGCGAGTAAACGAAAAATGTTCATTTCAGACTCTAAAAACGTAGAAATCGTGTTTCAAGTTGAAATACGCCTTGGTACCATATCTCACCTAAAGTAAATGGTAGAATCAAACTTTAACCAAACGTAATGTTTGTACCTAGTATAAAGTTAAAAAGTTTAAACAATTTTAAAATATCACTATATTTAGGCGAGTAAACGAAAAATGTTCATTTCAGACTCTAAAAACGTAGAAATCGTGTTTCAAGTTGAAATACGCCTTGGGACCATATCTCACCTAAAGTAAATGGTAGAATCAAACTTTAACCAAACGTAATGTTTGTACCTAGTATAAAGTTAAAAAGTTTAAACAATTTGAAAATATCACTATATTTAGGCGAGTAAACGAAAAATGTTCATTTCAGACTCTAAAAACGTAGAAATCGTGTTTCAAGTTGAAATACGCCTTGTAAACGAAAAATGTTTATTTCAGACTCTAATAACGTAGATATCGTGTTTCAAGTTGAAATACGCCTTGGGACCATATCTCACCTAAAGTAAATGGTAGAATCAAACTTTAACCAAACGTAATGTTTGTACCTAGGGTAAAGTTAAAAAGTTTAAACAATTTGAAAATATCACTATATTTAGGCGAGTAAACGAAAAATGTTCATTTCAGACTCTAAAAACGTAGAAATCGTGTTTCAAGTTGAAATACGCCTTGGGACCATATCTCACCTAAAGTAAATGGTAGAATCAAACTTTAACCAAACGTAATGTTTGTACCTAGGGTAAAGTTAAAAAGTTTAAACAATTTGAAAATATCACTATATTTAGGCGAGTAAACGAAAAATGTTCGTCTCAGACTCTAAAACCGCAGAAATCGTGTTTCAAGTTAAAATACGCCTTGGTACCATATCTCACCTAAAGTAAATGGTAGAATCAAACTTTAACCAAACGTAATGTTTGTACCTAGTATAAAGTTAAAAAGTTTAAACAATTTTAAAATATCACTATATTTAGGCGAGTAAACGAAAAATGTTCATTTCAGACTCTAAAAACGTAAAAATCGTGTTTCAAGTTGAAATACGCCTTGTAAACGAAAAATGTTTATTTCAGACTCTAATAACGTAGAAATCGTGTTTCAAGTTGAAATACGCCTTGGGACCATATCTCACCTAAAGTAAATGGTAGAATCAAACTTTAACCAAACGTAATGTTTGTACCTAGGGTAAAGTTAAAAAGTTTAAACAATTTTAAAATATCACTATATTTAGGCGAGTAAACGAAAAATGTTCATTTCAGACTCTAAAAACGTAGAAATCGTGTTTCAAGTTGAAATACGCCTTGTAAACGAAAAATGTTTATTTCAGACTCTAATAACGTAGAAATCGTGTTTCAAGTTGAAATACGCCTTGGGACCATATCTCACCTAAAGTAAATGGTAGAATCAAACTTTAACCAAACGTAATGTTTGTACCTAGGGTAAAGTTAAAAAGTTTAAACAATTTGAAAATATCACTATATTTAGGCGAGTAAACGAAAAATGTTCATTTCAGACTCTAAAAACGTAGAAATCGTGTTTCAAGTTGAAATACGCCTTGGTACCATATCTCACCTAAAGTAAATGGTAGAATCAAACTTTAACCAAACGTAATGTTTGTACCTAGTATAAAGTTAAAAAGTTTAAACAATTTTAAAATATCACTATATTTAGGCGAGTAAACGAAAAATGTTCATTTCAGACTCTAAAAACGTAGAAATCGTGTTTCAAGTTGAAATACGCCTTGGGACCATATCTCACCTAAAGTAAATGGTAGAATCAAACTTTAACCAAACGTAATGTTTGTACCTAGGGTAAAGTTAAAAAGTTTAAACAATTTGAAAATATCACTATATTTAGGCGAGTAAACGAAAAATGTTCGTCTCAGACTCTAAAACCGCAGAAATCGTGTTTCAAGTTAAAATACGCCTTGGTACCATATCTCACCTAAAGTAAATGGTAGAATCAAACTTTAACCAAACGTAATGTTTGTACCTAGTATAAAGTTAAAAAGTTTAAACAATTTTAAAATATCACTATATTTAGGCGAGTAAACGAAAAATGTTCATTTCAGACTCTAAAAACGTAAAAATCGTGTTTCAAGTTGAAATACGCCTTGTAAACGAAAAATGTTTATTTCAGACTCTAATAACGTAGAAATCGTGTTTCAAGTTGAAATACGCCTTGGGACCATATCTCACCTAAAGTAAATGGTAGAATCAAACTTTAACCAAACGTAATGTTTGTACCTAGGGTAAAGTTAAAAAGTTTAAACAATTTTAAAATATCACTATATTTAGGCGAGTAAACGAAAAATGTTCATTTCAGACTCTAAAAACGTAGAAATCGTGTTTCAAGTTGAAATACGCCTTGTAAACGAAAAATGTTTATTTCAGACTCTAATAACGTAGAAATCGTGTTTCAAGTTGAAATACGCCTTGGGACCATATCTCACCTAAAGTAAATGGTAGAATCAAACTTTAACCAAACGTAATGTTTGTACCTAGGGTAAAGTTAAAAAGTTTAAACAATTTGAAAATATCACTATATTTAGGCGAGTAAACGAAAAATGTTCATTTCAGACTCTAAAAACGTAGAAATCGTGTTTCAAGTTGAAATACGCCTTGGTACCATATCTCACCTAAAGTAAATGGTAGAATCAAACTTTAACCAAACGTAATGTTTGTACCTAGTATAAAGTTAAAAAGTTTAAACAATTTTAAAATATCACTATATTTAGGCGAGTAAACGAAAAATGTTCATTTCAGACTCTAAAAACGTAGAAATCGTGTTTCAAGTTGAAATACGCCTTGGGACCATATCTCACCTAAAGTAAATGGTAGAATCAAACTTTAACCAAACGTAATGTTTGTACCTAGTATAAAGTTAAAAAGTTTAAACAATTTGAAAATATCACTATATTTAGGCGAGTAAACGAAAAATGTTCATTTCAGACTCTAAAAACGTAGAAATCGTGTTTCAAGTTGAAATACGCCTTGTAAACGAAAAATGTTTATTTCAGACTCTAATAACGTAGAAATCGTGTTTCAAGTTGAAATACGCCTTGGGACCATATCTCACCTAAAGTAAATGGTAGAATCAAACTTTAACCAAACGTAATGTTTGTACCTAGGGTAAAGTTAAAAAGTTTAAACAATTTGAAAATATCACTATATTTAGGCGAGTAAACGAAAAATGTTCATTTCAGACTCTAAAAACGTAGAAATCGTGTTTCAAGTTGAAATACGCCTTGTAAACGAAAAATGTTTATTTCAGACTCTAATAACGTAGAAATCGTGTTTCAAGTTGAAATACGCCTTGGGACCATATCTCACCTAAAGTAAATGGTAGAATCAAACTTTAACCAAACGTAATGTTTGTACCTAGGGTAAAGTTAAAAAGTTTAAACAATTTGAAAATATCACTATATTTAGGCGAGTAAATGAAAAATGTTCATTTCAGACTCTAAAAACGTAGAAATCGTGTTTCAAGTTGAAATACGCCTTGTAAACGAAAAATGTTTAAACATAGGGAAAAATCTTTCAGAATTCATATATATATAAATAAAAGGGCTTCTGGTTTAAATTCTGTATATATTTAAAATTCAAAAAACTCGACGTTTCGGTATTTTAAACAAATACCTTCATCAGGACAGAAATACAAATAAATAACATAAATGACATAAAAATAAACAGATGACATATAAATAAAAATGACAAGTAAAAAGACAAAATATGTAATTTAAAAAATTATAAATTGTGAATCAATGGAAGCCAGGCTTTGTTTAATTCTAAACCATCACAATTATTTATATTATTTTCCTCCTTACAAATTTCAATAGCTTCTCTGATAAGTCTTCCGGTGAAACTTGTAGGTCGCGCTAAAATTTTGGTTTCTTCAAAGTTAATTTTATGTAAAAATTCTAAAGCATGATGAGCAATTGAAGATTTATTTTGATAATTAGACGAATGGCTCTCTTGTGTTCTAATAATCTTGTATGAACAGTTCTACCTGTTTGACCAATGTATGCTCTGCCACATTCACATGGAGTTTTGTAAATACCAGACGATTGTAACGGGATTATATCTTTAACAGAATTGAGTAAATTTTTTAATTTCATATGCGGATAAAAAGAAACTTTAATATTTTTCTTAGTGAGAATTCTTCTATTTTATCTGTTACATTTTTTTATAAAAGGTAAAGAAGAATAAATTTTTTTCCAAGATCAGGTAAGATATTTTCAGTAACTTTTTTCTTTTTTAGGACGTAAAACTTTCTTGATTAAAAATTTATTATAACCATTCATTTCAAAATATTTACAAGCAATTTATATTCCTCTTGAAGTTTATCAGAATGACAAATGATGTTTGCTCTATTGAAGAGACATTTAAATAGTACTAAATTTCTGTGCAGGATGGTGGTGTGAAGGTCATTTTTATTTATATGTCATCTGTTTATTTTTATGTCATTTATGTTATTTATTTGTATTTCTGTCCTGATGAAGGTATTTGTTTAAAATACCGAAACGTCGAGTTTTTTGAATTTTAAATATATACAGAATTTAAACCAGAAGCCCTTTTATTTAGAAAAATGTTTATTTCAGACTCTAATAACGTAGAAATCGTGTTTCAAGTTGAAATACGCCTTGGGAACATATCTCACCTAAAGTAAATGGTAGAATCAAACTTTAACCAAAACGTAATGTTTGTACTAGTATAAAGTTAAAAAGTTTAAACAATTTTAAAATATCACTATATTTAGGCGAGTAAACGAAAAATGTTCATTTCAGACTCTAAAAACGTAGAAATCGTGTTTCAAGTTGAAATACGCCTTGGGACCATATCTCACCTAAAGTAAATGGTAGAATCAAACTTTAACCAAACGTAATGTTTGTACCTAGGGTAAAGTTAAAAAGTTTAAACAATTTGAAAATATCACTATATTTAGGCGAGTAAACGAAAAATGTTCGTCTCAGACTCTAAAACCGCAGAAATCGTGTTTCAAGTTAAAATACGCCTTGGTACCATATCTCACCTAAAGTAAATGGTAGAATCAAACTTTAACCAAACGTAATGTTTGTACCTAGTATAAAGTTAAAAAGTTTAAACAATTTTAAAATATCACTATATTTAGGCGAGTAAACGAAAAATGTTCATTTCAGACTCTAAAAACGTAAAAATCGTGTTTCAAGTTGAAATACGCCTTGTAAACGAAAAATGTTTATTTCAGACTCTAATAACGTAGAAATCGTGTTTCAAGTTGAAATACGCCTTGGGACCATATCTCACCTAAAGTAAATGGTAGAATCAAACTTTAACCAAACGTAATGTTTGTACCTAGGGTAAAGTTAAAAAGTTTAAACAATTTTAAAATATCACTATATTTAGGCGAGTAAACGAAAAATGTTCATTTCAGACTCTAAAAACGTAGAAATCGTGTTTCAAGTTGAAATACGCCTTGTAAACGAAAAATGTTTATTTCAGACTCTAATAACGTAGAAATCGTGTTTCAAGTTGAAATACGCCTTGGGACCATATCTCACCTAAAGTAAATGGTAGAATCAAACTTTAACCAAACGTAATGTTTGTACCTAGGGTAAAGTTAAAAAGTTTAAACAATTTGAAAATATCACTATATTTAGGCGAGTAAACGAAAAATGTTCATTTCAGACTCTAAAAACGTAGAAATCGTGTTTCAAGTTGAAATACGCCTTGGTACCATATCTCACCTAAAGTAAATGGTAGAATCAAACTTTAACCAAACGTAATGTTTGTACCTAGTATAAAGTTAAAAAGTTTAAACAATTTTAAAATATCACTATATTTAGGCGAGTAAACGAAAAATGTTCATTTCAGACTCTAAAAACGTAGAAATCGTGTTTCAAGTTGAAATACGCCTTGGGACCATATCTCACCTAAAGTAAATGGTAGAATCAAACTTTAACCAAAGTAATGTTTGTACCTAGTATAAAGTTAAAAAGTTTAAACAATTTGAAAATATCACTATATTTAGGCGAGTAAACGAAAAATGTTCATTTCAGACTCTAAAAACGTAGATATCGTGTTTCAAGTTGAAATACGCCTTGTAAACGAAAAATGTTTATTTCAGACTCTAATAACGTAGAAATCGTGTTTCAAGTTGAAATACGCCTTGGGACCATATCTCACCTAAAGTAAATGGTAGAATCAAACTTTAACCAAACGTAATGTTTGTACCTAGTATAAAGTTAAAAAGTTTAAACAATTTTAAAATATCACTATATTTAGGCGAGTAAACGAAAAATGTTCATTTCAGACTCTAAAAACGTAAAAATCGTGTTTCAAGTTGAAATACGCCTTGTAAACGAAAAATGTTTATTTCAGACTCTAATAACGTAGAAATCGTGTTTCAAGTTGAAATACGCCTTGGGACCATATCTCACCTAAAGTAAATGGTAGAATCAAACTTTAACCAAACGTAATGTTTGTACCTAGGGTAAAGTTAAAAAGTTTAAACAATTTTAAAATATCACTATATTTAGGCGAGTAAACGAAAAATGTTCATTTCAGACTCTAAAAACGTAGAAATCGTGTTTCAAGTTGAAATACGCCTTGTAAACGAAAAATGTTTATTTCAGACTCTAATAACGTAGAAATCGTGTTTCAAGTTGAAATACGCCTTGGGACCATATCTCACCTAAAGTAAATGGTAGAATCAAACTTTAACCAAACGTAATGTTTGTACCTAGGGTAAAGTTAAAAAGTTTAAACAATTTGAAAATATCACTATATTTAGGCGAGTAAACGAAAAATGTTCATTTCAGACTCTAAAAACGTAGAAATCGTGTTTCAAGTTGAAATACGCCTTGGTACCATATCTCACCTAAAGTAAATGGTAGAATCAAACTTTAACCAAACGTAATGTTTGTACCTAGTATAAAGTTAAAAAGTTTAAACAATTTTAAAATATCACTATATTTAGGCGAGTAAACGAAAAATGTTCATTTCAGACTCTAAAAACGTAGAAATCGTGTTTCAAGTTGAAATACGCCTTGGGACCATATCTCACCTAAAGTAAATGGTAGAATCAAACTTTAACCAAAGTAATGTTTGTACCTAGTATAAAGTTAAAAAGTTTAAACAATTTGAAAATATCACTATATTTAGGCGAGTAAACGAAAAATGTTCATTTCAGACTCTAAAAACGTAGATATCGTGTTTCAAGTTGAAATACGCCTTGTAAACGAAAAATGTTTATTTCAGACTCTAATAACGTAGAAATCGTGTTTCAAGTTGAAATACGCCTTGGGACCATATCTCACCTAAAGTAAATGGTAGAATCAAACTTTAACCAAACGTAATGTTTGTACCTAGTATAAAGTTAAAAAGTTTAAACAATTTTAAAATATCACTATATTTTGGCGAGTAAACGAAAAATGTTCATTTCAGAATCTAAAAACGTAGAAATCGTGTTTCAAGTTGAAATACGCCTTAAGACCATATCTCACCTAAAGTAAATGGTAGAATCAAACTTTAACCAAACGTAATGTTTGTACCTAGGGTAAAGTTAAAAAGTTTAAACAATTTGAAAATATCACTATATTTAGGCGAGTAAACGAAAAATGTTCGTCTCAGACTCGAAAACCGCAGAAATCGTGTTTCAAGTTGAAATACGCCTTGGTACCATATCTCACCTAAAGTAAATGGTAGAATCAAACTTTAACCAAACGTAATGTTTGTAAATAGTATAAAGTTAAAAAGTTTAAACAATTTTAAAATATCACTATATTTAGGCGAGTAAACGAAAAATGTTCATTTCAGACTCTAAAAACGTAGAAATCGTGTTTCAAGTTGAAATACGCCTTGTAAACGAAAAATGTTTATTTCAGACTCTAATAACGTAGAAATCGTGTTTCAAGTTGAAATACGCCTTGGGACCATATCTCACCTAAAGTAAATGGTAGAATCAAACTTTAACCAAACGTAATGTTTGTACCTAGGGTAAAGTTAAAAAGTTTAAACAATTTGAAAATATCACTATATTTAGGCGAGTAAACGAAAAATGTTCATTTCAGACTCTAAAAACGTAGAAATCGTGTTTCAAGTTGAAATACGCCTTGGTACCATATCTCACCTAAAGTAAATGGTAGAATCAAACTTTAACCAAACGTAATGTTTGTACCTAGTATAAAGTTAAAAAGTTTAAACAATTTTAAAATATCACTATATTTAGGCGAGTAAACGAAAAATGTTCATTTCAGACTCTAAAAACGTAGAAATCGTGTTTCAAGTTGAAATACGCCTTGGGACCATATCTCACCTAAAGTAATTGGTAGAATCAAACTTTAACCAAACGTAATGTTTGTACCTAGTATAAAGTTAAAAAGTTTAAACAATTTGAAAATATCACTATATTTAGGCGAGTAAACGAAAAATGTTCATTTCAGACTCTAAAAACGTAGATATCGTGTTTCAAGTTGAAATACGCCTTGTAAACGAAAAATGTTTATTTCAGACTCTAATAACGTAGAAATCGTGTTTCAAGTTGAAATACGCCTTGGGACCATATCTCACCTAAAGTAAATGGTAGAATCAAACTTTAACCAAACGTAATGTTTGTACCTAGTATAAAGTTAAAAAGTTTAAACAATTTTAAAATATCACTATATTTAGGCGAGTAAACGAAAAATGTTCATTTCAGAATCTAAAAACGTAGAAATCGTGTTTCAAGTTGAAATACGCCTTAAGACCATATCTCACCTAAAGTAAATGGTAGAATCAAACTTTAACCAAACGTAATGTTTGTACCTAGGGTAAAGTTAAAAAGTTTAAACAATTTGAAAATATCACTATATTTAGGCGAGTAAACGAAAAATGTTCGTCTCAGACTCGAAAACCGCAGAAATCGTGTTTCAAGTTGAAATACGCCTTGGTACCATATCTCACCTAAAGTAAATGGTAGAATCAAACTTTAACCAAACGTAATGTTTGTAAATAGTATAAAGTTAAAAAGTTTAAACAATTTTAAAATATCACTATATTTAGGCGAGTAAACGAAAAATGTTCATTTCAGACTCTAAAAACGTAGAAATCGTGTTTCAAGTTGAAATACGCCTTGTAATCGAAAAATGTTTATTTCAGACTCTAATAACGTAGAAATCGTGTTTCAAGTTGAAATACGCCTTGGGACCATATCTCACCTAAAGTAAATGGTAGAATCAAACTTTAACCAAACGTAATGTTTGTACCTAGGGTAAAGTTAAAAAGTTTAAACAATTTTAAAATATCACTATATTTAGGCGAGTAAACGAAAAATGTTCATTTCAGACTCTAAAAACGTAGAAATCGTGTTTCAAGTTGAAATACGCCTTGTAAACGAAAAATGTTTATTTCAGACTCTAATAACTTAGAAATCGTGTTTCAAGTTGAAATACGCCTTGGGACCATATCTCACCTAAAGTAAATGGTAGAATCAAACTTTAACCAAACGTAATGTTTGTACCTAGGGTAAAGTTAAAAAGTTTAAACAATTTGAAAATATCACTATATTTAGGCGAGTAAACGAAAAATGTTCATTTCAGACTCTAAAAACGTAGAAATCGTGTTTCAAGTTGAAATACGCCTTGGTACCATATCTCACCTAAAGTAAATGGTAGAATCAAACTTTAACCAAACGTAATGTTTGTACCTAGTATAAAGTTAAAAAGTTTAAACAATTTTAAAATATCACTATATTTAGGCGAGTAAACGAAAAATGTTCATTTCAGACTCTAAAAACGTAGAAATCGTGTTTCAAGTTGAAATACGCCTTGGGACCATATCTCACCTAAAGTAAATGGTAGAATCAAACTTTAACCAAACGTAATGTTTGTACCTAGTATAAAGTTAAAAAGTTTAAACAATTTGAAAATATCACTATATTTAGGCGAGTAAACGAAAAATGTTCATTTCAGACTCTAAAAACGTAGAAATCGTGTTTCAAGTTGAAATACGCCTTGTAAACGAAAAATGTTTATTTCAGACTCTAATAACGTAGATATCGTGTTTCAAGTTGAAATACGCCTTGGGACCATATCTCACCTAAAGTAAATGGTAGAATCAAACTTTAACCAAACGTAATGTTTGTACCTAGGGTAAAGTTAAAAAGTTTAAACAATTTGAAAATATCACTATATTTAGGCGAGTAAACGAAAAATGTTCATTTCAGACTCTAAAAACGTAGAAATCGTGTTTCAAGTTGAAATACGCCTTGGGACCATATCTCACCTAAAGTAAATGGTAGAATCAAACTTTAACCAAACGTAATGTTTGTACCTAGGGTAAAGTTAAAAAGTTTAAACAATTTGAAAATATCACTATATTTAGGCGAGTAAACGAAAAATGTTCGTCTCAGACTCTAAAACCGCAGAAATCGTGTTTCAAGTTAAAATACGCCTTGGTACCATATCTCACCTAAAGTAAATGGTAGAATCAAACTTTAACCAAACGTAATGTTTGTACCTAGTATAAAGTTAAAAAGTTTAAACAATTTTAAAATATCACTATATTTAGGCGAGTAAACGAAAAATGTTCATTTCAGACTCTAAAAACGTAAAAATCGTGTTTCAAGTTGAAATACGCCTTGTAAACGAAAAATGTTTATTTCAGACTCTAATAACGTAGAAATCGTGTTTCAAGTTGAAATACGCCTTGGGACCATATCTCACCTAAAGTAAATGGTAGAATCAAACTTTAACCAAACGTAATGTTTGTACCTAGGGTAAAGTTAAAAAGTTTAAACAATTTTAAAATATCACTATATTTAGGCGAGTAAACGAAAAATGTTCATTTCAGACTCTAAAAACGTAGAAATCGTGTTTCAAGTTGAAATACGCCTTGTAAACGAAAAATGTTTATTTCAGACTCTAATAACGTAGAAATCGTGTTTCAAGTTGAAATACGCCTTGGGACCATATCTCACCTAAAGTAAATGGTAGAATCAAACTTTAACCAAACGTAATGTTTGTACCTAGGGTAAAGTTAAAAAGTTTAAACAATTTGAAAATATCACTATATTTAGGCGAGTAAACGAAAAATGTTCATTTCAGACTCTAAAAACGTAGAAATCGTGTTTCAAGTTGAAATACGCCTTGGTACCATATCTCACCTAAAGTAAATGGTAGAATCAAACTTTAACCAAACGTAATGTTTGTACCTAGTATAAAGTTAAAAAGTTTAAACAATTTTAAAATATCACTATATTTAGGCGAGTAAACGAAAAATGTTCATTTCAGACTCTAAAAACGTAGAAATCGTGTTTCAAGTTGAAATACGCCTTGGGACCATATCTCACCTAAAGTAAATGGTAGAATCAAACTTTAACCAAACGTAATGTTTGTACCTAGGGTAAAGTTAAAAAGTTTAAACAATTTGAAAATATCACTATATTTAGGCGAGTAAACGAAAAATGTTCGTCTCAGACTCTAAAACCGCAGAAATCGTGTTTCAAGTTAAAATACGCCTTGGTACCATATCTCACCTAAAGTAAATGGTAGAATCAAACTTTAACCAAACGTAATGTTTGTACCTAGTATAAAGTTAAAAAGTTTAAACAATTTTAAAATATCACTATATTTAGGCGAGTAAACGAAAAATGTTCATTTCAGACTCTAAAAACGTAAAAATCGTGTTTCAAGTTGAAATACGCCTTGTAAACGAAAAATGTTTATTTCAGACTCTAATAACGTAGAAATCGTGTTTCAAGTTGAAATACGCCTTGGGACCATATCTCACCTAAAGTAAATGGTAGAATCAAACTTTAACCAAACGTAATGTTTGTACCTAGGGTAAAGTTAAAAAGTTTAAACAATTTTAAAATATCACTATATTTAGGCGAGTAAACGAAAAATGTTCATTTCAGACTCTAAAAACGTAGAAATCGTGTTTCAAGTTGAAATACGCCTTGTAAACGAAAAATGTTTATTTCAGACTCTAATAACGTAGAAATCGTGTTTCAAGTTGAAATACGCCTTGGGACCATATCTCACCTAAAGTAAATGGTAGAATCAAACTTTAACCAAACGTAATGTTTGTACCTAGGGTAAAGTTAAAAAGTTTAAACAATTTGAAAATATCACTATATTTAGGCGAGTAAACGAAAAATGTTCATTTCAGACTCTAAAAACGTAGAAATCGTGTTTCAAGTTGAAATACGCCTTGGTACCATATCTCACCTAAAGTAAATGGTAGAATCAAACTTTAACCAAACGTAATGTTTGTACCTAGTATAAAGTTAAAAAGTTTAAACAATTTTAAAATATCACTATATTTAGGCGAGTAAACGAAAAATGTTCATTTCAGACTCTAAAAACGTAGAAATCGTGTTTCAAGTTGAAATACGCCTTGGGACCATATCTCACCTAAAGTAAATGGTAGAATCAAACTTTAACCAAAGTAATGTTTGTACCTAGTATAAAGTTAAAAAGTTTAAACAATTTGAAAATATCACTATATTTAGGCGAGTAAACGAAAAATGTTCATTTCAGACTCTAAAAACGTAGATATCGTGTTTCAAGTTGAAATACGCCTTGTAAACGAAAAATGTTTATTTCAGACTCTAATAACGTAGAAATCGTGTTTCAAGTTGAAATACGCCTTGGGACCATATCTCACCTAAAGTAAATGGTAGAATCAAACTTTAACCAAACGTAATGTTTGTACCTAGTATAAAGTTAAAAAGTTTAAACAATTTTAAAATATCACTATATTTTGGCGAGTAAACGAAAAATGTTCATTTCAGAATCTAAAAACGTAGAAATCGTGTTTCAAGTTGAAATACGCCTTAAGACCATATCTCACCTAAAGTAAATGGTAGAATCAAACTTTAACCAAACGTAATGTTTGTACCTAGGGTAAAGTTAAAAAGTTTAAACAATTTTAAAATATCACTATATTTAGGCGAGTAAACGAAAAATGTTCATTTCAGACTCTAAAAACGTAGAAATCGTGTTTCAAGTTGAAATACGCCTTGTAAACGAAAAATGTTTATTTCAGACTCTAATAACGTAGAAATCGTGTTTCAAGTTGAAATACGCCTTGGGACCATATCTCACCTAAAGTAAATGGTAGAATCAAACTTTAACCAAACGTAATGTTTGTACCTAGGGTAAAGTTAAAAAGTTTAAACAATTTGAAAATATCACTATATTTAGGCGAGTAAACGAAAAATGTTCATTTCAGACTCTAAAAACGTAGAAATCGTGTTTCAAGTTGAAATACGCCTTGGTACCATATCTCACCTAAAGTAAATGGTAGAATCAAACTTTAACCAAACGTAATGTTTGTACCTAGTATAAAGTTAAAAAGTTTAAACAATTTTAAAATATCACTATATTTAGGCGAGTAAACGAAAAATGTTCATTTCAGACTCTAAAAACGTAGAAATCGTGTTTCAAGTTGAAATACGCCTTGGGACCATATCTCACCTAAAGTAATTGGTAGAATCAAACTTTAACCAAACGTAATGTTTGTACCTAGTATAAAGTTAAAAAGTTTAAACAATTTGAAAATATCACTATATTTAGGCGAGTAAACGAAAAATGTTCATTTCAGACTCTAAAAACGTAGATATCGTGTTTCAAGTTGAAATACGCCTTGTAAACGAAAAATGTTTATTT
Organism: Pterostichus niger; assembly: GCA_947425015.1. Lineage (NCBI taxonomy): Eukaryota > Metazoa > Arthropoda > Insecta > Coleoptera > Carabidae > Pterostichus > Pterostichus niger. Next base: position 15,651,565 of record OX380350.1, read on the forward strand.
CAGACTCTAATAACGTAGAAATCGTGTTTCAAGTTGAAATACGCCTTGGGACCATATCTCACCTAAAGTAAATGGTAGAATCAAACTTTAACCAAACGTAATGTTTGTACCTAGGGTAAAGTTAAAAAGTTTAAACAATTTGAAAATATCACTATATTTAGGCGAGTAAACGAAAAATGTTCATTTCAGACTCTAAAAACGTAGAAATCGTGTTTCAAGTTGAAATACGCCTTGGTACCATATCTCACCTAAAGTAAATGGTAGAATCAAACTTTAACCAAACGTAATGTTTGTACCTAGTATAAAGTTAAAAAGTTTAAACAATTTTAAAATATCACTATATTTAGGCGAGTAAACGAAAAATGTTCATTTCAGACTCTAAAAACGTAGAAATCGTGTTTCAAGTTGAAATACGCCTTGGGACCATATCTCACCTAAAGTAAATGGTAGAATCAAACTTTAACCAAAGTAATGTTTGTACCTAGTATAAAGTTAAAAAGTTTAAACAATTTGAAAATATCACTATATTTAGGCGAGTAAACGAAAAATGTTCATTTCAGACTCTAAAAACGTAGATATCGTGTTTCAAGTTGAAATACGCCTTGTAAACGAAAAATGTTTATTTCAGACTCTAATAACGTAGAAATCGTGTTTCAAGTTGAAATACGCCTTGGGACCATATCTCACCTAAAGTAAATGGTAGAATCAAACTTTAACCAAACGTAATGTTTGTACCTAGTATAAAGTTAAAAAGTTTAAACAATTTTAAAATATCACTATATTTTGGCGAGTAAACGAAAAATGTTCATTTCAGAATCTAAAAACGTAGAAATCGTGTTTCAAGTTGAAATACGCCTTAAGACCATATCTCACCTAAAGTAAATGGTAGAATCAAACTTTAACCAAACGTAATGTTTGTACCTAGGGTAAAGTTAAAAAGTTTAAACAATTTTAAAATATCACTATATTTAGGCGAGTAAACGAAAAATGTTCATTTCAGACTCTAAAAACGTAGAAATCGTGTTTCAAGTTGAAATACGCCTTGTAAACGAAAAATGTTTATTTCAGACTCTAATAACGTAGAAATCGTGTTTCAAGTTGAAATACGCCTTGGGACCATATCTCACCTAAAGTAAATGGTAGAATCAAACTTTAACCAAACGTAATGTTTGTACCTAGGGTAAAGTTAAAAAGTTTAAACAATTTGAAAATATCACTATATTTAGGCGAGTAAACGAAAAATGTTCATTTCAGACTCTAAAAACGTAGAAATCGTGTTTCAAGTTGAAATACGCCTTGGTACCATATCTCACCTAAAGTAAATGGTAGAATCAAACTTTAACCAAACGTAATGTTTGTACCTAGTATAAAGTTAAAAAGTTTAAACAATTTTAAAATATCACTATATTTAGGCGAGTAAACGAAAAATGTTCATTTCAGACTCTAAAAACGTAGAAATCGTGTTTCAAGTTGAAATACGCCTTGGGACCATATCTCACCTAAAGTAATTGGTAGAATCAAACTTTAACCAAACGTAATGTTTGTACCTAGTATAAAGTTAAAAAGTTTAAACAATTTGAAAATATCACTATATTTAGGCGAGTAAACGAAAAATGTTCATTTCAGACTCTAAAAACGTAGATATCGTGTTTCAAGTTGAAATACGCCTTGTAAACGAAAAATGTTTATTTCAGACTCTAATAACGTAGAAATCGTGTTTCAAGTTGAAATACGCCTTGGGACCATATCTCACCTAAAGTAAATGGTAGAATCAAACTTTAACCAAACGTAATGTTTGTACCTAGGGTAAAGTTAAAAAGTTTAAACAATTTGAAAATATCACTATATTTAGGCGAGTAAACGAAAAATGTTCGTCTCAGACTCTAAAACCGCAGAAATCGTGTTTCAAGTTGAAATACGCCTTGGTACCATATCTCACCTAAAGTAAATGGTAGAATCAAACTTTAACCAAACGTAATGTTTGTACCTAGTATAAAGTTAAAAAGTTTAAACAATTTTAAAATATCACTATATTTAGGCGAGTAAACGAAAAATGTTCATTTCAGACTCTAAAAACGTAGAAATCGTGTTTCAAGTTGAAATACGCCTTGGGACCATATCTCACCTAAAGTAAATGGTAGAATCAAACTTTAACCAAACGTAATGTTTGTACCTAGGGTAAAGTTAAAAAGTTTAAACAATTTGAAAATATCACTATATTTAGGCGAGTAAACGAAAAATGTTCGTCTCAGACTCTAAAACCGCAGAAATCGTGTTTCAAGTTGAAATACGCCTTGGTACCATATCTCACCTAAAGTAAATGGTAGAATCAAACTTTAACCAAACGTAATGTTTGTACCTAGTATAAAGTTAAAAAGTTTAAACAATTTTAAAATATCACTATATTTAGGCGAGTAAACGAAAAATGTTCATTTCAGACTCTAAAAACGTAGAAATCGTGTTTCAAGTTGAAATACGCCTTGGGACCATATCTCACCTAAAGTAAATGGTAGAATCAAACTTTAACCAAACGTAATGTTTGTACCTAGGGTAAAGTTAAAAAGTTTAAACAATTTGAAAATATCACTATATTTAGGCGAGTAAACGAAAAATGTTCGTCTCAGACTCTAAAACCGCAGAAATCGTGTTTCAAGTTAAAATACGCCTTGGTACCATATCTCACCTAAAGTAAATGGTAGAATCAAACTTTAACCAAACGTAATGTTTGTACCTAGTATAAAGTTAAAAAGTTTAAACAATTTTAAAATATCACTATATTTAGGCGAGTAAACGAAAAATGTTCATTTCAGACTCTAAAAACGTAAAAATCGTGTTTCAAGTTGAAATACGCCTTGTAAACGAAAAATGTTTATTTCAGACTCTAATAACGTAGAAATCGTGTTTCAAGTTGAAATACGCCTTGGGACCATATCTCACCTAAAGTAAATGGTAGAATCAAACTTTAACCAAACGTAATGTTTGTACCTAGGGTAAAGTTAAAAAGTTTAAACAATTTTAAAATATCACTATATTTAGGCGAGTAAACGAAAAATGTTCATTTCAGACTCTAAAAACGTAGAAATCGTGTTTCAAGTTGAAATACGCCTTGTAAACGAAAAATGTTTATTTCAGACTCTAATAACGTAGAAATCGTGTTTCAAGTTGAAATACGCCTTGGGACCATATCTCACCTAAAGTAAATGGTAGAATCAAACTTTAACCAAACGTAATGTTTGTACCTAGGGTAAAGTTAAAAAGTTTAAACAATTTGAAAATATCACTATATTTAGGCGAGTAAACGAAAAATGTTCATTTCAGACTCTAAAAACGTAGAAATCGTGTTTCAAGTTGAAATACGCCTTGGTACCATATCTCACCTAAAGTAAATGGTAGAATCAAACTTTAACCAAACGTAATGTTTGTACCTAGTATAAAGTTAAAAAGTTTAAACAATTTTAAAATATCACTATATTTAGGCGAGTAAACGAAAAATGTTCATTTCAGACTCTAAAAACGTAGAAATCGTGTTTCAAGTTGAAATACGCCTTGGGACCATATCTCACCTAAAGTAAATGGTAGAATCAAACTTTAACCAAAGTAATGTTTGTACCTAGTATAAAGTTAAAAAATTTAAACAATTTGAAAATATCACTATATTTAGGCGAGTAAACGAAAAATGTTCATTTCAGACTCTAAAAACGTAGATATCGTGTTTCAAGTTGAAATACGCCTTGTAAACGAAAAATGTTTATTTCAGACTCTAATAACGTAGAAATCGTGTTTCAAGTTGAAATACGCCTTGGGACCATATCTCACCTAAAGTAAATGGTAGAATCAAACTTTAACCAAACGTAATGTTTGTACCTAGTATAAAGTTAAAAAGTTTAAACAATTTTAAAATATCACTATATTTTGGCGAGTAAACGAAAAATGTTCATTTCAGAATCTAAAAACGTAGAAATCGTGTTTCAAGTTGAAATACGCCTTAAGACCATATCTCACCTAAAGTAAATGGTAGAATCAAACTTTAACCAAACGTAATGTTTGTACCTAGGGTAAAGTTAAAAAGTTTAAACAATTTGAAAATATCACTATATTTAGGCGAGTAAACGAAAAATGTTCGTCTCAGACTCGAAAACCGCAGAAATCGTGTTTCAAGTTGAAATACGCCTTGGTACCATATCTCACCTAAAGTAAATGGTAGAATCAAACTTTAACCAAACGTAATGTTTGTAAATAGTATAAAGTTAAAAAGTTTAAACAATTTTAAAATATCACTATATTTAGGCGAGTAAACGAAAAATGTTCATTTCAGACTCTAAAAACGTAGAAATCGTGTTTCAAGTTGAAATACGCCTTGTAAACGAAAAATGTTTATTTCAGACTCTAATAACGTAGAAATCGTGTTTCAAGTTGAAATACGCCTTGGGACCATATCTCACCTAAAGTAAATGGTAGAATCAAACTTTAACCAAACGTAATGTTTGTACCTAGGGTAAAGTTAAAAAGTTTAAACAATTTGAAAATATCACTATATTTAGGCGAGTAAACGAAAAATGTTCATTTCAGACTCTAAAAACGTAGAAATCGTGTTTCAAGTTGAAATACGCCTTGGTACCATATCTCACCTAAAGTAAATGGTAGAATCAAACTTTAACCAAACGTAATGTTTGTACCTAGTATAAAGTTAAAAAGTTTAAACAATTTTAAAATATCACTATATTTAGGCGAGTAAACGAAAAATGTTCATTTCAGACTCTAAAAACGTAGAAATCGTGTTTCAAGTTGAAATACGCCTTGGGACGATATCTCACCTAAAGTAAATGGTAGAATCAAACTTTAACCAAACGTAATGTTTGTACCTAGTATAAAGTTAAAAAGTTTAAACAATTTGAAAATATCACTATATTTAGGCGAGTAAACGAAAAATGTTCATTTCAGACTCTAAAAACGTAGATATCGTGTTTCAAGTTGAAATACGCCTTGTAAACGAAAAATGTTTATTTCAGACTCTAATAACGTAGAAATCGTGTTTCAAGTTGAAATACGCCTTGGGACCATATCTCACCTAAAGTAAATGGTAGAATCAAACTTTAACCAAACGTAATGTTTGTACCTAGTATAAAGTTAAAAAGTTTAAACAATTTTAAAATATCACTATATTTAGGCGAGTAAACGAAAAATGTTCATTTCAGAATCTAAAAACGTAGAAATCGTGTTTCAAGTTGAAATACGCCTTAAGACCATATCTTACCTAAAGTAAATGGTAGAATCAAACTTTAACCAAACGTAATGTTTGTACCTAGGGTAAAGTTAAAAAGTTTAAACAATTTTAAAATATCACTATATTTAGGCGAGTAAACGAAAAATGTTCATTTCAGACTCTAAAAACGTAGAAATCGTGTTTCAAGTTGAAATACGCCTTGTAAACGAAAAATGTTTATTTCAGACTCTAATAACGTAGAAATCGTGTTTCAAGTTGAAATACGCCTTGGGACCATATCTCACCTAAAGTAAATGGTAGAATCAAACTTTAACCAAACGTAATGTTTGTACCTAGGGTAAAGTTAAAAAGTTTAAACAATTTGAAAATATCACTATATTTAGGCGAGTAAACGAAAAATGTTCATTTCAGACTCTAAAAACGTAGAAATCGTGTTTCAAGTTGAAATACGCCTTGGTACCATATCTCACCTAAAGTAAATGGTAGAATCAAACTTTAACCAAACGTAATGTTTGTACCTAGTATAAAGTTAAAAAGTTTAAACAATTTTAAAATATCACTATATTTAGGCGAGTAAACGAAAAATGTTCATTTCAGACTCTAAAAACGTAGAAATCGTGTTTCAAGTTGAAATACGCCTTGGGACCATATCTCACCTAAAGTAAATGGTAGAATCAAACTTTAACCAAACGTAATGTTTGTACCTAGTATAAAGTTAAAAAGTTTAAACAATTTGAAAATATCACTATATTTAGGCGAGTAAACGAAAAATGTTCATTTCAGACTCTAAAAACGTAGAAATCGTGTTTCAAGTTGAAATACGCCTTGTAAACGAAAAATGTTTATTTCAGACTCTAATAACGTAGAAATCGTGTTTCAAGTTGAAATACGCCTTGGGACCATATCTCACCTAAAGTAAATGGTAGAATCAAACTTTAACCAAACGTAATGTTTGTACCTAGGGTAAAGTTAAAAAGTTTAAACAATTTGAAAATATCACTATATTTAGGCGAGTAAACGAAAAATGTTCATTTCAGACTCTAAAAACGTAGAAATCGTGTTTCAAGTTGAAATACGCCTTGTAAACGAAAAATGTTTATTTCAGACTCTAATAACGTAGAAATCGTGTTTCAAGTTGAAATACGCCTTGGGACCATATCTCACCTAAAGTAAATGGTAGAATCAAACTTTAACCAAACGTAATGTTTGTACCTAGGGTAAAGTTAAAAAGTTTAAACAATTTGAAAATATCACTATATTTAGGCGAGTAAACGAAAAATGTTCGTCTCAGACTCTAAAACCGCAGAAATCGTGTTTCAAGTTGAAATACGCCTTGGTACCATATCTCACCTAAAGTAAATGGTAGAATCAAACTTTAACCAAACGTAATGTTTGTACCTAGTATAAAGTTAAAAAGTTTAAACAATTTTAAAATATCACTATATTTAGGCGAGTAAACGAAAAATGTTCATTTCAGACTCTAAAAACGTAGAAATCGTGTTTCAAGTTGAAATACGCCTTGTAAACGAAAAATGTTTATTTCAGACTCTAATAACGTAGAAATCGTGTTTCAAGTTGAAATACGCCTTGGGACCATATCTCACCTAAAGTAAATGGTAGAATCAAACTTTAACCAAACGTAATGTTTGTACCTAGGGTAAAGTTAAAAAGTTTAAACAATTTTAAAATATCACTATATTTAGGCGAGTAAACGAAAAATGTTCATTTCAGACTCTAAAAACGTAGAAATCGTGTTTCAAGTTGAAATACGCCTTGTAAACGAAAAATGTTTATTTCAGACTCTAATAACGTAGAAATCGTGTTTCAAGTTGAAATACGCCTTGGGACCATATCTCACCTAAAGTAAATGGTAGAATCAAACTTTAACCAAACGTAATGTTTGTACCTAGGGTAAAGTTAAAAAGTTTAAACAATTTGAAAATATCACTATATTTAGGCGAGTAAACGAAAAATGTTCATTTCAGACTCTAAAAACGTAGAAATCGTGTTTCAAGTTGAAATACGCCTTGGGACCATATCTCACCTAAAGTAAATGGTAGAATCAAACTTTAACCAAACGTAATGTTTGTACCTAGGGTAAAGTTAAAAAGTTTAAACAATTTGAAAATATCACTATATTTAGGCGAGTAAACGAAAAATGTTCATTTCAGACTCTAAAAACGTAGAAATCGTGTTTCAAGTTGAAATACGCCTTGTAAACGAAAAATGTTTATTTCAGACTCTAATAACGTAGAAATCGTGTTTCAAGTTGAAATACGCCTTGGGACCATATCTCACCTAAAGTAAATGGTAGAATCAAACTTTAACCAAACGTAATGTTTGTACCTAGGGTAAAGTTAAAAAGTTTAAACAATTTGAAAATATCACTATATTTAGGCGAGTAAACGAAAAATGTTCATTTCAGACTCTAAAAACGTAGAAATCGTGTTTCAAGTTGAAATACGCCTTGTAAACGAAAAATGTTTATTTCAGACTCTAATAACGTAGAAATCGTGTTTCAAGTTGAAATACGCCTTGGGACCATATCTCACCTAAAGTAAATGGTAGAATCAAACTTTAACCAAACGTAATGTTTGTACCTAGGGTAAAGTTAAAAAGTTTAAACAATTTGAAAATATCACTATATTTAGGCGAGTAAACGAAAAATGTTCGTCTCAGACTCTAAAACCGCAGAAATCGTGTTTCAAGTTAAAATACGCCTTGGTACCATATCTCACCTAAAGTAAATGGTAGAATCAAACTTTAACCAAACGTAATGTTTGTACCTAGTATAAAGTTAAAAAGTTTAAACAATTTGAAAATATCACTATATTTAGGCGAGTAAACGAAAAATGTTCATTTCAGACTCTAAAAACGTAGAAATCGTGTTTCAAGTTGAAATACGCCTTGGGACCATATCTCACCTAAAGTAAATGGTAGAATCAAACTTTAACCAAACGTAATGTTTGTACCTAGGGTAAAGTTAAAAAGTTTAAACAATTTTAAAATATCACTATATTTAGGCGAGTAAACGAAAAATGTTCATTTCAGACTCTAAAAACGTAGAAATCGTGTTTCAAGTTGAAATACGCCTTGTAAACGAAAAATGTTTATTTCAGACTCTAATAACGTAGAAATCGTGTTTCAAGTTGAAATACGCCTTGGGACCATATCTCACCTAAAGTAAATGGTAGAATCAAACTTTAACCAAACGTAATGTTTGTACCTAGGGTAAAGTTAAAAAGTTTAAACAATTTGAAAATATCACTATATTTAGGCGAGTAAACGAAAAATGTTCATTTCAGACTCTAAAAACGTAGAAATCGTGTTTCAAGTTGAAATACGCCTTGTAAACGAAAAATGTTTATTTCAGACTCTAATAACGTAGAAATCGTGTTTCAAGTTGAAATACGCCTTGGGACCATATCTCACCTAAAGTAAATGGTAGAATCAAACTTTAACCAAACGTAATGTTTGTACCTAGGGTAAAGTTAAAAAGTTTAAACAATTTGAAAATATCACTATATTTAGGCGAGTAAACGAAAAATGTTCGTCTCAGACTCTAAAACCGCAGAAATCGTGTTTCAAGTTGAAATACGCCTTGGTACCATATCTCACCTAAAGTAAATGGTAGAATCAAACTTTAACCAAACGTAATGTTTGTACCTAGTATAAAGTTAAAAAGTTTAAACAATTTTAAAATATCACTATATTTAGGCGAGTAAACGAAAAATGTTCATTTCAGACTCTAAAAACGTAGAAATCGTGTTTCAAGTTGAAATACGCCTTGGGACCATATCTCACCTAAAGTAAATGGTAGAATCAAACTTTAACCAAACGTAATGTTTGTACCTAGGGTAAAGTTAAAAAGTTTAAACAATTTGAAAATATCACTATATTTAGGCGAGTAAACGAAAAATGTTCGTCTCAGACTCTAAAACCGCAGAAATCGTGTTTCAAGTTAAAATACGCCTTGGTACCATATCTCACCTAAAGTAAATGGTAGAATCAAACTTTAACCAAACGTAATGTTTGTACCTAGTATAAAGTTAAAAAGTTTAAACAATTTGAAAATATCACTATATTTAGGCGAGTAAACGAAAAATGTTCATTTCAGACTCTAAAAACGTAGAAATCGTGTTTCAAGTTGAAATACGCCTTGTAAACGAAAAATGTTTATTTCAGACTCTAATAACGTAGAAATCGTGTTTCAAGTTGAAATACGCCTTGGGACCATATCTCACCTAAAGTAAATGGTAGAATCAAACTTTAACCAAACGTAATGTTTGTACCTAGGGTAAAGTTAAAAAGTTTAAACAATTTTAAAATATCACTATATTTAGGCGAGTAAACGAAAACTGTTCATTTCAGACTCTAAAAACGTAGAAATCGTGTTTCAAGTTGAAATACGCCTTGTAAACGAAAAATGTTTATTTCAGACTCTAATAACGTAGAAATCGTGTTTCAAGTTGAAATACGCCTTGGGACCATATCTCACCTAAAGTAAATGGTAGAATCAAACTTTAACCAAACGTAATGTTTGTACCTAGGGTAAAGTTAAAAAGTTTAAACAATTTGAAAATATCACTATATTTAGGCGAGTAAACGAAAAATGTTCATTTCAGACTCTAAAAACGTAGAAATCGTGTTTCAAGTTGAAATACGCCTTGGTACCATATCTCACCTAAAGTAAATGGTAGAATCAAACTTTAACCAAACGTAATGTTTGTACCTAGTATAAAGTTAAAAAGTTTAAACAATTTTAAAATATCACTATATTTAGGCGAGTAAACGAAAAATGTTCATTTCAGACTCTAAAAACGTAGAAATCGTGTTTCAAGTTGAAATACGCCTTGGGACCATATCTCACCTAAAGTAAATGGTAGAATCAAACTTTAACCAAACGTAATGTTTGTACCTAGTATAAAGTTAAAAAGTTTAAACAATTTGAAAATATCACTATATTTAGGCGAGTAAACGAAAAATGTTCATTTCAGACTCTAAAAACGTAGAAATCGTGTTTCAAGTTGAAATACGCCTTGTAAACGAAAAATGTTTATTTCAGACTCTAATAACGTAGAAATCGTGTTTCAAGTTGAAATACGCCTTGGGACCATATCTCACCTAAAGTAAATGGTAGAATCAAACTTTAACCAAACGTAATGTTTGTACCTAGGGTAAAGTTAAAAAGTTTAAACAATTTGAAAATATCACTATATTTAGGCGAGTAAACGAAAAATGTTCGTCTCAGACTCTAAAACCGCAGAAATCGTGTTTCAAGTTGAAATACGCCTTGGTACCATATCTCACCTAAAGTAAATGGTAGAATCAAACTTTAACCAAACGTAATGTTTGTACCTAGTATAAAGTTAAAAAGTTTAAACAATTTTAAAATATCACTATATTTAGGCGAGTAAACGAAAAATGTTCATTTCAGACTCTAAAAACGTAGAAATCGTGTTTCAAGTTGAAATACGCCTTGTAAACGAAAAATGTTTATTTCAGACTCTAATAACGTAGAAATCGTGTTTCAAGTTGAAATACGCCTTGGGACCATATCTCACCTAAAGTAAATGGTAGAATCAAACTTTAACCAAACGTAATGTTTGTACCTAGGGTAAAGTTAAAAAGTTTAAACAATTTTAAAATATCACTATATTTAGGCGAGTAAACGAAAAATGTTCATTTCAGACTCTAAAAACGTAGAAATCGTGTTTCAAGTTGAAATACGCCTTGTAAACGAAAAATGTTTATTTCAGACTCTAATAACGTAGAAATCGTGTTTCAAGTTGAAATACGCCTTGGGACCATATCTCACCTAAAGTAAATGGTAGAATCAAACTTTAACCAAACGTAATGTTTGTACCTAGGGTAAAGTTAAAAAGTTTAAACAATTTGAAAATATCACTATATTTAGGCGAGTAAACGAAAAATGTTCATTTCAGACTCTAAAAACGTAGAAATCGTGTTTCAAGTTGAAATACGCCTTGGTACCATATCTCACCTAAAGTAAATGGTAGAATCAAACTTTAACCAAACGTAATGTTTGTACCTAGTATAAAGTTAAAAAGTTTAAACAATTTTAAAATATCACTATATTTAGGCGAGTAAACGAAAAATGTTCATTTCAGACTCTAAAAACGTAGAAATCGTGTTTCAAGTTGAAATACGCCTTGGGACCATATCTCACCTAAAGTAAATGGTAGAATCAAACTTTAACCAAACGTAATGTTTGTACCTAGTATAAAGTTAAAAAGTTTAAACAATTTGAAAATATCACTATATTTAGGCGAGTAAACGAAAAATGTTCATTTCAGACTCTAAAAACGTAGAAATCGTGTTTCAAGTTGAAATACGCCTTGTAAACGAAAAATGTTTATTTCAGACTCTAATAACGTAGAAATCGTGTTTCAAGTTGAAATACGCCTTGGGACCATATCTCACCTAAAGTAAATGGTAGAATCAAACTTTAACCAAACGTAATGTTTGTACCTAGGGTAAAGTTAAAAAGTTTAAACAATTTGAAAATATCACTATATTTAGGCGAGTAAACGAAAAATGTTCATTTCAGACTCTAAAAACGTAGAAATCGTGTTTCAAGTTGAAATACGCCTTGTAAACGAAAAATGTTTATTTCAGACTCTAATAACGTAGAAATCGTGTTTCAAGTTGAAATACGCCTTGGGACCATATCTCACCTAAAGTAAATGGTAGAATCAAACTTTAACCAAACGTAATGTTTGTACCTAGGGTAAAGTTAAAAAGTTTAAACAATTTGAAAATATCACTATATTTAGGCGAGTAAACGAAAAATGTTCGTCTCAGACTCTAAAACCGCAGAAATCGTGTTTCAAGTTGAAATACGCCTTGGTACCATATCTCACCTAAAGTAAATGGTAGAATCAAACTTTAACCAAACGTAATGTTTGTACCTAGTATAAAGTTAAAAAGTTTAAACAATTTTAAAATATCACTATATTTAGGCGAGTAAACGAAAAATGTTCATTTCAGACTCTAAAAACGTAGAAATCGTGTTTCAAGTTGAAATACGCCTTGTAAACGAAAAATGTTTATTTCAGACTCTAATAACGTAGAAATCGTGTTTCAAGTTGAAATACGCCTTGGGAACATATCTCACCTAAAGTAAATGGTAGAATCAAACTTTAACCAAACGTAATGTTTGTACCTAGTATAAAGTTAAAAAGTTTAAACAATTTTAAAATATCACTATATTTAGGCGAGTAAACGAAAAATGTTCATTTCAGACTCTAAAAACGTAGAAATCGTGTTTCAAGTTGAAATACGCCTTGGGACCATATCTCACCTAAAGTAAATGGTAGAATCAAACTTTAACCAAACGTAATGTTTGTACCTAGGGTAAAGTTAAAAAGTTTAAACAATTTGAAAATATCACTATATTTAGGCGAGTAAACGAAAAATGTTCGTCTCAGACTCTAAAACCGCAGAAATCGTGTTTCAAGTTAAAATACGCCTTGGTACCATATCTCACCTAAAGTAAATGGTAGAATCAAACTTTAACCAAACGTAATGTTTGTACCTAGTATAAAGTTAAAAAGTTTAAACAATTTTAAAATATCACTATATTTAGGCGAGTAAACGAAAAATGTTCATTTCAGACTCTAAAAACGTAAAAATCGTGTTTCAAGTTGAAATACGCCTTGTAAACGAAAAATGTTTATTTCAGACTCTAATAACGTAGAAATCGTGTTTCAAGTTGAAATACGCCTTGGGACCATATCTCACCTAAAGTAAATGGTAGAATCAAACTTTAACCAAACGTAATGTTTGTACCTAGGGTAAAGTTAAAAAGTTTAAACAATTTTAAAATATCACTATATTTAGGCGAGTAAACGAAAAATGTTCATTTCAGACTCTAAAAACGTAGAAATCGTGTTTCAAGTTGAAATACGCCTTGTAAACGAAAAATGTTTATTTCAGACTCTAATAACGTAGAAATCGTGTTTCAAGTTGAAATACGCCTTGGGACCATATCTCACCTAAAGTAAATGGTAGAATCAAACTTTAACCAAACGTAATGTTTGTACCTAGGGTAAAGTTAAAAAGTTTAAACAATTTGAAAATATCACTATATTTAGGCGAGTAAACGAAAAATGTTCATTTCAGACTCTAAAAACGTAGAAATCGTGTTTCAAGTTGAAATACGCCTTGGTACCATATCTCACCTAAAGTAAATGGTAGAATCAAACTTTAACCAAACGTAATGTTTGTACCTAGTATAAAGTTAAAAAGTTTAAACAATTTTAAAATATCACTATATTTGGGCGAGTAAACGAAAAATGTTCATTTCAGACTCTAAAAACGTAGAAATCGTGTTTCAAGTTGAAATACGCCTTGGGACGATATCTCACCTAAAGTAAATGGTAGAATCAAACTTTAACCAAACGTAATGTTTGTACCTAGTATAAAGTTAAAAAGTTTAAACAATTTGAAAATATCACTATATTTAGGCGAGTAAACGAAAAATGTTCATTTCAGACTCTAAAAACGTAGATATCGTGTTTCAAGTTGAAATACGCCTTGTAAACGAAAAATGTTTATTTCAGACTCTAATAACGTAGAAATCGTGTTTCAAGTTGAAATACGCCTTGGGACCATATCTCACCTAAAGTAAATGGTAGAATCAAACTTTAACCAAACGTAATGTTTGTACCTAGTATAAAGTTAAAAAGTTTAAACAATTTTAAAATATCACTATATTTAGGCGAGTAAACGAAAAATGTTCATTTCAGAATCTAAAAACGTAGAAATCGTGTTTCAAGTTGAAATACGCCTTAAGACCATATCTTACCTAAAGTAAATGGTAGAATCAAACTTTAACCAAACGTAATGTTTGTACCTAGGGTAAAGTTAAAAAGTTTAAACAATTTGAAAATATCACTATATTTAGGCGAGTAAACGAAAAATGTTCGTCTCAGACTCGAAAACCGCAGAAATCGTGTTTCAAGTTGAAATACGCCTTGGTACCATATCTCACCTAAAGTAAATGGTAGAATCAAACTTTAACCAAACGTAATGTTTGTAAATAGTATAAAGTTAAAAAGTTTAAACAATTTTAAAATATCACTATATTTAGGCGAGTAAACGAAAAATGTTCATTTCAGACTCTAAAAACGTAGAAATCGTGTTTCAAGTTGAAATACGCCTTGTAATCGAAAAATGTTTATTTCAGACTCTAATAACGTAGAAATCGTGTTTCAAGTTGAAATACGCCTTGGGACCATATCTCACCTAAAGTAAATGGTAGAATCAAACTTTAACCAAACGTAATGTTTGTACCTAGGGTAAAGTTAAAAAGTTTAAACAATTTTAAAATATCACTATATTTAGGCGAGTAAACGAAAAATGTTCATTTCAGACTCTAAAAACGTAGAAATCGTGTTTCAAGTTGAAATACGCCTTGTAAACGAAAAATGTTTATTTCAGACTCTAATAACTTAGAAATCGTGTTTCAAGTTGAAATACGCCTTGGGACCATATCTCACCTAAAGTAAATGGTAGAATCAAACTTTAACCAAACGTAATGTTTGTACCTAGGGTAAAGTTAAAAAGTTTAAACAATTTGAAAATATCACTATATTTAGGCGAGTAAACGAAAAATGTTCATTTCAGACTCTAAAAACGTAGAAATCGTGTTTCAAGTTGAAATACGCCTTGGTACCATATCTCACCTAAAGTAAATGGTAGAATCAAACTTTAACCAAACGTAATGTTTGTACCTAGTATAAAGTTAAAAAGTTTAAACAATTTTAAAATATCACTATATTTAGGCGAGTAAACGAAAAATGTTCATTTCAGACTCTAAAAACGTAGAAATCGTGTTTCAAGTTGAAATACGCCTTGTAAACGAAAAATGTTTATTTCAGACTCTAATAACGTAGAAATCGTGTTTCAAGTTGAAATACGCCTTGGGACCATATCTCACCTAAAGTAAATGGTAGAATCAAACTTTAACCAAACGTAATGTTTGTACCTAGGGTAAAGTTAAAAAGTTTAAACAATTTGAAAATATCACTATATTTAGGCGAGTAAACGAAAAATGTTCGTCTCAGACTCTAAAATCGCAGAAATCGTGTTTCAAGTTGAAATACGCCTTGGTACCATATCTCACCTAAAGTAAATGGTAGAATCAAACTTTAACCAAACGTAATGTTTGTACCTAGTATAAAGTTAAAAAGTTTAAACAATTTTAAAATATCACTATATTTAGGCGAGTAAACGAAAAATGTTCATTTCAGACTCTAAAAACGTAGAAATCGTGTTTCAAGTTGAAATACGCCTTGTAAACGAAAAATGTTTATTTCAGACTCTAATAACGTAGAAATCGTGTTTCAAGTTGAAATACGCCTTGGGAACATATCTCACCTAAAGTAAATGGTAGAATCAAACTTTAACCAAACGTAATGTTTGTACCTAGTATAAAGTTTGTAACGCAACTTTCGTTGTGCTACAATGAATCAACCTTACGCTCCCTGGGGGATGAGCCCGGGCTGGACGGTTGAACCGCGGCTAAACTCAGTGAAGATGGGAGTGAGTCGGAGAAGGGGTGATAAATCACAAATGAATGGGCGCCAGCCGGCCTGAGCCGCGTCCGGTTCAACAAAAGTACTACGGCCGACAAAGTACGGGATACTTCCCAGGACAGGACTACGAGAGGTGCCAACTTCTTCAATAACAAGATGGTAATACGAAAAACTAACGATATATTAGAACACTCACGAGAAAATTACACAGAACACAGTAGTTGAATTTGCAAGGCAGCTGGATCATAAATCCACTTAAGACAGAACGCTTCAAAGCGGATACTAGCATAAACGAAGGCGGGGCGCTGTGTCTCACCGTAGCGGCTAGGATCGCGGTACAGTCAACACCTAAATGGCGCTGAAGTGAACTGACGTATTCCGACGTATGACGGTCCGCTGGCCAGCGAAGGCGTTTTACGCGGCGCGTCTGACTGAACGTGACTACCGAACTGTAGACCCTAATGGCTATTGCGTCGTACGAGCGACACACCTCGTAAGTGACAACAACGTCACGACTATTGACTCTACGCAAAATGTTCTTAATTGGATTTTCACAAATAATCCCGTAACTACTCTTAAATTAACTCGCTCAACAAAAACTTAAATAACCTCGTGCACAGAAGGCACACGAGCCAAGGTATAACAATACAATAAACTTAAACACAATACTAAATAAAGAAAGTAATAATTGTGGCTTAGCTGTAGTGGCGCTGAGGCGCTAACGGAGTGTGGCAGCAGTGGAACAACTCGATATGCCAACCGGATGTCCAGAATCGTCACTTCCCAAGATGGCGGGCTGTCACGTGGAATTGGAACGTCGTGTAGCGTCACTTCCGCTACACGTGGTCTTTCCCAAACTGCTGGGCTTAATTCCTCGGTGACAGATAACAGGAACTCCTCCAATGCAACGCCAACGAGCTAGTGCGCTCACAACAGCCTCTATGCCAGGAACACGGGCACACAGCATAAACAACAGCAATACGTACACACGTGAAACGTAAAACAACGTGAATACTACGTAACGTGAAACGTACGTAAAACGAACTAGCTGTCGTCAAAATAAAACAAGAAGGAAAAGAAAAAAAAAAAAAGCCTAAAACAAAAGACTGTAATTACGACCATGTAAAACTACGGGTCGGCCTAACTTTACTTGACAGAAAGGCAGATTCAATAACAAAGAAAGAAAACTTTACCTGGGTTCTTGTGCGGCTTTCAAGTGGTAGAAAGTATGTGATCTTTCCTATCGGAAACTTAATCCGGAACGATTCCGCTGAGTAGTGCAATAACTACCAATGCACCACTCACTCAATGGCACTATCTCTAAAATCCCCACACGGGTATTTCGCAAACAAACTGGTTTGCCGAAAAATAAATGAAAATAGCCCAATTTTCCAATATTCAAAACTCACACTTTTGCAACTACGTTGTTCGCAACAGACAAAAAAACAAGAATTCGTTCGAAAACGAACTTGTCAAATTCCGCCAAGAAAGAGAGCGCGATGCGCGAAGACAGAGACAGCCTCCGCCTAAATCTGAACGGTGCCGGTAAAGATCCTACCTCGCAGATCGTATTATCGGCAGAGCGTTGACAGCTAAACAAACAGATGTAAATAACCTACAAAAAAAAAGCAATGAAACCAAGAGGAACTGAATCTAAGTTTTACTATAAACTGGAATACTACAACGAGAGTGAAATCTAAATGAAGCTAAGTATCAGAAGGATCTAAGTGGTCAATATCTAATCAATAATTACGTTTCAGGAATTTGTCGACGAAGGAAAAATAAACAACAACAAAAAAAACGTACGGAAACATGAAGATAAAACAGAACTGGAGAATACAAAAAAAAACGTAACAACTCTCCCCCTACTTATCCAGGAAATTTTCTTGAGAATTTCCGATAAGAAAACTCTACAGACGCAAAAAATTAAGAAGAAAAGTACTACGTAAAAGAAAATAAAACTACATCAAGACGAGTCGTGTTCAAGCTCAGGATGAGCCTTGAGGTCCTTAATATTCCAATTGCCGGTGAGTACGGTGCCATTCATGTCCTTCAATACGTAAGTATCAGCCGCTATACGTCGATGTACCATAAATGGACCTAGATACTTGGCAGCCAACTTCGCCGTATAATACTTCGACGCGTCCGATAAAACGTAGTTCCTACGCCACACAAGCTGATTGTCATACAGGATGACGTTACGATGTCGTAGGTCGTAGCGGGCTTTCGACTTTACGTAAGAAGCTTGCAGTCTCTTCCGTACGTCCTGATACAGTTTCGCAAAACAGTACGAGCGTTTTAACTGCCTCTCTTCGTTCACAGGCTCCACAGTGTCCTCCTCGGCTGGTTGATGCCATTCGCCGGATAGCTGCATGTGCCGTCCAAAATTTATGAAGTATGGGCTCACTCCAGTGACTTCGTGCACAGCCGTCCTTACGGCACAGCCAATCTGCGGCAAGTACTCACACCACATGCGGTGATTATCGGACACGTACGATACCAACATGGTCTTTAATACCCTGTTGACGCGCTCCACCGGGTTTGCCTGCGGATGATAAAGCGAAGTGTACCTACTTTTTACCTGATATTTCGTCAGAAGGCGCCGGTACTCGTGCGAACGGAATTGTGTCCCATTGTCGGAGATGACAGCTCTAGGAACCCCAAAGACTAAAAATACATGTTCCTCCAATGCCTTCACGATCGAGGTTGCCTTAGCTTGACGCAGCGGAAAGAACATGGCAAACTTACTAAAAACGTCGTAGACGGACAGGATAAACGTAAAACCCTTCGACGGCGGCAGTGGACCAACCAAATCAATGCTGATCACCTCCCATGGTTTGGTAATGGTGGAATGACCTCCCATGCGTCCAGGTGCAGCTCTTTGTACCGGCTTTGACTTGATGCAGACCCCGCAGCCCTGGACATACCGAGCCACGTCTGCCTTCATCTTCGGCCAGTAATAACGTTCCGCCAAACGATGGAACGTTTTAAACGCTCCCAAATGTCCACTTGTCGGTACGTCGTGACATTCCCTAATTACATCCTTCCGCCTTTCCTTCGGCACAATCTCCTTCCATTGCTCCCTATCCTCAACTAACCCTAAATAAGTATTTTTAATAAATCTATATAATTTACTATCCCTAATGCAATAATCTGGATAGTGAAGCGAATCCTCCCTAACCAGTTTCACCATTCTTAAGAACCATGCATCTTTCACACCATCAACATTCACACTAATATCATCCACGATCGGTACAGCACGAGATAACGCATCCGGAACAACATGCTCTTTTCCTTTGCGGTGCACAATTTTAAAATTATACTGCTGCAATCGCACCGACCATCTAGCTAAACGACCTGAAGGGTTTTCTAGCTTATGTAACCATAACAAGGAGTAATGGTCTGTAATCGCAGTGAACTCCGTGCCCTCCAAATACGGACGTAACTTCTCTATCGCCCACAGAAGTGCCAACAGTTCTTTTTCTGTCGTCGAGTAGTTCCGTTCTTGCCGCGTCAATGAGCGAGACAGATAACAAATGACTTTCTCGCCATCGTCATGTTGTTGACTCAGCACAGCACCAAGTCCAAAATTCGATGCGTCAGTCTGCAGTACGAATTCTCTGTCAAAGTCGGGACATGTCAGAATTGGAGCAGACACCAGGTGAGTTTTAATGTCCTGCCAAGCCTGATCACAACGGTTGTCCCACTTAAATGTAGAATTTTTCTTCAGAAGACTAGTGAGCGGAGCGATGACCGATGAAAAATGTGGCACAAAACGACGGTACCACGACGCCATTCCAACCAACCGACGAACCTCAGATACCGATTTCGGCACTGGAATGTTTAAAATGGCACGTACCTTGTCTGGGTCAACGTGAAGACCGCGCTTGTTCACCACGTATCCCAAATACTTCAACTCATCTCTACAAAAATGACACTTATCGCGCCCTAACGTCAGTCCTGCGTCACGAAGTCGATTGGAGACTTCCTCCAGTATCTCCAAGTGTTTATCAAAGGTAGACGTAACTATGACGATGTCGTCTAGGTAAACGAATACGTGTGGATCCAAGTCTGTACCAATAACGGAGTTAATAAAGCGTTGCCATGTTGCAGGTGCGCTGTGCAGGCCAAAAGGCATGCGTCTGAATTGGAATAAACCACGATTTGGTACGGTGAAAGCTGTGTATTGCTTTGCATCTTCCGCAACAGGTATTTGCCAATAGGCGGACTTAATATCCAGCGACGTGAGATACTTTGCATCACGTAACTTGTCAAGCGTATCGGAAACATATGGAATCGGGTAGGCGTCGCGACGACTAACTTTGTTTAATTTCCTAAAATCCACGCAGAATCTATACGTACCATCCTTTTTAGGTACTAGCAGAATTGGAGACGACCATGGGCTCTGCGATTTCTCCACAATCCCATTTGCCAACATAAAATCTAGCTCGCTGTTGACATGCTTCTGCATCGCAGGAGAGATTGGATAGTAGCGTTGCTTGATCGGCTCGCTATCCGTATAAATTTTAAGTTCAATCCTGTCCGTACATCCTATCCGATCCTTATCCATTCCCATAAACATTTTATCCACGACCTCCGATAATCTACCTTCCTGCTCCACTGACAAATGGCTACGAGGATAAATCGCGTCAACTGAAACTACCGGTAAGTGAGAAAATGACCATTCCCCGCGACGAAGATCTGGCACAATGCCCATAATTTTCCAAAAATTTGCCCCTAAAATCAACAGATGCGGTAGTTCCGGCACGACGAGAATGTCAATGACTCTCACACAGTCACGTAACCGAACTGGGACAGAGATACTTCCAATGCTAGCGCAACGTTGTCCGTTCGCGACGGTGCAATGCATGAATGATTTCTGTAATGGTAAATGTAAGCTACTCAAAATTTCCCAACCCATTTTCCCAACGATTGTGCATGATGCACCCGAGTCTAATAATCCCTTAAATGATTTCCCGAATATAAAAACTTCTAAATATGGGCGCTCATCACCCTGAACATGGGCTAAAATAAATTCCAACCGTGCATCGGTTATAGCGGTCGCTATGTCTGCTTGTCGGTGCCGTTCACGACCACTTACGGCATCCGTCTGGCGTTTCCCGGGCGACAATTCGGACAAGACCGGTGGTTAACGTCAGGCTTACCACATTTATAGCAATGAAGCTTGCGTGGAGCATTGCATTCTAGAGCGAGATGCCCTGCTTTGCCGCAATTCCAACAGCGGCGAGAACTGATATTGCTGACGGTAGTCACGCGAGCTGAAGAAGCTGAAGAAGTGGATATATGCGAGGGTGAGGCAGCGTCAACATAAGCTAAATCTGGCTCTAATGATTGGTTTTTCCTAGGTGGTGGCGTAAAACATTGAATGGACTCTTTCCTCTGATCGAGTCTCCTACAAAGCCGTTGCAGTTCGGTGGCTGATTTCACTTCGACCAACGCTAGTTGATTCTGGTAGAACGGTAGAATATTACGAAGTAGTATGCTGACCTTGTACTCGTCTGACAGCCTAGATTTTAACCTGGCGAATAACAATGTCATACTCGCAAGATATTCCCCTATCGATTCATCTGGACCTTGAGTACGACGCTTGATTTCCTCGAAAAGTTTTTCTTCGTAATTGACTGGCAAGAATTCCTCCCGCAGTCCCTCCACAAGCTCATCCCAAGTTCGATACAAGTGTCGATTTGCCCTAAACCATACCAAGGCACTACCTTCGAATAAATCTATCGCCGAAACAATTAATTGCGACTTAGTGACATTACGCGCACTACGCAATTCCTCCACACGCTCAAGAAATGCGTTAATTGACATTTGTCTCCGATCGGCACTAAATTTAATTCCCCATTTCTCTACTGGAACAGATTTACAACCTAATCTAGCCCTCTCACTCGCGGTTTCGCCCTCTGACGAATCTGAGTCTGACCCGGACAATTTCAACTCGGCAAAGGATGCGTCTACTAACGGATTAACTAAGGTGGACGAGTGCTTCACCAGTTTTGCTTTCGCCAAGAGATTTGATTCTAATGTGACAATTTTCAGTTGGATCTGCGCCCGCTTTTTGACTTCGTCATTGTTGGCTGGCATGCAACGAGAAGCTCGACCTACTGCTTGTGCTATCTTAGTTTCGATCTTCTTATATGCTGACGAATTTTTCACATCGGTAAATGCGCTAATTAGATCAGAAATTCGTTTAATCTGAGCTTCCAAAGCTGCGTGATCCTCTGCGAATGCAAACGGATAATCAGGAAAAACAAAACTAGAACTCTTCTCCAATTTGAGCAATGCACGGAGCGATTGTCTCATGAACTCAACCGTACCAACCTCATCAACACCTCTGAGCTTTAGCTCATAAACTAACTCATCCCTGCCTAGCCTATTTATCTCCATTTTAGCCTCCATCGTACGAGAACTCAATGATAACCAAATGTAACTAAACTAAACTAATTTAAGAACTAGTTGTAGAATACTATCCAAACCAAAAATTTAATTCCCTAACTAAGAGCCAAATTTCAAAAACAAGCAGGTAAAACAAAAAAATCACAAAAACGAGCCAAACATGAAAACGACAACAACAAAATCGAGCCTCTTCTGCTCGTGCCTCTCAAAATTCTCAGGCCTATTTTTCTCGAGGCCCCACGTTGGGCGCCAAATTTGTAACGCAACTTTCGTTGTGCTACAATGAATCAACCTTACGCTCCCTGGGGGATGAGCCCGGGCTGGACGGTTGAACCGCGGCTAAACTCAGTGAAGATGGGAGTGAGTCGGAGAAGGGGTGATAAATCACAAATGAATGGGCGCCAGCCGGCCTGAGCCGCGTCCGGTTCAACAAAAGTACTACGGCCGACAAAGTACGGGATACTTCCCAGGACAGGACTACGAGAGGTGCCAACTTCTTCAATAACAAGATGGTAATACGAAAAACTAACGATATATTAGAACACTCACGAGAAAATTACACAGAACACAGTAGTTGAATTTGCAAGGCAGCTGGATCATAAATCCACTTAAGACAGAACGCTTCAAAGCGGATACTAGCATAAACGAAGGCGGGGCGCTGTGTCTCACCGTAGCGGCTAGGATCGCGGTACAGTCAACACCTAAATGGCGCTGAAGTGAACTGACGTATTCCGACGTATGACGGTCCGCTGGCCAGCGAAGGCGTTTTACGCGGCGCGTCTGACTGAACGTGACTACCGAACTGTAGACCCTAATGGCTATTGCGTCGTACGAGCGACACACCTCGTAAGTGACAACAACGTCACGACTATTGACTCTACGCAAAATGTTCTTAATTGGATTTTCACAAATAATCCCGTAACTACTCTTAAATTAACTCGCTCAACAAAAACTTAAATAACCTCGTGCACAGAAGGCACACGAGCCAAGGTATAACAATACAATAAACTTAAACACAATACTAAATAAAGAAAGTAATAATTGTGGCTTAGCTGTAGTGGCGCTGAGGCGCTAACGGAGTGTGGCAGCAGTGGAACAACTCGATATGCCAACCGGATGTCCAGAATCGTCACTTCCCAAGATGGCGGGCTGTCACGTGGAATTGGAACGTCGTGTAGCGTCACTTCCGCTACACGTGGTCTTTCCCAAACTGCTGGGCTTAATTCCTCGGTGACAGATAACAGGAACTCCTCCAATGCAACGCCAACGAGCTAGTGCGCTCACAACAGCCTCTATGCCAGGAACACGGGCACACAGCATAAACAACAGCAATACGTACACACGTGAAACGTAAAACAACGTGAATACTACGTAACGTGAAACGTACGTAAAACGAACTAGCTGTCGTCAAAATAAAACAAGAAGGAAAAGAAAAAAAAAAAAAGCCTAAAACAAAAGACTGTAATTACGACCATGTAAAACTACGGGTCGGCCTAACTTTACTTGACAGAAAGGCAGATTCAATAACAAAGAAAGAAAACTTTACCTGGGTTCTTGTGCGGCTTTCAAGTGGTAGAAAGTATGTGATCTTTCCTATCGGAAACTTAATCCGGAACGATTCCGCTGAGTAGTGCAATAACTACCAATGCACCACTCACTCAATGGCACTATCTCTAAAATCCCCACACGGGTATTTCGCAAACAAACTGGTTTGCCGAAAAATAAATGAAAATAGCCCAATTTTCCAATATTCAAAACTCACACTTTTGCAACTACGTTGTTCGCAACAGACAAAAAAACAAGAATTCGTTCGAAAACGAACTTGTCAAATTCCGCCAAGAAAGAGAGCGCGATGCGCGAAGACAGAGACAGCCTCCGCCTAAATCTGAACGGTGCCGGTAAAGATCCTACCTCGCAGATCGTATTATCGGCAGAGCGTTGACAGCTAAACAAACAGATGTAAATAACCTACAAAAAAAAAGCAATGAAACCAAGAGGAACTGAATCTAAGTTTTACTATAAACTGGAATACTACAACGAGAGTGAAATCTAAATGAAGCTAAGTATCAGAAGGATCTAAGTGGTCAATATCTAATCAATAATTACGTTTCAGGAATTTGTCGACGAAGGAAAAATAAACAACAACAAAAAAAACGTACGGAAACATGAAGATAAAACAGAACTGGAGAATACAAAAAAAAACGTAACAAGTTAAAAAGTTTAAACAATTTTAAAATATCACTATATTTAGGCGAGTAAACGAAAAATGTTCATTTCAGACTCTAAAAACGTAGAAATCGTGTTTCAAGTTGAAATACGCCTTGGGACCATATCTCACCTAAAGTAAATGGTAGAATCAAACTTTAACCAAACGTAATGTTTGTACCTAGGGTAAAGTTAAAAAGTTTAAACAATTTGAAAATATCACTATATTTAGGCGAGTAAACGAAAAATGTTCGTCTCAGACTCTAAAACCGCAGAAATCGTGTTTCAAGTTAAAATACGCCTTGGTACCATATCTCACCTAAAGTAAATGGTAGAATCAAACTTTAACCAAACGTAATGTTTGTACCTAGTATAAAGTTAAAAAGTTTAAACAATTTTAAAATATCACTATATTTAGGCGAGTAAACGAAAAATGTTCATTTCAGACTCTAAAAACGTAAAAATCGTGTTTCAAGTTGAAATACGCCTTGTAAACGAAAAATGTTTATTTCAGACTCTAATAACGTAGAAATCGTGTTTCAAGTTGAAATACGCCTTGGGACCATATCTCACCTAAAGTAAATGGTAGAATCAAACTTTAACCAAACGTAATGTTTGTACCTAGGGTAAAGTTAAAAAGTTTAAACAATTTTAAAATATCACTATATTTAGGCGAGTAAACGAAAAATGTTCATTTCAGACTCTAAAAACGTAGAAATCGTGTTTCAAGTTGAAATACGCCTTGTAAACGAAAAATGTTTATTTCAGACTCTAATAACGTAGAAATCGTGTTTCAAGTTGAAATACGCCTTGGGACCATATCTCACCTAAAGTAAATGGTAGAATCAAACTTTAACCAAACGTAATGTTTGTACCTAGGGTAAAGTTAAGAAGTTTAAACAATTTGAAAATATCACTATATTTAGGCGAGTAAACGAAAAATGTTCATTTCAGACTCTAAAAACGTAGAAATCGTGTTTCAAGTTGAAATACGCCTTGGTACCATATCTCACCTAAAGTAAATGGTAGAATCAAACTTTAACCAAACGTAATGTTTGTACCTAGTATAAAGTTAAAAAGTTTAAACAATTTTAAAATATCACTATATTTAGGCGAGTAAACGAAAAATGTTCATTTCAGACTCTAAAAACGTAGAAATCGTGTTTCAAGTTGAAATACGCCTTGGGACGATATCTCACCTAAAGTAAATGGTAGAATCAAACTTTAACCAAACGTAATGTTTGTACCTAGTATAAAGTTAAAAAGTTTAAACAATTTGAAAATATCACTATATTTAGGCGAGTAAACGAAAAATGTTCATTTCAGACTCTAAAAACGTAGATATCGTGTTTCAAGTTGAAATACGCCTTGTAAACGAAAAATGTTTATTTCAGACTCTAATAACGTAGAAATCGTGTTTCAAGTTGAAATACGCCTTGGGACCATATCTCACCTAAAGTAAATGGTAGAATCAAACTTTAACCAAACGTAATGTTTGTACCTAGTATAAAGTTAAAAAGTTTAAACAATTTTAAAATATCACTATATTTAGGCGAGTAAACGAAAAATGTTCATTTCAGAATCTAAAAACGTAGAAATCGTGTTTCAAGTTGAAATACGCCTTAAGACCATATCTTACCTAAAGTAAATGGTAGAATCAAACTTTAACCAAACGTAATGTTTGTACCTAGGGTAAAGTTAAAAAGTTTAAACAATTTGAAAATATCACTATATTTAGGCGAGTAAACGAAAAATGTTCGTCTCAGACTCGAAAACCGCAGAAATCGTGTTTCAAGTTGAAATACGCCTTGGTACCATATCTCACCTAAAGTAAATGGTAGAATCAAACTTTAACCAAACGTAATGTTTGTAAATAGTATAAAGTTAAAAAGTTTAAACAATTTTAAAATATCACTATATTTAGGCGAGTAAACGAAAAATGTTCATTTCAGACTCTAAAAACGTAGAAATCGTGTTTCAAGTTGAAATACGCCTTGTAATCGAAAAATGTTTATTTCAGACTCTAATAACGTAGAAATCGTGTTTCAAGTTGAAATACGCCTTGGGACCATATCTCACCTAAAGTAAATGGTAGAATCAAACTTTAACCAAACGTAATGTTTGTACCTAGGGTAAAGTTAAAAAGTTTAAACAATTTGAAAATATCACTATATTTAGGCGAGTAAACGAAAAATGTTCATTTCAGACTCTAAAAACGTAGAAATCGTGTTTCAAGTTGAAATACGCCTTGGTACCATATCTCACCTAAAGTAAATGGTAGAATCAAACTTTAACCAAACGTAATGTTTGTACCTAGTATAAAGTTAAAAAGTTTAAACAATTTTAAAATATCACTATATTTAGGCGAGTAAACGAAAAATGTTCATTTCAGACTCTAAAAACGTAGAAATCGTGTTTCAAGTTGAAATACGCCTTGTAAACGAAAAATGTTTATTTCAGACTCTAATAACGTAGAAATCGTGTTTCAAGTTGAAATACGCCTTGGGACCATATCTCACCTAAAGTAAATGGTAGAATCAAACTTTAACCAAACGTAATGTTTGTACCTAGGGTAAAGTTAAAAAGTTTAAACAATTTGAAAATATCACTATATTTAGGCGAGTAAACGAAAAATGTTCGTCTCAGACTCTAAAATCGCAGAAATCGTGTTTCAAGTTGAAATACGCCTTGGTACCATATCTCACCTAAAGTAAATGGTAGAATCAAACTTTAACCAAACGTAATGTTTGTACCTAGTATAAAGTTAAAAAGTTTAAACAATTTTAAAATATCACTATATTTAGGCGAGTAAACGAAAAATGTTCATTTCAGACTCTAAAAACGTAGAAATCGTGTTTCAAGTTGAAATACGCCTTGTAAACGAAAAATGTTTATTTCAGACTCTAATAACGTAGAAATCGTGTTTCAAGTTGAAATACGCCTTGGGAACATATCTCACCTAAAGTAAATGGTAGAATCAAACTTTAACCAAACGTAATGTTTGTACCTAGTATAAAGTTAAAAAGTTTAAACAATTTTAAAATATCACTATATTTAGGCGAGTAAACGAAAAATGTTCATTTCAGACTCTAAAAACGTAGAAATCGTGTTTCAAGTTGAAATACGCCTTGGGATCATATCTCACCTAAAGTAAATGGTAGAATCAAACTTTAACCAAACGTAATGTTTGTACCTAGGGTAAAGTTAAAAAGTTTAAACAATTTGAAAATATCACTATATTTAGGCGAGTAAACGAAAAATGTTCGTCTCAGACTCTAAAACCGCAGAAATCGTGTTTCAAGTTAAAATACGCCTTGGTACCATATCTCACCTAAAGTAAATGGTAGAATCAAACTTTAACCAAACGTAATGTTTGTACCTAGTATAAAGTTAAAAAGTTTAAACAATTTTAAAATATCACTATATTTAGGCGAGTAAACGAAAAATGTTCATTTCAGACTCTAAAAACGTAAAAATCGTGTTTCAAGTTGAAATACGCCTTGTAAACGAAAAATGTTTATTTCAGACTCTAGTAACGTAGAAATCGTGTTTCAAGTTGAAATACGCCTTGGGACCATATCTCACCTAAAGTAAATGGTAGAATCAAACTTTAACCAAACGTAATGTTTGTACCTAGGGTAAAGTTAAAAAGTTTAAACAATTTTAAAATATCACTATATTTAGGCGAGTAAACGAAAAATGTTCATTTCAGACTCTAAAAACGTAGAAATCGTGTTTCAAGTTGAAATACGCCTTGTAAACGAAAAATGTTTATTTCAGACTCTAATAACGTAGAAATCGTGTTTCAAGTTGAAATACGCCTTGGGACCATATCTCACCTAAAGTAAATGGTAGAATCAAACTTTAACCAAACGTAATGTTTGTACCTAGGGTAAAGTTAAAAAGTTTAAACAATTTGAAAATATCACTATATTTAGGCGAGTAAACGAAAAATGTTCATTTCAGACTCTAAAAACGTAGAAATCGTGTTTCAAGTTGAAATACGCCTTGGTACCATATCTCACCTAAAGTAAATGGTAGAATCAAACTTTAACCAAACGTAATGTTTGTACCTAGTATAAAGTTAAAAAGTTTAAACAATTTTAAAATATCACTATATTTAGGCGAGTAAACGAAAAATGTTCATTTCAGACTCTAAAAACGTAGAAATCGTGTTTCAAGTTGAAATACGCCTTGGGACCATATCTCACCTAAAGTAAATGGTAGAATCAAACTTTAACCAAACGTAATGTTTGTACCTAGTATAAAGTTAAAAAGTTTAAACAATTTGAAAATATCACTATATTTAGGCGAGTAAACGAAAAATGTTCATTTCAGACTCTAAAAACGTAGATATCGTGTTTCAAGTTGAAATACGCCTTGTAAACGAAAAATGTTTATTTCAGACTCTAATAACGTAGAAATCGTGTTTCAAGTTGAAATACGCCTTGGGACCATATCTCACCTAAAGTAAATGGTAGAATCAAACTTTAACCAAACGTAATGTTTGTACCTAGTATAAAGTTAAAAAGTTTAAACAATTTTAAAATATCACTATATTTAGGCGAGTAAACGAAAAATGTTCATTTCAGAATCTAAAAACGTAGAAATCGTGTTTCAAGTTGAAATACGCCTTAAGACCATATCTCACCTAAAGTAAATGGTAGAATCAAACTTTAACCAAACGTAATGTTTGTACCTAGGGTAAAGTTAAAAAGTTTAAACAATTTGAAAATATCACTATATTTAGGCGAGTAAACGAAAAATGTTCATTTCAGACTCTAAAAACGTAGATATCGTGTTTCAAGTTGAAATACGCCTTGTAAACGAAAAATGTTTATTTCAGACTCTAATAACGTAGAAATCGTGTTTCAAGTTGAAATACGCCTTGGGACCATATCTCACCTAAAGTAAATGGTAGAATCAAACTTTAACCAAACGTAATGTTTGTACCTAGTATAAAGTTAAAAAGTTTAAACAATTTTAAAATATCACTATATTTAGGCGAGTAAACGAAAAATGTTCATTTCAGAATCTAAAAACGTAGAAATCGTGTTTCAAGTTGAAATACGCCTTAAGACCATATCTCACCTAAAGTAAATGGTAGAATCAAACTTTAACCAAACGTAATGTTTGTACCTAGGGTAAAGTTAAAAAGTTTAAACAATTTGAAAATATCACTATATTTAGGCGAGTAAACGAAAAATGTTCGTCTCAGACTCGAAAACCGCAGAAATCGTGTTTCAAGTTGAAATACGCCTTGGTACCATATCTCACCTAAAGTAAATGGTAGAATCAAACTTTAACCAAACGTAATGTTTGTAAATAGTATAAAGTTAAAAAGTTTAAACAATTTTAAAATATCACTATATTTAGGCGAGTAAACGAAAAATGTTCATTTCAGACTCTAAAAACGTAGAAATCGTGTTTCAAGTTGAAATACGCCTTGTAATCGAAAAATGTTTATTTCAGACTCTAATAACGTAGAAATCGTGTTTCAAGTTGAAATACGCCTTGGGACCATATCTCACCTAAAGTAAATGGTAGAATCAAACTTTAACCAAACGTAATGTTTGTACCTAGGGTAAAGTTAAAAAGTTTAAACAATTTTAAAATATCACTATATTTAGGCGAGTAAACGAAAAATGTTCATTTCAGACTCTAAAAACGTAGAAATCGTGTTTCAAGTTGAAATACGCCTTGTAAACGAAAAATGTTTATTTCAGACTCTAATAACTTAGAAATCGTGTTTCAAGTTGAAATACGCCTTGGGACCATATCTCACCTAAAGTAAATGGTAGAATCAAACTTTAACCAAACGTAATGTTTGTACCTAGGGTAAAGTTAAAAAGTTTAAACAATTTGAAAATATCACTATATTTAGGCGAGTAAACGAAAAATGTTCATTTCAGACTCTAAAAACGTAGAAATCGTGTTTCAAGTTGAAATACGCCTTGGTACCATATCTCACCTAAAGTAAATGGTAGAATCAAACTTTAACCAAACGTAATGTTTGTACCTAGTATAAAGTTAAAAAGTTTAAACAATTTTAAAATATCACTATATTTAGGCGAGTAAACGAAAAATGTTCATTTCAGACTCTAAAAACGTAGAAATCGTGTTTCAAGTTGAAATACGCCTTGTAAACGAAAAATGTTTATTTCAGACTCTAATAACGTAGAAATCGTGTTTCAAGTTGAAATACGCCTTGGGACCATATCTCACCTAAAGTAAATGGTAGAATCAAACTTTAACCAAACGTAATGTTTGTACCTAGGGTAAAGTTAAAAAGTTTAAACAATTTGAAAATATCACTATATTTAGGCGAGTAAACGAAAAATGTTCGTCTCAGACTCTAAAATCGCAGAAATCGTGTTTCAAGTTGAAATACGCCTTGGTACCATATCTCACCTAAAGTAAATGGTAGAATCAAACTTTAACCAAACGTAATGTTTGTACCTAGTATAAAGTTAAAAAGTTTAAACAATTTTAAAATATCACTATATTTAGGCGAGTAAACGAAAAATGTTCATTTCAGACTCTAAAAACGTAGAAATCGTGTTTCAAGTTGAAATACGCCTTGTAAACGAAAAATGTTTATTTCAGACTCTAATAACGTAGAAATCGTGTTTCAAGTTGAAATACGCCTTGGGAACATATCTCACCTAAAGTAAATGGTAGAATCAAACTTTAACCAAACGTAATGTTTGTACCTAGTATAAAGTTAAAAAGTTTAAACAATTTTAAAATATCACTATATTTAGGCGAGTAAACGAAAAATGTTCATTTCAGACTCTAAAAACGTAGAAATCGTGTTTCAAGTTGAAATACGCCTTGGGACCATATCTCACCTAAAGTAAATGGTAGAATCAAACTTTAACCAAACGTAATGTTTGTACCTAGGGTAAAGTTAAAAAGTTTAAACAATTTGAAAATATCACTATATTTAGGCGAGTAAACGAAAAATGTTCATTTCAGACTCTAAAAACGTAGAAATCGTGTTTCAAGTTGAAATACGCCTTGGTACCATATCTCACCTAAAGTAAATGGTAGAATCAAACTTTAACCAAACGTAATGTTTGTACCTAGTATAAAGTTAAAAAGTTTAAACAATTTTAAAATATCACTATATTTAGGCGAGTAAACGAAAAATGTTCATTTCAGACTCTAAAAACGTAGAAATCGTGTTTCAAGTTGAAATACGCCTTGTAAACGAAAAATGTTTATTTCAGACTCTAATAACGTAGAAATCGTGTTTCAAGTTGAAATACGCCTTGGGACCATATCTCACCTAAAGTAAATGGTAGAATCAAACTTTAACCAAACGTAATGTTTGTACCTAGGGTAAAGTTAAAAAGTTTAAACAATTTGAAAATATCACTATATTTAGGCGAGTAAACGAAAAATGTTCGTCTCAGACTCTAAAATCGCAGAAATCGTGTTTCAAGTTGAAATACGCCTTGGTACCATATCTCACCTAAAGTAAATGGTAGAATCAAACTTTAACCAAACGTAATGTTTGTACCTAGTATAAAGTTAAAAAGTTTAAACAATTTTAAAATATCACTATATTTAGGCGAGTAAACGAAAAATGTTCATTTCAGACTCTAAAAACGTAGAAATCGTGTTTCAAGTTGAAATACGCCTTGTAAACGAAAAATGTTTATTTCAGACTCTAATAACGTAGAAATCGTGTTTCAAGTTGAAATACGCCTTGGGAACATATCTCACCTAAAGTAAATGGTAGAATCAAACTTTAACCAAACGTAATGTTTGTACCTAGTATAAAGTTAAAAAGTTTAAACAATTTTAAAATATCACTATATTTAGGCGAGTAAACGAAAAATGTTCATTTCAGACTCTAAAAACGTAGAAATCGTGTTTCAAGTTGAAATACGCCTTGGGACCATATCTCACCTAAAGTAAATGGTAGAATCAAACTTTAACCAAACGTAATGTTTGTACCTAGGGTAAAGTTAAAAAGTTTAAACAATTTGAAAATATCACTATATTTAGGCGAGTAAACGAAAAATGTTCGTCTCAGACTCTACAACCGCAGAAATCGTGTTTCAAGTTAAAATACGCCTTGGTACCATATCTCACCTAAAGTAAATGGTAGAATCAAACTTTAACCAAACGTAATGTTTGTACCTAGTATAAAGTTAAAAAGTTTAAACAATTTTAAAATATCACTATATTTAGGCGAGTAAACGAAAAATGTTCATTTCAGACTCTAAAAACGTAGAAATCGTGTTTCAAGTTGAAATACGCCTTGTAAACGAAAAATGTTTATTTCAGACTCTAATAACGTAGAAATCGTGTTTCAAGTTGAAATACGCCTTGGGACCATATCTCACCTAAAGTAAATGGTAGAATCAAACTTTAACCAAACGTAATGTTTGTACCTAGGGTAAAGTTAAAAAGTTTAAACAATTTGAAAATATCACTATATTTAGGCGAGTAAACGAAAAATGTTCGTCTCAGACTCTAAAATCGCAGAAATCGTGTTTCAAGTTGAAATACGCCTTGGTACCATATCTCACCTAAAGTAAATGGTAGAATCAAACTTTAACCAAACGTAATGTTTGTACCTAGTATAAAGTTAAAAAGTTTAAACAATTTTAAAATATCACTATATTTAGGCGAGTAAACGAAAAATGTTAATTTCAGACTCTAAAAACGTAGAAATCGTGTTTCAAGTTGAAATACGCCTTGTAAACGAAAAATGTTTATTTCAGACTCTAATAACGTAGAAATCGTGTTTCAAGTTGAAATACGCCTTGGGAACATATCTCACCTAAAGTAAATGGTAGAATCAAACTTTAACCAAACGTAATGTTTGTACCTAGTATAAAGTTAAAAAGTTTAAACAATTTTAAAATATCACTATATTTAGGCGAGTAAACGAAAAATGTTCATTTCAGACTCTAAAAACGTAGAAATCGTGTTTCAAGTTGAAATACGCCTTGGGACCATATCTCACCTAAAGTAAATGGTAGAATCAAACTTTAACCAAACGTAATGTTTGTACCTAGGGTAAAGTTAAAAAGTTTAAACAATTTGAAAATATCACTATATTTAGGCGAGTAAACGAAAAATGTTCGTCTCAGACTCTAAAACCGCAGAAATCGTGTTTCAAGTTAAAATACGCCTTGGTACCATATCTCACCTAAAGTAAATGGTAGAATCAAACTTTAACCAAACATAATGTTTGTACCTAGTATAAAGTTAAAAAGTTTAAACAATTTTAAAATATCACTATATTTAGGCGAGTAAACGAAAAATGTTCATTTCAGACTCTAAAAACGTAAAAATCGTGTTTCAAGTTGAAATACGCCTTGTAAACGAAAAATGTTTATTTCAGACTCTAATAACGTAGAAATCGTGTTTCAAGTTGAAATACGCCTTGGGACCATATCTCACCTAAAGTAAATGGTAGAATCAAACTTTAACCAAACGTAATGTTTGTACCTAGGGTAAAGTTAAAAAGTTTAAACAATTTTAAAATATCACTATATTTAGGCGAGTAAACGAAAAATGTTCATTTCAGACTCTAAAAACGTAGAAATCGTGTTTCAAGTTGAAATACGCCTTGTAAACGAAAAATGTTTATTTCAGACTCTAATAACGTAGAAATCGTGTTTCAAGTTGAAATACGCCTTGGGACCATATCTCACCTAAAGTAAATGGTAGAATCAAACTTTAACCAAACGTAATGTTTGTACCTAGGGTAAAGTTAAAAAGTTTAAACAATTTGAAAATATCACTATATTTAGGCGAGTAAACGAAAAATGTTCATTTCAGACTCTAAAAACGTAGAAATCGTGTTTCAAGTTGAAATACGCCTTGGTACCATATCTCACCTAAAGTAAATGGTAGAATCAAACTTTAACCAAACGTAATGTTTGTACCTAGTATAAAGTTAAAAAGTTTAAACAATTTTAAAATATCACTATATTTAGGCGAGTAAACGAAAAATGTTCATTTCAGACTCTAAAAACGTAGAAATCGTGTTTCAAGTTGAAATACGCCTTGGGACCATATCTCACCTAAAGTAAATGGTAGAATCAAACTTTAACCAAACGTAATGTTTGTACCTAGTATAAAGTTAAAAAGTTTAAACAATTTGAAAATATCACTATATTTAGGCGAGTAAACGAAAAATGTTCATTTCAGACTCTAAAAACGTAGATATCGTGTTTCAAGTTGAAATACGCCTTGTAAACGAAAAATGTTTATTTCAGACTCTAATAACGTAGAAATCGTGTTTCAAGTTGAAATACGCCTTGGGACCATATCTCACCTAAAGTAAATGGTAGAATCAAACTTTAACCAAACGTAATGTTTGTACCTAGTATAAAGTTAAAAAGTTTAAACAATTTTAAAATATCACTATATTTAGGCGAGTAAACGAAAAATGTTCATTTCAGAATCTAAAAACGTAGAAATCGTGTTTCAAGTTGAAATACGCCTTAAGACCATATCTCACCTAAAGTAAATGGTAGAATCAAACTTTAACCAAACGTAATGTTTGTACCTAGGGTAAAGTTAAAAAGTTTAAACAATTTGAAAATATCACTATATTTAGGCGAGTAAACGAAAAATGTTCGTCTCAGACTCGAAAACCGCAGAAATCGTGTTTCAAGTTGAAATACGCCTTGGTACCATATCTCACCTAAAGTAAATGGTAGAATCAAACTTTAACCAAACGTAATGTTTGTACCTAGTATAAAGTTAAAAAGTTTAAACAATTTTAAAATATCACTATATTTAGGCGAGTAAACGAAAAATGTTCATTTCAGACTCTAAAAACGTAAAAATCGTGTTTCAAGTTGAAATACGCCTTGTAAACGAAAAATGTTTATTTCAGACTCTAATAACGTAGAAATCGTGTTTCAAGTTGAAATACGCCTTGGGACCATATCTCACCTAAAGTAAATGGTAGAATCAAACTTTAACCAAACGTAATGTTTGTACCTAGGGTAAAGTTAAAAAGTTTAAACAATTTTAAAATATCACTATATTTAGGCGAGTAAACGAAAAATGTTCATTTCAGACTCTAAAAACGTAGAAATCGTGTTTCAAGTTGAAATACGCCTTGTAAACGAAAAATGTTTATTTCAGACTCTAATAACGTAGAAATCGTGTTTCAAGTTGAAATACGCCTTGGGACCATATCTCACCTAAAGTAAATGGTAGAATCAAACTTTAACCAAACGTAATGTTTGTACCTAGGGTAAAGTTAAAAAGTTTAAACAATTTGAAAATATCACTATATTTAGGCGAGTAAACGAAAAATGTTCATTTCAGACTCTAAAAACGTAGAAATCGTGTTTCAAGTTGAAATACGCCTTGGTACCATATCTCACCTAAAGTAAATGGTAGAATCAAACTTTAACCAAACGTAATGTTTGTACCTAGTATAAAGTTAAAAAGTTTAAACAATTTTAAAATATCACTATATTTAGGCGAGTAAACGAAAAATGTTCATTTCAGACTCTAAAAACGTAGAAATCGTGTTTCAAGTTGAAATACGCCTTGGGACCATATCTCACCTAAAGTAAATGGTAGAATCAAACTTTAACCAAACGTAATGTTT
This sequence comes from Pterostichus niger, assembly GCA_947425015.1. NCBI lineage: Eukaryota > Metazoa > Arthropoda > Insecta > Coleoptera > Carabidae > Pterostichus > Pterostichus niger. Next base: position 15,687,572 of record OX380350.1, read on the forward strand.
GTACCTAGTATAAAGTTAAAAAGTTTAAACAATTTGAAAATATCACTATATTTAGGCGAGTAAACGAAAAATGTTCATTTCAGACTCTAAAAACGTAGATATCGTGTTTCAAGTTGAAATACGCCTTGTAAACGAAAAATGTTTATTTCAGACTCTAATAACGTAGAAATCGTGTTTCAAGTTGAAATACGCCTTGGGACCATATCTCACCTAAAGTAAATGGTAGAATCAAACTTTAACCAAACGTAATGTTTGTACCTAGTATAAAGTTAAAAAGTTTAAACAATTTTAAAATATCACTATATTTAGGCGAGTAAACGAAAAATGTTCATTTCAGAATCTAAAAACGTAGAAATCGTGTTTCAAGTTGAAATACGCCTTAAGACCATATCTCACCTAAAGTAAATGGTAGAATCAAACTTTAACCAAACGTAATGTTTGTACCTAGGGTAAAGTTAAAAAGTTTAAACAATTTGAAAATATCACTATATTTAGGCGAGTAAACGAAAAATGTTCGTCTCAGACTCTAAAACCGCAGAAATCGTGTTTCAAGTTAAAATACGCCTTGGTACCATATCTCACCTAAAGTAAATGGTAGAATCAAACTTTAACCAAACGTAATGTTTGTAAATAGTATAAAGTTAAAAAGTTTAAACAATTTTAAAATATCACTATATTTAGGCGAGTAAACGAAAAATGTTCATTTCAGACTCTAAAAACGTAGAAATCGTGTTTCAAGTTGAAATACGCCTTGTAATCGAAAAATGTTTATTTCAGACTCTAATAACGTAGAAATCGTGTTTCAAGTTGAAATACGCCTTGGGACCATATCTCACCTAAAGTAAATGGTAGAATCAAACTTTAACCAAACGTAATGTTTGTACCTAGGGTAAAGTTAAAAAGTTTAAACAATTTTAAAATATCACTATATTTAGGCGAGTAAACGAAAAATGTTCATTTCAGACTCTAAAAACGTAGAAATCGTGTTTCAAGTTGAAATACGCCTTGTAAACGAAAAATGTTTATTTCAGACTCTAATAACTTAGAAATCGTGTTTCAAGTTGAAATACGCCTTGGGACCATATCTCACCTAAAGTAAATGGTAGAATCAAACTTTAACCAAACGTAATGTTTGTACCTAGGGTAAAGTTAAAAAGTTTAAACAATTTGAAAATATCACTATATTTAGGCGAGTAAACGAAAAATGTTCATTTCAGACTCTAAAAACGTAGAAATCGTGTTTCAAGTTGAAATACGCCTTGGTACCATATCTCACCTAAAGTAAATGGTAGAATCAAACTTTAACCAAACGTAATGTTTGTACCTAGTATAAAGTTAAAAAGTTTAAACAATTTGAAAATATCACTATATTTAGGCGAGTAAACGAAAAATGTTCATTTCAGACTCTAAAAACGTAGATATCGTGTTTCAAGTTGAAATACGCCTTGTAAACGAAAAATGTTTATTTCAGACTCTAATAACGTAGAAATCGTGTTTCAAGTTGAAATACGCCTTGGGACCATATCTCACCTAAAGTAAATGGTAGAATCAAACTTTAACCAAACGTAATGTTTGTACCTAGTATAAAGTTAAAAAGTTTAAACAATTTTAAAATATCACTATATTTAGGCGAGTAAACGAAAAATGTTCATTTCAGAATCTAAAAACGTAGAAATCGTGTTTCAAGTTGAAATACGCCTTAAGACCATATCTCACCTAAAGTAAATGGTAGAATCAAACTTTAACCAAACGTAATGTTTGTACCTAGGGTAAAGTTAAAAAGTTTAAACAATTTGAAAATATCACTATATTTAGGCGAGTAAACGAAAAATGTTCGTCTCAGACTCGAAAACCGCAGAAATCGTGTTTCAAGTTGAAATACGCCTTGGTACCATATCTCACCTAAAGTAAATGGTAGAATCAAACTTTAACCAAACGTAATGTTTGTAAATAGTATAAAGTTAAAAAGTTTAAACAATTTTAAAATATCACTATATATAGGCGAGTAAACGAAAAATGTTCATTTCAGACTCTAAAAACGTAGAAATCGTGTTTCAAGTTGAAATACGCCTTGTAAACGAAAAATGTTTATTTCAGACTCTAATAACGTAGAAATCGTGTTTCAAGTTGAAATACGCCTTGGGAACATATCTCACCTAAAGTAAATGGTAGAATCAAACTTTAACCAAACGTAATGTTTGTACCTAGTATAAAGTTAAAAAGTTTAAACAATTTTAAAATATCACTATATTTAGGCGAGTAAACGAAAAATGTTCATTTCAGACTCTAAAAACGTAGAAATCGTGTTTCAAGTTGAAATACGCCTTGGGACCATATCTCACCTAAAGTAAATGGTAGAATCAAACTTTAACCAAACGTAATGTTTGTACCTAGGGTAAAGTTAAAAAGTTTAAACAATTTGAAAATATCACTATATTTAGGCGAGTAAACGAAAAATGTTCGTCTCAGACTCTAAAACCGCAGAAATCGTGTTTCAAGTTAAAATACGCCTTGGTACCATATCTCACCTAAAGTAAATGGTAGAATCAAACTTTAACCAAACGTAATGTTTGTACCTAGTATAAAGTTAAAAAGTTTAAACAATTTTAAAATATCACTATATTTAGGCGAGTAAACGAAAAATGTTCATTTCAGACTCTAAAAACGTAAAAATCGTGTTTCAAGTTGAAATACGCCTTGTAAACGAAAAATGTTTATTTCAGACTCTAATAACGTAGAAATCGTGTTTCAAGTTGAAATACGCCTTGGGACCATATCTCACCTAAAGTAAATGGTAGAATCAAACTTTAACCAAACGTAATGTTTGTACCTAGGGTAAAGTTAAAAAGTTTAAACAATTTTAAAATATCACTATATTTAGGCGAGTAAACGAAAAATGTTCATTTCAGACTCTAAAAACGTAGAAATCGTGTTTCAAGTTGAAATACGCCTTGTAAACGAAAAATGTTTATTTCAGACTCTAATAACGTAGAAATCGTGTTTCAAGTTGAAATACGCCTTGGGACCATATCTCACCTAAAGTAAATGGTAGAATCAAACTTTAACCAAACGTAATGTTTGTACCTAGGGTAAAGTTAAAAAGTTTAAACAATTTGAAAATATCACCATATTTAGGCGAGTAAACGAAAAATGTTCATTTCAGACTCTAAAAACGTAGAAATCGTGTTTCAAGTTGAAATACGCCTTGGTACCATATCTCACCTAAAGTAAATGGTAGAATCAAACTTTAACCAAACGTAATGTTTGTACCTAGTATAAAGTTAAAAAGTTTAAACAATTTTAAAATATCACTATATTTAGGCGAGTAAACGAAAAATGTTCATTTCAGACTCTAAAAACGTAGAAATCGTGTTTCAAGTTGAAATACGCCTTGGGACCATATCTCACCTAAAGTAAATGGTAGAATCAAACTTTAACCAAACGTAATGTTTGTACCTAGTATAAAGTTAAAAAGTTTAAACAATTTGAAAATATCACTATATTTAGGCGAGTAAACGAAAAATGTTCATTTCAGACTCTAAAAACGTAGATATCGTGTTTCAAGTTGAAATACGCCTTGTAAACGAAAAATGTTTATTTCAGACTCTAATAACGTAGAAATCGTGTTTCAAGTTGAAATACGCCTTGGGACCATATCTCACCTAAAGTAAATGGTAGAATCAAACTTTAACCAAACGTAATGTTTGTACCTAGTATAAAGTTAAAAAGTTTAAACAATTTTAAAATATCACTATATTTAGGCGAGTAAACGAAAAATGTTCATTTCAGAATCTAAAAACGTAGAAATCGTGTTTCAAGTTGAAATACGCCTTAAGACCATATCTCACCTAAAGTAAATGGTAGAATCAAACTTTAACCAAACGTAATGTTTGTACCTAGGGTAAAGTTAAAAAGTTTAAACAATTTGAAAATATCACTATATTTAGGCGAGTAAACGAAAAATGTTCGTCTCAGACTCGAAAACCGCAGAAATCGTGTTTCAAGTTGAAATACGCCTTGGTACCATATCTCACCTAAAGTAAATGGTAGAATCAAACTTTAACCAAACGTAATGTTTGTAAATAGTATAAAGTTAAAAAGTTTAAACAATTTTAAAATATCACTATATTTAGGCGAGTAAACGAAAAATGTTCATTTCAGACTCTAAAAACGTAGAAATCGTGTTTCAAGTTGAAATACGCCTTGTAATCGAAAAATGTTTATTTCAGACTCTAATAACGTAGAAATCGTGTTTCAAGTTGAAATACGCCTTGGGACCATATCTCACCTAAAGTAAATGGTAGAATCAAACTTTAACCAAACGTAATGTTTGTACCTAGGGTAAAGTTAAAAAGTTTAAACAATTTTAAAATATCACTATATTTAGGCGAGTAAACGAAAAATGTTCATTTCAGACTCTAAAAACGTAGAAATCGTGTTTCAAGTTGAAATACGCCTTGTAAACGAAAAATGTTTATTTCAGACTCTAATAACTTAGAAATCGTGTTTCAAGTTGAAATACGCCTTGGGACCATATCTCACCTAAAGTAAATGGTAGAATCAAACTTTAACCAAACGTAATGTTTGTACCTAGGGTAAAGTTAAAAAGTTTAAACAATTTGAAAATATCACTATATTTAGGCGAGTAAACGAAAAATGTTCATTTCAGACTCTAAAAACGTAGAAATCGTGTTTCAAGTTGAAATACGCCTTGGTACCATATCTCACCTAAAGTAAATGGTAGAATCAAACTTTAACCAAACGTAATGTTTGTACCTAGTATAAAGTTAAAAAGTTTAAACAATTTGAAAATATCACTATATTTAGGCGAGTAAACGAAAAATGTTCATTTCAGACTCTAAAAACGTAGATATCGTGTTTCAAGTTGAAATACGCCTTGTAAACGAAAAATGTTTATTTCAGACTCTAATAACGTAGAAATCGTGTTTCAAGTTGAAATACGCCTTGGGACCATATCTCACCTAAAGTAAATGGTAGAATCAAACTTTAACCAAACGTAATGTTTGTACCTAGTATAAAGTTAAAAAGTTTAAACAATTTTAAAATATCACTATATTTAGGCGAGTAAACGAAAAATGTTCATTTCAGAATCTAAAAACGTAGAAATCGTGTTTCAAGTTGAAATACGCCTTAAGACCATATCTCACCTAAAGTAAATGGTAGAATCAAACTTTAACCAAACGTAATGTTTGTACCTAGGGTAAAGTTAAAAAGTTTAAACAATTTGAAAATATCACTATATTTAGGCGAGTAAACGAAAAATGTTCGTCTCAGACTCGAAAACCGCAGAAATCGTGTTTCAAGTTGAAATACGCCTTGGTACCATATCTCACCTAAAGTAAATGGTAGAATCAAACTTTAACCAAACGTAATGTTTGTAAATAGTATAAAGTTAAAAAGTTTAAACAATTTTAAAATATCACTATATATAGGCGAGTAAACGAAAAATGTTCATTTCAGACTCTAAAAACGTAGAAATCGTGTTTCAAGTTGAAATACGCCTTGTAATCGAAAAATGTTTATTTCAGACTCTAATAACGTAGAAATCGTGTTTCAAGTTGAAATACGCCTTGGGACCATATCTCACCTAAAGTAAATGGTAGAATCAAACTTTAACCAAACGTAATGTTTGTACCTAGGGTAAAGTTAAAAAGTTTAAACAATTTTAAAATATCACTATATTTAGGCGAGTAAACGAAAAATGTTCATTTCAGACTCTAAAAACGTAGAAATCGTGTTTCAAGTTGAAATACGCCTTGTAAACGAAAAATGTTTATTTCAGACTCTAATAACTTAGAAATCGTGTTTCAAGTTGAAATACGCCTTGTAAACGAAAAATGTTTATTTCAGACTCTAATAACGTAGAAATCGTGTTTCAAGTTGAAATACGCCTTGGGAACATATCTCACCTAAAGTAAATGGTAGAATCAAACTTTAACCAAACGTAATGTTTGTACCTAGTATAAAGTTAAAAAGTTTAAACAATTTTAAAATATCACTATATTTAGGCGAGTAAACGAAAAATGTTCATTTCAGACTCTAAAAACGTAGAAATCGTGTTTCAAGTTGAAATACGCCTTGGGACCATATCTCACCTAAAGTAAATGGTAGAATCAAACTTTAACCAAACGTAATGTTTGTACCTAGGGTAAAGTTAAAAAGTTTAAACAATTTGAAAATATCACTATATTTAGGCGAGTAAACGAAAAATGTTCGTCTCAGACTCTAAAACCGCAGAAATCGTGTTTCAAGTTAAAATACGCCTTGGTACCATATCTCACCTAAAGTAAATGGTAGAATCAAACTTTAACCAAACGTAATGTTTGTACCTAGTATAAAGTTAAAAAGTTTAAACAATTTTAAAATATCACTATATTTAGGCGAGTAAACGAAAAATGTTCATTTCAGACTCTAAAAACGTAAAAATCGTGTTTCAAGTTGAAATACGCCTTGTAAACGAAAAATGTTTATTTCAGACTCTAATAACGTAGAAATCGTGTTTCAAGTTGAAATACGCCTTGGGACCATATCTCACCTAAAGTAAATGGTAGAATCAAACTTTAACCAAACGTAATGTTTGTACCTAGGGTAAAGTTAAAAAGTTTAAACAATTTTAAAATATCACTATATTTAGGCGAGTAAACGAAAAATGTTCATTTCAGACTCTAAAAACGTAGAAATCGTGTTTCAAGTTGAAATACGCCTTGTAAACGAAAAATGTTTATTTCAGACTCTAATAACGTAGAAATCGTGTTTCAAGTTGAAATACGCCTTGGGACCATATCTCACCTAAAGTAAATGGTAGAATCAAACTTTAACCAAACGTAATGTTTGTACCTAGGGTAAAGTTAAAAAGTTTAAACAATTTGAAAATATCACTATATTTAGGCGAGTAAACGAAAAATGTTCATTTCAGACTCTAAAAACGTAGAAATCGTGTTTCAAGTTGAAATACGCCTTGGTACCATATCTCACCTAAAGTAAATGGTAGAATCAAACTTTAACCAAACGTAATGTTTGTACCTAGTATAAAGTTAAAAAGTTTAAACAATTTTAAAATATCACTATATTTAGGCGAGTAAACGAAAAATGTTCATTTCAGACTCTAAAAACGTAGAAATCGTGTTTCAAGTTGAAATACGCCTTGGGACCATATCTCACCTAAAGTAAATGGTAGAATCAAACTTTAACCAAACGTAATGTTTGTACCTAGTATAAAGTTAAAAAGTTTAAACAATTTGAAAATATCACTATATTTAGGCGAGTAAACGAAAAATGTTCATTTCAGACTCTAAAAACGTAGATATCGTGTTTCAAGTTGAAATACGCCTTGTAAACGAAAAATGTTTATTTCAGACTCTAATAACGTAGAAATCGTGTTTCAAGTTGAAATACGCCTTGGGACCATATCTCACCTAAAGTAAATGGTAGAATCAAACTTTAACCAAACGTAATGTTTGTACCTAGTATAAAGTTAAAAAGTTTAAACAATTTTAAAATATCACTATATTTAGGCGAGTAAACGAAAAATGTTCATTTCAGAATCTAAAAACGTAGAAATCGTGTTTCAAGTTGAAATACGCCTTAAGACCATATCTCACCTAAAGTAAATGGTAGAATCAAACTTTAACCAAACGTAATGTTTGTACCTAGGGTAAAGTTAAAAAGTTTAAACAATTTGAAAATATCACTATATTTAGGCGAGTAAACGAAAAATGTTCGTCTCAGACTCGAAAACCGCAGAAATCGTGTTTCAAGTTGAAATACGCCTTGGTACCATATCTCACCTAAAGTAAATGGTAGAATCAAACTTTAACCAAACGTAATGTTTGTAAATAGTATAAAGTTAAAAAGTTTAAACAATTTTAAAATATCACTATATTTAGGCGAGTAAACGAAAAATGTTCATTTCAGACTCTAAAAACGTAGAAATCGTGTTTCAAGTTGAAATACGCCTTGTAATCGAAAAATGTTTATTTCAGACTCTAATAACGTAGAAATCGTGTTTCAAGTTGAAATACGCCTTGGGACCATATCTCACCTAAAGTAAATGGTAGAATCAAACTTTAACCAAACGTAATGTTTGTACCTAGGGTAAAGTTAAAAAGTTTAAACAATTTTAAAATATCACTATATTTAGGCGAGTAAACGATAAATGTTCATTTCAGACTCTAAAAACGTAGAAATCGTGTTTCAAGTTGAAATACGCCTTGTAAACGAAAAATGTTTATTTCAGACTCTAATAACTTAGAAATCGTGTTTCAAGTTGAAATACGCCTTGGGACCATATCTCACCTAAAGTAAATGGTAGAATCAAACTTTAACCAAACGTAATGTTTGTACCTAGGGTAAAGTTAAAAAGTTTAAACAATTTGAAAATATCACTATATTTAGGCGAGTAAACGAAAAATGTTCATTTCAGACTCTAAAAACGTAGAAATCGTGTTTCAAGTTGAAATACGCCTTGGTACCATATCTCACCTAAAGTAAATGGTAGAATCAAACTTTAACCAAACGTAATGTTTGTACCTAGTATAAAGTTAAAAAGTTTAAACAATTTTAAAATATCACTATATTTAGGCGAGTAAACGAAAAATGTTCATTTCAGACTCTAAAAACGTAGAAATCGTGTTTCAAGTTGAAATACGCCTTGGGACCATATCTCACCTAAAGTAAATGGTAGAATCAAACTTTAACCAAACGTAATGTTTGTACCTAGGGTAAAGTTAAAAAGTTTAAACAATTTGAAAATATCACTATATTTAGGCGAGTAAACGACAAATGTTCGTCTCAGACTCTAAAACCGCAGAAATCGTGTTTCAAGTTAAAATACGCCTTGGTACCATATCTCACCTAAAGTAAATGGTAGAATCAAACTTTAACCAAACGTAATGTTTGTACCTAGTATAAAGTTAAAAAGTTTAAACAATTTTAAAATATCACTATATTTAGGCGAGTAAACGAAAAATGTTCATTTCAGACTCTAAAAACGTAGAAATCGTGTTTCAAGTTGAAATACGCCTTGTAAACGAAAAATGTTTATTTCAGACTCTAATAACGTAGAAATCGTGTTTCAAGTTGAAATACGCCTTGGGACCATATCTCACCTAAAGTAAATGGTAGAATCAAACTTTAACCAAACGTAATGTTTGTACCTAGGGTAAAGTTAAAAAGTTTAAACAATTTTAAAATATCACTATATTTAGGCGAGTAAACGAAAAATGTTCATTTCAGACTCTAAAAACGTAGAAATCGTGTTTCAAGTTGAAATACGCCTTGTAAACGAAAAATGTTTATTTCAGACTCTAATAACGTAGAAATCGTGTTTCAAGTTGAAATACGCCTTGGGACCATATCTCACCTAAAGTAAATGGTAGAATCAAACTTTAACCAAACGTAATGTTTGTACCTAGGGTAAAGTTAAAAAGTTTAAACAATTTGAAAATATCACTATATTTAGGCGAGTAAACGAAAATTGTTCATTTCAGACTCTAAAAACGTAGAAATCGTGTTTCAAGTTGAAATACGCCTTGTAAACGAAAAATGTTTATTTCGGACTCTAATAACGTAGAAATCGTGTTTCAAGTTGAAATACGCCTTGGGACCATATCTCACCTAAAGTAAATGGTAGAATCAAACTTTAACCAAACGTAATGTTTGTACCTAGGGTAAAGTTAAAAAGTTTAAACAATTTGAAAATATCACTATATTTAGGCGAGTAAACGAAAAATGTTCATTTCAGACTCTAAAAACGTAGAAATCGTGTTTCAAGTTGAAATACGCCTTGTAAACGAAAAATGTTTATTTCAGACTCTAATAACGTAGAAATCGTGTTTCAAGTTGAAATACGCCTTGGGACCATATCTCACCTAAAGTAAATGGTAGAACCAAACTTTAACCAAACGTAATGTTTGTACCTAGTATAAAGTTAAAAAGTTTAAACAATTTTAAAATATCACTATATTTAGGCGAGTAAACGAAAAATGTTCATTTCAGACTCTAAAAACGTAGAAATCGTGTTTCAAGTTGAAATACGCCTTGGGACCATATCTCACCTAAAGTAAATGGTAGAATCAAACTTTAACCAAACGTAATGTTTGTACCTAGGGTAAAGTTAAAAAGTTTAAACAATTTGAAAATATCACTATATTTAGGCGAGTAAACGAAAAATGTTCATTTCAGACTCTAAAAACGTAGAAATCGTGTTTCAAGTTGAAATACGCCTTGTAAACGAAAAATGTTTATTTCGGACTCTAATAACGTAGAAATCGTGTTTCAAGTTGAAATACGCCTTGGGACCATATCTCACCTAAAGTAAATGGTAGAATCAAACTTTAACCAAACGTAATGTTTGTACCTAGGGTAAAGTTAAAAAGTTTAAACAATTTGAAAATATCACTATATTTAGGCGAGTAAACGAAAAATGTTCGTCTCAGACTCTAAAACCGCAGAAATCGTGTTTCAAGTTAAAATACGCCTTGGTACCATATCTCACCTAAAGTAAATGGTAGAATCAAACTTTAACCAAACGTAATGTTTGTACCTAGTATAAAGTTAAAAAGTTTAAACAATTTTAAAATATCACTATATTTAGGCGAGTAAACGAAAAATGTTCATTTCAGACTCTAAAAACGTAGAAATCGTGTTTCAAGTTGAAATACGCCTTGTAAACGAAAAATGTTTATTTCAGACTCTAATAACGTAGAAATCGTGTTTCAAGTTGAAATACGCCTTGGGACCATATCTCACCTAAAGTAAATGGTAGAATCAAACTTTAACCAAACGTAATGTTTGTACCTAGGGTAAAGTTAAAAAGTTTAAACAATTTTAAAATATCACTATATTTAGGCGAGTAAACGAAAAATGTTCATTTCAGACTCTAAAAACGTAGAAATCGTGTTTCAAGTTGAAATACGCCTTGTAAACGAAAAATGTTTATTTCAGACTCTAATAACGTAGAAATCGTGTTTCAAGTTGAAATACGCCTTGGGACCATATCTCACCTAAAGTAAATGGTAGAATCAAACTTTAACCAAACGTAATGTTTGTACCTAGGGTAAAGTTAAAAAGTTTAAACAATTTGAAAATATCACTATATTTAGGCGAGTAAACGAAAAATGTTCATTTCAGACTCTAAAAACGTAGAAATCGTGTTTCAAGTTGAAATACGCCTTGGTACCATATCTCACCTAAAGTAAATGGTAGAATCAAACTTTAACCAAACGTAATGTTTGTACCTAGTATAAAGTTAAAAAGTTTAAACAATTTTAAAATATCACTATATTTAGGCGAGTAAACGAAAAATGTTCATTTCAGACTCTAAAAACGTAGAAATCGTGTTTCAAGTTGAAATACGCCTTGGGACCATATCTCACCTAAAGTAAATGGTAGAATCAAACTTTAACCAAACGTAATGTTTGTACCTAGTATAAAGTTAAAAAGTTTAAACAATTTGAAAATATCACTATATTTAGGCGAGTAAACGAAAAATGTTCATTTCAGACTCTAAAAACGTATAAATCGTGTTTCAAGTTGAAATACGCCTTGTAAACGAAAAATGTTTATTTCAGACTCTAATAACGTAGAAATCGTGTTTCAAGTTGAAATACGCCTTGGGACCATATCTCACCTAAAGTAAATGGTAGAATCAAACTTTAACCAAACGTAATGTTTGTACCTAGTATAAAGTTAAAAAGTTTAAACAATTTTAAAATATCACTATATTTAGGCGAGTAAACGAAAAATGTTCATTTCAGACTCTAAAAACGTAGAAATCGTGTTTCAAGTTGAAATACGCCTTGTAAACGAAAAATGTTTATTTCAGACTCTAATAACGTAGAAATCGTGTTTCAAGTTGAAATACGCCTTGGGAACATATCTCACCTAAAGTAAATGGTAGAATCAAACTTTAACCAAACGTAATGTTTGTACCTAGTATAAAGTTAAAAAGTTTAAACAATTTTAAAATATCACTATATTTAGGCGAGTAAACGAAAAATGTTCATTTCAGACTCTAAAAACGTAGAAATCGTGTTTCAAGTTGAAATACGCCTTGGGACCATATCTCACCTAAAGTAAATGGTAGAATCAAACTTTAACCAAACGTAATGTTTGTACCTAGGGTAAAGTTAAAAAGTTTAAACAATTTGAAAATATCACTATATTTAGGCGAGTAAACGAAAAATGTTCGTCTCAGACTCTAAAACCGCAGAAATCGTGTTTCAAGTTAAAATACGCCTTGGTACCATATCTCACCTAAAGTAAACGGTAGAATCAAACTTTAACCAAACGTAATGTTTGTACCTAGTATAAAGTTAAAAAGTTTAAACAATTTTAAAATATCACTATATTTAGGCGAGTAAACGAAAAATGTTCATTTCAGACTCTAAAAACGTAAAAATCGTGTTTCAAGTTGAAATACGCCTTGTAAACGAAAAATGTTTATTTCAGACTCTAATAACGTAGAAATCGTGTTTCAAGTTGAAATACGCCTTGGGACCATATCTCACCTAAAGTAAATGGTAGAATCAAACTTTAACCAAACGTAATGTTTGTACCTAGGGTAAAGTTAAAAAGTTTAAACAAATTGAAAATATCACTATATTTAGGCGAGTAAACGAAAAATGTTCATTTCAGACTCTAAAAACGTAGAAATCGTGTTTCAAGTTGAAATACGCCTTGTAAACGAAAAATGTTTATTTCAGACTCTAATAACGTAGAAATCGTGTTTCAAGTTGAAATACGCCTTGGGACCATATCTCACCTAAAGTAAATGGTAGAATCAAACTTTAACCAAACGTAATGTTTGTACCTAGGGTAAAGTTAAAAAGTTTAAACAATTTGAAAATATCACTATATTTAGGCGAGTAAACGAAAAATGTTCATTTCAGACTCTAAAAACGTAGAAATCGTGTTTCAAGTTGAAATACGCCTTGGTACCATATCTCACCTAAAGTAAATGGTAGAATCAAACTTTAACCAAACGTAATGTTTGTACCTAGTATAAAGTTAAAAAGTTTAAACAATTTTAAAATATCACTATATTTAGGCGAGTAAACGAAAAATGTTCATTTCAGACTCTAAAAACGTAGAAATCGTGTTTCAAGTTGAAATACGCCTTGGGACCATATCTCACCTAAAGTAAATGGTAGAATCAAACTTTAACCAAACGTAATGTTTGTACCTAGTATAAAGTTAAAAAGTTTAAACAATTTGAAAATATCACTATATTTAGGCGAGTAAACGAAAAATGTTCATTTCAGACTCTAAAAACGTAGATATCGTGTTTCAAGTTGAAATACGCCTTGGGACCATATCTCACCTAAAGTAAATGGTAGAATCAAACTTTAACCAAACGTAATGTTTGTACCTAGTATAAAGTTAAAAAGTTTAAACAATTTTAAAATATCACTATATTTAGGCGAGTAAACGAAAAATGTTCATTTCAGAATCTAAAAACGTAGAAATCGTGTTTCAAGTTGAAATACGCCTTAAGACCATATCTCACCTAAAGTAAATGGTAGAATCAAACTTTAACCAAACGTAATGTTTGTACCTAGGGTAAAGTTAAAAAGTTTAAACAATTTGAAAATATCACTATATTTAGGCGAGTAAACGAAAAATGTTCGTCTCAGACTCGAAAACCGCAGAAATCGTGTTTCAAGTTGAAATACGCCTTGGTACCATATCTCACCTAAAGTAAATGGTAGAATCAAACTTTAACCAAACGTAATGTTTGTAAATAGTATAAAGTTAAAAAGTTTAAACAATTTTAAAATATCACTATATTTAGGCGAGTAAACGAAAAATGTTCATTTCAGACTCTAAAAACGTAGAAATCGTGTTTCAAGTTGAAATACGCCTTGTAATCGAAAAATGTTTATTTCAGACTCTAATAACGTAGAAATCGTGTTTCAAGTTGAAATACGCCTTGGGACCATATCTCACCTAAAGTAAATGGTAGAATCAAACTTTAACCAAACGTAATGTTTGTACCTAGGGTAAAGTTAAAAAGTTTAAACAATTTTAAAATATCACTATATTTAGGCGAGTAAACGAAAAATGTTCATTTCAGACTCTAAAAACGTAGAAATCGTGTTTCAAGTTGAAATACGCCTTGTAAACGAAAAATGTTTATTTCAGACTCTAATAACTTAGAAATCGTGTTTCAAGTTGAAATACGCCTTGGGACCATATCTCACCTAAAGTAAATGGTAGAATCAAACTTTAACCAAACGTAATGTTTGTACCTAGGGTAAAGTTAAAAAGTTTAAACAATTTGAAAATATCACTATATTTAGGCGAGTAAACGAAAAATGTTCATTTCAGACTCTAAAAACGTAGAAATCGTGTTTCAAGTTGAAATACGCCTTGGTACCATATCTCACCTAAAGTAAATGGTAGAATCAAACTTTAACCAAACGTAATGTTTGTACCTAGTATAAAGTTAAAAAGTTTAAACAATTTTAAAATATCACTATATTTAGGCGAGTAAACGAAAAATGTTCATTTCAGACTCTAAAAACGTAGAAATCGTGTTTCAAGTTGAAATACGCCTTGGGACCATATCTCACCTAAAGTAAATGGTAGAATCAAACTTTAACCAAACGTAATGTTTGTACCTAGTATAAAGTTAAAAAGTTTAAACAATTTGAAAATATCACTATATTTAGGCGAGTAAACGAAAAATGTTCATTTCAGACTCTAAAAACGTAGAAATCGTGTTTCAAGTTGAAATACGCCTTGTAAACGAAAAATGTTTATTTCAGACTCTAATAACGTAGAAATCGTGTTTCAAGTTGAAATACGCCTTGGGACCATATCTCACCTAAAGTAAATGGTAGAATCAAACTTTAACCAAACGTAATGTTTGTACCTAGGGTAAAGTTAAAAAGTTTAAACAATTTTAAAATATCACTATATTTAGGCGAGTAAACGAAAAATGTTCATTTCAGACTCTAAAAACGTAGAAATCGTGTTTCAAGTTGAAATACGCCTTGTAAACGAAAAATGTTTATTTCAGACTCTAATAACGTAGAAATCGTGTTTCAAGTTGAAATACGCCTTGGGACCATATCTCACCTAAAGTAAATGGTAGAATCAAACTTTAACCAAACGTAATGTTTGTACCTAGGGTAAAGTTAAAAAGTTTAAACAATTTGAAAATATCACTATATTTAGGCGAGTAAACGAAAAATGTTCATTTCAGACTCTAAAAACGTAGAAATCGTGTTTCAAGTTGAAATACGCCTTGTAAACGAAAAATGTTTATTTCAGACTCTAATAACTTAGAAATCGTGTTTCAAGTTGAAATACGCCTTGGGACCATATCTCACCTAAAGTAAATGGTAGAATCAAACTTTAACCAAACGTAATGTTTGTACCTAGGGTAAAGTTAAAAAGTTTAAACAATTTGAAAATATCACTATATTTAGGCGAGTAAACGAAAAATGTTCATTTCAGACTCTAAAAACGTAGAAATCGTGTTTCAAGTTGAAATACGCCTTGGTACCATATCTCACCTAAAGTAAATGGTAGAATCAAACTTTAACCAAACGTAATGTTTGTACCTAGTATAAAGTTAAAAAGTTTAAACAATTTTAAAATATCACTATATTTAGGCGAGTAAACGAAAAATGTTCATTTCAGACTCTAAAAACGTAGAAATCGTGTTTCAAGTTGAAATACGCCTTGGGACCATATCTCACCTAAAGTAAATGGTAGAATCAAACTTTAACCAAACGTAATGTTTGTACCTAGTATAAAGTTAAAAAGTTTAAACAATTTGAAAATATCACTATATTTAGGCGAGTAAACGAAAAATGTTCATTTCAGACTCTAAAAACGTAGAAATCGTGTTTCAAGTTGAAATACGCCTTGTAAACGAAAAATGTTTATTTCAGACTCTAATAACGTAGAAATCGTGTTTCAAGTTGAAATACGCCTTGGGACCATATCTCACCTAAAGTAAATGGTAGAATCAAACTTTAACCAAACGTAATGTTTGTACCTAGGGTAAAGTTAAAAAGTTTAAACAATTTTAAAATATCACTATATTTAGGCGAGTAAACGAAAAATGTTCATTTCAGACTCTAAAAACGTAGAAATCGTGTTTCAAGTTGAAATACGCCTTGTAAACGAAAAATGTTTATTTCAGACTCTAATAACGTAGAAATCGTGTTTCAAGTTGAAATACGCCTTGGGACCATATCTCACCTAAAGTAAATGGTAGAATCAAACTTTAACCAAACGTAATGTTTGTACCTAGGGTAAAGTTAAAAAGTTTAAACAATTTGAAAATATCACTATATTTAGGCGAGTAAACGAAAAATGTTCGTCTCAGACTCTAAAACCGCAGAAATCGTGTTTCAAGTTGAAATACGCCTTGGTACCATATCTCACCTAAAGTAAATGGTAGAATCAAACTTTAACCAAACGTAATGTTTGTACCTAGTATAAAGTTAAAAAGTTTAAACAATTTTAAAATATCACTATATTTAGGCGAGTAAACGAAAAATGTTCATTTCAGACTCTAAAAACGTAGAAATCGTGTTTCAAGTTGAAATACGCCTTGTAAACGAAAAATGTTTATTTCAGACTCTAATAACGTAGAAATCGTGTTTCAAGTTGAAATACGCCTTGGGACCATATCTCACCTAAAGTAAATGGTAGAATCAAACTTTAACCAAACGTAATGTTTGTACCTAGTATAAAGTTAAAAAGTTTAAACAATTTTAAAATATCACTATATTTAGGCGAGTAAACGAAAAATGTTCATTTCAGACTCTAAAAACGTAGAAATCGTGTTTCAAGTTGAAATACGCCTTGGGACCATATCTCACCTAAAGTAAATGGTAGAATCAAACTTTAACCAAACGTAATGTTTGTACCTAGGGTAAATTTAAAAAGTTTAAACAATTTGAAAATATCACTATATTTAGGCGAGTAAACGAAAAATGTTCGTCTCAGACTCTAAAACCGCAGAAATCGTGTTTCAAGTTAAAATACGCCTTGGTACCATATCTCACCTAAAGTAAATGGTAGAATCAAACTTTAACCAAACGTAATGTTTGTACCTAGTATAAAGTTAAAAAGTTTAAACAATTTTAAAATATCACTATATTTAGGCGAGTAAACGAAAAATGTTCATTTCAGACTCTAAAAACGTAGAAATCGTGTTTCAAGTTGAAATACGCCTTGTAAACGAAAAATGTTTATTTCAGACTCTAATAACGTAGAAATCGTGTTTCAAGTTGAAATACGCCTTGGGACCATATCTCACCTAAAGTAAATGGTAGAATCAAACTTTAACCAAACGTAATGTTTGTACCTAGGGTAAAGTTAAAAAGTTTAAACAATTTGAAAATATCACTATATTTAGGCGAGTAAACGAAAATTGTTCATTTCAGACTCTAAAAACGTAGAAATCGTGTTTCAAGTTGAAATACGCCTTGTAAACGAAAAATGTTTATTTCGGACTCTAATAACGTAGAAATCGTGTTTCAAGTTGAAATACGCCTTGGGACCATATCTCACCTAAAGTAAATGGTAGAATCAAACTTTAACCAAACGTAATGTTTGTACCTAGGGTAAAGTTAAAAAGTTTAAACAATTTGAAAATATCACTATATTTAGGCGAGTAAACGAAAAATGTTCATTTCAGACTCTAAAAACGTAGAAATCGTGTTTCAAGTTGAAATACGCCTTGTAAACGAAAAATGTTTATTTCAGACTCTAATAACGTAGAAATCGTGTTTCAAGTTGAAATACGCCTTGGGACCATATCTCACCTAAAGTAAATGGTAGAATCAAACTTTAACCAAACGTAATGTTTGTACCTAGTATAAAGTTAAAAAGTTTAAACAATTTTAAAATATCACTATATTTAGGCGAGTAAACGAAAAATGTTCATTTCAGACTCTAAAAACGTAGAAATCGTGTTTCAAGTTGAAATACGCCTTGGGACCATATCTCACCTAAAGTAAATGGTAGAATCAAACTTTAACCAAACGTAATGTTTGTACCTAGGGTAAAGTTAAAAAGTTTAAACAATTTGAAAATATCACTATATTTAGGCGAGTAAACGAAAAATGTTCATTTCAGACTCTAAAAACGTAGAAATCGTGTTTCAAGTTGAAATACGCCTAGTAAACGAAAAATGTTTATTTCGGACTCTAATAACGTAGAAATCGTGTTTCAAGTTGGAATACGCCTTGGGACCATATCTCACCTAAAGTAAATGGTAGAATCAAACTTTAACCAAACGTAATGTTTGTACCTAGGGTAAAGTTAAAAAGTTTAAACAATTTGAAAATATCACTATATTTAGGCGAGTAAACGAAAAATGTTCGTCTCAGACTCTAAAACCGCAGAAATCGTGTTTCAAGTTAAAATACGCCTTGGTACCATATCTCACCTAAAGTAAATGGTAGAATCAAACTTTAACCAAACGTAATGTTTGTACCTAGTATAAAGTTAAAAAGTTTAAACAATTTTAAAATATCACTATATTTAGGCGAGTAAACGAAAAATGTTCATTTCAGACTCTAAAAACGTAGAAATCGTGTTTCAAGTTGAAATACGCCTTGTAAACGAAAAATGTTTATTTCAGACTCTAATAACGTAGAAATCGTGTTTCAAGTTGAAATACGCCTTGGGACCATATCTCACCTAAAGTAAATGGTAGAATCAAACTTTAACCAAACGTAATGTTTGTACCTAGGGTAAAGTTAAAAAGTTTAAACAATTTTAAAATATCACTATATTTAGGCGAGTAAACGAAAAATGTTCATTTCAGACTCTAAAAACGTAGAAATCGTGTTTCAAGTTGAAATACGCCTTGTAAACGAAAAATGTTTATTTCAGACTCTAATAACGTAGAAATCGTGTTTCAAGTTGAAATACGCCTTGGGACCATATCTCACCTAAAGTAAATGGTAGAATCAAACTTTAACCAAACGTAATGTTTGTACCTAGGGTAAAGTTAAAAAGTTTAAACAATTTGAAAATATCACTATATTTAGGCGAGTAAACGAAAAATGTTCATTTCAGACTCTAAAAACGTAGAAATCGTGTTTCAAGTTGAAATACGCCTTGGTACCATATCTCACCTAAAGTAAATGGTAGAATCAAACTTTAACCAAACGTAATATTTGTACCTAGTATAAAGTTAAAAAGTTTAAACAATTTTAAAATATCACTATATTTAGGCGAGTAAACGAAAAATGTTCATTTCAGACTCTAAAAACGTAGAAATCGTGTTTCAAGTTGAAATACGCCTTGGGACCATATCTCACCTAAAGTAAATGGTAGAATCAAACTTTAACCAAACGTAATGTTTGTACCTAGTATAAAGTTAAAAAGTTTAAACAATTTGAAAATATCACTATATTTAGGCGAGTAAACGAAAAATGTTCATTTCAGACTCTAAAAACGTATAAATCGTGTTTCAAGTTGAAATACGCCTTGTAAACGAAAAATGTTTATTTCAGACTCTAATAACGTAGAAATCGTGTTTCAAGTTGAAATACGCCTTGGGACCATATCTCACCTAAAGTAAATGGTAGAATCAAACTTTAACCAAACGTAATGTTTGTACCTAGTATAAAGTTAAAAAGTTTAAACAATTTTAAAATATCACTATATTTAGGCGAGTAAACGAAAAATGTTCATTTCAGAATCTAAAAACGTAGAAATCGTGTTTCAAGTTGAAATACGCCTTGGGACCATATCTCACCTAAAGTAAATGGTAGAATCAAACTTTAACCAAACGTAATGTTTGTACCTAGGGTAAAGTTAAAAAGTTTAAACAATTTGAAAATATCACTATATTTAGGCGAGTAAACGAAAAATGTTCGTCTCAGACTCGAAAACCGCAGAAATCGTGTTTCAAGTTGAAATACGCCTTGGTACCATATCTCACCTAAAGTAAATGGTAGAATCAAACTTTAACCAAACGTAATGTTTGTAAATAGTATAAAGTTAAAAAGTTTAAACAATTTTAAAATATCACTATATTTAGGCGAGTAAACGAAAAATGTTCATTTCAGACTCTAAAAACGTAGAAATCGTGTTTCAAGTTGAAATACGCCTTGTAATCGAAAAATGTTTATTTCAGACTCTAATAACGTAGAAATCGTGTTTCAAGTTGAAATACGCCTTGGGACCATATCTCACCTAAAGTAAATGGTAGAATCAAACTTTAACCAAACGTAATGTTTGTACCTAGGGTAAAGTTAAATAGTTTAAACAATTTTAAAATATCACTATATTTAGGCGAGTAAACGAAAAATGTTCATTTCAGACTCTAAAAACGTAGAAATCGTGTTTCAAGTTGAAATACGCCTTGTAAACGAAAAATGTTTATTTCAGACTCTAATAACGTAGAAATCGTGTTTCAAGTTGAAATACGCCTTGGGACCATATCTCACCTAAAGTAAATGGTAGAATCAAACTTTAACCAAACGTAATGTTTGTACCTAGGGTAAAGTTAAAAAGTTTAAACAATTTGAAAATATCACTATATTTAGGCGAGTAAACGAAAAATGTTCATTTCAGACTCGAAAAACGTAGAAATCGTGTTTCAAGTTGAAATACGCCTTGGTACCATATCTCACCTAAAGTAAATGGTAGAATCAAACTTTAACCAAACGTAATGTTTGTACCTAGTATAAAGTTAAAAAGTTTAAACAATTTTAAAATATCACTATATTTAGGCGAGTAAACGAAAAATGTTCATTTCAGACTCTAAAAACGTAGAAATCGTGTTTCAAGTTGAAATACGCCTTGGGACCATATCTCACCTAAAGTAAATGGTAGAATCAAACTTTAACCAAACGTAATGTTTGTACCTAGTATAAAGTTAAAAAGTTTAAACAATTTGAAAATATCACTATATTTAGGCGAGTAAACGAAAAATGTTCATTTCAGACTCTAAAAACGTAGAAATCGTGTTTCAAGTTGAAATACGCCTTGTAAACGAAAAATGTTTATTTCAGACTCTAATAACGTAGAAATCGTGTTTCAAGTTGAAATACGCCTTGGGACCATATCTCACCTAAAGTAAATGGTAGAATCAAACTTTAACCAAACGTAATGTTTGTACCTAGGGTAAAGTTAAAAAGTTTAAACAATTTGAAAATATCACTATATTTAGGCGAGTAAACGAAAAATGTTCATTTCAGACTCTAAAAACGTAGAAATCGTGTTTCAAGTTGAAATACGCCTTGTAAACGAAAAATGTTTATTTCAGACTCTAATAACGTAGAAATCGTGTTTCAAGTTGAAATACGCCTTGGGACCATATCTCACCTAAAGTAAATGGTAGAATCAAACTTTAACCAAACGTAATGTTTGTACCTAGGGTAAAGTTAAAAAGTTTAAACAATTTTAAAATATCACTATATTTAGGCGAGTAAACGAAAAATGTTCATTTCAGACTCTAAAAACGTAGAAATCGTGTTTCAAGTTGAAATACGCCTTGTAAACGAAAAATGTTTATTTCAGACTCTAATAACGTAGAAATCGTGTTTCAAGTTGACACCAAATCTTACCTAAATTAAATGGTAGATTCAAATTTTAACTAAACTTAATGTTTGTACCTAGAGTTAAGTTAAAAAGTTTAAACAATTTTGAGATATCACTATGTTTATGCGAGTAAACGAAAAATGTTCGTTTTAGACACTCTAATATTGCAGAAAATCGTGTTTCAAGTTGTAAAACGACTTGAGACTATATCTCACCTAAATTAAATGGTAGAATCAAATTTCAACTAAACGTAATGTTTTTACCTGGGGTAAGCAATTTTGAAATATCATTATGGTTAGGCGAGTAAACGAATAATGTTCGTTTCAGACTCTAAGAACGCAGAAATCATGTTTCAAGTTGAAAAACGGCTTGGGACCATATCTCACCTAAATTAAATGGTAGAATCAAACTTTAACTAATCGTAAATTTTGTACCTAGGGTACAGTTAAAAAGTTTAAACAATTTTTAAATGTTACCATTTTTAGTCGAGTATTCGACAAAAGTTAGTTTCAGATTCTAATATCGCTGAAAATCGTGTTTTAAATTGTAAAACTACTTGTCACCAAATCTTACCTAAATTAAAAGTAAGAATCAACTTTTAACTAAACTTAATGTTTGTACCTAGAGTGAAGTTAAAAAGTTTAAACAATTTTGAGATATCACTATGTTTAGGCGAGTAAACGAAAAATGTTCGTTTCGGACTCTAAGAACGCAGAAATCATGTTTCAAGTTGAAAAACGGCTTGGGACCATATCTCACCTAAATTAAATGGTAGTATCAAACTTTAACTAATCGTAAATTTTGTACCTAGGGTACAGTTAAAAAGTTTAAACAATTTTAAAATATCACTATGTTTAGTCGAGTAATCGAAAAATGTTTGTTTTAGACTCTAATAACGCAGAAATCGTGTTTCAAGTTGAAAAACGACTTGAACCATATCGCACCTAAATTAAATGATAGAATCAAACTTTAACTGAACGTAAAGTTTATACCTAGTGCACAGTTGAAAAGTTTAAACAATTTTGAAATATCATTATGTTTAGGCGAGTAAACGAAAAATGTTCGTTTCAGACTCTAATAACGCAGAAAATCGTGTTTCAAATTGTAAAACTACATGAGACCATATCTAAATTAAATGGTAGAATCAAATTTTAACTAAACGTAATGTTTGTACCTTGGGTGAAGTCAAAAAGTTTAAACAATTTTGAAATATCATTATGTTTAGGAGAGTAAACGAAAAATGTTCGTTACAGACTCTAATAACGCAGAAATCGTGTTTCAAGTTGAAAAACGACATCTGACCATATCTCACCTAAATTAAATGGTAGTATCAAACTTTAACAAAACGTACAGTTTGTACCTAGGGTACAGTTTAAAAGTTTAAACAATTTTGAAATAGCATTATGTTTAGGCGTATAAACGAAAAATGTTCGTTTCAGACTCTAAGAACGCAGAAATCATGTTTCAAGTTGAAAAACGACTTGGGACCATATCTCACCTAAATTAAATGGTAGAATCAAACTTTAACTAAAAGTAAAGTTTGTACCTAGGGTACAGTTAAAAAGTTTAAACAATTTTTAAATATAACCATTTTTAGGCGAGTAATCGTCAAAACTTCGTTTCATATTCTAACATCGCAGAAAATCGTGTTTTAAATTGTAAAACTACTTGTCACCAAATCTTACCTAAATTAAAAGTAAGAATCAACTTTTAACTAAACTTAATGTTTGTACCTAGAGTGAAGTTAAAAAGTTTAAACAATTTTGAGATATCACTATGTTTAGGCGAGTAAACGAAAAATGTTCGTTTCGGACTCTAAGAACGCAGAAATCATGTTTCAAGTTGAAAAACGGCTTGGGACCATATCTCACCTAAATTAAATGGTAGTATCAAACTTTAACTAATCGTAAATTTTGTACCTAGGGTACAGTTAAAAAGTTTAAACAATTTTAAAATATCACTATGTTTAGTCGAGTAATCGAAAAATGTTTGTTTTAGACTCTAATAACGCAGAAATCGTGTTTCAAGTTGAAAAACGACTTGAACCATATCGCACCTAAATTAAATGATAGAATCAAACTTTAACTGAACGTAAAGTTTATACCTAGTGCACAGTTGAAAAGTTTAAACAATTTTGAAATATCATTATGTTTAGGCGAGTAAACGAAAAATGTTCGTTTCAGACTCTAATAACGCAGAAAATCGTGTTTCAAATTGTAAAACTACATGAGACCATATCTAAATTAAATGGTAGAATCAAATTTTAACTAAACGTAATGTTTGTACCTTGGGTGAAGTCAAAAAGTTTAAACAATTTTGAAATATCATTATGTTTAGGAGAGTAAACGAAAAATGTTCGTTACAGACTCTAATAACGCAGAAATCGTGTTTCAAGTTGAAAAACGACATGGGACCATATCTCACCTAAATTAAATGGTAGTATCAAACTTTAACAAAACGTACAGTTTGTACCTAGGGTACAGTTTAAAAGTTTAAACAATTTTGAAATAGCATTATGTTTAGGCGTATAAACGAAAAATGTTCGTTTCAGACTCTAAGAACGCAGAAATCATGTTTCAAGTTGAAAAACGACTTGGGACCATATCTCACCTAAATTAAATGGTAGAATCAAACTTTAACTAAAAGTAAAGTTTGTACCTAGGGTACAGTTAAAAAGTTTAAACAATTTTTAAATATAACCATTTTTAGGCGAGTAATCGTCAAAACTTCGTTTCATATTCTAACATCGCAGAAAATCGTGTTTTAAATTGTAAAACTACTTGTCACCAAATCTTACCTAAATTAAAAGTAAGAATCAACTTTTAACTAAACTTAATGTTTGTACCTAGAGTGAAGTTAAAAAGTTTAAACAATTTTGAGATATCACTATGTTTAGGCGAGTAAACGAAAAATGTTCGTTTCGGACTCTAAGAACGCAGAAATCATGTTTCAAGTTGAAAAACGGCTTGGGACCATATCTCACCTAAATTAAATGGTAGAATCAAACTTTAACTAATCGTAAATTTTGTACCTAGGGTACAGTTAAAAAGTTTAAACAATTTTAAAATATCACTATGTTTAGTCGAGTAATCGAAAAATGTTTGTTTTAGACTCTAATAACGCAGAAATCGTGTTTCAAG
Source organism: Pterostichus niger (assembly GCA_947425015.1). Taxonomy (NCBI): domain Eukaryota; kingdom Metazoa; phylum Arthropoda; class Insecta; order Coleoptera; family Carabidae; genus Pterostichus; species Pterostichus niger. The sequence goes on from OX380350.1 coordinate 15,712,258, forward strand.
TTGAAAAACGACTTGAACCATATCGCACCTAAATTAAATGATAGAATCAAACTTTAACTGAACGTAAAGTTTATACCTAGTGCACAGTTGAAAAGTTTAAACAATTTTGAAATATCATTATGTTTAGGCGAGTAAACGAAAAATGTTCGTTTCAGACTCTAATAACGCAGAAAATCGTGTTTCAAATTGTAAAACTACATGAGACCATATCTAAATTAAATGGTAGAATCAAATTTTAACTAAACGTAATGTTTGTACCTTGGGTGAAGTCAAAAAGTTTAAACAATTTTGAAATATCATTATGTTTAGGAGAGTAAACGAAAAATGTTCGTTACAGACTCTAATAACGCAGAAATCGTGTTTCAAGTTGAAAAACGACATGGGACCATATCTCACCTAAATTAAATGGTAGTATCAAACTTTAACAAAACGTACAGTTTGTACCTAGGGTACAGTTTAAAAGTTTAAACAATTTTGAAATAGCATTATGTTTAGGCGTATAAACGAAAAATGTTCGTTTCAGACTCTAAGAACGCAGAAATCATGTTTCAAGTTGAAAAACGACTTGGGACCATATCTCACCTAAATTAAATGGTAGAATCAAACTTTAACTAAAAGTAAAGTTTGTACCTAGGGTACAGTTAAAAAGTTTAAACAATTTTTAAATATAACCATTTTTAGGCGAGTAATCGTCAAAACTTCGTTTCATATTCTAACATCGCAGAAAATCGTGTTTTAAATTGTAAAACTACTTGTCACCAAATCTTACCTAAATTAAAAGTAAGAATCAACTTTTAACTAAACTTAATGTTTGTACCTAGAGTGAAGTTAAAAAGTTTAAACAATTTTGAGATATCACTATGTTTAGGCGAGTAAACGAAAAATGTTCGTTTCGGACTCAAAGAACGCAGAAATCATGTTTCAAGTTGAAAAACGGCTTGGGACCATATCTCACCTAAATTAAATAGTAGAATCAAACTTTAACTAATCGTAAATTTTGTACCTAGGGTACAGTTAAAAAGTTTAAACAATTTTTAAATATTACCATTTTTAGTCGAGTATTCGACAAAAGTTAGCTTCAGATTCTAATATCGCAGAAAATCGTGTTTTAAATTGTAAAACTACTTCACACCAAATCTTACCAAAATTAAATGGTAGAATAATATTTTAACTAAACTTAATGTTTGTTAAAAGTTAAAAAGTTTAAACAATTTTGAGATATCACTATGTTTAGGCGAGTAATCGAAAAATGTTCGTTTTCGACTCTAATAACGCAGAAATCGAGTTTAAAGTTGAAAAACGACTTGAACCGTATCGCACGTAAATTAAATGCTAGAATCAAATTTTAACTAAACGTAATGTTTGTCCCTTGGGTGAAGTTAAAAAGTTTAAACAATTTTGAAATATCATTATGTTTAGGCGAGTAATCGACAAAAGTTCGTTTCAGATTCTAGCATCGCAGAAATCGTGTTTTAAGTTCAAAAACGACTTGGGACCATATCTCACCTAAATTACATTGTAGAATCAAATTTAACTAAACGTAATGTTTGTCCCGTGGGTGAAGTTAAAAAGTTTAAATAATTTTGAAATATCATTCTGTTTAGGCGAGTAAACGAAAACTGTTCATTTAACAACTATTAACGCAGAAAATCGTGTTTCAAGTTGAAAAACTACTTGGGACCATACCTCACCTAAATTAAATAATAGAATCAAACTTTAACAAAACGTAATGTTTGTACCTAGGTTACAGTTAAAAAGTTTAAACAATTTTTAAATATAACTATTTTTAGGCGAGTAATCGACAGAAGTTCGTTTCAGATTCTAATATCGCAGAAAATCGTGTTTCAAGTTGCAGAACGACTTGAGACCATATCTCACCTAAATTAAATGGTAGAAACAAATTTTAACTAAACGTAATGTTTGTACCTAGGGTGAAGTTAAAAAATTTCAACAATTTTGAAATATCACTATGTTTAGGCGAGTAACGAAACATGTTCGTTTCAGATTCTAATAACGCAGAAATCGTGTTTCAAGTTGAAAAACTACTTGGGACCATACCTCACCTAAATTAAATGGTAGAATCAAACTTTAACTAAACGTAATGTTTGTACCTAGGATAAAGTTAAAAAGTTTAAACAATTTTTAAATAGAACCATTTTTAGGCGAGTAATTGACAAAAGTTCGTTTCAGATTAGAATCTCGCAGAAAATCGTGTTTTAAATTGTAAAACTACTTGACACCAAATCTTACCTAAATTAAATGGTAGAATCAAATTTTAACTAAACTTAATGTTTGTACCTAGAGTGAAGTTAAAAAGTTTAAACAATTTTGAGATATCACTATGTTCAGGCGAGTAAACGAAAAATGTTCGTTTCAGACTCTAATAACGCAGAAATCGTGTTTTAAGCTAAAAAACGACTTAGGACCATATCGCACCTAAATTAAATGGTAGAATCAAACTTTAACTAAACGTAAATTTTGTACCTAGGGTACAGTTAAAAAGTTTAAACAATTTTTAAATATAACCGTTTATAGTCGAGTATTCGACAAAAGTTCGTTTCAGATTCTAATATCGCAGAAAATCGTGTTTTAAATTGTAAAACTACTTGACACCAAATCTTACCTAAATTAAATGGTAGATTCAAATTTTAACTAAACTTAATGTTTGTACCTAGAGTGAAGTTAAAAAGTTTAAACAATTTTGAGATATCACCTAAATTAAATGGTAGAATCAAATTTTAACTAAACGTAATGTTTGTTACTGGGGTGAAGTTAAAAAGTTTAAGCTATTTTGAAATATCATTATGTTTAGGCGAGGAAACGAAAAATGTTCGTTTCAGACTCTAATAAAGCAGAAATCGTGTTTTAAGATAAAAAACGACTTAGGACCATATCGCACCTAAATTAAATGGTAGAATCAAACTTTAACTAAACGTAAATTTTGTACCTAGGGTACAGTTAAAAAGTTTAAACAATTTTTAAATATAACCGTTTTTAGTCGAGTATTCGACAAAAGTTCGTTTCAGATTCTAATATCGCAGAAAATCGTGTTTTAAATTGTAAAACTACTTGACACCAAATCTTACCTAAATTAAATGGTAGATTCAAATTTTAACTAAACTTAATGTTTGTACCTAGAGTGAAGTTAAAAAGTTTAAACAATTTTGAGATATCACCATGTTTATGCGAGTAAACGAAAGATGTTCGTTTTAGAGTCTAATAACGCAGAAATCGTGTTTCAAGTTGAAAAACGACTTGAACCGTATCGCACCTAAATTAAATGGTAGAATCAAACTTTAACTGAACGTAAAGTTTATACCTAGTGCACAGTTGAAAAGTTTAAACAATTTTCAAATTTCATTATGTTTAGGCGAGTAAACGAAAAATAACACAGAAAATCGTGTTTAAAATTGTAAAACTACAACACCTAAATTAAATGGTAGAAACAAATTTTAACTAAACGTAATGTTTGTACCTAGGGTGAAGTTAAAAAATTTCAACAATTTTGAAATATCACTATGTTTAGGCGAGTAACGAAACATGTTCGTTTCAGATTCTAATAACGCAGAAATCGTGTTTCAAGTTGAAAAACTACTTGGGACCATACCTCACCTAAATTAAATGGTAGAATCAAACTTTAACTAAACGTAATGTTTGTACCTAGGATAAAGTTAAAAAGTTTAAACAATTTTTAAATATAACCATTTTTAGGCGAGTAATTGACAAAAGTTCGTTTCAGATTAGAATCTCGCAGAAAATCGTGTTTTAAATTGTAAAACTACTTGACACCAAATCTTACCTAAATTAAATGGTAGAATCAAATTTTAACTAAACTTAATGTTTGTACCTAGAGTGAAGTTAAAAAGTTTAAACAATTTTGAGATATCACTATGTTCAGGCGAGTAAACGAAAAATGTTCGTTTCAGACTCTAATAACGCAGAAATCGTGTTTTAAGTTAAAAAACGACTTAGGACCATATCGCACCTAAATTAAATGGTAGAATCAAACTTTAACTAAACGTAAATTTTGTACCTAGGGTACAGTTAAAAAGTTTAAACAATTTTTAAATATAACCGTTTATAGTCGAGTATTCGACAAAAGTTCGTTTCAGATTCTAATATCGCAGAAAATCGTGTTTTAAACTGTAAAACTACTTGACACCAAATCTTACCTAAATTAAATGGTAGATTCAAATTTTAACTAAACTTAATGTTTGTACCTAGAGTGAAGTTAAAAAGTTTAAACAATTTTGAGATATCACCTAAATTAAATGGTAGAATCAAATTTTAACTAAACGTAATGTTTGTTACTGGGGTGAAGTTAAAAAGTTTAAGCTATTTTGAAATATCATTATGTTTAGGCGAGGAAACGAAAAATGTTCGTTTCAGACTCTAATAAAGCAGAAATCGTGTTTTAAGATAAAAAACGACTTAGGACCATATCGCACCTAAATTAAATGGTAGAATCAAACTTTAACTAAACGTAAATTTTGTACCTAGGGTACAGTTAAAAAGTTTAAACAATTTTTAAATATAACCGTTTTTAGTCGAGTATTCGACAAAAGTTCGTTTCAGATTCTAATATCGCAGAAAATCGTGTTTTAAATTGTAAAACTACTTGACACCAAATCTTACCTAAATTAAATGGTAGATTCAAATTTTAACTAAACTTAATGTTTGTACCTAGAGTGAAGTTAAAAAGTTTAAACAATTTTGAGATATCACCATGTTTATGCGAGTAAACGAAAGATGTTCGTTTTAGAGTCTAATAACGCAGAAATCGTGTTTCAAGTTGAAAAACTACTTGTTACCATACCTCACCTAAATTAAATGGTAGAATCAAACTTTAACTGAACGTCAAGTTTATACCTAGTGCACAGTTGAAAAGTTTAAACAATTTTCAAATATCATTATGTTTAGGCGAGTAAACGAAAAATGTTTGTTTCAGACTCTAATAACACAGAAAATCGTGTTTCAAATTGTAAAACTACATGAGACCATATCTTACCTAAATTAAATGGTAGAATTAAATTTTAACTAACCGTAATGTTTGTACCTGGGGTACAGTTTAAAACAAATTTTAACTAAACGTAATGTTTGTACCTAGGGTGAAGTTAAAAAATTTCAACAATTTTGAAATATCACTATGTTTAGGCGAGTAACGAAACATGTTCGTTTCAGATTCTAATAACGCAGAAATCGTGTTTCAAGTTGAAAAACTACTTGTTACCATACCTCACCTAAATTAAATGGTAGAATCAAATTTTAACTAAACGTAATGTTTGTCCCGTGGGTGAAGTTAATAAGTTTAATCAATTTTGAAATATCATTCTGTTTAGGCAAGTAAACGAAAACTGTTCATTTAACAACTATTAACGCAGAAAATCGTGTTTCAAGTTGAAAAACTACTTGGGACCATGCCTCACCTAAATTAAATAATAGAATCAAACTTTAACTAAACTTAATGTTTGTACCTAGGGTACAGTTAAAAAGTTTAAACAATTTTTATATATAATTATTTTTAGGCGAGTAATCGACAGAAGTTCGTTTCAGATTCTAATATCGCAGAAAATCGTGTTTCAAGTTGCAGAACGACTTGCGACCATATCTCACCTAAATTAAATGGTAAAAACAAATTTTAACTAAACGTAATGTTTGTACCTAGGGTGAAGTTAAAAAATTTAAACAATTTTGAAATATCACTATGTTTAGGCGAGTAACGAATCATGTTCGTTTCAGATTCTAATAACGCAGAAATCGTGTTTCAAGTTGAAAAACTACTTGGGACCATACCTCACCTAAATTAAATGGTAGAATCAAACTTTAACTAAACGTAATGTTTGAACCTAGGATAAAGTTAAAGAGTTTAAATAATTTTTAAATATAACCATTTTTAGGCGAGTAATTGACAAAAGTTCGTTTTAGATTAGAATCTCGCAGAAAATCGTGTTTTAAATTGTAAAACTACTTGACACCAAATCTTACCTAAATTAAATGGTAGAATCAAATTTTAACTAAACTTAATGTTTGTACCTAGAGTGAAGTTAAACAGTTTAAACAATTTTGAGATATCACTATGTTTAAGCGAGTAAACGAAAAATGTTCGTTTCAGACTCTAATAACGCAGAAATCGTGTTTTAAGTTAAAAAACTACTTGAGACCATACCTTACCTAAATTAAATGGTAGAATCAAATTTTAACTAAAAGTAATGGTTGTACCTAGGGTGAAGTTTAAAAGTTTAAACAATTTTGAAATATCATTATGTTTAGGCGAGTAATCGACAAAAGTTCGTTTCAGATTCTAGCATCGCAGAAATCGTGTTTTAAGTTCAAAAACGACTTGGTACCATATCTCACCTAAATTACATGGTAGAATCAAATATTAACTAAACGTATTGTTTGTACCTTGGGTGAAGTTAAAAAGTTTAAACAATTTTGAAATTTTATGTTTAGGCGAGTAATCGACAGAAGTTCGTTTCAGATTCTAATATCGCAGAAAATCGTGTTTCAAGTTGAAAAACGACTTGGAACCATATCTTACCTAAATTAAATGGTAGAATCAAATTTTAACTAAACGTAATGTTTGTACCTGGGGTGAAGTTAAAAAGTTTAAGCAATTTTGAAATATCATTATGTTTAGGCGAGTAAAAGACAAATGTTCGTTTCAGACTCTAATAAAGCAGAAATCGTGTTTTAAGTTAAAAAACGACTTAAGACCATATCTCACCTAAATTAAATGGTAGAATCAAACTTTAACTAAACGTAAATTTGGTACCTATGGTACAGTTAAAAATTTTAAACAATTTTTAAATATTACCATTTTTAGTCGAGTATTCGACAAAAGTTAGTTTCAGATTCTAATACCGCAGAAAATCGTGTTTTAAATTGTAAAACTACTTGACACCAAATCTTACCTAAATTTAATGGTAGAATAATATTTTAACTAAACTTAATGTTTGTACCTAGAGTGAAGTTAAAAAGTTTAAACAATTTTGAGATATCACTATGTTTAGGCGAGTAACCGAAAAATGTTCGTTTTAGACGCTAATAACGCAGAAATCGTGTTTCAAGTTAAAAAACGACTTGGGACCATATCTCACCTAAATTGAATGGTAGAATCAAACTTTAACTGAACGTAAAGTTTATACCACGTGCACAGTTGATAATTTTAAACAATTTTGAAATATCATTATGTTTAGGCGAGTAAACGAAAAATGTTTGTTTCAGACTCTAATAACGCAGAAATCGTGTTTCAAGTTGAAAAACGACTTGGGACCATATCTCACCTAAATTAAATAGTAGAATCAAATTTTAACTAAACGTAATGTTTATACCTTGGGTGAAGTTTAAAAGTTTAAACAATCTTGAAATATCATTATATTTATGCGAGTAAACGAAATATGTTCGTTTCAGACTCTAATAACGCAGAAAATCGTGTTTCAAATTGTAAAACTACATGGGACCATATCTTACCTAAATTAAATGGTAGAATCAAATTTTAACTAAACGTAATGTTTGTACCTTGGGTGAAGTTAAAAAGTTTAAACAATTTTGAGATATCACTATGTTTAGGCGAGTAAACGAAAAATGTTCGTTTCAGACTCTAATAACGCAGAAATCGTGTTTTAAGTTAAAAAACGACTTGGGACCATATCTTACCTAAATTAAATGGTAGAATCAAATTTTAACTAAACGTAATGTTTGTACCTTGGGTGAAGTTAAAAAGTTTAAGCAATTTTGAAATATCACTATGTTTAAGCGAGGAAACGAAAAAATGTTCGTTTCAGATTCTAGTATCGCAGAAAATCGTGTTTCAAATTATAAAACTACTTGAGACCATACCTTACCTAAATTAAATGGTAGAATCATATCTTAACTAAAAGTAATGTTTGTACCTAGGGTGAAGTTAAAAAGTTTAAACAATTTTGAAATACCATTATGTTTAGGCGAGTAATCGACAAAAGTTCGTTTCAGATTCTAGCATCGCAGAAATCGTGTTTTAAGTTCAAAAACGACTTGGGACCACATCTCACCTAAATTACATGGTAGAATCAAATATTAACTAAACGTATTGTTTGTACCTTGGGTGAAGTTAAAAAGTTTAAACAATTTTGAAATATCATTATGTTTAGGCGAGTAATCGACAAAAGTTCGTTTCAGATTCTAATATCGCAGAAAATCGTGTTTCAAGTTGAAAAACGACTTGGGACCATATCTCACCTAAATTAAATGGTAGAATCAAATTTTAACTAAACGTAATGTTTGTACCTTGGGTGAAGTTAAAAAGTTTAAACAATCTTGAAATATCATTATATTTAGGCGAGTAAACGAAATATGTTCGTTTCAGACTCTAATAACGCAGAAAATCGTGTTTCAAATTGTAAAACTACTTGAGACCATATCTAATATAAAATTTAATGGCAGAATCAAATTTTAACTAAACGTAAAATTTGTACCTAGGGTACAGTTAAAAAGTTTAAACAATTTTAAAATATCACTATGTTTAGGCGAGTAAATGAAAAATGTTCTTTTCAGACTCTAATAACGCAGATATCGTGTTTCAATTACTTGGGTCCATATCTCACCTAAATTAAATGGTAGGTATCAAACTTTAACTAAACGTATAGTTTGTACCTAGGGTACAGTTAAAAAGTTTAAACAATTTTTAAATATAACCATTTTTAGGCGAGTAATCGACAAAAGTTCGTTTCAGATTCTAATATCGCAGAAAATCGTGTTTCAAGTTGTAAAACGACTTGAGACCATATCTCACCTAAATTAAATGGTAGAATCAAATTTAACTAAACGTAATGTTTGTACCTGGGGTGAAGTTAAAAAGATTAAGCAATTTTGAAATATCATTATGTTTAAGCGAGTAAACGAAAAATGTTCGTTTCAGACTCTAAGAACGCAGATATCGTGTTTCAATTTGAAAAACTACTTGGGTCCATATCTCACCTAAATTAAATGGTAGGTATCAAACTTTAACTAAACGTATAGTTTGTACCTAGGGTACAGTTAAAAAGTTTAAACAATTTTTAAATATAACCATTTTTAGGCGTAATCGACAAAAGTTCATTTCAGATTCTAATAACGCAGAAATCGTGTTTTAAATTAAAAAACGACTTGGGATCATATCTCACCTAAATTAAATGGTAGAATCAAATTTTAACTAAACGTAATGTTTGTACCTTGGGTGAAGTCAAAAAGTTTAAACAATTTTTAAATGTCATTATTTTTAGGCGAGTAAACGAAAAAAGTTCGCTTCAGACTCTAATAACGCAGAAATCGTGTTTTAAGTTAAAAAACGACTTGGGACCATATCTCACCTAAATTAGAATCAAACTTTAACTAATCGTAAAGTTTTTACCTAGAGTACAGTTAAAAAGTTTTAACAATTTTTAAATATCACTATTTTAAGGCGAGTAATCAACAAAAGTTCGTTTCAGATTCTAATATCGCAGAAAATCGTGTTTCAAGTTGTAAAACGACTTGAGACCATATCTCACCTAAAAACAAAACCAAATCAAACTTAAAACGAAGAGAATACCTAAAATCCTTTTTAAAGCATTTTTCCTTGATTTTGTAAAGATCCGGTTTCCTACATCTCATATACCCCAGGTCATCCAACTAAGGATAAGTGAGATTTGCAACTTAGGAACTACAGAACACATAACTACGGACACACTTCCTGAAAGAAGTTTTAGATGTTCTTCAAAGAAAAATCGTAAAACAAAAACAGTTTGCTCTAATTGCTCTAAATTTATCTGTAAAGAACACTTCTTCTTTCTTCTTCTTCTTCTTAATCTATATTCTTTTACCTTACGGTGTCTAGCGTTTTATTTGTACATTTCATGATGTTTTTTTAGCTTTCCATAGTTCTTTCCATTTTTTCCTGTCTTGTGTTAGGGATTTTATATTTTTCCATGCTATGTTTTTCTTTGTTGCGGCTTCTTGTATACCCTCTATCCATGTTTTCCTTGGTCGTCCTTTGGGCCTTGTTCCGGTTACTCTTGCCTCACTGGCTTTCCTTGCTATTTTTTCTTCTGTTTGTCTATTTATATGTCCGAACCAACGTAATTGTGCCTCTTGCACGTGTTCTATAAGTGATTTAACTTGCAAGTCTTCTCTGAATGTTTCATTTCTGATCTTATCTCTTCTTGTTTTTCCTGCGATCTTTCTTAGAAATCTCATTTCCATTGCTTGTAATCTACTTGTGTGTTTCTTTGTAAGTGTCCAGGTTTCGCATGCGTACGTTAGTGTAGGTAAGAATATTGTTTTATGCACTGTGACTTTCGTTTCTTGTGGAATATTTTTTTGGTTTAGGAATTTCCCTTTCAGTGCATTAAAAAGTCTTCCGGCGCTATTTAATCTTTCATTAATTTCAGCGTCCATATCTCCTCTGCTGTTAAAGTGGCTCCCAAGATATTTAAAATTGTTGACCTGTTCCAATTTATTGTTTTCTATAAATATTTCGTGTTGACACTCCTCTTTGCTGATGATCATAGTTTTTGTTTTCTTTTCATTTATTTTCATACCTATCTTCCTCAACTCTGCGTTAAAGATATCTACATTATGTTGTAGATCTTTTTCTATTGCTCCCATGATTATCATGTCATCTGCATATAGTAGTTCTAAAAATTTTATATCTTGCATTTTCCATTTCCCTAGGTTAAAGTGTTTACATTTGTGATTTGCGGATTTGACGGCTTCATCTATAAATATATTAAATAGTAGTGGGCTAAGTATACAGCCTTGTTTCACTCCTTTAAATGTATTAAATTCTGTCGATTGTACTTCCCCTGTTCTCACTAGGTTTGTGCATGTGTGATATAAGCTTTTAATACTGTTTATTAGGCTGCTTCTAACATTTCTTCTTTTTAGTATTTCCCATAACTTCTGTCTATCCACCTTATCGAACGCCTTTTCCAGGTCGATGAAACATATGTGTACTATTTTCTTGTATTGTGTTATTTTTTCGGATATTTGTCTAACTGCGAAAATTAGATCTTGTGTACTCCTATTCGGTCTAAAACCGCATTGAGTTTCTTCTAACTGATGTTCTACCTGCGTTCGTAGTCTGGCTTCTAGAATTCTTGCGAAAATCTTACTAGGAGTGCTTGTCAGTGATATCCCCCTAAAATTCGTACACACTTTCCCATCCCCTTTCTTGAAAATAGGAACAATGATTGTTTTCTTCCAATCTTCTGGTACCGTTGTCTTCTTCAGAATGCAATTTAATATGTGTCTGAATACTCCTTCCCCCTTTTCACCCAAAGCTTTAAGCATTTCTCCTGTGACTTCATCATATCCTGCCGCTTTTCCTGCTTTAGTTTTCTTTATCGCCTCTGTTACTTCATTTATTGAAATTTCTTCTTCTGCATTTTCATTTCCTTCCAATACTTCTTGATTTTCTTGTATGGCCTTATTTGTTATGTCTCTTTCTAGTAGTTCTGTGAAATGTTCTTTCCATCGTTCTATAATTTCTATTCCTTGTGTGAGTATCTTATTATTCTTGTCTTTTATTGACTTAATAATTGGTGTTTGTTCTTTCTTCATGTTCTTTATCGTCCTGAAGAATAACTTCCTGTTTTCTTTGTAGTTTTCTTGAATGTTTATTCCGAAGTCCTTCCAGGATTTTTCCTTAGCTCTTGAACTGTTCGCTTTGCTTTTACTCTTTTTTCTTTGTATATTTCATAGTTTATTGATGATTGGTTTCCAATATATTTTTTCCATGCATTTTTCTTCTCTTTAACCGCGTGTTTAACCTGAGCCGACCACCATTCTGTGCTTTTATTATTCTTCCTATTTATCCACAACATATTTTGGCTGTTTGAATTTGCGTTTTTTTTCTGTTAGCTCTCTAAATTTTCCTTTAATTTCGTTTATTCGAAGTTTATGGTATTTGATTCTCTCTTTTGTTTTCCTGTGTTCTGTTTTTACATTTTTACTGGTCTTAATACATAATTTTAAATCTACTAGATAGTGGTCTGTGTCTATTTCCATATCTCTTCTCACTTTAACGTCTTTTACGTATTTCCAGAGACTTTTACTTATTATAAAATAATCTATTATTGATTTTTCGTTCCTAGTTACCTCCTCTCTTGTTATTTTATGTTTTTCTTTATGTTGGAATTTTGTGTTACTTATGATCAAATCATTCTCTATGCATAGTTCGATAATTTTATCTCCGTTTCTATTTTTTGTGTATTCTCCGTGCATTCCCAGACATCCATTTGTACCTTCCGTATTATTGCCTACACTTCCATTTAGATCGCCCATTAAGATAATTTGATCTTCTGCTTCGTCGATTTCTTCTTGTAGTTTGTTGTAAAAGGCGTTTTTATCCTCTATTTTCGCGTCTTCTGAAGGACCGTATGTTATAATGAGTGTTGTTTGTTCAGTGCTTTCCAGTTTTATTTTGACAGATAGAATTCTTTCGTTGACGTATTTGTAGTCTATTATTGTACTTATTGCATTGGGGTGAACAACTAGCCCTACTCCGGCCTGTGCCCGTTCTTCGCTTCTTACTCCCGAATATATTAGTACGTAACCATTCGCTAATCTTGTCATTCCATATCCTTTTTTCTTTGTTTCTGTTATAGCAAGGAATTGTATGTTGGTGTTTTCTAATTCTTTTATTAATTCATCTTCTTTTCCCTTAATGCTTCTAGTATTCCATGTTGCCATCGTATAATTAATTTGTATTTGTTTATTCTTGAATTGTTGCGCTTTTCCTTCATTCATTTCCGTTGTAGTTGCTGTGGTCGTAGTGCTTTTGTTTTCTTTTTTGTGCTTATCTAATCGTTTTTTGAAGCTGTATTCGCTAATTCTAGGTTCCTGGTTATTCTATTCCATTCATATTTTTTATCATTTAGAATCATTTTTCGGTATTCTATTTTCACACTGTTACCTTCACTTCTTTCTGCTTTTGCAGCACATCTTATTTCATATTGTACTTCTCTTTCTTCTTTCGTCATATCGCTTTCAATGTATATCTGTTTGTTTATTAATTTATATTTGTTTTTTAGTACAGTTAATTCTTCTCTTTATCCGTAGTCGTTGTTAGATTATCTGGGTATTCTGATTTTATTGTTGATTGAGTATCTTTATTGCGTACCTTTGGTGGTGTTCTCGCTGTCTTCTTGCTTCTCTTGGATATCTCTTCGTGTCCCTGGGTTTCGAACTTTCTCTATTTTTCCTCTTCGTTTTGTATTCTTCTGATGCTGATTGACTTCTATCCCGTATTTTAGGTTGTGCGTTCATATCATTCCAAAGACTCGGTGTGTTATTAAAATTTGATTTATTCGCTTGTATTACGATTGCCCTGTCATACAGCGTCGTTACTTGGGTTGCAGATTGTTAGGCGCCAACGTCTCCGCTGATGTTAGCACAGCGGCTTACTTGTTTCGGCCAAAGTCCACCAGGGAGCTGGTCGGTAACACTACCAAACGCACCTGATTCGAAATCTGACAGATCTGATCTAACCTTAAACAATTTTTCCTATTTTGCAGTAGTTGAATTCTGATTTAATATATGATGGTTTTACTTATCTTTATTTCTCTGATGAGATGATGTTTATATCTTTATTTATAGCCTTCGATATCGCTTATTCTTCTCTTCGAATATAATATTTAGTATTATGAATCACACCAGAACTTTCGCACAGCATTTCATCTACTATTGTTTTGCATTGTAAAGAACACACTGTAACTTACTGTTACTTTTGTGATGCACAGAATGTAAAAATATCTAATTAAATATAAAGCTTTAAAGCGGCATTTTCTTTTATTCCTTAGCTAAAATAAAAGTCTGTCCGTTTCCTGTAAGAAAAAAAATTCGGTCGAAATTACTACACCGCTACCAACCCCGTAAAATTTAGATTTACTTTTTATTTTTGTAATTGTTATTATTATTATCATCAATATGACAATACACTTTCAAGATAATTTAATTCGAAATTTTCTTTATACAAGCCATTTATCGTTTGCTTCTTACTCTTGCATAAAAAACAATTTAGCAACAAATATATACTCATTAGATGCAGTTTTTTTATAATAAAATATTAGATTGAATTATTGTTTTTATTTACTGTAAAATGAGGCTATACTTGTTGTAATATATGTACTGTTCAGAACTCTCAATAAATTTGTAGAAAATGTGGTCCAATTCAAACAGGAGCTGAAACTCATTATGGCTTACTCGCCTTGTATCCAGGAGAAGGGGAACTTTGGAATGCTGTGACGTCGGCGTTGCCATAGTAACGGACCGAACGGCGCCCACGTCAGCAACGCGTGTACAAACAAGTTAGTCTCGCGACCTCGCGGACCAAAGTTTTGTCAACAATTGGACACGCTAACCGGAAAGAAGTTTTGACGATCTTTCTATTCTAAACAACTATAAATATAATGGCAGTTGGTCCGCCCAGAAGCCACAAATTAAAATGTACTTGATTTTTTTATGTAATTTTATAATAAAAATGTGATAATTATTTGCTATTAAATAAAATAAAAAAATGCATATATTGACTTTTTTGCATAAAATGACTTTTGGATGCATAATTAGATTAAAAAAATTAAACATATTATGCACATAATTTTCTTATTTCATCAAAGTGTTAGCTCTACTGATTATATTTAGAATTTAAAATTTATAAACAACACTTGGTCGCTTATACATACAATATACAGGATGTTAAAGAATGGATAAAATATTTGCAGGTTTATACATTTTTGATGTGCTAACTATGAATTATTGTGTTAATAAATTAATCACGTAAATAATGTAATAGTAGGTAGTTCATTATTATACGAGTATTTATTAAAAAATGTATGTCGGCCAGTGTCTCTAAAAATATACTCTTCTATAACCATGTCCTTAATTTTGCGAGTTTTGAAAAACATCATTTTTACTGAGAATAAGTACATTGAAATGTAGCCGTCGCCAACGTATACGGTAGCATGGTCTACCAGATATTTACCGTATTTGAAAATATACGGATAAAGCGAACATATTTAATGTTCACCTGCCCTTCTGCTTTATAATACATGGATGTATATCTTGTACGACTACAAAAAAAAAAAATCTTGTGGATTTAATGGTAATTTTATTAATATAGGATGATTTTTCAAAGTAATTTCAAAATTTTTGTCGTGTCTTAAAATTTTATTTAACTGACACTACCATATTTCTACGATAGTTTACGAAGTTGAAGTGGTTTTTCTATTCACTACTATCAAAGGTGCATAATAACCGTCAACCTTAAATTTTCCTTCTAAAATAATTTCTTTGCCACGATCTGCATGTGCAATTTTAATATTTCTATTTATCTCTTCATAAATTAACTATTGTAATCCAATTTTTGATTGATTGTCGCAGTCTAGAACCGCGCGGTGGACTAATACCAATAGTGTTGGATTTTAAAAATTTTCTCCTAAACACACGATTACAAGCTGAAGCTATCGTGACTGCCTCGGAGAATGGACACACATCGCAATCATTTAAAAAAAATAGAACTAAATTTGAGGCATGCACGGCGATATATGTCAACATCCAAAATACAAAATTCTATTATTTCATTTTTCATATCAAATACAGTCTGATCATTTACTTGACTATTATACCATTCCAAAAAAGATTTACGAGAACTCGAATGATATCTGCACTATAATACTCAATGACAAGCAAAGAACTGATATAATTTACATTATCTTGTGTATTAAAATAATGCGGGAAATAATCTTTTTTATAGACGCCGGTAAATACATTGCTTTAGTTAATTTTGCCAAAGACATTGGTAAATAGTGAATTCAGTCAATAAATCTAATTTGTTTATTAATATACAATAGTTAAATCTTTGTTCAATTGAAAATAATTTTTGGTTTTATATTTAAATGTTCCACAATGTTTTTCAAAATAAATTGAATGCATTTTAATGGTGAGCGTGGTTTATTTTCGGAATATACTTCAGTTTGGTTAAGGATTGTGAAAGGTTTAGTATGTTAGACTCTTGGAATGCGTTCAAATACGAAAATTTTCTTGGAATTTTTTTTTAAATGTTGCGTTCAGGTTTTTACCTTTACAACAACTTATAAATCGTATTCAGGAAAGTAAAGTAGTATGAAGATGGGTTCTTGTTTCGACTGAGCTAACATTATGACTAATTGTTGTTTTTATATGTTCTTTTCCGTAATAATCATCGTTAATGATTGGTATTTTTATAGTATCCCTAACATATTTTTTAAAGTACAAATATCGCTGCAGTATTTCTTGATACAATGGCCACTTTTCGTGAGCAGGTAGTTTTGAAATTAATATTTTTTGCATGTCGTTATCAAGCTGATTGAATGCATTGCCATTATTATTAGTATACTCGGTACTGTTACTTTCTTTTTGTAATGGATTTAAATTTTCGGGTGATATTATTATAATTTTATAGCATACTCCATGATTTAATTTTTTTTTTGATTAAATTTTTTTAAGGTATTTCGGCACTCACGCCACTAATACCCTCGGTACTCAAGTGAATTTTACATGGTAATAAATATGTTTTAGTACATTATATTTGATTGAACAGGTTGATTTGTTTCAGGTAAGTTATTAAATTGTATGTATGTTCTGTGTTGTCTGCCAGTGCTTGTTTTAGTGTTAAAGGTATGTTGTGTTGTAGTCTTTGTTACATTGTATTATTATATGTTCGACTGTGGTTTGTGTGTTACATGTGTCACATATGGTTGGTGGTGTTTTTTGCATGATGTGAGTGTGAGTGAGGCGGTTAAGTCCGATTCTCAGTCTTTTTAGGACGGTTTGTGTTTTTCTTTCTTGGGGGATAGTTCATTCTTGTGTGTTTTTTTATTAATCTTAGTTTGTTATTCGTTTTCTCTTTCCATTGAGTTTCCCAGAGCTTCTTGATTTTCATCTTTACCGTGCTTTGGATATCTTCTGGTGGTACGGGGATGTTCAGTATTTCTTCTATACTTCCGTCTTTTGCAGCTTTGTCCGCTTTCTCATTTCCAGGAACGTATGTCGGTGTCCATATAATTGTTATTTCTTTCCCTGATATATCATGGTCATTGTTTGGAATATTCGGATGATATTAGGCTTTGTTACTGTCCAGTGAGGGTGTTTATGGAATGTTTTTTGGGAAACTTTAGAAAGTATGAGTTGGATGTTTTGTAGATCGGCTATAATCTTTTTTTTGTAGAAGGGTTTCGTTTTTAATTTCTGTTTCAGATGTAGATTTTATCGTATGTCGGGATGTTAGGGTTTTTGGATAGTTTTGTGACGTAATTTATTGTTAGTTGCATTCTTCTTAGGTCCAATGGGGGTTCTCCTGCTTCTGTTAGTAGACTGTCAACTAGGCTCGTCCTAAACACTCCAGAAGCTATTCTAATTGCAGTGTTATATATCGGATTAAGTAGTTTTACCTTGGATGTCTTTGCGGTTGAGTATATCAGGTATGCATAATCCAGTTTGGATCGAATAAGAGCTTTATAGATATTTATTATTGATTTTTTATGTGCTCCCCATTTCAAATGCCCTAATGCTTTGATGATGTTGAGTTTTTGTGTACATTCTTTTTTGAGTTGTAGTATGTGGGGTACCCATGTTAATTTGGAGTCAAATTTTATTCCAAGGAATTTGACAGTGTTTACGTATTCTATATTTTTGTTTTGTATTTTTAGTGTGGGGTGCTCGTAATCTTTCCTGGTTTTGTGAAAGTGTATTGCTTGAGTTTTTTCTTCGAAGAAGCTTAGTCCTGTTGTTTTCGCCAATTGTTCTGTACTAGTTTTTGTTTCTTGTATTTTGATTGTGTTTATGTTTCTTCCTTTATAGTATATAACGACGTCGTCTGCAAAGAGCATAAGTTGGCAATTGTTTTGGATGAATTGTTTGATGTTATTCATAGTAATGAGGAATAGAGTGACACTTAGGATTTCTCCTTGGTTACGCCGTTATGCTGGTTTTTTTCCTCTGACAGGCATCCATTTGCTTTTACTCTGAATTTTCTATTTTGGAGAAACTTTATAATTTATTTCATGATAATTCCATTCAATTTGTATTCTTTTTAATAGATACTATAATGTGTCTTCGGATAAATTAGAGAGCATTTGATATGGAATGCCGTCGGGGCCTGGGCTACTTCTTCCTTTATTGTTTACTAGAGCGTGTTAGGAGTTCTTGTGCAGAAAGAATGTTCCCATACTGAAGAAGAGAGTTTGATAGCACATGGGCGGGGCCGGATAAACCACGGAGCCATGACGCCACGGCACCAGAGTCCTCGATGTTTAGGGGTACCGTCCAGCGGATATCTATTTATCAAATTTACATCACTCTTTTTAAAATTTATTATACTAATTATATTCATATTATAATTTACAAAATATTTAATTTTAATATGTTACAAGTTATAGAAGAGACGAAATTCCGTGCTTTACTGCCTTTTATTTTCCTCTGCGTCATACGTACGGCATAAGGAGAACGGAGTCTCGAACTATGTGGCTGTGACAACACTGTGTCTAGTTCTGTGGTTCAACAGATCAATAATGCTCAATCCTAGATTGAATGCTTTGGGGTTAAAGAGTATTGAAAGCAAAATACTGGAGAACTTAGATTTTAGTGCCGTAGTAGAAGACTTTGCTGTATTCAAAGCGCGGAAGGTCTCTTTATATTATGTTTTGTTTGTTTATTGTAGAATCTTATTTTATTTATTTTTTTTTGTTATTAATATTAGTAAAAACATTTCCGAGTAAACAAATTTTTCATTCCAATTATTTGGATGCTAGTCTCAATTTTATATTACTTATAATAATGATTATTATAAGTATTAATATTTTTATTCCATTTTATTATTTAAATAAATATATTCATATTTCAACTGGACATTTTTTTAAAAACAAAGTTCAGTTTAAAAAATAGGAGGAGGGGATTCAATGATTAATTTGGCTCCAGGTTCCCGATTACCTTAATCCGACACTGCACATGGGTTGTGGATGAAATTCGTAAAGCAATTCAATATGGGTACAAAATTATTAAAATACATGAGGTGTGGCACTACAATGTTACCATATATGATAAAAATACAAAGTCTGGCGGTTTATTTGTTAATTATGTCGACAATTATTTTAAAATAAAATAAGAGTTATCGAGATATCCGGTCGAGTGTGTTGATGAAGTCAGGAGTAGTTTACACAGAAGGGAATCAAACTTGATTAAAAAATATTCAGGAAAACGAAGGAAGAGATCGTTGAGTAAACTTATGCTTAATTCTTTTTGGGGTAAGATATTTTACATTAATTATATTTTAAAATAAAACTAATGATTAATTTTTAAAATTATTTACAGGAAAATTCACCCAAAAGGAAAATATGAAAGGTACTTCGGTCCTGTTGAGTCCTGAAGACCTATACGAACTTCTCGTGAACCCCGCTGTTGATGTACACATCATTATTCTGGCTGGTGATCAGATGGTGTACGCCAGCTGGAAGCATGAGACAGAATGTGGTTATCGCTGCTTATACCACTGCACAAGTTTATTTTCGTCTCTACGAATTCATAGCTCTTTTAGATCGACGAGTTCTTTATTACGATATTGATTTAATTATTTATAGATGTTTACCCAATGAAAATAAACCGCCTGTAGGTAATTTTTTGGGAGATTTAAGAGATGAATTAGAATGTTATGGTCTGGGGAACTATATTACTGAATTTGTTTCGGGTGAGCCAAAAAATTACGGATATAAAGTATTTTGTACAAAAGATACGGTGGTGAAAGAAGTTAGTAAAATTAAAACGGTTACATTAAATGACAAGAGATCACAAATTCTAAATTTTGATTCTATAAATAAATTAATTACAAATAATGTTGCTGAGGCAGATCCAATAGTATTAATTTCAAATAATACTAAATGTACCCAAAATCTCACTGTACAAAATTAATTTTATGTAACGTCGTTTAATTGAAAATTATGATTCAATACCATACGGATTTAAAAGAAATAGAATGAACAATTAGTGTTGATAATAATTATATATTTTAAATATAAATATTTTTTTGAATGTAATGTTAGTTGGTAGTAAATATTTTGTGCATTTGCATTTTCAAGTTGTTTATCATCAGGGTGATTTTTTATCTGGTTAAGTTTTATGTATACCTAATTTGTGACGATTGAGGAATTTAAAAAAAAACTAAGTTTTGTTGTTCAAATATATAAATAGAATTTGACTTTTTTAACTATGTTTTTATATTTTGTTGTTATAAATAGTGTGAAATTAAATTAAATTTGTCATTTAAATTTTACTATTTGTGTAAACAACATGAACATACAGTTTAAACATCTGTTTTCATCTATAGTCGCAGGCCCCTCAGGCAGCAGAAAATCATATTTTGTTAATAATCTTATAAGTAATAAGTGTGATATCAGCGATGCAAGTCTTGAAAAAGTATTTTGTCACTACTGTTACTGGACAAAGCTATTTAAAAATATGAAACACGTTGAATTCATAGAAGGTTTATCTGACATAGAAAGTATCCATGGAAATATACCACAATTAATGATAATTGATGATCTCATGAGAAAAGCAGATGTTGGCATTGTGGACATATTTACAAAGTGGTCCCATCATAAAAATTAATCATGTTTTTTCTAACTCTAAATTTATTTCATCAGGGTAAAGGACAAAGAAATATATCATATAATGCTAATTACATAATTTGTTTTAAAAATCCTAGATATAAAGCTCAAATTAATCACCTTTCACGACATGTTTGTCCAAAAAATACTAAGTATATACAAGAAGCATATAATGACACTACATCGGAACCACACGTGTATTTAATCTTCGATTTAAAACAAACCACTTCTGAATGGTAACGTTTCAGAACATCACGTGACGTAAAAAGTATAAAAGAAACAGTTTAGATTTTCCAGCAATTATAACGCTATCATGTCTAAAACAGTGATTAATAACGCTGATTTATAGGCTCATACCAAGCTGTCGAATGGCTTTACTAAAATGTTCAGATTCGAACTATGTTCGTTGTATCTGCAAATGTATTTATAACACAATACATGGTAAAACTCCTTTCAACAACAATCTGTATTATGTTGTCATAAAAACATTTTTTAGCAGTTTAATAAAAACTTAAATCATTCATAGTGTGACATACTATCCTCTAAGAATAATTTCCTACCTAACTGAAGTAAATCCTCGTAAAACCAACGTAGTAATTCCTCTATCAACCAGTAGCAAAAACATAAATCCGCTGACTACAGCGGTTTTACCAACTTAAACAAACCAAAATCAACATGCAGACACCTACACCGCAAACCGATACGTCAACTTCAAAGCCAACATTCGCCAACATTTCGGCAGACAAGTTATAGCCTCCTTTCCTATTAAAGAGCAAGCAATACTTATGAACTCGGTAGATGGCCTTAAGATCAAAGAATATATTATTGGAATGGGAAATATTATCGGCCATAAAAATGTTCTCTTTGCTTCTAGAATCTCAAAAAACCGAATATGCATATGCGTACACAATAAAGAACTAGTAGATAAATTAATTCAATCTCGCAGTACTATCACAATTGAAAATAACGAAATCAACATTCGACGCTAATAACACCATCTGAACGACTAATTTTATCTAACGCATGCCCTTCTATACCACACAACATAATCGAGGAACGACTAAAACAGAAGGAACTAAAACTGGTCTCCCTTTAAATTTCCTACGAGTAGGAATAGAAAATGAGGAATATATACACGTACTAAGCTTCAGACGGCACGTCTATATCGCACCAATAGACAACCAAACAATACCAGAATCTATTGAACTACAAAATATTTATAACCGAGGACGGTATCTCATGTTTCATTTGTAAAAAAACGGGACACACCAGTAACCAATGCGAGTCCAACACAAACACGACAACAGGCCAACCAAAAATCCTAAAAGTAAAACAATTTCCAGACACCGAGACACTAACAGAAATCAACGAAGCTCAATTCACAAACAAAGATAACGAACAAAAACTAGACCAAAACATCGACCCCGAAACAACAATAAGACAACAATCTAAAAAACCAAAAACAAACACAACTAATTCCTCTCAACACCTCGACGAACTTCTTGCCCCAGCTAAAGAGGAAATTGAAAATAACCAAAGCAAATATGTCCTCAACTACGAAGAACTAAAAGAATTCTTGGAAAATACATATAATAACCCGGACCCACTAAGCACTGCAAGAGAATTCACAAACAACGTTCCAGGAAGAGTTTCAGGACTAGCGAGTGGAAGGTTCTGGGTTCAAATCCTGGCGAATGCTTATGATTTTTCAAAAATTTCTAACAAAATTATAATTAACACCAATGTCATCATTTTGTACACCTTCCCGTACAGTTGTTGATCCAGTTTCACGTAGACGATGAGAAATGCGCGCAAATAGGCGATGGGAATGTTGGTGTCTATTTGGATATCTGTCTTGGTATTCTCTGGACGCATAACGGGCATTACCATTACATAATCTATAAATAAACATCATAGCTGCATATTCAGCAGTACTATAACCATCCATTATGAATCAAAAATACAATCAAAAGTACATCAATTTTTAATTAAGACAAATAAGGTATGACTTTTCAATAAAACTATTGTTTTCCGAAAGTATCTTTATGACAAAAATTTGAAAATTTTGTGTTATTTATAGAACTTCAACCTCTTTTATTTTGGTAACTAGAAAGATTAGGATCTAAGTCCATATGACATTTCTAGCTCAAAATGACCTCAGGAACAAGCTGTTAAAGATTGTTACACTAGTCCTGCAACACCCTGTGTATACAAATATCTGACAGAAAAGGCAATAAAAACAAAATTCTCCAAACTATCCATAAAAATAAAAAATCATTTGAAAAAAGAAATACACACAGAAATAACTTTGAGCCAGGAATCCCTAAATTCACTCTCCAGCTTAGAATCACTCTCACAAAACCTATGATACTCCAGTGGAATTGCAATGGCTTCTTCGCCCACCTAGGCGAAATAAAAACACTGATATCAGACCTCAATCCGCAATTAATTTGTATTCAAGAAACACGCTTCAAAATTAATCAAAACGTCACACTACAAAATTACACAGCGTACAGAAAAGACAGATGCAACCGAGCTAATGCAAGCGGAGGAGTAGCAATCTTCACAAAAGATAACTACAAATACCATCAAATACATATACCAGACAAAATTACTGTCTGGTGCATATATTTCCCTCCTAATCAGAGAATAAATGAAGACGAAATAAACACACTACTACAACAACTCTCAAAACCCTACATACTAGTACCAGAGGTAGAACGATAGAATACATAATAAATATACACGACCTAGCACTTTTAAACGACGGAACGAATACACATTTCTGCAACAGAACCGGTAACTTCTCAGCCATAGATCTCACAATATGCGATCCACAAATCGCTCACAACTTTTCATGGGAAGTAATACAATGTTTATTTAATAGCATTTCCCTATAACAATTTCAACCGGAACAAAACTAGACACCGAACCCAATATACGCGACATGGAATTTTAAAAGAGCCAACTGGGACCTCTACTCCAAATGGGTAAATCCTTGAAAGGATATAAGTAAAAGTGACAACATAAACACAATAATAGATAACTTGGTCCAAAACTTGACTAACGCAGCAAACGCAACAATTGGAAACAAGAAAATAAGAAAACATAAGAACACAGTACCATGGTGAACCACAAACTGCGAAATCGCCATAAAACAAAACAAAAAAGCACTCTACACATACAGGAAAAAGAAGACGCAAGAAAACTTCATAAATATAAAACGAACACAAGCAGTAGCAAGACGAACAATCCTAAAAAACAAAAAAAGAATCCTGGGAAAGCTTCGTGTCAACGATTACCCCCAGTACTACCCCACAAATAATATGGAACGAAATCAGAAGAATAAAAGGACGTAAAACAGCCCAGCAAATTCCAATGCACGAAACTAATAGCAAAATCATAACATACCCTCAAGAAATTACTAATACTCTAGCCGACACATTCCAGGAGAACTCATCCGACATAATCCACTCCGAGGAATTTCTACAAATCAAAGCCAACGCAGAAGAACACCAACTAATAGTTGACGACGAACCTGTTCTAACAATAAACAAACCGTTCACAATAGAAGAATTCAAACACACTCTAGTAAACAATAAAGGAAGAAGTAGCCCAGGCCCCGACGGCATTCCATATCAAATGCTCTCTAATTTATCCGAAGACACATTATAGTATCTATTAAAAAGAATACAAATTGAATGGAATTATCATGAAATAAATTATAAAGTTTCTCCAAAATAGAAAATTCAGAGTAAAAGCAAATGGATGCCTGTCAGAGGAAAAAAACCAGCATAACGGCGTAACCAAGGAGAAATCCTAAGTGTCACTCTATTCCTCATTACTATGAATAACATCAAACAATTCATCCAAAACAATTGCCAACTTATGCTCTTTGCAGACGACGTCGTTATATTCTATAAAGGAAGAAACATAAACACAATCAAGGAAAAAATACAAGAAACAAAAACTAGTACAGAACAATTGGCGAAAACAACAGGACTAAGCTTCTTCGAAGAAAAAACTCAAGCAATACACTTTCACAAAACCAGGAAAGATTACGAGCACCCCACACTAAAAATACAAAACAAAAATATAGAATACGTAAACACTGTCAAATTCCTTGGAATAAAATTTGACTCCAAATTAACATGGGTACCCCACATACTACAACTCAAAAAAGAATGTACACAAAAACTCAACATCATCAAAGCATTAGGGCATTTGAAATGGGGAGCACATAAAAAATCAATAATAAATATCTATAAAGCTCTTATTCGATCCAAACTGGATTATGCATACCTGATATACTCAACCGCAAAGACATCCAAGGTAAAACTACTTAATCCGATATATAACACTGCAATTAGAATAGCTTCTGGAGTGTTTAGGACGAGCCTAGTTGACAGTCTACTAACAGAAGCAGGAGAACCCCCATTGGACCTAAGAAGAATGCAACTAACAATAAATTACGTCACAAAACTATCCAAAAACCCTAACATCCCGACATACGATAAAATCTACATCTGAAACAGAAATTAAAAACGAAACCCTTCTACAAAAAAAAGATTATAGCCGATCTACAAAACATCCAACTCATACTTTCTAAAGTTTCCCAAAAAACATTCCATAAACACCCTCACTGGACAGTAACAAAGCCTAATATCATCCGAATATTCCAAACAATGACCATGATATATCAGGGAAAGAAATAACAATTATATGGACACCGACATACGTTCCTGGAAATGAGAAAGCGGACAAAGCTGCAAAAGACGGAAGTATAGAAGAAATACTGAACATCCCCGTACCACCAGAAGATATCCAAAGCACGGTAAAGATGAAAATCAAGAAGCTCTGGGAAACTCAATGGAAAGAGAAAACGAATAACAAACTAAGATTAATAAAAAAAACACACAAGAATGAACTATCCCCCAAGAAAGAAAAACACAAACCGTCCTAACAAGACTGAGAATCGGACTTAACCGCCTCACTCACACTCACATCATGCAAAAAACACCACCAACCATATGTGACACATGTAACACACAAACCACAGTCGAACATATAATAATACAATGTAACAAAGACTACAACACAACATACCTTTAACACTAAAACAAGCACTGGCAGACAACACAGAACATACATACAATTTAATAACTTACCTGAAACAAATCAACCTGTTCAATCAAATATAATGTACTAAAACATATTTATTACCATGTAAAATTCACTTGAGTACCGAGGGTATTAGTGGCGTGAGTGCCGAAATACCTTAAAAAAATTTAATCAAAAAAAAAATTAAATCATGGAGTATGCTATAAAATTATAATAATATCACCCGAAAATTTAAATCCATTACAAAAAGAAAGTAACAGTACCGAGTATACTAATAATAATGGCAATGCATTCAATCAGCTTGATAACGACATGCAAAAAATATTAATTTCAAAACTACCTGCTCACGAAAAGTGGCCATTGTATCAAGAAATACTGCAGCGATATTTGTACTTTAAAAAATATGTTAGGGATACTATAAAAATACCAATCATTAACGATGATTATTACGGAAAAGAACATATAAAAACAACAATTAGTCATAATGTTAGCTCAGTCGAAACAAGAACCCATCTTCATACTACTTTACTTTCCTGAATACGATTTATAAGTTGTTGTAAAGGTAAAAACCTGAACGCAACATTTAAAAAAAAATTCCAAGAAAATTTTCGTATTTGAACGCATTCCAAGAGTCTAACATACTAAACCTTTCACAATCCTTAACCAAACTGAAGTATATTCCGAAAATAAACCACACTCACCATGGTTAGTTTTTTCAGTAATCGGTTTCATTACGGAACATGGTTTCTGAACTTTGTGGTTAGTTTCCAGTAACCAAACTAACCGTGCTACGGCGGCGTTTAGTTTGGTAACTTCACTGAGTTGTTCACAAAATTGAAGAGGATTTGGCGGGATTTATAGTCTTTGTAATTATTGTGAAAAAGATATTTATTATGCAGGTAAGAATTTTTTTTGTTACTTTATATCTTTATTAGATGTTTACAGAGTAATAAAATTATTGCATTTTGTATATTTCTATTGAAATTAAAATTTTAAGATTAATACTAGTATGCTGAAAAAAAGGAGCAATTTTTTATTATAATATAAGATATTCAGTGTGATTATATGCTTATAGTATTATTACTATAAGTATATTTTTGTAGAATTTAACATATCGTTGTGCTGTTTGTAAACACTATCGAAGTGTTAGGTACAAGTATTTCACCACATAAATGTTTGCACTACACGGACGATGGGAAAATATATAAAACCAAAGATACAAATAATAAAATAGAAAAAGTACTAGACTCTACAAATGAATTTGACTAACCGCAATATAATAACCGGCAAGTGTGGAAACAAATTAGTAATACACTAAAATTAAATAATATAGACAAAAGTGGAACAATGTGCGCCTAGAAGTGGAGAAAATAAAAAAAAACATATCTTAGAGTCAAAAAACATAATAGCTCCACCGGAAATGACAAAAAAACGTGGGTATTTTGGAATGTAAGTAAAGTGTAACAGTATATAAAAGAGTATTTTTTTTTTTAAACAATTACATTTTACAAAAAAATCCGGCAATAGCACAGGTATTGACAATTTCAAGCACAAGCATAATGACACACCGGACCAATGAGCCATCTAGTTCTAAAAGTTTTGAGGTAATGAATAATGTAAGCACGTCAAAAATAAAGGAAACATCACGTTTAAAAACAAGAAGCAAAAGGTATGTTTTTTTTGTAGCATATTACTTTGTATTTTATTCAATTTTATTTTTATTAGTTTACGTATACAGAAAACAAATGCCGAAGCAAAAGAGAGAAGGCACCGATAACGAATGGAGCAGAAGAAACGGATGTTTGCCGAATTTATGGCAAAAATGTTCAAAGATTAATTTTTATGACTTTATAAAAAGACTGATGAAACTTGTGATACAAAATGTTTTTTTTTATTTTTAAGTATGCTTATTATTTAATTTTTTTGTGTAGTTTTTGTATGTCACGTTAGACAAGTGTTATAGAAAATGTCATATTTACTTATTACCTGTTAAAACTCTATATTTTATTTTTTTTTAAATATATTTCAGACAAGTGTGATGCAGAATGCAATATATTTTATTAATTTATTACCTTTTATAAAGATCATTTATATTTTTTTATAACTTTTGTAAATATTTATACTCTTATAAGGTATTAAAAGTTAAATAATTTGATATAATATATATTTTTTACATTCTGTACATTTGTTCACACAATTTGTTTCTTTTTGCATTCCTCTCTCTCTCTCTTTCTCTTCTCTTTCTTCATTTATATGTTCTATATTATCTTCAATATTTAGCAATATTTCTTTATTTACTCTAATCTCCATTACATCATTTTGTAATATGCATGCGTTATGGAGAACACAGCATGCTAATATGTATTCCGGAATCTAATTTAGACAACGAAAATCCATGAATTTCAAAATTCGAAACCGTTTTTTTTTTAAGAAACCAACACAGCTTTCAATCGTACTGCCAACGGAACACAAATGGTAATTAAATTGTTGTTGTGCTGGTGTCAGGTAGCCTTTGCACGAACTGGCGTAAGCAGTTGCCCATCTATTGGGTATTGTTTATCTCCAAGTAAATGTGCATCCTCGGAAAACATTTCTTCTGCTCTATCATTTATATATGTCCACAATTCAGTTCTTTAAAACTGTTGAGTCGTGAACAGAACCAGTCTCGCCTGCATATATAAATATATATATATATATATATATATATATATATATATATATATATATATATATATATATAAAAATTATGTTGGCTGCATCATAATATTTCATCATATTGCATGAGAAGTAGACGACATTATATCATATAACCAACTCATTCCCATAGAAATAAGAGTAGATAAGAAAAGTTATAAAAGTATGTTATCATGTATCTCCAGCCAGTTCTAGCTGGCTCTCTGACTTGTAAACTATTTGTGTTTAATAAAAATAGTTTTTTTTAAACTAAGTTTAATTATTGATTAACATAATTAGCTCAGTCGGTAGGATCAATAAAACGTAGAAACAATCACCGTACCAGTAAAACAGGATTGTGGTGAATTTCAATTCTTTACTACGACAAACTCCTACATAAACTCAAACGGCTTCAACCTTGAACCTATCAGGGTCTAACCACGACCCAACTGTAAAAGAGCCCAGCAACCCACCAGGATCACGCCTTCCGAACTTCGAGGTATCACTGCCCTACGAGACGCACATCCATCCATTTCCGAAGACTTGCTGTTCCAGCAGACCAACAAACATCGAAGAACTCCAGAAAATGTTAGCAAACCATCAAGTTTGCATCCTACTACTTATCGTTACATTGTAAGCAAATATTTTAATATTGTAATTTTTGTTACACTAAAGGGGTAGCTCTAGTGAAAGAACTAGTAAAAAAACCAACCGTGAGACCGGCACAGTCTCAACACACACACACTGTATGTATAGTAGTGATAATTCCTCAAACTCAGCTGATTCTGACAATTCTGATAACGAAACAATAAATAATTCTAATTTGCGTATTACACTTCGACCAAGTAGATAAAAAATGGCGACCACTACAATAGGCGAAATTTAAACATTCTTAAAAACTATCCCTGTATATGCGGGAAATGTAAAAACACTACCCGGTTTTATTAGACAAACCGGTATTATTATGAATGTATTTAATACTTTTGCTTTAACCAACAATCAAAAACTATTTATTTATGGCATGATAAAATAAAAGTTGGTAGACCAAGCCGCTGAAATAATCAGCAATAACGAATACGCGAGCTGGGAAGAGCTCAAACTCTTCCTAACTACTAATTATACGGATAAAAGTACGCCAGAAACACTGATAATTGAAATAATGGAAACTAAAAATCATAATGATCCAGAGAAAACATTAAAAATAATTAATGACAAATATTTACAATACAAATAAAAAATATTAATAAAGGAGTATAGTCAACTCCAAAAGAACGCCATATTACAAGAAAATCAAAAATTTATTGTAAACAAATTCATATCTATGTTACCTATATCAATAAAGGGTTCATTCATTATCAAAGAACCCACTACACTTGAGCAGTGCGAATTAATGTTGAAAAATGAATTTAGCTTCATAAATACACATCAACACCAATCACCTCTGTTGAAAACACAAAATAAAGTTAATCAAAATTTTAGAAACAATATCCCACCTAAACCTTTTCCTGGTCAATACTTCCCCTCAGCACCTATAAAATTTCAAAAAGATCAGACAAATAAACCCTTTGCACCAAGACAAAATCTTAAAAATCTATACGACACTAAAAGACAGTTCCAACCTAAACCTATGACGTTCCAAACAAGCACAACACAACCCATGTCCGCACAAACTATTCAAGGAAATTATTTGTGTCACGAACCAGACGAAAAAGATTATTTTCCAAACTAGACCACTGAAAAATTTGAAGACTCCGAGAACACTGACGAGACTTTTTTAGAAATAGAGACTGAGGAAATCGAGAACACCTGGTAATAAAATAAAAAACAACAAAGACAAAATTAATTGTCTTTAAATGCTCACTTGGTGAAACTAGGTTTAATAATAAAATATCAAAATAAACACTTGTCTAAGTCTCACAAAATTCAGCCTTCAAGTCACCTTATGAGGGCATCGTCCGAGGCTGGCCAGCACAGTTGGTAACCATAGACGCGTTTCGCTCTTATTAGAGCACATCAGTATGGTATAACCCACTTCTTCACCTAGAACAAAGTTCACGTGAAGAAGCTGGTGACGAAGGACTGTGTCAGCAGAGAATAAGATCTCTAAAGAACGGTAAGATGACATGAGAAGTTCTATCGAACCAGTAATGCCATCTACCAAAAAAAAACATAGCTCACTGTATATCTCGAGACTGTAAGATGTCACAGGGATTAGCAGATGATATAAATAGAAAATTTTACAGCAAAAACTACTGCATAACCCAAACAACAGACAAAAATATTATCATCCAAAGAACAAATGATATTATGATTATATTCCACCTAATCACTAAACAAAAATATAATGATAAACCATTATTAAAAGATCTCGACAAACTCTTAAAGGAACTAAGGGACTATTTAATACTAAATAAAATAAAAGAAATTAACATACCTAAAATAGCTTGTGTCCTAGACCAACTCATGTGGGATAAAGTAAAACAAAAATTAGGAAAAATCTTTGAAGATACTAACATCATTATGAATGTATACTCTCTACCATTAGTTAACAATAATGAAAAATCTAATTCAAGTGACTATAACAATGTAAATGATAATAATACAATCCAAAGTTCTAACGAAAACGAAGTTTCAGGCATTAAATACTTAGATGAAAGAATAAATATTGCAAAGAACCAGATCATCTTTTATAAAACCCAAGAAACTTTCAACCTACACCAGTTTACACCAATACCTATGATTCAAAACAAAAATTACGTAATCATTAACGAAAAACAACAATTATATTTCTTAAAAGAAATAAATTATAACATCAATGAATGTACCCTAGTTGATGACTTATATTTATGTGTTACTAAATATTTAGAATTAAGTAGTTGTTTACAAAATATTGTACTTAAACAAAGGAATGAAGAATGCAAATACCATGCAATTGAGAAATTAAATAATTTTGAACAAATAAGTAATACAAACGAATTAATAATTTTTAGCCCAAAAAAGCAACAGATAACGATAAATTGTAGAGATATAACAATTAATCAAAAACTGGAAGGAATATTTAAAATTAAATTAAATAATGACTGTCAATTTAATAAATACCTCTTTAAAACCATTGTTCAGAAATATAAAGAAATTCAATTTAAAGATTTTGATAAAACACACATTGAACTAAATATAAAAGAAATTAAATTTAAAAATGTCTCCAATATTATATCAGACAACTTACACTTGTAGAAAATTGAAAAATTACAAATAAACAGCAATCATCATTCCTAGTAATTTATTCAATCCTTATAATAGGATTAACCTGTTTTATAATTTTTAAGTTTTTATTACCAAAAATAAAAAAATATGTAGTAAATAAGAGAACTAGATTAAATAATAGAGATAGCCTAGGTTAAATATGATGAAATAACTAAAAGGGGAGGAATTATGTTGGCTGCATCGTAATATTTCATCATATTGCATGAGAAGTAGACGACATCATATCATATAACCAACTCTTTCCCATAGAAATAAGAGTAGATAAGAAAAGTTATAAAAGTATGTTATCATGTATCTCCAGCCAGTTATAGGTGGCTCTCTGACTTGTAAACTATTTGTGTTTAATAAAAATATTTTTTTTTTAAACTAAGTTTAATTAGTGATTGACATAATTTATATATATATATATATATATATATATATATATATATATATATATATATATATATATATATTGTGACGAAGTGTGCTCGTCACAAATATTGTTATGTAGATCACGATCGCGGAAACGTCTGTATCTCGCGAACGCAACACCTGAGAGACGCGAAAAAAACAACACCGGGTTCACAAGTAAGACGCGCATCAGAAAATTGCTATTTAAACTAGATCACGGACCGGGTAGTCCAGTTTCCGTTTATAACCAATCCGCCCTATATGTTAACATAGGACGGACTAACTTTGACACCCTAGGACTCGTTTAATTAACAAAACAGTATATAAACCGCGCTGCCGAGACAGCCAAGACAGTCAATCTTTCATTGTGAACTATTCGACATCTCTGCTACCGTCTTCCAGTCACCAGGCCACTCAGACTTCTAGGTAAGAAAAGCACTCCTGTTTATTTACCGTACCGTACTGTGCTTCCTCGAGGTCTCGTGCCACTTTCCGTTTGGAACTCTTGTGCGATCACCGAACCACTCACATTGGCGTCTGTCGTGAGCGAATCCGAGACGTTGCTGTGGGCCGTTTGCGTAACCGTAACTTCGCGACTTCGTCGCGTGCTACCTTCCGTTTTAGGAACTCTTGTGCGACCACCGGACAAATCACTTTGGCGTCTGTCGTGAGCGAATCCGAGACGTTACAGTGAGGCGTTTTGCGTGCACGGCCGGAGTTCACACCGTAACTTCGCGACTTCGTCGCGTGCCACCTTCCGTTTTAGGAACTCTTGCGCGACCACCGGACAAATCACTTTGGCGTCTGTCGTGAGCGAATCCGAGACGTTACAGTGAGGCGTTTTGCGTGCACGGCCGGAGTTCACACCGTAACTTCGCGACTCCGTCGCGTGCCACCTTCCGTTTTAGGAACTTTTGTGCGACTACCGGACAAATCACTTTGGCGTCTGTCGTGAGCGAATCCGAGACGTTACGGTGAGGAGTTTTGCGTGTACGGCCGGAGTTCACCACGACTAATTTCGCGAGACGCGTCGCGGAATCGTTTCCGACACACCAGCCGTCGTCCAGAGAACCCCATCGTCGCGACGCCCGGCGTCGATTTTCCGGAAAAGTGAAAAACCACTCATCGCGATCATTACGAGTCGACCAGCCGCTATTACGGGAACCCCACCACCGCGACGCCCGGCGTCGATTTGTGACCAACCCGCGATTTCGCCGTTTCCGAACCCGCAGGCCTACACCGCGGGCCCCGACCGTCGCTCCGGACATACCGGCGTCCCGACGCCAGGCGTCGTTTTCCCAAAAACGTCACCTCTGTATTCTCCGATCCCGCCTCAGTATATCCTACACCTGCCGTTAATCAACGACATTTCTGTAGTGACACCAGTGCTCAATAAAGACTCAATTCGTCATTTTTTACCAACTTTGTGTTTCTTTTTGAAAACCCTATTGTCTCCGAAACCGCTATCCGACCGTTGGCGCCCGAGCAACCTCACGCCAGCATTTTGTCGACGAGTCCGCCATAACTCGTCACAATATATATATATATATATATATATATATATATATATATATATATATATATATATATATATATATATATACATACATACATACATAATACATATATCCCATTAAATGGGGTAGCACAAACCCGCCAACATTCTCATCCTGACACACGATACTCGATTCGACCACATTAACACTTCCTCCATACAAACTCTTTCTTTTCTCACAACCAAAATCCATCAACACACAACAAACATTCATCCACTCGCTAGTGTACACTGCGCTTGTTTCTGAAGATGGTCTCCACACAATTGCAGGTAAACACTCGAAACATCTAACCAATTAATCTAAAATCAAGAATCATACGCTTTTCTTCATTCATCTTATTTATCCCGCAATTAATTTTCTCCAAACATTCCTATCCTGACACACCACTTTTGCTTCAACCACATTCATAATTCTTTTCATACAAGCTCGTTTATTCTTCACGCTCAGAATCTTTCGCTCACGCAACAACCCTTCCCTCATATTCATCCACTTGTTCCTAGGCCGTCCACGCAAACTTTCACCCTCAATTTCACCAACATACACCTGTTTCACCAATCTGTCATTCGACATACGTTCTACATGACCAAACCATCTCAACTGACTTATTCCCACTCTTCTTACAACATTCTTCCCAATCTCACATTCATCATACACCAATGTATTCCGGACACGATCTCTTCTAGTATATCCACACACACCCCGCAAATATCTCATTTCCACAGCAGTTATACGCCGTTCATGTTTCTTCATCCATACCCAACATTCACTACCATACATCAACGTAGGCACTAACACACCATTATAAACACTCAATCGAGCATCTCTGGATACATTCACGTTCCGAGTAAAGGTTCCCAGAGCACCCAATATCTTACATCCAGCAGATACTCTTCTTTCAATCTCTCGATCAATACGTCCATCCCTCGAAAGCACACTCCCGAAGTATACAAACTCATTTACTTGACTCAATCTCACACCATTCACCGAAACATTGCAATCAGTCACCAAATCACTCTTCTCAAACACTAACACTTTACATTTATCAACATTCAGTAATAGATTTAAACCTTTTCCTACTTCATTTATACTTAGAATCATTCTTCTCAATTGTTCTTCAGATTCACCCATTACAACTACATCATCCGCATAAGCTAACGCAGGCACTACACTGCCACCAATACGTACACCATCCGCCCCATTCAGCGACTTTCGTAACAACACATCCATATATATATTAAACAACCACGGGGACATCCCACAACCTTGTTTCACGCCAACATCTATAGAAAACCTATCACTCAATCTACCATCAACTCTCACCGCAGCCTCGCTATCTTCGTATAATGCACGAATCGCTCCCAACAAATTACCATTTATACCGTACTCTAGAAGTACATCCCACAGAATAACTCGATGAACACTATCATATGCTTTTTTAGGATCGAGAAAGCCACAGAACACCTTCTTGTTCTTAGCAAGTGATTTCTCAACAATCATACGAAGAGAAAACAATTGATCTACACACCCTCTCTCAGGCAAAAATCCACCTTGCATATTACTCAACTTGGAGATTGTTAAGGTTCGTACCTTGTGAATAAGAATCTTCCCGTACAACTTCCCTACCACACTCAACAAACTTATCGCACGGAAATTAGTACAATCACTCGAACTACCTTTGCCCTTAAATAAAGGACAAATGATAGCACGTTTCCAATCATCAGGAGCTACACACAGTTTCAAACAAAATCTAAATAAATAAACTAACCAATCAAATAATCTCTCACCACCATACTTCAACATCTCATTCGTTATACCATCCAAACCAGGAGCTTTACCATTCTTCAAACGTAACAATGCAAAACTAACATCACTTTCATCTATATCCCATTCATCACATCTAACATTTTCTCTTGAATTTTCACTACAACAATTCGATCCATTTACGCTACCATATAAACCTCTAAAATACTCACACCATCTATTTCTAACGTCTAATTCATTCCACAATAACTCACCATTCGCACTCTTAATCACTTTTACCGCCCTTACATTACCACTGCTCAATCTCTTCACACTCAACCAAAACATTCTTTTATTCATAGTAAAATCATTCGTCATTCATCAAATCATCAAAACGCGACTTACTTTCTCTCACTACTCTCTTAACATGTTTATTTAACCTTTTATATTCTAGCAAACATTCATCACGTAAACTTCCAGGCACATCTTTTACATGTAGAAATCGCAAATACGCTCTCTTTTTCTCTTCAATTGCTTCTTTCACTTCATCATTCCACTATGCATTCCTTGGACAAGAGCCTAAACTGGATTCGCCACAAACTTCTTTTGCACATTTAAGAACTGTATCCTTAAATTTCATCCAAACATCATTTATGCTGCATTCAAAATTAGGCTCACATACAGGCAAAGATTCATTTATTTTCTCAACAAACATATCTCTAATATCCTCATTCTGTAGTACACTAGATTTCACACGAAACATTTTTTCAACATTTATCCAGATGTATACGCGACACTACCAAATAATGGTCATTCGTACCCAATTCAGCCCCACGCTTCACACGCGTATCCACAACTAAACTTCTTAGTCGTTCATCATTCAAAATAAAATCAATCACACTCCGCCTATTCTCCCTCACATTCTCCCATGTATACAAGTGAGCTAATTTATGTTTAAAGACAGAGTTGGAAACGAAAAGATCACGCTCTAAGCAGAAGGATACTATTTTCCTACCGTTTTCATTCACTCTCACATCATCATATTTACCCAATACATTCCCAGACATGCTTCCCTTTACTCCCACCAAACCATTCAAATCACCACATACGATAACTTTTTCACCTCACACAAAACATCTACATTATACACACGCATTATATTCACCAATTCATTTTCTTTTCCATTTATACCTCTAACATTCCACGTACCAAACTTACATTCATCAAATTTCGCCCATTTATTCCTCATTAGAACAAAAGATAAAAGAAATACGGTTCTCTCGGTAAAAGAAGAAGAAGTTAAGATAGCTTACCAGGCTTATCCTTAACTATAAAAGAAAGGAAATAAATTACATTCACACACCTGTCAAATGTCAATCACACCTAAAAACAAATCATAATTCACCGTATCTAAGCGTAACTAATATAAACAACTACCGATATGAAATACTATATACAAGACAAAAAAAAATAATTAAAATATTTTGAAAATCAAAGATAATACTTATTTTAGTAAAAGGATATGCACAAATTCTGGTGACAATCAATAAATATTAATCCAACTCAAAATAACCAGTGAAAACCCAAAATTAAATCCTTATTTGACGGACGAGTGTTGTTTATTGTGTTGTCTATAAGTTAGATTTATTGATTTGCAATAAATGTTTTAAAAAAAAATTATTTTGAGTGTTTTACAACATTAGATATTTTTTTTAGCTTCAGAAGTCAAAAGTTAGATACAGATTTGCTATAAGTATGTGTTGATCGTACTGGAGTGAGAATCTGACTGAGTTCCGTCTTACACAATCCTACCCAGAATGTTACGTGATTCTAAGATATGATATTACACTATTCTGGAATCGTATTGCTGGAGAGTCAGCGGTTTCTGTGGGAACACCGTTTCCTAACTCCTCCTTCGCCAGAATTGGGCTTCATCGGGGAGCTGGTGGACCGTTGTAAGGGCTGAAGTTCTCGGTTGAAGTCCAATGCATTCTCTGGACTTCGGTCTTGTCAGCGAACGTCTGTGGAACTTTCTCTTTGAAAATATTACAAGCAGGATGATAGCACCTGTAATCAAAATTATATAGAGTATTAGGGTTGAATAATTGATGATATTGTTGTCAATGGATTCTTCGAGTTTGTTCATTGGTTTCAGCTCGTTGATGGTGTTTAGTTCAATTGACATTTTTGGAATTTGTGATTTGTTGAAGTCAAATTTGTGGTTTTCGATTACTACTGGTTTGCCAAAGTTTCCGTGTTTAAATAATAAATTTTGGTTCTTGTATTCCAACAGGCAATCGTCTTCTTTTACCAGGAATATTCCTTGGAGCGTTTTTATAGTGTCGCCTTGTTTACATTTGATTTTAATTTCTTCGTGATCGGGAAATATTATTAAATGTTGATTTATGTCAGTCAAATATTCGATATGATTCTGTCTGATATTTAATTTTAGAAATTGACAATTTTCAATGTTGTTGTATGAAATGAAGTTCT
Organism: Pterostichus niger; assembly: GCA_947425015.1. Taxonomy (NCBI): domain Eukaryota; kingdom Metazoa; phylum Arthropoda; class Insecta; order Coleoptera; family Carabidae; genus Pterostichus; species Pterostichus niger. The sequence goes on from OX380350.1 coordinate 15,750,131, forward strand.
TCTCGCAAGAGTTATCGGTCAGTTCACTTATCTTGTTGGGACATTAGTATGTGTTTTCCTTATTGTAGGTACATACGTCATATAGAGATTTAATTCGTCCATCATTTATTATTCTTGATTAAGGATAACAGTTACATATTCAGTATTGAGTTTAGTAGGAATCGGGATTAGGTGAATTAACTCAAATTGCGTTTCGTAATTTATAGGAATTTCAATAAAATACGTAATTTTGTTAGATGACAATTTGCAATTTATAAAGAGCATTGTTTCTAGTTCTAGAATATTTTCTGAATTTATATTAATTGGTAACTGATTATTATAAAATTTTGAAATTTTATTTAATTCTGTGAGAAGATCGTGTGACTTGGATGTATGGTGTGTAATTTACAAAACGTCAAAGAATTTTCGACATCTTGGAGAATATTAAAAGTTAAAGTATATAAAGTGTTTAATTGTTGAAAAATATCTTTTATAAAGAGTTTGTCTTGTTCTCTAGTTCCACCGACAACAATGTGGAGTAGTTGTTCAATTTTTGATTTTAATAAATTTTCGTTTTCTATGATTGTGTCAACAGTGCTATTAAAATAGTCTATCATTTGTTGATATTGGTATTTAATTTGGTGATTTAAATTATTTTGATTCTCCTTTAAGTGATTCAAAATTTGTGTATAACGTTTATCGTCGTCTGTATCTAAATTTCCTGTTATTGATTTGATAATTGTTCCGAGGCCGTTGATTAAGCCTCTTTTAACTCGTTGATTTTCTGTTTGCTTTGTTAAATGATTAATTTTTTCGTTAATGTTATTACGAATATAATCAATTATGTTATTATTATTGTCAAATTCAGGAGAAATTAAGGATTCGTTTAAGGTTTTCATATTGTTTGTTTAAATTTTCATATTGTGTCCAAAGTGGTTGTAAGTCGTAATAGTGTATGAATATGTGTGTGGATTTTTGGAGTTTTGCGGTCCCAAGATTTATTGTCAGTAGTCTTGGATTATGTGTTATGTCTTTCATACTTAGTCCGTGGAAGTATGAGAGGTAGAGGGACCTGGAATATCCGAATTTTTATTAGAAATTTTTCGGGGTCTTCTTATATTGGAAAGGTGTATTTTAGGTTGCTTTTTGTCATTGAGGTTAGTTTCTATTTCCGCTATTATCAGGGGTTTATTTAACCTTTGTATCTTTTCTTTCTTCAATTTAGGTAATTTTGTTTTATTTACTTTTTGTTTGTTTTGAACATAAACTGTTTCAGGGATGTCAGGGAGTTCTTCTCTTGTTTCATTAATTTTAGTTATTAATTTAGATTTTCATCTTGCAATTTTTTATTAATATTTCGATACATTAGTTTAGTTTTATCTTTGTGTTGTTGTATATAGTCTTGGGTAATTTGTTTATCAAGTTCAATATCGAGAGGGGAATTTACTTCTACATGACCGTTAATAATTTCAATCGGTTTTAAATTTGTCCAACTATGATTTGTTTATTATATGCTAAAATTGCATATGATATTTTATCTTTTATCGACTCATTCTTGAAATTGTCTTGCATATTAAATAAACGAATATGTTCTATTAAAGTTGAGTGAAAACGTTCAACTAAACCATTCGAGTTTGGATTTTGTAAGCAAGTAAAATGAATTTCAATTTTATGCCAGGATAATAATTCTTTAACAACTGTATTTTTAAATTCGAGTCCGTTCTCGGATATAATTAAATTTGGTATACCATGATGGGAAAAGAATTTAGTTAATTTATTTGTAATTTCTATAGCGTTGATTGACGTTACTTTATAGGCTTGCGCGTATTTTGAAAATGCGTCAATTATTGTTACAAATTTGGAATTTTCGAGACTTAATGTGTCTACGTGTATAATGTCTAATGGTTTGTTGGGGGTCGGAGTTATATTTAATTTAGATTTTACAGGATTTCTTTCGTATTTGGCTGCTAAACATATCTCGCATTGATTAATATAATCTGTGATGGTTTTATGTTGGTTAGGCCAATAATATCTCTTTTTTATTTGATTATACACTTCATTAATGCCACGGTGATTTGTTTTGCTTTCATGATTATTTTTAATTGTTTGTAAAATTTCATCTGGGTCTTCTACATCTATTAATTTAGTATTACACTTAATAAATTTAATTTCAGAGTTTTTGAAATACTTTTGCAATACGTTGATAAATTGTTCGTATAAGGGTTGCTCGAAATATAGGTAATATTTTACTTTAGGCACAACAAATTCTTTGATAAATTTTACCGTGTTTTTTTCAAAATTTGTAATAATGTTATTCTGTATTACTGATTGTGAATAAAAATGTTTCCAGCACAAACTGTGTTATAAACATATTCTAAAACAATTTTTGAATGTTAGTTTTTAACGATTACCATCGCGGTAATGATAAAAAGTGAATTAGAATATTGTTTTTAGAATTAACTATGAAACATGATGGCCAGCTTAAATCAGAATTTATGTTAATGATAATATTTTAAGAAGATTGATTCACGGTTTCTGCATGGAGAGTGTTTAACTTGAGATATAAATATTTGATTTTTGCCATAGTTTACGGCAGATTCTGTTATCGTAATGCCTATGATAGGATTTTCTGGATTTGAATGTATAGTTTGGTCTGTGTCAGTATTATTTAGGGCGTCTTAGTCAGGTTCAACAATCATAGATTGTGTGTCATTGTTGGGATCAAAAGTATCGTTAAATGTTTCTACATATTCAAAGAGATTTTTCATACCGGGGTCTACGGTGTTGACATTTAATTCTATTCGTGATAGAGCGTCAGCGTTTTTGTTTAAAGTTCCTTTTTTATGAATAACTTCGTAACCGTTCTCTTCTAATTTGAGTCTCCAACGCATTAATTTGGAATTTGGTTCTTTTAATGAATGTAAATATTACAATGGTTTATGATCAGTAATGATTTTAAATTTTCTGCCAAACAAATATGGTCTAAAATATTTCGTAGCCCACATAACAGCAAGTAATTCTTTTTCAATTGTGCTGTAGTTTTGTTCTGGGTCATTTAGAGTTCGGAATTGCGTAGGCGATGGGAAGATCGTAACCAATATTACCTTGGGACAGGATAGCGCCTATAGCGTAATTGCTAGTGTCTATGGTTAAGTTGAAAGGCTTGTTAAAATCAGGATATTGGAGTATGAAATCGTTAATTAGAAGATTTTTGCAAGTATTCAAACAGTTAACATATTCTGAATCGTTATGTTTAATTTCTGCGTCTTTCTTTACACATTGAATTAGGGGTTTTGTTAGCTGGGCAAAATTTTTAATGAATTTTCGTTAATAACCTAGTAGGCCTAGAAATGCTTTAATTTGTTTCGGTGTTTTCGGTAGAGGGTAGTTTTTGATCGCGTGAATTTTATCCGGGTTCGGTTTAACTCCGCTAGGGGTCACGACATGTTCGAGAAACGCTACCTCTTTGCGTAAAAATTCCGATTTGTCGAGCTGTATTTTTAAGTTCGCTTTCTTTAGACGGTCAAAAAAACTGTTCTTAAATTTTGAATATGCTCTTGGAGGCTTGTGCTAAAAATTATGACGTCATCTAAGTATACTAAACAAATTTTGTTTACTACATTTAACTTTCTATAATCTATGACTATTCTCCATTTTTTCTTGCCAGATGCGTCAATCTTCTTTGGAACGATCCACACTGGTGATGACCAAGGAGAATGAGAGGGACGGATTATTTTTTGGTCAAGTATTGAACTTTTTTCCTATGCACTTCAGAATATCTATAGGTTTTTGAATATACGGGAATTTCGTCTTTAGATCGGATAAAGTGTTTAACTTCATTCGTAAATGTTAGTGATTTATTATCGCCATGTAAAATAGTAGAGAATTATTTTATTAATTTCATAATTTCGAATTTTTCTTCTTGATTCATATGATCAATTCTTATTTTATTCAAATCTAAATTATTTTCAGTACAGGATTTGACAAAGTTTAAATTATTAATTTCAAAATGATTTAGTGTTTCTAGTTTTACGCAATTTACAGTGATTAAAATTTGTTCATTATTGGTTGTGTTAATAGCAGGATATAATAATTCGTAATTTTCTACTTTAGCTAATCCTTCAGGAATAATTATGTTATTTATTTTAGTTTCTTGTATGAATGCTTCTCCGGTCTCTATGTTGTTAACAAATATTTTAATTATTTTTTCCGAGTTTAGTGGAATTTTGATATAATGAGATTTTGGAAGTATCTTATGAAAATGAATTTTTATATCTTGAGTAGGAGTTATAATTTTATCATTATTTATGGGGTAGGTGGCTCAGTGGTATCGAGTCGGCCTGTGGATCTTGAGAACCCTGGCTCGATCCCCACAGCCGACAAACAATTTTCACCAATTTAAAAACATCTACCCCTGTGGCTCCTCCACCACTAATATCTTTGGAGGCCGTGATTTGACGGCTGGTAACCGCACTTCACGCGAAAAAAATATCACTTACCGAGATCTGCTTAGGCAGAGTGCCACACCCAGTGATGGGTAAAAGGCGTGATGATATATTTATTTTATTTTATTTTTAAATCAATACTTGTTTCTAAAATTTTAAAATTGTCTATTCCATGCAAAACATCAAAGTTATTGTTGAAATCGAATAGATAGTATTTTAATAATTTATCAGGGTTGTTAAACAAGTTTGAAGCAGGTAAAATAATACTAGAATTTTCAGTTATTTTTATAATATTTCTGTGCAATATTTGGGTTAATAAATGAGCGTGTACTTCCGGTATCTATCAAAACTTTTAAGTTATGTTCGGGATATATTAAGAATGGTAGTTCGCTATAATTATGAGTTAAATTAATAATTTCAAATTCGTTTCCGAGGCTTTTTATTGAAAAAAAGCGTCTTGATCATGATTTTCATCATATTCTGCGTTTTCATCACAGTATTGTTCTTCGATGTCGTTACATTGTAATTCATCAACTTCGGTATTAAATAGTTCTTCCGAAATAAAATCAGGTTTTCGTTGGGATTGGAATTGCTGAGGACGGTAATTGCTAGTGCTTGGTCTTGGTGTCAATGATTGTCTAGTACTGACACTCATGGGCGTCGGTTTCGCAAATTTTTTGTTTGGAGTGTTTGGTTTAATTTGTTGATGATTTTGTTAGTATGTGTAGTGTGGTTGAGGGGTGTAGTGTGTTTGATTAGGTTTGTACATTAGTTTAGGGAAACTTCTTTGATGAAATGGTTTGTTATTTTGTGTGGGAAGGTTTTGTTTGGGTTTGAACGTATTTTTGCGTTGTTGTTTATTGACTGAGTCAATTTGGAAGTCGTTTGTCATCATGCTCAGGGCGGTGGTTAGGTCTTTGGTTCTCATTAATGTGCCTAGTCTCTCTAAGTCCTCGCACCATGACTCTTAACGCAAAATTTCTAAAATAGCCAATTAGAATTGGTTATTCTTCCGCTTTTATATGTAGAGTTATATAAGAGGTTGATAAATTTAATAAGTGTATAAATCTGTTGTAATAATCAAATGGAGATTTATTTTGATTTTGTTTTAATTCGCATAATTCGAAATTTAACGTGTAACTATCGCGTTTATCCGTGTACGTATTTAATAGGGCTGTTTTTAAATCTAGCCATTTAGTAATTGTTACACTCGCAATGTTGACTGCGGCTTCTCCTTTTATTTTTGTCAAAATACTGCTCATTAAGTATTCGTTTTGGATATTATTTGCGTCTGTTGTATCACAAAATTTATTTACGATTTTTTCGCTAATTTCTATAAATCTACTTAATAATTTAGCATCACCTCGAAATTCGGGGATCATGTCTCAATATTCGCGTTTGAGTTCTCGGACAGCCATTTCGTCAAGGTTTGGGTTATTTATTTGATCGATAAGAGATTAATCGATTGGGAGTGTGTTTGGAATATAAATTAATGAGTCAGAGGAATTTACTGAATCTGTATCTGAGCTATCGTCTGATTCTAATTCGATATTCGCTCGATTATCTCTAGATGTCATATGTGCACTACTTACAGGAAAATCAGTGTGTTCTTCATTGGCTCTGTACGGCTTCTTCCACGATGGAACAGGACAGGATGAATCTTCTACGGCTCGGCTCTGTGTTCAGCTGGGTTTCGTTCTTCTCTTAGTGTGACGCGATGCACTCGTTGAAAACGTGTAGAATTTTTTCACTGATTTTACGTTGATTCTTCGCAATAAATCGTTGAAACGAACCGAAATTTTTATGTTTCGTTTGCGATATCCTACCGACAGCGCCAGTTAGATTTATTGATTTGCAATAAATGTTTTAAAAAAAATTATTTTGAGTGTTTTACAACATTAGATATTTTTTTTTAGCTTCAGAAGTCAAAAGTTAGATACAGATTTGCTACAAGTATGTGTTGATCGTACTGGAGTGAGAATCTGACTGAGTTCCGTCTTACACGATCTTACCCAGGATGTTACATGTTTCTAAGATATGATATTACACTATTCTGGAATCGTATTGCTGGAGAGTCAGCGGTTTCTGTGGGAACACCGTTATATATATATATATATATATATATATATATATATATATATATATATATATATATATATAAATTATGTAATGGCTGTATTCCTATTCTACAATAATAATGCGATGTCAGCATATTCTTCCATTATGATAAGCTAGGTAATAAAAACCCTTGTAACTAAGATAATTTCTTCAATTTCAAGGGAGACTTCAGTTTTGCAACAATTAGTGCAAGATGTTCGTGAATTGAAATTAAAATTGTCATCAAGATCAACAGCGGAAAACATACCAACATCATCTAATGAACCAGTATGTTGGTATCACGATAGATTTGGTTCCAGAGCTAGGAAATGCATTCCTCCTTGTTCCAGTAATTTGCCTGTTTTAAATAAAGAGGTGGTTATTACTTCTCTATTAAATGACATCGCATATCCGATTAATTTTTGTACTGATTATAGCGTAACATCAACAAATTTACTGTACGTAACTGATAAGAATTCTGGACATCGTTTTTTGGTGGATAGCGGGGCTCAGGTGAGTGTCTTTAAAGTATCAAGTCAGATTAATTGTGTCAAAAGATCTTTTTCTTTGCAAGCTGCAAATAATACAACAATTTCTACATACGGATCAAAAACTTTAAAATTAGATTTTGGCTTATCTAAAACGTTTACCTGGAAATTTATAATCGCAAAAGCTCGTCATTCGATTTTAGGTGCAGATTTCTTAAATTATTTCAAATTGTTAATTGATCTTCCTGCAAAAAGGTTGTTGGAATCGGGTTGTCCAATAGAAAACCCATCAAATGTCAAAATTGTGTCCAACGTGACAGAAAATTCCAATTCAAATATATTTTTACTGTTTTGTCTCAGTTTCCTAAGCTGACTACACCCATTGATTTTAAATGTCAAAAGAGTCATTCAATTAAACATTTTATAATAACAACTGACTCACCGACATTTGCTAGACCACGACGTTTACCACCAAACAAATTACTTATTGCTAAATCGGAATTTGACAAAATGCTTTTAAAAGGTTTAATTCGACCCTCATTTGGGCATCGCCACTACATTTGGTAAAAAAAAAAAATGGGGAATGGAGGCCTTGTGGTGATTACAGAGCTTTAAATGTACAAACTGTTCCAGACAGGTATCCCATTCCTCACATACAAGATTTTGCTTCAAATTTAGAAAATACAAATATTTATTCAAAATTAGATTTGGTACAGGCTTATAATCAGATTCCGATGGATGAAGATTCTATCGCCAAAACAGCTATCACAACGCCATTTGAACTTTTTGAATATACAGTCATGCCATTTGGATTACGCAATAGTGCTCAAACTTTTCAACGGTTTATTGATCAAGTAATTAGAGGGTTAAACTTTTGTTTCGCATACATTGACGATTTATTAATTGCTAGCAATTCCATTCAACAACTTAAAAAACACTTAGAAATTATATTTGGTAGACTACAAGAGTACAGTATTTTAATTAACATAGATAAATGTGAATTGGGTGTAAAACAAATTGATTTTTTAGGTCACACTATTTCTCAATCTGGAATTAAACCATTGAAAAGTAAAGTTGATGTTATTAGTAATTTTCCTCTTCCTAAAAAGCAACGTCAATTGCGTGAATTTTTGGGTTTAATTAATTTTTATCATCGATTTATCCCTGAATGTGCGATAATTTTACATCCAATTAACAATTTATTAGATAATTCAAAAGATAGTGCAGTAGAAATTATTTGGAATGATCAAGGTAGGAAAGCATTTAACGAAATTAAAGAAAAACTTGCTGTCACGACTTGTTTAGCATTTCCTTCACATACCGCTGAAATCAATATTATGGTAGATGCTTCAAATGTAGGTGTTGGGGCTGGCTGTATTACAACAATATAATAATAATAACTGGGAACCTATTGCTTTTTTTTCTGTGGCATTAACTGATACACAAAAACGTTATAGTACTTTTGGTCGAGAGCTATTAGCAATATTTTTGGCAGTAAAGAAGTTTCGTTATTTTATTGAAGGTCGACAATTTTATATACTAACTGATCATAAACCATGGGGTAGATGGCTCAGTGGTATCGAGTCGGCCTGTGGATCTTGAGAACCCTGGTTCGATCCCCACAGCCGACAAATAATTTTCACCAATTTAAAAATCTATCCCTGTGGCTCCCTCTCCACTAATATCTTTGAGGGCCGTGATTTGACGGCTGGTAACCGCACTTCACGCGACAAAATATATCACTTACCGAGATCTGCTTAGGCAGAGTGCCACACCCAGTAATGGGTAAAAGGCGTGATGATATATTTATTTATTTATTTATTTATCATAAACCATTAACATTTATTTCTAAAATTAAACAATCAAATAATTACTCTCCTCGCGAAATACGACATTTAGATTACATTTTCCAATTTACCAATGACATTCGCCATGTTTCAGGTAAACAAAACCCTGTAGCCGACGCTTTATCTAGATTGCAAATTACCAGCATTTATAATCACGAAAATATTAACTACGAACAAATGGCTAAATGTCAGAAAGTTGACTCCGATTTACTCAATTTAAAACAAAATAATAGTAGCAATTTAAAATTAATAGATTTTGATTTGCCAAATTCAAAAATTAAGTTAACTTGCGATATTTCTTTAGGTTCAATCAGACCTTTTGTACCTCAGTGTTTTCGTGAGCACATTTTTGAACACTTTTATTCATTATCACATCCAGGTGTAAAAGCCACAGATAAACTTATTAGTTTGTAGCGACGCAGTGATCTATGAGCAACTTTCAATATTTCAACTATTTATTATGGTTACGCATTTTATTATTATGACAACAGTCAGTTTTCGAAAAACAGTTATATTTTGTACATGCTAGTTTATCCTTCTTTAATTAAAACTAAATTATATATTCAGTGTCTATTATTTTATTGTAATTTAACCTTTCATCCACAATTTGGTGACCCCGACTTGATCTCAAACATTTTAGTGCATGATAGTGAAAATTATTTTACAATAATTATAATGGATCCGGTAGAGCAAGTCAACGTAGGTCGAATCACTATTCGCGTGCCTCCATTTTGGCCTTCCGAGCCAGCACTCTGGTTCGGTCAGTTAGAGGGACAATTTTTAATTAATGGCATTAAAAGTGACGACACTAAGTACGGGTATGTGATTGGCAATCTCGATGCTAAATACGCGAGTGAAGTAAAAGACATAATCATCGCGCCACCTGAAACCGGGAAGTATAACAAGATTAAAGAAGAACTGGTAGCGCGCTTGTCAGCAACACAAGAGCAAAAGACGCGGCAACTGTTAGAGCGTGAAGAACTTGGAGATAGGAAACCTTCTCAGTTTCTCCGGTGTCTCAGAGATCTCGGAGGAGACACTTTATCGGAGACGCTGCTACGTACATTGTGGGCTAGCCGCCTTCCCAACCATGTACAGGCAATTCTAGCAACACAGGCTGAATCCAGCATTGATGGCATCGCGCGACTAGCTGACAAAGTTTTGGAGATCTCACCGCAATCACACATTGCGGCTACAACGGCCTCAAATCAGCCAGACCTAACCAGTGAGCTACTTCGAAGGATGGATGAATTACAACAACAAATATCAGTACTGCAACGTTCTTCACGAGGTAATTTTCATCCAAATAGCACTAGGTCATCACGGCCGCGCTCCAAATCCCGTGACTCGTCAGTCAACTCGAAGTTTTGCTGGTACCATCGCACATTTGGTGACAAAGCTCAGAAGTGCACGCGACCATGCGAATATTCGACGGGAAACGCTGTGGGCAGTCATTGAACGCGGCAGATGACAACAGCCCATCAACCTCGCGCCGCCTCCTTGTAACCGATCGTTTGTCATAAAGACGATTTTTAATTGACACCGGCGCTGACGTTTGCGTTTTCCCAAGAAATGCAATAGGGAACAAATCAGCAAAATCGTCGTATGAACTTGCAGCGGCTAATGGCTCGCTGATTTCTACATACGGCCTTGTGACGCTACAACTCAACCTCGGCCTTCGTCGAGACTTCACCTGGCGATTCATTATCGCTGATGTCGCCAAACCCATCATAGGAGTAGACTTCCTGTCATTCTACGGTCTTTTGGTTGACGTGAAGAATCAGCGTCTCATTGACAACGAGACAACATTAGCTACACCGATTTTTATGTCGACCACACAGTGTGGTGAAATTAAAACCGTTTCTGTCACAGGTAAATTTGGACGACTCCTGTCATTATTTCCAGCAGTTACTAGACCACCAGGTATCTACAAGCCACTGCCGAAACATTCAACGGAACATCACATCCGTACCACTCCTGGTCCACCAGTCGTTGCTAAACCACGAAGACTTGCTCCAGACCGTTTGCAAGTCGCTCGACGTGAATTCGACACAATGGTTAAGTTAGGCATTGCACGGCCGTCAAACAGTCCTTGGTCGTCCCCGCTACATATGGTGCCAAAGAAAAACATAGATGAGTGGCGTCCTTGCGGTGATTACAGGGCCCTTAACGCACGCACTATTCCTGACCGTTATCCAGTACCACATATTGAAGATTTCACTCAAGGATTAGCTCGAAAGACGATATTTTCGACCATTGATCTCGTTCGTGCTTACAATCAGATTCCAATGCACCATGATGATGTTGCCAAGACTGCCATCACGACTCCATTTGGTTTGTATGAATTTCCATACATGACATTCGGGCTTCGAAACGCAGCACAAACCTTCCAAAGGTTTATCGATGAAGTACTACGAGATTTAGAATTTGCGTACGCCTACATTGACGATATTTTGATAGCGTCGTCGTCGGAAAATGAGCACGAAGAGCATCTAACTAAATTGTTTCAGCGGTTGAGTGACTACGGAATTGATGTTAATCCAGCAAAATGTGTCCTCGGCGCTACAGAGGTATCCTTTCTCGGATACACCGTTTCAGCCGCCGGCATCAAACCGCAATCAGACAAGGTACAAGCTATCCAAGAATTTCCACAACCGGATAACATTCAGCAGCTACGTCGTTATCTTGGTATGCTAAATTTCTATCGAAGATTTATTGCAAAAGCTGCAGAAATTTTGGCACCGTTAAACGAGCTGCTTGAAGGATGCACAATGAAGAGCAAAGACCCAATCCAATGGACACCATCTGCCCTTCAAGCTTTTAATTCCAGCAAACTTAGCCTAGCACACGCTACATTGTTGGTACACCCGGATAGTCATCTACCGCTCGCCATTTTCACAGATGCATCAAATTTGACCATCGGCGCAGCACTTCAACAACAGACAACAAGAGGTTGGCAACCTTTGGCGTTCTTCTCCAAAAAGTTGACTTCAGCACAACAGAAATACAGTGCATTCGATCGCGAACTTCTCGCCATGTATCGGTCGGTGAAATATTTCCGACACATGGTTGAAGGTCGTCAGTTCGCCATTTTTACAGTTCACAAGCCGCTGACATTTGCATTCCAGCAAAATCCAGACAAGTGCTCACCAAGACAATTCCGTTATCTGGACTTCATAGGCCAGTTCACGACCGATATAAAGTATATCTGTGGACAGGAAAACATTGTTGCTGATGCCCTCTCCAGAGTTGATGAATTGGCAGCCGCTATCGATTATAAATCTCTCGCACGCGCACAAGAGAGCGACACCGAATTAAATCGTTGGCTACAATCAGATACAACGAGTCTACTTTTACGGAAGGTTCGTATTCCAGGCGCATCAGAAGATCTTGTCTGCGACGTAGCAACATCAACGACTCGTCCTTTTGTAACAAAGTCGTTTCGTAAACAAGCTTTTGAATTAGTCCACGGTTTGGCACATCCAGGTGTCAACACAACGGTGAAGATGGTTGCACAGCGTTTTGTCTGGCCATCCATGAAGTCAGACTGTAGAAAGTGGGCTCGTAGCTGCATTCCGCTCCTCTCGGACAGTTCCAGCTTGCCAGCATGAGGTTTGAGCACATACATATCGACCTCGTAGGTCCACTTCCCATCTCCGCAGGCTATAAATATTGCCTGACGATGGTGGATAGATTCACTAGGTGGCCTGAAGCAGTTCCACTAGAAGATATCGAGGCGTCAACTGTAGCAGCAGCCCTCGTCTCAAGTTGGGTGGCTCGTTTTGGCGTGCCAACAAGAATCACGTCAGATCAAGGGCGACAATTTATGTCACGTTTGTTCCAGTCTCTGAACATCATTCTAGGCTCCAAACATTGTCCGACTACAAGTTACCACCCAGAGTCCAACGGAATGGTTGAACGGTTTCACAGGCAGCTTAAAGCAGCCATTCGTTGTCACGCTGACATGAACTGGACTCAAAATCTACCACTAGTTCTCCTGGGAATTCGCGCCGCCTGGAAAGAAGATCTACGAGCTTCGTCAGCTGAGCTAGTATATGGAGAAACCATTCACCTACCAGGTGAATTTCTTGCCAGACAACAGCAAGATAAACCGCTTCCTGGACCCGCTGATTTCGTTAATCAGTTGCGTCGCCACCTGCAGGACATTCGTCCCGCCGTAGCTCGCCAACACGGTCCTAAGCGATTGTTCGTTTCACGAGATTTGGATACGACAACTCATGTGTTCGTGCGTCATGACGCAGTCAGGGGTCCATTACAACCATTTTATAATGGACCATACGAAGTTATTACACGGCACGATAAGTACTACAAGATCAAGATGAACAACAAAAGCTGTACGGTTTCCATAAACCGGCAGAAACCTGCGTACATCCTGTCCGAAGATCTCGATGATCCAGAACGAGAACTACATAGAAGTACGCCCATGAGATCCACATGCTCTGGACGCAGAGTACACTTCGCCGAGTAGCGTTGGTCACTGCCAGGGGGGTGATGTAGCGACGCAGTGATCTATGAGCAACTTTCAATATTTCAACTATTTATTATGGTTACGCATTTTATTATTATGACAACAGTCAGTTTTCGAAAAACAGTTATATTTTGTACATGCTAGTTTATCCTTCTTTAATTAAAACTAAATTATATATTCAGTGTCTATTATTTTATTGTAATTTAACCTTTCATCCACAAGTTCTAAATTTGTTTGGCCTTTTATGCAACAGATTTAAAAAACAAAACAAAAAAATGTTTGAAATGTCAACGTTCAAAAATTACCAGACATACATTTTCTCCTGTTGGACAATTTCCAACACCAACTTCTCGTTTTAGCATGATACACATTGATATCGTAAAATTACCTCCAACAAATGGTTTTTCCTACGTTTTAACTTGCATAGATCGTTTTACTAGGTGGCCGGAAGTGATTCCGTTGAAAGACATTACAACCAAAACTATTGCCAGGGCTTTCGTCGAAGGTTGGATTTCTCGTTTTCTAATTCCATCTTCGGTCACTTCTGACAGAGGTCTACAATTTAATTCTGCTTTATTTCAAAATTTATCTTTATTACTCGGATTTCATCACATTTCTACTACCTCATACCATCCACAAGCAAATGGCATGATTGAACGATTTCATAGGCAACTGAAAGCTGCTTTGAGATCCATTGAAAATCCATCTAATTGGACAGTATTCTTACCCATAATTTTATTAAGTTTACGAACCACTTACAAAGAGCCAATCAAATGTAGTGCAGCTGAGTTGGTTTATGGTTCTAAAATCTCCCTCCCTGGAGAGTTTTTACCGAATTCAAATAAATTGAACGCCATCAATATTGACTCTTATATGACGATGATTAAATCAGCAATTGGCAAATTTAAACCACCCGCGTCACGAAATCAAAAAGAAAAAAAATGTACATTCCTCCTGATTTATTTAAAGCAACTCATGTTTTTATTAGAAAAGACTCAATTGGACCAATTTTACAACAACCTTACACAGGTCCATATAAAGTTTTAGATCGTTTTAACAAATTTTTTAATGTATTAATCAATAATAAAAGCGAGACGGTAACAATAGATAGATTAAAACCAGCTTTTTTGACTTGATATTTAGTTAAAGACACTAACTTGACTCTTATTTTTCTATGTTGACATCTATTTTTTTCCTTTATTATTTATATTGTTTGTTTGTTAATTTTCTTTTTGGGAGGAGTATTGTGGTGCCTGTTACTATTTATTTACATGACATATAAGTAAAGGAAAGAAGTAGGTTTAGGTTTATTTTTATATTATTGGTTGTTATGAAATATTTGAATTTACTATTTATGTTTTATTATTATTGTGTTAGTTACTATAAACAAGTTGATGAAAAATAAAATATTTTGTGTTTGGTTTAGTTAATTTATTTTACAAGTTTATATAATTTAACAATTATCTTAAATTCATTTAACACATGTAACCAAGTTGATAAAAAAACATTTTTTTTCAAATATATTAAATCAAATTATTTAATTTATATATATGTTTCTTCAATATCAACTTTGTGGACTGTATATTTACTGGTTATATTCTTCGTTATCTTCTTTATTTAAGATAGACCAAAAAATTATAGCAGTGCTTTATATTCTTTTTATTCTTTATATAAAATCACATACTATATGTGACAGCGAGCAAATTATTTTTTTTAATAGTAAAATGAACAACTTTTTTTATATATCAACAACAACAATACTTTAAAAAAAAACAACTGTGAATCACATTAACTTGAAATCTGACGCAACTGCCACGTCTCGCAGGACGCCAATTGCAGCGCACAAAAAACCCTAATACACTAATAAAATCCCTATGTAATAACTTAAATTTACATTGGGCTTAACATGCCGCCCGGCTTGAAAGTACCTAGTACTTTCAAAATACAAACATGTATTTATTTTTTAACTATGCTATGCTACACTAGAAGTTTTCTTGTAACTTTTCTTAAACTATCCAACACACTAACACTTTAATGGTAATACACATAATTTTTTAATTGATCGCGTAATGATTCCACTACGCACTTTTAAGTCCACTACTCTTGTAACACCGTCACTGCCTGGGTGAAGTTTCGTAATTCTGCCCAATTGCCAGGTGAGGGATGGAGTGTTTTCATTCTTCACTAGTACGAGTGCACCAACCTGGAGTAGTTCTGGTGCTCGTTGTTTCCATTTCGTTCTGGTCTGCAACTATCTTGAAGATTAACTTCAGGAAGTGCTGTTAGCGTCTTGCCGATTATAAAGTGAGCCGGTGTTAGAGCAGTCAAATCATCAGGATCAGGTGTCAATGGACAAAGCGGACGAGAATTTAATATTCCTTCAATTCTTACTAATACTGTATTAAATTCTTCAAATGTCAAAACACTACTGCCCACTATACGTTTTAAATGAAATTTTGTACTTTTGATACCTGCTTCCCAAATTCCTCCGAAATTAGGTGAATTAGCTGGTATGAAATGCCAATTAATTTTATCAATAACAACACGATTTATTAACTGATATGAATTAATTCTTAAAAATTCATAAAGTTCAGATAACTCCCTATTAGCTCCTACAAAATTCAACCCATTATCAGAATAAATATTACAAGGTTTTCCTCGTCTACTAGTAAACCTCTGCAATGTAGCTAAAAATGCTTCTGTGGTTAGCTCAGACACTGTCTCAATATGAACTGCCTTTGTGGACATACAAACAAAAATACAAATATAACCCTTAGTTAATTTAGCTCCTCCCGTTTTTCGATCTTTCAACATGAATGGTCCTCCAAAATCGGTACCAACATTCAAAAACGGTGAGTAACTGGTTATTCTTATATTAGGTAAATCACCCATTAAATAATTATTATCAGTTGGTTTAGCTCTAAAACAGGTAATGCAAGATTTTATAATCTTTTTACAAGTATTTCGTCCAGAAATGGGCCAGTATTTTTCTCTAAGAGAACACAGCAACAATTGAGTACCACAATGTCCAAGTCGTATGTGTTCATTTGATATAATTAGATCTGTTAAAATATGTGACTTTGGCAGTATTATCGGATGTTTTTTATCTACAGGTAACTCTGAATTTTGTAATCTACCACCAACTCGCATAATTTCATCAATCGTAATTGGATTTAAATTTAAAATAGCACTTTTATTTTCTATTTGCTTCGACATTGCTAAACACAAATATTCTTTTGAAAAATAAGACTTTTGTACGTGTTTAATTAGAACGTTAGTAGCAGTTTCTATTTCGCTCGGCGAAATGGCCCACTTGATTTTGGGTTTTTATTCATTATTATTTTTGTAAATCGTATAACATATGCTAATATTCGCAGAATTTGTGTAAATTTAGAATATTTTATCAATAAACTATCTAAATAATTATCTTTTGATGCTGTAACAGCAGCCACTGAAACACTTTTTTGTTCCGGTATATCAATGTTTATCTCTTCTTGATCTAAGTTCCACTGACTACTTTCAAGGACCAAATAATTCGGTCCATTCCACCACAAATTATTATTTTTAAGTAAATGTGTGGATACTCCACGCGATAGTAAATCTGCGGGGTTTTCTTTTGAAATTACGTGATTCCAATTATATTTATTTGTTAAGGTCTGAATTTCACTAACTCTATTAGCTACAAAAGTCTTCCATCGACTCGGTTCTGATTTTATCCATGCAAGGACGATTGTAGAGTCTGACCAATAATACTTTTTATGAAAATTTATTTGCATTGTTTCGTTAATTCTATTTGCTAAATTCGATAATAAAACCGCAGCGCAAAGTTCTAAACGCGGTAAAGTTAACCGTTTTAGTGGAGCCACTCGAGATTTTGCACATAACATATTGGACAATATATTACCTGCCGAAGTAATACATTTAACATAGATACAAGCACCATATGCGCATTCTGAGGAATCACTGAACCCATGCATCTCGATAACTCATACTCAGAAATTAGTGCATGTCTCGGTATTTTATAAGTATTTATCACTGGTAACTCGATCAAGAAATTATTCCAGCTCTCCTGCAAATTATTAGGAACTGGCTAATCCCATTCTAATTTTAATCTCCATAACTCTTGCTATGATTATTACCTAACAAGCCTAATGGATCAAATATTTGACAAATGATGGATAAAATACTTCTTTTAGTACAATTTTCTGTGATTGAACAATTATTAATAAAATATTGAATACAATCCTTATTTGAATCCCAATATACACCTAAAGTTTTATTTGGTTCATTTTCACGTACTTCTAAAATACCAGCTTTTAAGTTGCTAGGTACTTTGAAATTCTTTAATATATTAGCATCATTACATAGCCATTTTCTTAATTCGAAACCAGCGTTTAATAAAATTTTTGATACATTAGCTTGTATATTTATTAATTCCGCTTTGGAATCTGCTCCTGTCAATAAATCATCCATATAAAAATCTTGTTTTATGATTTTACTGACTACAGGATAATCACTTTGATATTCAATAGCCAACTGAATTAAACTTCTCACTGCTAAATAGGGCGCTGAAGCAGTACCATACGTGATAGTATTTAATTCAAAACATTTCAATTGTTCGTTATTATTTTTACGCCAAAATATTTTTCGATATTTTTTTTGTTTCTTATTGATCAAAATCTGTCGGTACATCTTCGAAATGTCCGCAGTCATTACATATTTATATTTACGGAATCTACATAAAATATCAAATATATCTTGCTGTAATTTTGGACCTACGTATTGCATATCATTTAATGACAAACCATTACTTGATTTTGCAGATGCATCAAAAACTACTCTACACTTTGTTGTCAAACTATTCTCTTTTATTATGGCGTGATGTGGTAAAAATAACCATCATTTAAATTATCAATTGATTCATCTATCTCTGTCATATGACGCAATTGTTCATATTCAGTCATAAATGCTACATATTCAGTTTTTAATTTTTAGTTTTTATCTAATCTTTTCTCTAATAAATCAAAGCTGTGCAAAGCTATGCCTCGTGAATTTCCTAATTGAACATCAGAGTTTTTGAAAGGTATGCTAACTACAAACCTACCGTCTTTATCTCTTTTCAACGTTTTTTCAAAATATGTTTCACAATATTTCTCCTCATTCGATAAATTATAATATCTTTGTACTTCTTCAATTTTCCAAAATTTAGTTAATTTGTCATCTATCGTTTCTTTTGTGTCATTAGTATTTAAACAAGTTATTGTAGACTTTTTACACTTTGTATCACTACATAAATTACCCGAAATTACATATCCAAATTTGGTATTTTGTAGCACTGGTAAATTCTTTCCTACATATTTTCTCTCTGGACATAAAATTAACCAAAATATTTCAGCTCCTAACAAAAGATCTATTTCAGCACAAATATTAAATTTTGGACCGGCTAAATTTATTTCTTCTCCAATATTCAGAATGTTTCTATTAAACGATACTACTGGTAACTTATCTGTAATTTGTGGAAGTACCAAACAATTAATATTTAATTTAAAATTATTATAGCGCGACATTATCGAAATTTTCACTTGTCTACTAATGTTTGATAGTTTTTGTCCTACACCTTTTACTGTATGATTAATTTTACTTTTTTGTACTCCTAGCTTACGACATAATTTTTCTGTTACAAAATTGCTTTGCGAGCCACTATCTAATATTGCACGACAAATAACAATTTTGTCTTCATAATTAATTTTTATTAAAGCTGTAGACAATAAAACTTGGTTTGGATTTTGAACAAACTCTTCATTGCATTGAAATGCATTTACTGATTCGCTATTATTACTAATAATTAGCTCCTTTGTAGCTGATTCATCAACTTCATTCGCCGAATTTTGAGGATTTTCATCTTTCATATCCTCTAAATGTCAAAGAATATTGTGCGACTTCTTACATTTTCTACATTTTGGAAATTTACAATTCCACGATAAATGTTGTCCCCGCAAACAGTTCAAACATAACCTTAATCTTTTAATTGCTGAAATGCGATCTTTAACTTGTAATTTTAAAAACGAATCGCACTTGTAAATGCTATGTGCCTGTTTGCAGTAATAACATTGAAATTTAACCTGAGGTGAATCCATTGATGTAAAACTATTTGATTGTTTTTTATTGCCATATTGATTGACAACTATTTTTGATTTTTCAGATTTACTCACATCAAGTTTTTCTAAAATTTCACATTTAGCTTTTAAAAATGTATTTAAATCGTTCATAGTAGGCAAGTCAGATTTATATTTAAACGACTCCCAATCTCTACGTGTTACTGCATCAAATTTAGAGCTAATTATATAAATGATTAAGCGGTCCCAACTATCTGTGTTCTCGCCCAACCCGTTCAATGAACGAAGATGCTTTCGTACATTGTCATACAAATTTCTCAAATCATAATGATTTTCTTTAAAAACATTTGGATGTTCAAAAATGGCTCTAATGTGATTATAAATTATAAGTTTTTTTGTTTTCAAATCGTTCAACTAAGAAACTCCAAGCAGTTTTGTAATTTTCTGCAGATACCTCTATTGACTTAATTATTTGCATGATATTTTTATCTAAACAAGACCTCAAATAAATATATTTTTGAATCTCTGTCAACGATTCATTTTTATCAACTAGAGCACTAAACGAGTCTTTAAATTCTAACCAATTACTATACTCTCCATTAAATGTTGGTAACTTTATCGGTGGTAATTTTACTGTGGATCTACATCCATTATTAGAATTTGTTGAATTATGCACTGAGACAGTATCTGATACTTGACCTTCGCATTTGTCATACTTTTTGAGCAAACACTGAATTTTGCCTATAATATCAAAATAACTACTTTCAAACTGATTTCTTTCTGCTTCGTCCTCTTTTCCATCTAAATTTTCAATTTTGGACTGAGCATCATTAAATTCATCCCACAAGAGTACAGCTTTATCTAAACGTAATTATAACTGACTTATAATATTTTCTTCTACTACGTTTTGATCAATTTCATCAAAATAATTCTTTAAACGCGTAATTTTACCTTTAACTGTTGCACGTATTATTTTTAGTGTGGCAATAGTATTTTCTGTCATTGTTACTTTACTTTTTCAGCAAATGAAGGAATATCAAAAACGTACTTACACTTCTCGCCGCTAAAGCCCCTGCTACACATGTGATGATCCTGATAACCTCAAAATCCGGCTCGATTGGACCAAATTATGTTTCTTCAATATCAACTTTGTGGACTGTATATTGACTGGTTATATTCTTCGTTATCTTCTTTATTTAAGATAGACCAAAACATTATAGCAGTGCTTTATATTCTTTTTATTCTTTATATAAAATCACATATTATATGTGACAGCGAGCAAATTATTTTTTTTAATAGTAAAATTAACAACTTTTTTTATATATCAACAACAATACTTTTAAAAAAACAACTGTGAATCACATTAACTTGAAATCTGACGCAACTGCCACGTCTCGCAGGACGCCAATTGCAACGCCCCAAAAATCCTAATACACTAATAAAATCCCTATGTAATAACTTAAATTTACATTGGGCTTAACAATATATATATATATATATATATATATATATATATATATATATATATATATATATATATATATATATATATATATATATATATATATGTAAATGGGCATTTTCGAACCTCCTAATTTCGAAGCCATAGCTTGAATTTTTAAATACGTATGCTTAACAAGTGGTATTTCCTAAAAAACCAATTTTCATAAAATATTAAAATACTTCATCATTATCATTTTATGAGTTAAAATGTTCATTTTGTAGTATAAACATTTCCGAGGCCAAATTTGGTTATAAAAAATGACGAGAGATGGCATTCACATAATGGTAAAACAGACTTATGTTATGACAGGTTTGGATCTGTGATGGAAGGAAATCAACGATAATTTACGACGATAAATGGTTTGTTTATATATTTATACAGTACGTGTGTTTATGTAGAGTCTGTTTTGACAATTTTGATATTAGATGTTGTTCAATTATTTAAAATCTTGAATACATCTTCAACAATGTTATAGAAGATATGTGTAAAATAAATTTAATTTTGTCACTATATTTGTGTGCGAAACTTTGAAAATGACAACCTCATATTCAACTAAGAAAGGAAAAGCTAACTTATTTATTAATAATAAGAATATGTATGAAGTAGTAAAGCAAGTATCTTTTATACAAGCAAACTTTAGTAATATATTTAGTAAGTTTAAAGAAGGAACTACATTTTGTTTTGGTCTTTTTGAAGTTCTTTAAAAATAACTTCATTAGTAACGAGAATAGTAGTTATGTCTTCTTTTGACATGTCAGTACACTCTCATGTGTGATGAGATAATTTTCCCGATTTAATATTTTCCAATGAGACTTTAATGGGAAGAGCTGAAGAGGTTTTGGTATCAATTGGACAACCGAAAGTAGCAAATTATTGAAAAAATACTTCTAAATATTATTATTTAAAAAAAATTGGTTCTTGATTATATTAAAGAAAATTAAAATCTTCTATAGATTTAGAGATATAATATATAATAATATAGAATAATCTGTTTTAATAAATCTTCCTACGCATGAAAACTAGTTGAGATCTTTAAATGTTTGTAATTGACAGAACAAAATGTCAGTGTTAAAAATCAATAAATTTACAGACATTGGACATGACTGAAAGCTTTTTCTGGAAAGTAGGTACATTTACTATTACCTATTGTATTATTAATTAAATATTTAAAATAATAGGTATAGTAATAATAATTTATTATTACATATATATTTACGAAATACCACTAATACTGTCAATGAATATGGAGACTTTTGAACATATTAGAAGAGTAGGAAAAAATTCCTCATCGAACGAAAGAATAGAAACAATAAGTGCAATTATTTGTGTTAAATTCGTTAATTATATAAAATAAAATGGAAATGGCAAGGTATTGTGCTGGCCACAACAGATTTTACTTTGTAGTTATACAATTTATTATAATAAATAATTATATATTTTTTATTAATAATTTAATAAAACACACATTCTGACAATATTTACACAAATAATTTTTTTAAATAATACTACTATAGTCGTAAAATACAAAATGATTAAAGAAAAAATGCTCTCCAAATTATTTTAGAGGATATTGCATCAAAAAAACGTTGTAGAGCATAAAATTATGCATTCAAATTTATAAACAAGGTTAATTTAGTATGCTTTGTAACGACAGAAATTATATTTAAAATTTTCAACAATTCCAATTTATTAGTACTAAACACTAAATTAAAACAAAAAGACAAATAATAATTTATTTAGTTTGTAATTAATTAATATTAAATAACAACGAAAGAGTTAAGTAGCCAGTATAGATATGGTCAAATGACTTTAACATTCTAAGTTTAGCGACTTACGCGATTTTCATACAAAAAAAAGAGTTTTTATCACAAAAACTTAGTTTTGAGAGAATTAATGTGTTCGAAAATTTAATCGTAAGATAAAAATAAGCTTTAAACACTTTTATTTTAATTTCATGGCTAGTACTGCGTATTATGGTGATTTTCAAAATTTTTAAATCTAATTTCTGCCATTATAAACCTTGCTAAATTAATCTTGTTTATTGATGTAAATGCAAAATTTTATACAACCCAAATTTTGTTAAGAAAAATTTTCCTTCCAATTAATGATAAAAGAAAAACATTTATATGTATACGAAATATTACATAAATCAATATGTAGCAATGTTTTATTGACTCAATTTTTTTTTCTGTTCTCATTATTAATCCATGCTTTAACTTGAATACCTGTTCTCCCACGTAGTACAGGTTCTTTCGAGATTAAATTTTTCACCTCTTTCTCACTTGGTAATGTGAGAGTATCGAAATAATTTTTAAATATACATTTCACTGCTCGTTTTTCAGAGGTCTTCCAAGGGATACGTCTTATTTTCTCCTCTATATAAAATGGAAATACAACATTAAATAAATACTTGAAATAACCAAAAAGAAAACATAAAATAAAATTGTAAGTTTATAGGAAATATTTATAATGTTCATTTTGAGATTCGATGATAAATGCTTCTCTAATTACTTTAGAATAAAATCGTAAATACAGAAATTAAAAATATTTTGTGTTCATGGGAGAAAATCATTTTACATATTTCAAAACATTATTTTATTAGGTAATTTTATATGTTAAAGCGATAAAAAATTGTTAAGGAATATTCAATGCACGTGTTATATTCGGTAAGAATATTGCCCTACGAAATCAAGCAAATATTTTACAACATTCATATTTTAACATACAATTAATAATATACTACTCATCTGTTCATTATACATCTTAGTCGCTAGGTAACTAGTGCAATTATCAATGATTAATTCAGTTATTTCCATGGCAATTGTGAAATAATGAACCGCTATAGGATTTTTTAAGTTGTAGGTCATTACTCACCAGTTATATCACAAGTGCATAGCAAATCCCTGAATATTTTTTCGAGTGCATGAAAGTGCACGAGAGAAAATATTCTGATGTATTTTATATGCAAGAGTGATATATTGGTAGAATATTTCCCGAGAAAAATATCACAATAAATATTTTAAATTATTAAATATTTAATATTTATTTTAATGTGTTACATAAACGTCAGATGTATGATTTCAATAAATATTCAGGTATTACACATGTGCAATATCCGTGTAAACGCACATGTGCAAATTTTCAGTGATATTTGATTGTCATTGGTCAAAATTAAAAAAATATTGTAACGAGATTGGTTTATATGTTTCGTGGGAAATATTATTATTATTATTTAATGCCTCTCTTGAATATAATAAATATTTCAAAAATAATATTAACTAATTGGTTGTATTATTTGTATATTTACACTTTTGCTCTAAAGTAATTATAGAATAAACTACCTATATCAAAATTTTAACACTGTTTTTCGATACAACATAAATTCTGATATAAATATTTTTAATGTAATGACCTTAATAAAAATTTAATTGATATTATTACATTTGTTAAATATTCATATACAGAATGTTTCATTTAAGTATGCCAGCATTTCTATCCACTATACTATAAAAGATACGAAGTTGGTTAAATTAGACAACAATTTCTATTTAATAAGACTATTACAATGAGCAAAAAAATTTTTTTAACCAGAGATTCTCAAATTATGGAACCCCACTTTTTTATTTTAAATAGCAACATATATTTTTTATTTGCCCATTCAATAGAGTATTTTTTTCTGAATTCAACTATATGAACAAATCATATTTTAATATAACAAAATAACTGAGAAAAATACAAATTAAATTTATATGTATTTTATTAATATCTGACTGAAACAAGAGTGCATTGGATAATTTTGTTTTTTCGCATTCTTAGGCATAATTTAAAAACAAACCCTTACTTCTTATACATCATTGTAAAAATAAATTGATTTAAAACCTTAATCCATTAAAATATACAGGTTGTTCCATTTGAAAGAACTATTTTACCGGCAAATTAGGTAGCCATGAAATTAAAAATTGTTTGCTAATTTATAGATCAGGTTCTGTTAGATAAGTCTTGTATTAAACATTTTTTTTGTATCTTTAATATTTCAGCAGATATAAGCTGGACAATGAAAAATCAGCCTGTATATATTGAAGAATGTTTCAGAAATCACATAAACAATTAAACAGTTTTGGGTGTAATATCTGTAATATTATTGAAAATTTAGTTTTTTGTATATTAGTGACGTTTTGTTTATTTATTTATTATAAAATTTGTCCTGATGAAGATATACGTTAGAGAATCAAAATGTTGACTTCAAAAATAAACTTACAGAACTTAAACACAAAACCGTTTAATTATTACATTTTTAAAATATAGTAAAATATTTATGAATTTCATACTTAGCTTCGACGATGAAATTTGTGGGTTATTTCTGTCGTCAGTTGGGTGAACGTATTTTCTTTTTCTAGGAGTAGTTATTCTACTTATATTCGGATCATAATTATCTGATACAATACATTTATTTTCGAATTTTTTTAAGAAATCATTTCACATGCAGTCCATGGCACTTAAATAACAATATAACAGGGTTGTATAAAAATTATGGTTAAAATCTAAAAAATCGATTTTTAAATTTCAATGAGATGTTTTTATTTATTTCTTTTTAAATATCACTAAATTAAACAAATAAAATATCTATACTATAAATAAATTTTCATTATTTCATTAGTGTTCATATTTATTTCCCCGATTTTTATTTGTTTAATTAATTTAGAGTTTTTTTATAAAATAAATAAATAAATATATCATCACGCCTTTTACCCATTACTGGGTGTGGCAGGCTGCCTAAGCAGATTTCGGTAAGTGATATATTTCTTCGCGTGAAGTGCGGTTACCAGCCGTCAAATCACGCCCCCCAAATATATTAGTGGAGGGGGAGCCACAGGGGTAGATTTAAATTGGTGAAAATTGTTTGTTGGCTGTGGGATCGAACCAGGGTTCTCAAGATTCACAGGCCGACTCGATACCACTGAGCCACCTACCCCATTTTATATATATATATACCGGGTGTAACACGAAAAGTGAAACATAGGCGTTTAATATGGCAAATCAGTTTTTCCGTGCGCATTGCTTCCCTAATTATTTTAGGAAAAAAGTTTCAAATAAATGTTGTAAAGCATAAAATTCTACATCCGAATCAATAAACAAAATTCATTTTGAATACTTCATAACTGCAGACTAGTAATAGCCATGGAATTAAAACCAAGAGATGAACAAATGCGTAACGTTATATACGTCAAATTATTAGTATTTATTTTGACCA
The DNA here is from genome assembly GCA_947425015.1 of Pterostichus niger. NCBI lineage: Eukaryota > Metazoa > Arthropoda > Insecta > Coleoptera > Carabidae > Pterostichus > Pterostichus niger. The sequence continues at coordinate 15,776,347 of OX380350.1, forward strand.
ACTGTGATATTAAATGAATATTAGGGTTTATTATTATCAAAAATGAATAATTATTCAAATGAAGTTGCAAATAATTAAATGGCATTATTCTGGCCATAGTTTACGACTAATTCGTGACTATATTAGCGCTATTTGGCAGCATCATGATATTCCTAGTACGGCAACTATTCAAAGGTTTATAGTAAAGTTTGAAAAGACAGGAACACTAAATTTCAAGAAAGAAATAAATGAAAGAATTTATAACAATGAAGAAAATGTTCTTGCTTTAATAGAACTGGAGCCAATAATGAGTGTGCGGGATATTTCCAGAGAACTAAATATAAATTTTATGACAGTGCATAGAATTCTCAAAAAAACATAAATACATTCCTTTTAAATTTCAAAACCACCAAAATATTTTGGAACAAGATTTTGAACTGCGTGCCTCATTCTGTGAAATAATGATGGAGAAATCAAATTGTAATAGAGAATTTTTAAGTAGTATTTTATTCACAGATGAATGCACATTTACCATGAATGCCGAACCAAACTGTCATAATTATAGGTACTGGTCACAAAATAATCCACATAATATTGTAGAATCGAGGACACAATATCGTCATTCTGTCAATGTGTGGGCAGGAATTTTTGGTGATAAAATCATTGGCCCATTCTTCATCCAACGAATAAATTCAGCATCATATTTGAATTTGTTAATTAATTGTTGAAACAAACAAAGACAATGTGTGGTTCCAGCATGATGGCTGCCCTACACATAGCACTAGAGAAGTTGTGGAATATCTAAACCATGTATTTCCTGTAAGCTGGATAGGACGAAATGGACCAGTTAACTGGCCAGCACGGTCGCCAGATTTAAATCCGTGCAATTTTTTTTTATGGGGCCATTTAAAATCTTATGTTTATAAAAAAAATTTGTGAGTAACAATATGTACAGAACATGAAAGGAAATAACTGTTTTGACATAATCAGATTAATTTGGTCAGTAGATAACAATTAAATTAAATTGAAGAAATTCAATATTTTTTTTTTAATTCTAAATAACTCACATATGTCACTATCTAATCTATTATTCTACATAATTGTAAACATATTTTGAGATTCTCTAAGTAATTCTATAACGCCTCACTTTGAACTGTATTTTTTTCATAATTATAAATAATTGACATATGTCACTATCTAATCAATAATTCTACGTATATAGTAAACTTATTTTGAGATTTTCTGAGTAATTCTATGCACCAGGTATCAATTAAAATGAATTATAAGTTAATGTTGGTCTATATAAATACTCCAAGAATATCGCTGCCCCTTGAACTGTTTTTTTTAAATCACTATAAATAATTGACATATGCCACTATCTAATTCTACGTATATTGTAAACTTATTTTGAGATTTTCTAAATAACTCTATGTATAAGTATTAATTATAATGTATTACAAGTAAGTGTTGTTCTATATAAATACTCCAAGAATATCGCTCCCCTTTGAATTGTATTTTTTTCATAATTATAAATACTTGACATATGCCACTATCTAATCAATAATTCTACGTATATTGTAAACTTATTTTGAGATTTTCTGAGTAATTCTATGAATAGGTATCAATTAAAATTAATTACAAATTAGTGTTGTTCTATATAAAGTCTCCAAGAATATCGCTTCACTTTGAACTGTATTTTTTTCATAATTATAAATAATTGACATATGCCACTATCTAATCAATAAATCTACGTATATAGTAAACTTATTTTGAGATTTTTTGAATAATTCTATGGATAAGTATTAATTAAAATGTATTACAAGTTAGTGTTGTTCTATATAAAGTCTTCAAGATTATCGCTTCACTTTGAACTGTATTTTTTTTCATAATTATAAATAATTGACATATGCCACTATCTAATCAATAAATCTACGTATATAGTAAACTTATTTTGAGATTTTTTGAGTAATTCTACGGATAAGTATTAATTAAAATGTATTACAAGTTAGTGTTGTTCTATATAAATACTCCAAGAATATCGCTTCACTTTGAACTGTATTTTTTCATAATTATAAATAATTGACATATGCCACTATCTAATCAATAATTCTACGTATATAGTAAACTTATTTTGAGATTTTCTGAGTAATTCTATGGATAGGTATCAAATAAAATGAATTAAAAGTTAGTAAATAAATAAATATATCATCACGCCTTTTACCCATTACTGAGTATGGCACTCTGCCTAAGCAGATCTCGGTAAGTGATATATTTTTTCGCGTGAAATGCGGTTACCAGCCGTGATATCACGGCTTCCAAAGATATTAGTGGTGGAGGAGCCACAGGGGTAGATTTTTTTTTAAATTGGTGAAAATTGTTAGTTAGTGTTGTTCTAGTCTCCAAGAATATCGCTTCACTTTAAACTGTATTTTTTTCATAATTATAAATAATTCTACGTATATTGTAAACTTACTTTGAGATTTTCTGAGTAATTCTATGCACATTTATTACTTAAAATGAATTACAAGTTTGGCTTCGCAGTAAACTAACTAAACTGTAATTAGTAGTAGGGATAAAAATTCAGCAAGTTTTCAAATAAACTAGAAATATAATTCAACTCATCCCATGATGCGAATAATAACGTTACCTACATACATATAGTTCACACTAAAAATATTTCCAAATTTGTAACCCTTGTAACGTTTATATAATTATATAATATAATTATATATTCTAACTATCGAATATGTACCATAATTATGTTAAAATATCAATAAAGCAATATTCACCATATTTAAACTAACATATTTAAACAAGAACTAACAGGTCAGTGCGCCCCTGTGTCTTGGTGTTTTAAACCATTGTCCGGTGAGTAAATGCAGCTCTATCCGCTATGAAACGATTCTCTCGCGATACGCTAGAATGATAATTGCGCAGTATAATCAGTGTCGAATTAAGGAGAAATATATATTTTATACATTACTCCTATGACTCCCCATAGTTTGCATTAAGAGTATTTCCAAATTTGTAACCCTTTATTAAATTAAATATAGCATAAATACTAGTTAGTTACTAGTTATATTGCATCAACACCTATGACAAGCCGTTTTAATATCTAATATGAAAATTACTTCATACAAAATTTAATGCAATAGAATGCGTACCTAACTAAAAATAATTGTCTTAAATTGTATCTCATAAAAATTTAATTGTGTATAGGTATTTTGATGAATATAATTTTCAAATAATTTTTATGAGTAACAAACTTGATATATGTAATTATTTTTTGTTACGATTATTTTTATTTAATTTTCATTATTAACTACCGAGGAGCAAGATTATATTTTGCCAAACGTTTAAAATTTTGAACAATTTATTTTGAACACATTTAAAATGTGAATGTATTTCAAATTAATATGACTTAAATTTTGATGTTTTCTATTTCGTATTATTTTAAATTTAAAACTATTTAAAATTTATATGTACAGTAAATTAAAGAATGAAATTTCAGATGTATTTAAAATGTGAATGAATTAAAATTTACTCATATTATATTCTGAGTGAATTGGCAACAGTGAGGAGTGTAATAACCTTGTATTGTCTCAAAAATTCAAACTTAAAAACTCTGTGGAAAAAACACAAAACATTTTAAAAAGTGTAGTGATCCGCAACAAGTGCATCTTAGTGAAAAAACTGATACTAAAATTCAGTGAATCTAAAGTGCAAATTCTAAACAAACTAGATAAGAACAGTGTGAAGCCCGAGTGACTCAGCACATTCCCCGTGCGAGCGCGAGCCTACCTCAGCCGCTGAGCGCTGAGCGCCGAGCAATCCAAATCAGTGTTGCCAACTGTGTTGCAAATAAATAAACCTCTAGAATACTACAAGATTTAAAAACAACCATGCAGCAAACAAGCGGCGGATATAATATAGTAACAACCACCACAACTAATGTAACAACAGTAGCAACCACACCATCACAAGTTCAATTAATAATGTCGAGTCCATGTACACCTATAACGAGTATAACTGAATTAAATACTCACCCAAGATACCAATTTGACCCCAGCACACTAATATACCAACCAGAGCAGACCTGCACACCAATAACGCCGACCCAGACACTGCCAGTGGTAACTTCACCTGTAGGGTTACCCTGGCAAATAGTGAGAAAAAAACAAGCAGCCAAAAGAGGCAGAGGAATAGAAACTGACACCTCAAATAAACGAACCAACAGAAATAATACTAACGACAGATTAATTACATCTCAGATATATAACACAAATATATTCACCCCTTTAAACGATGAATCTGCAGAACCAGAAATGAATCGTGAACCAAATCCACCACCTGTTTTTATACAGGACGTCGTAAATTTTCCACTAATGCTACAAAGTCTCAACACTGTACTAGAGCCAAATGAGTACATCTGTAAAACACTAGCGAACAAGGTAGTAAAAATCAACACCTACTCATCTGACGGATACAGAAAACTAATTCGCTTATTAGAAGTAAACAAATCTGCATACCATACATATCAACCGAGACAAGAACGAGCATTTAGAACAGTAATTAAAAACATCCACCAGTCCGTCCCTGCCGCAGACGTAAAAAAAGCACTTGAAGAGAAAGGTTTCAATATAAGAAACGTTATCAATATCAAGAGCTGGAAAAGCAAGGAACCTCTCCCAATGTTCTTTGTAGATCAGACACCGAGAGAAGACAACAAAAAGATCTATGATATAAACTACCTATTAGGAACAAAAATTAATGTGGAACCCCCAAGAAAGAAAAAAGAACTGCCCCAATGCATGAGATGCCAGGACTACGGACACACGAAGGCATATTGCAGGAAACCATATTACTGTGTAAAATGTGCGGAAAACCACCCGACCTCTGAATGCACGAAACATAAAAACACGCCAGCAGTATGTGTCCACTGCTCAGGCGCTCACCCGGCGAACTACAAAGGCTGTAGCGTCTACCACGACCTACAAAAGCAAAGAAATAAAACAGTTCAAAACCAACCAAAAACGACAAATTATAAAAGATTCCAGACTAGAGAAAACATAAGCTACACAAATGCAACAAAAGGCAGCGCCAACATAGAAGCAAACTTACAACAAAATCATGGAGAAACCAACAACTACATGACTATATTTTTAAACAAATTTGAGTCCATGTTCAATCAGCTGATGCAGCAAAACAATATGATTATTAATCTCCTCACGTCACTCGTAAATAAAAAATAATGCCAGACACAATTCAAATAGTACTTTGGAATGCAAACGGTTTGACACAACACAGAAATGAAGTTGAAATATTCCGCAGACAAAACAAAGTCGACATCATGATGATAAGTGAGACTCACTTCACTGAAAGAAGCTACCTGAAAATCCCAAATTATAAAATATATAATACTAACCACCCCGATGGAACAGCACACGGGGGTACTGCCATACTATTACGGAAAACAATCGAACACTCCGAACTCAAAGAATTCAGAAAAGAACATCTTCAAGCGACAAACATCAAAATAAAAGACGCAAGTGGATCACTTACAATATCTGCTGTATATTGCCCTCCAAAACACCAAATTAAACAGAAAGACTTCGAAGAATACTTTGATACGCTGGGAAGCAGGTTCATCTCAGGGGGAGATTTTAACTCGAAGCACCCACATTGGGGCTCAAGAGTTACTAATCCAAAAGGTACAGAACTACGAAAAGTACTACTAGGCAAAGGATTTTGTCACCACAGCACAGGAAAGCCTACATACTGGCCCACTGACATCAACAAAGTACCGGATTTACTCGACTTTTTCATTGTACAAAATGTCTCCCAAAATTACACAGCTATCGAATCAAGCTACGATCTAACATCTGACCACTCGCCGGTAATACTTACACTGAGCTCTACCATAATAGTCAAAGAAAAGAGACCCTCACTAATTAATAAAAAAACAAATTGGACAACATTTGTAAAATATTTGAACATGAATACCAACACGCAAATACCACTCAAAACAGCAGACGACATTGACGAAGCTGTCGAATATCTAACTTGCTTGATACAGCAAGCAGCCTGGAACGCTACCCTAAATAACGAAAATGAAAGCGACAATCTTCCTAAGTACCCCAAATCCCTACTAGACAAAATCACAGAAAAAAGAAGAGCAAGACGGATATGGCAACAAACACGACATCCTGAAGACAAGAGAAGACTAAATCACTTAACTAAGGAAACAAAAAAAATGATCCAAGAGATAAGAAACGAAACTTTCCAAGACTACCTACGTAACCTCTCCACATCTCCAGAGAAAGATTACTCACTCTGGAAAGCAACAAAGAGACTGAAAAGACCAACACCCAATATCCCACCATTGATCAAAGAAGACGGCACCTGGGCAAGAGAAGATAAAGAAAAAGCCGAGATATTTGCGAAACACCTCTCAAAAGTATTCGAACCCTTTCCCTCAACATCACCCGAAGAAGACAAAAACATTGAAGAAAACCTTACAACACCACTACAATTATCTCCACCAATCAAACACTTTACTCCCAAAGAAATTACAAGCGAAATCAACTACTTAAAAATTAACAAATCCCCAGGGTACGACCTAATAAATGCAAAAATACTAAAAGCTCTTCCAAGAAAGACCATTGTGCTATTGACTCAAATCTATAATGCAACTTTAAGAGTGTTATATTTCCCAGTGCAATGGAAATTCGCACAGATCATAATGATTCACAAACCAGGGAAACCAGCTCATCAAGTGTCATCTTACAGACCAATTTCCCTTCTTCCACTAATGTCAAAGCTATATGAAAAGTTGCTGCTCAAGAGATTGAAAATAATCATAGAAGAACAAAACCTAATACCACCACACCAATTTGGGTTTAGGGAGCAACATACTACTACCCAGCAGGTACACCGTATAGCAATTGAAATAGAAAGCAGCCTCCAACTCAGAAAAGTAAGTTTTGCAGCATTTATAGACATCAGTCAGGCGTTTGACCGAGTTTGGCACACTGGTCTGCTAAATAAAATTAAAAACTTACTACCAGACCAATACTTTCTATTGATAAAATCGTACCTAAACGATCGACACTTTCAAGAAAACCATCAAAGCTGCTTCTCCCAAATATACAAAATCAATGCAGGGGTACCACAAGGAAGCGTGTTAGGCCCAACTTTGTATCAAATATATACATCCGACCTACCCTGTCACGAAAACACTATAACTGCTATTTATGCGGATGACACAGCAATCATAGCCACACATGAAGACCCGGTAGAGGCATCGGCACTATTACAAAGATCCCTCGACGAAGTCTGCACATGGGCATCCAAATGGCGTGTACAAATCAATGAAGACAAATCAACACACGTAGCATTTACAAACAGAAGAGTAACTTGTCCAAAAATAAAAGTCAATAACAGAGAATTAGAAACCAAAGAGGAAGTAAAATATCTTGGTATGGTCCTCGAAAAATGAATGAACTGGCTAAAACATATCAAAACAAAAAGGAAGCACCTGGATCTAAAAGTTAAAAAAATGTACTGGCTCTTGGGTCCCAAATCACAACTGTCCTTGGAAAACAAAATCCTCTTGTATAAAACCACCATCGTTCCGATATGGACCTACGGAATCCAACTGTGGGGTTGCGCCAAAATATCAAACATTAACATAATCCAAAGACTCCAAAATAAAACTCTTAGGATGATCATAAATCCCCCCTGGTACGTCAACAATCACACACTCCACAAAGACTTCAAGATCCCATATGTCCGAGAACAAATAACAAAATACGCCACAAACTACGAAAACAAACTACAAGTTCACCCGAACGAGTTAGCAACCAATCTATTAAACAACGAAGACGTCCCAAGAAGACTAAAAAGGACCCTGCCGTCAGACCTCAAATCTCTATAACCAAATGACTGTTATGTAATATTAATTACTGAGGAAGCTCCACTGGGAACTTACCTCTCACGTGACATGTATAAGAAATAGATCAAATTTGCTAGTTGACCTATACAGGGTCAGTTGTAAATTGTAAAAATAAAATGATATAATAAAAAAAAAAATATTATATTCTGTACGAATTAAAATGTGATCGTAATTAAAATTTTCAACTCGGACCGCGTATCTTATAGAAAATAGAAATAGAAAGACCTATTCCCTATTTCAAGGCGAGTTAAAATTGAAGCTTAACTTAAAATTAATATTATTATCATTATAAATGTTATTGTTACATATTTTTATTGTAATTTTTTTTGTTAATAGTTATTCAACAATTTTTTACATTATTTATGTCGGTACTTACCTATATTTTTTGTGAATTTACAATTATTATTAATTTAAAAAAATTAGAAGCAAATCTAATTGCCATTTAAAAAGATACATTAAGTTATAGATCAAATAAGTGAAGTATATTCAGCAAAAGCACATTATTAGACGAATAACGACCTTCTGTACTTGCAGACACATAGAGTCGTTTTTCAACTGTACTAGACATAGTAAATTGAACCCTTGCAGCGTCTCCAAGAGCGACGAGTGACGACACGATATGCTGTTACAATTTTAATTTTTTTAACGAAACTACTTCTCGGATTGAGAATTTGAGAAGAATAGTATAATCCTCGATCATGGATCTACAAGGATCGTAGAAGTAATTTTTTCGTGTAACTAAAAGGTTTTCGACTTACGACAAGTTTAAGGATATTTTTTAATATACAATAATTTGCTTCGAGAGAAAGTGTGTTATTAACAAAGTTTATTATATTTCGTAGGACGAAGCCTATATGCTTTTTCAGTTATATCAATATGGGTATCAAATAATCAAATAATACTCTGCAATCTAGAGTAATACCAAGATCTTCGACATAGGTCGATTGTTGCAAAGGAAGTATCTATGGTATAAATATAGCTAAATACCTGTCTATTACTTGTGAAAGATATTTTGTTGCACTGGGATACATTTATAAGTCAGATTGTGAGTTGACAGTATGAAAAATATTTAAATTGTCTGCATACATCACGAATTGAGAACATGTGAAACATTTGTTTATATCATTGATAAATATATTGAACAGGGACTCCAGACGACTATTATATTAGTATACTTTTTCGATATAATGGAAATAGTATTTATTGAGCAATGAACAAAAAAATAACGACTTGTCAATAAATAAGGTCTATTTCATAATTGTTTATTCTACATAAGGTATTTTACAATGGGCTCATAAACTATAATTGAAAAACGGCAAATTTATATTAAAAATCGTAAAATACTTATCAAATTATCAGTAGTAATTATATTTTTTTTTATATAATTATTTACGATAGTAAAGTATTATAATGCAAGAAACATTTTGTGACGTCAACTGTTTCTCGTTTAAAACAAAGGTTTTCATTGGCTACTGAGATTTATGTCGAGAGTTCTATGACAGCGTGAAGTAAAAGTCACTCTCTGACAGTTCACATGTATCACTACGCCACGACTATCTTAAACTTTTGTGATTATGTACTTGAATGTTGTTTAGAATAGAAAGATCGTCAAAACTTCTTTCCGGTTAGCGTGTCCAATTGTTGCCAAAACTTTAGTCCGCGAGGCCGCGAGACTAACTTGTTTGTACACGCGTTGCTGACGTGTGCGCCGTTCGGCCCGTTACTGTGGCAACGCCGACGTCACAGCATTCCAAAGTACCCCTTCACCTGGATACAAGGCGAGTAAGCGCTGAACAGTAGAGAGGGGGCGACATTAGAGTTGCGTTCGCCTGTTAGATAGCATCGTTCGTGTATTGCTCCGTGTTTAACCCATTAATTCCCAAGCGTGCGCCAACGCAACATTATATAAATGATTTTTTTTATGCAGTTTAAATATTTAAAATAGTTTCTAATTGTCCTTAAAACGTTTAATATGTGTGCTTAAGTAATTTTATGTATAGTATAATATTTTAATAATTTATTTCACCTTACAATAAATTTTACAAAACTTATGAATTTCTATAATTTTACAGTACTTCACAAAATTTCGCAAAACAGCAATGTCTGTTAGTTGAATGTAAATTTTTTAGTACTGCTAAGTAATAACGTCTATGTCTAAGAAATGTATGTATATAAGAGTTAAAAAAAATAAATAATTGATATAAACAGACAAGTCTAAAATTGAGTGTGCGTTCACGCACGCTTGGGACGAACACTCAAGTAAAGCGGTTAGTCTGTCGTACGTTGTTGAAAGTTTATCTCATCAGTGTGACAGTTTCGATATTTTATAGTTCAACATAAATATAAATATTGGTGGTGAATTTTATTTTATACTGTTATAATATAAAAAATAAGATATGTATTTATTATTATTTTGTTCTTGCTGTGTACTTATTCAGATAAACTACAATATAAAACGAGCACTAACGGAGAAGGAGTTTAAAGTGACAAATTTTCAAAATTACGTCCATTTATTGATATGGTACTCGTAAATGTGAGATTTTTACATTTCGGAATAGTGTTACACAATATTGCTATTGATGTAGAAATGGTAATATATATTAAATATTTTAAATTTTATTGTTATTTTATGATTGTTATAATAAATTGAAAATAGTAAAATTTGTAGTACATGTGTTTGCATTATATAAAAATTCAAATTTCATAAACTATTTTACATAAATATACAATTTTGATTTAACGTTATAAATAACAAATGGATGTATGATAATTTATATTTTATTGGCAAATTATATCAATATGTAACTTGTAATTATCTCCCTAATTAGGCTGATCTCATATGAGATCACTGGGAACATCAATTTAAAATTTATTATGCAAGTTAGGACAAGTATACTGAGTGCGCGCATTGTATTCTTTCGTTTATTCTTTTTCGAACGTTGTCGTGTGTTGTTCAAAAATGAGTTCATGTGCCCAAAAAGCTTTGACACTTGAAGAATTAACTTCAATAATACACGATGAAGCATTTTGGGAAGATTTAGAAGTGGACACTCCTGTAAATATTGTTACTTTGCCACCTGAAGCTGACGAATTAACGGATGAGGATGAAGCTAATGATGAAGAACTTGGAATTGTCAATGTTGCTGCCGTACCAGGAACAATGGCACTTCATTGTATCCAAAGTGAAGTGCAAGAGGTTGCAGAGCCTTCTTCAAGCAAAAAAAGAAGGGAATATAATACAGAAATGAATTATTTATTTATTTATGTTACTCTGTACAACAGGAATTTAATCCCAATTACAGTACAGGGTCTGCACTCACCGAGCCGCAGTGTGGTAGTTCATATAATTTTTAGCTTGAGTGAGATTCGAACTCGGGATCTCCGGATTCGAATTCCATATTGCTATCCACACCACCGTACTGACGGACTACAGGTACTATGAGAGAAAACCGAGCAGGAACTTGTTCTATTACTGCATCAAAAATTCTACAGAAACAAAATCGTGGTAGCTATGACTTTAGATTTGATATCAATAATGAGATTTTGATTGCGAAATGGAACGATAACAAGTGCGTTATAATTGGATCAAATTTTGACACAGTTGAGCCATTTGAAAATGTGTCACGTTGGGATAAGCAGAAAAAAGAGAAAGCACAATTTCAACAACCCCACGTTCTCAAAAATTACAATAAATTCATGGGTGGTGTGGATCACCATGATTGGCTAACACGTAAATGTTGGACGAAAGTTAAGGGTAAACAATGGTACTGGCCCCTCTTCACAAGATTTATAGACATGGTTAATGTCAATGCCTGGATTTTATATAAAAAAGTAAATGGTCCCAGTGCAATGAATTTGCTAGAATTTAAAAGATATGTTACACAATACTATTTGAGAATATCAACAAAATCGAAAACTGGCCGTCCTGTAATTAGTGGAAAAAAAGAAACAAATTACGATGTACGAACAGATAAAATAAATCATTTTATAGTACAGCGTGATGAGCAACGACGCTGTCAAATGAAAAATTGTAAGAGTAGGCCAAAAACATATTGCGAAAAATGTAATATAACTTTGTGTGTGCCATGTTTTAAACCATATCATTTATAAAAATGTCTATTATGATTATTTGTTTCCGTTATTAATAGATTTCTTCATAATGTTGCAGTAAATAAACATATTATACAAATTACATTAAAAAATTATTTATAATGCATGTTCCCAGCGATCTCATATGAGATCACCTATTTTCTCAAAAACTACAATTTTGAAAAATAATTGAATTGTGTTTTCTTGTTAAATGCGTTCAGGTAAGTAATATTTAAATTAAAAAATTTAAATTTTAGCCAAAAAAATAAGTTGGGACTTAATGGGTTAACGAAACAATTATATTTAATTTCCGCTGGAGAAGAGGATAATTACTTTCATTGTTACATTATTTGGTCTATTTCTTTATTGCAATTTTTATGAATATTGCAGTTTGAGTTCACAGCGTGCTTGAAAAAGTAGAATTTTCTTTATAATTTAACTTGGAATTTTGTAATTTTTGTTTGACATATCTGCCAATAAGTGGCAACATTGTTTTGAGCAAAAACTGGTAAACATGTGCGCCGCTGCACAGTGAATGGTAAGAATAATATCAACTATCAACCGTAACATCACAAACATTATTACTTCTTACTTCACTGGAAAAGTTATATTTTCGTACCTATCTTACTCGAAAAACGTCATTTTTTGACACAATTTATTAAAAAAACTATTATTTTAAGATTCATAATAAGAATAATATTTTGTATCAAATAAATAAATGCAAATCATCATTCTGATTCTACCTTCAGTCCGGATGAGTCACCTTAAATTTTAAAAGGTAGATGATTCAAATATCCGCAAGACGCAATATTTGTACGTTCATAACAAAAAGTCTGTAGTAGGTAGGTGAACGTAGCGCGTGAATTGATCAGGCATACAATGTTGTACACTTGCAAAATGTGTCCCCTCTGAATGCATTGATTAGTAACGGTAACTCAGTAACCGAAATATTTGAAAGGGAATATACAACTGAGCGCACAGCTTTGGGTGCAGTTGATGGAACGGGGTGAGAGGAACATTACAATCGGGGATATTTTGAGAAATGCTCGTAGATCGTCTGGCATATTGTTTCAAAATTTCGTATCTTGGAAAATGTCTTATTCGATGTAAAATTTTCTGTTCTATCGATTTCCGGAAGTCGCATAATAATTCGAGATTTCAAAGTACCCCAAAAAAGCAATTTTCATATTTTTCAAGAAATTATTGTTTTTCTATTTTTAAAATTTATTCGCAATTATCTCGTAAACCAGAAAAAAATACAAGTCTATATTTTTTAATGAAAATATCTGGAACTATCCAGTATGTAAATACTTCAAATTAATACTACATAGTTAATAACAAATTAGTAATAAATTTACTTATGTGGTACAAAACAGTAGGTGTTATAAAATAAGTAATGAGTTACAAAATAACGTACGAGAAAGAATTTTACCATACATACAACGAGTGAAATATGAAGAACATTTTTAGTGAAAAGATCATGACAAAGTTGTATAGATTAGGACTTTATTAATTACACAGTGCGTGCCGCGGTTCTATTTTACATATTATGCTGTATTGGAAAGTATGATTATGCTTTTTTTTAGGAAGTTACACAATATTATGATTTCCGTACTTTATTTAGATATACAGGGGTAAAAGAATTAATAGTGTGAAGATCATTTTGAGTAGAAAGTGTTATGTAAATATAGGTCCGATTCCCTTTAGTTACGGAATTGGAAGAAATCAAAATGTTATTAAATGAAAAGCAGCCAACAATTATATATCTATAAACTTTTCAAATAATAATCAATAACTTTCTTTGTAAATACTTTTACGTATTGCTTTATGAAGATATATCTGATATTTTAAAGAGTCGTACTGTTGGATGTTAAAATATTTTAAATTAGTATATTTAAATACTTAATCTAAAGTTTTAAAATATATTTCTTTTATTTTAAATAAGCACAAAGCTTTTTTTATTATATACAATAATACTCTAATAAAATATATTAAATTTACCACAGTAAAAAACAAACAACGCTAATTTGCGTGCAATTTATAATGGGGTAGTTAACACCTATTCTGATATTTTATGTTAAAATATTTTTGAATCTAAGTTTAACATATTTTGGATCAGAGAAAATAATTATTGAATGTATGAATATTTTTCTCGCGCTCTACGTGACGTAACGTGTACTTGGCATGTTTCGACCAAGTTCATACGTACCGTTGTTATGTCAGATAAAGAAAACAATACTTTTCAAGATACGTATGTCTAGCGGGGAAAGGGGAAGTTGTTTATGTTTGTATTAGGCGTATTCTCTTCACACTAATCTCAGTTGATCTTAGTACGCAACTGAGATATTTGAGATGTTGTCAAATGAGCTTTAAATGAGACTTGACGCTTCTGAAAAAAACACGTTTCTTGCTCAAATCAGTAGACGGGGAAGAAGTTTAAATTTTGACAGTTCAGATCCGTGGAAGGAAATTAAATTTGTTACCGTCAAGGTCTATAAAAATATGTAGTCAATTTTAATCATATATGCTTTAATTATCTTTTCCATATTCACTGATTGACTGAAACGCAGACGTTACATGTTGAATGTTGCTAAATTTTAAATTTCCTTGGGAAATTATCAAGAATATATGTAGAAGAAATAATAGAAACTAATTTCTTTAAAAAAAATTAAAGAAACATTTAAAATAATAACAGTATTAAATTATCAAAGTAATAAACAGTGAATTTAGCGCCATTCACTTTTTCTATCCCTACCACTAACAAGACGTTTTATAGTTTAATTGAATAAAATTATTAAATAGATATCTCGAGGAGTACCTTTGCGATCCTGAGTTAATGCCAGATTTAATCCTTCCTACAAGTAAAATAGTTTGATGATCCTATTTTCTTAAATATTTATCGATTTTTTTTTTGAGTTAGCAATTATGAATGTGAATGCAGTTCTAGTGAAGTGGTAGAATAGGAATGTTTGACGACGATTGTGAAATAAATTTGATGTCCATACTGTGACTCAAGTAAATAATTCAGATTATTTTCATTTTGTGGCAACACTGCGAACTGCTAGCCGTAGACCCAGACAGTTGGACACACTGCGGACGCTGGAGAGTGACAAATCTTATCGAAGTAGGGTTAGAATGAATACCACGCTTGAAAACTTTTGCCGCTGTTAACTTGTTGTGTCATATAAATATTAAATAAAATGTAATAACTTTATAATAAATAAACAATTTGTTACAATTTTTATTAATTATAAAAAAATCTGATGTGGACATCACATGACTTCCTTGTACACGTATTATACTATACCTACATTTTTTTATTGCTCATATTTGACGTAATTTTCTACGGACTTCTGTTTTTGAGTTAAGCGAGATATATACGTACATGCGTACGTACGTACAGACGTCACGACGAAATTAGTCAAAATGGATTCAGGGATAGTCAATAGAATATTTCCGCTGAAATCTCGAAACCGAAAATTTTCGCGATTACAATACTTCCTATACTTTGTATAAAGAAGTAAAAAACATCGCGAGTGCGAAACGAACCTACCTGCATAGTCGTATGCAGTGCGTACTATACACTCCTCTAGCTACCATTGCTTTTAATAATCAAGTACGAAGTTTACATCGCAAATGTTCGTTTAGTCACTTGAAAGCACTATGATGTGACTAAACGCCTAATTACAAAATTCTTCATGAACTGCGAGCGACATCCGTTAATACTTTAACAAAGTTTTTAGTTCAATGCTTGCAGCGCCGTTTATACCACACTTTCGAACCAAGCAAAAATTCAACAAGGCTTGAAAGTGTGGAAAAAGTATAACAAATTTGTTCAATGAATATTGCAAAAACAAACAGGAATTTAGTACTAATATTTTCGATGTATACGTAATACAGTTTATTGTATTCAGCGATACTAAACAAATTTAATAAGAATATCTTCGTGACGAAAAAAATAATAATAATCAATCGAATTTCGAACCAGGCCTCAAAATTGTGCAAAACATTACATTTTTGGCCTCGATATTCACACTTACATACATATATGTGGGATCCACATCACCAAGCTGCTCCACGAATGCTACCGAATGATGCCGAACTTCGCTGCTCTCTTGTTGGCGAGGGAATACGGGCAGAGAGTCTCGGTAAACGAGTGTGAATCTAGACGCAAAAGACGTATGATGCATTTTATTTACAAAGAAGTATATCATATTTATTTTGTTGTTTTAGTAATCAGTTATAGTTTAATTTGTAATCTTATTATCAATAATAATTTGTTAACATAACTAATTGTTTTCAATCACGCCCAGGCATCCTAATCCTACAAATATTCAGAAGTGAGATAAATGTTCAACACAATTAATGCAGTAAATTAAAAGCTAATGAAACAATAAAATTTGTGTTAACAAAGTGATAATAAATTTAAACAAGTTGGAAAAGTAAGAGAGAAAAACAATTGAAGATTGAAGGTCATTCTTTGCAACACAACTGACGGTGCACGGATTCTGCAAGCGCCACAGGAACGTACTAAGGAATGTTCAAGCAGCAGTGGAAGGATTCCGCAAGAAGCATTCTCATTAAAGCAAAGTAAGATCTTTCCATTTATTTTAATAACTAACAAATTAAAATGCCACGACATTCAAAACAAAATAACGATGATCGAGAGAGAGAGAACTTTTGCAAAGAGAACTAGATTTAGTTAAACGGGAACGTGACTTTTTGGCAAGCCAGTGTTCTCAAAATAATGCATGCTCTCCTAAAATTTCATTAAGAGATCTTGATGATATTGTGCCTAAATTTAATGGAACCGACATCACTTACACTGTGGAAAAATGGCTGAATGGTATTGAGGAAAATCCTACTTTATTTAATTGGACAGACATACACAAATTAGTATTGGCTAAAAAACTTTTGGAAGGAACAGCTAAATTATGGTTGCAAGGAGAAGTTATATTTCAGTCATGGGAAATATTTATGCAAGCTATAACGGAAGAATTTAGTATTAAAGCAGATAGTAAGGAGATTCACCAATTATTAAGTAAACAAAAGAAGAAATCACAAGAAAATTTACATGAATTCATATTACGGATGAAAGAAATAGGGAAGCGCGCGAATCTTACACAGTCTGTAATTATTCAGTATATTATAGACGGTATCGAAGATTATGAATCAAACAAAATAATCTTGTATGGATGTAACTCTTTTACTAAATTTAAAGAGAAAGTCAAGATCTATGAGAGGATAAAAGAAAAATCTAAATTGTCACAACATGGATCATATAAAAAGCAAAATAATAATACACATAATCAAACCGTTTTAAAAAATAATGGCGTAAATACCAATGAACCTAATCGTTTTTTTAATTGCGGTAAAATCGGACATAAATCTAAAGACTGTTTAAATAAAGATAAAGGTTTTAAATGTTTTTCGTGTAACGAATTCGGACATAAATCGACAAGTTGCCCTAAAAAGAAGAGTGAATCTACAACAAATAATGAAACGCGATCTGACGTAAACTTAGTGTCTAAAATTAAAGGCGATAGAGACAATCATAAACTAATTTTTATTTTGAATAATGAAATTGATGCTTTAATAGATACGGGTAGTGCTGTAAATATAATGAAAGTTAACCGTTATTTTAAAATTGGAGCACCTAACTTGCAGAAGGAAATCAATGTCTTTTTCGAGGTTGGAAATCACACAATTGAGTCTTTAGGCAAATTTTTAATTAATGTAACTATTTACGACGCTACATTTTACACTTGCTTTCACATTGTACCAGACGAATCAATTCCTGTTGATGTTCTTATCGGTCGAGAATTATTACGTGATGCTGAAGTAGTTATTAATGACAAGGAATTCAGAATTTCGAAATTAACAGAGGAGACCAATAACATCATGCTCATACAACCAGATTAACAAACAGAGTTAAATGTTGGTGAAAAATGTTTCGAAGAAGAGATCGAGGTATTAATTCATAATTACAAGCCCAATAAAATAAAAGATACAGAAGTACGAATGAAGTTAACTCTAACTGATGACATCCCTGTATACCAATCGCCAAGAAGTCTACCATATGCCGAGCAGGAAGAAGTGGAAAATCAAAACCAGCAATGGTTGAAAGATGAAATTATTCGTGCCAGTTCCTCTGATTATGCTAGCCCTATTGTACTAGTTAAGAAGAAAAATGGAAGTACTAGAATATGCATAGATTTCAGAAGACTGAATAAGAAGATTAATCAAGGACAGATATCCACTTCCTGTAATAGAAGAACAAATAGATAAGTTACGCGATGCTACAGTATTCTCAACTCTGGATCTGAGAAATGTTTTTTTTCATGTCCCTGTCTCTGAAGATAGTCAACGCTATACTGCCTTTGTGACGCACATAGGTCAATTTGAATTTTTGCGTACTTCTTTTGGTCTTTGCAATAGCCCAGCCGTTTTCCAAAGATTTGTACGCAACATTTTGAAGGACTTAATCGCAGATGGTACAGTTTTAATTTATCTAGATGATTTAATTATCCCTGCAAGAAACCACAATGAAGCAATGGAGCGACTCAAAACAATTATGTCCAGATGTTCTGAATATGGATTAGAAATTAATTTAAAAAAATGTAAATTTTTACAAAAGCAAATTGAATACCTTGGGTATATCATATGCAAAAATACCATTATGCCGTCTGTTGAAAAGACAAAAACCATTACAAATTACCCAGAACCAACGAGTACAAAGCAAGTACAATCGTATTTAGGTCTGACAGGATATTTTAGAAAGTTCATCCCTCAGTATTCCCTGATAGCTAAACCTCTTAGTGATATGCTAAAGAAAGATTCTAAGTTTGAATTTGGTCGAAATTTTAAAGAAACTGATGTCTGAAAATCCTTTTTTAAAAATATTTAATTTTGGATCGGAAACTGAACTACATACTGACGCGAGTCAACACGGATATGGTGCAGTATTACTGCAAAGAGATAAAGAAGATCTACAACTACACCCTGTTTATTATATGAGTCGAAAAACGACTGACGCTGAGAAACGTTACAGTAGTTACGAACTCGAAGTTTTAGCAGTAATTGAAGCTGTGAAAAAATTTCGCATCTATCTTTTGGGAATTAAATTCAAAATCTTTACTGATTGTGCTGCATTTACGAAAACTATGGATAAACGAGATTTAGCCACAAGAGTAGCAAGATGGGCCCTACTGTTGCAAGAATTCAATTACGAAATATTTCATCGCCCTGGAATGCAAATGCGACACGTGGATGCACTGTCACGTAATCCTATCATGATCGTGGAAGAAGATAACACGCTAACTGCAAGTATAGTCAAATTACAATCAGATGATGAAAATGTAATAACTATTAAAAAATGTCTTGAACATGGTCCGTACGAATCTTATTTTATGAGGAATAATGCAATTTACACAGAAATTGGCGGAGTTGACTTATTGTTTGTCCCGAAAGGACTTCAATCTGCAGTAATCAGGAAAATACACGAAAATGGACATTTTTCTGTCAATAAAGTACTTGAACTTTTAAGTCGCGAATTCTATATGCCGAAAGCAAAAGAAAAGATTCAGCACGTGATACAAAACTGTGTAAATTGCATCCTTGGTAACGCGAAAAGAGGAAAACAAGAAAGATTTCTTGAACCGATACCGAAGGAAGATACGCCTCTCCAGACGTATCATATTGATCATCTTGGTCCTTTGCTATCTACTAAGAAAAGTTACAATTATTTATTAAATATTATTGATGCTTTTACGAAATTTGTATGGATTTATCCTGTTAAAAGCACTACAGCTGAAGAAGTACTATCAAAACTAGAAACACAAAAGCAAAATTTTGGAAGTCCGAAGAGAATTATCTCTGATAGGGGTACAGCTTTTACGTCGACAGCATTCAAGAATTACTGTGAAGAAGAAAACATTCTACATCTCTTAATTACTACAGGAGTTCCTCGTGGAAATGGACAAATTGAGAGAATGAATCAAATAATAACTTCAGTGTTGATTAAACTTTCTATAGAGGAACCGACAGAATGGTACAAGCACGTTAATAAATTACAAAGATTTATAAATAACACTGTTCAAAGAAGCGTGAACACTACACCCTTTAAATTACTTTTCGATGTTGAGATGAGAAATAAAGAAGATTTGAGAATTAAAGAATTGATAGAAGAAGAAAGTATGAAAATATTCCAAGACAATCGAGAAGAAATAAGAACAATGGCCAAAGAACAAATTCTCAAGATTCAGGAGGAAAATAAAAAGACGTACAATCGTAAAAGAAAAGAAGCTCGTCAATATAAAGTTGGGGATATCGTTTCAATCAAACGCACGCAATACGGTTCAGGCTTGAAACTTCATTCCAAATATTCAGGACCTTATCGTGTCACTGAAACTAAACGTCATAATCGCAATTCTGTACAAAAAATTTCAGGAGAAGGTCCACTAAAAACATCTACATCTGCCGATCAAATGAAACCATGGGTTCAACCTCCAGGCGACGAAACTCCATCATCCGGGTCGGATGATGAGCAGGACGGCCGATCTGTGGGATCCACATCACCAAGCTGCTCCACGAATGCTACCGAATGATGCCGAACTTCGCTGCTCCCTTGTTGGCGAGGGAATACGGGCAGAGAGTCGCGGTAAACGAGTGTGAATAAAGACGCAAAAGACGTGTGACGCATTTTATTTACAAAGAAGTATATCATATTTATTTTGTTGTTTTAGTAATCAGTTATAGTTTAATTTGTAATCTTATTATCAATAATAATTTGTTAACATAACTAATTGTTTTCAATCACGCCCAGGCATCCTAACCCTACATATATATATATATATATATATATATATATATATATATATATATATATATATATATATATATATAAATGAAATTCGTGATCTCTTTGAATTTAATAAAAATAAATTTATTTTTATTTTTATTACAAAAATACTGGTTACAAGTTTATTGTATGATGTTAGAATAAGAACAGAACAAGAACAATACAGAGTTATCAACTTATATAGTAATATAATGACTAATAATACGTCAGTTGATAATCAAATGTCAACTGATTAATATTATGATACATAAGTAAACAATTAAATGTCATATGACTAATATGATGATAAGATTTATCATCACAGTTGCATGATTAATATTATAAGGGAATTAAGTAAGATAAGTATTTTCGTAATGAAGGACTCCATGTCAGTTTGTAATAATTATATTATAGGAAGGTTAATTGTAAGAAGGACAAACTGAATTTATAATTATATTCTATGTGCGATCGATTTCGAGACTATGCTCATCTTCGGGCAAACAGCTGAAAAATACATTGATAAATAATTCGAATATAATGTACAAGATAAGTATATATATATATATATATATATATATATATATATATATATATATATACGCTGTATACTTTTAGTTCAGCTCACTCACTCGCGGCGTATATATCTTATACGAATATTTTAATTATAATATCTCGCGTATAGAGCGTCTCCAAAGTGGCAACAATGCAACTACTACAAGTAAAAGGTTTTGATGTTTATCTGTCTTCTTATATTGAGAATGAGGTGAAGTAAAACGGACGTATTTTTCCCGCCAAATAGTTTCTTTAATTTATGAAGATTTATAGTAAGAATACACATAATTTATTGTTATATTTAGTATAGTTGTGTGAGGGATAACTCTATAAAGAAAAATGAACGCTGGTTTACTAATAAACCGTTTCCTCAATTGGTACACACGCAAGATACCACTATTATTCCTTCACATGCTTCCACTAACTCCACTATTAAGGAAGCACAATTTACTATGGATATTACTGGGACGGGATATGAAAATAATTTATCTGAAGACCCTGCCGTTTCATCAGAGGACGAAGATCCGTTCGATGATTCCTTTGAAGATCCGGACTATACCATGAGCGATCCGAGTTCTGTATGCGAAGAGACTTCTGAAGTAAGTTTTAAGAAAATATCTTGCAAAACATCTGTTATGATTTAATACGTTTGTTACAGAAAATGAGAGTAAAGTAGGGTATAAAAAAATGCTCAAACGTATAATATATGCACTCAATTCCATTTGACAGAATTATGCCTACTCTCAATTAACAATAATTATTAAAATGTTTAAAAAAATTTGTATCCTGAATGTATAAACAATAATATTCAGTCCGTCGGTACGGTGGTGTGGATAGCGATACGGAATTCGACTCCGGAGATCCCGAGTTCGAATCTCACTCAAGCTAAAAAATTATATGAACTACCACACTGCGGCTCGGTGAGAGCGGACCCTGTACTGTAATTGGGATTAAGTTCCTGTTGTACAGCGTAACAATAAATAAATAAATAAATTAATTAATCTAAGTTTGATTAAACACTTTGTATGTATGAATTATGATTTAAAATTTATAAACCAGAATTATATGTTAAATTTATCAACCACAGTCATTTGTCATAAGAAAACAATTTCTCTTACTTGACCAAATTATTAAAAACAAAATCAATTAAATATAGTAAGGAATAAAATTTTGCATTCAAATATATGTTTACTTTACAGCGGGTAAAATGGACTTGCGTTTGATTGTCCGTTATCTATAAATTTTGAACAAAAATTGTTAGTAAATGTTTGATATTTTATAATAATACTGAATTTTATTGTATTAATTAATTAAATATCATATTTTGTTGTGAATGTTTCTTTGTGATATGATCAAAAAATAATAATCAGGTTCATCTGACTTATGAAGGATACGGGATAATTTTTTCATAGTCATTATTATCGTCATTTTCAATCTTGTTTTACTCAAATGTCGTCAAAATTTCGTCAACAAAAATAATATTTACTTATTTAGTAATCCTAGTACTATAAAACCTACATCTGGTAACGTTTTTATAAAATCGTGTTTGTACAAATAAGATCGAAGTGTAGTGTTGCGCTCATTATCATTAAATATCGCAAAATGGCAAACAAGATAAGAACTAACCCGATAAAATGTAAAAAATATCTAGATACATCCTTGTGAAGTATTTACATACTTACTTACATAACATCCGGCTATAGCCCAATAGATGAGGAGCACGAACCCTTGACTCATTCACTCATCAAAAATCATCCCTCAAACAGTCTTCGTCAAACATTCCTATCCTTCATTCACACAACAAATGAATCACATTCAAACACTCACTCCCATTTAATCCACGCAATTTCTCACCCACAACTCGAACAGAAAACACCTGGTTTACCAATATTAATCCCATAAACATTTCACATTCAAAAACTATATTAGTCGCCATCCCAGATGCGTTATACATAAAAGAAAAGAAAAGAAGGGCGCATCCTCCTACTTTTATTTAATCAGCTCGAAAACTTGCGCTAATAACTTAATTGATTCTTAGTTCAGTATAATAGACTATATTTTCGCTGCATTGCGGCAACACTGCCGTAGTAGTAAAAAATTATGTATATTTAGGACGCTTCAAAAATAATAATATGAAAGTGTGACGAAGTGCATGTACTGTCTTTGAACAACGCTACATTTGCCACGAACGTCCGTAGCGCAACAGAGGGCGTGCTGACATTCGGCGCGTGAGATCGTCGATTCGATCTCAGCAGCCGGCGACTTCAGATTTATTTTACATTTTTGTTTTGAGTAAGATTTGTAAAGACTTTCTTAATTGTAAAACGGCCGTTGAAGTCATAATTAAATTAAATGTATGTAAGTTAGGTTTCTAACAACAGATTTTATTATTCTGAAAAGAATGTACAAACATAAGTTTTAACAATAAACTATAAAATATTACATTTGTAAGTAAAGTAAAATATTCATACCTGGAAAGAATAATTAGATTACACGTTATTAATCATTAATTGAACAAATGTCACAATCTGAACAGTCAACGAATTATTTAAACAAGATAACAGATGAGTTACTAGACTACTATGGTATCCAAGGTTACATGACCATCAGTCAGGATTTGGAATTTACATCTTCCCCTCTCAAGTCACTTTTTCAGGCGAATAAAGTGACAACTTGCTACTGCGATAACAGTTCGATTTCTTCTTTCTCTTACCACAGTCAACTTCATAAAATGATGATGATATTCTTTTTAGAATTGTAAATGGCCCAAGTCTTACTTTATCCGTCTTCTTTCTGTTTAATTTGCTTCCATTTTCAACATAAACTTGATCACTAACCTTAAAATCATGTATTTTTCGATTTTTATCTATTCTTCTTTTGTTTACTTCAAAACTTTTCATAGAATTTTGAAATACTTTTTTCTCTATCATCAACTAGATTATTATTAGTTTTATTTATAATATCTATTGGACAAATGATTGATTGTTTTCCAAATAATAGATATGCTGGTTCAAATTTTGTTGAACTATGAGTTGTTCTATTGTATTCTTCAACACATTTTTCAGCTATTATTGACCATGCACGTTTATCCTGAGCATCACTATTTATCTTACACCTTATCCTATTTACTAGTGTCTGATTTAATCTCTCATTAAGTCCATTAGATTGTGGGCAATCTATACAGGTGAAAATTAACTTAATACCCATTTTAGCTACATATTTTTTTAGTTCGTTTGAATTTAAGCTCGTATATTGATCAGATAGTATGATTTTGATCTTGTTCTTTTTTGCAACTGGATCTATAAGATTTATAAAATCTCTTGCACACTGACCTCTTGTAGTTGAAATCCATGCATATCTACTGAAGTGATCTACCAAAATGTGCATAACTTTCTTAGGTGACCTATTACCTCCAAAACCACCGACAGAATCGATTGACATGATCTCATATGGTTCAGCCGCAGGGCCCAGTATTGACATTAAACCTATTGGTCTATTCCTACGTATTTTATTTTCCATGCATATTGAACAGCTTTTACAAAATTCACTTACTAATTTGTCTAGGTTTTTAAAGTAGTAGATTGGTCTTAACTTCTCTCTTAATTGTGCAACACCAATATGACCATAATAATCATGTACCCTTTTAATTAGATTGATACCGAATTTAACAGAAACAAATATTCTAGATTTATCTTTTAATTTTTTAAATGTGATGTCATGATGCCTTTCCGTTTCCTTTGCGGAATTCAATTCTTCAATGTTATCTTTTTGATCATTAATTATGTCGTTCAACTCTATTAAATTAGTTACCTTAACTGCATCTTCATTTTCAAAAAATTCCAGGACTGGTTGTCTTGATAGCAGATCTGCTAATATGTTCTCTTTTCCTTTTTTATAAATGATTTTAAAGTTAAACTGAGACATATAATGAATCAAATTTCCTAAAATTTCATCTGTTCTTGACTTGGTTTTTAGGTTTTCCAATGGTTTATGATCACTACATATAGTAAACTCTCGGCCAATTAGATAGTATTGCCAATATTTTATTGCATCTTTAATTGCCTTACATTTTAAATGAATAACATCCATTTTTTTTCTTTTTCAGATAGTTTTCTGGAAAAATATGCTACCGGATGCAACATTCCATTAGTTTGTGGTTGTTTTAAAGTTGCACCAATACCTTTATAACTTGCATCTGTTTCAATGTATACCTCTTTTTCTAGATCATAAATTGCTAAAATTGGTGAAGAACACAAGTATTCTTTTATTAATTTGAAACTTTTTTCACACTCATCTGACCATTGAAATTCTACATTCTTTCTTAATAATTTATGTAATGGTTCAAACTTTTCTGCACTATTTTCGATATATTTTAAATAAAAATTTATTGAACCCAATATACTGCGTACGCCTGATTTATCAGTAGGTCTTTTAAGATTTTTAATTGCAATTAAATTTTCTTGTGCTGGTAATACTTTGTTCTCTTGTATAAAATGACCAAGATAGTTTACAGAATTTGC
The DNA here is from genome assembly GCA_947425015.1 of Pterostichus niger. NCBI lineage: Eukaryota > Metazoa > Arthropoda > Insecta > Coleoptera > Carabidae > Pterostichus > Pterostichus niger. The sequence goes on from OX380350.1 coordinate 15,802,280, forward strand.
TGCAAACGTACATTTTACCAACTTTAGTTTAAATCCTTCTTTTTCGATAACTTGTAAAAATCTTTAAATGTGTTCGATATGGTCATTCCATGTTTTAGAAAATAGCAATATATCATCAATATAGTTTATGCAGAACTCGTCTAGATTGTTTTTCTTATTATATTTGATAGTATACGTTCAAAAATTGCAGGGGCGTTTTTCAAACCAAATGGAAGAACTTTGAACATAAATTTACCAAATTTTGTTATAAAAGATGTCTTCTCTCTATCTTCAACTTTTAGTCGAATACACCAGAATGCAGAATTTATGTCCATGACAGTAAAATATTTACAATTGGACACTTTATCAATTACATCTTTTATAGTTGGAAATGGATAACATTCTGGTACTATTAATTTATTCAAATTTCTAAAATCAATGCATAGCCTAGACCTACGACCATCTTCTTTTTCATAAGCAAGTGTTACTGGAGATGAAAAAGGTGATTCTGATTCTTCTATCAGGTCTACTTCTAGTAGCTTGTTAACTCGTGCTTTAATCTCTTTCTCATCCGGCATCGAACATTTATATGCGCGTGAAGTGACATATTCATCTCTTATTAATTTAATTTCAGCTTCTCTTGATCTCACTTGACCAACATCAAATTTACCTTTAGCAAATATATACTTATGTTTCTCTATTAACTTTTTAATTTGTATTTTTTTTATTTTCATCTACTATGTGATTTAGATTTGCTTTAAATTTATTTACATCGATATCTTCATTAAAATTAGCTTCAAATGGCTCATCTGATTTATTTTCTTCTATTTCTTGTTTAATCATCTTCTCAGTTGCATCTTTCTTATTTGACATCTTTTCTATATCCTCTAATTTGATCATCTTTTCTTCATAATTCCTTTGTAATATATTTTAGATTATCATCTTGAATTAGTCTGAACTTAGTGATAGCATCGAGGCCTAGTAGTAAATCATAAGAGAATTGATTGTTCTTTACCACATAAGTGTTTAAATTATTTGTTAAATCACCAATCTTCATTATGATATTTGCCCGGGCAGAACTAAAATTGAATCCATTTATTGTCTTGAATGCATTTTTATGTTTTATTAAACTTGATTTTATATAATTCACAACTCTTTGATTTATTATACTAACATTAGAACCACTGTCATAAACAGTCTTTATTTTTAATTTATTATCAATGAGTACATTTATCTTAATCAATTAATTCAATTTCTCCGAGCTTTTCAGTTTAAAGATTTATTATCTATTTCTATTTTCATAACTTCTGCTGCTACATCATCTGTGTTACCATCATATCCTGCTTCATTTAGATTTACCCTTTTTTTGTTCCTGTACAGTTTTTTATTTCTACATTCATTTGTAGAATGATATCTGTTCGGCCATCCAAGAGCTTCGCACATGAAACACGGTTTCTTAAATGTACCATTATATTTCTTGTATTGTTCATCATATTTTTCTTTAGGTTTGTCCGTTTTCTTATTTACGCTGAAGTTTGATATAATATCTCTTTTTATTTTACAAAATGAATCGTCCATTTTTCATAGTTCTGTAAACAATTTGTCAATAGTCGTTATTTCTTCTCGGTCTAATTCGTTCTGTACTTCTAATGGTAGGCCAACTACAATCATATTTATTCTTGTTGAAACCGTACCATTCCCTTCAACTTCTAAACATAACCTTTCCTTGACCAGTGCAGAATCGACCAATGAACCACCTAAATGTTTATAATTATATGCCTTTCTTATCTTAGATCAACCTTTATCTACAAACACTGTTAGAAAATATTTTCTCCATTCAGGCCAATTTTTAAGACCAATCTTTTTCAAATTTGCTTCATACCACTACAAAAAAAAGAAGTATCTCAATCATCTTTGTAGTACTATTCACTCTATGCCTAGTACATTCATTTTCGTATTGTTTCAGCCATTCTGTAGGATTCTGTATTTATAAAATTTATCTAGAATAAATTTCTTTTCGACATTATTCAATTTCACATCATCTTTCAACTTTAAATTAGATTCCAGTTCTTTTATTCTATTATTTAAAAAATTTTCGTCTTCAGATTTATTGTCTACTGTAATTAAATTTTCTTCTAATGGAATGTTCTTGTAACATAGATTATTATCTTCATCAAAATATTTATTTTTATATTTCATCTATCTTTATTCCTAATCTACGATATCCATTAATTGTTTTATCGCAGAAACCGCATTTTTAATTGTTGGCTTAGCATAATACCTTGTGATCATTCAAATTCCGGTACTCAACTGGCAAAGAGCACCATAGTCGTTTATTTCCAGATAGACCAGCAAACTCATAATAAATCTCACTTCTTTTAACAATATGGACAAATAATTTTTTACCCATATTTTTTTTATCTTTTTTTTTATAAAAGAGTGTAATTTAATTTGTAAGTTAGGTTTCTAACAACAGATTTTATTATTCTGAAAAGAATATACAAACATAAGTTTTAAAAAAAACTATAAAATATTACATTTGTAATGTAATGAGTCTCATCATTCCGTTTCGGAACATAGGGGCCGGGCACACCGAGCCGCAGTTTTTACACTGCCGTACTGCCGGTTTCTTTAGTCAGATTATTTAAGGCGTATAAGTGACTAGCTTATAGCGCCCGAGTGTGATAAATACATGTAACTGTATTTTTATATTTTACGACAAATCAAGACCAAGAAGTCTATATCAACCTGCTCCCAGAATACCGGCAAAACATTCATCGCAAGAATGCGACTAGCATTCGAAGTCTCATCCGCGAGATCAAAGAATATGAAAGGTTTAAGCAAGAGATACGAGTCCACCACCAGCTCGAGTAAATGCGGTGTCCAACTACCCGCTACCCCGGACCAAGCAGGCAATACGGGTACTATAAGACGGACTGCAGGAACCCACCGAAGCTGTTCAGTTCGCAATGTAGGCGCCAGGACATCATGACCCAAGATTGCGGATGTACGAACACTTCGGGAAACGGGAAGTAAATGGTGTCACGAAAGAGCCCACACCATTCACCGCCGCCGCGCTCCAAAATGTGACCAACCTGATAATGCCACCCACTGCTCTACCGGTCATTAGTAGCCGTGAAGGGAGAGATAACCAGCTGTTCGCCACAGTCCACCTGTATGGTCAAGCATTACCAGCACTCATTGATACCGGAACGACGTACCCATACGTCAAGAGGAGAGATCGCCGACTTCTACGAACAACACCAACTATCCCCAAACTCAATTGGCAAACGGCGCCATTGTCGCCACCTAGGGAAAAATGGTCATCGGCTGTATTATCCAAGAAGTATGGAAACGGGTCAAGGTTCAGTGCCTCTCCATACTAACAACGCCAATCATTCTCGGGATGGACGCGATACGAACCTTCAACATGACAATCGACGTAATCCGCAATCAAGTCTCCGAAGGAGTACGCCCCGTTGATACACTAATCCCGTGGAACGGAGAAACACCTACTCCCACCAAAAAGGAAACATTGAAACATTTTCTTTAAAAATAACTACCAAAATTTAGCAAAATCACCGGATCCACGCCGATGACCCGACACCGGATCAAGCTGCGAGACGACACCTCGATCAAGAACAGATACAACGAAACCCAAAAATGCAGCAGTTGATCAACGAAGAAGTCGATCATATTTTAAACGGCGGGGTTATCGAACCCTCAAATTGCCCGTGGAGTTCACCCGCAGTAACCGTCACATTACCGAGAAGGACGCGTTCCTGCTCCCATACATCCACAATATCCTGGACTAAATTCGACCGGCGCAATACTTCTCCACGATCGATTTGAAGAATGAATACTGGCAGGCGCGCTGTCCGACGAAAGCAAGCCACTAACAGCGTTCACCGTCCCCGGTAAGAGCCTGTTCCAATTCCGGGTAATGTCGTTCGGCTTGCACGCGGTTCCAGCAACGTTTCAGCGATTGTTGGACTCCCTCATCGGAGCCGAAATGGAGCCCCATGCATTCCCATACCTTGATGCCATCGTCATCGCCAGCGCAACAATTGAGGAACACCTGGAGCATCTCCGAGAAGTGTTCCGTAGACTGAGATGGGCCAACCTCCGAATAAAACAAGTGTAAATTCGGCCTACGGTCCATCACCTACTTTGGACACGTCGTAACTAAAGACGGCATTCACATCGACGCCGACAAGGTGGAAGAGATTGCCGCAATGCCAGCACGCACCACGACCAAGGGACTATGAAGATTCTTCAGTACAGCATTCAGGTACCGAAGATTCAAACCCGGATTTTTCCAAGAGGTGTCAGCGCTTACCGAGCTCCTAAAGAAGGTCAAACGCTGGCGTTGGGGCCCCGAGTAAGATAAGGCCTTTCGGGACCTGAAAGTGTCTCACGTCTGCACCGGCCTTAGCATGTCCAAACTTCGAGGAGACGTGTGCAGCCTTGGTTCACGGGGACATGAAAGAACTACGCGCAATAGCGTACGCTAATCTCACTCTGTCCCCGGCCGAGAGCCTGAACTATCACACTGCGGCTCGGTGAGTACTGTAATTGGGATTAAGTTCCTGTTGTACAGCGTAACATAAATAAATAAATAAATAAATAAATATTACACTATTCTGGAATCATATTGCTGGAGAATCGGCGGTTTCTGTGGGAACACCGTTTACTAACTCCTCCTTCGCTAGAATTGGGCTTCATCGGGGAGCTGGTGGACCGTTGTAGGGGCTGAAGTTCAATGCCTTCTCTGGACTTCGGTCTTGTCAGCGAACGTCTGTGGAACTTTCTCTTTAAAAAGATTACAAGCAGGATGATAGCACCTGTAATCAGAATTATATAGAGTATTAGGGTTGAATAATTGATGATATTGTTGACATCGTGCTGGTTGAAGAAGTAGTTGTCAATGGATTCTTCGAGTTTGTTCATTGGTTTCAGCTCGTTGATGGTATTCAGTTCAATTGAAATTTTTGGAATTTGTGACTTGTTGAAGTCAAATTTGTAGTTTTCGATTACTACTGGTTTGCCAAAGGTTCCGTGTTTAAATAATAATTTGTCCATCATTTGATCTTAAGAGGTATTCTTGATTAGGGATAACAATTACATATTCAGTATTGTGTTTCGTAGGAATCGGTATTGGGTGAATGAACTCAAATTGCGTTTCGTAATTTATAGGAATCTTGGAGAATATTAAAAGTGAAAGTATATAAAGTGTTTAATTGATGAAAAATATCTCTTATAAAGAGCTTAACTTGATCTCTAGTTCCACCGACAACAATGTGGAATAGTTGTTCGATTTTGGCTTTGAATAATTTTTCATTTTCTCTGATTGTGTCAACAGTCCTATTAAAATAGTCTATCATTTGTTGATTGATGGAATATTGGTATTTAATTTGGTGATTGGAATTATTTTGATTCTCCTTTAAGTGATTCAAAATTTGTGTATAACGTTTATCATAGTCTGCTTCTAAATTTCCTGCTATTGATTTGATAATTGCTCAGAGGCCGTTGATTAAGTCTCTTTTCACTCGTTGATTTTCTGTTTGTTTTGTTAAATGATTAATTTTTTCGTTTATGTTATTACGAATATAATTGATTATGTTATTATTTTTGTCAAATTCAGGAGAAATTTTCTTGTCATTATTAAGGATTCGTTTAAGGTATTCATATTGTTTGTTTAAATGTTCATACTGTGTTGAAAGTGATTGTAAGTCGTAATAGTGTATGAATGTGTGTGTGTATTTTTGGAGTTTTGCGGTCCCGAGATTTATTGTCAGTAGTCCTGGATTATGTGTTATGTCTTTCATACTTATTCCGTGGGAGTATGAGAGGCAGAGGGAATATCCGAATTTTTGTTAGAAATTTTTCGGGGTCTTCTTATATTGGAAAGGTGTATTTTAGGTTGCTTTTTGTCATTGGGGTTAGTTTCTATTTCCGCTGTCTTCAGGGGTTTATTTAACATTTTTATCTTTTCTTTCTTAAATTTAGGCAATTTAGTTTTGTTTACTTTTTGTTTGTTTTGAACATAAACTGTTTCAGGGATGTCTGGGAGTTCTTCACTTGTTTCATTAATTTTAGTTATTAATTTAGATTTTTCATCTTGCAATTTTTGATTAATATCTTTGTGTTTTTGTATATAGTCTTGGGTAACTTGTTTCTCAAGTTCGATATCGAGAGGGGAATTTACTTCTAAATGACCGTTAATAATTTCAATCGGTTTTAAATTTGTCGAACTATGATTTGTATAATAATATGCTGTCTTGCATATTAAATAAACGAATATGTTCTATTAAAGTTGAGTGAAAACGTTCAACTAAACCATTCGAGTTTGGATTTTGTGAGCAAGTAAAATGAATTTCTATTTTATGCAAGGATAATAGTTCTTTAACAACTGTGTTGAGACGCCACTGCTTCCTCAGCCAAACACCGGTGAATCACCAACACCCAGCGCTATCTGTTGAGCGCCACCATCTAACTTTAGTTTTAGTTATATTTCTTGCTGTTAATTTATTGTAAATTTCACTTGTCTTGTAACTCGCTTTCGCTGTGCACCAAGTCGCACGTTTTTTCTACTAACCTGTACGCTTCTTACGGCCACGTGTTTTTACACAATTCGCTTTTACGCTTAAATGATTACGCTCAAGTGTTTAGTGCTAATATTAAACATTATTTCAGCTTTCCGCATACGCTATTACTGTTATTCCAATTGGGAAAGATATTGTATTGCTACCAGCAAACTGTTTGTCACTAAGTATAATTTTGAATAATTTGTATTTGCTACTGTATCGTAAGTACGCTTTATTATTTGTATCATCGCACAACATCAATCCATCTCGTTGTTTGGTTATAAGTTTATTCAATTTTGTTTATTTGGTTTATTTACATTTATTCTATCATGTTTGCTATTGTACAATATTTGGATATTTTTGGGTATTAAAATAGTTCCTAGTTTGTGTCTGCAAATTTACCTCTTGATTCCCATACTCGCCTCAGGTTGTTCAGCCCCTCAGGTACCTTCGTTTTCGTTATTTGTAAATTCAATTACTCCTTTGGTTCTCTTTTATTTAAATTGTTGCAATAGCTTATCTTTCCTTCTCTTTGTTGATTAGACCACGTGACTACAGTTAGCTTTGTCACTTCCTGACGCATTATTTGTGGGCCTGCCCCTATTATCCTGTCTCTCCTTCAGCAAAGAGCTACCCTCCTCGTGTTGAGTCTTCCAGAGTAGCTCCTGGAAGTGAAGAACGTCCGTACCTTCTCCTTCCAGCATTGCATCACTCTGCCTTACTTTCTGCTCTCATTCTCTCTCATCGCAATTCCCGCGAAACGACCTTTTGGTCGAACATTTGGTCCTTCGAGCCGGATCCGCATTATTCTCTCTCTACGCATTCCCCGCGAAACGACCCCTCGGTCGAACATTTGGTCCTTCGAGCCGGATCCGCATCATTCTCTCTCATCGCAATCCCCGCGAAACGACCTCTCGGTCGAACAAACTGTATTATTAAATTCGAGTCCGTAATCGGATATAATTAATTTTGGTATAGCATGATGGGAAAATAATTTAGTTAATTTATTTGTTATTTCTATAGCGTTGATTGATGTTACTTTATAGGCTTGCGCGTATTTTGAAAATGCGTCAATTATTGATAGAAACTTGGAATTTTCGAGACTTAATGTGTCTACGTGAATAATATCTAATGTTTTGTTGGGGGTCGGAGTTATATTTAATTTAGGTTTTACAGGATTTCTTTCGTATATGACTGCTAAACATATCTCGCATTGATTAATATAATCTGTGATGGTTTTATGTTGGTTAGGCTAGTAATATCTCTTTTTTCTTTGATTATAAACTTCATTAATGCCACGGTAATTTGTTTTACTTTCATGATTATTTTTTACTGTTTGTAAAGTTTCATCTGGGTCTTTTACATCTATTAATTTAGTATTACACTTAATAAATTTAATTTCAGAGTTTTGAAATACTTTTGCAATACGTTGCTAAATTGTTCGCATAAGGGTTGCTCGAAATATAGGTAATGTTTTACTTTAGGCACAACAAATTCTTTAATAAATTTTACAGTGTTTTTTTCCAAATTTGTAATAATGTTATTCTGTATTACTGATTGTGAATAAAAATGTTTCCAGCACAAACTGTGTTATAAACATATTCTAAAACAATTTTTGAATGATAGTTTTTAACGATTACCATGGCGGTAATGATAAAAAGTGAATTAGAATATTGTTTTTAGAATTAATTATGAAACATGATGGCCAGCTTAAATCAGAATTTATGTTAATGATAATATTTTAAGAAGATTGATTCACGGTTTCTGCGACGCTAAAATTCTATTATAATTTGTATCCTAATTTCTCAAATATGTTCATACTCGTATATAGAACAAATCTTTACGTCTTCCGATGGGTTACGAAATTCCTCTTTGTGTTTTATATCAACAAACTCGCTTTTTATAGAATTATTAAAAAGATTTCTGCATGGATCGCAACTTATTTTCGAATATTTTTTTTTATAACGAAACCAAAATTAATCAATATTGCATCCAAGATGGACAGTTCACCCGCTGAATTTATATAATTATGATCTACTAATAAATTTTATACAATGTCTTGCAGAACTATTTTATTTTCTACTGGTAAAATGCTACATTTATCCATATCGAAATTTCATGTCTGAACTAATAATTGTTTGCAATCAGTAAAAAAATTTATGCAAGTGGGATTGCCCAAATAACAGCCCCTTCTCCTTAATGTACTAAAAAAATTGCCTCAGTAAATCGTAATAAAACTTTTTCATTTGTACAGTAGGTAAGAAATATATCAATATTGAGACGGTACACCAATTATACTGGATTATAATTTTCCATGTTTAACAATAATTCAAGCATATTTAAATTTTTTGGAATAACAAAGTAAAAGCATGTAGTGACAATAGTTTTTTTTGAAACAATTATTAGAACGCCGAAACTAATCGGGTGGTTTCAAATGTAAACAAAACACAAAGATGCAGTATTATAAATTAATACAAACGACCAAGATTTGAAAGACGTCAACCAACACCCGGAAATGTCGCAGGTCAAGTGTCAAGTGTCTAGCCGAGGGTAGTTAACAGAGCCGTACCGATAAATTTGTGTTTCTCAAACTAAAACCATCATAGAATATTAAAACGAGATTAATACTCTTACCATATCTAGAAAAACACGATAAACTAAAAGAATCAATATAGTTAAAGCATCACATGTCCTCAGTAACATCCAGATGCACAATACATCGACTGCCCATTAAAAATAAAGGGAAACCAACCCTGTTCGGAGTTAGGTTGCAAAGACGATACATGACAATATGTAAAGTTCTATCACATTTTTGTACAAGTAGCTCTCGCGTTGATTTCATTCATAGTATTTTAATAAATGCAGTTTGAAGAAATTACATGCGCGAGGAAACATTTGATAAAAATACAAAAGGGTTTGGAAATAAGAGGGGGCAAAATTTAAGACGTTTTCGTTCCGTCTCTTTCTCATCCACTCGATGTAGACTATAGCTGTCTCGATCGCATTGAAAAACGAACCAGAGCACCCGACGTACCACCACCATGGATGAGAATTCCTACAAGAATCCAACGAACGAATAAACATGCAGTAATTTCACTCCGCCAAGTCACTCTGAGTATTTGGGAATTGCTCGCGACAGAAAAGAGATTGGAAAGATTGTTAGCTCTCTCTGACACATACAAAACCTGATCTGTTGTCCTCGATCACGCCAGGACGATGCTAACAAATAAGAATAACATAAACAACTGTTTTCCCCGAAATATTTTGTGATTTCTGTTTAGCTTAGGGAAATGGCATCTTCGATCGCAGTTCAATCAAGGATTGAGGGCGGCGCTTACCTGTATAAAACACGACGTTTTATCCAGGAACGGCATCTTGGTTCCGGCCAAGATCAGCTATTGTTCAGTTGCGATTCTGTCAGAATTGGCCGTCGCACGTTATGTTAGAACCTGTATTATTTATTCACCGACTTTCACCGTTCAGCTGCGATTCGTCAGAATTGGCCGTCGCACGTTCCGTGAATACTCGGTTGAATTCAACACCGACCCCTTTCAGTCCAGCTGCGATTCTGTCAGAATTGGCCGTCGCACGTTCTGAAAGGCTGTCTGGCCATCATCATCGTAGTCGAATTGCGATTCTGTCAGAATTGGCCGTCGCACGTTCTACTGCAGTAATGCAAAACAATAATCACAAGGGCGAAGATTCACGACCTTCTAACTTGCGATAGAAATAATTGGGGACTATTTACCCAGAATTAATTGAGACAGCTCTTTGAGCACATAATAAGAAACACAAAGGCGAAAATTCACGACCTTCTAATTTGTGATAAATATCTATTTTTGGGGACTATTTACCCAAAATTGGAATAATAATCGCTCTTTGAGCACAGAAATAATTGAGTGAAGGATTATTCCCTCACTGACATACCTTGCCACCGACCGTCACTCTGGTGACACACGGAGATGTACCAGCCGTCACCGAGAGGTCCCCGCACGCTGCCATGGCCTATTGCAGGCCGCTGTCCGTCATCCGCGCTAGCCCTGCTAACCTACCAGCTGTCACCGAGAGGTGCCCGCACGCCGCCACGGCCTACTGCAGGCCGCTGTCCGTCGTAAGCGCTAGCCTTGCTAGCCTACCAGCCGTCACCGAGAGGTGTCCACACGCCGCCACGGCCTACTGCAGGTCGCTCTCCGTCATCCACGCTAGCCTTGCTAGCCTACCAGCCGTCACTGAGAGGTGCCTGCACGCTGCCATGGCCTACTGCAGGCCGCTGCCCGCCATCCGCGCTAGCCTTGCTAGCCTACCAGCCGTCGCCGAGGGGATCCCGCACGCTGCCACGGTCTACTGCAGGCCGCTGTCTGCCGTCTGCGTTGGCCTTGCTAGCCTACCAGCCGTCACTGATGGTTTCCCGTCTACCGTCCGACCTACGACAGGCCGTCCAACCGCTACCTGCGTTAGCATTGCTAGCCCAGCTATTTACACAGGCATAACTCAGGGAAGAATTGCTTCCTCTCTGGCATCACCCGCTGGCAGTCATCACTGTGACACCCGGGGGTCTTTGTTCTATGTTTCAGAAGCCGACGACGCCTGGCCTTTCCACTTAAGATACAACAATTTTGGCGATAGCAGACCATCTGGCCGAGTCCGTCTGCACGAGGATTCAGAGTCACCCTCCGTTCGTGGTCGTGGGTGCCGAGATTCATCTGTCAAACACCAAAGCCACAGACGACACCATTATCGTAACTCCTGCTTCAATCTCTTTGCTTACATCTTATGTTTTTATGTCATGTTATCATGTTATGTTCGATTTATCCATTACTGATTTTGAATTCCTCTGCCTGTGTGTTTTCTGTGGTTTCCCTCAGATGTCAAGTGAATACCAGAGGATTTTGTATCTCCACAGCCGAAATAAATAACATTTAAATAGTTGCAATGTGTAATTTCTCTACTTCCTCATAACCTACCACATTCACGACTTCAAATTAAAGAATCTGGTCATTAGTAAAATCAAATAAACACAACGTAAAACACAACGTAATCTAATTGGTCCTAAATAATATAAAATAATAAATTTCGATACTAGACGATTGCCGCGTCACAATATTAATAAGTGTAATACGAATTTAAAAATAATAAGTCTGATTACTTTTATTTATTTCTGCTACTCTGTATAACAGGAACTTAATCCTAATTACAGTAGAGGGTTCGGATTAACCGAGCCGCGCAGTGAGGTAGTTTATATTTTTGGCTTGAGTTAGATGTGAAACTCAGGATCTCCAAGAACGAATGCAGTAACGCTGACTACATCACAATACTGTTGGACTAATGTTTAATATGTTATTAAAAATAAATGTAACGATACAATTATTTACTAAGTTTCGAAATTAAACTTTATTTGAACTTTTTTAAATAACAAAAATTTTTAAACCGGCTACAAAATTTTTTGAACGATTTAACATATTTAAAATTTTCGCCCTAAATTTTGTTCTTATTTCTGATAATCTCATCTTCTTCACTTGATGATTTTGAAAGCGAGGTCAAAATGTTATGATACTTTTTAATTTTGATTAATCCATTTATAAAACTAACAATTTGACCCGCAACCACCATATCATTCGGTTCCAAAACGGTTAATGATAATATTTTAAGAAGATTGATTTACGGTTTCTGCGACGCTAAAATTCTATTATAATTTGTATCCTAATTTCTCAAATATGTTCATACTCGTATATAGAACAAATCTTTACGTCTTCCGATGGGTTAAGAAATTCCTCTATGTGTTTTATATCAACAAAATCGCTTTTTATAGAATTATTAAAAAGATTTCTGCATGGATCGCAACTTATTTTCGAATATTTTTTTATTATAACGAAACCAATATTAATCAATATTGCATCCAAGATGGACAGTTCAACCGCTGAATTTATATAATTATGATCTACTAATAAATTTTATACAATGTCTTGCCAGAACTATTTTATTTTCTACTGGTAAAATGCTACACTTATCCATATCGAAACTTTTAAATTTCATGTCTTAACTAATCATTGTTTGCAATCAGTAAAAAAAATTATGCAAGTGGGACTGCCCAAATAACAGCCCCTTCTCCTTAATGTTCTAAAAAAATTGCCTCAGTAAATCGTAATAAAACTTTTTCATTTGTACAGTAGGTAAGAAATATATCAATATTAATAAGTGTAATACGAATTTAAAAATAATAAGTCTGATTACGTTTATTTATTTCTGGTACTCTGTATAAAAAGAACTTAATCCTAATTACAGTAGAGGGTTCGGATTAACCGAGCCGCGCAGTGAGGTAGTTCATATATTTTTGGCTTGAGTTAGATGTGAACTCAGGATCTCCGAGATCGAATGCAGTAACGCTGACTACATCACAATACTGATGGACTAATGTTTAATATGTTATTAAAAATAAATGTAACGAAACAATTATTTACTAAGTTTCAAAATTAAACTTTATTTGAACTTTTTTAAACAACAAACATTTTTAAACCAGCTACAAATTTTTTTTAACGATTTCAAATTTTCGCCCCAAATTTTGTTCTTATTTCTGATAATCTCATCTTCTTCACTTGATGATTTTGAAAGCGAGGTCAAAATGTTATGATACTTTTTAATTTTGATTAATCCATTTATAAAACTAACAATTTGACCCGCAACCACCATATCATTCGGTTCCAAAACGGTTTTTGATATAGATAGAGATAAAATTTTAATACAATTTTCCAAATAGAGTGTAGACTCACTTCTAAATTTTCTATCAGCGATCAGAATTACGTAAAATTTAAACTTGTATGAAAGCCGAAATCTACTAAAAAATGTCGCTACTTCTTCATTTAACCAATTTTGATACAATGGTTTCTCGATCCAAAGTTTTCTATTGTATACTAAAATATCAAGAAATTTTGTATCTCCGATCTTTCCAAATATATTCGCGTCGTTCGGAGAGGAAATAAACTCGCAAATTTTGCCAAATGACCCATGTTCCAGAATAATTCGATCTTGATTAATTTCTATAAAAATAATAACAATATTATTATTACTACTAATTCAGAGAAACTGTTAATTTGTTCAAATAACTAAAATTATATATGACTTACTTTCTTCCGCAGCCGGTATGCCATGATCTGCTAGTGTATATGTAAAATACTTAAAATTTTGTGCTTTGTTATTATTACACTTGAATTTAGATTTTGTTTGTTTTTTTCTTCCAAAACAAGAACATAGAAAATTAATAAAATTGTTCATTTTATTAAACTGCAAGATACATATAGGTAATGCACGTACGTATTTTGTAAAATTTCCAAGGAAACTAACATTAATATTAATTGTGATTGTTAAACAATTTCAATTGTAATTGTGAATAAAAATGCCTTTTATTTATCAAAGTTAAGCCGATGCTATTTTTATACATAGTTTTTACATTATATGTGGATAGTAATAATGCATGACAAAGATATGTTACTTGAATAATACGAATTCTGAAATTTCACGAAAGAAAGAACTGCTTTTGTCTATATTAATTTTTTTTGGATACATCGGCAGCTGGATCATTAGTACTCGGTACATGCTGTGTGATTTGGTTATTAAAATTAGTGTCTTTCATGAATTTTAGTGCATATGACACTGCTTTTGTGAGTTGCAACTATATTGAGCATCTGTGGATTCAATGTTGTATCCAAAAATATTAAAATTTGTGTTGAGTAGAGTAGCGTCCAGTAACTGGTAATGAAATTGGAAGTAGTAGGACATTGGAGTAAATAAAACACTTCAAATACTAAATAACAAAAAAAAAACACAAAATTTAATAAATGTAACAATGTAAATGCCTTAGGAGTAAATAACATAATTTAACAATTTAAATAAACAAATTAGAATAAGTACGTACCATTGCAAATAAATTAAAAAAATATAATAATATTAAGAGACAACAAGTTGGTTGTTTGGAGAGCAACGAAAGACTGCGAGTCAAGGTTGGAACAACGACGAAAAAACCATCATCATGAAATCAGTGACAAAGGAGCAACGCAATCAGGTGGTGATACAATCATTTATGTGGTAGATCTTCTCTAGTCAGCATGACTTCTGAGTTAGGTACATATAACTCTGCAGCTTTTCCTCTAAATTGTGGGGTACCTCTAGGAGCTATTTTGGGACCATTATTTTTCCTTTTGTATGTTGCTGATATGAGCTCGAATATGGAGTGTTGTGCTGCACACTCCTATACTGATGATACTCAGATATTTGCTACAGTGAGTCCTTTAGAACTGGATGAGAAATGTCACCTCATAAATGATGATCTTGGCAAAATTGTATTATGGGTTAAAAACAACGGTCTCCGAATAAATGCCAACAAATCATCACTTTTAGTTTTTGGTTCATATTTAAGGTGAAACATCCGCTTAATAAATCGTAAGTTAGCTGCAGAACACTTGATCTGAGTTGATCTCATTCAAATAATATATCTTTGTTTTTATGAATGAAACTTACGATGAATTATATATAATTTTAAAGCCACTACTTCAAGGTGTAGTAACAATCTACATATTGTAACGTTTTTTACAGTTTCTGTTTCAATGAAGTTTATTATTAAGTAAAACATGAAAAATTCAAACACTAACAAAATATTTATTTACAACACGTATTTATTTCACATTAAAGTATTTAGCAACGACTTGCACTGTTCACACTTCAAATACAGAATGCCCATTGCCGACCCAAACTCTCCCTTACATACTGAAATAAGATCTTCTACAATATTCCAGAGCTTCTGGAATACTATAGAAGCACGACGCAGAGAGAACAGATTCGAACTTGTTTCTGTATTGCGTATGAGACAGCGCTAAACGCGGAGCAGACTACGACGTATCGATTGTGTCAGAGGGAACAAGGCCGTATTCGCTACAATATTAATAAATTTATGTATTTCTCAAAAATGCCGGGTACGATTTTGATTTTTTTATATATAAGTTATATGCCCAGCTACAACATCAAACGTGACAAATAAGACATTTACGTAGAAGCACGTCTCGCGGACACGTCATGTTTCTAGAACATAAAAACAAATGTATCATGTAGTTTTAGTTAGTCTAGATTCAGATGTAACGCTTTTAACAACTTATTATTGTATTAACCAAATAAATAGTTTTTAAAAAGTTACTTGCGTTGTTTAAACAAATAATAGGCGCAGTCGGTAGGATGGCTAAAACGTTTTAGAGAATATAAAATCGTTTCACGTTAGTGATTAATTTAGCCATCGAACATTCGAAGTGTAAAAAGCAAAAATAACACTTCACGTACAAGACAATCAAGTAACCAGTACGAGACCCAAAAAGGAGAGAGTTGCTGAGAGGACATCAATCATCCAATCCAGAGAGGTCATCGCATCTACGCAAAGAAGCGTTCATCGCGAGCCGAGTACCAGCCAGCCGCCATCGTCTCAGAGGATATGAAGCGAATCCTGGTGTTGCTGTGAGTACTATATGTCGTTTGTTCCTATTTTAATTTCAACAAGTGAATCAGAAAATAGTACAAACTCTGAATCAGACTCTGACCCTGAAAATCTTAATTTAAATCCTCAAATCAGTTCGTTCAAATTAAGACAACCTACATTAAAATTAAAAATGGCAACCGTACCCACACTTAAAAAGGAATATCTGGACATGATTCCTGAATTCCATGGAGAACGGGAACTATTACCCCGATTCTTAGAAATCACGGGAAAACTTGTAACAAAATTGTATAATGCCGCCGATGAAGGTGATTTCCAAAATGAATACCTCATGAGTAGCATTTTAGCGAAATTAAAGGGCGAAGCAGCCATTAATATATCCAGTTGCACTATTGCTACATGGAATGATTTAAAAACCGCTCTTTTAACCACTTATGCGGACAAAAGAGATTGTTATACCTTATTTATTGAAATGACAGATTTGAAACAAGGCGATAAAGAAACTGTTTTTGAATTTTATAATAGAGTGCAACATCTCTTAAATATACAAGTATCAAATATTGCTATAAATTTCGTCGCTAACGAGGCACCAATTTTAATTGGATATTTCCGTAACTATGCTCTAAGAATTTTATTAAAGGGACTTAAAGATCCTATCGGTCAATTAATGCGGACAAAGAACCCAAGCGATTTAAATGCGGCATTACACATGCTTACGAATGATTTCCAATTCGAAGCAAGCCCTAAAACACCTAAAAACCTTTATAGTTAAAATCAAAAATATATTCCAAAACAAAACACTCCAAATTTTAAAATGGTACCCAAATACATACCACCACAACCCACATATCAAAATAAATTCCCACTTGCTAGACAAAACTATTTCACTCCCACAATAAACAGGATCCCTAATTTCGGAAATCAAAGAAATTTCCAAAGTCAAAATTTTAGAAACTTAACGAATAATCAGAGCAAGGTTATGCCAAAACCTACTCCTATGAGTATATCAACTCGCAATACTGGTTTTCAGCCTAGACCAGGACCGTCACGTCAAAATTTTCAATCCCCACAATTCTATGCAGAAGAACTTTTTCATTTAGACGAATATGAATTAAAAGAAAGCGATAGCTTTGCAGATAATAATTGTTATCTCCCAGAAACATACGAAAGTAACGAAATAGAGATAGTAGAAGAAGTAATATTAACGATAAATGACACTGGTATATCAGACCAACATTTTTTAGGAAATCTAGCCTCGGATCTCACTTTGAACTAATGAATTTAACAATAAATCAGAGTAAACTCCCATTTATAATACTCCCAGAGAATAATTTGAAAGTATTGATAGATACCGGTAGCACTAGATCTTTTATTCGGCCCAACATAGCATCTAAATTTTATAATAAATTTGTAACAAAAGATCCATTCCAAATTACAACAGCACACGGGACATCTACAGAATTATACAGTACAATGGTACCTATTTCTAAAATATTAAACCCAAAATTAGAAGATGAAGCTTATCTAAAATATCACATTTTCGACTTTCACGACCAATTCGACATGCTATTGGGCATGGACAATTTAAAAAAGTTAAGAATTTTAATTGATACATTTAATGATTTAATTATTACACCATATAGTAAAATTAAAATTAATTATTTTAATAATAAAAATAATTTGAATTTAAATATCCTAAAAACTATACCAAATGTTACTGTCGAACCAAAGTCAGAAAAAATTATAAAAATAAAGGTAAACGTGGAGAAAGGTACAGTACTAGTTCCGCAAATTAAATCTCAAAATTTAATTATTCCAGAATGTGTAACAAACGTACAAAACTCTCACTGTTTATGTACCGTTATCAATCTAACGGAGTATCAGGTTACATTTAGATTACCTAGTTTAGTTACAGTAGAAAGTTTTGATAATTATGTGACATATGCCATCCCAAATTTAAATTGTCATGAAATAAAAAATTTGGAATTCAATGCATCCAAAATTCGCACGAAACACATGAACATAGAAGAAAAATCAGAAATCTTAAAAATCATTAATCAATACTCTGATATATTTTATAATGAAAATGACAAACTGACATTTACTAATCAAATACGACATAGCATTAAAACTACGGACGAAATACCGACTTATACAAAATCTTATAAATATCCCGAAATCTATAAAATTGAAGTTCGCGACCAAATACAAAAAATGCTAGACCAAAATATAATAAACATTCTAACTCACCTTGGTGTTCACCCATATGGGTTGTACCCAAGAAAATAGACGCGTCAGGTAAAAAGAAATGGAGAATAGTAATAGATTATCGGAAACTTAACGAGAAAACAATAGGAGACAAATACCCATTACCAAATATCACCGACCTACTTGACAAATTAGGATGATGTACATATTTTACTACTTTAGACTTGGCCTCCGGGTTCCACCAAATCCAAATGGATGATCAGGACATAAAAAGACCGCTTTTAACACGGAAGACGGCCATTATGAATTTTTGCGGATGCCTTTCGGTTTAAAAAATGCCCCCGCAACTTTTCAGCGAGTAATGGACAACATACTACGTGGACTCACTAACGAAAAATGTTTAGTCTACCTGGACGACATTATTGTTTTTTCAAGTAGTTTGCAAGAACATATTAATAATTTAAAATTAGTTTTCAACCGTTTACGGAAATCCAGTTTCAAAATTCAGCTTGATTAATCGGAATTTTAAAGAAAAGAAGTCGCATATTTAGGCCACATTGTAATCCCACAAGGTGTAAGACCTAACCCAGACAAAATTTCGACAATTCAAAACTATCCTATTCCCAAAACCGTTAAACAAATTAAAGGATTTCTTGGCCTGCTTGGTTATTATCGGAAATTCATTAAAGATTTCGCGAAACTAACTAAACCACTTACAAAATGCTTGAAAAAAGATTCAATCATCAACATCAATGACCCTGAATATATAAACTGTTTTAATACGTGCAAAAATCTGCTTATAAACGAACCACTGTTACAATACCCGGACTTTACTAAAGAATTCATCTTGACATGTGATGCCAGTAACGTCGCAATCGGAGCTGTCTTATCGCAAGGTAACTCTGGTAATGACCTCCAGATCGCGTACGCGAGCAGGACCTTGAATGAATCAGAGATGAATTATTCCACAATAGAGAAAGAACTTTTGGCGATAGTTTGGAGTACACAATATTTTAGACCCTATCTTTTTGGCCGTAAATTCAAAATTTACACCGATCATAGACCATTACAATGGATATTTTCTTTAAAACAATGTAGTCAAAAATTAATCAGATGGAGACTTAAACTTGAAGAATTCGATTATGATATAATTTATAAAAAAGGAAAGTTAAATTCTAATGCCGATGAGTTAAGCCGTATTCCTCATGAAACTAATAACAAAATTCAAAATTTACCTGCCGATTTAGACAATAAAGACCCAATAACACAATATCAGTATTATTTGACATCAAAATTTAATAATACGTCAACGAATAATAATGTTCTAGCAGTTGTAGGGAATTTATTCGACGCGCCGCTATCTAGCAGTCTAGCGCACTGCGTCAGTAAAGATTTATATATGGCACGAGGAATAGCTAAACAGTTTAAAGAAAATTTTAATAATGTGGATAAATTAAAGAAACAAAACCCAAAACTTCATTCTTTAGTTCATTTAAAAAGTAATTTCAGATACTAAAGAAAAATATGATGATAAACCTTCAAAGCAAGATGTATTTTATGCACTTTTAAATTTAAAAGCTTTTTGCATTAAAAACAAAATTAAAAATCTTGCCATACCACAAATAGCCTCAGGATTAGATCGAAAGAATTGGTTAGATGTCAAATCAATGCTTCAATATATTTTCAATAATACTGACACACTCGTTACAGTTTTTAAAATGCCCGACGATAAACCAAATTTTGAATTAAACATAAATGATACGGACGACATTGAATCAGTTATAAAAGACATTCAACACTTAAGGCTGTTCGACCCCTGTCTCATAGAACTGGCATTTTTGTTTAACTCTTGCAATCGATTTCTCGTCACTGAAGTGTTTGTTATGATTACAAAAAATAAACGTATTGTTCAAAACTTTATAAACTGTCAGCCTTAAAATTTTGAAATATATAATCATTAAAAAAATATCGCTTCTACAAATTGCAATATAATAATGCTCATATTTTCTATCACGATTTTTTTATTTAAATTTGCTTCATGCTATTTTGTAGCATTAGTTTTATTATTCTCGAGGAGCCTAAAGACGAAATTATTAAATTATTCGTTCTCGCAAAAAATGGGAAAATGTGTTGAACAAATACAAATTTTTCAGACAATTTTCGGACATATTTTTACACGTTACGCCGGTATTTAGGCAACTTATTTCACTCTTAGTTTTCTACCTACCTCTTCAAGTAACCCAACCGTAATAAAATCAGTAGGGGATAATCTTTCTGTCCTCAAACACAATATCGTCCAGGTATAAATATGAAATAATACTATTTCTTGTTTAAATATAAATTTTTAAATTTGATTGATTCTCAATACAACATTTTTGTTACATTAATATTATGTACTTTGAATTATATATCTCAATAAAGCAAATGATTAGCTGCCAATGATACAAAAAAAATTGTTCCTAATTAATATTTTGGTAAGAAATGGTTAGCTGTGAGCACCCAGTGCAAAAAATGCAGAAAATTGAATAGATAATAATTTATTTACTACAGGATCTATAAATGCAGAAGTCAAAGAAGTTACATAATTCAGAATTATTATTATATATAACAACTATTACTAAAAAAAAAGTTTTGCTTGATAAATAAATATATATCTTAAACACAAATTACTAATACAAAAATTACACTCTGCATGTTTCATTTTTTCATTTTCACTGAGAAAATAACAAAAATATTAGACTAACATGATATGCCTCAAATATTATTAAAAGTCCAAATTACAAGATTAAAAAGTACTAATATGCTACGCGGGGAGGTAAGTTACGTATATATCTCGAATCAATTAATTCTGGCAAAATCCCTTGGTAATAAAATTTCTTCAATTGCTCTTCCATTTTTTCTTGCCAAAATATCTCGTCACGATGAATTTCTTGTACAAATATATCAAGTGGGGTCCATACAACAAAATAACATGATTTTCTTTTCGTTATGTGGAGTTGACCTTGAATTTGGTACATATAATTATGATTTTCTTTTAACATTATCTCACCGTTGTGTATTTTAAGAAAGTTAATTTCATTTTGTTCTATTGAGATTTTTAGAGTCGACGCTTTTCCTTTTGCGGGGCATTTAATTTCAATAATTTTGTCATTGCCAATAAGCCCATCTGGAGAAGCAGCCAAGAATGGCAACATTTCGTCGATAATTAATCCACTTGGTTGAACTTTCACATGAAACTTCTCTTCAAATGTATGTATAGCAACTTTTTCATTTTGTACGCCGTACATAGTGTTCAAATTTCCTCTAAAATTATTATACAGTAAATTAAATACCTTCTTTCCCATAGGTGTTGAATCTTTTTTTTTACAAATACTTCCAAAATTTGAAGCCGTAAGTCGCTTTCTTCTCTCTTGATGCCAAATATCAGAGTAGCTTTGTTCCACTGTTTTTTCAAATATTTCAATTTTATTGGCTTCCATTATTGATTGCAGAAAATTGTTTTTCTTTTTCATATTTTTCATTTGACATGTCTTTAATTGGATTTGCTGCATTTGGTCCATATTCCGAGTCAGCATCTGCACCGTTATTAGTTTTTCTTTTCTTATTGGCGGTTTTTGATGTCCTTTTTAATTTATTTTTTTAAATTTTTCTTGCATATTTTCTTGTGTATACGCCTGTGTTTCTGCTACCCAAATATGTCTGTAGACTTTCATGAAAATTGTCTGAATTTTGAGAAAGTATAGCTGCATCACATCGCACATTATATCCATTTCTCAGCGAGAAATTTACTCTTTTGCCTCCAACAAATTTTGCAACAACACTATTAAATGATTCTGCGGAGTTGTTATTTTGGCCTTCAATTAAACTTTCTGCATTACTGGCTACTCTTTGAACTGCAGCCATTACTTTTTCAAAAATATCTTTACTGTCCAAGGCATTAAAGATTGGGAACTCATTTCGTTTTGTACAGAAATCATTTCTTTCTTCGCAATTATTATGGTCTCCAAATATGTGAGATTTTAGTTTTACCCGCAGGGATTAAGTTGTAAATTTTATGATTTATGACATGGCCCTTTTGAGAAGAACTCAAATACAACGTGCAGTGCTGGGCTGGTTGTATAAGTGCAAGGCGAATATTTCAAAATCAAGAAACGAAATTTTATTTTAGGGTCGAACAGCCTTAAACGAATTACTAGAACCGAGACAAACAGACGAAAAAGATAATCAATCACTATCGTCGAAACAGGTGATCAACAAAGTGGTGTTGACGACTCTTCTAGTGAGAGCAACGCCACCATTCATTCAAATAAAGAACACCCAATTATAGGAATCCCAATAATAGAATGCCCTGTAAATTACGGCAAAAATCAAATAATTATTTCAGAAACACAACGAAGCCCAAAAAAATTAACTATTCTAAAATTACACGCAACAAAAAAACAGAGAATACTAGTAGAACTTTCTCGAAGCGATTAATTTTATTAAAGAGTACATAGTACCCAAAGTTAAATATCACTTATATTGCGAGAGTGGTACGTATGAAAAGTTTAGTCAGATTTTACAAAATTATTTAAAAAATTCCCAAATTAACATAGTTAGATGTAAACAGTACCTCACGGATGTTACAGACGAAAACGAAAAATCTGAAATTATTTGTAAATTCTACGAAAGCAAAACAAATCATCGTGGTATTGAAGAAACAGAAGCGCGCATTAAGCAAAATTATTACTGGCCTAAACTAAGGAACTCTATCCAAACTTACCAAATCTGCCAAATTACAAAATACGACAGGAATCCCCTGAAGCTAAAATTAAATTTAACACCTACGTCATCAAAGCCTTTCGAATTATTACATATCGATACGATTACATTAGAAAAAATAAAATTCCTCACCATAATAGATTCATTTTCTAAATATGCACAGGCATACAAACTCAATTCCTCTCAAGGTATTGAAATTGTTGTTAGATATACAACATAATGAATCAACTTTGAAATCCAAAATTTTACAATTATACGAAATTATTAATAATATGCATATTCAGGATATATTATTTGCAAAACATATTTATAATCAACTTATTATACTTTATAATTCTATTTTAAATGTACTCCAGGATATAGAAAATTCAATTACATTCTGTAAATTAAGAACACTGCACCCAAGTATAATACAGCCTGAAGAACTTCTATTAGAAATACAAAAAAATTCTAAATTTTATAAAGCCCAACTCCCGTTTGAACCAAATCATGAAAATATTTTGGAATACGAATCACTATTAAAAGTTAACTGTAAGATTGAACCCTTTCAAATCATTTACTTAATATCATTCCCAATTAATTATGTAACAAATTTCGATCTTTATTACTTGCATCCTATCCCAACAAGATATGATTCAGATTTTGTAACTATAATACCTAATTCAAGATATTTTTTAAAATCAATAAATGAAATTATTCCATTGAGCGACATATGTATTCCAAGCAAAACATACCAATGCCCAAATAAATTCCACGCCCATTACAATCCAACATGCGAAAAAGAAATTCTCAACGAACAGCAAAGCAACCAGTGCCATTATACAAAATTAGAAATAAAGGAAAATCACTTTGAATTAGTGCCCGATAATAAACCAATACTTGGCTATTCTACCCCGAGAAGAGAAAATCACTATAAACTGTCCAGAAGGAATTAACGTAGAATCATTAACTGGAATTTTTCTTATTAAAGTGGAAAATAACTGTGACATAGTTTTTAAACAACAAAAATTAATATTTTGGGATAAAACTCAAGGAACTCCTTTAATGCTTCCAAAACTCAATATTAAATTAAAATCTAATAAAATTTCTAATTTTACAATAAATCTAAAATCCCTAAAACTTAGTGAAATAAAAACAAATTTATTCACACCAATTCAAGAATCGGATACGAACTTTCACATCCCGAGCATTTGGACAATTCTATTATATCTTGGAATAATGTTAATAATCATTTACTTTTCTGTTAAGTGGTTCCGAAATAAGAAATTAAGGCAGGCACTGAATACAACAAACCCGATGAAAGAAGAAATCGAACTTCGACTTCCAGAGGGTGCTTCCTTCTAAGGAGGGAGGAGTTATATGCCCAGCTACAACATCAAACGTGACAAATAAGACATTTACGTAGAAGCACGTCTCACGGACACGTCATATTTCAAGAACATAAAAACAAATGTATCATGTAGTTTTAGTTAGATTTATTGATTAGCAATAAATGTTTTTAAAAAATGGCATTTTTAGTGTTTTACAACATTACATATTTTTTAGTTTCAGAAGTCAAAAGTTAGATACAGATTTGTTACAAGTAATGTGTTTATCGTACTGTAGTGAGAATCTGACTGGGTTCAGTCTTGCACGATAATAAACAGGATGTTATGATATTACACTATTGTGGAATCATATTGCTGGAGAATCGGCGGTTTCTGTGGGAACACCGTTTTCTAACTCCTCCTTCGCTTGAATTGGGCTTCATCGGGGTGCTGGTAGACCGTTGTAGGGGCTGAAGTTCTCGGTTGAAGTTCAATGCCTTCTCTGGACTTCGGTCTTGTCAGCGAACGTCTGTGGAACTTTCTCTTTAAAAAGATTACAAGCAGGATGATAGCACCTGTAATCAGAATTATATAGAGTATTAGGGTTGAATAATTGATGATATTGTTGACATCGTGCTGGTTGAAGAAGTAGTTGTCAATGGATTCTTCGAGTTTGTTCATTGGTTTCAGCTCGTTGATGGTATTCAGTTCAATTGAAATTTTTGGAATTTGTGACTTGTTGAAGTCAAATTTGTAGTTTTCGATTACTACTGGTTTGCCAAAGGTTCCGTGTTTAAATAATAATTTGTCCATCATTTGATCTTAAGAAGTATTCTTGATTAGGGATAACAGTTAAATATTCAGTATTGTGTTTCGTAGGAATCGGTATTAGGTGAAAGAACTCAAATTGCGTTTCGTAATTTATAGGAATTTCAATAAAATACGTAATTTTGTTAGATGATAATTTGTAATTTACAAAGAGCATTTTTGCTAGTTCTAGAATATTTTCCGAATTTATATTAATTAGTAACTGATTATTATAAAATTTTGAAATTTTATTTAATTCTGTGAGAAGATCGTGTGACTTTATAATCCTTGGATGTATGGTGTGTAATTTACAAAACGACAAAAAAATTTCGACATCTTAAAGTATATAAAGTGTTTAATTGATGAAAAATATCTCTTATAAAGAGCTTAACTTGATCTCTAGTTCCACCGACAACAATGTGGAGTAGTTGTTCGATTTTGGCTTTGAATAATTTTTCATTTTCTCTGATTGTGTCAACAGTCCTATTAAAATAGTCTATCATTTGTTAATTGATGGAATATTGGTATTTAATTCGGTGATTGAAATAATGTTGATTCTCCTTTAAATGATTCAAAATTTGTGTATAACGTTTATCATCGTCTGCTTCTAAATTTCCTGTTATTGATTTGATAATTGCTCAGAGGCCGTTGATTAAGTCTCTTTTCACTCGTTAGTTTTCTGTTTGTTTTGTTAAATGATTAATTTTTTCGTTTATGTTATTACGAATATAATTGATTATGTTATTATTATTGTCAAATTCAGGAGAAATTGTCTTGTCATTATTAAGGATTCGTTTGAGGTTTTCATATTGTTTGTTTAAATGTTCATACTGTGTTCAAAGTGGTTGTAAGTCGTAATAGTGTATGAATGTGTGTGTGTATTTTTGGAGTTTTGTGATCCCGAGATTTATTGTCAGTAGTCCTGGATTATGTGTTAGGTCTTTCATACTTAGTCCGTGGGAGTATGAGAAGCAGCAATTTTTGATTAATATCTTTGTGTTTTTGTATGTAGTCTTGGGTAACTTGTTTATCAAGTTAGATATCGAGAGGGGAATTTATTCTAAATGACCGTTAATAATTTCAATCGGTTTTAAATTTGTCGAACTATGATTTGTATAATAATATGCTAAAATTGCATGTGATATTTTATCTTTTATCGACTCATTCTTGAAGTTGTCTTGCATATTAAATAAACGAATATGTTCTATTAAAGTTGAGTGAAAACGTTCAACTAAACCATTCGAGTTTGGATTTTGGGAGCAAGTAAAATGAATTTCAATTTTATGCAAGGATAATAGTTTTTTAACAACTGTATTTTTAAATTCGAGTCCGTTATCGGATATAATTAATTTTGGTATACCATGATGGGAAAAGAATTTAGTTAATTTATTTGTTATGTCTATAGCGTTGATTGATGTTACTTTATAGGCTTGCGCGTATAATATCTAATGTTTTGTTGGGGGTCGGAGTTATATTTAATTTAGGTTTTACAGGATTTCTTTCGTATTTGGCTGCTAAACATATCTCGCATTGATTAATATAATCTGTGATGGTTTTATGTTGGTTAGGCTAGTAATATCTCTTTTTTCTTTGATTATAAACTTCATTAATGCCACGGTGATTTGTTTTACTTTCATGATTATTTTTTATTGTTTGTAAACTTTCATCTGGGTCTTCTACATCTATTAATTTAGTATTACACTTAATAAATTTAATTTCAGAGTTTTTGATTCTTTAATAAATTTTATCGTGTTTTTTTCAAAATTTGTTTCTGATAATTGCACTAAAATTCTCATTTTGTCAGAATGAAATTTTTGCACTTTTGGTGTACATGGAGAGTGTTTAACTTGAGATATAAATATTTAATTTTTGCCATAGTTTACGGCAGATTCTGTTATCGTAATGCCTATGATAGGATTTTCTGGATTTGAATGTATAGTTTGGTTTGTGTCAGTATAATTTAGGGCATCTTCGTCAGGTTCAACAATCATAGATTGTGTGTCATTATTGGGATCAAAAGTATCATTAAATGTTTCTACATATTCAAAGAGATTTTTCATACCGGGGTCTACAGTGTTGACATTTAATTTATTCTATTCGTGATAGAGCATCAGCGTTTTTGTTTAATGTTCCTTTTTTATGAATAACGTCCTAATCGTACTCTTCTAATTTGAGTCTTCAACGCATTAATTTAGAATTTGGTTGTTTTAATGAATGTAAATATTGTAGTGGTTTATGATCAGTAATGATTTTAAATTTTCTGCCAAACAAATATAGTCTAAAATATTTTGTAGCCCACATAACAGCAAGTAATTCTTTTTCAATTGTGCTGTAGTTTTGTTCTGAGTCATTTAGAGTTCGACTAGCGTAGGTGATGGGAAGATCGGAACCAATATTACCTTGGGACAGGATAGCGCCTATAGTGTAATTGCTAGCGTCTGTGGTTAAGTTGAAAGGCTTGTTAAAATCTGGATATTGGAGTATGGGATCGTTAATTAGAAGATTTTTGCAAGTATTGAAACAGTTAACATATTCTGGATCGTTATGTTGAATTTCTGCGTCTTTCTTTAGACATTTAGTTAGGGGTTTTGTCAGCTGGGTAATTTTTTTAATGAATTTTTGATAATAACCTAGTAGGTCTAGAAATGCTTTAATTTGTTTCAGTGTTTTCGGTAGAGAGTAGTTTTTGATCGCGTGATTTTTATCTGGATTCGGTTTAACTCCGCTAGGGGTCACGACATGTCCGAGATACGCTACCGTAAAAATTCCGATTTGTCGAGCTGTATTTTTAAGTTCGCTTTCTTTAGACGGTCAAAAACTGTTATTAAATTTTGAATATGTGCTGGAAATTATGACGTCATCTAAGTATACTAAACAAATTTCGTTTACTAAATTTCTAAGTACGTTATCCATAACGCGTTGGAAAGTTGCCGGGGCATTTATCAAGCCAAATGGCATTCTCATGAATTCGTAATGCCCATTTTCGGCATTGAAAGCAGTTTTTTGAATATCTGCTATGTTCATCTCAATCTAATGGAATCCGGACGCGAGATCTAAGGTCGAAAAATAATTACATCTACCAAGTTTGTCTAATAAAGTGTTTATATTTGGTATCGGGTACTTGTCATCCATCGTTTTCTCATTTAACTTTCTATAATCTATGGCTATTCTCCACTTTTTCTTGCCAGATGCGTCAATCTTCTTTGGAACAATCCACACTGGGGATGACCAAGGACAATAAGAGGGACAGATTATTTTTTGGTCAAGCATTTTTGAGATTTGGTTTTGCACTTCTTTCCTATGCACTTCAGGATATCTATAGGTTTTTGAGTATACGGGAATTTCGTTTTTAGTTCGGATAAAGTGTTTAACTTCAGTCGTAAATGTTAGTGATTTATTATCGCCGTGTAAAATAGTAGAGAATTGTTTTAATAATTTCATAATTTCGGATTTTTCTTCTTGATTCATATGATCAATTCTTATTTTACTCATATCTAAATTGTTTTCAGTACAGGATTTGTCAAAGTTTAAATTATGAATTTCAAAATAATTTAGTGTTTCTAGTTTTACGCAATTTACAGTGTCTAAAATTTGTTCGTTATCGGTTGTGTTAATAGCAGGATAGAATAATTCGTAATTTTCTACCTTAGCTAAACCTTCGGGAATAATTATATTATTTATTTTAGTTTCTGGTATTAATGCTTCTCCGGTCTCTATGTTGTTAACAAATATTTTAATTATTTTTTCCGAGTTTGGCGGCATTTTTATATAATGAGATTTTGGAAGTATCTTATGAAAATGAATTTTTATATCTTGAGTAGGAGTTATAATTTTATCATTATTTTAATCAATAATTGTTTCAAAAATTTTTAAATTATCTATTCCAAGTAAAACATCAAAGTTATTGTGGAAATCGAATAGATAGTATTTTAATAATTTATCTGGGTTGCTCAACAAGTTTGAAGCAGGTAAAATAATACTAGCGTTTTCAGTTGAAGTACCGTGAGCTGTTGTGATTTGAAAAGAGTCATTCTGAATTTTATTTTTAGAATATTTCTGTGCAATATTTGGGTTAATAAATGAGCGTGTACTTCCGGTATCTATCAAAGCTGTTAAGTTATGTTCGGGATATATTATGAATGGTAGTTCGCTAAAATTATGAGTTAAATTCACAATTTCAAATTCGTGTCCGAGGCTTTTTATTGGAAAAAAGCGCCTTGATCATGATTTTCGTCATTATCGGGATTTGGTTCGGTGTCGTAATATTCAGCGTTTTCATCACAGTATTGTTCTTCGATTTCGTTATTTGGTAATTCATTGACTTCGGTATTAAATAGTTCTTCCGAAATAAAATCAGGTTTTCGTTGGGATTGGAATTGTTGGGGACGGTAATTACTTGTGCTTGATCTTGGTGTGAATGATTGTCTAGTACTGACACTCATGGGCGTCGGTTTCGCAAATTTTTTGTTTAGATCAGGTTTGAAAATGTTTTGAGTGTTTGGTTTAATTTGTTGATGATTTTGTTGGTATATGTAGTGTGGTTGAGGGGTGTAGTGTGTTTGATTAGGTTTGTACATTAGTTGAGGGAAACTTCTTTGTTGGAATGGTTTGTTATTCTGTGTGGGAAGGTTTTGTTTGGGTTTGAACGTATTTTTGCGTTGTTGTTTATTGACCGAGTCAATTTGGAAGTCGTTTGTCATCATGTTCTGGGCGGTAGTCAGGTCTTTTGGGTCTTTAGTTCTCATTAATGTGCCTAGAGGCTCTCTAAGTCCTCTCAACATGACTTTTAACGCAAAATTTCTAAAATAGCCAATTAGAATTGGTTGTTCTTCTACTTTTATGTGTAGAATTGTATAGGAGGTTGAAAAAATTTAATAAGTGTATAACTCTGTTGTAATAATCAAATGGGGATTCATTTAGATTTTGCTTTAATTCGCATAATTCGAAATTTAACGTGTATATATCGCGTTTGTCTGCGTACGTATTTAATAGGGCTGTTTTTAAAACTAGCCATTTAGTAATTGTGACACTCGCAATGTTGACGGCGGATTCTCCTGTTATTTTTGTCAAAATACTGCTCATTAAGTACTCGTTTTAGAAATTATTTGCGTCTGTTGTATCATAAAATGTATTTACGATTTTTTCGCTAATTTCTATAAATCTACTTAATAATTTAGCATCACCTCGAAATTCGGGGATCATGTCTAAATATTCACGTTTGAGTTCTGGGACAGCCATTTCGTCAAGGTGTAGGTTATTTATTTGATCGATAAGGGATTGATCGATTGAGAGTGTGTTTGGGATATAAATTAGTGAGTCAGAGGAATTTACTGAATCTGTATCTGAGCTATCGTCTGATTCTAATTCGATATTCGCTCGATTATCTCTAGATGTCATATGTGCGCTACTTACAGGAAAATCAGTGTGTTCTTCATTGGCTCTATACGGCTTCTTCCACGATGGAGGAACAGGACAGGATGAATCTTCTACGGTTCGGCTCTGTGTTCAGTAGGGCTTCGTTGTTCTCTTCGTGTGACGCGATGCACTCGTTGAAAACGTGTAGAGTTTTTTCACTGATTTTACGTTGATTCTTCGGAATAAATCGTTGAAACGAACCGAAATGTTATGTTTCGTTTGCGATATACGCTACGACTGCGCCAGTTAGATTTATTGATTTGCAATAAATGTTTTTTAAAAAAATTATTTTTAGTGTTTTACAACATTTGATATTTTTTAGTTTCAGAAGTCAAAAGTTAGATACAGTTTTGCTACAAGTAATGTGTTTATCGTACTGGAGTGAGAATCTGACTGGGTTCAGTCTTACACGATCCTACTCAGGATGTTACATGATTCTAAGATATGATATTACACTATTCTGAAATCCTATTGCTGGAGAGTCAGCGGTTTCTGTGGGAACACCGTTTCCTAACTTATATTTAAGAATATGGTCATCTATAATATATAAAAAAAAATATGTAGCTTTGCACGATGCGAAAAATGTAATCTTTCATTCTAAGGGGACATAATGAGTCCAGGGGCACAAAGTAAACTTCTCATCAATTATATCGTTATAATTAAGGTTTACAAAAATATAACCGGACGAGTCTTTGATAATTACTAAAAAGTTAAATTATTTATTCCCCCACTTCAAAATCTGCCGCAGTTTTCCAGTTAAACAATTTATTAAAGAAATATTTAATATCTGTAATAAAAACAATTATGACAAAATAATAATTTTGCCGTGTAATAGTATATTACATACATAATTTCTCAAATATACTCGTATATAGAACAAATCTTTACGTCTTCCGATGAAGAGAGAAATTCCTCTTTGTGTTTTATATCAACAAAATCGCTTTTTATAGAATTATGAAACAGATATCTGCATGGATCGCAACTTATTTTCGAATATTTTTTTATTATAACGAACCCAATATTAATCAATATTGCATCCAAGATGGACAGTTCACCCGCTGAACTTATATAATTATGATCTACTAATAAATTTTATACAATGTCTTGCCAGAACTATTTTATTTTCTACTGGTAAAATGCTACACTTATCCATATCGAAGCTTTTAAATTTCATGTCTTAACTAATAATTGTTTGCAATCAGTAAAAAAATTTATGCAAGTGGGATTGCCCAAATAACAGCCCCTTCTCCTTAATGTTCTAAAAAAATTGCCTCAGTAAATCGTAATAAAACTTTTTCATTTGTACAGTAGGTAAGAAATATATCAATATTAATAAGTGTAATACGAATTTAAAAATAATAAGTCTGATTACTTTTATTTATTTCTGCTACTCTGTATAACAGGAACTTAATCCTAATTAAAGTAGAGGGTTCGGATTAACCGAGCCGCGCAGTGAGGTAGTTAATATATTTTTGGCTTGAGTTAGATGTGAACTCAGGATCTCCGAGATCGAATGCAGTAACGCTGACTACATCACAATACTGATGGACTAATGTTTAATATGTTATTAAAAATAAATGTAATGAAACAATTATTTACTAAGTTTCGAAATTAAACTTTATTTGAACTTTTTTAAATAACACAAATTTTTAAACCGGCTACAAAATTTTTTGAACGATTTAACATATTTCAAATTTTCGCCCCAAATTTTGTTCTTATTTCTGATAATCTCATCTTCTTCACTTGATGATTTTGAAAGCGAGGTCAAAATGTTATGATACTTTTTAATTTTGATTAATCCATTTATAAAACTAACAATTTGACCCGCAACCACCATATCATTCGGTTCCAAAATGGTTTTTGATGTAGATAGAGATAAAATTTTAATACAATTTTCCAAATGGAGTGTAGACTCACTTCTAAATTTTCTATCAGCGATCAGAATTACGTAAAATTTAAACTTGTATGAAAGCCGAAATCTACTAAAAAATGTCGCTACTTCTTCATTTAACCAATTTTGATACAATGGTTTCTCGATCCAAAGTTTTCTATTGTAGACTAAAATATCAAGAAATTTTGTATCTCCGATCTTTCCAAATATATTCGCGTCGTTCGGAGAGGATATAAACTCGCAAATTTTGCCAAATGACCCATGTTCCAGAATAATTCGATCTTGATTAATTTCTATAAAAATAATAACAATATTATTATTACTACTAATTCAGAGAAACTGTTAATTTGTTCAAATAACTAAAATTATATATGACTTACTTTCTTCCGCAGCCGGTATGCCATGATCTGCAAATGTATATGTAAAATACTTAGAATTTTGTGCTTTGTTATTATTACACTTGAATTTAGATTTTGTTTGTTTTTTTCTTCCAAAACAAGAACATAGAAAATTAATAAAATTGTTCATTTTATTAAACTGCAAGATACATATAGGTAATGAACGTACGTAGTTTGTAAAGTTTCCAAGGAAACTAACATTAATATTAATTGTGATTGTTAAACAATTCCAATTGTAATTGTGTTTTTCTATGGCTACAGAGTCGTATTAAAGAACTGATACTGCAGTTCATATATTAAATAAAAATGATATGTTACTTGAATAATACGAATTCTGAAATTTCACGAAAGAAAGAACTGTTTTTGTCTATATTATTTTTTTTTTGGATACATCGGCAGCTGGATCATTAGTACTCGGTACATGCTGTGTGATTTGGTTATTAAAATTAGTGTCTTTCATGAATTTTAGTGCATATGACACTGCTTTTGTGAGTTGCAACTATATTGAGCATCTGTGGATTCAATGTTGTATCCAAAAATATTAAAATTTGTGTTGAGTAGAGTAGCGTCCAGTAACTGGTAATCAAATTGGAAGTAGTAGGACATTGGAGTAAATAAAACACTTCAAATACTAAATAACAAAAAAAAAAACACAAAATATAATAAATGTAACAATGTAAATGCCTTAGGAGAAAATAACATAATTTAACAATTTAAATAAACAAATTAGAATAAGTACGTACCATTGCAAATAAAGTAAAAAAATATAATAATATTAAGAGACAACAAGTTGGTTGTTTGGAGAGCAACGAAAGACTGCGAGTCAAGGTTGGAACAACGACGAAAAAACCATCATCATGACACCAGTGACAAAGGAGCAACGCAATCAGATGGTGATACAGTCACTTATGTGGTAGATCTTCTCTAGTCAGCATGACTTCTGAGTTAGGTACATATAACTCTGCAGCTTTTCCTCTAAATTGCGGGGTACCTCTTGGAGCTATTTTGGGACCATTATTTTTCCTTTTGTATGTTGCTGATATGAGCTCGAATATGAAGTGTTGTGCTGCACACTCCTATACTGATGGTACTCAGATATTTGCTACAGTGAGTCCTTTAGAACTGGAAGAGAAATGTCACCTCATAAATGATGATCTTGGCAAAATTGTATTATGGGTTAAAAATAACGGTCTCCGAATAAATTCCAACAAATCATCACTTTTAGTTTTTGGTACATATTTAAGGTGAAACATCCGCTTAATAAATCTTAAGTTAGCTGCAGAACACTTGATCTGAGTTGTTCTCATTCAAATAATATATCTTTGTTTTTATGAATGAAACTCACGATGAATTATATATAATTTTAATGCCAATACTTCAAGGTGTAGTAATAATCTACATATTGTAACGTTTTTTTTACATTTTCTGGTTCAATGAAGTTTATTATTAAATAAAACACGAAAAATTAAAACACTAACAAAATATTTATTTAAAACACATATTTATTTCACATTAAAGTATTTAGCAACGACTTGCACTGTTCACACTTCAAATACAGAATGCCCGTTGCCGGCACAAACTCTCCCTTATATACTGAAATAAGATCTTCTACAATATTCCAGAGCTTCTGAAATACTATAGAAGCACGACGCAGACAGAACAGAGTCGAACTTGTTTCTGTATTGCGTATGAGACAGCGCTAAACGCGGAGCAGACTACGACGTATCGATTGTTCCAGAGGGAACAAGGCCGTATTCGCTACAATATTATTAAATTTATGGACAAATCATTGATAAAAAACGGCTCAAAAATTTACTTGTATTTCTCAAAAATGCCGGGTACGATTTTGATTTTTTTATATATATAAGTTAGATTTATTGATTTGCAATAACTGTTTTTAAAAAATGGCATTTTTAGTGTTTTACAACATTAAATATTTTTTAGTTCAGAAGTCAAAAGTTAGATACAGATTTGTTACAAGTAATGTGTTAATCGTACTGTAGTGAGAATCTGACTGGGTTCAGTCTTACACGATCCTACCAAGGATGTTATGATATTACACTATTGTGGAATCATATTGCTGGAGAATCGGCGGTTTCTGTGGGAACACCGTTTCCTAACTCCTCCTTCGCTTGAATTGGGCTTCATCGGGGTGCTGGTAGACCGTTTTAGGGGCTGAAGTTCTCGGTTGAAGCTCAATGCTTTCTCTGGACTTCGGTCTTGTCAGCGAACGTCTGTGGAACTTTCTCTTTAAAAAGATTACAAGCATGAAGATAGCACCTGTAATCAGAATTATATGGAGTATTAGGGTTGAATAATTGATGATATTGTTGACATCGTGCTGGTTGAAGAAGTAGTTGTCAATGGATTCTTCGAGTTCTTCAGTTCAATTGAAATTTTTGGAATTTGTGACTTGTTGAAGTCAAATTTGTAGTTATCGATTACTACTGGTTTGCCAAAGGTTCCGTGTTTAAATAATAATTTGTCCATCATTTGATCTTAAGAGGTATTCTTGATTGGGGATAACAGTTACATATTCAGTATTGTGTTTCGTAGGAATCGGTAGTAGGTGAAAGAACTCAAATTGCGTTTCGTAATTTATAGGATTTTCAATAAAATACGTAATTTTGTTAGATGATAATTTGTAATTTACAAAGAGCATTTTTCTAGTTCTAGAATAATTTCCGAATTTATATTAATTGGTAACTGATTATTATAAAATTTTAAAATATTATTTAATTCTGTGAGAAGATCGTGTGACTTTATAATACTTGGATGTATGGTGTGTAATTTACAAAACGACAAAGAATTTTCGACATCTTGGAGAATATTAAAAGTTAAAGTATATAAAGTGTTTAATTGATGAAAAATATCTCTTATAAAGAGCTTAACTTGATCTCTAGTTCCACCGACAACAATGTGGAGTAGTTGGTCGATTTTGGCTTTGAATAATTTTTCATTTTCTCTGATTGTGTCAACAGTCCTATTAAAATAGTCTATCATTTGTTTATTGATGGAATATTGGTATTTAATTTGGTGATTGGAATTATTTTGATTCTCCTTTAAGTGATTCAAAATTTGTGTATATATATATTATATATATATATATTAAACCGCGAAAATATGGTATCCACGTAATAATAATTAATTTAGGGAATTTCATAATTTGATTGTTATTAATAATATCCAATACCTACTCCAGCGTACTTTGTCAAGCTAAATGAACATTTGTTAAACAAATTGTCCTTAAAATGTTCATAAAATAGTGAAAATATGTGTCGTTTCAATTAAACTGCGAAAATATGGCATCCATGTAATAATCTTTATTTTAGGGAATTTCATAATATGATTGTTATTAATAATATCAAATACCTACTCTAGCGTACTTTGTCAAGCAAAATGAACATTTGTTAAACAAATTGTCCTTGAAATGTTCATAAAATAGTGAAAATATGTGTCGTTTTAATTAAACCGCGAAAATATGGCATCCACGTAATAATCTTTATTTTAGGGAATTTCATAATTTCATTGTTATTAATAATATCCAATACCTACTCCAGCGTACTTTGTCAAGCTAAATAGAATTTTTGTAAACAAATTGTCCTTGAAATGTCCGTAAAATAGTGAAAATATGTGTCGTTTCAATTAAACCGCGAAAATATGGTATCCACGTAATAATCTTGATATTAGGGAATTTCATAATTTGATTGTTATTAATAATATCCAATACCTACTCCAGCGTACTTTGTCAAGCTAAATGGATTTTTTTTTAACAAATTGTCCTTGAAATGGTCATAAAATAGTAAAAATATGTGTCGTTTCAATTAAACTTTGAAAATATGGCATCCATGTAATAATCTTTATTATAGGGATTTTCATAATATGATTGTTATTAATAATATCCAATACCTACTCCAGCGTACTTTGTCAAGCTAAATGGAATTTTTTTAAACAAATTGTCCTTGAAATGTCCGTAAAATAGTGAAAATATGTGTCGTTTCAATTAAACCGCGAAAATATGGCATCCACGTAACAATAATTATTTTAGGGAATTTCATAATTTGATTGTTATTAATAATATCCAATACCTACTCCAGCGTACTTTGTCAAGCTAAATGGATTTTTTTTAAACAAATTGTCCTTGAAATGTTCATAAAATAGTAAAAATATGTGTCGTTTCAATTAAACCTTGAAAATATGGCATCCATGTAATAATCTTTATTTTAGGGAATTTCATAATATGATTGTTATTAATAATATCAAATACCTACTCTAGCGTACTTTGTCAAGCTAAATGAACATTTGTTAAACAAATTGTCCTTGAAATGTTCATAAAATAGTGAAAATATGTGTCGTTTTAATTAAACCGCGAAAATATGGCATCCACGTAATAATCTTTATTTTAGGGAATTTCATAATTTGATTGTTATTAATAATATCCAATACCTACTCCAGCGTACTTTGTCAAGCTAAATAGAATTTTTGTAAACAAATTGTCCTTGAAATGTCCGTAAAATAGTGGATATATGTGTCGTTTCAATTAAACCGCGAAAATATGGTATCCACGTAATAATAATTATTTTAGGGAATTTCATAATTTGATTGTTATTAATAATATCCAATACCTACTCCAGCGTACTTTGTCAAGCTAAATGAACATTTGTTAAACAAATTGTCCTTAAAATGTTCATAAAATAGTGAAAATATGTGTCGTTTCAATTAAACTGCGAAAATATGGTATCCACGTAATAATCTTGATATTAGGGAATTTCATAATTTGATTGTTATTAATAATATCCAATACCTACTCCAGCGTACGTTGTCAAGCTAAATGGACATTTTTTTAAAAAAATTGTCCTTGAATTGTCCATAAAATAGTGAAAATATGGGTCGTTTCAATTAAACCTTGAAAATATGGCATCCATGTAATAATCTTGATATTAGGGAATTTCATAATTTGATTGATATTAATAATATCCAATACCTACTCTAGCGTACTTTGTCAAGCTAAATGGACATTTTTTAAACAAATTGTCGTTAAAATGTTCATAAAATAGTGAAAGTATGTCGTTGGAATTAAGCCACGCAAATATGTTCTTTATGTAATAAACTATATTATAGGACACATTAATATAATATCAAATTTGTAACAGTATTATAAACTAATCAGTATAAAGTAGAATAATTTTTGAAACATTTAATGACTCCACCGGAACTCGAACCCGAGTCCAGTGATCGGATAATTCGAATTTAAAATAATCTGTCATCCGATTATTGAAATAACCTACATAATTCGATTATGAAGTTCTGTAATTTGAATTAAAAATAATCGGCAAAACAATTGAAACATAAAAATATCGATTCTTTATCGATTCATGTTCAGCTGACGAGTGTCGAGTGATGAGTAATGACAAACAAATGTCCCAAAACAGGAGCCAGGTCAGGAGTTAGGAGGTTTAGACCAAGATTCAGAACTTGATGAATAAAAAAGAAAATTTAAAGGAAAACATATAATTGCTTTTAAATACTTTTGGTTTTACGACAAAATCTATAAAAAAATTAAACAGCATTCTATGATATTAAAAAAAAAACAACTGAATTAAAAATAAAAATTGCGAATTCAAGAATACAATATAATTTAAATTTTTTCCGAGCAAGTCTGTTTCTCCTGTTTTTTTAACTACGTTCATAGACTCGAGCATAGCCGAATCCGAAGCATCCCATAGCGTCTAAAACCACAGCGTCGACAACCCATAGTGTCGACAAGTCTATAAACCCGACAACCCATAGCGTCGACAACACCTCCCACTCCAATGTTCATAGCGTATAAATCGTGTTCGTGTAAGTTTGCTTTGCGTTGCTATTCTCGCTGCCAAATAGTATAGAAAACGTGTAATAGATGGCGCTGATTATTACAATGAACCAAATGAATCGACAACAAATTTCAAGATTTTTTAATGCTATATATAAAAACAATATTCATATATCCTTTTAATTGTAATAGCTACGAGAAAGTAAATATGATTAAAAAAATTACAAATACTATATGAAAACAAATGCAATAAATTTAATTATTTAGTGCTTTTACATTTACATTATATCAAAGCTAATATTATATTTTACCAATTTTATATACAATTAAAAGAGTGTAAATTATGATTTATTTTATAATTCTAATTTAGTTATTATCTATATAAATTAAGTGAAATATTCTTGATATTTTATAAATAAAAATACAATTGCATTTAACAGGTTTACTTTAATAGTTGTTTCCAAATTTGAAATATACAGAAATTAAATAAAACTAAAATAGAAGCATACAGTGATAAGTGGTAATCAGTCAATTTTAAAATATTTTTCTAGAAAAAAATAAAATCATTTATAACTTGAGCAGCAACTATATTGTTAAAATAATGAACAAGTGATGGTACAAACAAATATAGTTTCCATACATCATTTAAAAACAAAAAAAAAACTAAATATAAATCTATCTCATTTTGATATTCCAGGCTACTGTTTTCTCGTAAAAATTTATTTAGCAGATTTATAACGCAAATAACTATTACTACCAAAAATAAACTGATCTTTACAGCTTTCGAGTATATTCAATTAATTATTTCTTCAAAGATGTGTCGCCCAAATTATTGTGGACAAAAATCATTTAAATAGATACAAGTTTGTAGAGAATAAAATTTTATTTCTAAATCGATCAACCTTTCTTATTGTACTTGTTTAATTACTGTAAGAATTGAATTTAAAATTGCCTAAAATTAGCTACTTTATTTTTAAATACTACTAACCGTGGAAGAAAACTAAATTCATGTAAATATCATAATTATTAAATTATATATTTCCATAGTACACATCATAATTGACATTTGATTAAAATAATAAATATTTAGTCTTCTAAATATTTGGTAACTTTTTAATCATAATTAAAATGTTTTACAAAATTATGTAGATCTGGTGAATATAGTGGCTGAAAAATGAATTCGATCGCGCAATTCGTAAAATTCGACTGTCAATGTGTTGTCTTGGTGGAAAAGCATTTTCTTCTTCTTTAAATATTGCAACAGTTTTTGCCTTCAGGTTGTTAAATATTACTGCGTATATTGTTTTACCTTTTTTGACATGATCGATAAACACAATTCCATGACAATCCTAAAAAACCAAAAACAGTCACGGCACAATATTATATTACATTCATTTTTACAAAAACGCTAACATCTACTGACACAATCGTCAGTCAAACAATAGCCAATTGTCAAAAACAGCTGAAATTTTCAGAGATATCTTTCAAAACATGTACAATTGTAGTACTAGAATAGTTTTAACGAATGACTACACTTACATATATTGAGGTTCAAAACTTTTTAGACAATTCTCGTATATTAATGTAGCGTCGCTATCAAGTAGTTTGGCGACGTTACATTATTTCGTCTCCAAGTAACTTCTGATTATTGCTCTATTGTTTATGTTTACTTTTCTGTCAACTATTTATTTATTTTGATTCTTCTTTCAAACTTAAAAGTGTACACATCTTCCATATCATATATTTATATTTTATTTCTACATTCAATAGTATTATTGTTATTTATTTAAATAAAGTAAAGCCTTATATATACATCTAAAATTTAAATGCTTTACATTGGTGACCCCCGACAAAAAGAAAAAAATAATCATAACTCAGTGCCGCGAATGTCATAGTGCTTAACAAAGTGCCCAACGTTTCCTGATTTTCTTCAAGTGTACCCACTTCTACCAGTCT
Source organism: Pterostichus niger (assembly GCA_947425015.1). Classification (NCBI taxonomy): domain Eukaryota; kingdom Metazoa; phylum Arthropoda; class Insecta; order Coleoptera; family Carabidae; genus Pterostichus; species Pterostichus niger. Next base: position 15,842,873 of record OX380350.1, read on the forward strand.
ACTCACTTCTACCAGTCTCTTCAATTTTACCAGTCTCTCCAATTCTACCAGTCTTCCCAACTCTACCAGTCCTTCCAGCTCTGCCAGTCTACCCATCTTTCAAGAAATATGAACATTTTAATTTATATTATTTTGTTAAGTGTTTAATGTAACTATAACTATTTTTCTATTTCTTTTCTTTCAACACGTAACACATTCATTTATTCACTTACACGTACGCTAACACAATCAACTAATCAGACTTACTTGATTAGACAATTTTATTATTATTATTATTACCTTTGCAACACATTTTGAACATCACCAAACACTACATTACTTTATGTGTTACGTGCTTTTTCTTGCTATTTCCTTTCCATTTTCATCAATATCAATGTTGTGTTGTGTGACATTTAGTTTAAAGCCAATCTAGTGCTACTAATACTTCTTAAATTCTTTCAGTAATGTTTTAATTAATTCTTGATAATTTCATCCTTTCTCAATAACCCCTTTCAGCAATTTTTACTTAACTTTTTCCGTTGAAATTATCATTCTTTTAGTTTCTTCGTTTCTGGATTATATTTATCCAATGTATTGTTCACTATCTCTTTATTCTTATCTTTCACACATTAAATTTAACATTTTAGATGTTGAGCACAACATTTTTATTGTCCTTTCTTTTCCCTCTCTTTACTTTTCTTGAGGGGGGAGTAATGTAGCGTCGCTATCAAGTAGTTTGGCGACGTTACATTATTTCGTCTCCAAGTTACTTCTTATTATTACTCTATTGTTTATGTTTACTTTTCTGTCAACTATTTATTTATTTTCATTCTTCTTTCAAACGTAAAAGTGTACACATCTTCCATATCATATATTTATATTTTATTTCTACATTCAATATTATTATTGTTATTTATTTAAATAAAGTGAAGCCTTATATATACATCTAAATTAAATGCTTTACATGTAAAGCATTTAAATTTTAGATGTATATATAAGGCTTTACTTTATTTAAATAAATAACAATAATACTATTGAATGTAGAAATAAAATATAAATATATGATATGGAAGATGTGTACACTTTTAAGTTTGAAAGAAGAATCAAAATAAATAAATAGTTGACAGAAAAGTAAACATAAACAATAGAGCAATAATCAGAAGTTACTTGGAGACGAAATAATGTAACGTCGCCAAACTACTTGATAGCGACGCTACATTACTCCCCCCTCAAGAAAAGAAAAGAGAGGAAAAAGAAAGGACAATAAAAATGTTGTGCTCAACAACTAAAATGTTAAATTTAATGTGTGAAAGATAAGAATAAAGAGATAGTGAACAATACGTTGGATAAATATAATCCAGAAACGAAGAAACCAAAAGAATGATAATTTCAACGGAAAAAGTTAAGTAAAAATTGCTGATAGGGGTTATTGAGAAGGGATGAAATTATCAAGAATTAATTAAAACATTACTGAAAGAATTTAAGAAGTATTAGTAGCACTAGATTGGCTTTAAACTAAATGTCACACAACACAACATTGATATTGATGAAAATGGAAAGGAAATAGCAAGAAAAAGCACGTAGCACATATAGTAATGTAGTGTTTGGTGATGTTCAAAATGTGTAGCAAAAGTAATAATAGTAATAATAAAATTGTGTAATCAAGTAAGTCTGATTAGTTGATTGTGTTAGCGTACGTGTAAGTGAATAAATGAATGTGTTACGTGTTGAAAGAAAAGAAATAGAAAAATAGTTATAGTTACATTATACACTTAACAAAATAATATAAATTAAAATGTTCATATTTCTTGAAAGATGGGTAGACTGGCAGAGTTGGATAGACTGGTAGAATTGGAGAGACTGGTAGAAGTGGGTAAACTGGTAGAAGTGGGAAGACTGGTAGAAGTGGAGAGACTGGTAGAAGTGGGTAGACTGGTAGAAGCGGTAGACTGGTAGAAGTGGGTAGACTTGAAGAATATCAGGAAACGTTGGGCACTTTGTTAAGCACTATGACACTGAATTATGATTTTTTTCTTTTTGTCGGGGTCACCAATGTAAAGCATTTAAATTTTAGATGTATATATAAGGCTTTACTTTATTTAAATAAATAACAATAATACTATTGAATGTAGAAATAAAATATAAATATATGATATGGAAGATGTGTACACTTTTAAGTTTGAAAGAAGAATCAAAATAAATAAATAGTTGACAGAAAAGTAAACATAAACAATAGAGCAATAATCAGAAGTTACTTGGAGACGAAATAATGTAACGTCGCCAAACTACTTGATAGCGACGCTACATATATCCCAACGCTAAAACAAAAACGATTTCCAGTAATTGTCGCAAATGCTCCAATATTATAATATATGTATTCACAAAGTAATTGTAGTGTATTACCAGTTCTTCGTACTCATACTAATTTGATATTTGACAGTAGTATTGCATCGTTTTGTTTCATTAAAACAATCTGAAACTAGAACAAATTAAATTGTATTCCTTTTATATATATATATATATCTTATAGTGAAAAATAACATACTGATTCCTGATATTTCGTCTAAATATTTGTAAAGGTAAACTTAACTTCTAAAATTGTTAAAAGGTCCAGAAAACCAGAGTAATCCTGGCATCCAATACTAGCAGGCACTTTTGACGTATAGTACATTGTCAACAAACTACATAACACGTATATTCATGGTCAACTAGATGTTTCACACATTATTTATTATTAAAAATCATCTTAAATAAATGGAATATAGTCTTACAGTAGTTCATTCTATTATATTACCTGATTTTAAACAATAATACATTTATTTATTGGATATTAAGAAAGATATGATTTTAATTATTACAATTACGCGCCAAATATGAATCTGCAAATAAAATTGGTTGTGTATGTTTAGGATATAAAAATTCGTTTCCCCCCCTAATAATTGATGTGCCTCAATTATTTTTTACATGTACTTACAAAACATCCCTATATATATTTTAAAATAAGTTCGGTGTCAAGTAACCCCAGAGCAAGGTGATATTTTTTTAATTAATAATATATCAATTTTATACATTTTCTTATTAGAAAATTCGTATCAACCCTAAATAGTTGATTTACCTAACATATTTTTATATATGAAAGTAGACTACACCTCTGGGGATATTGTAAAACTAGTTCGATGACTAGCAACCCCGGACCAAGGTGGTAATTAATTTTATCCACAATCAACTCATAATATGCATTTATTTGTGCTCATTGCAATTGTATAAAGAGACAAATTATACACTAGTGGAATAAAGTAATTTTATTCCACTGTTAAAACAATGAACGAATAATGCACAGAAATCAGTCAAATTTATTGAATTACTTATTAATAAAACATTAACATTTATATTAACACTTAAATCATTGTTTGTTTTATCTAATTTGATGTCATTTCCATTGATAACAATCTTATTGCTGGCGCTATTTTCGGAATTTGTACGAATTATCGATGTCTCCTCTTCTCGGGAATCGGTTTGTACCCATTACATTCACTCTTCAAATAAGCTGTCAGTTTGCTATATTTTGAAATATCTATATTTTCGTTAACTTTTATGGTGGCCTTCAACGTGGAATACGTAGATCACGCTGATGAAACCGCATACTTTTTCTTGTCTTTATAGAAATATGAAAGCATGACTTCTTCATTTATTACCCTTACTCTCCGTTTTTCTGTGCAGCTCTTAAATTCAGTAAACTCTTTTTCATACAATTCCTTAGACTTCGCAGGCAATAAACGCCGAGTTGCTTCAAAAACTTCTGTAGGAATACATAGTCAATTTCTTCCATTTTTTTATCAAATTCATAATTTTTTTTCAATGTAATAAACGATAAACAAATATCCTGTCATAGCAACAAATGCCACAGTAATGCATTTTTTTGACAGCACGTATCTAGAATTTGATAAAATAAAAAATGACATTTTGAAAAATTAATTAATTTTGAATAAAAGTTTTTATTGCGGATAAAACGTTATATTGTATTCGTGTTTTAGTTGCGCATTATCCACTCAAGATAATTAAATGCTCGAACTTCGTTCTCACATTTAAATAATCTTTTGTGGATAAAACGTCATCTAAAACACTTATACAATAAATAACTAATTTAACTAATAACATATCAATTTTATACATTTTAAGTTTTTTATGTTTTTCAAAACTACAAACAAAGCAGTCATTAAACCTTGTATAAAAGTGTTGGATTTTATATTGATTGCTTTTTTATTTTTTTTTTAATATTTATTACCCTCTTGCTCCAGGGTTGCTTCGCACCGGACTTGTTTAAGAATATACACAGGGGTGTATATCATCATCTATTTAGGGTTGATACGAATTTTCTAATAAGAAAATGTATAAAATTAAAATATTATTAATTAAAAAAATTATTATCACCTTGCTCTGGGGTTACTTGACACCGAACTTATTTTAAAATATATATAGGGATGTTTTGTAAGTACATGTAAAAAATAATTGAGGCACATCAATTATTAGGGGTGGAAACGAATTTTTATATCCTAAACATACACAACCAATTTTATTTGCAGATTCATATTTGGCGCGTAATTGGGTAAAACCGCAGTGTACGGACAATCCTGAATTTGGCTGCGAGTCGCTAGTAACTTTTAATGAAATCGGCACAAGTCGGACATAGAAAACCCGGTAAATTTGTATGTCAAGATAATTTAAAAACGTTTTGTTAGCAAAGTCGGATGTTTTTTTAAAATAATAAACACCACTAACCATGCCTGACCTAGTACAGAACGTATTTTTATGGTAAAAACGGCAAATTTGAATATCAAGATAATTTGAAAACGATTTATTAGCAAAGTCGGATTTTTTTTTTTTAATAATAAACACCACTAACCATGCTTGACCTAGTATAGAACGTATTTTTATGGTAAAAAGTAACAAATCGCTTGCTTCTAATGTCGAACTTGTACCGTTCGAACTGCCGTTTTCCCCAGAAGTCCCTAGCGTCCTGCGCCCAACTTCAGGATTGTCCGTACAGTACGGTTTAGCCGAATGGACTACTGTAAGACTATATTCCATTTATTTAAGATGATTTTTAATAATAAATAATGTGTGAAACATCTAGTTGACCATGGTTATACTTATTATGTAGTTTGTTGACAATTTACTATACGTCAAAAGTGCCTGTTAGTATTGGATGCCAGGATTACTCTGGTTTTCTGGACCTTTTAACAATTTTAGAAGTTAAGTTTACCTTTACAAATATTTAGAAGAAATATCAGGAATCAGTATGTTATTTTTCACTATAAGATATATATAAAAGGAATACAATTTAATTTTATCTAGTTTCAGATTGTTTTAATGAAACAAAACGATGCAATACATACTACTGTCAAATATCAAATTAGTATGAGTACGAAGAACTGGTTATACACTACAATTACTTTGTGAATACATATATTATAATATTGGAGCATTTGCGACAATTACTGGAAATCGTTTTTGTTTTAGCGTTGGGATATATATACGAGAATTGTCTAAAAAGTTTTGAACCTCAATATATGTAAGTGTAGTCATTCGTTAAAACTATTCTAGTACTACAATTGTACATGTTTTGAAAGATATCTCTGAAAATTTCAGCTGTTTTTGACACTTGGATATTGTTTGACTGACGATTGTTTTTGTATAAATGAATGTAATATAATATTGTGCCGTGACTGTTTTTGTTTTTTTAGGATTGTCACGGAATTGTCTTTATCGATCATGTCAAAAAAAGTAAAACAATATACGCAGTATTATTTAACAACCTGAAGGCAATATTTAAAGAAGAAGAAAATACCTTTCCACCAAGACAACACGTTTACAGTCGTCATGGGCAAAATTTACGAATTGCGGATCGAATTCATTTTTCAGCCACTATATTCACCAGATCTACATAATTTTGTAAAACATTTTAATTATGATTAAAAAGTTACCAAATATTTAGAAGACTAAATATTTATTATTTTAAACAAATGTCAATTATGATGTGTACTATGGAAATATATAATTTAATAATTATGATATTTACATGAATTTAGTTTTCTTCCACGGTTAGTAGTATTTAAAAATAAAGTAGCTAATTTTAGGCAATTTTAAATTCAATTCTTACAGTAATTAAACAAGTACAATAAGAAAGGTTGATCGATTTAGAAATAGAATTTTATTCTCTACAAACTTGTATCTATTTAAATGATTTTTGTCCACAATAATTTGGGCGACACATCTTTGAAGAAATAATTAATTGAATATACTCGAAAGCTGCTCAAGTTATAAATGATTTTATTTTTTTTTAGAAAAATATTTTAAAATTGACTGATTACCACTTATCACTGTATGCTTCTATTTTAGTTTTATTTAATTTCTGTGTATTTCAAATTTGGAAACAACTATTAAAGTAAACCTTTTAAATGCAATTGTATTTTTATTTATAAAATATCAAGAATATTTCACTTAATTTATATAGATAATAACTTCTTCTTCTGATGGCACTATATCCCAAATCGGGCCTGGGCCTACCGGACACACCGAGCCGCAGTTTTTACACTGCCGTACTGCCGGTTTTCGTAGTCATATGCTACATTATTTCAGGCGTATAAGTGACTAGTTTATAGCGCCCGAGTGTGATAAATACATGTAACTGTATTTTATATTTTACGACAAATCACACATTGTCGACAGGCGGATTCGAACTGACGAACCTTGGCTCGGGTGACGTCACAATATGTTAAGAGATGTGCCTTAACACGCTCGGCCACCGCGCCTGTAATAACTAAATTAGAATTATAAAATAAATCATAATTTACACTCTTTTAATTATATATAAAATTGGTAAAATATAATATTAGCTTTGATATAATGTAAATGTAAAAGCAATAAATAATAAAATTTATTGCATTTGTTTTCATATAGTATTTGTAATTTTGTTAATCATATTTACTTTCACGTAGCTATTACAATTAAAAGGATATATGAATATTGTTATATATAGCATTAAAAAATCTTGAAATTTGTTGTCGATTCATTTGGTTCATTGTAATAATCAGCGCCATCTATTACATGTTTTCTATACTATCTGGCAGCGAGAATGGCAACGCAAAGCAAACTTACACGAACACGATTTATACGCTATGAACATTGGAGTGGGAGGTGTTGTCGACGCTATGGGTTGTCGGGGTTATGGACTTGTCGACACTATGGGTTGTCGACGCTGTGGTTTTAGACGCTATGATACGTACTCGCCGAATCGACACAAGTGTTAAGCGCAGCTATTTTATTTTCTAGATCGAATGAAAAATAAATCGAATTATCATCCGATTATTAAAATAATCAAATCGTTAGACTTCGATTATGCCCGTCACTTTCTTGGTATCGTGCCTTAACCAATTATTGGCCGATGGAGTCCGGTGAATAATAAATTTGGGCTCTACCCAATTGAATTGTTAGATGATATACTGTGAATTATGATTAGGGCTGGGAAAAATAATCGATTATTAATTGATTATTCGATTAATCGATCACTTATTTTATTAATCGATTACTTTATTAATCGATCATTTGATTTAAGAAATTAATATTCATATTGTGCTATGTTTATTACTAGATTACCACACTATTATTTTTCACGCAACAAATATACTATGTATAAACAGTATATGTATATGCGGAGTAGGGGGAATTCCCGAGTTATCTTCACTAGGCGAGGACACGGACAAGACAAACATTGTAGATTACGCCGTATGTGAGTGGAACAAGTAAACAATGACATAGTATGTACGTGGCGATCTGGAGCTATGCGTGATAATTCATTAAAAACGCTGTGAATGAGTCCTTGGTTCGCATTTTTTAAATTATTGTCTAAATGAAATAATTTTTAGATCACAAATTAAATAAATTGTTAAATTTTTCCCACAATGTTATTTGTAGAAAAATAAATTTCGTATTCACAAATAATTAAGATAAAAATAATATTATTGATTGATGATAGAAAAAAATACGCGTACCTATCGTTTTTACTTCGGTAATACGTATGCGAATAAAGTAATATTAATCGATTATTTTCAATAAGTATTGATTATTGATAAACATAATCGAACAACCCTAATACGGATCAATCCAAATTTTAATAATTTGCCCGTTTTACCAATTTAATATTGTCTTTATAATTACAATGGTATTCACTTATTTATCAAAATTATATAGTGTGATACAGGTTTTATTTTGCCATAAAATGAAGGAAAAGTAGTAAATTATATTAACCATGAAACTTCTGAACAATTGGCCATCATGCTTCTTCTACTTCATCAAAGATGGCAGCATGACTAGAAGTTTGAGGACCTGTCTGTGAAATTTGAGGAACTTCCCTGAAGTGCCTAAAATTCCTTAAACTGATCCCATTTTTATATAAAAGTTCCTTGAAGTGTACAACAACACGATATATATATATATATATATATATATATATATATATATATATATATATAGATATAAATATGTCTAACGATCCCTTTGGGGACATTTGAGTTCATGTATCGTTCACTTTGGGGACGAAGTGGTACCATTGAGGACTCCCCAAAGGGCTCACTTCATGTATTGGTCAGTTCGAGGACGCAGACCGTAGCGCCACATGTGGCGGCTTGCGAAACAGCAATTATGTTTGAATCTCCGCTAATAATATCGTGTTTCATATGCAACCTCCTAGACTTGTAAGATATGAAATTGTACATTATGTGGAGTATTTTTCGCAAATTAGAAAGTCATGTTTACACTGTAACTAATTAAGAGTATCCTTTATTAGAATTTTTAAAATTATTTTAAACATCACATTACCTGCATCCAATTATTCTAATTGATCGGTAGTACGATAACGGTTTCAAGTTTGTTTTAACTAAAACTGGGAACAAAATTATTTACATGGCAACAACTGTGGAACGATTGTTTCGTGATTATTTATATTACTTGCGCACCTAAAATTGGATTCATTATTTGTTTTTATAAATTTACTTAATTCTTTTGAATTTACGTAAAAATTACATCGACGCTGACGGGCGTAATCCGAGCCATTCGCAGTTAAGACATTTGCGTGCTACACCAGTGTTACCGCTCTGAAATCCGCAAAACAAACCCTGGATTCGTTTGTGACACACCAGCCGCCGTTTCAAGAACCCTGCCGCCGCGACGCCCGGCGTCGTTATTCGAAAAAGTTGAAAAACCACTTCATAGCACACTAGCCGCTATTTCAGGGACACCACCGTCGCGACGCTCGGCGTCGTTTTTCCAAAAAATCGCGGAATCGTTTCTTACGTCTTCACTAACTTTTGCCGTAGGTCCAGCTGTCGTCCTAAATATATTATGTGTCACTTTCGGCACCCTGTTTCCTAGAAATCCGGCGTCGCGTTTGTACAACCGTCGACAACTCGTTCTGTTCATCCCCGTACGTTTGGGCACACAACAACGATCCTACCTTGGTCACCCCAGCGTCTCGACGCTGGGCGTCGTTTTTCAGAAAAGTCGCGAAATCACTTTCTACGTACTCCCGTACACCAGCTTTCTTAAATCATATTTGTTTATGTATATTTTATGTGAATAAATAAAAAAAATAATCGATTTTTATTAAAATAATATTGAATAATAACCAGACGTCCGCCATTGTTTTCAACAACGATCTTGTCTTTTATTTATTCAAACTCTCTGATCTTGGACAGCGCTATCCGACCGTTAGCGTCCGAGCAACATACACCAACATGTTGTAGGCGAGTCAACAATAACACGTTACATTGTTAATTATGAGAACTGTAACATTTTAAAAAATTAAAGCATCTGAATTTATTGTACTCATTAAACGCAAAGAAAGTATTATTTATTATTGCGAATAAAGCAAATATTTTTCTTCGTCCTTCTAGCTCAAGAGAACAGAGTCCAAGAAAATACTTTTTAAGGTTAGAAAGTACAACATACTAATTTCATTAGTATTGTCGTGTTGGACAAAATAAAAAATACGAACAAGAAGATATAATAATAATATGATCATGTTCCTTTCACTTATATACATAAATTTAGATATTTTAAGTGCGTTTTTTTTGCATAGATGCGACAGGCTTGTGGCTAGAATTCATGTATAGCAAACGTACCTTTCTAACCTATTAAATTAAAAATAATTTCTAGGCGTAACAGTGTAACATCGTAACAACACTGAGTTCCGCCCGTTGTCGGTTTTCGACGCCGCATCAAAGGAATGTTACGCGGCCTTGATACGCTTCTCTTTGCGTGTCTGGACGTGTACCGTAACATCACAGCGTTCAGCTGTCATTTGTAGCACAGAATATGGAGTGGACGCAAGAAAAAAACTCTTAAGTTTTATCGAAACGTATAGAAAATATGAAATACTTCCATTTCACTATTCGATTAAACAAATTAACTACAGTATAAATGGAACGGCTAAATGTTCGCGACTGTGTTACGCGGCGATGTAACGTTACGATGTTCTGTTGCATGTCTGTACGCAGCTTAATAACTGGTTTAATAAACAATTAAAATATTATGAACACTATACTGATGAAAGGTATCTGACTACATGGAATCATTTACTTCTAAAAATAATTCGTTTTATTTATAGGATATATATGTTTCATTCAAGTCTATGTAAGAAGTTTGAATTTATGTATATATTCTGTTTAAAGTGGATTTCTACCAAATCAGCACATACACTCACAAAAATAGAATATAAAATTGATAAGAAAACCTATTAACCTTTACAGAAATAAGAATAAAATTTGACTTCTATTGATGAAGAATTTGTAACATGCTTGTTTACTTTAGTTATGTTATCAATTGTATAATTCGCCCAGACATTTAGTTAATACTATTATTAAAATCGATGATCTTTTGATTAGTTCTCATACAATATACATAAACAAATATGTATTAAGTATTGATAAATAAATTATTGTATTAGTTTCACCATAATAAAACGATTTATTTCAAATCAGTTGGAGAGTTGGATAATTCGCCCAGACATTTAACTAATATATATGATTATTAGTCAATACTATTATTAAAATCGATGATTTTTTTATTAGTTCATATGGAATATACATAAACAAATATGTATTAAGTATTGATAAATAAATTATTGTATTAGTTTCACTATAATAAAACGATTTATTTCAAATCAGTTGGAGAGTTGGATAATTCGCCCAGATATTTAACTAATATATATGATTATTAGTCAATACTATTATTAAAATCGATGATCTTTTGATTAGTTCTCATACAATATACATAAACAAATATGTATTAAGTGTTGATAAATAAATTATTGTATTAGTTTCACTATAATAAAACGATTTATTTCAAATCAGTTGGAGAGTTGGATAATTCGCCCAGACATTTAACTAATATATTTGATTATTAGTCAATACTATTATTAAAATCGATGAATTTTTTATTAGTTCATATAGAATATACATAAACAAATATGTATTAAGTATTGATAAATAAATTATTGTATTAGTTTCACAATAATAAAACGATTTATTTCAAATCAGTTGGCTGGGAAGTATTTAAAAAACATCTAAACGATGAAATTAACCTCCAAATTTCTCTGAAAACCACAGACGAAGTAGACAAAGCTGTTGAACTACTCACTAGCTCTATACAACTAGCCACCAAGAAAGCAACCCCAAGGAATAATAGACCTCACGAATTTATCCAGAATTACCCCAAACACATCCGGGATCTCATCGCCATTAAAAGGAAAGCAAGAAGAACTTGGCAATCAAGCAGACTCCCACAAGATAAAACCACACTAAACAATCTTAGTAAAAAGCTTAAAAGACATATCACAGAAGCAAAAAACGAAACCTTTGAAGACTTCATTAACAACCTAACTCCAAACGCAGACACCCACTATTCATTGTGGAAAGCTACCAAAAAAATCAAAAGACCGCAGCAACATATCCCTCCCATACGAAAAGACAACAACACCTGGGCAAGATCCGACAACGAGAAAGCTGAAACTTTCGCTCAGCACTTATCCAACGTCTTCCAGCCCCACCCCTTAAATCAGGCAAGTGACGTGGAAATATTAAAATCACTAGACATACCTCTACAACTCTCACCACCAATCAAACCCTGTACTCCAACGGAATTGCTCAACGAAATCAAGCAACTAAATAATAAAAAGGCCCCTGGTCTAGACTTAATCACAGCTACTATACTCAAAAACCTACCTAAGAAAGGAATCATCGCAATCACACAAATTTTCAACGCAATACTGAGACTACAATATTTTCCTACTAAGTGGAAAACGTCACAAATAATACTCATCCTAAAACCCGGTAAACCAATCCACGACCCTTCATCATACAGACCTATCTCATTGCTACCAATCCTAGCTAAAACCCTAGAAAAAATTATCCTAAAGAGAATAGCACCCATTATCGAAGAAAATAACCTAATCCCTAACCACCAATTCGGATTCAGGGCTCAACATTCTACCACTGAACAAGTTCATAGAATTGTGAAGGAGATCGAAGAGGACCTCGAAGAAGGGAAAGTATGTTCAGCGGCTTTTCTTGATATAAGTCAAGCCTTTGACCGCGTTTGGCATCCTGGACTCCTACTGAAAGTTAAGGAACACCTACCACACAACCTCTATCTAGTAGTGAAGTCTTACCTCTCTGACCGCCAATTTCGAGTATCTTATGAAAATGAACAATCCAAGATTTACCCAATCGATGCCGGCGTCCCCCAGGGCAGTGTCTTGGGACCAGTACTCTATCAAATATATACTGCTGACTTACCCTGTACTAACAATGTAACAGTGGCAACTTATGCGGACGATACTGCTGTCCTCTCCTCAAACTCCAACCCCACCACCGCCTCCGAGATTCTCTAAGTCGCACTAAAAGACATACAACTCTGGGCCAACAAATGGAAAATTAAAATTAACGACACTAAATCTGTGCACATAACATTCACAACTAAACAAATCCAATGCCCCGTGGTGCAAATGAACAACAAAAACTTGCCAAGAAAAGACCACGTCACGTACTTAGGAATGCACCTGGACCCCAAGCTAACATGGAGAAAACACATTATTACTAAAAGACAGCATATAGACCTTAAAATGAAAAAACTATATTGGTTAATAGGTCGAAAATCTAAACTCAACGTACACAATAAGCTCCTAATATACAAAACCACCATAATCCCAATCTGGACTTATGGTATTCAATTTTGGGGATGCGCAAAATCCTCAAACTTAAACATCATCCAGCGGGCACAAAATAAAATCCTACGCATAATAGCAAACGCACCATGGTATGTGTCAAACGAAACCCTACACAACGACCTAAATGTTAAAACAATCAAGGAACAAATCAATCTACACGCGAAAAAACACGAAAATAGGCTTCACAACCACCCGAACAATCTGGCACTTGATATCCTAAACAACGAGAATGAAATGAGAAGATTTAAAAGGACCAAACCATTGGACCTAGCAAACTGATGACCTAAATTCAATTCAAGGAAGAAGTACCACTGGGAACTTACTTCACTCATGCTATATTAAATTGTAACACAATTACTGGTTGGCCTCGAAGGCCAGTTGTATATTATAGTACCAAATAAATAAAAAAAAATCAGTTGGAGAGTTGCATAATTCGCCCAGACATTTAACTAATATATATGATTATTAGTCAATACTATTATTAAAATCGATGATTTTTTTATTAGTTCATATAGAATATACATAAACAAATATGTATTAAGTATTGATAAATAAATTATTGTATTAGTTTCACTATAATAAAACGATTTATTTCAAATCAGTTGGAGAGTTGGATAATTCGCCCAGACATTTAACTAATATATATGATTATTAGTCAATACTATTATTAAAATCGATGATCTTTTGATTAGTTCTCATACAATATACATAAACAAATATGTATTAAGTATTGATAAATAAATTATTGTATTAGTTTTACTATAATAAAACGATTTATTTCAAATCTGTTGGAGAGTTGGATAATTCGCCTAGACATTTAACTAATATATTTGATTATTAGTCAATACTATCATTAAAATCGATGAATTTTTTATTAGTTCATATAGAATATACATAAACACATATGTATTAAGTATTGATAAATAAATTATTGTAATAGTTTCACTAAAATAAAACGATTGATTTCAAATCAGTTGAATAATACGCCGACATGAAGGTAATATATTTAGTCAAGACTACTATTAAAATCGATGATGTTTTATTAGATCACATGGAATATACATAAACAAATAAGGATTAAGTATTGATAAATAAATTTATTAAATAGTTTAACTAACAGAACACGATTTATTTCAACTCAGTTGGATAATATGCTAAGACATATAATTAATATATATGATTATTAGCCAATACTGTTATTAAAATCGAAAACTGTTTTATAAGTTAGGTGCGGAAAAGGCAGGAAAATTGGTATTTTTGTTCAAATATTGTATCTGTAAAACAACTTGATGAATAATAGAAACATATTGTCCCGCGTGATGGTCGCGCGGGTTGAGGGCCTGACTCGCAATCATAAGGTCGTGGGTTCGGGTCCCGCTCGTGGCGACCATACAAAGAACATATCGGCATATGACCTTAGTAGTTGATCCGATATATAAATTTAAAAAAAAACAAAATAGAAAGATAAATGAGAGTTACATTTCTCATAATAAATGTATGATTTATATTTTTTTATGATTTCATTGAATGGATATGTAGTTTTGTTTAATATTAATTCATTTAATGAATAAATATTGAAAATTACTTCGTATGTTTTACAAAAAAAAAAAACCTTAAAATGTGTTTTGAACAACTGAATTTATATTTTATTTATTTATTTTGATATAGACACTTGTTTTGTTCTGTACCGGAAATATAATTAAATTAATACAAAAAAATATATATATACATAATAAAAAAATGGACCTACAGCGAAGGTTAGTGAACACGTAAGATACGATTCCGCTATTTTATTAAAAATATAAATTTTTATTGAAATTTTTGCTAGCCGGGATTTTAATTTCCCAATTATAATACGAATTTAGAACTAAACCGAGCAACAATGTATAGTTTCTGTAGTGTGGTTTAGTCATTCTAGAAATATCTTTAACTGAATGTGTTTGTTAAAACTTAGTGGTATATGTTAGATGTTTTATTTATATATAATTTAGATTATTTCGTTCTTAACAAAGTCGGAAAATCTGGCAGTCTCATTTCATTTCAGATAAGTGATTAAATCGCTGAGGTACTAAATTTTAAAAGTAATTAAATTAAAGCTAGTTTTTCATGATAGTTTTGCGTTTTTGAGAGCATATTTTTTTTTAAATTTATGTGTAAAAGTAAAGCATATAATTTTAACTAACATAATTTGTATAAAAAATATAGGTACACAATTAATGAAATATCTTCTAAACTAAATAACCAATATAGATAAGAATTAAATTAAAAAAACTGAGACATTATGAAAAGATTAATTTCAACAAATTTAGTTTGAGAAAAATAAATATTTATTAATTACATCAATTACAACTATACTGAATTATAAATATTAAAACAATGTACGTATGTGACTCTCTGCTCAAAATTTGCTTTCTGATTGTTAAGAAAACCACAATAATTAACCGGCAACTTCAGAAGAAAGAGCCGATATATTTGTCTTTGAAATTTATCTGTTAGAGGACTCGAATAAACAAGTTTATGATACATGCAGTGATGCGGACGAGACGACAAATTTCTCGAATCTTGTCTCGTCGTTACTATTTAATGTCACGACGCCACTTGTGAGGTGGAATAATTGCGAAGATACGATGTTTTCCTAGATAACCACAGTTTGACCTGTACGAGGTTTTGTGACCAAGCATCGCGACGCTTTCTATGAGCCTCATTCGGGGCGCCCGCGATTGCAAAGTTGAGAGATTTATTCTGTGTCCATCATACCACAATAAAATCTTGCGGCTTTACACCGTTTCAGCATACACCGACTTCAACGCCGTCCAATGTCGTCACCCGCCTTCGCGATGACCGACGTCGATTTTTATATTTCACCAGATCCGGGATCCGAGTACCTCCACGAGTCGTTGGACATTTATTCGACGTCGTGACGCCTACCGTTGGAACACTCAACTCCGATCAGTACCCTCCAAGTTGCACCTCAAACGACTCCCGACGTCCCCGGCGTTACGAAACAAACATCACAACAGAATCTTGACCATAACCAGCTTTGTATTTATTTGAAACCTGGGACACAACACCCGCAGTATTCGTTACAGTATATAATAATAAATAAACATAAGAAATAAAGAAACATTCATCACTAAAAAGAATAAACAAACAAAATTTATAATAAAATAAAATAAATATGTATACCATCACATCATTTACCTATAGCCTGCGTTTGGTAGAATGGCTCACTTAGCAATCTAAGTGAGCCATTCTACCAATTTTTAATTAAAATTTAATTTTTCTACATTCTTTACTTGCATAGTATTTTATTACGTTAATGAAAAAGTATTAAATATTTATGGTAATAATTAAATTTTTGTGGGCAACTTGACACTATGAGGTCCAGGGCATCAATCTTATTAGTCCCTATGTAGATCCGCCCGTGTATAGGGGTAATGTTAAAAAAAAAACAGATATTTCTCCTCAATTCGGTACTGAATATACTGCGCGATTATTATTCTAGCGTATCGCAAGAGGAACGTTTCATAGTGGCTAGAGCTTTATTTACTCACCGGGCTACGGTTTCAGACACCTAGACGCAGGGGCGCACTGGCCTATTAGTTCTGGTTTAAATATTTTTGTTTAAGTGCGATGAATATTGCTTTAAGGACGAAATTCGAATGTTTGACTACAGTAACGCAGGTCACGACTAGTAATACAGAATGATTCAAAATAATTGATCGTCACGAGACTTGACGAAGCTTGCTTTTCGAACACAGCCTTAAGACGTATAAGTGACTAGCTTATAGGGCCCGAGTATGATAAATACATGTACCTAACTGTATTTTTTTATATTTTACGACAAATCATACATTGTCGACAGGCGGATTCGAACTGACGAACCTTGGTTCGGGTGACGTCACAGTATGTTAAGAGATGTGCCTTAACACGCTCGGCCACCGCGCCTGTTGTTCATGTGGTAGATAAACTATTTTTAATCACTAATATTAGTTATTTTAAAAAAATATTTTTTTTATTACATACCTCGTGTCGTTACGATTCGACCCATAGTCCAACTATGGCCTACAATGATATCGGCAACAGACTCGCTGCACACCGAGAAATAAATATTTACGTATGCGGTAATAATTATAATAAAATATCAATATAGTCTTACGATTGGATAGATATTTTATAATTTCCAACAGTCTGCTTCAAAATATTAAATATTTCATCATTTACTTGTGTTCTATATAGTTCAAAATATATGTATTAGATGTTTAAAATATAAAATTTCAATTACTGTTGTTAAAATAAAGCCAAAATATCAATACAGTTCAGTGCGAGGTGTTTAAAATATGAAATATTTTTAAAAATCTTCTTAATCCCCGACAGGAATATAGATAAGATGAGAGAAATAACGGAGAAAGAAGTAATAAACAATTAAAACTTTAAGTAAATGTATTTAACATGAGTCGACGTTTCGACAGTAAACCTGTCTTCTTCAGGACAATGTTAATAAATATATAATGTATTAACAAATAAATAATTAAAAATACCGCAAAATGTTGTCATTAAATAAAATATATCTAAAAATTCGTATATATTACCAAACCACTTACTTAGACATTACCAGTCCAAGAGAGCTACAATGAATCCAGTTCAAGGACTATAATAAATCCTCGTTACCATAGCTTGTTAAGTAATAAAACGTACATGATTTCTGATATTTATAGATTAAAAAAACTAATTATTTTATTTGATTTTTTTACTGATTTACGCCGGCATATGAAATTTGTACGTCATAAGGATCGTAACGTCAATAATTATGGTATATGTTGTGTTATTAAAATCGGCTTCGTCTCGTATGATAAACTTCACGGCTAGTAGCATTATAGTTGACGTTACGATCTTATAACATACATAACTATTATATTTTTTGAAGAACATTACTTTAATATGGGCATAGGATATAGTGTTGAAAGTAAGAAATTTTCATTAATTGTTATGCTTCTTCTGCCTTTTTGTCTTATCTAGGAATAATAGGTATTGCAAATATATTATTACTTTAATATAAACATTGAAAAAGGGAAATTTTTGTTTGATTTAAAATTATTTTCAAAATTTAAACTTTAATAAGCATTTTTTATTCTTACATATATTAATATTCTTCAGAATATATAAAAATATAAATGAATACGATTTCGAATTATTTGAAATTACCTAAAATATATTTTAATTAATATTTTTATAATTAAGCATAAATTTGTAAAATTCATAACAAAAATAACAAATACTTTCCCAACATTATTGTTTCAAAGTTCGTATTTTCACAGTTTAAATATATAAATTGATAATTGAACATTCGTATAGTCCGCGCGCGCCATAATGGTTTTATTTAATTTCAATGTGGCAACACTGATTATTTACTGAATCTGCACGGTTCTTCACTAAATTCCCGACAGTCAATCAGGTCAATCACACCTTCATACTTCAGTGCAACGTAGTAGTGAAATAAGAACGTAGTTGCTTTTTGCAGTGAAATATAAATAATTATTTCAATAATTCAATACTTATTAATCTGATATGAATTCAAGAACGTCTAAAATTATGGCTATGGTCGGAAACATAAAGTAAGTTATTATAAATATATTTGATATGTAGAATAAATTAATTTCTTTAATTTTTTGTACTATTATACTAATAATTTTATTCATTATTATGTCATTATTCGTGGTATTATCTTAACAAATACAACACGAGGTTTCATTTTGAGCTTGGGTATATTTTTTTTACAAATTAACACTTGTATTCTTCATTTTAATTTGACAAAGGCCGGTATCTCCATGTCAAAATAAAATGGCGAATAAATGTATTCTTCGACAGGGCCGTAGCCAGAAGTAAATATTAGGCAGGGCTCATTTTCTTCTTACCATGGCTATATTTATTTTTAATTTTCTTTTTCTCAATAATGCATACCTATGTAAGATAGGTATTGCATATAAATATATAAATATTGTATATCTGTTTTAATATTTATTAAGATATGGAAAACATAATTAACATAAGATAATTAAATACATTAACGATAAACAAATCTTTGGTCTTTGGTAACGAAAAAGTACTCAACTATTTAAAATAATAAAATACAACGGAAAAAGTTCAAAAAAGTGTAATTTTCTTTGTGTTTTATTGTGGAATTTTATCATTTTATCTTGAGAAATTGGTTATAATAGTCCGTATGAATACAAGAGACAAAATTCACCAGTGATGACTTGTCACATGTAAAGAAGCTGCTAGATCGTATGGTGTGTTTTTCGAAACATATTTTTACATTTTACTTTTACATTAATACCTACACTATCTTTTTAATTTGAAAAAATCGGTGGTATAATTTTTTTTATTATTATTTAGAGGTGGAAAAATAAATTTAAGTTGTATATCTGATCTTGTACTTAGATAATTAAATTGTTAAAACATTTATTACACCGACGTTTCGACTAATATTTCCAGCCGTCAAATTATGACTACAACGAAATGTTTTAAATTTTAAATATTAAGACTCACTTGATAATAACTAAAATATTAGTCGAAGCATTGTTATAATTAATGCTTTAACAAATTAATTATCTAAAAACGAGCCAGATATCCACCTAAAGGTTGGTTTTTCCATCTCCGGATAAAGTTCCGGATAGCTATTGGTAAGCTAAATATAAAAATATCGCATCAAAAAAGATATTCAATATAATTGTTACGATTTATGCTATAATTTTGATGCGATATTTTTTCATTTATCCCGCCGATAATTATTCGTAAAAATCCAGAGATGTAACAACCGAACCTAAAATGAAAAATTTATTTATGTTTGCATATTTATATTTTTACCAAGGCTCAGCTCGGATCAACCTCCCTCTCCCCCCGGCTACGTCCCTGTTCTCCGAATCCGAAAAGTACGTCTTTCGAGCTAATGAATAAATATGATTATTCGACGAATTATTTATTCGGTAGATTTTTAACGAATAACAAACAAATAGATGTAAAATAATAATTTGCGTCATTATTTGCATTGATTTAGTGCCTGAATATAAATATTAAAATATTAATATGATTTTATTTGATGATATTGAAGATAATGAATAATAAGGTAATACGTACTTTATTTATTATAATAACAAATTTTACTACAAATTACACATTACAACATCTAAAATTCTAACGTTTGACGTTTTTCACGTTTGAAAATTTATGAACATAGTGACTATGAAGATTTATTTACAATGCATTATAATCGCTTATTATTTATATTCACTAGTGAGTACAATCAGTAAAGTTT
This sequence comes from Pterostichus niger, assembly GCA_947425015.1. Lineage (NCBI taxonomy): Eukaryota > Metazoa > Arthropoda > Insecta > Coleoptera > Carabidae > Pterostichus > Pterostichus niger. Next base: position 15,863,449 of record OX380350.1, read on the forward strand.
GATGTTCATTGGCGTCATTCCAAACAAATTTGTGATTCTATTGGTTGTTAGACATGCGTGTTGAATTCTCGACTATATTCATGCCACTTGTTATATTACTACTGATTATTTTATGACTATAAAAAAATATTGACGTTTAGATGTAAAGATTTGCATAGTATTTACTAATTTAAGAAGTCTGTATCTAACAGATTCATTTTTTAATTATCGATCTATTTCAGAGTGTTATATTACGTTTAATATAATTTGACATGTTTTTAGGTGGCAGAACATAACAAATTCAAATCGAACTTGTAACGAAATAATAATCGGTCATGATGTAAAAAATGGAGATAGCACTATTATGAATCAATCAGAAATACGAATAACCAGAAATAATAGCCCAAGTAAGGATATTATTAATAAATTTCTTGTATGTTAATATTTTTTAATTATAGGAAGTTTATTATATAATACTGATTTGGACGATACTGATGCAGATCCAGACTTTCAATTGAGTTCTGAGGAAGAAGATCTTGTACAATTAGGTGAAATTATTCTTGTGGAGTAACATTAACATGTCTATTTATAATTATGATTTACTTAGGTCCATCTGAAAGTGGTATAAAAAATGATCTTTATTTAATTCCGATTTTGAGCAAGCAAATTCTATTCCTGCAGTTGAAAAAACTGTTGTAAGTACTGTTTTACAAGTATCCAGATTTCAGAGGTCACTATTTAGGAATAGCAAGAATTTTAAAGTTAAGAGATCGAAAATTGAACTTTTTAAGCGCATTGGATATAAAATGTTATACTTTTTTTTTGTTTTTAAAATATTTTTTGTAGGTTACTAGATAAGGCAGGAAAGTGATTTTGTTTGAATTTAATTTAATTGAATAAAATTTCTAAACACTTAGACATACAGCAAATTGTGCCAAATAAAAATGATTATGTATATCCACTATGTAGCCAGTGGCGTAGTTTATTAATTTTTTTTATAGGTTCTTTATGATACCTAAATGAATTCGTTACTTTTAATATCCAAGAAAAATCATAAATATTTACCACACTTCATCGATGCCTATGCTATTTATGATGTTAATAAATTTTACTACTGATATTCCTTGAATTTCACTTAATATATTGTGATTACTATTACATCTTGGATTCATGAAGTAATTGTTACAGTAATACTTATTTCTGTTACACTAACATTTGAAATTAAAAAATTCTAGAAACCATTAGATGAACAATATAGAATTCAGAAGAAAATAGAATAATTATAAGCGATATTTCAAAATATTGGTTTTAAAACATTATAAGTTTATGTCTTATCTCAAAAAAGTGCTAAGAAAATTAAAATATTTTTCTGTATATCGAATTGTTTACAAAATATTTCATATATTAAAATTCAACGGATTCAGTTTTCTGCCATTATCCAGTTCAGTGCTTCTTAAACTCGTTTCACTTGTCACCCCCCTTTGACTACGTTTTTAGCGACCTCTTCGTAAAACAAAAGTTTTAGGAGACTTAATGTTTTTTTTTAAAGAAAGCTATAGAAATATAGATGAAGTTATTTAGTTAATTTACTTAATTACATTTCCGGATATCCCAATGTGATCTCTGAAACTTGGATATCTTCTATATTATAAATTGATACGGATAAATGAATTTTCATTTCTAAAGGAAAAACGAGAGGAAAATGAAAAGAAGAATTTTTGTTACTATTGTAAAAAACTCGTATGTAAAATAGCTCGTCATTTAGAAAACGTACATAAAAATGAAAGCGATGTTAAGAAATTTACTTGCCTACCTAAAGGTACTATTAAGAACATGTTGTTATCGTTAATTCTTATTTTTAAGTTTCATACCCAAATGATAGCCTTTGTCACTAGTTAGAGTACACACATATACACTACATTGTAAAGCTGAGTCTCACATCATTTTCACTTAATCATTTTCAAAGATTCATAAACAAACAAATAATATCTGAATAATTGTTTATTTCAAATGATCATTCAATATTTTCTTTAATTCATAGAGAAAATCAGTTCTAGTTTTGTTCAATTTTAATAATTATTAAAAAACAATATTTAAACAGTCTTTATTGTTTAGGAGTTGTCTAATATTACGAATGCACAAACATTTTGTTTGTGTCCAATTTTTGAGAATAAAACTTTAAAAAAATTAATTATTGCATGATCAGTCTAAATTATTTATGAAAACATTGAATGCATGAATGAATATCTCGAGGAATATCAATTTCATTTTCAGTTTAATTTTATTAAGCAACTTTTGATAATTCAAAAATCTAAATTACATTATTTCTCGTAGGTAAATAATGGAAAATAAAAAGCCAAATCTGTTTTCACAGTATCTACAATTTCATTTTTCGAATAAAAGACAAATGCTGTATATTCATGTTTCAGATAATTTTGCTGTATAAGAATGAATTTGTTTAGATAATTTTTGTTGCTTTAAATGGACCTACAATTTTTAATGATAAAATCATAAACTATTCGTACAAAAACATATGAACTACAAATTTTAGTCATCTCTAAATTAAATACTTTTCCACCATCATGTAAAATATTTTTATTATTTTTCCTTTATTTCAGGATCTGCAGAAAGGAGACAAATTATTGATACAATGCGAAAGAAAGGGGATTTTTTTTATATAATACTGATTCACTTAACATAACAGATAATAACTTAATTTTATGCCGAAGAGTTAAATCTGATACACAGCACAGTCCTAGTCATTATAAAGTTTGCCCAAGCTGTAAAGGATATTTTTCAAAGTTATCGCTTAGAAAACATTACAGGAAATGCTCTCAGACTGGAGCGAAAGACGAAAGAAATATTCTCATTAATAGTAGAAGAATACATGGAGCTATACACAAGAAAGCAAATGAAAAATTAAAAAATGACATATATCTGGTACTACGTGAAGATGATGTTACTAATATTTTGCGATATGATGAACTTGCAGTTTTGTATGGTAATAAAATGTGTTAAATACAGGTCGCGGCATCACGACAGTATGATTCGTGCAAGGCTACGTTTAGTTGGACGTTTTCTTTTGGAAATAAAGAAAATAAATCCCAACATTACAGATTTCGCCTCTGTATTTCAAGCAGTTAATTATGATTCAGCAATAACAACCATAAATAAGGTAGCACATCTTAATGAAAGAAATGGGAGGTATGAATCACCAACAACTGCGTCTGCATTAGGTACTACACTCAAAGTAAATGCAAATTCACTAATATTTGAATGTATCAAAGACGGAGATAATATTAAAAAGAAGTCGGCAAAAGACTTTTTAAAGTTAATGATCGAAGATTTAGGGTCTTCTGTTAATAAGACTGTAGTTGAAAATCAACTGGAACTTAAAAGGCACAAAAAAATAATTTTACCAACAATTGAAGATATAAAATTCTTGAATAATTTTCTAGCAACAAAAAGAAAACAAAGTTACGATGCTCTAATCAAAATGTTTGTTTTCGAAGATTGGAAACAACTGGCTAGTCTAACATTAATTTCATTATTAGTTTTTAACAGACGTAGACCGGGCGAATTAGAAAGAGCTTACATAAGTGATTTCGCTAATTGTCAAGGCATTCAAGAGAACGATTTTGAAGTATTTAAAAATTTGTCACATAAATCAAAATTAGCTGCAAAACGGTATGTTCGTTTTCAAATTCGAGGGAAATTGGCCCGCGGAGTACCAGTGTTATTGCACAAAGAATTAGAGGAATATGTACGGCTTATTATCAAGTACAGAAATCAGGCTAATGTACCTGTTGATAATCCATATATTTTTGGATTGCCAGGTGAAAATAAATACTTACGCGCAAGTAAACTTTTGAGACAATAGGTACTCAATAGAATGTGGAGCAAAAAATTCATTTAGTCTAAGAGCCACACAATTGCGCAAGCACGTAGCAACACAGTCAGTACTACTAAACCTTAAAGAAGATGAAGTTCATGATTTGGCTACTTTTATGGGACATGCTGACAAAATACACAGAGACCATTATCGTCTGTCAATTCCTACTCGTGATATTGCGCAAATGTCAAGATTATTAGAATTGGCCCAAGGGCAAGATAGTGATGGTGATTCATCGTGTTTTTCTGAAGAAGAAGATGATGAGAAAACACGTTCAGATTTAAAAAAAGGTAATTTCAATATAAAATAACTTATATTTTATCGGTAAATATATGTAAATATTCTAATTTCCATGTTACAAATTTTAGGTGAAGAGTTAGAGGGAAATATTTTATCCAATAACAGTAACACATCAGAGTACCATACGGACATCTTAGGTAAGTAATGTTCGTTATGTTCTTGTAATAAAAAGTAAATAGAAAATTAACAAGAATAATTTTAAAATTTGCAAAACTATTTTTGCGTACAAATACTAATTAAGTAATTAGACTCTAAAGTTCATATAAGTACAGGTTGTTCAAATATCTACAATTAACATTGGGATATCAAGAACTATAATAAAAGAAACAGTTTGATTAAATTAGGCTAAAGTTGTTGCTATTGTACTGGTATATTTATAACTATTGATTCTATTTAAAATTGTTCTCAGAAAAATATGTTACTGCGCAGTACGTTAGGTGGTAAAACCATTTGTCATTTTTATTTGAAATATTTTTCGTAGTATATAAATGTATTTAAATAACCTTTGTTTTATAGATACTGCTGCAAGAGTGATCCAAAGACGGACGTGGAATACACCAGAAAGACACAAGGCTAGAATATTATTTGAAAAATACACTGGTTCCGGTAACTTACCATCTTATAGAGAATGTGAAAATTTTATTTTGGAAAATCCATGTTTACGTAAGAGAACACCTATATAATTAAAATTGTGGGTACGAAATAAAATAAAACAGCATTCAACTAAATCAAGAAATAAAGTAAATAGTAAGTATTTATTTAAGTTACTATAAAAAAATTTAAAATTCCTTTAGTATAGTGAGTAGGGTATTTTAATACAGAATGTTCAAGTTTATGGGCTCACTTTCACTTCAATTCAGTAATGTTTTTGTTACATAGAAAAAATACATAGGTCACTAAATATCAGCGAAGATGGAATTTTCGTTTTGTTCGTATCTTTTACAAATGAAATGGTATAAGATTTTAGTTTACACATTCTTAAGGCAACTTTTAATGATTAAATGGAGTATTACTGGAAGTACTCAAACTTTGTTTTATTGTACCTACGGTTTTCATGAAGTGTGCACCAACTAAGGGTGTGCGATATTTAATTTCATATATCGATACATTATATTAAAAATATCGATATATCGATTAATATCAATAATTAACGATAAAAATTGTTAAATCACCTATAATTATCGATAAATTATTGCCATCAAAAATTATCAATATTTATCATTATTTATCTTTTTTGTCGAAATATCGACAATTACGAATAAATATCGTTAACTATCAACAAAAAAACGTATGTAAGAAAAAAGAGAACCTTTAAAATTAAGGTCAATGTTCAATGAGTAGTTTCGTGAACCCGGTAATGAAATTTGTTCTAGTTATTTCTTTCATTGGACAGAAAAGTAGCAGATTTAGTATCGAGGCTGTTGACGGCTGTAAAGCCAGCCTAGGCAGTAAATGTGCATTTTAACCAAATTGATAAATTTTTCGTTGATTGTTTGAAATTAACATTAACCTTGAAATTATATTTCTAATTTTAATTGCAATGTAAAAACAAATAGGTATAATGTGTATTACTTAATAAATGTCATTATTCTTGTTGTAGGTAAATGTTTTCTAATGTATAATGAAAGTGACGAAGAAGTGTTAAACCCAGTTGAGATTAAATACTTTTTTTAATAATAAATATATAATTTTAAGATGTTGAAGTCTTCTATGTTTAAAAGATATCAATGTTATCGATATTTTTAATAGCCCTAGTACCAACATTGTTTTCAATTATTTAAAGCACTTTAAATGAAGATTACTTGTATTGGTAAAATGACTACAAATTTTAAGAATTATTTAGTTTTGGTATTATTTATTTTATGCAATTAAGTTGGCCATGAAAGATAAAGAACTTGAAAATGGTGTTATTACTTCTTTATCCTGGTTCATTTATAGCATGGTCGATCATTATTATTTTCTTTAAATAAAGAAAATTTAACAATGAAGTAAAATTTGATATGTTGAATTGATACAGATTAATCATATTTTGTTATTATAACCTTTTCTAAATGTATTTGTTATTCTTGTTATCTTAATTCTAAATTTTACTTAAACAAAATATGTACATTTTATCGTCTTTCATTAAAAAGATGTAAATAACAGCAAAATTATTACAATTCATTAATTTTCACGTTTACTTTAAATATTAAAATGTTTTATATTGTTGAAGTGCAAAACAAAATCTCTATTTAAGGTGTCAATGTTTACTTTATATGAAAAATAAAAGTTCGCACACACTTCTCGAAAACAGTATAAGATAGAAAAATTGTCAGAACTACCGACACCAAAATCCTATGCCATTTGATTTGTAAACGTTATGAACAAAACAAAAAATTGGGAAAATTTACATCTTCATCGATATCTAGTACATATTTGGAAGAAAACAAAAACATGTTGAGGCTACGTTAGAGGGTGCAATATATGGTTTAGTCGTTGAGCTCGAAACGAATAAATAACGACACAATTCAGCTCGAAAAGGCAAAAATGTCTGTACTATTTGTATCTAAAAATATTATTTGGGCGGACAAATCCATAAATTTACTTATTTTTGTCTAATTTGACCGATATCATATCTGTTACTATACTTGAGATTCTAATGGTGACACTTTAACATGGATATTCTGTACTTCGGGTATATACTATAAGACGTACAGATCATGGAACAAAAAGATTTTTTAAAATTTACTAAATTAAATTGAACATTTTTAGGGCCACTTGATTCGCGCACTTTATTGCTTGAGCTGCTGAATTTAACTAAATTAAATTATTAATTACACATCAGACATTTATTTTGTATTGTGTAAACAATTACTTGTAAGAAGATTTAAATAATAATCAATCAGTCGCTAACAAAATGTTACTTTTAAATACGATGCATTTGTTTTTGTAATTTAAAAAAAATTGTTTTTGTTCCTTGATCAGTACGTCTTATAGTATATACCCTTAATTTTTTGTCCCGAAATACAGATACATCCTCTATAACATAAATTTGACAAATTTTGTATTTTTATGTGATGTATATTTTTTTAACTAACGTATTATTTTAGGCAAATATTCATGGACAACTCCAGAAAAGCATTCTGTTAGAGAATATTTTACAAATAATATAATAGAACAGGAGGTACCAACTATTCCAGAGTGTAGCCAATTAAAAGAACAATGTACGGCGTTACAACATAGAAGTGCTGTACAAATTAAAGCTTTTATTTTTAATGAAATAAAAAGGAATAAAAGAAGCAGTGTATAAAAATATTGTAAAACACTGTATTATTTTTATACACAACGTTAGTATTTAATAAGATAATTGTATTTAATTTGATATTAATAAACTCAATTAAAAGATACTTAAAATTTAAAGAAACTCAGAAATGAAATGCGAAAAAATAGTATATGAAACATTTTAAAAAGTGGTTTTAATTCACTTGTATGGATTTAACTTACTTCCTATGGCCATATTTATTTTTTTAAATATAACTTTTTTTAAACTCGTTTCATAACATCTATTGTGAGATGTTAAAAAGTAGATACAATAAAGAAAATAAAAAGAGTGAGCTAGTTGTCGAATGATTTTTACTGATTTTTGACAAGTAGATTATTGTCTAAAAGCTGTTTTTACTTGACAAAATATTTTTGACAGTTTTATAAAATATTTTGAGCGCTTGCCATTTTAGTTCTTGACAATATAACACATTTTAATAAATTATAAATCAAATTTAAAAAACTTTTATTAATATTAAAAATGTAGTACAAGATTAACACCGCAGTTTTGTAGTACTTATATTAATATAAATCATTTGAAAAATTACGGTAAATTTACATACAAGAGAGATAAATGTTGTTTAAATTTTGTAATCATTTGTATAATATATATTATTCTGTGACATAAAATAAAACTATCGTATGAACGCACCCTATTCTGAGAGATGTCAACGGCAACCAACAGGTGTTATTTGTTGTTTTGGCGGGCGTTGAGCCGTTGTGGTTAACTGCGTAATGCGTAAATAAAACAAAACTGTTGCTTGCATGTGCAAGTACATGTAATATTTAATTGTATTTGGGCTAAACTTGACTTGGGGGCCAAACCTGAAGTTGGCTGCAGAACAAGCTGCTTCTGGCTTGAATTCAGGAATACCAACTTAACGTCAAAAGCCGGACAATTTGAAATGCGAAGTATATTTATCATAAAAATGCGTTCTGTACTAGGTTTGGCATGGTTAGGGGTGTTTTTTTTTTAAGTTAAATTTTATGACAGAACAATTCGGATGACGCGTGGATCCCTGGTTCGAATCCACGCGTCATCCGAATTGTTCTGTCATAAAATTTATCTTTAAAACAAAATTTTGTTTGTAATAAAATTCGCATTTCAAGTATATTTATCATAAAAATGCGTTCTGTACTAGGTTTGGCATGGTTAGGGGTGTTTTTTTTAAATTGGTACTTCTGAATTCAAGCCAGAAACAGCTTGTTCTGCAGCCAACTTCAGGTTTGGCCCTCAACTCAAGTTTTACCTGTATTTGTAGCCATTGATTAAGGTAAGTTTAAATTTATCACATTATTTATAGGTAACGTAACGGGCTATTATTAAAATGTTTTGTGCAGGTGTGCCGTTCTTCGTGGTAAAATTTGTTAAAACCGACGATGTTGGTGTAGTTCCTTCGTGTTGGGTTGACGAAAATAATCAATGTGCGTGGCCGACGCACTTAAAAAATAAACCAAAAAAATTACAAGAAGCCATTAAAACTTCTTCACAACCATCATACGAATTTAACAAATATGAATTGGAAATCGTGAGAGAATATGGAAAATATGTTAGCCTGTATATTTCTTAAATTATAATGGCCTGTATTCATGTCCCACTTTTAATAATAATTTTATATTACATTTTATTGGTGGTTTTCTTTCTGAACTATAGTTGCAGTATTCTCAATGCAGTTTTGTTTTTGTATTTTATCAGCATACAGGTCAATGATTTTATCATTTATTGTATCTTTAGATGACATATTAAAGGCTGAAAAGTACTGTAAGAAAATGGAGGAAGACTCGTTACTAGATTCTTCAGATCAATCACTTGGAAAGGGTAAGAGAAGACGAATTATGTACAACCAAGAAGATTTTGCTTATAGTTCTGACTCGACTAGTGATGAGACGTGTTTCGAGTTCGAGTTCACGGAGCCGAGAAATGATGAATGTATCGATAAAGAAAATTTAAATACATCATTAATAACACACAAGTATATTTCTACATAAAAGTCTTTCTTCTATGGTAATACATTTCTATTTATAGCAATTCGGAAAAAGATAACAATATAAAGAGAAAAAAAAAGAATTAATAACATTGTTAGTACTCAACAAGACATTGAGAACAGCGAGATGCAAAGATTCAATGAAAATACACAAAAACATAAGTATATTTGAACTTGAAACGTTTCGAAATTTTTAATGACATTTTTTTTCAGTAATTTGTCATATAAGTCCAAAAACAAACTTTCATTGATAGCTAAAATACGTCCGAGTACCCGAGAACAGCATACTACGGATGAAGAGTGTAGTGAGAACGAAATTTCGCAGTCTTTACTACAACTCCGGTATGTTATACGTTGAAATATATGTTTTTTTTAGTATTACAGAAATTTTATTGCAGTAATTCAACAATAAGAGAAAACTAGAAAAAATGTAAATATCCTCTGTCACCAAAATGTCAAATAATAATGAATAATGCTTCGTCAGAACACAACACTTCGAATGAGGTATTATTAAATCAGCGGTACGTTCAGAATTAAATTGATTTCTTCATTGTTTTTTCTGTTTTGTTGTTTGTAATTTAAGATTAATCAACAAGAAAGTACCACTGCCTACCGACAGTACTCAGAATAGCCCAAAATGTTCTAAACAAGGCAGATAACCGATGTGTGATATTACTAACTATAATTTGTTAACCAGACGCGAAGTCTGTGTTGATGAAAATGCAAGAGAAAGAAATCTATCTAATTTTCCCCCCAAAACAGGTATTATTTTTGTAATAATTTATGCCTGTCTATTTCATTTTATTTTCCTCAGTGAATTGGTCGTTGGAGGATGTCATAATAAATCAAATAAAAATATTGGAAAAATTAAAAGAACAAGATAAATTTTTAAGATACTTAACTGCAAAATTTAATGTAATCGAGGAGGATGATATATACGAATTTCCTCTACGAAACTTGGAGCATGTTGAAACATTTGAACAATACGTAGCCAACGAAGATAATTTAACTGTAGTGTATTTACAACCAATATACTTCATATTTAATTATTTCAGTATTTTCGGATTTCATATTTAAAGGCATATATATACATCAAAAGGATATAAATAAATCTGTGTATGGTGTTTTGAATAAGATTATGACTATTAATTTGGCAAAAGACTATAATTTTTGTGGCACCCAGCCTAAAAGGAGATTCAAAGATACTGCAATGGAAAATATTGCTTATTGTGAGGAATATTTTAAAGTATATCACTGGTTTCATTGTAGCATTGTATTTTCTTATACATTTTAGATACTTCGAAAACAACACACCGAGACTTGACTCGAGAAATATTCAAGGAATATTCTATGAAATGGTTAAAATATGCTCCACAACGTTCCAGCCGTTCCAAAGATATGTAATTTCGTTTTGTATTTGTTTTGCATATTTAAAAATATTTATTGTATAATTTTGTGCTGTGAATGCAGTTTTGTTTTTGTTTTATATATTTATATAATTTTGTGCTGTGAATGTAGTTTTGTGTTTATATTATGTATACATATTTAATGTTCAATAAATAATAAAATGAAATATTTGTCTTTTAACCCCAAATTTTACGTCGTTGAGTAGCCGATAATCGACGTTCCAATCACATTGACATTTGCCGTTACAACTACGTCGACAGTCAACGTTTAAAATTCGTCGATAGTTGACGTCTCAAATTCGTTGATAGCCAACGTCGTCGACATTTTACGTCGATTCAACCCACGCATAATCGTCACTTTATCGTCATGAATCGACGGATGTGGATCCGTCGAAATCGCGTCACCTGGTTGCTTGGGATAGTACATTGAAAACTTCAATCTACGTCTACAGTTATATTCTAGACGATTATTGTTTCTTATAAATACTACCACTACAATTCTATTGTTATATTGGTTAGACAAGTGTATTGAATTGAAAACCTCAATAAAAGTTCATAGTGTAGATAATGGAGTCATGTTTTTTACTTCGTGTTTGTTATGGACTTTATACAATATTTCAATGCGTTGTATTTTTGTTCATATTTGCCAGAGTTCTTTCTTAATTATATTCTATTCATTAAAATTTTTCGATTATTTGTCATATTTAGTTAATAAATAAAAGGTAAACAAAGTAATTTTGGATATTGGTTCCATTTAAAAAATCATGTTTATGTCATATCTAGAAAATGTGTCCTTAGAAAAAATATTTGTGTACACTACTGGATTCATCTTAAAGGTGTCTAACTTTTCTTGATATGCAACTGTTTAGGAATTATTTGAGAAAGAAAAGAATTGCCTAAAATCAGTTTTTCGCTATTATCTAGTATCTTATGGGAATTTTTTGGAAACCAAAGGCACATCTGAGATGCTCCCCAAAGGCGCACAACATAGCCCATTTAACTGTCCTCGTAGTACCTATAGATATCGAGATCCCAATGGTAACCCACCTAACTTGGGACACCCGATATATATAGTACGAAAAAATATTACTCTTTATTTTAGAAACAATTTTATTAATTACATCAAAACTGCTAGTTTTAACAAAGTTTATGAAGATTAAGAGCCTGGTCTAGTATTAGAATAATTCGATAATAAATTTGCATTTATCGGAGATTTCATACTTACAATTTGTTGATTTTCAATAATTTTACAATGATATCTGCTTACATGTGTGGATATATGGAAGTATAGGGTTAAAAATGTGCTCTAATCTTAATAAACAGATTTTTATATTTTGTAGATACATTCTTAGTTAATTTAAGGTAAATGTAATGTTTTAGTATTTACTTTTTAAGTATAATTAAATGACAACATAATTAGTTAATTGTTCACTATTAATTGGTTGGTTAATCTATGGTATTTACGATTGTGTAAACATGACTTCCGACACAAAATAACAGCTACACGAATATCAAAACAATTACGGTGGTTGCATACATAGTTAAGCGGAGACACAAACCGGTGACAGGCATGTATCGTCCTCAAAGGGACCGATATATAAACAAGATACAGCGTCCCCAAAGGGATCGTTAGACATATATATATATATATATATATATATATATATATATATATATATATATATATATAAATTACGTAAACCGAATTAGAGTTTACTATAAAAAAAATTATTTTTAAACAACGAAAAGTACAACTCAAGATTATGTGTTTACAGACTGGATTCTAACTTGTAACTAACTTACTAACTACGTTTACAAAGACAAAATGAAATATAATATAAATGTAATAGGAGAGTTCTTCTGGGTTCATGGCTGCAGTAGTGCTGTTATCAGCACTTTCCTGTGGGAAGCTGTTCCATAACTCCTCCCTCCTTAAAATTGAGCATCCCCGGGAAGGTTCAGCTGGGGCTGCTGCTGTTGGGGGGTTGAACGCCTGGGCTGGAGTTCATGGTCGTGGAGTCTTCTGGACTTCAGAAATTTTTTTCTGATGAAAGCTGCAAGCATTGTGACTGCAACTATAAATAAAATTACGTATAATACTAATATTGAGTAATTTGAGATATCGGTAGTAGTGTCGTAGTCTTCGATGTCTTCAAATTTATTTATGGGTAGTTTCAGGTCTTGTATGCTGTTGAGTTCTACAGTCGATCTTGGTGCTTGTATTTCATCAAATTTTATCTTGAAGTCGTCTAATATTATCGGTCTTCCGAATGTTCCCTCTTGAAAATGTAGGGTTTGGTTTCTGAATGTAATTTGGCAATTATTTTCTTTAATGAGGAATATACCTCGTATGGGTTTAATTTCGTCACCAAGTTGACATGACGCATGGATCTTTTCTTCATTTGGGAACACAATGAGAAATTGGTTAATTTCTTCGATGGTTTCTATGTGGTTTCTTTTTAAGTTTATTTTAGTGTATTGGCAGTTTTTGTTGTCGTTATGCAGGATGATATTCTTTTCGCAGGACTTCTCATCCGTGTTTTCGATCTTGTTTGGACATTGATAAATAGTTCCTTTAATACATTTGTCCTTTAGAGATTTAATTTGGCCATCAAGAGATTTTAGAAAATATTCTTTATTTAAAATAACAGTCACAAATTCCGTTTCAAGTTTACTAGGAATAGGTATAAGGTGGAATAATTCAAAGCTAGTTTCGTAATTTATTGGGAGTTCTAGAAAGTAAATAATTTTATTTAAAACTACCTTACAATTTACTGTAATTAATTTTTCAATTTCTGGTATGTTTTCGAAAGTGGGTTCTAACGGGAATTCATTATAATAACTTTTATAGATTTTATTTAATTCTGAATGAAATTCGTTAATTTTGATAATGCTTGGGTGCATTGCGTGAAGTTTACAAAAGGTTAATGAATTTTCTATGTCTTGCATTACATTTAGTATCATATTAAACAAGGTGTATAGTTGACTGTAAATATCATAAATACTAGATTTATTTAGATTATGGGTTCCGCCGACAACAATATGCAACAACTGTTCTATTTTTAATTTCAATTCTAATTCATTATGTTTAATCGTTTCGATTGTTTTATTAAATTTCTCAATTAATACATGGTTAACGGAATATTGGGCTTTTAATTGTTCATTTAATTTATGTTGGTTAATTCCAAATGATTTAAAATTTTTGAATATCGCTTTTCATCTTCTGCGTCTAGGTTTCCGGTAATTGATTTAATTATGGATCCTAGTCCATTTATTAATCCTCTCTTTTGTCTATGATTTTCATGATTAATAAGTAAGTTGCTAAATTTTTCGTCTATCAGGTTTTGAATATAAGTAATGATTCCGTCATTGTTCTTAAACTCTTTTGCACTGATCTCATTTACATTTATAGTTTGTTTTAAGTTATTGTGTTTTATTTTTAGGTTGTTATATTGTTGGATAATAGGTTGCAGGTCGTAAAAATGAAGGAAAGTATGTTGGGATCTCTGTAATTTTGCTTGTCCTAGATTTAAGGTTAATAGTCCAGGGTTGTTCGTAATGTTCTTGATGTCTAGTCCGTACGTGTACGTGAAGTACATGGTCCTGGAAGATTGGGATTTTTATTAACAGTTTTATAAAGTTTCCTTGGTCGTTTAATGTTAGATAGGTGAATTTTAGTCTGTTTTCTATTGTCTTTCGTATCTGTTTTAATTTCTGCCGTTTTTAAGTTTTTATTTATTGTTTTAAAAGTTTCTTTTTTGAATTTCGGTTGGCGTGTTTTATTAACTTTTTGCTTATTTTGTATATAGGCTGTTTCGGGTATGTTGGATAAATTTTCACGATTTTCATTTAGTTTATTAATTAGAGTAGATTTTTTATTTTGCATTCGCTCATTAATATTTTGATAGGCTAATTTTGTTTTTTCTTTATGCTTTTGAACATAGTCTTGTGTAATTTGTTTCTCTAATTCTACTTCAAGAGGTGAGTTAGTTTCAAAATGCCCGTTAATAATTTCTGTTGGTTTTAAACCTGTGGAAGTATGATGAGTGTTATTATATGCTAAGAAACCAAAGTGAACTTCATTTTCTATCGTTTCATTTTTGAAATGGTCTTGTAAATTAAATAAGCGAATGTGTTCTATCAACGTGGAATGAAACCGTTCTATGAGGCCATTGGCATCGGGATGTTGGGAACTGATGAAATGGATGTCTATTTTGTGCAAACTTAGCAATTCACGTAGAACAGTGTTTTTGAATTCTAGTCCGTTATCTGATATAATCGTCTTAGGGATACCGTGGTGTGAGAAGAATTTTGTTAATTTATTACTTATCTCGATTGCATTAGTTGAACTAACTTCATACGCTTGGGCGTATTTAGAGAACGCGTCGATTATTGTGAGAAACTTGTGGTTTTCTAAACTTAAAGAGTCAATGTGTATGATATCAAAAGGTTTATTCGGGGTAGGTGTAATATTAAATTTAAGTTTTAAGGGATTACGTTCGTACTTTGATTTTAAACAGATTTCACATTGGTTAATAAAGTCTGTAATAGTTTTAATTTGATTTGGCCAATAGTATATTCTTTTTATCTGATTATGGGTCTCGTTAATTCCGCGATGGTTGGTTTTACCTTCGTGGTAATTTCGGATAGTATCAGTGATTTCATCTTCCTTTTCTATATCTATTAATTTAATATTGCATTTTATAAATTTAATTTCAGAATTTTTAAAGTGTTTCTGTAAAATAAGACTAAATTTTTCATATATAGGTTGTTCGAAATATAAATAATATACGACCTTTGGAACTACATAATTTTTAACAAAATTTACAACGTCATTTTCAAAGTTATTTTGGGATAATTGTACATTAACTCTCATTTTATCTAAGTGTAATTTTTTTACTTTTGGATTAGATGGTGAATGTTCAACTTCCGTAATCATCAACTGATTTTTACCTACATTTACTGGTAATTCACTGATCGGTATTCCAACTATAGGGTTTTCGGGGTTGGAATGTACGGTAATGTCACTATCGTCGGACTCATCGTTTGAAATTTGAGTTCTGGCGTCCACTTCTACAATTAAGGATTCGTTGTCGTGTTCGTTGGTTTTATTCTGTTCTAACTGTTTATTAAATTCGTCCATGTAATTTAAGAAATCATCGCAATTATCCTTAGTTTCATTAACATTAAGTTCGAACGGTGGTATTTTATTATTTGGTTTATTATACACGGTTATTACTGTACTACTATTTCTGAAAATAAATTCTATCATAGGTTTAACGTTAGTCCAATTCAGTTGGTCAAGTCCGCAACCTAATTTTGGTATATTTAAATATTTGATCTGATTTTTCAAGCAAAATGATTTTAGATTTAGAAGGGTATAGAATAAATCTTGATTCGTAGGTTTTTGTTTATAATAGTTTTTCGTTATTAGGTAAATAATGAATCTATTATTTTTGTCTTTTAGGTAAACTAAATTATATAATTTAGGGTTTTGATTTTTTAGTTTATCTATACTTTGAAATTTTTGTGCGAAGTCTTTTGCTATTCCATCTAACATTACTAGGTCTTTGCTAACACAATGTGCTAGACTTTCGTTACAGGGTGAATCAAAGAGGTCTGCTTCTACTTCAAAGATTTTATACTCTTTATCTGATTTAGTTAGTTTACTGTCTAAATAATTTTTATACTGAGTCGAAGGTGATGAATCTTCTTCAGTATTTGAATTTTGAACAAGTTTTTCGTTTTTACATGGAATGCGGCTCAAAGCGTCAGCGTTCGTGTTTAATTTTCCTTTTTTATACAAAATTTCATAATCGAACTCTTCCAATTTCAATCTCCATCTTACTAATTTAGAGTTGGGTTCTTTCAGAGAGAATAGCCACTGTAATGGTTTATGGTCCGTTATGATTTTAAATTTTCTGCCGAAAAGATATGGTCGAAAGTATTTTACTGCCCAAACTATGGCGAGTAATTCCTTTTCGATCGTCGAATAATTTTGTTCCGAATCATTTAGAGTTCTACTAGCATATGAGATAGGTAAATCTGAGCCAACATTACCTTGGGATAAAATAGCACCAATTGCATGGTTGCTAGCGTCGGTTGTAAGATTAAATGGTTTAGTAAAGTCCGGGTATTGAAGGATTGGTTCATTTACGAGTAGATTTTGACAAGTATTAAAGCTTTTAACATATTCGGGGTCATTAATTTTGATCTCTACGCCTTTCTTGAGGCATTTAGTTAATGGTTTGGTGAGTTTAGCAAAGTTCTTAATAAATTTTCGATAATATCCTAATAATCCTAAAAATCCTTTTATTTGCGTTGTGGTTTTTGGTAATGGATAATTCTTTATTGCATTAATTTTATCAGGGTTAGGTTTGACGCCTTCGGGAGTTACTATATGGCCTAAATATACAACTTCTTTTTGAAGAAACTCGGATTTATCGAGCTGGATTTTTAGATTAGCCTTTTGAAGTCGTTTAAAAACAGTTCTTAAGTTTTCCATGTGTTCTTGTAGACTGGTACTAAATATTAAAACGTCATCAAGATACACAATACAAATTTCATTTGTTAAACCCCTTAATACATTGTCCATGACGCGCTGGAAGGTGGCGGGTGCATTTTTAAGACCGAATGGCATTCTGAGGAATTCATAATGTCCATTTTCAGTGTTGAACGCGGTCTTTTGGATGTCGTCCTTGTGCATTTCGATTTGGTGGAAACCGGAGGCCAAATCTAGGGTTGTGAAGTATTGGCATCTGCCAAGTTTGTCTAGTAATGAGTTAATATTCGGAATTGGGTATTTATCGTCAATTGTCTTATCGTTTAATTTACGATAGTCGATAACGATGCGCCATTTTTTCTTTCCCGTTGCATCTAATTTTTTTGGTACAATCCAGACAGGGGATGACAAGGGGGAATGTGACGGCCTAATAATATTTTGACTCAACATTTTTTGTATTTGATCTTTTACTTCATTGCGATGTACTTCCGGGTATCTATACGTTTTTGAATAAATCGGGATTTCATCGTTTGTCCGTATATGGTGTTTTATTTCATTCGTAAAAGATAACAACTTATCTTCCGTATGAAAGATATCGGTGTACTCTTTCACTAGTTTCGTGATTGCGAATTTTTCCTCTGAATTCATGTGACCAGTTCGTATTTTAGAAAAATCAAAGCTATTATTTAAATTTTGTAAATTAAGATTGATATTATTAATTTCAAAATTTTCTAACGATTCAGCACAGATATTATTTGTGGTGTCTATAATATATTCTTTTTCGCTTGGATTTATCGTTGGATAGTAAATGATATTATTTTCGATTTTTGCGATACCTTCGGGGATTATGATGTTATTAATATGTGTTTCCGGGACAAACACTTCGCCATTTTCAATGTTATCAACATAGAACTTTGTTATCTTCTCAGACTTAGGTGGGATCGTGACATAGTGAGGACGCGGTGTTACAGTGTGATAGTGAATTTTTATCTCAGCTGTTGGTGTTATTATCTTATCGCGTGTTAAGTCAATGATCGCTTCTAATGTTTTTAAGTTATCTAGTCCTAATAGAATATCAAATTGGTTATGGAAATCGAATAAATAATATTTAAGATTAATATTATGTTTTTTGAATATTTTTGAACAGGGTAGTACTAAGCTGAATTTTTCGGTTGAGTTTCCATGTGCAGTAGTAATTTTGAAAGGATCATATTTAATTTCACTATTAAAATATTTATTTGCAATTTCTGGTTTAATGAATGAACGTGTACTTCCTGTGTCGAGTAGGACTTTTAAGTTATGTTCTGGAAAAATAAGGAAAGGTAGCTCGCTTTGATTATAGGCAAGATTCATTAGTTCGATGGCGTTTCCGAGGCGGCTATTTCTAAAAAATAGTTTGGATCGGAGTCTGATTCTAGTTCGTAATATTCGGTATCGACATTTGATTGGTAATTAGCAATGTTATTTTCGTCAGTGTCTGGTTCGTCGTTTATGTCATTAACTTCTGTGTTATGAAGTTCTTCGAATGTAAAGTTTTGTCTCTGTTGCGTTTGTGGGTATTGACGGTACGCGAATTGTTGAGATCGCGGTTGATTGTAATCTGAACTGTAGCCTGCAGGTCCGGGCTTAGGTGCAAATGTTTGCCGTGTACTGATAGTCATTGGTGTAGGTTTAGGGAATTTTTGGTTAGGGTTAGATTTGAATACGTTATTTTGTTTTGCATTCTGGTGTTGGAAGTTATGTTGGTATTGATTGGTATTATGTGGAATCGGTCGGTACATTAATTGAGGGGATTGTCTATACGGTGGTCTGTTATGTGTGTTATTGATAAATTGTTTTGGTTTGGGTATTGTGTTAAATTTTTGATGTGTGCGTGAGTAACTATATTTGAAAATCGTTAGTTAACATATTAAGCGCGGTGTTCATATCTGATGGATTTTTAGTGCGCATTAAATTACCTAAGGGCTCTTTAAGCCCTCTCAAGAGAATTCTTACTGCGTAATTTTGAAAATATCCTATTCAGCTTTTATTTGCGTGGATATGTACGCGATTTGTAAATTCAAAACTTCTTTAACTCTATTATAAAATTCAAACGCGGATTCATTGTTCTGTTTTAATTCAGACATTTCAATATTAAGCGTATAACAATCGCGTTTATCAGAATAAGTATCAATTAAAGCCTTTTTTAAGACAGCCCAACTAGAAATAGTGCAAGTTGCAATATTGGAAGCAGCTTCACCTTTGATTTTTGATAATATGCTTGACATTAAATACTCGTTTTGGAAGTCGTTTGGGTTAGTTACGTTATAGAATGTATTCACTAACTTCTCACAAACTTCAATGAATCTTGATAAGAGTTTTGCGTCTCCGTAAAATTCGGGGACCATGTCTAGAAATTCTTTTTTTAGTGTTGGGGGTCGTCATTTCTGCTATATTTAAATTATTTATCTCTTCAATTAAATTTTCAACTATTATATTATTTTCTGTTATACTAGGGGTTGGTGAGTTACAATAAACTATTGAACTTGTGTCTGTATTCTCTGAATCTGATTGATTTTCACTGATATTTCTAAAGGACATTAGTACTTACAGAAATATTATCAGCTTGTCCATGGGCTTCTGCTTCGTATTCAGCGTGACAGGAGTCCTGGGATGTCGACTTACAGCTCTGTGTTCCTCAGGGCTGGAGACTTCTGCTGTGTGGCACGATATGCACTCGTGACGATGCGAAGTACTCAGCGACGATTTTCGTTGCTAATTCCCAGTAAATCGTTAAAACGAAACGGATTTATTTTGCTTAAATTCGTCTGGGAATCCTACCGACTGCGCCAATTACGTAAACCGAATTAGAGTTTACTATAAAAAAAATTATTTTTAAACAACGAAAAGTACAACTCAAGATTATGTGTTTACAGACTGGATTCTAACTTGTAACTAACTTACTAACTACGTTTACAAAGACAAAATGAAATATAATATAAATGTAATAGGAGAGTTCTTCTGGGTTCATGGCTGCAGTAGTGCTGTTATCAGCACTTTCCTGTGGGAAGCTGTTCCATAACTTATATATATATATATATATATATATATATATATATATATATATATATATATATATATAGGTTGTGCTTCGCGGTACTATGGAGCCCGAAGTCATAATAGGTAACCGAAGTTTGAACCCCAAAATAAGTTCGGAGCCCGGGTTCCAAACTTTGATATGTTTTTAACAAATATCTGTTTAATTAGTATTTAATGATGAATAAAACGATGCCAGACGAAATCGTTGTGGTATTCTTAACCTAAATTTAAAAAAAGTACTAATTCGCATTACGTTTAGTCGTTTAAATATTAGTTTAAAAAATTTGTAACCACGGGGTTCCAAACTTTTTTTCGTGGCAGCACTGGGCCAGGAATCTAAGGAACTATTATGCGAGTATATATTTCTTATGACTTCTTGATGATAGATGTCAGTTATGGTATATTTTGGTTAAAATAAAAAACCAATTACACGAAAGCGTATAACGATTTCTACACATTGGAATACATAAATTATAACATTAAATAATACTATGCCAAAAAAAGAAATATTTGTGGGACTTTGATTCGATTTGATAGTTATAGTTTTTAATTTTATAAAATATTAGAATATAGTTTCAGTGTTTCCAATGCCATCTTAAGGATAAATGAAGTCATGGGCACTAACAGTTAAGGAGTCTTTTTATTAATTGGATTTTTGAAATAAGGAATATTATTAGTTGAAATTGGGGGAATGATACAGATAGAGTATATGTACATACATACACAGGTCAAAATTGTTCATTTTTAGATCGAAATTATATTTAAGATTTTAAGGAAAAAACTTAGTTTCACTTCGTTGTTGAGCTTTATACAACAATAGGTACCATAACTTTATTGACTTTTTTAAAATTTGCATTTATTTGATAAACGATAGTATTTATCACAAATAAATAAATAAAAAATATATATATCATCACGCCTTTTTACCCATTATTCGGTGTGGCACTCTGCCTAAGCAGATCTCGGTAAGTGATATATTTTTTCGCGTGAAGTGCGGTTACCAGCCGTCGAATAACCGTCCCCAAAGATATTAGTGGATATTACAAAATACGTAATAATTGAAATGAACCATAAAACGATTAACTACAATCTCTATTTCAGATATTTTTCTCTATGACCATATAAGAATTCTAAATAAAGATAATTTCTATTAATTAATCTGGTTAGCCCGTTTTTCTCAGAAAAATTGAATATTGTTTCATAAATAACATATATTTGATTCTGACATGTATTATATTTTCATATGTATAATACAGTTAGAAGCTTTAATTTTGATTAAATATTATTTATTTTATTTACTTACAAATTCAAACCTATATGATTAGATACTTCCGAACTCAAAAACATTATCGTAAAGCGGTCTGTATTATTATTTATAAGTATTGTAATGTCGGGGAAGTACTGTGTTGCGCAGCGGATTTTTTTTGTATTGTTATAAGGTTTCACATGTATTTCAGTTCGCTACTTTGTGTGAGGAGGTTCTCCTGACGATGAGGCCCGAAGCGCGCGCTACCTGCGCCTATTTATAAATACGGCCCTGATACCGCGGCTCTGGAATTGTGTCGCACAAAATATTCTCAGCTGTAGGCTTGATGTTCACGGCGACCAGTATTCGAATAAAGTTTACAGTTGTTATATATGTTGCTTATGAATATCTTCTCACTGATTTAAAACTTTAAGGGCCGGTTTTATAAACAAATATATTCCCCACTTAAAATTTAGTAGCCTAGTAAATTTACTTTAGTAGAAATTTGGGTTTTATAAAGCTCACTTAAATTTAGTTGCTAAGTAAATCTTCTCCTAAATGAAGTGGAAAATTGCCTAGTATTAAATTTTAACGGATGATATTTTTCAACGTATCGGGATACCCCTGCCAGGGGCGGATCCAGACTTCGAATTACGGGGGTGGGTCATGGAGTGAATTTTGTCTCGAGGGGGGGGGGGTATTGCCCATCTTCTAAATATAAAAAACATTTGTATTTGCTCATATTATATTCCTGCTTTAAATAATTAAATCACACTAAATCGTATTAAATCACCTTTGGAATCACATTAATTCACATTGAATAACATTAAATCATCTTTAGAATATACTTAGATAACAAAAAATTGTTTTCCTCAAAAATTTCCCCTTAGAACGCCAATACTTTTTAAATCATAAAGTTTCAATATCTAATCGGTTCATCGATAGAATACAAAATTTATTGAATTAGAAGTTAATTTTCTAAGTGCAAATGTCGGTAGTCACATACTTGACTAGGTCTTAAATAGAATACCTCTCCCATCTGCGGGTCGAAATAATATCCCCACAAAATATTGGTTTTTGGTTATTTATTAGAATAATAAATCAAACAATAGTTCTTAATTATCTTAGAATTGTAAGTTCTTAGCTAATATTTTCTATTTAATTTGTTTAACAAATTGAGTTATCGTAAATAATGACATCATTATTATGTATTAGGGCCAATTAACTATTAGGACCAACATTAAAAAATCCTTGCTTAGGGGGGGGGGTCATGACCCCCATGACCCCCCCCCCGCTGGATCCGCCCCTGACCCCTGCAAAGATATGAAATACTATTTTAATGTCCTTGATCAGAGATGTGCATCTACGTGTAATCTTTAATTGTCTACATCTACACGTAGACAATACGTCGACAATTCTAGCGACGCAGACAATGTAAACAATGTAGATAATGCATCTGACAGTTGTAAAATTCAACATAACCTAAATTTATTCCTTTATAACTATTACATGTATTCGTATTCGTTAGCTCGGGTCATTATCGGTCTTTATATAATAAAACTGAAAAAGCAAGTGCTCGTACATTACTAGACGATTGTCTGTCTTGGGTCTTGGGCGAACTGTCATATTTTTTAAATCGATCAACGCGCCATCTCACCAGACAGAGTTTTCTTTGGCGCTATTTTTAACAGTAACCAGTTGACAAATTTTGAACGTTTCGTCCAGCACAACTAATTTTTTTTTCATGTAATCCCTAGAATAATAATAAAAATCTCTACCAACTTTTAAAATTCCCTAGTTCTAGGGATAAAATTTTAATATGACTTAAGTGAACACAGGTGTTTTCATTGTCTACATAGTCTACATTGTTTACATGAAAAATGAAGACGTCGACTACATGATTGTTTACACGTAGAGAATGGCGTAGATTACTTGCAGTAGACTACACGCACATCCCTGTCCTTGATGTACGTTATGATTTGAAATATAATGCCTGTGTGTAATCGTACTTAATAAAGTTCTAATTTATTTGAGAGTGTTTTTAAATAGATCATTATTTCTTCTATCTATTGTGAACATGTTTGACGTTAGTGATGTTATGTCAAATTCTTCGTAATATGTTTCATATATTACGACATTATCCTTTGATACTGGTCATGCAAAAAGCATTCGACCTCCTCGAGTTTTTGGAGATATAATTTAGTAATTCTACTTATATAATGATATAAAAATTAAAATAAGGTTCAGATAGTTTTATTTTTTCTTTTTATAAAGAAGTCACCCTGACTTCTAGTACTATATACTGTTTTCATATATTGCACACTATCAACAATGTATTGCGGCATTAAATTCAACTTTTTTTTTTATGCACAAAAACTAAGCAGTTGAACTTGATAAACGTTTTAACATTGAACCAGCCTAATATTTGCAACATACTTCGAATGCTAGTGTATTTGTTACATTTTAATATAATTCGCATTCCTCGGCTTTGAAGAAACTGTAATCTATTTATGTCGGTTTGTTTGCACATATATAAAATTATAGAAACATAAGTGAAATGAATGAGAATGATAGTGTTGTAAATTAATTTTCTCGTTTCAATAGATAACTAATTACCAATTCTATTTCAAAATCCTACTTCTTTGGCAATTTTTTTACACAAATAATTAATGTAATCTTTGAAATTCAATTTCCTGTAATGTTTAAGGTTACGTTATGATTTTTTCCGTTACCTTAGCAACGAGAGAAGAACTACTAGATATTAATAAAAAATCAGATATAGTTATTAAATTTACGATAAAATTTTAAATAATTGCAAATAACCGTCACTTGGTTACCTGATGCAAAATTTGTTTTATAAAACGGTAACAGAATTTAACTGACCATTTAATTTAAGTTTCACTTTGTTAAGTGAGGATTAAATTTTTCATTATAAAACCGGGCATAAGCATATTTACAGTAATTCATACATAAACATAACTATAGCTGATGCAACATTTTAAATGTAAAAATCAGAGCTTGATAGCATATTGAGTAGTTATTGTTTTAATTATAGAAAAGTTTTAAATCATCCCATTATAACGAGACACACGCGAAATTGTATAATTTTCATATTTTATCAGATCAACTTACTTGAAATTTTTTATTTAGTTTTTACAAATATTAACATATAGGTATTAATAGTTATAGTAGTTATTAACAAATACATAGACATA
Source organism: Pterostichus niger (assembly GCA_947425015.1). Lineage (NCBI taxonomy): Eukaryota > Metazoa > Arthropoda > Insecta > Coleoptera > Carabidae > Pterostichus > Pterostichus niger. The sequence continues at coordinate 15,888,352 of OX380350.1, forward strand.
ATATTAATAAATTTGTGCTATTTGAGTTCATCATAAAATATATAATATCTCGAATTTATATTGACATAGCTTATAGGTATTACTTTTTATGACACAAGACATTCTGTACAAATTAGGCGGGTGAGATAATTGTATATTATTGACAATAGACGGGTCGCGAATTTTATTCCTATGTAGTATATTTTTTACCTTTATACAAAACCATAGTGTGATAATTATAATTGACACTCTTCAGTACCTAATGTATTTTTTTTTAAATTTTTCAGTATTTAAACCTCAAAATAGATTAAACTAAGCGAACTTATAAGTAGTAAACGAGCAACTTTTTAATGTCGAGTACACACTAAATAATATTGAAAATAAAGCGATTAACAAATTATGATTAAAACAATTAACAAAGTTACAATGACTTGTCATAATTATTAAAAATTAATCAGAATTATGCCATTCACAATTCCATAAAATAAATAACAAGTAAAATTAACTTAAACTAATAGATATGGTTTCATTATGAATGTACGAATTAGTGTGGAAAGTTTTTCGACAGAAGATACTCTATGGGACAGGGGCTACTGTCCCCTGTACACACGCTGTTGGATAAACAGAATAAACACGGGGTGGACACATTACACATTTTCACAAGTACTGCCCTGTACAATGTGCTAATGTTGGGGGGATGCGGAGGCGGAAGCAAACATTCTACGGCGAACCACATGGCGAGGTCGCACGGTGTTGACAGCTGTATAGTTTTAAACTCAAAGCATCGTTGCCATTGTCAGATAAGACAAACAAAATGAACAAAAATCCAAGTTGAATTTCTTTTTCAAGAACGCTATGAATTCAAAATGTAATTCATAAAAATTACAGTACAAAAATGGACCAAATAATATAACAATGACCTCTTATGTTCTCTTTTAAAATGTAAATGAACCATAATTGTTCATCAGGAACAGCTAGAATAATTTTTATGATATATAGCTTTAACATATATTTTTGCGTCTGAGATTCTGTTACCAACTGTCAAAACAAAGCTACCATAGTGCTATTTATCTGTTGTCTAATATATTATTGTTATAATAATACAGATAAATAGATAAATTTTATTGTCATTCGAATAGATTCTTTACAAATAGATTGGCGGGCTAATTTTCTAGTTAAAATTATCTTAACAAAGTAATTAAATAAATACATGTGTTTAATTATGAACTAATTTACAATATTTTTTTCCCATTAATAACGAGAATAATATACACATAACTATATAAGTATTGTAGCTAACAAAAATATAAAGTTTAATAAAGACAAGCATTGCCTTACCATTTCAATATATCTAATTAAACAGACATAAATACATTTATTCGCTTATGCAAAAGCTTCTAGTTTTCAAAGTATTTACAGTGAAGAAGAATATGTCATTTGTCGTTTGTTTGTTAAGATTTGAAAGTAGTACTTACAAGTCGGTGTCTTGGCTTTTTTTAATAATGCACCTATTTGTTTAAATAAAAGATTCTGAGTTAATTATAAATATAATATATTATTATAAACCTTCATAACTGATTCATTATAATTATCGCGTGACGGTCAATCATTTTGAATCACTCTGTATTACTATTACACAGAAATTATCTGAAGTTAAACAAATTATTATTAACACATACACACACACAAACCATTGCGAAATGTTTCTAATATTGGCCCTATTGCTATACTTTAGTATTACTTCGTATAAGAAAGTAAATATTACTATTAGTAAAAAAATGTTTTTATTTAATTATATGTGTAATAATAAATATTTACTTATTTCGGGATTAGTTAATCCAGAGTTATTTTTTAAACCTGTGTTACCATGAGTTCGATAATAATAAACATATTTTTATTCTGGAATAACAAATTATTTTTTCATGTATTTCACAGTTTGAGAAACTAACAAGCATTTTGAAATTGACATCTTTCATTTGAGGGAAAAAAATTTTTATTATAAAAAAAAACCGGGAAGGAAATTTAACTGATGAGAAAAATAGACCTGATAGATACTTGCAAGCAACATATTTTTTTGACATTAAATTTATGATTTTTTTTCTCCTAATCCCATAGCAAACTTAATTACCAAAACCAAAAGGTATGTAATTTTTACTTCCTAGTGCGAAGTAAATGAAGTATTGTAATCGTGAAAATTTTCAGTTCTCAGGTTTCAGCGGCAATATCCATTTTGACCATCCCTGAATCCATTTTGATTAAATATTATATACCTTCTGGTTTTCGTAATTAGGTTTGCTATGAATTAGGAAAAAAATATTTAAAAAAATATAAATTTAATGTCAATGATCAATTATGTCAATTACGTGTCATTAAAAAATCTGATGTGAACACCACATGACTTTCTTGTACGCGTATTAAACTATAGATTTTTTTATTGCACATATTTGATGTAATTTGACATTGACATGAATTTTTTATTTCTTTCTTATGTTTTGTTCTAATCCATACAAAAAACAAAAAATATTTAATTTTTAAATTTACATATTTTCGCTTATACAAAAGACTAATCTAATAATTCTTAATGTGCTAGACGCAGAATTTAATTGTCTAAAACTTTTATATGCAGTATTTATTTCTAAAATCAAAATAATAAAAAAAATTTTCAAGAAAAACTGTTACCAGCTTCATGTAATGTATCACTTCCGGTTAGTCCATTTTAACCAAAATCAATTATGTTATTTCTATTGATATAGTAGTCTTATATGCCAAATTTGAAAAGTTTTGGATTATACTTTAATATAGATTTTCATTAAAAGCTAATATAGGCTTGAAGTAAAATACCACTTCCGGAAGTAATATAATCATCAAAAAGGAAGTTGCAGAACTAGATGTTATAACAGTCCTAAATACAAAATTTCAACTTTCTACGGTTTACCGTTTTTTATTTATGCGAGATACATACGTACGTACAGACGTACAGACGTACAGACGTCACGGCGAAATTAGTCAAAATGGATTCAGGGATGGTCAAAATAGATATTTCCGCTGAAATTTGGAAACCGAAAGTTTTAGAGACTTAAATTCTGCGTCTATTACAAAAATTATTAAATTAGCCTTTTGTATAAGCGAGATTATATATTTTTTGTTTTTGTAAGTTTGCAATGGATTAAAACAAAAAATTAGAATAAAATAGAAAAATTAATACCAATGTTGTTGCATTAGAGTAACATCTAGTTGTGCACCTCTCTTTGTATTTATTGAATAATTAAAGATGGGAAAGAAACAGTCATACAGGCAAAAGAAGGATAGAAGATGAATATAAAAAAGTAGAAAATTTAGCCTATTTTAGATTTTAATGTTAAACTACCTACTTTCAAATATAATCAAAAAATTTTAAAATTTGGTATATAAGACTATTATATCAATAGAAATAACATAATAGATTTTTGTTAAAATGGAATAACAAATAAAAGTGTTAGAGAAATAAATTCTGCGTCTAGCACATCAAGAATTAAATTAGGCCTTTAAATAAGCAAAATACGTAAATTTAAAAATTATATAATTTTTTGGTTTTTGTAATTAAGTATGCTATGGATTAGGAAATATCTATAGTTTAATATGTTTACAAGGAAGTCATGTGGTGCCCGCATCAGATTTTTAAAATGTATATATAATTGTTCCATATCTTAAAGAATAACAATACAATGATTAACTTTTACATATTATTCAGTCAAATGTTTTTGGTGCGACTAATAATATGTTAATACCATCAACATTTGTAGGTTGAGTAGTACAAGTTCTACTGGGAATATTATTGTAGAGAACTAAAACGCGCGAACACAAAGCAGAACCCTAATAACAGATTTCTTATTTACCCATCAAGACTGCCATCTCTCATACAATAGCATAAAAATTGGGGTCTAAACTTCATTGACATATTATGACTACAAAACTATCAATTTTTCATATAAATATATTGAAATACGAAATTATATCACTAATATACGATGCATTCTAACACTATTTATTAGTTACGTGTATAAAATCAAACATACATACTGTATTTAACATGGGTTTTAAACTGATGTGGGAGCAAACTGCGGTATATCACATGATATATATATTTCGGTTTATAACGTTCTACGACGTCTTCCGATTCCTAATCGCCATTCTTCTCTATTTCTCCAGAGATCTTCCGATAGATCCCTCTCCCGCATCTCGTTCTCAATTCCTGTTTTCCAGCTCGTTCTCGGCCTCCCTCGTTTCTTCTTTCCATGTGGTGTCCACATCAGAACTTGTTTTGGTAGTCTATCCTCCTCCATTCTTTGTATATGTCCGTACCATATTAGCTGCTTAGTTTTGATGTCGTCAGTTATTGTGTGGGTCACCCCCATTATTACTCGAATTCTCTCATTTTGAATTTTATCCCTCCAATGCACATACTTTCTGTTTTTTTCACATTAACTGTTAGTCCCCATTTTCCATATTCTTCGATTAATTTCCGGGTCATATAACTTAGATCGTCATGGTCTTGTGCTAATACAATCTGATCATCAGCAAAACAGAGCGTGAACAGAGTCTTGTTGTTCAGGGGAATTCCCATACCATTACATTTTCTTTTCCACCCTTTCAGCACTTGTTCGAGATAGATTTTGAACAGAGTAGGTGATAGACAACAGCCCTGTTTCAAACCTTTTGTGAGCGTAAAGCCTGTAGAGTTTACTTGTCCTATTTTTATTTTAGAGGTGTTGTTTTTATATAAATTTTGGACAGCTTTAATAAGTCTATATTTGATGTTCGTTTGTTCTAAAGCTGTCCAAAGTTTATTAAGAGGTATGCTGTCATATGCTTGCTTTAAATCGACATATAGCATATGAATTTCTTGGTTCCTTGCTGTTTTCTTTTCTATCACTTGAGTAACACAGTATAGGTGGTCTACAGTAGATCGGCCAGCTCGAAAACCTGCTTGTTCTTCTGCTTCTAGATCTTTGTATTCCTGTTCTATTCTGTTCTTAAGGATCTTTCCATATATTCTGCTAATCGTACTTGTTACTGCAATTCCTCTATAATATTCGCATTTATCTCTGGCACCTTTTTTATGTATCGACGTAATCATTGATATTTTCCATTCCTTTGGTATTTCAGAACCGTTTATGCATTCTTGGAAAATTTGTCTTAGGTGTTCGTGGAGGGTTTCGGTACCTTGCCTGATTAATTCACCCGGAATATCTCCTGGACCAGGGGCTTTTCTGTTCTTCAAAGATTTACATGCCTATTCGACTTCTATTAGGCTCACTCTAAAAGGGGAGGAGACTATATTTATACCTATATTTGGATTTTCTTCGCTGGCATATTCTGTTCTATTTTCTGTAAGTAAATTTTTAAAGTGCTCTTCCCATTTTTTAATTGTAATAGGTGATATTATATCTTTCATATTTTCTTTTCTCAGATTTTTAATCACTTTCCAACTTTCTGTGCTCCTTTTTCCTCCTATGTAGGTGTTTATTCTATTACACTTCCTTTCCCATGTTTCATTTTTCTTTTGAGTGATTTTCTTTCTTACTTTCGCTTGAGATTTTTTATACTCTATTTTATCGCTATCTTTGTTAGTTGTTAGATAGATATGGTATTTTTTCCGCTTCTCTATAATATCGTTCTCTATTTCTTCGTCCCACCAGTATGGTTTTCGTCCTTGTTTATTTTCGTTATATTCTCTTCTTTTGCCGCCATATGAATGCAACTAGTAATATACTCGTAGTGTTCTGTAGTATTGTTAGGTGCTCCGTACCAGTTTCTCATCTAGTCGTATTTTATACAAGGTGCTTACACTATTTCTTACTTAGCTGTCTCGACTAACCGATTAGTGTATGTGCCACTCAAGAACTTAGATTATTGCAAATCACTGAGCAAGGAGCATTAGAACATTAGAGAAAATAATAAATGGATCTACATTTATTCCAATTCCGCAAAGTTAACGGTCGATTTGAAGAATAAAGAATTAGAAGACGGAGAATTATCAAAAACCGGAATACTACATTTAAATGAAAACTGCAAGGCGTATGCAGGCCTTGTCCAAATTATTGCAAGAACAACAATTATTCTACTCCAACCCAAAACCTCAATATCGTTTGGGATGATTGCTGCCTGGCAAACAAATTTAATAGATCCGAAGAAATACATATTTCACATATACACCTCACCAACTTGCGCCTGTTTAATTATAATTTACGTCTTGTACGTAATTATTCAAGTGTGTTATAGGATATTTATGATGTCATCATCAGGGATATGCATCCGCATATTTAACCAATGTAACACCAGGTAACAACGCACCAATCGCTCCACTAGCCATCGACGTCATCGAGAGAAGAAATCGCTCTTCCACAACTTCCGGCGCCACCAGCCAGGCCGACCAGCCGCCATTCCACCCGCGAAGGTACCCCTCGACCCAACATTCAGAACTAGGGAAAGCTCTCGTACCTGCGTGCTTTCCTCTAAGGGGGAAAGTGTTATGGAACCGGTCCACAACCTTTAATTCTAATTAGTTTATTAAATTAAATTATAATTTGTCTTAGTCTACATAACTATATTATACATAGTTATCTTATTTTAGGTTGTTCTATTCATGTATTTTTAAGACGTAGTTAGATATATTGCTTCGACTTTATAACCATATTTGTAAATATCCCTTGACACTTTCTAGTTGTAAAAATACTAGCATCTGCAATTCGTTTCGAGCAATTCAAACCCAAGTTGTTCTCTTTTAAAAAGATATTTTTATTGCTTGTTACAATTGTATTTCTTCTTTGTAAAGATGTCTTTGTCTACGATTCCTAAATTTTTTTTACAAGTTTTCGAACCTTTATTACCCGAAACCTTCGTTCCAGGAAATTCCCGAGTTTTAACAAAATTATTACTCTTGTGACCTCGATTAGTTCGTTTCCCTTCCAACTTTCAAACCACCCAAATCAACCTCCCAAGTGGGTGGTACTTCATTTCATTGGTCCTCCTCGACAACCCCTCCTTTTTAGGGGTTGGTTAACAAGTTTCCTTAAAAGAGTCTCGAACCAAAAACCACACGGATTTTTACACTTGAACATTTACACTTGAACTTGAACTTGATCCACAGAATTGGAAGCAAAAACATTTAAAATCAACTTCACATATTTCTAACTCAGTTTTATTATATTATTATTTGTATATTATTTCTTATTAAATATATCTATTATAACCAATTTAAAAGTGTGTTACTCGACGTAATCAGCGGCGGAAACACACGGGGTGATTTCCCGTAACAATACTATCACCAAATTGACCACTAATGGCACAGCAGTTTCTGTTTTTATGGTTTCCATGATTTACTCAACAAAAAAGTAATATTTTTTATCATTCAAGCCCAAGTGAGATAGAATAAGATATATACTAGAGTGGCTAATTCATACAGGCCGAATTTATGGTAGGTTTCATAACAAACATCAGTTTCATTTCCTCGTACATTATACAAATACCTATGAAATAGTTTTAAGTTTTCAAAGACGACATATTTAGCAGAGTGCTTTTTTTTTATTTTAAGATTGTTGACTAGCTTTATTGTATATTTATCGCGATATAATTCTAGACAAATACGAGATATGTAGATGCATGTTGCGTGTACATTTTTATTTCTAACGGTAATTTACATTTTATTGTGACCGAGACCCAGTGATGGGTAAAAGGCGTGGTGATATATATTTTTTTCTCCACCGCCGACTTCAAAGAGGATCATCAAAGCGCAGAAACCAAGGAAAATTTTTCCTCCTCTAGAAGACTATCTGTCTCCCTTCAATCTCTTAACACAGCTATTTCAGACCCGGAATAGGACCCAAAATAACAAACTCTGAGTCAACTACTGGGAAAAAAAAGGAGGACACAGTCATCTCAAGCAAAACCACACCGGGAAACATTAACGCATGTCAAACTCCCACAGGCACAAACAAGACTGGTGCAAAATCTATGAATAAAATCCCATCCTCAGCTACAGGACCACTTGACAAACACTTTAGAATCAGAACAAGATCTCATGCATCGGCAGACAACTCTGAGCCAAAAAACTAGACAATTGTTCGAGGGAAACTCCTACCCGCCTAATTTTCTGGAACATACAAGGCTTCAAAAATTTCTTTAATTTAACTCAAGAAGACGAATGCAAATTACAAAACTATGATGTCATCTGTGTTTCAGAAACCTGGGCCAACTACGAGGTCAAAAATTTTCCTTCTTTCTTAAAAAACCACTGCATCATTCAAGAAAAAGCAACCAAAGACCACAAAACGGGTAGAGCCAAGGGAGGATTGATGATTTTTCATAAAACGGACCACGTAAACATCAAAGTCATTGAGAAGGAAAACGCACTGGATCTTCATAGAAATTAAAACTCACGTAGAAAAAATTATTCTGGGATCTGTATACTTCTCCCCCTCATACGACTATTCTACCCTACTAGAGTTATTCTCAACAAGCCTTAACTACATTAACGAAACGTTCCCACAACACTCTTTAATAATTGGTGGCGATTTTAACTCTAGAGTAGGACTCCTTAACCAAGGCGACAACGCTCTATTCGATGGTACAAATTTGTCCGCCCAACGCAAGACCAAGGACAGTACAATTAATAAAAAGGGACGATCTCTAGTAAACGTTATGGAAAACGAGAATCTATATCTACTAAACGGTAGAACAACAAATGATTATCCGGCCAGTTTTACACATGCAGATACAAAAGGAAAAAGTACAATTGATTTTGTATGGGTCAATACTAATGCCTTCTCAATAATAGATAACTTTAAAATACTTACCGAAATCCCCATATCAGACCACTTTATTTGCGAAACGTCCATATCCAACGTAACAGACGTAACGGACAACAAATTAATGAAGAAAAATCCTTTAATAAAATTTTTCAAAACGAAATGGGACGCCAGCAAATCGAATGCGTTCTAAACTAGAATTGAATCAAAATTGTCAAAGACTCCCCATATAAATAAAGCAGACCAGGCTTATAATCATCTTCTAGAAGCAATTAATTCAGTCTCCGAAGAACTTGGTATGAAGAAAGAAATAGTTATTTCCAATAAACGAAGTAAGAACAAATCCTGGTTTACAAATGATTGTAAAGGACTTAAGCATTTAATGAAAATAAGCCTTCGAGACTGTAAAAAACACCACTTCGATGTAGTTTACCTGCAGAAGTTCCTCCTCGCGAAGAAAAATTATAAAAACCAAATAAACCTAGAAAAGGAAAAGTACAGACAAACAATAAAACAAAAATTATTAAATGTCAAAGACCCGTCCGAATTCTGGAAGACTGTGAAACTAGTAAGCACGAAAAAACTTCCACCTAATAACATAACACCCGAGCAATGGACGAACCATTTTAAAAGCTGGTTTGGCCAAAAAATCACTTGCGATGCTACCTTCATAGACGCTCGTCACCCCTATTTAGACAGTGACATAACTTCACAAGAACTAAATTATGCACTCGACAAAATTAAACCAAACAAAGCCCCTGGTCTAGATGAAATCCTGAATGAAAACTTGCGTCACTTACCACATAAGGCCAAAGTTTATGTAAGAAATCTTTTGAATACATTCTTCAACGAAGAGAAGCTCCCAAGCCGCCTAACCAAGACCAAACTGACCATGTTACACAAAAAAGGTAATCGCACTGACTTAAATAATTATCGACCAATCGCCCTGTTAAGCAGCCTCCTAAAAGTTTTCACGCTCATTATAAACAACCGTCTACAGCTTTGGATAGAAAGCTACAACATTCTTCCAGAGGCCCAATCAGGCTTCAGAAGGAAAAGATCTTGCGTAGACAATCTTTTCGTTTTCACCACAATAATACAGTCAAGGTTCCTTACGAACAAGGAAGGTACCTACGCCATCTTTGTCGACTTTGAAAAAGCCTTCGACTCCGTAACACATGACAAGCTGTGGAAGAAAAATTTCTCGTTAGGAGTAAGCGGACGAATTACACGACTCCTCAAAAACGTCTACAATCAGGCCACCATTCAAGTTGCCACAAGCTGTTCTTTAACTGACGAAATAGACATAACAAAAGGCGTACTACAAGGGGAGTGCACCAGCCCATTGCTGTTTGCTCTATATATTGCTGATTTAGAAAAATCATTTAATGAAATGAATTTGGAGGGTATATATATAAACCACGGCAACGACATATTATCTCTACAATACGCGGACGACCTGGTTATTTTCGCCCTCTCTCCCCGAGACATCCAAAACAAGCTAAACGCACTCGACTCATATTGCAAAAACTTAGACCTCAAGGTTAATGTAAGTAAAACACAGATTATGCACTTCCATCAGGGAAGACCTCGTAAAAACAACAAGAAGTACATCTGTGGAACTCACGAAATCAAATTCACCTCAGAGTACACATACCTAGGAGTAACATTTAAAACCTCAGGCCTTTTTAACAAACACATCGAGTACTCCCTACTAAAGTCAAGCAAACTGGCAGGTGGTATAAAGAACACTCTGCTATCTACGAAAGTTTTCAACTGGGAAACTATAAACGCTCTATTCGACTCAACTGTAGCACCCTCTCTTCTGTACGCTACAGAAGTATGGGCTAACAATTACTACGACGTTATCGAAAAAGGACAAGCTACCTACTTTAAACACATACTCGGCTGGCAGAGAACAACACCGAACTACTTAATAAGAAAAGAGACTGGAAAAGACAAGCTAGAGGTGACCGTTGTCAAAAGAACCTTAAACTGGTGGCATAAAACCCTCCTTATGCCGGATACAAGATATGTGAAGATGTGCTACAATAAGTTACTCCAACTCAACAATCTGAACTCAATTTCCCTCGAGAAACAACAAAGATTCAACTGGGCTAAATCCATCCAAAACATTCTTGAAAAAGCAAACTTCACTAGTCTGTGGGAGCAGCAAAGTAGCGTTCAAGTAAAACAAGAAATCTCAAACATCCTGCTATCCTACAATAACATTCTGCAAAATAGTGACACCACAAGAATTACCCACTCCTCGTACAACCAGCACTTAGAAAAATTACCTGTATAACTCTAACTTCCTAACACTAAATCTGCCTTTCCCAATTCTTAAAGTTATAGGGCAACTTCGGACAGCAAACTTGGAAAGGCTTCGTATCTTCCATGAAGGCTCGCTCCACAATTTCAACCAAGAGGACTTCTGCTCCCTATGTAACAAGTATGAAAAAGACGACCTACAGCATTTTCTTTTCCACTGCCCCTTATACTACGCCCCCAGGCAAGAATTTCTGATGAAATACATATATAACACCCAAGAACTCGAGCTCAATCAAGTCCTTCTCTCCGACCTCACAACCACTAAAATGTACAACATTTTCAACTTTGTCAATACTGCCTTAAAAATAAGGTCTTTTGTACTCAATGAATGACACTGTATTTTAAAACATAATCACCAATCTTACACCACACAATCTGCTTATGAAATTGTAAATATATACTTTACCACCACTTTAATGTACCTGCTCCATTGTATGAATTTTTTTTCGAAACAATTAAACTATTATTATTATTATTATTATATATATTTTTTTTAAATTTATATTGCTTCATGTACACGTCATTTTATGTTAAACTTATATTTGTATTGTTATTTACTTTATTATAAATATTTATTTTACTGTAAATAAAAATACTATCACTTTTTACACTTTACATTTTATAGAGTAAGGCACTCTATCGTAGAAGATCTCGATAAGTGCCTTACCTACATGCGCAAAGTGCGGTTATCAGTCGTTAAATCACCGCCCTAAGATATTAGTGGAAGGAGAGCCACAGGAAAAAAATTAATATAGTGAAAACTGTTTGTTTATATTATAAATATTATAATTTTATAAATAAATATTATATATGGTATTTATTATTTTATATTAGTTTACATTTAAGAAGTCGAAAAACTCTAAACCTGCATCTACCTGAATAAATAATATAAATCAGTAAATCTTATTCTGGGTATCACAATCTCTGAAAATGGAGAAATATTATGGACAATATAAAACAACTATTCGGTACTTTGGATCAAATAAATTAATCCCAGTTACAATATAAGAAACCAAAAGCTTGTACGAACAATACGGACTCAGCCGTATTGTTTGTTATAAGATAATATCAACAAGGTTTTAACTCGGAAACTTTCGTTTGTATGATGATGGTTGAAATCACGAAACCGCAATTAAAATGACATCATAATACGTCATGATCCGTCACATAAAAAGCCTGTTAGGTCTACCGCAATTGAATAAAAAGTTGTTTCGTTCAATCATATGAAAACTATAGAATGATTGTGTTAGTAATGTAGAAAATTTAGTGAATATAACAACTAAAATTGAAACAAACTATTTAATAGCAACTGACAGTACTCTTGACGTCACGGGCCGAATGCAGAACTTCGAAAAATTATATTAAATCTACCCCTGTGGCTCCCACTCCACTAACACTTACGGAGATCTCCTACGGCAGAGTGCCACACCCAGTAATGGATAAAAGGCATGATGTAATATTTATGCATTATTTATTTACAAACATTGAAATGACAAATATCAGTTCTCTTCTCTTCCAAATCATTTTAGTTGGTTAAATACCTCTTGTCGCTGTTACAAAAATGTAGATAAAACTATAGTAATACAGTTAAAAGTTCAGGCACAAGCATAGGAGATGTTTATTAATAAATTAATAATGAAAAACAACAATAAATTGTACACACTTGTGAATTCATTAAACTTATTCAATATACCAATTCATGAACCAATGTTTTAACACTCCATTTTATTTTTTACATTTAGAACTCGTATGCGACTTGGTGAATACAATTTAGGAACCGTAAAAGATTGTGTGGAAGAAAGTAATAAATCATCGTGTGCTGATGCGGACGTGATCAAAGACTTTGACGTGGACTCGGTCATAGTGCACCCTGGATATGACGAGAAAAACGTCAGTCATTACAATGACATTGTCCTCATCCGCCTCAAGACTGCTCCTCCCTACACAGGTTAGAACAATAAACCCTTAATATTTATTTTTATTAATTTAACTGTCATAACAAGAGGACTACATCTAACTATAGAATATTTATTTGTACAATTAATAATGAAAGTGTAGCGTCGCTATCAAGTAGTTTGGCGACGTTACATTATTTCGTCTCCATGTAACTTCTAATTATTACTCTATTGTTTATGTTTACTTTTCTGTCAACTATTTATTTATTTTCATTCTTCTTCCAAATTTCATACTGTAAATATCTTCCATATATTTGTATTTTATTTCTGAATTAAATATTATTATTGTCACATATCTAAATAAAGTGAAGCCTTATATACAACTAATAAGAAAATAGAGATAGGAGACCACAGTTTTGAGGAAGTAGAAAAATTCAGGTACCTAGGAGTTATGTTATCTAATAAAGGAGAAAGAGAAATGGAAATACAAGAGAAGATAATGAGTGTAAACAGAGCAATGCACGCGAATAAAAAATCCTCACGAATAAAATACTATCAAAAAAAACAAAAATGAGATTTTATAAAAGGGTTATAAGACCAATAATACTTTACGCTGCGGAGACGATGACAATGTCGAAGAAAGATGAAGAAGATATGAGAATAGCTGAAAGAAGAGTAATAAGATTAAAAACAGGCCCCATACAAGCGGAGGAAAATGTATATAGAGCCAGGATGAACTACGAGATCGAGCAAGAGCTAGAAGGAGAGGACGTAGTAAAAAAAATAAAAGAGCAGAGAGCTAAATGGCTTGGACATGTCTGGAGAGCAAACGAAGGTGACATGATCAAAGAAATGACGCAATGGGATCCTGGAGGAAGAAGAAGAAGAGGCAGACCAAGAGCGACGTGGATAGGAGAAGTAACAGAAGACCTAAAAAAGGCAGGAATAATAGAATGGAAAGAGAAGACGAAAAACAGGAAGATATGGAGAGAAATATGCGAGAGAATAAAATAAAATGAATAGGGACTGATCCACCCAATAAAAGGATTCAGAGATCTTCATAAGAAGCGGTGTTACCCTCACGAGGGTGTATAAACCAATATATATATATATATATATATATATATATATATATATATATATATATATATATATATATATATATATATATATATATATTTATATATATATATATGTAATTCCGTTCTTGATATCTTGTGTAGAATTGACACCAAATTGAATTCTCAGTGAACTAAAGAATGTTTATTTACATTAATTACATAAACAAAGTATTATATTACAATATTATTACCTAAAGAATCAATTTTAAATGTCCTTAATTATCTGTCATAAATTATTCAATGTTATTTATAAAACAAAATTTGACAACAAACAAATCAGTAGTGGGTGGCAACATATGAACTGTTGATAATACAGGTTACAAACTTATATCTCCCCTCCCCAAGTTTTAAACCCTGGTTTAAATGTAAATTTTGTTATGGCTTATTTTTAACTACTCGTATTCTAAATTTTACATAGATGACAATGTTATTCATTAACAATATTAACTGGTATTAATTTGCAAGTGTGAAATAAATTTGCTTCTTTACATTTCTTTCCAGTATCAATTTCATAAATCTTATTAGAGATTTTCTTTAGTATTTTAAATGGTCCACTTCTAATCTCAGCTAATTTGTTCCTATTTAACTTATTTCCATTTTTAACATATACTAAATCATTCTTCTTGAATTCCCATTCTTTTCTATTCTTATCAATTCTTTCTTTATTTTTTTTGAAGTTTTTCATTGAATTCAACAATGCTTGTTCTCTACCTTTACTTAAATCACGTTTTTTTATAAACTCACTTGGTATAATCTCCTGTTCTTTACCATATAGTAAATAATTTGGTGAATACTTTGTAACACTATGTGTTGTTCTGTTGTATTCATCAACACATTCATGTGCAATATTAGGCCATGCTTTTTTACAATTACTGTTAATTTTACAACGAATTCGATTTATTAGTGTTTGATTTAGTCTCTCATTTAATCCATTAGATTCTGCACAATCAACTGATGTAAATACCAGTGAAATATTCTTTCTTTTTAGATAATTTTTTAATTCTTTACAGTTTATTCCAGTATACTGATCTGCTAAAATTATTGTTATTTCATTTTTACATGCTATTTTATCAATTAGATTTATAAAATCTCTTGCAGATTGACCTTTTGTTGTTGAAATGAATGCTGCTCTTGAAAAATGATCTGCTAAAATGTGCATGTATCTCTTTGATGATCTATTATTACCAAAACCACCAACAGAATCAATTGACATAATCTGATACGGTTTAATTGCTGGACCTAGTTTTGATAATAATCCAATTGGTTTACTTGTTCTTGTTTTATTTTTTTATACAGATTTCACATTGTTTACTGTATTGCAGAATTATTTTATCCATATTCTTGAAATAATAATATGGTCTCAACTTATTAATCATGTGCCCTACTCCAATGTGGCCATAAAATTGATGTAACATTTTAATTAATTTTAAACCAAAATCTTTAGACACGTAAATTCTTTGTTTATTTTTTAAATTTTTGAAACTAACATCACCTTTCTTAATCACTTTCTTTGAATTCTTGATTTCATTTTCTATCATTCTTTGATCATCAATAATCTCCTTTAATGTCACCATATTTACAACTTTCAATATATCTTCATTGTTTTCAATGCTTTCTAAAACTGGGTTTCTTGATAATGCATCAGCTTCTATATTTTCTTTACCTGGTGCATAAATAATTTTGAAAGAATATTGTGATAAATAATGCATTAAATATCCTAGTTCTTCATCTGTTCTTGCTTTCACTCTTAGTGTTTCTAGTGGTTTATGATCTGTTATTACTGTAAATTCTCTACCTATTAACCAGTATTGCCAATATACTATTGCTTCTTTGATTGCTAATGTTTCTAAATAAATTGCTTTCTTCTTTTGTTGACTTTCATTTAATTTTCTTGAAAAATATGCTACTGGATGAAGTCTACCATCCTCTTGTGGTTGCTTAAGAATTGCTCCTAAACCAGCTCCACTTGCATCCGTTTGAATATATACATCTTTCTTTGGATTATATATTGCCAATATAGGACTTGAACATAAATAATCTTTGATTTCACAAAATGCTTTTTCACATTCATTTGTCCATTCAAACTTGACTGTTTTTCTTAATAAATTATGTAATGGTTCTAGTTTCTTAGCTGCATTTTCAATGTATTTGTAATAAAAATTTGTTTTACCTAAAAATTGTCTCACATTTGTTCTATTCTTTGGTCTTTGGAAATTTCTTATTGATATCAAATTATCTTTATATGGTCTGATCTTGTTTTTTTCAATTACATGTCCCAGATATTTTACAGAATTTTTAGCAAAATTACATTTAAATAGTTTTAGTCTAAAACCTTCCTTCTTAATCGCACTCATCAATAATTCAATGTGTTCTAGATGCTCTTCAAATGTCTTAGAGAAAACTAGTATATCATCAATATAATTGATACAAAAATTACTCATTTTATTTCTTCTTATAATATTTGCAAGAATTCTTTGAAAAATCGCTGATGACGTCTTTAATCCAAATGGTAAACACACCCATTGCCAATGTCCATTCTGTGTTACAAATGCTGTTTTTTCTTTATCTGTTCTCCTTATTGGAATTGACCAAAATGCAGAATTTATATCAAATGCTGTAAACCAATTACAATCACCTGCTTTAACAATGATATCTTCAATCCTTGGAAATGGTTGTGGTTCAGTTACAACTAGTTTGTTTAATTCTCTAAAATCTATGCATAATCTTGATCTATTGCCATCTTCTTTCTTATATGCTAAAGTAACTGGTGATGCAAATGGTGAACTTGTTTCTTCTATAAGACCTGCTTCTAATAATTTAGTAATTTGTGATTCAATCTCTTTTTGATCTGGCAAGGAACACCTATATGGTTTCTTAGCTATATATTTTTCTTCTGTCAATTTAATCTGTGCTTCTTCATTCTTAACCATATATATATATATATATATATATATATATATATATATATATATATATATATATATAATCTTTTTACGTCTCTTGGTACCCTTACGGGTGTCGAGACGAATTCATTCGCTATATTTATTTTATTCTATTTATCAGCTCTTTCCAATCTTTTCTATTCTTCGCAAGTTTATTTCCTTCTTGCCAGCTACTGTTGTTCCTGTTTAGTATTTCTTCAATGTTCTTCTCCCAGGTCTTCTGTGGTCTTCCTCTCCTATTTTTCTTTACTGTTCGTGCATTCCACACTGCTTTCGCTTGTCTGTCCTCCGGCATTCTTATTATATGACCAAACCATGCTAGTTGTTTCTTCTCTATGGTGTTTTGAATGCTTTCTGTTTGAAGTCTTTTTCTAATTTCCTCATTTCTTATTCTGTCCATTCTTGTGACTCCTTCTGTTTTTCTTAGATATTTCATTTCAGCCGCCTGTAATTTACTTTTCATTCTTTGGTTCGTTATCCAAGTTTCACTCCCATATATTAATGTTGGCCTGTAAATTGTCTTGTAGAGTATCATTTTCGTTTTCTTTGTTATTTGTTTGTTTTTCAGGATTATCTTGTTTAAAGCATGGTAGCTTTTGTTTGCTGCCATTATTCTATTGTTTATTTCGTTCTCCATGCTTCCTGTACTGTTCAGGGTTGCTCCTAGATACGTGAACGCTTTTACCTGTTCTATTTCTCTTCCATTTATTTTTATGTTTGTTGTTATGTCCTCTCTCGTTATCACCATGACTTTTGTTTTTTCTGTGTTGATTATCATGTTGTGTGTGTTTAAGTCCTCGTTCCATATGTCTAAGTTATATTGTAAATCTTCTTCGCTTTTTGCCATTATTGCAAGATCATCCGCGAATGCACATTCTGCTATCATGACTCTTTTTAAATTGTGGTATCCTATCTGTACTTTCTTTGTTTTGTTTTTTACTCTCTTCATGATGTTGTCTAGAAATATAACAAATAGTAGTGGGCTTAAAGCTCCTCCCTGTCTTAATCCTTGTGTCGTCGCGAATTCTTCCGATCTTTCATTTCCTGCCCTTATATAATTGGATGTTCTTCTGTATATTCCTTTTATTGCTTTCAGCAGTTGTTTACTAACTTTTCTTTCTCCTAGTATTTCACACACCTTCTCCCGCGGTACTCTATCGAACGCTTTCTGTAAGTCTATAAATGCTATATATAATTTGCCATCTTGTCTTAAGGTTTCTTCGGTCATTTTTCTTATTGTAAAAATGTGGTCTTGCGTTGAGTACCCTTTCCTGAATCCGCTCTGAGCTTTCTCCAGTGTTGCTTCCATTGTTTGTCTCAGTTTACTTTCTATTATTGCCTCGTAGACTTTGGCCGTTGTACATAATAGCGATATACCTCGGTAGTTATTGCAGTCTCTATTGTTTCCTTTTTTGTATATGGGAAAAATCACTGCTTTCTCCCAGTCCTTTGGTATTTTTCCTAACTTCCATATACTATTTAACATTTCCAGCATGATTTGGTGACCATCCTCTCCCATATATTTTAATTGTTCTACTTTTATTTTGTCGTGTCCTGGCGCTTTCCCGTTTCTCAGCTTCCTCAGTACTGTTTTCAGTTCTTCCTCCGTAATATTTTCTATCTCTTCATCTAATTCTGTATTTAATATATTGGGTTCTTTTTCGTTGTCTTTCTCTGCGTTTTCCTTGGTCACTTGATTTTCTTCTAGTAGTTCTTCGAAATGGTTTTTCCACCTTTCCATTATTTCGATTTCTTCTTTTAGTATATTTCCTTGTTTGTCCTGTAGTTGTTTAAGTGCTGCTTGTTTTACTTTTTTACAGTTTTTTAGCATTCTATAAAATAGCTTTTGGTTTTCCTTGAAGTTTCCCTCTAGTTTTTTCCGAACTCCTCCCATGACTCATCTTTTGATTTTTTTATCACTTCTTTCGCTGCTTTCCTTTGTGTTCTGTATTCGTTATAATCCTGTAGCTTCTTTGTTGTTAGGTATTTCTTCCATTTTTGTTTTTTCTTTTTGACTTGTTCTTTAACTTCTTCGTTCCACCAGTGAGACTGTTTCCTGCTACTTATATTTTTGTTTGTGCCGCATGCACAAATCGTCGCCTCTGTTACTATATGTTTGAAAGTACTCCACATTTCCTCTACGTTATTCATGTTTGGTTTAGGAGTGCTTTTTATCATTCTTTTTATTTCTTCTTGATATTTTTCTCTTATCTGTTTATCTTTTAGTTTGTCGACTTTGTATGTTTCAATTTTTCTCTCTTTTTTGATGTTGTTCTTTTTTTGTTTAATCTCATTTCCTTTTACTCTTATTTTCGCTATCACCAGGTAATGATCGCTTCCAATTTCGCTGCCTCTTTTAACTCTTACATCCTTTATATTCTTACCTGGTGAGCTACTAGATAGAAAGTAGTCAATTATGGATTCTTCATTCCTGCTTCTCTCCTCTCTGGTGAATTTATGTATTTCCTTGTGTTCAAACATTGTGTTTAGTATTTTTAGCCCGTTTATAATACAAAAGTCTATGAGCCTGTTTCCATTGTTGTTTTTAGGCGATTCTCCGTGAGGCCCTATTATATTTTCTAATCCCTTGTTCTTATTTCCCACTCTTGCATTAAAATCCCCCATTATGTATACTGGTTCCTCTAATTTTTCATACTCTATCTGTAGCTTATCCCAGAATTCGTCTTTGGTATCTTTGTTTTCATTCTCGCTCGTACCATATGCTATTAGTATATTTATTACGAGATTTTCATTGTATTCAATTTTGATTGTCATTATCCTCTCATTTACACAGTTCCAATCTTTTATTGCTTGTTCAAGACTTTCAGTTACAATACATCCCACTCCTGCTCGTGCTCTATCGTTGTGTTCCACTCCGCTGAATACCAATATGTGCTTGTTATTTAGCTTTATTATACCTTTTCCTTTTTTTTTTTTTCCGTTATGGCTAGTATGTCAAGTCTAGCTTTCTCGAATTCCTCTATTAGCTCTATTTCCTTTCCATTTAGACTTCTTATATTCCATGTCCCCATTTGCAGTGTCCTTTTCGTTTGCTTGTCCGTCGTCGATTTGTCTGTATTCATTATCTTGTTAGTGTTGCTTAACCGTTTTTTGGAGCTTCTGTTCTAGTCTCCCCTTTTTTTAAGGTGACCCCGTTTTCCGATTTGTCCCACGTATAGGTTTCCCCGTTTATTGTTATTTTCTGGTAACTAACTTTTACTCGTTTTCCTTTATTTTTCTCCTCTCTCGCTATGCTCCTTAGTTCTCGTTGGATTCTTCTCTCTTCCCATGTCAAATCGTTATCAATATATATTTTTGTGTCTTTCAGCTTACTTTTTGCCATCATTATTGTTTGTTTTTGGTCCCAACTCGGCATTTCTACTATGGCGAATTCATTCTCTTTCCCTATATTCCTAGTGGTTATTTTATTAATTTCGACCTTAGCTTCTAGTTGTTCATTGAAAAATTTTTTAATAACTTCTTCCGAATTCCGTGTAAACTGCAGTCCTCTTAGTACTACGTTATTTTTCTTTTTTTGTCTTTCTTCATTCTCTGCCCTGCTCTCCAGTGTCTCTATTCTATCTATTAAACTATTCTTTTCTTTTTCCCATGCCTCCTCTTTCTTCATCATTTCTACTTTTATCTCTCTTATCTCTTGTTTTATTTCGTTCATATTTTCATCCATTTTACTCATTAATCCTTGCATCATCTTTTTTAGCTCGTCCATGTTTTGGCTCCTTTCTCCGTCCTCTTCTGGAGTTACAAATTCGCGCCTGGTTCTAGCCTCTTCCTCTTTTTTCTTTTGTTCCGGAGATCGTAGGACTCTTTTGCTTTTATTAAAAATACTAAAGTAATCCTGTTCTTCTAGGTCTCTTTGTCTCTTGTTCATACCCAAACCCTAGATGTTGTTTGTCCGTATATTAATTTTAAAAATTTAAATAGATCGCCCCCTTAGTGCGCGCCTGTCTACTAGACACTTATCCCGCACGTAACCGGTCAGCTGGTGCGCGTCGCCGTTGCGCGCTCAGCGAATGTTTGTCAGCTGTCAATTAGTCGGATTCGGCCTTGCAATGTTTTGACTTCTTAATCTAGATAATGTTAGCGCTCTTTGACACTACACTTAGTTCAAACGAAACTCTGCACTTAGCACTTTCTACTACACTGATTTTTGTGTTTGTTCTCACAATAATTCCCAAGTAAATTGAGTTGATTAGTGGTGTTCACAAACACAGGTGTTGACCGCACAGTAGCAAAAAACAGCATCTTAACCATACCAACATCAAATTTATTCTTTGCAAATATTGATTCATATTTGTTTATTAATTTCATTATTTTCTCCTTCTTCTCTTCATCTAAATGATCTAAGTTTTCTTCAAATTTATTAATATCAATGTATGCATTAAAATTTATTTGAAATTTTTCTTTATCTTTTTCTTTTTTATAAATTATTTCTTTATCATTCTTCTTTAATCTTTGATATATTTTTAAATTCTCATCTTGAATCAATTTAAACTTCTTAATTGCATCTAGTCCCAATAATAAGTCATACGAAAAATTCTTATTCTTTACTACATAAACATCTAAAATATCTTCAATCTTATTTATCTTTATATGTAAACGTGCCCGGCTATTAACGAAATTCACACCACTAATTGTTTTAAATATACTCTTATTTTCTATTAATTTTGTTTTTAATTCTTCTATTATACGATAATTAATCAATGTTACATTAGAACCACTATCATATATTCCTTTAACTTTTTTTTCTTTATTAATTATCACATTCAGTGCAATTAGTGGAGTAAAATTCACCGGGTAAGCTAGTTTTTTTTATAATCTAACTCAATTTTCATTAATTCATCAATTTCTGTTTCAGTTGCATTTACATGTTTCATTTTTATGTATTTTTCTTTGTTTCGACACAATGCAATTGGATGAAAACGATCGTCTGCTGCTGGATATAATTCCTTACAGATGGTACATGGTTTCTTTTCAATTAATGTTCTAGCTGTAATAGCATTCTTCTCTGTACTCTTCTTATTAATTGCAACATCATTATTGTATGATCTTCTTTTTATTTCTATCTTTTGTTTTGTATAATATAAATCATATTTTCTTAATTCATTAATTAATTTATCTGTTGATTTGATTTCTTCACGATCTAATTTTTCTTGAATACTCAGTGGTAATCCTATAACAATATGATTTATTTTCGAAATAATAGACATTTCTTTCTCAATTTCAGATAGTAAACGTTCTTTCTTTAAAGCATAATCACTAACTGAACCATTTAAATATCTGAAATTGTATGCATGTCTAACATATGTCCAGCCTTTATCTGCAAATACCATTAAAAATGAATTACACCAAAGTAACCATTGGTCTGTAGGAATTTCTTTCAGTTTAGTACTGTACCATTCTTTTGCACCTTCTTCCAAAAAAAATTTTAGACAGTTGACTTTTTTACTGTCATCGTTAATTTTATTTCTTTCACATTCCTTTTCGAAACCAGTTAACCAATCTCTGGCATTTCTTTTACCGTCAAATTTATCAATTGCAAACTTCTTTTCAATATCAAATAGATTCAATTCTTTCTCAGTTAACTTCACTTTTAATTCATTAATCACTTCTATTAAATCACTTTTGTTTAAGTTCTCTAATGATGATGTTCTTTTTCTTGTTTCTTCAATACTTTTCTCTTCTAAATAAATATTTCTGAACACAAAATTATTGTCATCATCTATGTACAATGGCACAAGAATATCTGGTAAGGTTATTTGTAGATTACGAAATTGACCTGGTTTAATTAAGCCTGCAACACCATTTTTTACAGTACCAATCTTGAACAAGTCAGTGTGAAATGACTCGTATTGAATATTCAATGGAAATTCATAGCAAACTGTATCATTTGGCCATTTTATTGATTTAACTGTATTTACTAATTTCTTCTCTACATCAAATATCTTCTCAAAATGAATCTTTACTTTAGTGGGCATCTTTCAGAACATAAAATTGATTTGTAATTCCGTTCTTGATATCTTGTGTAGAATTGACACCAAATTGAATTCTCAGTGAACTAAAGAATGTTTATTTACATTAATTACATAAACAAAGTATTATATTACAATATTATTACCTAAAGAATCAATTTTAAATGTCCTTAATTATCTGTCATAAATTATTCAATGTTATTTATAAAACAAAATTTGACAACAAACAAATCAGTAGTGGGTGGCAACATATGAACTGTTGATAATACAGGTTACAAACTTATATATATATACAACTAAATTAATTGCTTTACAAAAGCAATATTATTTTTATGGATTTTAAGTTCGATGCACGACAGCGAAACCGCAGTTTCTCATTCAAATGATGCTTTCATTATGTGTTGTACCCGTATTTTTTTATTAAATTAAAAATTATTGTGGCACATTTCAAAAGCATGTTGTTAAATTTTAAATGACCTTTAAGGAAACTAAAATATTAAAATAGTAAAAAAAAGTACAACTAAGCCAATAAGAATGTAATATTTACTTTTTATAAATTTTTCAAATAGTTGAAAAATATATCACGATACACAAGGAATATTCAAAAACTAAATTTTTTCCAAGCAGTATATCTTAAATAAAAGATATTGAGGATACATTTTTTGCCACTTTTATTTGAAGCATTTTTATGTAGTTAATTTAGTAAGATTTAACTGTTCAAATATTTGTAAACCTTTATAAAACTATGGTTAGATTAATGAAAAAATATACTAATTACTTTCTTCAGATCACATCAGACCAATCTGTATTCCGTTGGGAGATGAACAAGCTACAGCTGGTCAAAATTTGATTCTTTCTGGATGGGACCGTGAAAACAGAGGTGAGATTAGACTATAACAAATTCAAATTTGAATTGAACTAAGTTGTTATAAAATAAATTATATCTATACAAATAAATTATCTGATTCGCCAAGAACTTAAGTTAAATTACCTACAAGAAATATCATAAAATATGAAACTGGGTGTTTAAAAGCTTTTTCAAGTAACGTTCTAATATTTTATTATGTATATTTTTCTACGATTGCTATGAAAAGTTGACAATTACGCTCTCATTTGTCATCGTGAAGTTTTTTGTGGAACAATCGATAAATATCTATTCAATGACAACGCACTAAAAACGCGCGAAAAAGATAATAAATGCGCGCTTATTTCAATAGTTACTAGGGATTTAAACAAAACAAAAACTTGTCATTTTGACAGTTGACAGAACGAATTTATTTTTAGTACGTATACGTGTTTTTAATAATTTTAAGAAGCAATCGTAGAAACAATTATGTGTGTATCACGAGCGTAAAGTGTCTTTGTTCCTCTTACACTATTGCAGCGCGAGCCGTGCATGAGTAATAACGAATAATTTTACGGTCATAATACACTAATAACTATTGATTTTCTGGCGTATTCAGCATGTTTCAGCTTTTTAAAATAGGAGATTATTATGTTTTCAACATTACTTGTGAAAATGGCATTTAGCTCACTCAATTTAATTGTGATAGTATCCGTTTACCTTACTAGGAATGAAAATAAATAACTTTTCTCACTAGCGAGGGAAACGGTTACTATCTCAACTAAAATGAGTGAGGAATATGTCATTTGCCATGGTGACCAAGAAAACGTGAAGCGCATTTGCAAATGCAATTCCTTTGATTTATACAAAATAATTATTAAATTTCCTGTATCGCAAATGTAAACATGTAAATTATGTATTAATTTACCGTATATTAAATTAGATGATGTGATCTTACTGTAACCGTCTGGTACTTTTCCAGTAGAGATAAGAGAACTGTTAAAAAGACATGTAACGAAGATAAGGCACTCATTTTGCTATTGTCTTGAGACAGCTTCACTTAGAAGCATATTTACTTACTGTATCAACTATATTAATCAATAAATATTTTATATCACAAATAAAGAGTTTTTTAAAAAAACGTTTACGCAAAGCTACGATACAAAATTGGCGCAGTCAGATCGGATTCTTTTCGAACGCGTAAAAACACAAATTACGTGGCAGAATTTTAATTCTCTTACCGAAAACGAAAAATCGACAATTTAAAAGGCTTCTACCTCAGCCCATCAAGGTCTACCACGACCCATCTCTAAAACCATCTGTAATACTGCAAGTTGCTGTGAGATCCACGTCAACCATCAAAGAAAAACTCATCAGAGTTCACGTCCCGTTCTGAACGAGTACTTGCTGTTCCTGAGAAGACGATTCCAAGGAAGACTTGCTGTTTCCACACCACTTGAATATCAAGCAATTCTGAGTCCTGAGTTGATCATCCAAGTCATCTTAGTAATATTAATAACACAGTAAGTAAGAATAATAACTAATAATAAAATACACTGTTGTAAAAATAATTGTACCAAATTACACGAAGGGGTAGGGTAGGCACAGGTCAAACACACACACACAAACGATTTTTGTAATAACTATATGTCAGATAGTGAGAATTCATTAAGTTCAAAAGAATCAAAAATTTCCTAATATTAATACCTTATTAATAATACTAGAGTAACATTCAGACCTAGTTTATTAAATTTTTTAAATCATAATACAATGGCTACCGCCACTACCCAAGAAGTAGAAATGTACTTACGTACAATCCCTTGTTACAACGGAAATATTAACACACTTAATAAGCTTTATTAGACAGACTGATTGAATTCAAGAAATATTTAATAATTTTGCATTAACCGAACCACAAAAAATGTTCGCGTTCTCAATGATAAAACTAAAATTAATAGAAAACGCTGTAGAAATTGTTAATAATAATGAATTCCTAGATTGGGAAGAAATGAAATTACATTTAACCACACACTTTGTCGAACAAAGTACAGCCGAAACTTTAATGTTAGAATTAATGGAAACTAAATTTAATAAAAATCCAGAACAAACATTGAAAATTATGATAGAAAAATTTTCGCTTTACAAAGCAAAAATATTATTAACAGATTACGCGCAACCACAAAAAGACGCAATCCTTCGTGAAAATCAAAAATTCATTGTAAAAAAATTTATTGCTTTATCACCAAATCACATTAAAGGTTCCTTTTTAATCAAAAACCCCACTTCATTGGAACAAATTGGTTTAAGGCTTAGAAATGAATTTAGTTTTGTTAACACAATTCATCAATCACCATTATTACGTAACACACCCCCTAAACCTAACCCCGAAACAAACGAATTCCCGAGGAGATTCCCTGCTGAAATGTCTCCCTCTCAACAATTTAACCCAAGAAGACCACCTAACCATCAACCCTTTGCCGCCAGACAAAACTGGCTAAATAATAACTGAGACAACAGAAAAACATTTATACCAAATAAACCTATGACGCAAACAACGAGACAAACACAGCCAATGTCAACTCAAACAATACGACCAACTAATAACAAAATAGAAATTTTTTATGATATGGACGAAAATTTTGAAGATCAAGAACCTTCAGAACAGTATTATAATGAACAATCATATATTACCGATAGTGAATACCCTTGTATTTCAAATAACTCTACAATAAAATCAGAAAACCAAAATTTAGACTCTTTTTTAGAACTAGAGACACCCCCAACACTGAATTCGTAATGTCCTCAATTTCAAAAAACTTACCTATCTTAAAAATCGGACAATATAATATACTTTTCGATACAAGTTCCTCTATAAATTTTATTCACCCGGAAATTATAAAAATATATAACGTAAAAACTTATAATGAAAATTTAACTTTTAAAACTGTGAATGGAAAATTCTAAATGTTCCAGTTTCGCAATAATAAAAATTCATAAAAAAACCCTTGAAATGCTATGTATATAATCTTTCATAAGAACTATAATATACTACTTGGCATCGAAGCATTCCAAATTCTAGATATACAATTTAATTTTAAAATAAATGAGGTTAAAATCGGAAATGAAAAATATAAGTTGGAAGAAATAAATAAACCTAAATTAGAAATAAATAACGTCGAAATAAGAAATAACCATTTAAATAATCTAGAAAAATTTTAACTTGAGAAATTAATTCACGAATATAACTACTTATTTCCAAAAGAAAAAGAAAATTTAACTTGTACGAGAACAATTAAACATAAAATAGAAGTCAGTAATGAAACACCAATTTACACTAGAAATTATAGAATCCCACAAATATATGAGCAAGAAATTGACGAACAAGTCAATAAACTTTTAGAAAACAAAATTATAAGAAAATCTTTCTCCCCTTGGTCATCCCCTATATGGATTGTCCCGAAAAAACTAGACGCCTCTGAAAAACAAAAATTTAGAATGGTAATCGATTTTAGAAAACTAAATTCTGTGACTAAAGATGATAAACATCCCCTACCGAACATCGACACTATATTAGATCATATCGGACCCTCTGAGTATTTCACAACAATTGATTTACACTCTGGCTTTCACCAAATTGAAATGCAGGAAAAAGATATAGAAAAATCCGCCTTTTCTACTAATTCAGGACATTTTGAATTTACCAGAATGCCCTTCGGCTTAAAAAACGCCCCTGCTACTTTCCAAAGAATGATTAACGAAACTCTAGGAAATTTAGTAAATAAAAATTGCCTTGTGTATATGGATGATATTATTATATTCGGAAAAAATTTAGATGATCATTTAAATAATATACGATTCGTTTTTGAAAAATTACGAAAAGCGAATTTAAAAATACAATTAGATAAGTCTGAATTTCTGCAAAATGAAGTAAAATATTTAGATTATAAAATAAATAAATTTGGATTGGCTACAGATGAAAGAAAGATTAAAAATTTAAATATACCAAAAACTCAGAAAGAGATTAAACAATTTCTCGGAACTATAGGTTGGTACAGACGATTTATTCCGAGTTATGCAGAACTAACCAAACCCTTTACACAATGTCTGAGGAAAAATAATAAAATTAATTTAGATGACGAAAAATATAAAAGTGCTTTTGAAAAATGTAAATTAATATTAACTCAATCACCCATATTACAAAATCCTGATTTCGAAAAACAATTCATACTAACCACAGATGCAAGTGACTTTGCAATCGGAGCAGTTCTCTCTCAAATTAAAGATAATAAAGAACTACCAATTTGTTTTGCCTCGAAAACACTTAATAAAGCAGAACAAAACTACTCAACAATAGAAAAAGAACTTAAAGCTATTGTATGGGCAATTAAAAACTTTAGACCTTACTTATATGGAAGAAAATTTTTAATAAAGACTGACCATAAACCACTAATGTGGCTATTTAATATGAAAAACCCTAACCAAAAAATTACCCGCTGGAAAATAGAATTAAGCGAATATAATTTCGATATAACCTATCTTAAAGGAAAAGATAACGTCGTCGCTGACATGTTATCTCGTCAAAAACCAAAATTTAAAATGAATTACTTTATCGGCAATGTTATAAATCAAAACCCAATAGCTCATTGCATTTCTAAAGATTGCATGATGACTAAAGGAATTGCAAAAGACATTGATAAAGAATTTAATTGTAAAGATTACTGTTTAAAAAATAATGATAAAAATATAATAATTCAAAATTGTAATGAAAAACAAATAATTCATTTAATTACCAAATTAAAATATGATGATAAACCTACAATAAAAGATTTAGATAAACCTTTAAAGGAATTATGAGATTTTATGATATTGAATGAAATAAATACAATTAGCATCCCTAAATTAGGTTGCGGAAGAGATAGATTACAATGGACACAAGTAGAACATAAATTAATTAAAATATTTGAAGACTCAAATCTAACTATAAATATATTCACATTACCTGAAAATTATTATAATGAAAAAGAAAGCGAAGAGAATAATATAGATGAAAACGAAGATATTCAAACAATACATAGTTGTGATGAAAATTTAATTGCGGGAATAAAATTTTTGGACAACCGAATAAATATTGCAGACAACCAAATAATATTTTACGAAACTAACGGAGAAACAGAAACAAAAATAAAGAAACTTTTTGACCGAAAAAAACAAAGGTTTATTTGTAAATTTAATAAAAATAATTTAGAACAAGATATTACTAAATTTATTAAAGATTATTTAATTCCAAAATTAAGATACTTAGCATTATTTGAAAAAGGATTAGAGTTAAAAACAACAAAAATTTTACAAAAAAATTTAGAACCCAACACTATAAATATTATAGCTTGTAATAAATTAGTAAAGGATATAGAAAACGAGGAACAACAACTAGAAATAATCCATGATTTTCATATAGGAATTACAAATCATAGAGGAATACTAGCTACCATTAGAGATTTTTATTTTTTTTTACTTCCTTGTACGAAGTAAAGGAAGTATTGTAATCGCGAAAATTTTCGGTTCTCAGATTTCAACGGAAATAGGTGTTTTGGCCCTCCCTGAATCCATTTTGACTAATTTCGTCGTGCCGTCTGTACGTACGTACGTATCTCGCATAACTCAAAAACGGTATGCCGTAGAAAATTGAAACTTTATATTTAGAACTGTTATAATATCTAGTTGTGCACCTCCCTTTTTGGTCATTATACAACTACCGGAAGTGGTACTTTACTTGAAGCCTATAATAGATTTTCATGAAAAACTATATTCAAATATAATTTAAAACTTTCCAAATTTGGTATATAAGACTACTATATCAATGGAAATAACATAATAGATTTTGGTTAAAATAGACTAACCGGAAGTGGCACATTACATGAAGCTGCTAACAGTTTTCCTTGAAAAAAATGGTGTTATTTAAATTGTATAAATAAATGATGCAAATAAAAGTTTTAGAGAATTAAATTCTGCGTCTAGCACATTAAGAATTATTAAATTAGCCTTTTGTATACGCGAGATATCTAAATTTAAAAATTATATATTTATTTTTTTTTTAAATTAAGTTTGCTATGGATTAGAACAAAAAATAAGAAAAAAATAAAAAATTAAATGTCAATGTCATTGCATTAGCAACATTTAGTTGTGCACCTCCCGTTGTATTCATTGAATAATTAAAGGATGGGAAAGAAACAATCAAACAGGCAAAAGAAGGGTAGAATGAAGAAATACATTTCTGAAAAACGACAAGCAGATGAATAAAAAGCTAGAAAAAACGGTAAGCCGTAGAAAATTGAAACTTTATATTTAGGACTGTTATAACATCTAGTTGGGCACCTCCCTTTTTAGTCATTATACAACTACCGGAAGTGGTACTTTACTTGAAGCCTATAATAGATTTTCATGAAAAACTATATTCAAATATAATTTAAAACTTTCCAAATTTGGTATATAAGACTACTATATCAATGGAAATAACATAATAGATTTTGGTTAAAATAGACTAACCGGAAGTGGCACATTACATGAAGCTGCTAACAGTTTTCCTTGAAAAAAATTGCATTATTTTAATTTTAGAAATAAATGCTGCAAATAAAAGTTTTAGAGAATGAAATTCTGCATCTAGCATATTAAGAATTTTTAAATTAGCCTTTTCCATATGCGAGATATCTAAATTTAAATATTATATATTTATTGTTTTTTTTTTAAATTATGTTTGCTATGGATTAGAACAAAAAATAAAAAATAAAAGATTTTATGTCAAATATGTGCAATTAAAAAAATATCTATAGTTTAATACGCGTACAAGGAAGTCATGTGGTGTCCACATCAGATTTTTTATTGAAAGTAAGTTATATTTACAACTGGCCTTGTTCAGGCCAACCAGCAAATTAGATGTACAGATGATATTTAACATGTGTGAGGTCAACTCCCACTGGAATTTCCTCTTTATAATTATAATAATTTTTATGTCCTAGTTATTAAGAGTATTAGAGATCTAGTGGTTTTGTCCTGTTTAGACGTCTTGGATCGTCTTCGTTGTTCAGTCGTTCGGATGATCATTCAGTTTATCTTCGTGTTTTGATGCGAATATACGAATTTGTTCGTGGACGTATTTGATGTTTAAGTCTTTGTGTATTGTGTGGTTATTTACGTAGCACGGGGCATTTGTGATCATTCTTAGGGGCTTGTTTTAAAATCGCTGTATAATGTTTATGTTTGACTTCTTGGCGCATCCCCACAGCTGGATTCCATATGTCCAGATTGGTATGATGATGACTTTGTAGAGTAATATTTTGTTTTGAAGTGTTAGTTGCGATTTGTGATCAAGAAGCCAGTACATTTTTCTGACTTTCATATCCAATTGTTTTCTCTTTGTTTGTAGGTGTTTCTTCCATATTAATATTTTGTCTATCTGCATTCTTAGATATGTTACCGTGTCTTTTGTTTCTAGTTCAGTGTTATTTATTGTGATTTGTGGGCATGTTATCTTTTTGTTTGTAAATACAACGTGTGTACTTTTACTTTCATTGATTTTTATTCTCCATGTTGTAGTCCAGTTTTGAATTTGGTCCAGGGCTTCTTGTAGTATTGCGGATACTACAACAGGGTCTTCGTGATTAGCGATGACAGCCGTGTCGTAAGCGTAGGTGGCGGTTGTCACGTCTTCTGGGCAAGGCATATCGGCTGTGTAGAGCTGGTAGAGGATAGGTCCTAGTACGCTCCCTTGAGGTACTCCAGCTGTTATTTTATAAATTTGAGATGTATTTCCCTCGCAGCTGTCATGTAAATATCGGTCATTTAGATAAGACTTGATTAGTAGAGAGTACTGATGAGGTAGTGCGATTTTGATTTTGTATAACAGGCCCGAGTGCCATACTCTATCAAATGCCTGGCTTATATCTATAAATACTCCTGCGCATATTTTCTTCGTCTGTAGGCAACTTTCTATTTCATTTGTTATTCTATGCACTTCCTGAATTGTGGAGTGCCGTTCTCTAAATCCGAATTGATGAGACGGTATTAGGTTCTTGTCTTCTATTATTGTTTTCAACCTTTTTAGAAGTAATTTTTCCAAAAGTTTTGATAGGATTGTGAGTAATGATATTGGCCTATATGATGAGGCCTTATGAGCTGGTTTTCCAGGTTTGTGGATGAGAATAATTTCTGCGAATTTCCACTGAACTGGAAAATATGTTATTCTTATTATTGCATTATAGATCTGAGTTAGGAGTATTATAGCTTTCATTGGTAGTTCTTTTAGTATTATTGCGTTGATTAGATCGTATCCTGGAGATTTTTTGTTATTTAAGTATTTTATTTCGTTCTTGACCTCGTTGGGAGAGAAATGTCTCATTGGTGGGGATAGTTGTAATGGAGATGTTAGATATTCTTCAATATGTTTTTCCTCGTCGGGTGACATTGTCGATGGATGGGGTTCGAATACCTTAGAGAGGTGTTTAGCAAATACTTCCGCCTTTTCACTATCTTCTCTGGCCCAAGTGCAGTCTTCTTTTTCAATTGGTGGTATGTGCGGTGTAGGTCATTTTAGTTTTTTTGTAGCTTTCCACAGACTGTAATCATTTTCTAGTTGTGCGGATAGGTTACATAAATATTCGTTGAAAGATTCGTTCTTAATTTGTTGTATTAGTTTCTTTATTTCTTTTGATATGCGGTTTAGCTTGTATTTCTCGTTTGGGTGTCGTGTTAGTTGCCATCTACGTCTGATTGTTCTTTTCTCAGCAATTTTGTCTAGAAGAAATTTAGGTAAATTAGTGACGTTGTCGATTTGATTTTCGACATCTGGGGGTGGAGTACCATGCGGCTCTTTGTATGAGATTTGTCATTTGTTCAACTGCGTCATCTATGTCGTCATCTGTTTTCAGTGGAATTTGAAGATTTAAATTTTCATTCAGGTAGTTTTGGAAGATTTTCCAGTTAGTTTTTTTGTTGCATAAGGTGGGTTTCTTTATTGTACTATACGGGTCGTACTTATGGTAAGTATGACTGATGAGTGGTCTGATGTAAGGTCGTAACAAGGTTCAATATTGGCGTAGTTTTGGGAGATATTTTTTACAAAAAAGGAGTCCAGCAAGTCTGGGCGTTTGTTGGGGTCGGTGGGCCAGTATGTTGGTTTTCTTGTGCTGAAATGATTATATCCTTTGGCTGAGAGTTCTTTCTGCAGTTCTGTTATTTTTTGGGTTTGTTATTCTTGAACCCCATTGGGGATGTTTGGAATTATAATCTCCCCCTGAGATAAATCTTTTCCCCAGTGTGTTAAAATATTCTTAAAAATCATTCTTTTTGATTGTGTGTCAGAGCGGGCAATAAACTGCAGAAACGACAAGTGAACCGTGACTGTCTTTTATTCTAATGTTTGTTGCCTGTAAATGTTCTTTGTCGAATTTCTCTAATTCACAATGTTTTATTTTATTTGATATTATCAGTGCAGTACCCCCATGCGCCGTTCCGTCAGGATGATTGGTGTTATATGTTTTATAATTAGAGATTTTAAAGTATGTTCTTTGTGTGAAATGCGTTTCGCTTATAAGCATTATGTCAATTTTTTGGTGCTTGAGAAAGATTTCTATTTCGTTTCGATGTTGCGCCAATCCATTGGCGTTCCAGAGTGCTATTCTGATTGAATTAGCCATTGAACTTATTGATAAAAGTTGTGAGAAGGTTTATGATCATCGTATTTTGTTGCATCATTTGATGAAACATTGATTCGAATTTATTTAAGAAGGTTTTCATTGAGATGTCGTTTTCTAATTGTTTGTGATGCTCATCGATTTCTTGGGCTGTGGTATTTTTTGCTACTTTGGCGTAGCTCGCGTTTTCCCTTGTTGTCCGAGGATAGTATTTGTTCGTAGGAATATTAAAATTCAGTGGAGTATTTAGAGAGGTTTTGTTGCGAATTTTTTGTACATCCTGGTAGACCCTGCAGCCTTTGTAATTTGCTGGGTGGGGTCCAGAGCATAGGGCGCATGATGCTGGTGTGTTTTTGTCTTTATTGCATTCAGTAGACGGGTGGTTGTTTCCGCATTTTACACAATAGTATGGTTTTTTTACAGTATCTTCTTGTGTGCCCGTATTCTTGGCAACGCATGCATTGCGCTATTTCCTTTTTTTTCTTGGGGCTTCTACTATAATTTTGGTGCCTAGTATGTGTTTCAAGTCGAAGATTTTTTTGCTGTCTGCGCCTGGTTCCTGATCAACGTAGAACATGTGGAGGGGTTCTTTACTCATCCAACTTTTTATGTTTGAAACATTTCTTATTTTGAAACCTTTTGCTTCTAAGGCTTCCTTAATGTCGTCTGTCGGGATAGAGTGGTGTATATTTTTTATAACGACTCTGTAGGATCTTTCCTGGCGGATTTGGAATGTGTTGTACGCTATGTTATTGGCGTTTATCAGGTGTATTAGTTTTCTGTATGAGTCTGGTGAGTCTGTATTAATTTTCACTGTATTATTTGCAAGGGATTTGCATATGAATTCTGAAGTTTTAAGTACAGTTTCTAGGGTTGTTAACATTGATCGAAATTGAGTAACGTCTTGTACGAAGACTGGTGGAGGTTTTGATTCTTTATTTGTTTGCGTTTCTATGGATTCGTTCGTTTCAGTTGGTTCGTTTCCTAGCGCGGCGTATTTATTAGCAGTAGTCGTAGCTGTGCTATTGTTGTTGCTTCGTTTATTCCTGTTTTCGTAGGATACATCTGCATCCCTTTCTCGGTTTCTTTTTGCTGGGTTTCTTCTCTGGATGATTTGCCATGGCAGTCCGGTAGATTCGGTCGATTTTTGTGTAAGTGTTTGTGGTGAGATTGGTGAAACGATACCGGGTAGTCCAGATGGTGGTGGGTATCTGTATGTCACTGGAGATGGGTTTTCAGGACTGTCGGAGAACGTTAGATTTCCTATTATTGCGCTTGATATTGGTGTTAGTTGCTTAGTCGATATCGATTGTGTGTCGAGTGGTGAGGTAGCTAGGGTCGTTATCAGTTTGTGTTACAAGATTAGATCCGCCACTAGTTAGCTGCATTGTACTTTCTTTTTTTTTTCACTGAGATAAATTTTTTGTTACCACAGTTGGCAACACTGATTTTTAATAATTGAGCAGAAATACGCGCGAACGCGCGACTGTGTAGCCACCATGCGTTAGCCTTGTGATAGGTTAGTGCTTGATTACAGTCACTTTTCACACTATGGTTAAACTACACGGAGTTTTTATGTAAATATTTGAACTGAGGTATACTTAATTATAAATCACTTTACTGTTTGGATTTATTTATAGTCTTAATTGTTGAAAAATAGAGTATTAAGAAAATTTATCAAAATAAGCTACTATCAGTTTGCACGGTTGCCAACACTATTATTAGAGATTTAAAAGAAAAATATTATTGGCCAGGTATTATATTCAAGAGTATATAAATAATTGTGAAATATGTAAATGTAATAAATATGAAAGAAAACCAATTAAATTAAATGATAATCTAACACCCACACCAAATAGACCTTTTGAGAAAATTTATATAGACTTATTATCTTTGGAAAAAGAAATTTTTTTAATAATATTTGATCAATTTTCGAAACACGCTCAAATTATACAAATTAAAGATAAAAGTGCTAAAACAATTGTAGAAGAATTAAAGCTATACTTTACTAGATATAAAATCCCAAAAGAAATAATTACGGATAACGGAACAGAATTTAACAATAATTTAATTAAAAATCTTCTAGATAAATATAAAATAAAAACACATATTACCTGTGTTAATAACCCTAAAAGTAACGCCATAGAGAGATTACATTCAACACTAATTGAACAAATTCGATTACTACATGCTAAACCATATATAAAAGAAAAACCTTTAATAGAAAAAACACAAATGGCAATATTAGCGTATAACAATAGTATACAAAGTATTACACACCTAAGCCCGAATGAAATCTTATTCGGAATAGATAATGATAATATATTTGAAAACAATGATAACATAACCGAAGAATATCACGGACTAAAACAAAAAGAAATTGAAAAACAAGTAAGACTAAAGATAAAGAACGAAAAATTAAAAAGATATAAAGAAGGAGATAACCCATTGCAAATTAAAGAAAAAGTTTATGTTAAACAAAATCCTAGAATAATTTATAAAATTAAGAAACCATTATTTAGGAAATATTCTGTTAAAAATTATAATCCTCTACTAGGACGAATAAAAATAACGGATCTCAAAAATAGAGATAAAAATTTTAAATTAGACAAATTAAAAATTTTATAATGCCAGATGTTACGGACAACTTCAAAACATCACAGACAACAACGGATTCCATTTAGCCGAACTTGGAAATTGCAAAATAAAGACAGGAGAAGAAATAATTTATTACAGTTATAACGTTACACCCATTTACGAAGAATTTTTAAAAATAAAAAATAATAAAGAAAAATTATTACAAAATTTAGGAAAACAGATAAATATTTTTACAACTTATGTTAACATTCTAGATTATAATTTCATAGATCTTGAAAATCAAATTAAAAAATTATTCTTAAAAAGAAGTAAAAGAGCAATAATAAATGGATTAGGCTCTGTAATCAAACTTATAACTGGAAACTTAGATTCTTCCGACGGTGAAAAATATGAGAAGATGTTTAATGACTTAAAAGAAAATAAAAAAATCTTACAAACACAAAATAATCAAATGCTTAAATATAATCGTGAAATGGTAGAAAAATTTAATATACAAATAAATAATATAAAACATAATGAAAAAGAATTAAAAATTCAAATAGAAGAGATTTTAATACAAATCCATAAAGACCTAGACTGAAAATTCCAAATTGATATAGAAAATAAATTCCAAAAATTAATATTAATAATTATGAATTTGAATGAATTAGTAAAACAAATTGAAACCAGTTTAACATTTTGTACCCTACATAAATTAGATGCCAGTATAATAAAGTTCGAAAATTTAAAACAAATTACCGGCAATAATGATATATGGAATTATAATGAAATAATTGAAACTCACTGCAAGTACTATGACGGACAAATACACTTTATAATCACAATTCCCACATTCTCATTTATTTTATAGAAGTAAATAAATGTGTGATGAATATTATATCAATTCAAAAAAAATAAGAATGCAAATACCATATTATTGAAAAGAAGAATGACTTTGAAATTATTCAAAATACTAATGAATTAATCATTATTAGTCCTATAGATTCTATAGTATAGAATAAAAATTAAAGATCTCTTGTGAAGATAATACAATTAGTCAAATGATTAAAGGTACTCGTATATTCAAAACCAAAATTAATAATAATTGTCAAATTAATAACTTTATATTTAGGAAAATACTTCAGAAATACAAAGAAGTAGAATTTGAAAATTTTGATGAGAAAATATTTACAATAAATAATAAAGAAATGAAATTTAAAAATGTTTCAGAAATAATATTAAACGAACCAAAGTTAATAAAATTAAAAGAAATAGTAATTAATGATAGTAATCACCATACATTTATAGTTTAATATCCTTATTAATAAGTATATTTTTAATAAAAAAATATTTGTATCCTAGAATTAAGAATTATAAAAGAAATAAAAATGTAGTTAGAAAAGATGTAAAATTAAATAGTTTGTAAGAAGACATAATATAATTAAAATACTAGAAGGGGAGGAATTATGTATTTATTTACCGTATATTAAATTAGATGATGTCATCTTACTGTAACCGTCTGGTACTTTTCCATTAGAGATAAGAGAACTATTAAAAAGACATGTAACGAAGATAAGGCACTCATTTTGCTATTGTCTTGAGACAGCTTCACTTAGAAGCATATTTACTTACTGTATCAACTATATTAATCAATAAATATTTTGTATCACAAATAAAGAGTTTTTTTTTAAACGTTTACGCAAAGCTACGATACAGAATTTGTAATTAAAATTTAAAATCACACATTTATTTCTATTTTGTACAGCAGTACAATGGTGTGGTTACCGTTACGACATTCGAATTCGAAGATCCCGAGTTCGAATTCCACTCAAGTTATATAAATTACCACATTGCAGTTCGGTGAGTCCGAACTCTGTACTGTAATTGGGTATCCTGTTATACAAAATAGCAGAATAAATAAATGAAAACTGAGTTCGTGGAAAACAAAAATGTTATTTTATGACCCTGTAGAAAATAAAATTTCCTCCCTCAGTTAAGAAAAGAAAATGATGCGAGAAAAATCGAGTTTCTTCCTTAAGGAAGAAAAGTAAAACCATATTCAAAGCAAATGGACATGAAATGATATAATTTGATGTGGCCATCCAGGTAAATAATAAATCGTATCTATATTACGAATTTATTTCTGAAAATTTGACTTTCTGATAGGGTAGTAAAATTAAAATTCTATGTATAGATACCTTATGAAGAAAATGTTATTCTTCTCTCAGGTTTTTATAGAAAGAAATGTCTCACTCTCTTCCCTTGGTATACAAAAAGATTATGTTTGTATTTATTTTTCAGATTCTGCTCAAAACTTGAAACAAAAATCTTCTGTCAGTTTTATCACTTTAATCGACTGCCAACCTAAGTATTCCAAGCTCCGAGTGAAACTTTCCTCAGGGCAGATGTGTGCTGGTGGGATAGAGTGCGTGCATTCCTGCATCGCACTTGGAGGCAGCTCACTCATGACGCAGCTGTCCAGCGACCAGAGCAAATACGTGGAGGGCATCGTGTCTTTTGGATGATGCGTTGTTGGCGGCGTGCCTAATGTCTACACCAAAGTAGCGGAGTATATGCCATGGGTGCTGGAGAATATGAAGCTGTAGATTAGGTTTTAATATTGATGTTTGTGATATGTATTTAGTGATTAAAGAAGAAAATGATTTGAAAACAATAAAAATTAATATATTTTTTAAAGAACTAATAAAATACTATCAGGCGCGGTGGCCGAGCGTGTTAAGGTACATCTCTTAATTCGGTTCGACAGTTCGAATTCGCTTGTCGACAATGTGTGATTTGTCATAATAGTTATTTACGTATCAATTGCAGAAAGATGGGTTTTTTGAATGAGTGGTCCGTTGCAGCATTCTCTTCGCTCATGCAGCAACGGACCACTCATTCAAAAAACCCTTTTCTGCACGAGTTGCGTACACTATTTTTGTTAAAGTAGTTTGAACATTCGCGCCAATTTATTTTGTGTAACCAATCACGTAGTAGACGGTGATTTGTTTTAGTGTTGTCATGGTATTGCTGAAATGTTCTAGAATGTACTGTACTGTTCTGTTCTAAGTGAGTTCTGTTGTAAACTATGGTTTTATGTCATGATTGTATTTTTGTATTGTGTACAGAAGTTTGTGTTCAGAAATTATAAAAGAAATTTATAGAAGCTGCATATTGTGTTTAATCATTGATTGCCACTAATATCAACGTTAACAGGTTATGGGTCCAGACAAACTCATCATTGTGAAAAGAGGGAGTAAAAAAGTGTACTTGTGGTCATACAGCAGCCAATTTTAAAATTATTGAGTACGTTTTTTCTTTTAAATCTAACATGGCGGACGAGAGTAGCTTATCTGCAAGAAACTAAGGAGATTCGATGGAACGAATTTTCAGGGGTGGAAGTTTGAAATAAAAGCGTTACTTATTACAAATGGCATTCTGGATGTGGTTGATGGCACGAGACTGATGCCAGCAAATCAAGAGACCGCAGAGGCTAAGGTATGGATTAAAGATAACGCGAAGGCAATGTTTGTGATATCATCATCAATGGAATATGCGAAACTAGAACCGTTGCTCGTCAGTAAAAGCGCCAAAGAAATGTGGGACAAACTTTGTCGACTTCATGAGCAGAAATCAGCAGCTAACAAACTTGTGCTAACACAAAAATTTCATGAATACAAAATGGTGTCAGGTGACACAGTAGTGCAACGTATCGCCAAGGTACAAAATATGGCTGCACAGTTAGTCGACCTCGGAGAAACTGTGACCGAAGTTGCAATAATGGCGAAGATTATTGCAAGTTTGTCATCGAAATTCAGCATGCTACAGATGGCCTGATATAGTGTGGATCCAGAGCGACAAACGCTGGATAATCTTCAAGAGCGTTTGATTTGAGAAGAAATCCGTCTAGGTAGTGCAGAGAAAAACGATGAAACCAGTGCATTGACAGTATCGAGAAATGTAAATAAATCTAAGCAATGCGGTGCGAGTGAAAAGAAGCTGAAAAAGAATCGAAAAGACATCGAATGCTTCAAGTGCCACGAGAGAGGACATTTCGCGAGTCTGTGTGGAAAATTCAAGCGGGAAAAGAACAAAGGAAACAGCAGACAATCACGTGATTGTGCGTTCGTAGTGGTGAATCAAGAAAATCACAATGCAACGCGCGCACCGGAAGTGTGGACAAAACCAACAAGTATGGAAGTCAGACAAATGTTAGAAACAAATCAGCGCGACGCTTGGCTAAATGACAGTGGAGATTCGAGACACATGTCTGGCAGGTGAGAATGGTTTAGTGAGTTCCGCGAAAACGCAAGTGGTGATACCGTATCGCTCGGTGACGAAGGCGAGTGCGTAGTCAAGGGCGAAGGGACAATATTTGTAAGAAAACTTTTGAATCGTGTGTGACGAGAATCACGTATGGAAAATGTACTGTTTGTTCCTGAACTAAAGAAAAATTTATTCTCCGTGGACGTGTGTGACAGCAAGGGATACGGTATTCATTTCAAAGATGGTTTTGTAAAAATAAACAATAAAAACGAAGTGATCGCATCGGGTGTGAAACAAAGTAACGGTATCTACCGTATGTTTTTCCGAGTAGTAGAAAAACGTAGTGTGCCAGAGTCGAACGCGGTGACTATGAATCTACGCTTGATCACGTTAACAAACGCGCAATACTCGAAATGGTGAAAAAGGAACTAATAACCGGAATATAGATGTCGGACGCGAATGACTTTTTCTGTGAGGCGTGCCAGCTTGGAAAAGTACATAGACTCCCGTTCAAGAAAAATGCTCAGGCAGTGTCAAGAAAACCGGGCTAGTTTATGCACACAGATGTGTGTGGCCCGATGACAACCGAGTCACTCGGCGGAGCAAATTATTTTCTTACGTTTAAAGACGACGCGACTGGTTACCGTTTTGTTTATTTTATTAAACACAAAGATGATGTGCTCGAGAAATTCAAAGAATTCGAGAAACGGATTACGAACAAGTTCGGATGTTCAATTAAGACTCTTAGATCAGACAACGGCAGAGAGTTCTGCAATCAAAAGATGGATGAATATCTTGCAACGCACGGAATCAGCAAGGAGAATACTGCTCCATACTGTCCAGAACAAAACGGGAAAGTAGAGAGGGAGAATCGAACTGCCGTCGAGAGCGCTCGGACAATGCTTCAGACAAAAGATCTACCTTTGTACTTGTGGGCGGAGGCAGTCAACACGGCTGTTTACGTTCTCAATCGCATAGTGTCACCAGGCAGTGGTGTCACTCCATATGAAAAATGGACGGGGAAGAAGCTTAGTGTCAAATACCTCAGAATATTCGGCTCAGAAGCATACGTTAACGTACCAAAAATGTTCACTAAGATATTTTATGCACGAGCAAGAAAAGCCATCTTTGTTGGTTATCAAGGTGACTCGGAAACCTACCGAGTATACGACTCGAAATCGAGACAGGTGAGAGTGGTACGAGATGTGACTTTCAATGAGATCACTATTAAAGTGAATAACGAATCGAGTCAGGAAGACGATATTTTGCTTCCTAGTACAAGAACAACAGATATGAAGGCTGAGGAACATGTGAACGAGCAAAACTCTCAAGTCAACCCAGAGGACGACGAGAACGAGCAACAAGCTGCTGCATGGGTTCTCAGAGATCGTGGAAACCCTCAAGGCAACCCAGAGGACAACGAGAACGAGCAACAAGCTGCTGCACGGGTTCTCAGAGATCGTGGAAAAATAATGCGCCCTATCCGGTATGAATTGGATGTGGCCGAATACATCACACCCAACACATACGACGAGGCAATTAATAGCAAGGATGCCACACAGTGGGTTGATGTTATTAACGAAGAGTTACAATCACACGAAAGCAGCCAGACTTGGAAAATCGTACCCAGGACGCCAGAATTGAAAAAAATCGACTCTAAATGGGTGTTCAAGGTGAAGTGCGACTCAGAGGAGAAGACTCACCGAGACAAGGCGAAACTGTGTGCACGTAGATTCATGCAGCAACATGGGATCGACTTCACGGAGACATTCGCACCTGTGGTGCGATACGACTCTCTCCGAGTACTGCTAGCAACAGTAGCTGAGATGGATCTGGAACTGCTGCAGTTTGACATCCAAACTGCATTCCT
Source organism: Pterostichus niger (assembly GCA_947425015.1). NCBI lineage: Eukaryota > Metazoa > Arthropoda > Insecta > Coleoptera > Carabidae > Pterostichus > Pterostichus niger. The sequence goes on from OX380350.1 coordinate 15,930,639, forward strand.
GTACGGAGCACTGAACGAGGACATCTTCATGGAGCTGCCTTAGGGACTCAACGTCAATAGTGACAGGTCTAGTATTAGTGTTGTGTGCAAGCTTGAGAAGTCACTATACGGTCTCAAGCAGGCGCCAAGGTGTTGGAATCAAAGGTTTTTAAGTAAATTCAAGTTCAAAAATAGTGAAGCCGACCAGTGTATTTTTAAGGGTAATCATTATAGTGAATCAGTGTTATTAGCACTATTCGAAGACGACGGGTTGGTCGCTGCGAAATCAAAAGAAACTTTAGACTATATAATAAACTGTTTAAGTACTGAATTCAATATTACGATAGGTGATGCCAGTGTATTTGTAGGTTTACAAATCGTGCGCGATCGAGTAAATAAATCGTTAGTAATTCACCAAGCTGCGTATACCGTGAAAATGATCGATAAATTTCGTATGAGTGACGCAAAAGCAGTCAGCGTGCCTGCTGATCCACATACGACCCTGTATCCAGCGGGAACAGATGATCAAATGTCAAACAAAATTCCGTATCGCGAGGCAGTTGGCTCATTAGTATTTTTGGCATCAGTATCGCGACCGGATATATCATTCGCAGTAAATTCAGTAAGCAAATTCTTAAACAATCACACGCAAGAACTTTGGCATGCAGTTAAGCGCATTTTTGCATATCTAATCGGAACGAAAAATCACGGGATAGAGTACAAAAGCGGCGGTAGCAAATCAGAGTTAGTCGGTTTTTCCGACGCAGACTTCGCGGGCGATATCGAACCTCGAAGATCGACCACCGGTTACGTATTTTGTCTGTCAAACGGTCCAATCACGTGGTCCTCGCAGAGGCAAAAATTAGTGACGCTTAGTACAACTGAATCTGAGTATGTTGCGGCAGCAGCAGCTACCAAAGAGGCAATGTGGCTTCGAAAGCTATTGCAGGAATTCGGTCGTCCATGTGTCAAAGAGACTGTGTTGTTCATTGACAATCAAAGCGCAATACGCTTGGTTAAAAATCCCGAGTTCCATAAGAGAACTAAACACATAGACATCCGTTATCATTACATAAGAGAACAAGTTGAAAATAAAAATATCGCAGTCGAGTATGTTCCGACCGAGTTGCAAAAAGCAGATATTTTTACAAAAGCATTGTCACGAGATCGTTTCAGAAAACTGTGTAATTTTCTTAATATAGATTCATATCAGGCGAGACGTTCAAACGGCGGTAGTGTTAAAGTAGTTTGATCATTCGCTCCAATTTATTTTGTGTAACCAATCACGTAGTATACGGTGATTTGTTTTAGTGTTGTCATGGCATTGCTGAAATGTTCTAGAATGTACTGTACTGTTCTGTTCTAAGTGAATTCTGTTGTAAACTATGTTTTTATGTCATGATTGTATTTTTGTATTGTGTACAAGTTTGTGTTCAGAAATTAGAAAAGAAATTTATAGAAGCTGCATACTGTGTTTCATCATTGATTGCCACAAATACATCATCACATCCACAAATATCAACGTTAACAATTTTTTCTACAACCATAAACCAAATTTTGATATAAATAATAAAACAAATTTCAGTAATTGTAACATCTCTGAAATTTTTTATTAATTTAGAAACTTTAGAAAGATACCTGGTTTAATATATCCATGACAACTGACAATGACACAAACTCAAGAAAGTATACTGTATAGAGTTTATTTATATTAAATTACTTTTCTGCACTAGGGCAGAAATAATTCACATTTTTTGCACTAGTGCAAAAATCTGCTACTCTCATAATAAAAATAAGTTCAAAAACGCCTACTTTTTTAAATGGTTGTAGAAAAAAAAAAATACAGTTAGTAGTGTAGAAAATGTTACTGGGACGCCACCTGAAATTGGGAGATTTTTAAAGATGAAAAAAAAATAGTAAAAAAGTGCTAAATTAGATCGATTCAGCTTGTTTTTACCAATCCATCTACCAGCTGCAATTGGGGGACGCCACCTCATTTTGGGGGATTGGGGAATGTAAATGACGAGCGTTGCTAGCCGATGCGCAAATGCTTTGAGAGATTTTAGTTTATGAATTTTTACTTACAAATTTTTATTGTAATAAATGTTTAATATCCAAATGGGACAGTTTTCTGTTGAGATAATTATATTAACATAATTTTACTGTAATAAATAATGGATAACAAAACTAACTATGCAGACTTGCTAAACAGTGTATCAAATCAATTTGCAAAACTATCTGAATTAGAATTAAATAGACCATATAAAGTTGTAAGTCTTGAAACTAGCATTGGTAATTACGGTCAACAAATTATAGCAAATTTGGAAAACTATAAAGTATCATTGCCTCAGAGATTCAATAAAATTATTCCACTAATTAAAGAAAAGAATAAAAACCCACCCAGTATAGTTTATAAAGGTAAAATAGAAAGAAACAATAAACAAATACATGATATCCAATTTTCAAGTGAGTAAAAACGCAGCACGCTGCTATTACGTCACATAGAATATTATTCTCTTTTCTTCTCTACCTATCTGCGAAAACGCAGCACGCTGTTATTACGTCACAAATCTCGACTGTACTTATGTAGATGTAGTTATTAGAAAACCGCAGCACGCTGCTATTACGTCACTGATCCACATGCATATTTTCTTCTTCATTTAATATTCTGTAAAATATAATTTATAATTAATATCATTTGAATAATAATTACGATTATTTAATAAAAGACCTGTTTGTGTTATTCCAAAAATTCCGATACATTGGAATTTCAATTAATTCTTCAAATTCTTCTTTATACCGTAGAAATTATCTTACTGATATAGATAAATAGCAAATCCTAGGATACTTGTTTGCGATTACACCTATTTTCCTTAAAGATCTTGCTTGACTGTTTTGAATTTCAAAATTTTGCACGTAATCCTTCCATGTAATATTTAAATGTGTTTTTTTACTTTGTTTTTTGCAAGCTTTGTAGAATTTTTCAAGAAGATATCCATAATAGCACTGTGTTTGAAAATATTGAGCACCACGTGTTTTTAATGTTTTACTTAAGCTTTCAAGTTTAGAGTTTAAATTGTCAAATCCATCACAATCGACCCAGGTAATATTTTGCCTTGTTTCATTATAATTTAAAAGTGTTTTTAAATAAATATGTAGGTGCTCACCACTTTTTAATTGTTTATTTGCACTTTTATATTTATCCAAGTTTAAAAGTTGTTGAACTGTATATTTTGTTCGAAACGGTAAATTTATTTCACCATTTAAAACTTTTCTTCTGATTTCATGGTAATTATTTCTAATTTTAGAAACAAAAATAATTTCGTCACTCAAAGCTTTAACGTGCTTGTCACACAACTGTGAAATATAAGTTTGACTTGCATTAGCCATAATCTTAAAACTGTTGTATTACATCAACCGCACGTTCTTTATATTATAGAGATGTTTTCCGAGAATTAATTGTTTATCATGTGCAGAGAATTCACAAGTCATTGGTTTACTTAAGTCGCATAACCATTTATTTTTTTCTTTTTTAAGTATTTTTCAACAGCAAAATAAATAATAATTTCTAAAAATTTACGTTCTTTATCGTATATTTCTTGTTTACTTATTTTACCGGATTTACACAATAATAGCATATCTCTGTAAAATTTATAACATTTTTTAAACTCAATCATTTTTTCTTTAATATTTAATACTTCACTAAGCGTCATTAAAACCGTACTACCAAGCGATAATGCAGCAAGAGGTACAAACGCAAAAGCAGATAAACTACTTCCTGCAAATATTACTTTACCTATATGCATTAGAATATTAATATTACTATAATATTTAAAACTTTTACGATAAACGTATTTTCTTTTCTCTAAATATTCTTCCATTTATAAATGAGTAAGAAAGGTTCAGGTATTGTAAATAATTTAATAAATAATTTACCGTTTGAAGCTCATGTACCTGGGTACAATTATTGCGGTCCGGGCACTAAATTAAAGAAACGATTAGCTAGAGGTGATCGCGGTATAAATCCTCTAGATGAAGCTTGCAGAGAACACGATATTGCATATTCTCAATATAAAGATGTTAATAATAGAAATAAAGCAGATGAAATACTAGAGTATAGAGCATGGGATAGAGTTAGGAGTAAAGATGCATGTGTTGGCGAGAAAGCTGCTGCATGGTCAGTTACAAATATTATGAAAGCAAAACGTAAAATGGGTATGGGTTTCTCTAGTAATAAATTAGCAAAAATGAGTAGCGTTCTTACACAGTGTCAACAGAATAAAATGAAAGCAGCAAAGAAGAATAAAACAGGTACAACGATACAGTTGTCAGCAACACAAGTAAATAAAATAAGTAATGAAAAATCAGGTGCTGGTGTATTACCAGAAACAATATCATTTTTAGCATCAACATTAGCAAATGCATTAAAGAGAACAGGTTCAACTTCTAAATCAGTAAAAGATAAAATAAATAAATTAGAAAACCACGGTGGTTCTATATCGTTACCTATAGGTTTATTATTGAAATATTTATTGCCTAGTACTAAAACTGGTAGTGGTATTTTATATTTACCAGCAGCTAAATTTGCAAAAGTTGGAGGTACATTAGTTAAAATAGCAGAAAAATATGGTGGTTTTTTACCATTTGCTATACCACCGTTAGTAGCACTTATTGGAAAAGCATTAGCAACTGGAGCTGTAGCAGCAGCAGCAGGTCATGAATATAGAAAAGCAACAGGCTCTGGTGTTAAGAAAACCGGTGTTAAGAAACAGGCTCTGGTGTTAAGAAACCAAAATCAGGTAAAGGAATGTTTTCATTAGGTGATGAAAATTGGAATAAGTCAAAAAAAAAATAATTGCAGTATACCAGATCGTCCACTATCTAATTTTGAATTAATAGACTATGCTAAACAATTAAAAATTTCATATTTCAGAGATGTATTTATGGATGATACTTTACCTAATAAAATTCATAAAAACGAATCTGGAATTGTAAATTTAGACTCAAATTCTGGACTTGGTACACATTGGATAGCATATAGAAAAATTAATAATAATGTTTATTATTTTGATTCGTTTGGTGACGTTAATCCAGAAAAGATATTAATAAAATACTTTAACAATGCAGATATATATTATAATTACGATAGATATCAAAAATATGATCAAACAATTTGCGGTAAACTCTGTTTATTATTTTTAAACTCACAATGAGCTATATACAACTTATGGATGATTCACCGCCCTTTAAATAACACTGTTTATATATCAGAACTAAGTCATTTTTTAAGTAATAAATGAGAAGCGTAGTTATTATATTAAATAATTAAAAAAATCGGAACTCATCTATTTTACAAGTAGTTTTTCAGCCGCCATTAGATATAAGTGACGGTGAGTATGAAGTGTGTCTTATAGGGTTAATAACTACCTTCAAAATACGAAATGTATCGGAAATACTACAAAATAATACATTCACATTCATTAAAGACAATAAATCAATTACTTTTAAAATACCAGATGGTACTTATGGAATTTTTCATTTAAAGGATAATTTCGAAGAAAATATTGGTGACGGTTTTGAATTAACACCAAATACTAACATTTTAAAATCTGAAATAAAATTTATATTTGAGATTGATTTCTCCACTGTTACTTCTATAGGCACCTTGTTAGGTTTTAATAAACGAAAGCTTGAAGCAAACAAGAAACATATTTCAGACAATGAAGTTGATATATTTAAAATTAAATCAATTAGAGTTCATTGTTCAATAGCATTAGGTCAATATGTAGACTCAAAACGTACAAATGTTATTCATGTTTGTAAAGCCCGGTTATGATATTATAGAAGAACCGACAAACCATCATTATTATCAAATAATAGGCAAAGATTATATTGACACAATTATTATGGAACTTAGAGAAGAACACGGCAACTTGATTGATTTCGGAGGTGAATATATTAAAGCAAGAATAAAAATAAGAAAAATTTACAACTAGATGCTCGTGGACGGTAGCTGACACTATTTTTTTTATCTAATAAATGATTAAAGGTATAGAGAATTATCGCTACCACTCTTATTTACCTCAACAGAGGGACTATATTAATTTTCCTCAACGAACTACTACTATTAACATAACATCTCAAAATTCTGTTTTTGATACAGCAAATAGTAAATTAATTATAAACGGTCGTATTGAGGTAGTTGGGAATGAACCATTGACAGAAGATAATTTTAAGTCAATTATATTTTTACCACTACATATATATGGGCAAATGAAATATTATATGTGTAATGATTCTATTAATTATGCAGAACTTGTTGTAAACCCCGGATATAGTGTTTTACTAAAAAATCGAGTACTACGAGGGTCGTTCAATAAGTCCTTAGAAAATCCAAGAGATGGTGCTCGTAGTATCGAAAATGAATTTTTTCCAGTAAGCAGCACTCCTAACTAGTCAACTGTTAGAGTTTTAGCTTTAGCCGTCACGTAGTTTCATTGTTGTTGTCAATTGTAGTAAAAAACTTTTGATTGTTTATAATAATGGATAAAAGTGAGTTTCGAGCGGTGATTAAACATCTGTATTTAAAAGGCTTAACGCCGACAGAAATTAAAGCTGAGTTGGATGAAGTTCATGGCACATCTGCTCCTGTGTTTGCAACTGTTTACAATTGGGTGAATGAGTTTAAACGTGGCCGTACATCCACAAAAGATGAACATCGTTCCGGACGCCCTGTAGAAGTGTCTACCCCCGAAATGATTGACCAAATCCACGATATGGTTTTAAGTGACCGACGAATCAAAGTGCGCGAAATAGTTGAGGCTACAGGCATATCACAAGGCACAGTCGCTTTAATTTTGCACGAAAAATTAGGTGTGAAAAAAATCTCGGCAAGATGGGTGCCGCGGTTGCTCACAGTGGAGAACAAACGCAATCGTGTGGTGGACTCTGAGGCTGTTTTGGCGCTTTTCCGTCGTAATCCTGAAGATTTTCTGCGTCGATACATAACTGTGGATGAGACTTGGATACATTACTACACTCCAGAGACAAAAGAACAGTCAAAACAGTGGATTTTTAAAGGCGAACGGGCTCCGAAGAAGGCGAAGACGGAGAAATCGGCTAGCAAGGTTATGGCAACGGTCTTTTGGGATGCACGCGGAATCATCTTCATCGACTATTTGGAAAAGGGAAAAACGATAACAGGAGCGTATTATGAGTCGTTATTGGACCGGCTGAGCGAAGAAATAAAAGAAAAACGTCCTCATTTGAAACGCAAAAAGGTCCTTTTTCATCAAGACAATGCACGTGTGCACACCTGTGCAGTTGCGATGGCCAAAATTATGGAATTAAAGTTCCAATTATTGCAACATTTACCGTATTCACCAGATTTGGCCCCCAGTGACTTTTTCTTATTTCCAAACTTAACGAAATGGCTTGGCGGACGAAGGTTTACGTCCAATGAGGAGGTCATCGCCCAAACGGAAGCCTATTTTGAGAAGCTTCCGAAATCCTACTTTTTGGACGGCTTAAAAAATTTGGGAAAACGTTTAGAGAAGTGTATAGAGCTAAAAGGAGATTATGTAGAAAAATAAAAAAAAATCTACCCAAAAAAAGTGTTTTTTCTACTTTTTTCTAAGGACTTATTGAACGACCCTCGTATTAAATAAAACTAAACTACCCTCCTGGTTTGGTGGTAAAATTTTAGATAAAAAAGGAATTTTTTCGGTAACAATTCCACTAAATAAAGTATTTAATATTTTTTGAAATTTAGAATCCCTGGACACGTTCAGGAAGACCCATAAGGAAACAGAGGAAAAAGTGAACTTTTTAGAAAAACTTTTGGCGGAAAAACAATCTTGCCTAGAACGCTTAGAATTAAAAAATCGCGAAAGAAATTTACTATTTTTTGGAATTAAAGATCATAAAAGCGAAAACACAGAACAAATCATTATAGAAATTATAACAGGAAACCTAAAAATGAATAACATCACGTCACTGAACTTGGAAGAAGTAAAACGTTTAGGGAAATTCAAAGAAGGAAAATGCCGACCGATTTTAGCCGAGTTCAATTCAAAAAGACTAATAAGAGAAATTTTCACCAATGTCAGACATCTTAAAGGAACAAAAATAATCATTGAGCAGGATTACACGAAGGACATCGTACAACAAAGAAAACAACTAAAACCTCATATGATAGAAGCGAGAAAAAAGGGTTATAGGGCATTTTTGCGCAGCGATAAGCTTGTAATCAATGGAACTACATACGGTACTTCTGATTTTGAGAACTTCGAGACAAATATGAGACAATCTACACTCGAGAGACGAAAATCCGTTTCGCATAACGATATCTCAGAGCTTTATAAAGAAAAAATTGGGATAATTGATAACAACTCTGCAGAACCGAAATCCACAATTTCATCTACCCTAAGAAAAGACGGTTATGCAGCTGCTAACGCTTCTAACTCAAAAATTGAAACGTCCTTTCTGGAAAATAGTGGTCTGAATACAACTAAGACTGGCTCGACATCTTTTGAGAAAAACAAAATCCCCACAGACAACAACATAAAAAATCAAAGCTCACCTGCCATTAAAGGTCCGTTAGATAAACATATCATGACAAGAGCAAGAGCCAATTCAACCTCAAAATATCCAAAAAACTAAGTAACATAAACACGTATTGCAGAATAACGTTTTGGAATGTACAGGGCCTCAAAAATATATACAATTTAAATAAATTTGAAGAAGATATCTTGTTAAAATCTAACATAATCTGCTTGACAGAAACATGGGCAAACTATGAAATAACAACTTTTCCCTCTTTTTTAAACAATTACACATTAATACAACAGAAAGCAAACAAAAATGCCAACACTGGAAGAGCTATAGGTGGTCTACTAATATTTCACAACTTAAACTCGAATTATATTAAAATAATTGAAAAAGAATTCCACTGGATCTTTCTAGAAATAACAACAAACAATGAAAAAGTTATATTAGCAAATACCTACTTATCCCCGTCATATAAATTTTCCACTCTTTTGGATATGTTTACAACTAGTCTTGAACACATAAGGGAAAACTTTCCGCATCATGCTTATATACTAGGAGGAGATTTTAATACCAGGGTGGGAGACTTAAACCAGGGAGAAGATTCCCTCTTCATAAACTCAAATCTCAGTTCCCAACGGTCAGTTCTAGATAATAAAATTAACAAGAAAGGAAGAAACCTTACAGAGTTAATGGAAGACGAGAATCTCTATCTTCTAAACGGTAGATCAGTTTCTGATTCACCTGCAAACTATACTTATATAGGAACCCAAGGGAAAAGTACTATTGACCTTGTTTGGATAAATATCAACGCATTAAATCTCATTACAAATTTCGAAATTCGAAATGAGATTACTATCTCAGATCACTTAATATGCGAGGTAACCTTAACTAAGATATTAGGAACTCAAAGAAACAACACCAGTATAAGAAATAATTCTGCAACCATCGAAAAAACAACTTGGGAACTAGCCAAAGCAACAGACTACGCAAACGAAATAGAAGGTAAAATATCTAATCTTATCACCCTAGAAAAGGAAGAACTCACATATAATAACTTTGCGTCAGTAATAGATTTGGTTACCAAAAACCTCGGTATGAAAAAACAAATAAAAATAGGCAATAAAGACAACTCCCGTAACAAACCATGGTACACTCTAAAATGCAGAGAGTTAAAGCGAAGTATGAGAAAGAGTCTGAGAGAATGCAAAAAACACAGTTATGAAAGTGAATATGTTAACAAATTCTTGCTAGATAAAAAAAACTATAAAGCTCAAATAAATTTCGAGAAGAAAATTGCTAAAGATAAAATAAAAGAAAAACTACTAAACATAAGGGATCAAAGGGAATTTTGGAATACTTTTAAGTCACTGCATCCAAGAAAATTTACACCCTCGGAAATAAATTTAGATGCGTGGACCCAACATTTCAAAGCGTGGTATGTACCGAAAATTAGCAGTGATGCAAATTTTATTGACGCTCGTCATCCGTTCCTTGATTGCGATATTACAATGACAGAAATAAATTTCACCTTAAATAAATTAAAAGCCGGTAAATCGCCGGGCCCCGATGGAATCTTAAACGAACAACTAAGTAACCTTCCAGAGACTGGGAGAATATATTTGAAAGATCTGCTGAATAAATACCTTAACAGCGAAATGCTACCTAAACCACTTACCAATATAAAACTAAGAATGATACACAAGAAAGGAAGCCTGACCGACCCAAACAACTATAGAGGAATTGCACTTGTAAACACTATTACAAAAGTGTTTACATTCATCATAAATCAAAGACTCCAACTTTGGTCAGAAAACCATGAAATACTTCCAGAGGCTCAATCAGGCTTCAGAAGGAACAGATCGTGCATTGACAACTTGTTCGTATTCACATCAGTAATAAATTACCGCTTCCTTACAACAAAAGAAGGCACATACGCTATTTTCGTCGACTTTAGAAAGGCTTTTGACACGGTACCGCATGACAAACTATGGGAAAAAATTTATAACATAGGCGTCAGTGGGCGTGTAACTAGATTACTAAGAAATGTTTATCTCCAAGCCACCCTACAAGTTTCCGTGGACAACCTTCTTTCCTGCGAATTAGACATAACAAAAGGCGTCCTCCAGGGGGAGTGCACAAGTCCACTTTTATTCGCATTATATATATCGGATATGGAGGCAAAATTAAGAGAAGAGAACTTAGAAGGCATCTTCATAAACCATAGAACGGATATATTATCCTTACAATACGCTGACGACCTAGTTATCTTTGCCACTTCTCCTGCGGACGTCCAAAAGAAGCTACATGCTTTAGAAACTTACTGCAACAATTTAAATTTACAAATAAATGCAAATAAAACCCAAATAATACACTTCCATCTTGGAAGACCAAGCAAAAATAAAAGAATATATACATGCCAAAGTAACGAAATAGAAACTACCACATCATACACATATTTAGGACTATTATTCAAAACATCAGGTCTTTTCAACTGTCATCTACAAAGCACACTAAATAAGGCAAACAAAATAACTGGAAGTATAAAACAAACCTTGATGAAAACAAAAATTTTTAACTGGAACATCATCATCACCCTGTACAAGACAACGGTGGTACCCGCGATTTTATATGCTTCAGAAATTTGGGCCAACAACCACCACGATGCGGTGGAGAAAGGTCAAGCTACATTTCTAAAAAGCGTATTGGGTTGGCAAAAATGCACCCCTAATTACATAATAAGGAGAGAAACTGGTTCAGATAAATTGGAACTCAAGATCGTCAAGCAAACACTAAATTGGTGGCTTAAAATATTAATGATGCCTGATACACGCTACGTAAAAATATGCTACAATAAATTATTAAATCTACATGAACAAACCCGTTTACAAGATGAGAAACAACACAAATATAACTGGACCAGACAAATACAAGCAATTTTACAAAAAGCTAACTTTAGTCACATCTGGGAACAACAAAACCCTATTATCCTAAAACAAGAAATGTCAAACATTCTACTATCCTATAACAACATCCTATACAACATAGACACCCTGAGAATTTCGAACTCTTCCCATAATCCGCTTTACAAGTTATATAATCATAATTTCAATCTCCCTACACTAGACATCCCCTATAAAATCATTAGAATTTTAGGTCAATTACGCACAGCCAATACGAGAACCTGCCGCTTCTACCACAACGGATCTCTCTTCTCCCTCGATCAGGAAGCTACATGCACCTTATGCAACAAACACGAAGAAGAAAACCTGCAGCACTTCCTGTTCAATTGCCCCATCTACGATGCCCCAAGAAGAGAATTTCTTGAAGATTTCATGAAAGGCACTCACACCCAGAATTATGTCCAAAATTTATTAGCAGAACCACCCCTGAATTTAATTTATAATATTTACAATTATGTTAACACTTCTCTTAAACTTAGAGCATTCATTCTTAATGTATAGATACGAATATCAAACACAAAAACCTGATTTTAACATAAAATAAAATAACATGTACCAATCCATTTGTAAGAGTAAATCTCGCTAACAAATAAATGTTTATTATTATTATTATATTATATTTTTGAAATTTATAACAAACCTATTATACGTGTAAGTCAAACATTAGAGCTCCTTAGAAACATTGACGACAGTAATTGTTTAATAGTACCAACAACATTAAAAGATAAAGTAAAAGTTAATATAACTGATGTGTTTTGGGAAATGCCAATTATTAAACCATCTCCAAATGTTGAAATATAAATTAATAAAATCATAGAAACAAATAAAGCAAATAAAATACCCTTTAAAAATTGGTCATATAAAAACCCTGTTGTAATTACAGCTGGTGTAAAATCTTATACGTGGGATATGGGTAATATGTCAAAACAACCGTTGTATGCTATATTCGCTTTTCAAATAGATAAAAATCGTAATATTGAAAAAGATAACACAAAGTTTGAATTCAAGAATTTGAAAAATGTAAAAGTAATGCTAGACGATAAAGAATATCCAGGCACGGATTTAGGTTTAAACTTTGAAAATAATAATTATGGTAAAGCATACACAAGGTATGAAGATTTTAAACCAAGCTATGAGAATTACAACAAAATGGACCCACGTTTGTATGAATACATTCTTAATAATGAAGAATTTGCGGATAATCCAATTTTCATTATTGATTTATCTCACCACGTAATGGTTACAAAAATGTAGTTACAAATATTACATCTGAATTTACATTTAATAACGCTGTTCAAGCAAATACAAGAATATACTGTCTAATTGTAAGTGACGTTGTATTCAGTTATAACCCTCTTACCAACTTAGTTACAAAGAATTATTAAATAGTAATAAATGGATATTAAACTAAAAAAACATGGTAAAGGTTTGAAACAATGTATGATGATTGAGAAACAAGCTAAATTATATAAATATTTTCCTAATGTTATAAGAGGTGCTATATTAGGTAGTTCAAATAGCGGTAAAACAAATCTCGCTATATCAATATTAACAGATTCAGAAAACGGGCTACTTTATACTGACATACACGTTATTTCAACATCGTTATACCAACCAAAATATGTTTTTTTAAAAGATTTTATTAACGTAGTAAATTCTAATTTACCAAAGAAATATAAACATGGCTATCATGAATACCCAAATCCAGATGATATTTTATCTTTAGAAGATATAAAACTATCTTCCGTTATTATTATTGATGATATTAATTACAGTAATAAGCAAATTGAAAATTACTATAGTTTTGGAAGACACAAAAATATTAGTTGTTTATACTTAGCTCAAACATATACGCGAATACCTAAACAAATGCTTCGTGATAACTTAAATATAATTATGTTATTTAAAACAGACAACACAAACTTAAGACATGTTTATGATGATCATGTGGGATCAGACATGACATATGATAATTTTAAAACTCTGTGTAATATATGTTGGAAAGAAAAATATGATTATCTTACTATAAACAAAGAAGAAGAAAATGTTTATAGTGGCAAGTACAAACGCAATTTTAAAGAAATATTAGAAATACAAATAACATGAACATGAACATGAAAACATGAACATGAAAACATAAAAACATGAACATGAACATGAAAACATGAACATGAACATGAAAACATAAAAACATGAACATGAACATGAACATGAAAACATGAACATAAAAACATGTACATGAACATGAAAACATGAACATGAATTTTATGTTATATAAATGGATGAAAAACTAGCTAAGAAACTTATAGAATCACGTAAAAAAGCAAAGGCTGCGTTTGACACGTACCATCACACAGAAGAAACTAAAGAGCAAAACTTAAAAAAACAATATAAACCAATTACTAAGGAATTAGTGCCCATAAAAAGTTCTATAGATGACCAAGTTAAATATCAACAGGAATTGAAAAGGTTTGTAGATAAATAAATTGAGTATTATCAGAAGCAACTAAATGAATTAAAACAAATTAAACATAATTTCATGTTAAAGGCAAAACCAGAATCGCAATTATCTATTGATGAAATTCAACCAGGAACAATAAGAGATAGAGTATTGGGTGAAAAAAAAATTAGGTGATGTATACCTTTCAAAAACAGACAAGGCAAACATAGATGAAACATTTGGAATCAATCGAAGTAATAGTCGTATTGGTAATAAAAATGTACTAATAACATACTACGATCCACATTCTATTAGCATCCATAAGTTTGGTAAAAATGAAAATTGAGTTGAATTCACAGTACCGTCTTCACCTGGTATATGGAGTTTATTAACTGAAAAGGAACTTAAAGGCTATACAGAACATGATTTAGCTAACTACAAGAAAATTTTAATATATTCTGATTGCATAAAAAGAGCTGATCAACCATCAAAACCAAGATCAAGTAAAAGCATCAAGTACACCAATATTATTAAACCAATATGGAATGAATATAAAAAACAATCTCCAAGCAAAAAGAAACAAAGACAACAAATGCAAGACGAAGCTAGATCACAATCACCAGAATTTCCTCAATCAGAAGTATTATCAGATATTTCAGATGTACCAACAACACCCACATCACCCCCATCACAATATCATTCGTTGGAAGACATAACTTCAACACCAAAAAGAGGGGGTAAAATTAAACCCCAATTCAAAAAATATAAAGAAAATGTGGAATATAAATACTGGAATGATAAAACAGAATTAGAAGAACGGTTAAAATTTCTTGAAGCTGAAAAAGCTGCTGGTAACGATAATGTACGAAATGAAATTATGAATATCAAAGAAGAGTTAAATGAAGAAAAGAAGTTTATATACAGTGATTGGTTTTAGTCGCAGACCAAGTCTATCGCAGACAAGTCTGCTCTCGCTGACGCTGCTTTAGCTGACGCTAATTATTTTATTGTAATAAATGGATGGATTTGGTAATGTTATTAATGATTACTCCGATTATTTTATATTCCAAAGAGGCGTAAAAGGCGAGCCAGGAATTGGCTTTAAATTAACAAGTGATGGTAATTATGATATTCAAAACAAGAGATTATGCAACGCACGAGATCCTGAAGATGATACAGACGCTTGTACTAAATAGTATGTTTCTAAAGTTCTAAAAATAGTATACAAGAAGTTGATAATAAATATTATTCAAAAACAAGTGAAATAAACGCTGCAACAGTAGCAAAATTTAATGAAAATAATTAAAAACTTAAAGAATTCGGTGATAATACCGAAAAAATAATGAATTTGAAATTCAGTAAAATTAATAAACTAGAGAAAAGTATAAGAGAATTACTTAATTTACTTAAAGATGTGAATGATTTAATTCAAGTATTTGCTACTAATATAAATGATATAGTAAAAACAAATAATGAAAAATCAACGGTAACTAAACAAATGTCTGTTACATTTGTTCAAACAGTAATCACAACAATGCAAATATTTGCAGATAATGTTAGTAAAATAATAAAATTAAAACTTGACACAATTAAAAGTTTTTGAGTAATAAATGGGTGAATTAATGTATTGTCTTAAATGCAAGTCACAAACAAATTCAACTAGCGTTACTAAAACAGTAACTAAAAACAACCGTCCACTGTTACAAGCAAAGTGTACCAAATGCGGATCAAAGAAATCAAAGTTTATTAAAAAAATTTAAGTCGCAGACCAACGCTAGATGATATTAGAGAACAAATTGCAAATGAATTACATAAACCTCTAAGACGTAAATTTCAGACACGTAAAGTAATATCACGTGGCATTGATGATTTATGGCAAGCTGATTTAGTTGAAATGATTCCGTATTCAAGAGTTAATAAAGGGTATAAATATTTACTAACTGTAATTGATGTGTTTTCTAAATATGCTTGGACAAAACCTGTTGAAAATAAAACTGGTAAAAGTATAACTAACGCATTTAAATCAATAGTTGAACAAGGACGTGTACCGAAAAATCTTCAAACTGATCAAGGGCTAGAGTTTTACAATAAAGATTTTCAAGCGTTAATGAAAGAAAATAATATTAATCATTATTCAACAAGTTGATTGGGAAGAAATATCAAAGTATCAAAAATTAACAGAAAACTTTATTAGAGAGTTTCAAGATAAAGTTGATTGGGAAGAAATATCAAAGTATCAAAAATTATCAGAAAACTTTATTAGAGAGTTTCAAAATAAAGTTCATTGGCATAATATATCAGAACATCAAACATTGTCCTTTATAAGTGAGTATAAAAATAAAATTAATTGTCGTTTTATTTCACTAAAACAAACATTGTCAGAATCCTTAATAAGTAAGTATAAATATAAAATTAAGTGGCGTGATATCCCTTATAAAAAATATACGTTCTCAATAGAATTTTTAAATAAGTTTAAAAACAAAATACCTAGAGACAGTTATAATATGTTGTTAAAAAAATATAATAAAGTAATATTTTTACAAAGAATAATAAAAGAGTATTTATATAAACCAGATGGTAAAATGTATATTAAAACTATGCATCATTTTAATAGTATAACATATTAACATAAACTTTATTATTATAAATGAAGAACAACAATAAATCATACTACCAAAAATTATCAGAATCTTTCATTAGAGAGTTTAAAGATAAAGTTGATTGGGAAGGAATATCACGACGTCAAGTATTATCGGAAGAATTTATTAGAGAGTTTCAAGATAAAGTGGAATGGTCAAACATATACAACCAAAAATTATCAGAAGATTTTATAAGAGAGTTTCAAGATAAAGTTGATTGGGATGGTATATCACATCAAACATTATCAGAAGATTTCATAAGAGAGTTTCAAGATAAACTTGATTGGGATGGAATATCAGAAAGTCAAACATTATCAGAAGATTTCATTATAGAATTTAAAGATAAAGTTGATTGCCTTGGATATCAATTGAACAAAAATTATCAGAAAACTTTATAAGAGAGTTTCAAGATAAAGTTGATTGGAAAGAAATATCATGGAGTCAAAAATTATCAGAAGATTTTATAAGAGAGTTTACAGATAAAGTTGATTGGGAAAAATATCACGACGTTAAGTATTATCAGAAGACTTTATAAGATAGTTTCAAGATAAAGTTGATTGGATAGGAATATAATTTAATCAAGTGAACTCACCCCTTTAAATAATCAACAAAACACCGTTTATATAAGTGAACCAGGTTTGTACTCATCTTCTAAACTTCCAAAAGCAAAAGAATTCAAAATTAATATTTATAAATTATATTAACAAATTTTATTTGTAATAACTGGAATCAGTTGTAGACATTATAAACAACAACTTGGTATTCAATAATAATCAAATAAATTATCTAGCAGATAAAGATAACAATCCTTGGTTCAAGGCAAAGGATGTTGCTGAAATATTGGGATATATAAATTCAAGAGATGCTATTATTAAGCATATTGATACAGAAGACCGAACAATATATGAACATATAAGGGAGTCGCAAAACGCGACCCCCTTCAATAGCCAACCAAATACTATATATGTTAATGAATCAGGTTTATATTCACTAATACTATCTTCTAAACTTCCAAAAGCAAAATAATTTAAGCGGTGGGTTACCTCTGAAGTCTTACCCTCAATAAGAAAATATGGAGAATACAAGATAGAGTCCAAGTACAAGACTATAGTGAACAATCTGAAAAGTAAAGTAGAATCTTTAGCGGTAAAGGTTAATGAAATACAGCGTGATGTAGTTTCGAAACCATGCAATTCAAACAAACATCATCAGTTTATACTTATTGAAAAAAATCATTTGTGGGAATATCCTTATTATGTGCTTCGAATTCAGAAGCGGACAGCTAATAATCGTATTAAGGTACTAAAAACTGTCTACCCAGACATGGAAGTTATACTTAGTCTTGAGTATAATCCAAATAGTATTAATTTATATAACAAATTGAAAGAAACTATTGATATGATATATTATGGAAATCACTTTGAAACAAGTCTTTCTCAACACGAGTTGCTGTATGAAATAATGAGAAATGTAAATCGTCACTAATTTTTCTCTAATAAATGGCGAATAAGGAGACACTGTCAGAATATGCGCTTAGCTTAAGACAACGTATAGATAAACTAATTGAAACTGAAACTGATTGGTCTAATAACAATTTTAAAGATTTTAAGAAACAAATTACTAATTTTATAATTCTATTAGACAGAACAAATAAAACAAATCTAACCGAATATGTTCTTAGCTTAAAACAGTTTGTTAATGAACTAATTGAAACTGAAGGTGGAGAGCTTAATAACGACAATTTAAACTTTTGTAGAAACTTAATAAATCAACTAGATATGACAAATGAAAATATTACCAATGATAATGCAAATGACACTACAAATCCATTGAGCACACAGATTGAAGATATTAGTAACACTGTTAAAGATACAAATATTCGAGTAAAAGCAATAGAAAAGTATTTGTATACGAATTTTGAAAGTGAAACCGAATCAAATAATACAGAATCAGACGTAGAATCAAATAATGAAGAGTCTGTTGAGAATTCAGTTACTGAGGCACCAGTAGTTGAGGAATCAGTTACTGAGAAATCATTAGTTGAGGAATCAAATAATGAAGAGTCTGTTGAGAATTCAGTTACTGAGGCACCAGTAGTTGAGGAATCAGTTACTGAGAAATCAGTAGTTGAGGAATCAGTTACTGAGAAATCAGTAGTTGAGGAATCAGTTACTGAAGAAGATGAATAAAAAAATACAATAACTCCAGAATTTGTTCTAGGAGCGCTAAGAGGTGTTAGATTTAGTGATAATGTTAAAATACATTATATGTTTACTTGGAATTATGCTTATAGAGCAAGTCGTAAAGGTATTTGGCATCTATATGCTGTAGATCGTGAGAGATTTCAACAACGTATTAATAAATGTTCAATTATTATTACTCCAGTGTTAAACAATAAATTAAATAAATAACATTTTTAGTATTCCAGATGCTCGGGTTATAGATATTGATGAACAAGTCTATGAAAAATGTAGACAGTGTTTAGAATATTCATTCGAAAATTCAGCTCATGTACCACAATGCGTTAATTGTAATTTTCATGTAATTAATAAACAAAACAAGAAATTATTTATTAAACGCGTAGATAAAATGAAATATGTTGAAAAATTAGTTCAGAATTATCGAATTGTAATTAAACCTAATTTTTATACATCTCTTAATGCTACTACTAAAGATGAAATAATTCAAAAATATCCATATTTGCTTAGCTATTTATATACAAGTGGTTATAGAAATAATGTATCACATAAATATTTCATAAACAAATTCTTAGCGTCAGCTGAAGTAGACTCCAGTCACAAGCCACAGAAAATTCACAACGAAAATGATAAGTTGTGGAATGAATTTTTGGCTAAATATATGTTTTCTTATAAAAAATATTAACAAAATTTTTCTCTTATAAATGACTACTGAAAATAATGTCAATAGTTACATGCAAGAATATCGCAAGAAAAATAAAGACAAAATAAATAAATATATGCGTAAATATTACAATGAAAACACAGAAGAGTGTACTTGTGGTGAAACAGTAAAAAAACAACATTTAAAACTTCATAAAGAAAGTAATAAACACTATGGTAAATTGTACTTAAAAGAAAAGGAGTCCGCACATAAAGATACGCTTAATTTAGTGTGAATGGGGTTAAAATTTTCTGCATTCTCTAATTAGTACCTAAAATTGAAAGATTGAAAAAGTATTCACAAATTTATTTTGTAATAAATGGAGATGAATAATATTAAATTGGAAGAACTCCGATTGCCCGAGCTATACAACATAGCAAAATCATTGGGAATACAGTATATTAAAAAATATAATAGATTGGAATTAATTAATAAAATTATAGATCAACAAAGCCAAGATAGAGAAATCAATGACATTTTTCCATTCGATGATATGTTATATGAAAAACCGAAGAAAGAAAGAATGCAAAGAGTAAAGTGTGATGTGTGTGGAGAATATATTAAGGAATCCCGTATGCACTCGCATAAAGTACGCCATAATCCTGAGCCAGACTTTATTTTAGTGGATAGTGTTTATAAAAGTCGATTATTAACCTATCAGCATAATAATACAGAAATTAATGTAGACATATATGAATTTAGTGAAAGAAAAAGCAGTAAATGTAATTAGAAACGCTTTGAGTATGCATAAGAATATTAAAATTAGTTTAAATATGGAATGTAAATTTAAGAAATTAAAAGATCCCAGTATAACAATGTTAAATCCATTTCAGTTTAATAATGTGATATTAAGAGAAGAGGATGATTTATCTCAATATTGGGATAATCAGAAGGTTTTATTCATAGCAAGATGTGATGAAATGGAAGCAAGAGGATCAGACTGGGTACTAGAATCTGTAATTTGTATAAGAATTAATATAAATAAATATACTCCGTTAAGCGGGAAATCATATATTGAATTACCTACATGGATTAAAAATAAAGAAGCCTGTGTTAATGTTAAAAACAATGATGATAAATGCTTTATGTATAGCGTGATATCGTGCTTATATCCTGTAAATTATAAAGACCATCCATACAGGGTGTCTAAATATAATAAAGCGGAATATATAAATGAATTAAATTTTGAAGGAATAAATTTCCCTGTTAAAATTCAAGACATACCAAAATTTGAGAAGCATAACAAAATTAATATTACTGTGTTCAGTTATGAAGGTAAAACATTTTATCCGTTATATCACAACAACAAGGATTTCTATAATAGGAATATAGACTTATTATATTTTGGAAATAAAACAAAAAATCATTATTGTTGGATTAAGAACCTAAGTAAGTTATTAAATAATCAACTGGAAATAAATAGAAGTATAAAATATTTCTGTAGGAGATGTTTAAATTATGTTGCAAGAACTGAAGAATATTTGAAGAAGCATCAAGAAATTTGTTTTAGCAATGAACCATGTGTTCCAGTAATGCCTTTAAATAAATATGTTTGCAGTAAATGCGCTCACTCTTGTAATAATCAAAATTTGATAAAAGAGCATATGGCAGAATGCCCTGGATTTATAGAGGGGATAAACATTGTGAAAAAACACATAACTGAAGGTTTAACATATAAGGATGGGATTATAACAATTAAACCAGTAACAAAATTTAAAAACATTCAAAGAATGCAAAGACATCCTTTTGTAATTTATGCAGATTTTGAATCACTTTTAAAACCTATTCAAACATGCATGCCTGATCCTGAAAAACCATATACAATTAAAAAACAATCTCATATTCCGTGTGGATATGGCTTATATGTTAAGAGTATTAATGATTATGATAATCAATATCAAAGTTATAGAGGTGAAAATGCTGATAAACACTTTATAAATTCAATATCAAATCTTGCTAAAACAATATATAAGTTATTAAAATCAAATAGACCTATAACAGATGTGCAATTAAAAGAATATGACAAGGCAAAAATATGTTATCTTTGCGAAAATGAATTTTCAGCTGAAAATTCAAAACTTAAAGACCATGATCGTATAACTGGAAAATATAGAGGGGCGGCATGTAATGACTGTAATTTAAAGTGTAAACAACCCATATTTATTCCAATTATATTTCATAATTTGTCTGCATATGACTGCCACTTGTTTGTAAAGAATTTGGGTGAAGATAAGAGTAACTTGAATCTAATTCCTAGTAATGAAGAGAAGTATATATCTTTCAGCAAGATTTTGAAAATGGAAGATAATGGATACATTCATTTAAGATTTATTGATTCATTTAAGTTTTTAGCAAGTAGTCTAGATACGTTATCGTCTAATCTAGAACCGGATCAAATAAGAGAAACAGCAAAATACATTTCAAATAATGATTTTGCGTTTTGTTTAGGAAAGATAAAAACGCTAAAATAATTAGAAAAGGAATTTACCCGTATGAATATATGGATTCTTGGGATAAATTTTCAGAAACAGAACTGCCCCCAATAGATAAATTTTATTCTTCGTTAACATCACAAGAAATATCCCCAGAAGAATATGAGCATGCACGGAAAATATGGAACTATTTTAAAATTAAAAATTTAGGAAAATGGCACGATTTATACTTAAAATTAGATGTTTTGTTATTGGCTGATGTGTTTGAGAATTTTAGAGATTTATGTATACATAAAAGTTATGGGTTAGACCCTGCTTGGTATTATACAACACCAGGATTTGCTTGGGATTGTATGTTGAAATATACAAAAATTGAACTGGAGTTATTAACTGATTATGAAATGTACATGTTTTTTGAGAAGGGAATTAGAGGAGGAATATCTCAATGTAGTAATAGATATGCAAAAGCAGATGAAAACACACAACTTGCTTATATTGACGCTAATAATTTATATGGTCATTCCTTATCCCAAAAATTACCTCAAAAAGACTTTGAGTGGATGACTTCTGATGAGCTTCAAGATATTAATAAAATATTAGCGTCAGATCATGATACAGAATATGTTTTAGAAGTTGACTTATCATTTCCAAAAAATCTACACGATAAATTTAACGATCTTCCTTTAGCTCCAGAGAACAGAATACCTCCTGGTGGTAAAGTATCAAACTTTGTCATTTCTATAATATAAATAATTATGTGATTCATTATAAAATATTACAGCTTTACTTAAGTTTAGGAATAAAAATTGATAAAATACATAGAGGTTTGAAATTCACACAATCGAATTTCATAGCACCATACATAGAATTTAATACAGTGCAAAGACAAAAAGCAAAAAATGATTTCGAAAAAGATTTCTGGAAACTTATTTCCAACGCAGTATTTGGAAAGTACATGCAATCAGTTAGAAAGCAGCAGAATATAAAATTATATTCAGATGAGCAAAAATTACAGAAAGCAATAAACAAACCTAATTTTAAACGCAGAACAATATTTAGTGAAAATCTAGTAGCAGTTCATAAATATAAAACCAAGGTATTATTTAATAAACCTATTTATATTGGACAGACCGTGTTGGATTTATCAAAATTATTAATTTATGATTTTAAAACATGCTTATTTGAGCAAAAAGAATTTCATAATAAACAAACAGTAATAAGAAGTTACAAACATGATATCTTCACTGAAGAAGTAAATAAAAAATCATTAAGTTGGAAGGATGATAAAAGATACTTACTTGATAATTCTACAGATACATTGGCTCATGGACATTACTCAATTTCAGAATTAGTTGCACTTTAGATTTTTGTATTATATCCCTTCATCATCAATGTAGACGGACACAGTTCCATTTCGCACGACCGCGGTAACCGCGAAGACAGTTTCAAACACAAGAACAGCAAGGACAGTTTTCAAACGCGAGAAAAGCAAGGACACTTTTCAAACGCAAGAACACCTAAAATCTCTCAAAGAATTTGCGCGTCGGGTAGCAACGCTCGTCATTTACATTCCCCAATCCCCCAAAATGAGGTGGCGTCCCCCAATTGCAAGTGGCAGATGGATTGGTAAAAACAAGCTGAATCGATCTAATTTAGCACATTTTTACTATTTTTTTTTCATCTTTAAAAATCTCCCAATTTCAGGTGGCGTCCCAGTAACATTTTCTACACTACTACAGTTATATTATCAAAATGTACGTGGTATGAATTCCAAGCTGGATGACTTTTTTAACAATTCGTGTTGCACTAATTTTGATATCATCACATTGACAGAGACATGGCTCCAAAGCTCTGTTTATGATAGCGAGTTGTTTAATACTTCTTACAAAGTGTATAGATGTGATCGCGATCTATCTAGAGCTGGCAAGAGTCGAGGTGGAGGTGTGTTGTGTGCTGTACATAGCAAATTCACGTCGTCCTTGGTACATCTTAATCTTAATCCCTTATCTGTTGTTGATATTGTCTGTATTCGAGTTAAAATAACTACTGGCAATTATTTCTTCGTTGTTGTCGTTTACTCTCCTCCCCCTACCTCCCTTGTTCAACAAAATTATATTTATGATTGCATTGAATCAATTCCAGGCATTATGTATAGCGATTTTGTTATCCTGGGTGACTTCAATATTTCCAGTTTGTCTGATTTTTATACTCACTCAACAACCAATAATGTCACTATCTCTTTTGTGAACTTCTATAATTTTTTGAATGCCTCACAGTATAATTTTGTCCGCAACATTGACAATAGGCTGTTAGATATTGTTTTGTCCAATGTATGCTGTTCTGTATCACGTGATCTGTGTCCTTTATTAATTGAAGATAATTATCATCCTGCCCTTAATGTCACATTTCAAATTTCTCCTTCCATTCCTAATTCCTCATTTGACACCTCGATTCCTAACTACAATTTCCAGTTGGCGAACTATTTACTTCTCTACAACCTTTTGAATTCAACTGATTGGAATGTTTTATACGAATATGATCAAGTTGATGATGCTTACTCTAGATTTTATACTATATTATATAATATCATGAACCAATGCATTCCTAAATCTATTAGAAAAACCTCCAAATACCCTCCTTGGTTTACTAAATCCATTATTTCAGATATTAAACTAAAAGATAAATATTATAAGCTGTATAAACAAACCAAATTCATTCTATATTACACCAACTTTAAAGCACTTCGCTCTAAAATTAAGAGTGACATAAAATCTGCGCATCAGAAGTATTTAAACTCTATACAGGCTAATATCTCAGATGAACCTTCTAAATTCTGGTCTTATGTTAATTCTAAATCAAATACCTCTCGTATTCCAGGCCGACTATATTTAGATGATAATTACTTTGACTCTACGCCATCTATTGTTCAAGCTTTTGCTACTTATTTCTCTTCTGTTTATGAACATGACCCCCTGCCTCCTTCCCCTGCTCCACCCCTCTCTAATGATACTTCCTCTGACTTTATTTCCATCAACGTCATATCAGAAACGGACATTCGTTCAGCTATAAATAGTCTTAAATCCTCTCGCAATCCTGGTCCTGATTACCTACCTAGTTTTATTCTTAAAGGCTGTTGTGACATATTTGTGAAACCCTTACATATTTTATTTAACCTCTCTTTGTCTACTAATACTTTTCCGTCTACTCTAAAAACTACTTTTATCACCCCTGTTTTCAAATCTGGTGATAGTGCAAATATAGCAAATTACCGTCCCATAGCCATTATCTCTAATATCTCCAAAGTATTTGAAAAAATTCTATACAACTTTATGTATTCTAACGTACGTCACAAATTTTCTGACGATCAGCATGGCTTTATGCAAGGAAGATCGACTGTTACCAACCTTGCCAACTTTACAGAATTCTTGACTAACTCCCTGCGAAACAATTCACAAATAGATGTCATATACACTGATTTTGCTAAAGCTTTTGATAAAGTTAATCATCAAATACTAGTAGATAAACTTGTTTATAATTTTAAATTTTCTTATAACTTATCTCATCTTATTTGTTCTTACTTATATAATCGGAAGTTGCTTGTACGTTACAATAACCACTCTTCCCTCTCTTTCACTGCTACCACTGGTATTCCGCAAGGATCTAATCTTGGTCCACTTTTATTCAACCTGTTTATTAACGATGTCACTGATAACATAAAGTATTCTAAATGTCTTCTCTATGCCGATGATATCAAAATTTTTAAAGTTATAAATTCTCTTGATGACTGCCTTCTGCTTCATCAAGACATTGACGCCATTCTATCTTGGTCTTCCACTGTCAAACTTTTCTTCAATGTTAGTAAATGTAAAGTTATGTCATACTCTACTAAGCAATCGTCCATTATTTTCAACTATCAAATGAATAATGTGTCGCTGTCTCGGGTATCTCAAATTAAAGATTTGGGGGTGCTCTTTGATAATAAACTTCAATTTACCTGTCATGTGAGGGAGATTGTTAAATCATCCTACCGAAATTTGGGTTTTATTATTCGCAACACTCGTAACTTCAATAAGATCGTCGCCCTCAAATCTCTATACTATTGTTTTGTTCGTGCAAAACTCGAATACTGTTTTTTAGTGTGGAATCCACTTTACAAGAACTCGATTAGAGCTATTGAATCTATACAAAGGAAATTTTTACGTCATTGTTGGTTCAAATTTTCTAAACCAGCATATCTATCTGATTTTTTCCACTATAATGAGTCTCTACTCGAGTTCAAAATGATATCACTTGAGAGTCGTCGTAGCATTCTGACTTGTAACTTTCTTTATAAACTATTAAATAATGCTATCGATGACTCTTACCTGTTATCATTATTTTGTATTAATGTGCCACGTAATTGCTACCCGAGACAGATAGTAACGTTCGCTGTGAGTACTGCCAGAACTAATTATGAGGCAAGGAGCCCTGTTAGGTATATGTGTGCTACTTTCAATCAAATAAACCTACAATTGTATAATATTGATATATTTTGTGATACTTTGCGTATATTTAAGGACAAATTATTTAGGAATTTTCTGTTTGATATGGAACACAAATAGTTGTTAATTTTGTTAAGTCACAGCTTCATACTTTTTTGATTTATTAATTTATACTTGTTTTGTTATACATGGTAACGTATGTTTTGTTGTTATTTTTTGTATTGTTTTTTCATACGCCCTCTGTAATTGGGACTTTGTCCTGTAGAGAGCTTAATAAATAAATAAAAAAAAAAAAATATGTATTTCTCACATTCGGGCGCTATAAATTAGTCACTTATACGCCTTAAATAATTCGACTAGGAAACCGGCAGTACGACATTGTAAAAACTGCGGCTCGGTGTGACCAGTGCTAAGCTTCAACTAGGAACGTAATGCAGACAAAGAAGAAGAAGAAGGTAAAAATACTATACTTAAATTTTTAATACGACTTTATTTCTAAAATATTAATATAGTCTAGAGAATTAGCTTTGTTTTAAGAGAATGTTCCAATTATTATGAATAAAATCGTCCCATATAATGTGAGAGAAAAGTGTATTATTAAGGCAGTAATCAGACAAGAGAGGAAATTACATTCTACACCGCAAATACATATACGTTACTGTAAATGATTTCGAAAATTTTATGGATGCAATCCAGATGCTTCTGATAAATGAACATGTAACATTTTTAGGTGATTTCAACGTACCTTATTATAATTTGTTATTATAATAACAAATTAATAAATTGTACAAAATCTTCTTCGCAGCACAGCTTATGTGAATTACTGAATCTCACCCAGCATAATAACGTACGCAACATGGAACTAAATACTCTAGATCTTGTATTTTCGAATTTGACGGGCAATTTTTTGGTTGAGAAAATTAACTTACCATTTGTCCCTGAAGATCGTTATCATCCGGCACTTGAAATTGATTTTAATTTTGTATTCTCTCAGAAGTTACCTAACTTTCCACTTTCTAATAACGTACGTTATAATTTTCGCAAAGCAATCATGCTCTCAGTAACATGGATTGGTCGAATTTATATATTTTTGATAATGTTGATGATGCACTTAATTTATTTTATGTAATGCACTACGAAAAGTTAGATAGGTCTGTTCCGAAATTCTCTAATGCGAAGTATAATTTTCCTATTTGGTTTACTTCTCGCATAAAATCATATATAAAGACTAAAAATTATTATAGGAATAAGTGGAAATCAACCAAGAATCCCTATTATTTAATTGAATTTAAAAGATTACGGACCCTGGTCAAATTTGAAGTTAAGGAAGCTTATAATTCTTACCTTCGGTATGTCGAATACAATATTAAAAGTACTTACCATTTGTCCCTGAAGATCGTTATCATCCGGCACTTGAAATTGATTTTAATTTTGTATTCTCTCAGAAGTTACCTAACTTTCCACTTTCTAATAACGTACGTTATAATTTTCGCAAAGCAATCATGCTCTCAGTAACATGGATTGGTCGAATTTATATATTTTTGATAATGTTGATGATGCACTTAATTTATTTTATGTAATGCACTACGAAAAGTTAAATAGGTCTTCTCCGAAATTCTCTAATGCGAAGTATAATTTTCCTATTTGGTTTACTTCTCGCATAAAATCATATATAAAGACTAAAAATTATTATAGGAATAAGTGGAAATCAACCAAGAATCCCTATTATTTTATTGAATTTAAAAGATTACGGACCCTGGTCAAATTTGAAGTTAAGGAAGCTTATAATTCTTACCTTCGGTATGTCGAATACAATATTAAAAGTACTTACCATTTGTCCCTGAAGATCGTTATCATCCGGCACTTGAAATTGATTTTAATTTTGTATTCTCTCAGAAGTTACCTAACTTTCCACTTTCTAATAACGTACGTTATAATTTTCGCAAAGCAATCATGCTCTCAGTAACATGGATTGGTCGAATTTATATATTTTTGATAATGTTGATGATGCACTTAATTTATTTTATGTAATGCACTACGAAAAGTTAGATAGGTCTGTTCCGAAATTCTCTAATGCGAAGTATAATTTTCCTATTTGGTTTACTTCTCGCATAAAATCATATATAAAGACTAAAAATTATTATAGGAATAAGTGGAAATCAACCAAGAATCCCTATTATTTTATTGAATTTAAAAGATTACGGACCCTGGTCAAATTTGAAGTTAAGGAAGCTTATAATTCTTACCTTCGGTATGTCGAATACAATATTAAAAGTACTTACCATTTGTCCCTGAAGATCGTTATCATCCGGCACTTGAAATTGATTTTAATTTTGTATTCTCTCAGAAGTTACCTAACTTTCCACTTTCTAATAACGTACGTTATAATTTTCGCAAAGCAATCATGCTCTCAGTAACATGGATTGGTCGAATTTATATATTTTTGATAATGTTGATGATGCACTTAATTTATTTTATGTAATGCACTACGAAAAGTTAAATAGGTCTTCTCCGAAATTCTCTAATGCGAAGTATAATTTTCCTATTTGGTTTACTTCTCGCATAAAATCATATATAAAGACTAAAAATTATTATAGGAATAAGTGGAAATCAACCAAGAATCCCTATTATTTTATTGAATTTAAAAGATTACGGACCCTGGTCAAATTTGAAGTTAAGGAAGCTTATAATTCTTACCTTCGGTATGTCGAATACAATATTAAAAGTACTTACCATTTGTCCCTGAAGATCGTTATCATCCGGCACTTGAAATTGATTTTAATTTTGTATTCTCTCAGAAGTTACCTAACTTTCCACTTTCTAATAACGTACGTTATAATTTTCGCAAGGCAATCATGCTCTCAGTAACATGGATTGGTCGAATTTATATATTTTTGATAATGTTGATGATGCACTTAATTTATTTTATGTAATGCACTACGAAAAGTTAAATAGGTCTGTTCCGAAATTCTCTAATGCGAAGTATAATTTTCCTATTTGGTTTACTTCTCGCATAAAATCATATATAAAGACTAAAAATTATTATAGGAATAAGTGGAAATCAACCAAGAATCCCTATTATTTTATTGAATTTAAAAGATTACGGACCCTGGTCAAATTTGAAGTTAAGGAAGCTTATAATTCTTACCTTCGGTATGTCGAATACAATATTAAAAGTAACCCTGTCGAATTATGGAAGTTTGTAAATATGAAAAAAACGTGTTACACGTATTCCTAGCAAAGTACACGATGACAAATCAGAATATACAACACCTAGTGAAATTGTCGATGGTTTTGCTAAACATTTATCTAACCTATTTTCTATTAGTTTTGATTCTAACGCTACAGATGTTCTTGGTAATAATTCCTCTTTCATTCTTAGTCCGGTAGTTGAGGATGATATTATCCCTTTATTGGCTTCGTTACCAAACAAAATAACTTCTGGTGAGGATGAATTGCCTAGCTTTCACTTAAAATATTGTAAATTTATTTTTGCTAGACCTCTATCTTTCATAATAAATTTGGCTACTACTAATTCCACCTTCCCTGATCGTTGTAAAAGAACTCGTATAATTCCGATGTTTAAAAAAATTGATAAAACCTGCATAAAAATATATCGTCCTATCTTCATTTTAAATAATTTCAGTAAGATCTTTGAAATGTTAAATTATAATTTCATTTACTCAAATATTCGCTCTCGCCTAGCTTCTGAACAACAGGGTTTCATAAAACATCGCTCAACTGTCACTATTCTTGCTTGTTTCAAACAGTATGACTGCGAGTCGCTTGACATTCGTGGTCAGGTTGATACTATATACACGGATTTTTCTCGCGCTTTCGACTCCATTGACCATGGACTTTTGATAGGAAAAAATAGTACTATTGGTGCAGCACCAGGTCAGGTATAACTTCTACATTCTTATCGTACCAATTGTATCTGCTGCGTTTTCTACAATGGTTACTCCTCCTTTAATTTAATCGCTACAACTGACGTTCAACAGGAGTCGAACCTGGGCCCCCTGTTATTTATTATATTTATCGATGAACTGATTAATATATTTTCTTGTCCAGTGTTAGCATATTCTAATGATCTTAAAATTTTAAAAAATATTTCAACACTTAAAGACGCTGATGATTTACAAACTAATATAAATTCCCTAATAAAATGGCATAATTTCAATAGACTTCCACTTAATATAAATAAATGATGTGTGGTGTCTTATTCTAATACGAAAATTGTTATTCGGAAAGAATCTGTGAAAGACCTGGGCGTCACTTTTTCCTCAGATTTGAAATTTACACATTTATAATGTCTGTCAATCTGCTTGTAAAACTCTTGGGTTCTTAATAAGAATTTTCTAAACTCTTAACGACATCTCAGTTATAAAAACTCTATACTTTTATTTTGCGATTAGTAAGTTAGAATATTCAGTCCAGTAGGGACCAAGAAAAAAATTAGGGGGCAAATATTTTTTATCATTTTAATAATAAATAACAATGTTGTCAATATTAAATTTATTTGGTACCAAGCATATATAAATTTACGACTCACATCAGTCTATTACAACACGTCAAAAATTTCACATATAACACGTGAAATAACACAAAATCGGCGCCTCTTACTGTAACGTGCTATAATACAGTCGAGCGTCTCGTACAGCACGAGTCTTTTACAACGCGAAACGAGGTAGCGCGTGCTGTAAGAGATTCTAATGTATAAATAATAAATAAAATCAATCATATTCTTTCAAAATATAACAAAAAATGTTCTCTAATATAATTAAAATAAAATATAATAAATACAAAATACAGCAGTGATTTAGTTATACTAATTTAATCCTTCGGTTTTTATTTAAACTTCCAAATTTGTCTACAACTTCATTAAGATCTATTAACTTTGATATATCTTTTTCTCCACTTAAAATACTAATGTTGTTTAATCTTTCATTTGTCATTCTTGTTCTTAAATAACTTTTAATTTTAATTTAAGAGGAAAATGACCTTTCACAAGAAGCTGTTGATACAGGTATTAAAATACAAACTTTTACCAAATTATATATGCATTCAAATGCTTGCTTATATTGCTCAACGAATGGCAGAAACTCCATGAGTGATTTAATATTTTTATTTTCCTCCCTACACAAAAGTTTCTTAACTAGCGTTATTTCTGAGTCTAAACAATCACAACTTTTGTTATAATGTTCAGCTAATTTAGTGAAATGAATTATATTGAGGAATAAATCATCTGTGCGGTCAAAAGCTTGTAATGATTTTAAAATAGTAGAATTTTTTGTAAATCTTTACTTTAATTCAATTATAATTTTATCTAGTATAGGGATGTATAACTTAAGATTGACAACATCTTACTCATTTTTTACTTCTATGTCTACAGAAACATCTACTTAACAATCTACTATAAACTCTTGTAACCTTTTTGGAATAGATTTCATTCTTTTTGGTTTGTCAAAAGAGACAAAAAAATATTATTTGCAGATTTCCATATAGAACATTCATTATCATTGTTTCGTAAGTTTTGAAATTCATTAATTGGAGATAATTAGATACAGCTGTAACTAATTTTAAAATTGTTATAAAAATAAGACGTAAAACAATAAATTCTTTATCAATTTGTAAAGTAATCCTTTTGCTTTACATCTTGTACCCTTTTTTACATCAGTTTTAGAAATAAGATTGTTTAATGTTTAAAAAATAGATTCAATTGTTTCTAAAACAGTCTCGCATGCTTTGAACTGAACAGTCCATCGCGTATCATATATCCTTTTTAATTCTCGAGCCTGTTTTCTGCGATAAACATGTTTTCGCGTATTTAAAAATAGAGGATGAATTGTAGAGTTTGACATAAATGTATATAATTTTTCAACATTAGAAAAAAAATAGCCGACTTTTTCAAACGATTGCAACAATTAACAACAACTAAATTTAATTTATGGTTAAAGCAATAAATATATACTGCTTGCGGAACAATACTTTTAATATGATTTTGAACGCCACCTAAATGACCACTGTAACACCCCTTCTCCCTTCACCAACTGAACCCGCCGTACAGCTGCCTGCCACACCCGTGCTGGAGTGGGAAGTTCCCTAGCATCAGCCGAGTCAGTAGAGATTGAGAAAACAAGTGCGACACTGTGCTACGCTATACCAGATTATTTTGTTATTATTATTATAAACATACATTTAATTATCGTAATATAAAGTTTGTTATGCAGAGCATCAAATCTTTTATTTAATTACTCGCTACCCACTAAACTTCCTTACAAATTGGCGCCCAACTATAGGCCGAGTTTAAAATAGAGTTTTGTGTACATGCAAATAAACATTTTGTAATAACGAACTGGGACAAAATCGTGATAGATTTCGGTTTCTCTGTGTAGTGCGCGTACCCCGTACGTCACCTCGCTTCACAAGTAAGCTGCGTCACGCGTCACAGTGAACGGTATTGTTGTCGTTCGGTTTCTTGTGCAGTGCGCGTACCCCGTGCGTCTCCGCGTCTCGCATGCCAGTTGCATGACGCATCCTAAAGCTGTGTTATCACTGC
The DNA here is from genome assembly GCA_947425015.1 of Pterostichus niger. Lineage (NCBI taxonomy): Eukaryota > Metazoa > Arthropoda > Insecta > Coleoptera > Carabidae > Pterostichus > Pterostichus niger. The sequence continues at coordinate 15,963,580 of OX380350.1, forward strand.
CGCGCTCTCCGTTCGACGTTCGCTCACAACATTGTTGCGTTAGACTAAATAAAACTTTGCGTATTAAACATTACGAGTGTTTACATATTGAATATGCCGCCTAAAGTAGATAAAGCAAACACAGACAGTGTACCAAATAATATAATGTTTACGCAGGAACAATTTCAACAATTACTACAACAATTCTCTGCGACCAGATCAAATGCTGATATCGCGAGTGTTAATCCGTTGCCCGTGCAAACAGCAGTACTTTCGGGGAATTTCGTAAATTGTACTTCAAGATTCAGTGGTGCTCCAGATGATGACGTAGAAGCATTTATAGATGCAGTTATCACATATAAAGAATGTGCCAACGTCAGCGACGATAATGCATACCGTGGAGTGACAATGTTATTGAATGGATTGGCTGCTACGTGGTGGAAAGGAGTGAAGGCTACAATAAAAGATTGGGAATCAGCCGTCACAGCGTTGAAGAATACTTATTCGCGCAAGTTGCCTCCATATTTGATATTTAGGCAAATCTTTGCACACGAACATAACAATGAACCAACTGAACAGTTTATATGCAACATACGTTCTCTAATTGCACAATTACCTTATGAAATGCAAGAGGAAATGCATATAGATATCATATACGGTTTATTAAATAAAAGTATACGACAGCGACTTCTACGATCAGAGATAAAAACATACGAGAATTTATTAGCTCGAGCTCGTGAGATTGAACAATCAATTAAAGAGTTAAAGACAGCAATAAATAAAACTGAAGATCAGAAATCACTTTCAGACAAAAATGAGAAAAAGTTTCGACCTAAATGCAACCATTGCAAATATTTTGGCCACACTGAGACAGAATGCCGGAAGGCAATGAAGAAGAAAGATAAGGAAGCAGTCCCGAATGCCTCTTCGATCACTCTTAGTAAACCTACAAATACAAACACTTCTACGAATGTTTTTAAATGTTTTGGATGTGGTACCGCGGGTTACATAAAGAGCAATTGCCCAAATTGTAATGCCAAGTCAGTGGAAACTGTAGAATTTAGTCTTGCGTCGGTGATATCTTCAGATGATGAACGTCCAATTGTTAAGATAAATATCGCAGATCATAATGGCATCGCATGTATTGACACAGAAGCTAAAGCAAGTTTAGCTGGTGTTAAACTGTATCGATTACTCAATGCAAAGAAGTTTCCGTTTCAAGAGCAACATCTGAAGTTGAAATTTGCAGATAGTAAAGAAGAAATAGTGTACGCCAAAATCTTTGAAGTAAACGTGGGACTTGAACAAAGAAAAATTCCAATTTCATTAATTGCGATACCCGATCACCACAACAGTAATATGCTTTTAGGCATAGATTTCATAAAATCAGCTGGAATGGTCATAGATATACCTAACCAACAGTGGTATTTTTCTGATGATCCGGAGACACGACATCCTTTTAAGAAGAAAGAAGATTTTGAAATATCAATATCCAATGTACATGCCCAAGAAGCTACATTGAGCCAAAAGGAGTCAACTCAATTATCATCTACGCAGAGGCAGCAATTGAATTCATTGCTCCACACTTACGCTGATGTATTTGCCGAAGGAAAAGAACACACGCCATTTGCAGAACATGCAATAAATTTAACTAGCGACGAACCGATAGCTTTTCCTCCATATCGGTTAAGTGAACCGAAAAGAAAATTTCTAGAAAAAGAAATTGACCACATGCTTAAGAACAATATCATTGAAGAATGTGAATCTTCTTACACAGCGCCCGTTGTATTAGTCCCAAAAGGAGGTAAAAAGGATGAATATCGAGTATGCATCGATTACCGTGGCATAAATTCCATCACAGTGCCTGATCGCTATCCCTTACCAAGGCTGGATGACTTACTCCATGAGGCTAAGAAGACAGCATTCATGACAACTCTGGACTTAAGGAGCGGGTATTGGCAAGTACCTGTCCGTTTAGCCGATCGCGACAAAACGGGATTCGTCACGCCATTCGGAAATTATCGATTTAAACGAATGCCATTTGGGTTGCGGAATGCCCCATCAACTTTCCAACGTTTAATCGACAAAGTGAAGTCAGGACTACGAAATGTCACAATTTTAGCTTATTTGGATGACATCATTGTCTTATCTTCAACATTTGAAGACCATATATCGGATCTAAAACAAGTATTTGAAAGACTTCGATACTTCAAACTACATGCAAATAGAGGAAAATGTACTTTTGTATGCCCAGAAGTGAAATACCTAGGTCATATTCTGACTCCTGATGGAATAAAACCTAATCCAGAAAAGATTACAGCTGTCAAGAAGATACCACCACCCAGAAACACACGTGAGTTACTCACCTTTATCCAGACTGTTTCTTGGTTTCGTAAATTCATTCCAGGATGTGCGGAAATTATGAGACCCTTGACAACACTAACAAGAAAAAATGCTGAGTGGAAGTGGAAAGAAGAACAAGATGAGGCGTTTGAAAAGATAAAAGAATTATTGACTTCACCTCCAATATTGCAGCAAGCTGACTATTCCAAATCCTTTGTTCTACGCACTGATGCTAGCGCCTACGCTATAGGTGCTGCCTTACTCCAGGGGGAGCCTCAAAAAGAATTACCTGTGGAATATGCAAGTAGACTTTTAACAAGTGCGGAGCGCAACTACAGCACGACGGAGAGAGAAGCCCTTGCAGTCGTATGGGCCGTCGAAAAATTCAAAGGTTATTTAGATTCAGTCCCAATAAAAATAATCAGTGATCATCAACCATTACGTTGGCTGATGTCCATCAAGTCCCCAAGTGGAAGACTTGCACGGTGGGCACTAAAGCTACAAGCTTATGATATACAGAGAAAGTATACCCCCGGGAAATGCAATGCTTTGGCCGACACACTATCTCGGTTACCAGTGGAAGAAGATACAGATGTATTTGAAGTTACAGTAGATCTGACTTCGGAGACATACGAGAAAACAAGAATGCTTCAAATGGAGGATTCAGATGTGAGGAAAACTATCAGAGATTTGGAAGATGTCCAGAACCCTGTGAATGCCAAGCACTGGTTGGAACGAGGCTACTTACTTTCTAACGGAGTACTCTACCGATACTTATCAGACGACGACAATGAACCCGAAGAGCCTGTTCAGGTAATTCCTGCTTCAAAAATTCCTGAAATTCTATTTGAGTCCCACGATTCGCTACTGGCAGGTCACTATGGCTGTGACAAAACTTACCAGAAAATAAAATCTCGTTACTATTGGCCTGGAATGCGCCGAGCGATATTTAAACACGTCAAAGAATGCTCTGAATGTCAGAAATTTAAACCAACCAATCAGAAAACTGCCGGTTTACTTCAAACACCAGTTTAGAACAGACGATTCGAAGTTTTAGCTATCGACCTCGTCGGACCGCTTCCAGAAACCGCTAATGGTGAACAATGGATCTTCGTAGTAGAAGATACTAGTACCAGATGGATTGAACTATTCCCTCTTAAACAAGCAACTGCAGAAGCATGTGCCAGATGTTTGATAGATGAAGTGATACTGCGATATGGAACACCGAGGAGAGTCATCAGTGATAATGGTGTGCAATTCGTGGGATATGTCATGCAAGTTGTTGCATATTCTTTAGGATTCAAACAAAATCTAACACCATCCTATCACCCAGAAGCCAACCCTGTAGAGCGGAAAAATAGGGATATTAAGACTCAGCTCGCTATATTAACCTGTCGGTGCCATGATCAATGGTCTGTATACTTACCAAGCATTCGCTTTGCGATGAATTCTTCCCGAAGTATTGCTACCGGATGCAGCCCAGCATATTTCACCTTTGGAAGAGAACTCAGAACACCCGAAGACGCAGAACGTGATCTGCGGGCTATCATCCAAAACGCACCATTTGTAGAACAAATAACGCCCTACTTGAGTACGTTTAGTGAAGCACTATTAGAAGCCCGAGAGAAATGTGAGCAGATGCAAGACCAAACCAAGGAAACAACAGATTCCAAACGGCGTCCTGCACCCAATTATTCTATCGGAGACCTTGTCCTAGTAGATGTTCATGCAACAAGCAAGTCCTCAAAATCCTATACCACCAAATTCGCTCCGAGACGTGTTGGTCCATATTCAATTGTCAAAGTTATTTCTCCTACAACTTATCTAATTGCTTTACCGGATGATCTAACTACTCCTCTTGGAGTATACCACTCTTCTGCTCTTACTCCTTACAGATCCAAACAAGGCTAGTCTACACCAGTGCCGATCAAGCCAATACGGAAGAGAGGGAGACCAAAGAAGCAGAACACAACCCAGTAATCGGACAACACTCAGAGACGATAGTGTTATCCAAAGGGGGAGGATGTAACACCCCTTCTCCCTTCACCAACTGAACCCGCCGCACAGCTGCCTGCCACACCCGTGCTGGAGTGGGAAGTTCCCTAGCATCAGCCGAGTCAGTAGAGATTGAGAAAACAAGTGCGACACTGTGCTACGCTATACCAGATTCTTTTGTTATTATTATAATCATACATTTAATTATCGTAATATAAAGTTTGTTATGCAGAGCATCAAATCTTTTATTTAATTACTCGCTACCCACTAAACTTCCTTACACCACTCATTACAGCAGCACCATCGTATCCGTATGCTATACAAGTGCTTAATGAAATATTATGTTCTTCTAATATTGCTTTTATATAAATTGCAAAACTAGCAGCATCTAGCATACCGTTTGCACTTTTAAACCCTAAAAGCCTCCCCTGAATTGCATTTTGATGTATGTACCGGACTATGACAGTTATTTGTTCATCTTTACTAAAGTCTTTTGTTTCGTCAGACATTATTGCAAAAAAAAATTATTCCTTTACTTCGTCTGAATTTTTTTTACGTACAATGGTCGCCATCATCATCATCATCTGTGGCGCTACAGCCCAAATCGGGCCTGGGCCTACCGGATACACCGAGCCGCGGTTTTGACACTGCCGTACTGCCGGTTTTCGTAGTCGAATGCTACATTATTTAAGGCGTATAAGTGAGTAGCTTATAGCGCCCGAGTGTGATAAATACATGTAACTGTATTTTATATTTTACAACAAATCCCACATTGTCGACAGGCGGGTTCGAACTGACGAACCTTGGTTCGGGTGACGTCACACTATGTTAAGAGATGTGCCTTAACACGCTCGGCCACCGCGCCTGGTCGCCATAATAGAAATTAATAAATTTTGGATATCATGGTGTAGGTATTTAGCATTCTTTGAACTATTCTGTAACTTGTTTTTGTACAAAGGTGTCATGTTTACTTATCAATAACATTAATTCTCTTAAATTACCTTCATTTAAATTTAAAACACTTTCATCGTGACAACGTTGAGCAATATCTTGCTTACATGTAATTAAATAACACTCACATATTCGTACTAGAGTGAGAGTAGAAAATATTTTCGGGATATGGAAACGCCGGTTTCCAATGCTAGCATATGGATGCTGATTAAAATTGGAAACAATGACGGTAATTGTAGCCGCAGCCGTTTTGCACAATATATCTAGAAGAAATGGAGAAAATGAACCACCTATCGATGACGAAATAGATCAACAACGTCTTCAACAATTAATTAACGCAGGACATATACCTGCTATTCCACAAATTCAAATTCAGTACCCTGGAGAAGGATTTGAATTACGAAATGAATTCATAAATAATTATTTTGGTCAACTAAATTAAAATTATATCTGTATACGTAGTTATTGTTCTAAAAAGATGTGTTTACTTGAAACTACATAAATAAAATACAAGTTCTATTATTATTATTTTTTAAGAGTATACAAAAAAAATCCAAACTAAATAAGTACAACGAAAATGATATAGCTAATCAGGTACAACAATATAAACTAAATAAATATTATAAACATTTTTTTAAATCTTCGCATTTTCTGGCCCTTTTCTAGTATTTCATACAACTTAATTATCAATTTGTGATCCTCTTCCATTTGGATTAGTTCTTGTTCTTTCAATTTTATGTCAAGCGTTAACGCTTGTTTTTGTAGATTCGCTAATTACATTTTAGTGTCAGATAATTAACAATTTTTTTTTGTTATAATTGTGAACTAGATATTGCTGCTGATGTTGTTGGTCGTCGTCTACTTGCCCACGGAGTTCGTGGAGTTTCCTGAATGAGCTTTTTGCTAACTGATTTCTTCAATTATGAAGCCGCGTTTCCACTTTCCTATTGCACATTACTGAATTGAGGTTGATTTTCGTCATCGTCGTCAAACTTCTTGTTGATCGAATCCAGATTTTCATTAATAGATCATATGAAGTTATGAACATTGCTGTGAGAGAGTGCGGAAGGTGTATCTAAAGTGTCTTGTATTTAAAAGCATATATCTCAAGTTCTCTGAAGAAATAATTCAGCTTCTTACGCGTAACACATTAATTAAAGCTTTCTCTAAAACATAAAAATATAGTTCAAGCAATACAACAAAATTTTCAACATCAAAATCTCATTAAAATTACAGCAAAGTCAGTATTTCACGTCCAGTCAATGTTTAATTAACAATAACCAAACACAACCGGCGTGCGACCTTGTCACAAATCAACCAGTGTTCTCAACTGTGTTGAAGCAAAATCATAAAATAAGACTTTAAAATAATATGTCTTCAATTTCAGATATTGAAAGACTCCTATTTCCAATAAAAGAGCAAAACGATATAATAAACAACAAAATAGATAAAATACAAACAACCATTAACATATATAATAACTTGTCAAACCAAAACAACACTCAAATCGAAATTTAATTTAATACAAAAAGAAGTTCAAATAGAAAACTTGGAGAAAAAAGTTCGACAAAGAAATATAATAATCTACGGTATATAGGAAACACATAAGGAAAAATTGAATTACATAACAATTAAATGATTTTAAGATGTATTCCGCGTCGAAAATATCTCTGAAGGCAATATAGAAACAATACACAGACTAGGAAAACTCACAAAACAAAAAAATAAATCTAGACCAATTTTCGTGGAACTAGAAATTAAAAGAAAGTCAAGCAAAATGTAAAATCTTTAAAAGGTAAAAAAAATATATTTCTGAGGATTATAGCCCCAAAGTTCTTCAAGACCGGAAAATACTAGTACCACACCTATTAAAGACCAGAAAAGAAGGACTTAACGCTCGTATTACCCAAAATATCCTATATATAAACGGAACAGCTTATAAAAGTGAAGATTTTCAAGACAACAAAGGAAACAGCAATGAACTACTCCAGACACAGTCCAGAAGAAAATCGACCTCCTTATCAGATCTTAATGTATCGACAAACCTAGAAGATAACTTTCCTGATAAAAAATTTGGTTCACTAGATAAACACGTCAGCACGACGTTACGATCTCAGTCAATTTCGAGGCACACTGATTAAAAAAACTCCTAAATATGTCGCTGGAAAATTCGAAATTTATTTTAGATAAGTTAAGTATTAATAGCAAAAATTCGCAGAGGCCAGAACATCTGTGCATTGCCTACTGGAATGTTAACGGGTATATATATATATATATACTTAGAGAATGAACAGCAAAATAAATTAATTCTCACAAATGTTTTTTTGTCTCAGCGAAACATGGAGTATAAATGAAATTATTGAATTTCCTGGATTTTTAAATGTTAATAGCTATACAATTTTTTCTAGCAGGGTGGTAAGAGAAAAAAGTAGAGGGAAGGGCCAGTGGTGGACTCACAGTTTTCATCAAAAACATCAACATAATCATTGAAGTTAAATTAATTGACAAATCAACTCTATGGATTGCAATAGAACTAATTACCAAATATTCAAATTATATTATAATCTTTCTTTATCTCAAAACAAATCTTAACAATATGGTATGTATAGATATGCTCAATAACTTTTTAAACGATATTTTGGATAGTTATGAAAATTACAAAATCTTAATTATGGGTGATTTCAACGCACACATAGGTAATTTGAACCAAGCAGAGAAGGGCTCGTTTTTGTCCCCTTTTGTAGGGGAGTCCAGAAATTCATTATACCTTTCAGTAAATGACAGAGGAACAAAATTGGTGCATTGCATGGAACAATTATGTTTTCACGTCCTCAATGGTCGCACTCAATGCGATTTGCCAGCAAATTATTCTTTTTTAAGCAAAAATGGAAATAGACTTAACATGGCGAAACTTAATTTGTTTAAAATCTGTAACCAGTTTCGAAATTCTCCCTACATTAACAAGTTCTAATCATAGCATATGTATTCTCAATCTCGGTCTAAAAAACTTAAACATACAATCAACAAATTCAAACAAAACTGGCAAATGTTAAAAATATCGGCGAATTCTAGAAAACGGTAAACCAATTAAAACAAAAAATAATTAATAGTAATAATGAAATTAGTATTGAAAACTGGGAAAACTTTTACAAACAAATGTACCAGAATAAAGAAATTAATGTTTAGTTGTATCAGGACTGTAGTCACCCAATGTTAGATGTACCGTAAAACGGGGTGAGATTGACCACCGGGTGAGATTGACCGAAAAGTTCAAAAAACATTATTTTGTATCTGAAGGGCAAATGTTATGCATGACATAAACTAAAAAAATGCTCAATTAAGAATACACCTTTATGTTTGTTATAGAATCCATCTTATTGTGTAAAAGTACCAGGTTAGCAGAAAAAAAAATTAAATATGAAATACCAATATCATAAAAAATTACATAACCTTTAAACTTCTACCTCTAGAAATTCAGTGAAAGCAAGTAGCAATGTCTAATTTTTTTTGTCTTTAATAGCCTTTTTTCACTCGTTATATTATTATATGTATATGACATATATTTTTTATAAAATCATTTTGAAAAAGTTGCAGATTTCTGTAATTTCTGGGGTGAGATTGACCATATCAAACACAGATGTAGCTCTATCATATGTTCTTATGATTGATGTTAACTATTTTACCTACATTTTTCAGGCTCGTTTTCTAACCTACAAATACTATTCCTGCGAATTTAGTGAACCTTAATTATAATTTATTGTATAAAGTGTGTCAATCTAGTGATAAATATGCCTCGTGCATATAAGAAAACACCGGGAACTCGAAGTTATAAGAACTATTCTGACGAAACACTAGATCCGTGTCTGAGAGAAGTTTTGGATGGCAAAATTAGTGCAACAGCAGCTGCAAAGAAGTACAAAATTTCAAAAGGTACAATAATTAATAAAATACATGGACGAAAGTGATTAAAAACTGGTGGGCAGACTGCACTGTCCTCTAGTGAAGAGCTTGCATTTGTAAATAATTTAACCACTTGTGCATAATGGGACTTCCCCCTAACCAAACATGACTTAAGGTTACTTGTAAAACACTACTTGGACAGGGAAGGAAAAGTGGTTCAACGATTCAATAATAATTTTCCAGACTAGGAATGGGCCAGCAGTTTTATGAAACGTCATAAGAATACCCTTTCACAAAGACTGGGAAATAATATTAAACGTTCAAGAGCTGCGGTTGATCGTAATATGCTAGGCTCTTTTCACGATGAACTTTCTCGTTCACTTAAAGGTGTTTCCCCAAATGCTATATTCAACTATGATGAGAGCAATTTGTCTGATGATCCTGGTAAAAAGTTGATGATATTTAAGAGAGGTGTCAAATATCCTGACAATGTAGTTAATTTTTCTAAGAGCGCAGTTTATATAATGTTATGTATTTCTGCTTCTGGGGTATGTTTGCCACCATATATAGTTTATAAAGCTGCTCATATTTGGGACACATGGAGAATTTGTGGTCATAAAGACAAACCATTGTGTTCGGAAAAATGTTGTTCGAGAGGATTTTGCTACAACCGATCTAACCATGGATGATCCAAGCAGTGTGCTTCGTTGACTGGTTTAAGATGTGTTTTCTGCCACATGCAATAAAAATTCCAGGACCGAAAGCATTTCTGGGCGACCATCTATTCTCGCATTTCACAACTGAAGTGTTAAATCTCTGTGAGACCCATAGTATTCGATTCATTTGCTTACCACCCAACGCAACACATCTTTGCCAATCACTCGATATAAGTTTTTTTGGTCCAATGAAAAAAGCTTGGCGAAAGATTCTGCACGTTTGGAAACAAGTGAATGCAAAAAGCTCATCGGTTGATAAATCCATATTCCCAAGACTATTGAAGAAGCTATTTAACGATATGGCACCTAAAATGGCTCAAAATGTTCAAAGTGGATTTAGAGGGTCCGGTATTTATCCCCTATCAAAAGAAACTTTGCTGAGTAAAGTGCCTAGAAATACAGCAGAAGAAGAAAATGACAACGGAAATAGCAGTTGTGTTAGTGAAACCTTCCTCCAATTTTTACAAGAGCAAAGGAATCTAAACAAGAGAACTATTGTCAAGCAAATCAGGAAGAAATTGAATATTGTCGCTGGGCGGTCAGTAGCAGCAGATGATATTCCCAGCGAAAAATGTAGACGAAGAGAACAATGCAACTTCAATAATTACAGCTAATTTGGTTAAACGTAAAATCATGCAAGAAACCAGTTCAGAATCAAGTTCAGATTCAAAAGTGGAGGAACAAGATGATGATGAAAATAATATTTCTTAAGAAGAATCATTTGAAGACTTATATAAAGAAGAGATTAAATTTGAGTCATGGGTTTTAGTTAAATATGAAACCAAAAAAGCTGTATATATTTTATAGGGCAGGTATTGTCACGTTGTGAAGATGAATTGAACATAAAGTTTCTGAAGAAAACTGTTGGAGAGAAGTTTGTGTGGCCTGAAGTGGAGGATACAGACACAATTCAGTACAATTGTTACCCTAAGATTGAGCGACGTGGGCATTATGTTTTCCCAAATAGTGCTGCAATAAACACTTGTCTGCAATAAATAAGTTAATTTTAATTATAATTACATTTATTTCTGTACAATTACTTATTCAATAATGAATAAACACATTTTTTTACCTTTGTGTTGACTTATTGATTTCTTTTCAGATTTGGATATGAAGAAAATGTTTAAAAAATTTTTTTCAGGAAGAAATTAGGTTATTATACCTCAAACCGTAGTCATTTTCACCTCAATAAGCACAGAAAATAATTAACGAGCATTCCAAGTAGGTGGTCATTCTCACCCCAAATGTAGAATTGAGATTGACCAGGGAGTTTTTAATTTTTTTAAGCTTTGAAAATAAAAAAAATTATACTTCAATAATGCAAAATGTTACCCTGCGAATAGACTCATATATATTAACCAATTCATGTATTTTTGCTAAATCAGCAAAAAACTTATTAAGTAAAGAAGGACAAAAGTGGTCAATCTCACCCCGTTTTACGGTACCTATTAATATTTATGAATTAATTAATAGTATTTCAAATTTTAAAAACAATAAAACTCCCGGGGCTGACAATCTAAATAACGAATTTTATAAAAACTTAACACCAAAGTAGCACCATAATTTAACAAATCTATTTAATACCATTCTAAGTAAAGAAGTCGTGCTCGACGCATGGACCAAATCACATCTTTTCTTACTCCATAAAAAGGTAATAAACAAGACCCATTAAACTATAGGGGCATTGCTCTAGTTAATTGCATTTGCAAAATTTTTACTCAAATAATACACAACAGAATACAATCCTGGTGTGAAGAACACAATATAATTCCAGATTTTCAATCAGGCTTTCGTAAAAATAGAGGTGTACTAGATAACATATACTCTTTAATAACAACTTCACACATTCATCTAAGAAAAAAGAAAAATAGCATATTCGCAACAAATTATGGCATAAATTATATACCTAAGGCATCTCTTGTAAATTAATCCGTATCTTTCAAAACTTATATAACAATGCAACTCTTCAAGTCAAACTGAACTCTACTTTCTCTAACCCGGTAGCTATCACAGAAGGGGTCTTACAGGGAGATATTTTAAGTCCATTATTCTTCATTCTTTTCGTTTCTGATCTTGAAAAACATTTCCGAAATGCAAGCGCAGGGGGCTTGTTTATAAATAATAACCAAGATTTGATTTTGCTAGCTTATGGAAACGACATGGTTATTCTCAGTGAATCCTCAGACAAAACTAAAAAAAAAATAAATATTTTAAAGGACTACTGTAATCAAAATTCACTCTAAATCAATACAAAGAAAACTGAAATCTTAAAGTTCTGTCGCGGAGGTCCTAAAACACATACATTCTTCTACGACAACGATTCGTTAGAGATAGTAAATTCATTTATATATTTGGGTACAACCTTCTCTTGCTCGGGAAAATTTGGTTCTGCAGCACAAAATAATTAGAAAAAAAGGTATCGCCGCCATCCAAAAAGTTAACAGTTGGTCTGAAAAAATTAAATTTTATTGCTCAATAGTCAAGTCAACAGCTCTGTATGGAGCAGAAATCTGGGCAACTAAACAAATTGAAACTTTGGAAAAATGTCAGATTAATTTTATAAAAACTATATTACAATGTCCAAGAAATTAAATGGTTCGAATGGAGACTGGACTCGTTTCAATGGAACTGAAAATTTGGAGACGAGTTCTCTGCTGGTGGTATAAATTGTCTATAATGGCAGACGACAAGATACCTAAACTTTTGTACAATCTTTTGAAAGAATTAGATCAATCCCTCAGCAATAAACCTTGCTATAACTGGTGCGCCCAGGTGAAAATATTTTTAACATCTTTAGGTTACGAATCAAACTGGGAAACAGAAACAATTAACAAAAATTTTATACGTGAAATCTTAGAGAAAGCCCGTATAAAGTTGATAGAAAAAGACATTAATGATTGTTTAAATTCGAATTTTACCCAGCATTACAAAATGCTAAAACATGAGCATAACTTAGCAGAATACTTGAATTCCAACTTGAGCATATCTAAACTACGAATAATCTGTCAATTAAGGTTATCCAGTAAAAAAATATTTCTTTGCAATTTAATAAAGTTAGATATAAAATTGATACAACTGTCCACTGTTCAATTTGTAATTTACAAGAACAGGAGACCCTCTACCATTTTCTATTTGTCTGCCCTATTTACACTCCATTAAGAAAAACATATTTAAGATTTTACAATGATAATGATTCCATTTCAAACATAGTACAGTCTAGCAAGTAGCGAGAATTGTGACTGACATAACTACAAAATATAACAAAAAGAAAGTCACAGTATTGGCCCTACTTGACGTCGAAAGGACTTTCGACAAAATTTGGCTCGAGGGGGTCATCTAAAAATTAATTCTCCCGAAATTCCCTCCGAATGTAATTAAATTTATCCATTCCTATTTATCCAACCGACACCTTCAGGTGAAAGTTAACAACACCCTTTCCATCTCTCGCCCCGTTGCTGCCGGCATAGCCCAAGGCAGCGTCCTAGGTCCTTAACTTTTCATTCTCTACCAATATTATTTCCCGACATTTCTTCAAACCCACACAGCACTACGCGGACGATACGGCACTCTATTCGCATTCGTTCAGCGCAGAGGTCGCAAATAGAGAGATCCAAATCCACCTTAATATCCTTCAACCATACTGACGTCTCTGGAAAATATCCATAAACCACGAAAAGGCCAAATCATTGTTTTCATACGTAAAAAAATCAAACAACAGTTTACATTCCATTTACGTTTCACGGACACGAAACAAAACCTCAAAATACCTCGGCGTCATCCTAGATCCCCGCCTATATTACAAGGCCCATTTTAACACCATAATTAAAAAAGCTACCAAAACAATTATATTCATGTATCCTATCCTAAATAAAAATAGTTTCATGTCCCATTCAAACAAAAAACTCTTGTAGACGTCCATAATTCGTCCCGGTTTAACATGCGCAGCTCCAGTATGGTGTTCGGCGTCGAAAACAGTACTGCAATCGCTGTAGCGACAACAGAATAAATGTCTGCGCTTAGTCAATAACGCGGACCGCTATTCTAGAATCGTAGATTTACACGAAAGCACAAACATATTTATTTATTTATTTATTTATTTATGTTACAACAGGAACTTAATCCCAATTACAGTACAGGGTCCGCACTCACCGAGCCGCAGTGTAATAGTTTATACAATTTTTAGCTTGAGTGAGATTCGAACTCGGGATCTCCGGATTCGAATTCCGTATCTAATAAACATTCAACACGTCACAATTACATAATAATCCACTTACACGCACGATCATAAACATCAGGGAGTGCAATGCACCCTTTGAACTCACACACCTGTTACTCGTACCTTACCAAACCCTTCCTATTTTTACGGGTCTTATGAAGGTACAGATGGTATATAAACCGGCAAAAAACGCACAACGGGGGATTTTTTTGTGTCTTCCAAACAATCCATTAGTTCTTAAGTGGATTTAAGATTCAATTGTATTATAGTATCAGCTATCGTGGTCCGTGTAATTTCCCTTTAGTTTGCTCTAATATATCATTAATTCAATACGTTGGTCTGTCAGTACTTTCGTGCACCTTTCGTATTCCCGTCCTGGGAAGTATCCCGATTTTTGTCGGTCGTCGTATTTTCGTTGAACCGATCGCGGCTCAGGCCGACTGGCGCCCTCTTTGTCTACCGATCACTTTAATCCGACTCGCCCAATCTTTACTGAGTTTTAGCCGCGGTTCAACCGTTCCACCCGGGTTCATCCCCCAGGGAACGTGGGCCAAATTGTATACAAAATTGGCGCCGCAACGTGGGTCAATTTTGTTATACAATATTGGGTTAAACAAAATTTGGTACCCTATATGTGGGGCGTACTTTTGCTTACGTTTGCTGCACCCATTATAGTTACGTGATTTTTTTTTCAAGGGAATTCACGGAATTAATATATTTTGTGAGCTGGGGATTAAGAAATTCTGACAATATTTTTGTTGTTGTTGTAGTTTTGTAGATTGTTGTATTTATCTATTACTGTCACTGTACTTGAATAATGAAGATCAAAATGGATCCGAATCGGCTATTATCCGACGAATTATCCTACGAGTTGCTTTTACGTAATCTTTCCAACGACGGCTCAGTTCACGATAAACGTACTAAACTTCGAGATTTCCTTCCCTCCGAGTATAGTAGCGAAATTGTGCTTGTATTTGTTGATTTGCTATTAAAATCGAAATCGGAAATTAAAATATGTACAAGAAAATTAGAAGAACTTGAAAATATTCTAGAAAACTTCAATAGCGCGAATTATCAGATTGATTATGCACGCCTAAATAATATGATAACGCATGTGTTGAAACGACTAAAACGCATAAAGTGACCCGATCAAGAAGAGAACAAAGAAGAACTTATTCAACGTTGAGAAAAATATTTATTACAGTCCAAACAAAACTTTTCATTACAAGTTTCAGCTATTTTGTTAGCAGAACATGCGCAATCTCTTATAGAACCTGATGGATACACCGAAGTCAAGCATCATTCAAGTCTTTTAGAAGAAAAACAGAAAAACCAATATTAAATAATATTTAACTCTCTAAGCCTGAGTCTACTTACCTCACTTATGCTATTGAAAAATTAACGTTAGTTCTGACGCCGCAGACTCATCGGCAGAACGCCGATACTACATAATAACCAATTCATAAATGGAACGTCAATTACGATAGAGAATCAAATTTATCTAATTTTCTCGAAAGGATTGAAGAACTACACGTAGCTCGTGCTTAAAGAAAGGTTGTTTAATTCGGCAGTTGAATTGTTTACGGGAAAGCTCTTGCGTGGTTTCACGCGAAACGCGATAATACTCAGACTTGGGATGCACTCGTTCAAGCGTTGAGAGAAACTTTCTTGCCCTGCGATTACGAGTACAAGTTATGGGACGAAATTAGCAATAGGACACAAGGAAGCGAAGAAAAGGTATCAGTATACGTTGCAAATATGGAAGGTCTATTTAAAAGGTTGAGCAAAACACTTGCGGAATGTGAACGTGTCGTTTATATTAGGCGAAATCTATTACCTCAGCTACAAGTTCGTCTCGAGTTACAAAGTGTAGAATCCGTAGACATGTTGGACTAATTGTGCAGTCAGTTGGAAGAGAATAATCTACGATCTCAACACTTTAAGTCGCCACCTTCGGCTCATCAGTCCATGGAAACAGATCTAGCGTATCAGCGACCACAAATGAACACTCGATGCAGCGATGGAGTCTAGGACGTCAAATATGCCAGATACAAGTTTAAATACGCGCCCCAGTGTTGGAATTGTCGTAAAAACGGTCATCGAGCAGCCAACTGTAGGGAGAAACGTCGTATATATTGTTTCCGATGTGGAGAAACCAGTGTAACATTACGGAACTGTGATAAATGTCAGGGAAACGCAAAGGGGAAGGGTTAATAAGTCGAGTAAAGTCTCCTATTTTTAAAAAATCGATTAAATCACCATTACCAGACAACACCGTTCAACGAACAGCCGTCATCTTCAACTATATTTTCTCGTCAAGGTCAAGATGAGAGACCGTATCTCAAAGTTTCTGTTTTTGGTAAAGAGCACATAGGTTTGTTAGATTCGGGAGCGTCTAGGTCTATTGTTGGGAGTAGAGGTCAGGGTTGCAAATAACCCGGGTTTAAAAAAAAACCGACCCACTGGGTTTTTTTGGGTTTTATGGGTTTTTTGGGCAATATTGGGTTTTTTTAATTAACCATAAATGTACATTTAAAAACCACATTTGACTTAGCCAATGAACCAACCGAAATAAAAACAATATCAGTGAAGTTGGTTATTGAAGACTGCAGTCACGGAGTTAGTGACTTTTCTCTAAGTTGGTAGCAGTCGATTGAGGTTATGTTGTTATTCGGCGATATACGTTCCGATTCGAGGACATGTTTATGCCAGAAATTTCGTCGTTCCCTGATGTTTGAATGTGCTGTTCGATCATAAGTGCTGTTAAATGTGATCATTGAGATACGTCAAAAGAGGTAAGAGATTTTGATAATATTTCAGCAAGGTTCGGCATACACTATCATCAACTATACTATAGTTAAAAAACTAAGATAAAAAAATCACAAATATTGCATTCTTGTTGACATAATTGAATTCGTCAGTCATTCACTTATTTGTTTAATTGCATTGATTCATTATATGCTTTGAACTCAATAAAAAATATGTGCTAAACTTAAACGACTTTAACAATGTATTGCAGGACACCAGACTAAAATGCCGTCGTTCTCTGGCAGAAAGGAAGCGATTAAATGGACAGAAGTGTTAAAAGAAGGGGGACAAGTCACTTGCAAATATTGCGAGGTGAAGATCAGCGCTAAAATAGAACGAATTCGAGTTCATCTCTCGAAATGTTCGAAAAGTAACCAGTCTTCTTCGTCGAGTTCAGCATGCACCACAAGTCCTTCTACCAGTTCGACAGGTAAATTTGTTATGATGGATATCCAATTTATGGTTACATTTTGATTTTTAACATTCGGTGAGGAAAAGGCGACTTTTCTTGCCCTCGTCATGAAAAATTTCGTACGCTACGCAAATGCGTTATAATTAATTAACAAAAATCTCTTAAATTCAATGTAACAGAATCTACTGGGTTGAAAAGACAAGGGACTACGATCGGCGAATTCGCCATCAGGACTACGGATAAGCAGAAGCAGGAGATGGACACTTTGATCGCAAGGTTTTTCTATGCGAACAATATAACCTTCAACGCAGCAGCAAGCCGGGCATACGCAGACATGGTAGAAGGACTACGACCAGGCTATAAAGGACCCGACCGTGCAATTTTATCTGGAAGCCTGCTGGACAAGGTGGCGGATGAAGTAGAGGAGAAATTCACTTTGCAGCTCAAAACCAACCATTCCAGTGTCACATTGCGGCAGGATGGTTGGTCCAGCATTAAAAACGACCCGATTATTGCTACGAGCGTCTACACCGGCGATGAGACGTTTCTTCTGGATGCAGTCGATTGTGAGGCCAATTCCAAAACTGCGGAGTACTGTGCGGAGTTGGCAAGACAGTCGATAAGATTGGTCGAAGAGAAGTACGGGAAAACGGTTTCCGCCATTTGCACGAACAATGAGGCCAAGGAGTATCCGGATGTGGTGACATACGGCTGTTCGGCGCACTACGTCAACTTATTGGAAGCAGAAGTCACACCAAAAACCGTGATCAAACACGTAGTTGAGGTCCAGAAGTTTTTCCGCAACCATCACCAACCCCATGGATGGTTGAAAGAAAAAGGCGGATGTATGCCTCAGTTGCCATATTCGACGCGGTGGAATTCGCAGGAGGCGTGCATTGCAACGTACAAGGAAAACTATTCTACGTATGTGGAAATCGCTGAGGAACACCCGGACAAAATTCCCAAAAACATTAGCAAGATCTTGGACAACGTAAGCACTTACAGGAGTGCCGGACACCTTCTCAAAAAGCTGAGATCTGTAAGCTGCTCTCTGGACCGGCTTCAAGCGGACACCACGAACATCGCCGAAGCTGTCGAGTTGTGGTTGGACCTCTACGAGAACGACGACTTGGAAGCATATAGAGCGGAAGTGAAGGAGCGCATGACACAAGCCTTTGCAACCAGTGCACTTCTTGGCCAATTTGATGATTCCGAAGTACAGGGGCAAACGACTTTCGCCAGATCAAGAGACTGAAGCTGAGGATTGGATCACGTCTAGAAACCCTGACTGGATTGTTTACGTGCTAGCGTTCAAAATTGAGGATCCGGCATATTATCCAGCTTCAATGTTCCAGAGGACAAGGTCGGCGAATCTTTTGATGGAGTCAAGTGGTGGAGTATTCTCGCAAAGAAGATCCAAAAGACGGAGATGATTCCAGGAGACTTCAGTGATCAACTGCCCTGCCAGTTCAGCTACTATCGAGAAGATATTTTCAACCTTCGGTTTAGTTTTTACCAAGCTGCGAAACCAGTTAGGGTTGGAGAAGGTTGAAAAACTCGTCAAAGTGTACCGCTTTCTGCGAAACAAGGATGAGCCCACCGACGATGACTAGGTGATTAAGCAGATGGCAACGATGATACAGTTGTATGTGATTAAAAATGTGATAATTATAGCTAAAGAGAAAGAGTTCATTTTGTTAACAAATGATTAATAAATCTATACTGATTCAGTATTACTGAACCCTGTATTTATCACGATTTTTATTTTCCTGAAGTGGGTTTTTTAGTAGGTTTAATTGGGTTTTTTTAGGTGGGTTTTTTTAGGTGGGTTTTTCCAAAAAAAACCCGGGTGGGTTTTTTGGGCTCGGCAAAATACCAGCAATTTAGCAGTGAATACTATGGATAACCCGCAATGTACAGTTGCCAACGGGGAAGCATGCAGCAGCATGGGGTCTGTATTAGTACCAGTTCGACTGCTGGATAAAATTAAATTGGTAAATTTTCTCGTGGTCCCATGTGTAAATCACACACTCATTTTAGGATTAGATTTTTGGAAAGTATTTGGAATAATTCCGGATTTATATCGCGATGTTTGGTTTTTTTTTTCGTATCCGCCATCTTAGATAGATTAAGGGGGGGGGGGGGATATATTAGTTCGCTAGATATTAAGTCCGCTTACTGGCAAATCCCTGTTAAACTAGCCAGTCGTGAAATTACTGCCTTTACAGTTCCTGGTCACGGACTGTTTCATTTTAGAAGGATGCCCTTCGGCCTTACAAATGCTCCAGCTACTTGGCAGAAACTAATTGAAAGAGTTTTAGAATATAATCTTGAGTCATATGTTTTTGAATATCTGGATGACATAGTAGTTGTGTCTAAAACGTTTACCGAGCATTTATAAATCCTAAAGAAAATTTTTGACCGTTTTCTACAAGCCGGATTAACTGTTAGCAAGGAGAAAAGTCAGTTTTGTCGTGTTCAGGTAAAATAGTTAGGTTACGTTGCTTATCGTTTTGGATTGAGGGAGAATCCAGCAAAAGTTGAGGCTATTTTGAATATAGCGAGTCCTAAAACAGTTTCTGAGATCAGAAGTTTCCTAGAAATGGCGTCATGGTACCGACGTTTCGTACCAAGTTTTTCTATAGTTGCACCGCTTACCCAATTATTTGCGAAAAGGTTGTAAGTTTTCCTGGATCGAAGAGCGTCAACAAACGTTTACACTCTCAAAGAATGTTTTCGGCCCCTATTTTCACTTGCCCAGACTTTAGCAAACCCTTTGTAATGCAAACCGACGCTAGTGCGCATGGTCTTGGTGCTGTCCTCACACAGACGTTAGATGGAGAAGAGCGGGTGATCTGCTACTTAAGTCGATCTCTTTCTAAGCCAGAACGCAACTATTCAACTACTGAATGTGAGTGCCTCGCAGTAGTATGAGGACTAGAAAAATTAAGACCATATATAGCGGGTGCTAGTATTACTGTAATTACAAATCACCATTCGTTGTTGTGATTGAGTAATATGAAAGATCCAACAGGAAAACTATGCCGCTGGGCGGTCTGATTGCAACAGTTTGATTTTACTCTCGTGCACAGGAAAGGAAAGGAACATTTAGTTCCTGATAGTCTGTCTCGCTCCGTGCCGGTCGCAGATGTCACTGTAGATGATGTTCCCCGTGTAGTATCGCAGGATAAATGGTACAACGGGATGATTAGTAAAGTTTTGGTTCTCCCTAGAAAGTATATTGCATGGCGTGTAGACGAAGGTAAGTTATATAAATATGTAAAAGCTGCTATACCTGAACCGAGTGAAGACAATGGAAAACAGTCGTGCCAAAAGAAGTGCGTCCAGAACTATTGGCTTCCGCACATGATTGATTCTCCCACTTTCGGACACCCCGGAGTTTAGAAAACGTATCACAAGTTACGTCACCAATTTTATTGGCCGAAAATGCGTGCTGACGTTGCCGGTTATGTAAGAAGATGCGTGACTTGTGTTGCACAGAAAGTTATTCAGAAAACTCCACCTGGATTCATGGGTTCGAAGCCACGTATATACCGTCCATGCCAGTTGATGAGTACTGACTTAATAGGCCCATTACCTGCGACAACAGCAGGATACAAATATATATTAGTTGTCTGTGACTATTATAGTAAACTAGTACTAACGTTTTCTTTGAGAAACGCTACCGCTCCAGCAGTATGTAAACACTTAGAAAATGATGTCTTTTTGCTCTTCGAAGTCCCTCGATTTTTGATTTCTGATAATGGGAAACAGTTTAGAAGTAACGAATTTAGAAATATGTCTAGTCGCTATAAAACAAAAATACGTTACAATGCCCTATTCATTCGCAAAATAATCCGACGGAACGTGTAAATCGAGTGATAAAAACTATACTATCATCGTACGTCAAAGATAATCATCGAAAGTGGGACAAGTATCTGCCACAAGTCAGTTGTGCGATTCGTACCTTACGTCACGACGTTACGGGTTTCAACCCTTTCTTTATAAATTTCGCCCGCGGACACATTGTATCTGGAGACGATTATACGAATAAAGTTAAACAAGTTGAAGATGAAATTGAGTTTGACCGCAAAAATGTAGTTACTTCACATCCTCCCGGGTTTGAGAAAATTTATGAAGAGATTCGCAAGCGACTAGATCAAGCTTATGTCCGTAATAGTAAGTACTACAATTTTCGGCGTAGACCCGAACAATTTAAAGAAGGCGAAACTGTGTGGAGGAGAAATTTTCCGCAATCGAACGCTGCAAACTATTTTGCTGGGAAACTGGCGCCAAAATATATCGGGCCATTTTTTGTCAAACAAAAAATATCGGACATAATTTATAAATTAGTCGATAGTGAAGGGCATGACAAAGGCACTTGGCATGTTCAGAATTTAAAATTAGGTCCAGCTATTCCCGAAACATAGGATTCCGAAAATTATTCGGTTAGTAGTTATGTATCTTCATTTCATTTTATTTTGCGATTTCTCATTACGAGAAAAACTTTTACAAGTTTTTCTCAAGGAAATGCGGGGGGAGTTGTCACGATTTGTTTTGTCATTCTTCAGTTTTGTTTTATTTTCTTACTTTCCATATTTTTTGTTGTTTATTTTTCCTTCTTTGTTTAAATACCTGAAACTTAATTATCGATTAGATACTGGTCGATTAAATTCTTATAATACTTAGCTTTATTTAGATTTCCGCTCTCGTCGTAGCATTGAATTTAATAGTAGAACTTAAAGTCATTTCTCTTATCTTCGTTGCTTGATTTTTTTTTGGTTAATCACATTTTTTGTTTAGCTGTCAGTCAATTAATGCTCGTGCGCAGTGAAGGTAGCTCAGTCAATAATACGATCTGCTAGGTTCGTTTTCTTACCGGCACCTGTCAAAATTTAGGAGGATGCTATCTTTGTCTTCGCGCATTGCTCTCTCTTTTTACAGGTTCGATTTCTAACGAATTCTTTCTTCGAACGACGTTTCTTGAAGTGTGAGATTTTTTTTTTTTGATATTGGAAGTGTGAGATATCGGATATATTTTGTTTGCGAATACCATTGTGGGAGTAACCGATATTGCACAATTATAGTGAATATTGCATTATTTAGCGGAGTTATTCAGGATAAAGATTCCAATAGAAAAGTCACATATTTCTGTTAATTGAAAGCCGCCCAAGAACTCAGGTAAAAATTTCTATTCGTTTGATATTTGATCTGCCTTGTTGTCAAGTAACGTTAGTCTGTTCAGTAATTTAACATGGCCCTAATTGCAGTCTTTGTTTTAGGTTTTTTAATTTTTTTTCCTGTTTGTATGTTTTTCCGTTTGTCTGTTCGTTCGTTCCATTTTGGTTCGTTCTGAATTCCGGTATCTCTGGCATACACGTTGCTGTTTGCGTACTTGCTCGCTGGCCCAGCAGTTTGGGAAAAACCACGTGTAGCGGAAGTAACGCTACGTGACGTCCCGATTCCACGTGATTGGTCCGCCATATTGGAACTGACGATTTCTGGGTATATCGAGCTGTTCCGCTGCCGCCCCATCCTGCTAGCGCCATATAGCTAAGCCAGAATCATTTATTTATTTTTTTTTAATTATATTTATTTATTTATTTATGTTACTCTGTACAAAAGGAAATTAATCCCAATTACAGTACAGGATCCGCACTCACCGAGCCGTGTGGTAGTTTATATAATTTTTAGCTTGAGTGAGATTCGAACTCGGGATCTCCGGACTCGAATTCCATATTGCTATCCACACCACCGTACTGACGGATTATGATATGATTGTTATATTTTTAATTTATGTATCTGAAATTCACGAGGTATTTGATTTAATTATTGTTGAGATAGCTAGTAGTAGATTCAAAGTTAATTGTAAAAATCCAGTTAAGAAGTCATTGGTGGTGACGTTGTTGTCACTTACGAGGTGTGTCGCTTGTGCAACGTGATAGTCATTAGGGTCTGCGATTCTGTAGTTACGTTCGCTCGGTCGTGCAGCGTAAAAAGCATCGTTGGCCAGCGAAACGTCATACGTCGGTTTACGCCAGTATACTTTTGCGCCATTTTAGGCGTTGACTTTTCCGCAGTCCTAGTCACTACTGTGGGACACAGCACCTCGCCTTCGTTTATGTCAGTATTCGTTCGAAGTGTTCTGTCTTACGTGGATTTACGATCCAGTTGTATTGCTCTAATATATCATTAATTCAATACGTTGGTCTATCAGTACTTTCGTGCAAATTTCGTATTCCCGTCCTGGGTAGTATCCCGAATTTTGTCGGTCGTCGTATTTTCGTTGAACCGGTCGCGGCTCAGGCCGACTGGCGCCCTCTTTGTTTACCGATCGCTTCATTCCGACTCACCCATCGAACTAATAATAGATGGAAGGAGCTTAGAGAGAGATAGCTGTAATACACACAGAGCGACAGAGACAACAAGTAAGTCACGTGATGGTGGGCAGAAACGCGCTCACCACTGAGTTCAGTAGCATTAGAATTTGTTCTTGTGACACAATTTGTCCGAGTTTTATATAAAAATATTATATTTTTTTGCGTTGTTGGTGGTCTCCTGTTGTGCCTACAATTGTATAGAAAGAGCCAGAAAAGGGGCTGTGTTTCACAGGTAAATGTGTACATATTACATATATTATAATATACTTTCATGTCCTGTTCTATATATTTTTCAGATTTCCAAAAAACATAGAACTAAGAAAAAAATGGATAATAGCTACAAAAAGGAAAGATTTTGTACCAAATGAACACACTCGAATCTGCGGAAAACTTTTTCTTGAAACAGATTATATTGTACATTTTGGACAAAAACGCTTAAAAGATGGAGTTTTTAATTTTCCAACACATTTAAATAAAACTGTAAAAATAAGAAAACCGAGGAAACAAATGCATTTAGATTCAGAGTCAAATTCATTACATGAACTCGACGATTGTCCAAAAAAAAGTAAACCTAATACATTAACACCGATTCCGTCAACTAGGTAAAATTAATATTTATACATCTGTGTAAAAAATATTTTCTAATTGCCTTCCTCATCCGAAAACCTTATTGAATTGGTATCGGTCAAGTGCCAGAAAAATTGAAAGTAACTTAGATATTTTAAATACTGAAATAGCTGATGAATTCCATATAGATGTGCCGGATATATTTCCAACATACACTGCGGACGTTATTGAATATATTGCAGGTTTTGTATCAAAAAAATTAATAAAATCATTCAATTGTGATATCTGCTGTGCATCATTAACTGAGAAAAATACACTATCTCTTTTGTTAAATAGAAAAAATAAAGGAGGATTAACTAAACCATCTAAAGATGTCATAAGTATATGTAAAATTAATTAATTTTAAACAGTAATTTTATATTTACAAAGCTTCTATTTACATTTACTCAGCGATCAGCAATGTGTTCTTGCCAACCTGCACGTGGTATGCATGACCTTTCCTTTTCCCACTCCAACAATTTAGATTTAGATATGGCTATCTCTCTCTTGTGTTGATTTCACACTGCAACACAAGTCAACATAGGTTACGCTCCATCCATATATATTATTAAATCAATGGACTCACCCCATCTTCACTGAGTTTTAGCCGCAGTTCAACCGTTCCACCCGGGTTCATCCCCCAGGAAACGTGGCCAAATTCTATACAATATTGTTATACAAAATTGGCGCCGCAACGTGGGTCAATTTTATTATACAATATTGGGTTACAGTAGGTATACTTATGATGAAAAACCATGTAATATCCTACATGTTTGTCCTTATATACCTCCAGAACAAATATTTCATACGGAACTATTAGAGATGTTTGAAAAAGTTATTAGAAAATAGTCAAAACTTTGATGTAATGTACAACGAGCATGTTTGTTTTTAGTAATTACTCCTTTATTTCTGATATTAACAAAAAGATCATAATTCATTGCCTTATTCAAGACATAATATTTTATCAAAATAATTTTTCACATCAAAATTATTTCTATTCGTCTTG
The DNA here is from genome assembly GCA_947425015.1 of Pterostichus niger. Classification (NCBI taxonomy): domain Eukaryota; kingdom Metazoa; phylum Arthropoda; class Insecta; order Coleoptera; family Carabidae; genus Pterostichus; species Pterostichus niger. The sequence continues at coordinate 15,988,892 of OX380350.1, forward strand.
TTTGGAGTTCTAGCTAGTACCTACTAATACTTTAGAAAACATATGGTAACATTTTGAAATACTTATTTACAGCAAAATAAGCTATTCACACAATTGACTGAAAAACAATCAAGTGAATTTTGCATCTCTTATAATTATTATTTTGTATGTTAACGAAATAAGTACCTAAAAGAAACAGAATGTTAGGTTCGATTAAATGTCTACATCAATGTTAATTCGAATATAAAATTAAATATATTTGTGCATTATGAATTTAGATAAAAATTAAATAAATATAATAGTTTTTCAAGTAGTAGAATTTGAACAGTTTTATTGCAATTTTAATCATTGCAAGAAAAAATATTCTACAGTTCATTAACAGTTTACCTTGAAAAGTGTATTAAATCTTTTAAATATGTATAATTAAAAATGTATTTCATCAAATATTTATTTCAATAATTAAGTTATTCTGTTATTTATAAGTTTTCATTAAAATATCCCCTTTATTGGAATAATGGTTGCAAAACAATTCTTGGATCACAATTTCAACCTACAGGATCATATTGTTTAGATCATAATATAATTTTATTGCCAATGAGAGAATCATGCAATCAAATAGTCGAGGAACAAAAATGGTGTCGGTCGCTTTAAAGAAGCAAGAAGGTAATACGGAAGAATGGCATACATACGTCCTCATATTCTCAGAACAAAATACTAATTCGACGTCTAGGAAAGATCCTTCAGTAGACAGTGGTGTGTTATTTATTTAGTTTCATCCCACATACAGATAGATATATTTTCCTTTTTTTTAATAAATCATATTTATTTATTTATTATATTTTATTTTGCAACAGTGACTTCTATAATTTCATACAATATTGTTATTTTTAAGGAGATGTATTATCTTCTGCCACCCAATCAGTAATGAGCTTGGAGATTACGAATAATACTTCTAGAAACTCATCTGTTGCAACGAGATCAGGTTCTTCATCAAGTTCAATTTCATGTTCCGAAGATAATGACGATTCGGATTTGGATAACACGTATGTACCGCCCAACATTAGCAATGGCAGAGAAGGTGATGGCGAAGCTAAATCGAACAATGGTAATAACGTCAATAACGCCGATATCAAAACTCCTTCAACTACTAGTACGTCCATTTATGCTTCTTTTGGATCCACTCCGAATACATCCAGTTTTTCCAACACTCCGTCTTCGATGATCTTAACGAAAGGAGTGAAGCGTAAACGAAATAAGAACACCTGGATAAGGAACCTGAATAAGAAGTTTAGAAACAGTGGAAAGACAAAATGCAAAACTCACATAACAAAAAAATTGATGTATTACCGGTGCTAATGGTGAATTTGCAGCAAAAGAGTTTGCAATAATTTCACTAGATTACACAACAAGTGAACATTTGCTAATAAAAACACCATATGAATGGAATGATTTACCAAGAAAAAATCAAAAAGAAGCCGCATGGCTACGTAGGTGTTATCATGATTTTTATAGGAGTGATGCAGATGTTATTCGATATATTCAAAAAATGATGCGGTATGCTACTAGAGTGTATGTAAAAGGTGATAGAAAAGAAGGTTTTTAGCACGATATTTACCAGTTGAAAATATTGTTGATTTATCTGATATGCCATCACTTAAAAATGAATATTTTAATTCTACAAAATGCTGATAAATGTATGTTTCATATTTACTTAGAAATGCTTCTAAAATAAAAAAATATATAAACAACAAATGCAACTAATTTAAAATAAAACAAATATTTTCAATGTATATAAATTAATTTATTTTAAAATATTTTATCATTTCCTAACAATCATTTATTAGACAATCATGTCTAAACTAGAAGTAAACGAAATATATAAACTAGCTAGACGAAATTACCCACGTCGTCGTGTAATTATGCGTGGCATCGATGATTTGTGGCAGTATGATTTAGTAGAAATGATTCCACATATTTCTTAAAATAAAATATATAAATATTTGCTTACTGTTATGAATACATTTCAAAAATTTGCGTGGACTGAACCCATAAAAAGTAAATCAGGAATTTATGTGACTAATGCTATGAAACAAATTTTCAACAATGGACGCACAACGAAAAATTTCGTGGATAAATGAAAAAGATTTATTAAAAATTTAAAATGTAGTACATGAAAGGTGGCGTTAATTGCTTTACGTAATTAAATTTTTGTTTGCTGTGCGCACCATAGGCGTCCAATTTGGGTTGATAACACAAATATATTTTATGCGCGTTTGTAATTTTCAAACAAATAGAGATAAATAAAAGTTGTTTGATCAGTTTAAATTACTCATTTGAATTGCAAACTACAAAAAATATCGTACACAAATACTGTGAACGCTTTCAGTGATAGTGTTGTGGTAAATATTCGAAACCCACTGGGACTTATTAAAAACAGTGAAAAAGCAGAACAGTGGCGAAACCCATTAATAAAATTATATTAATAATTTATAACAAAGAAAACATAAAAACAAAAGTGAAACTTTGTTCAAGTTAGAGGGAAACTTACTTCTTTTAATGTTTTATAGAGAAAACTAAAAGCAATTAAAATAAAAACTAGTAGTGGCAATATCACAACTAAACAGTCATTAATCTGGCAGATTATAAAATCGGTTTTTAATAACAATAAAAACTGGTGTAATTATTACCAAAAAGTTTAACCCTTTATAGGATACTGGTACATATTTTAACCAACCAAAAATAAAAATATTCCATAAGAGACATAGAGCTGAAATTAAAATTACATATAGACACCGATACTGGTCGAATTTACAACCATATATGTTCCCTCTCAAAGATATACACAAAGTGGTTGTTATATGACCCACTATCAGTCTAGGTATAAGTACATTAAGGCACTTGTTGCGCACATGGTAAAACGGTTTCGTGCATTTCAGAAGTACAGTGACATTATACAGGTGATTCTGCGACGACGAACCCCCCCTTAACTTTTTTATTATAAGAAAAAGAAAAAATTTTCTTCATATGGAAGTTTTTGTATATTAAATATACTATTTTATGTTACATATTAGATATTTTTATAAAGTCAGGTTTACATGATACGACTATCAACTTTTATTTTTCAAATGGGAACCTAGAATTATTTTATTAAAATAAAAACCGCCATTTTTTTCTCAAATATCTTATTTATCTCGATTTTAATCATATACATTTATGAAAAGAAAAAAAAAATGGCGGTTTTTATTTTTAATAAAATGATTCTAGGTTCCTATTTGAAAAATAAAAGTTGATAGTCGTATCATGTAAACGTGACTTTATAAAAAATTTCTATATGTGTCATAAAATAGTATATTGAATATACTAAAAGTTCTATATGAAGAAAAATGTTCTATTTTTTATAATAAACAAGTTAAGAGGGGGTTCTTCTTCGCAGAATCACCCTGTATAAGATTTTACAAAAACAAGTAAGTACAGTATATTTGGTAGTTTATATTAATGTATTTTATATGAAACTATATCTTTGCGCCAACATGTTATTTGCTTCTCAATTCAAATAACCTCAAATTCACCTGCTTTTCTTTTCATTGTTATAGAATGAGTGCTACGGTTAATATTGAACATATGGACGCAGAAGAACTATTTGGTTTCATCGATGGAATTCCAGACCAGCGAGCTGAATTATCTGATTTTGAGAGTGATTCAGATGCAGAAGATATAAATCAAAATGAAAGTTTAACAGTGGCCGCAGGTACAAGTAAAAGTCAATTCCTTGATTTTCATTAGATTTATCTCTTGAGGAACTAAAGGCTTTTTATGGAATACTAATCATTATGGGAATGAATAAGCTTCTAAGTATTGATAAAGTGATATAAATTTTCATAATTCGAGAATATCAGACATTATGACTTTGAAAAGATATTTTAAAATGTTACGTCTTCTGCATGTAGCTGATATCAGCAAAATGCCGAAAATTTGAGAATCAGGTTACGATAAATTGTACAAAATTCGACCTGTTATAAATTCTTTACGAAACAATTTCACAAATGCCTTTTCTCCAAGTAGATATTTAGCAGTTGATGAGAGTATGGTAGCATTCAAAGGCAGAACCACATTCAAACAATATATGCCGTTGAAGCCAGTGAAACGAGGGTTCAAGGTTTGGGCATTAGCATGTTCCAAAACTGGCTTTTTGCAACAATTTTCTGTGTATGAAGGCAAATAGGAGAGTAATGAAACTGAAAACCTGGGAGAAAAAACTGTGTTGAACTAACTACTGAGTTTAGAAATAAAGAATATAGAGTTTTTTTCGATAATTTTTTTACCAGTTTTTCGTTGCTTGTAAAACTGTAAGATCAAGACACATTCGCTTGTGATACTGTAAGGTCAAACAGGAAATATTTCCCTTCCGACCAATTAGTATTAGATAAACATTTGAATCTGGGAGAATTTGATAGTTTGACCAATGATTATGTAACAGTAATTAAATGGAAAGATCGCGGGAAAAGTGTGTTTTAATAACAAGTATTATGCATCAGACCAAAGAATCATCATCAGTTTTAAGAATGAATAGAAAAGGAGAAAGAGAAGTTGTTCTATGTCCAAAAAGTATAGCAGATTATAATGAAAACATGGGTGGGGTAGATGTAGATCTTTTCGATCAATTACATTCATGTTATAATATATCGTGTAAGTCCCGGAGATGATAGCTAAAATTATTTTATCATTTTCTTGATGCTGCAATTGTAAATTCGTATATCTTATATAAAACAGCATTTGCTAGACAAAAGCCACGCGAGAAACCTAAAAATCACATCCTTTTTAGAAGCATTTTAGCAAACCAACTGTGGTGAATATTGTGGCAGAAAAGTCAAAGGAGCAGCATTAGTAATAGGAAGAAACAAAATGAAGAAGTGTGACGGACGATCAGTCACTGTAGAGAATTCAGTTAGATTATCAAATGTGGGAGACCACATGCCAATCAATACTACATCAAGAAGATGTGCAAAATGCAGCACTGCAAAAAAATCAAAAAGGTCTAACATTCAATGTTCTAAATGTCTCGTGGCTCTTGGTATTTCGTGTTTTGCTGCATTTCACAACAAATAAATTTATTATATTCTCTGATTTATAGTTCATTATAATAATGTTTGGTTATTTATATATAGTTTATAACTTGTCTTTTGTTTCAATGAAGTGGTTGATATTTGCACCACTATAATTGTAATATTTTATATTTTGTCAATAGATAGTGGTCTAAATATCAACCTCGCATATATATCATATCGAAGTTTAAATAAAAAATATTTTTTGGTAAATATCTTATTTTTATTTATAAATAAATCCATATTAGCACAGAAAATGCTATTAACATTATTTTCTTATTCTGCCCTATAAAGGGTTAAAGACCCTAAATTATTTCTTGAAAAATATTTAACAATTCAATTAAAGAATCGTTAAAATCGGGGATAATAAAAGTGAATGTAATATTTTCTAGTATTTTAATCTACTCAGGACGGGCAAAATTGAAGTGAAAAGTATTAACACAAAAAACAATGTAATAGATTATAGTACAAATATAAATAGGTGGTATAAAGAAAATGCTTTAACTCCAAAATTAATCAACCTTGAGGAATTTCAAGAGCGAGACTCCGGCAGGACGTTAAACAAAATATTACATTTAAAAATAAATTACATACTACCGAAAGATATTAAAAATAAAAAGGCTATTATTAACATAAAAAAGAAAATGATTACTGCTTATTTTGGGCAATAACGTCGCACTACATCCTGCAAAAAAACACAGCGATCGAATTTGCTCCTACCGCCATTTTTCGGAAGTTCTAAAATATGATGGTTTAAATATTCCATTCAAACTATACGACAATACAAAATTTGAAGACATGAATACGTTAAATATCAATGTGTATACACTTGCAAAAATAAACAAACAAAAAGAAGCATGAAGTGGTTCCAGTTTTATTAACGAAAAAATCATGTGAGAAAGCTATTAATGTGCTGATGATTTCATCACAGGTAATTATATTTAATATTAATTGTATTTTTTAACTGATTGCAAGTATATTTTGATTGTTTGTGCAGACTGAAGCAGAAAATGATACAACAGGTTACGGATATGAATGTTGAAAATGATGATGAGGAAGAATAAAAAGAACCGATGGACATCGAGGCGCTGAGGGCTTCAAATAAATTCCACTTCATGTGGATAAAAAATATCTCTGGACTGCTAAGTAAGCAATTGTCAAACAAAAAAAGCCTAACTTATTTGTGTACTACATGTTTAAATCACTTTTCAAGCGATGTATTGTTAAATAAATGTACAATTGAGTGTAGTAAAAATGATTACAGAATTGAATTGATAAAATAACTTTTGTAATTTATGCAAATATAAAGGCAATTTTAAAACCTGTGAAGAGTGATACATAGGGTAAAAATACAGTATTAATAAAAAAAAACATACGCCGTTTAGCATTACTTATTACTAAAAATGTGTGTATGACAACTCATTGTCAGAATTTGGTTTATATCGGGGTACTGATTGTATTGAAAAATTTACAGAACAATTACAAAACATTGCTGTAAAAGTGAACGTTATAACTAATAATGTAATACCTATGATATTGAACGATTCTGACAAAGTTAATTTTAAAAATGCAAAAAATTGTCAAATATGTGGAAAAAATTTTGATTTTAATAATAATAAAATTTTAAAACACTGTTACTTTAGTCGCAAATTTGGTAGGGCTGCTCATAATAAAATATAAAAAATCACATACAATTCCTGTTATATTTCATAATTTATCGGGGTATAGTGCACATTTTATCATAAAAAACATTGGCACGCAAATAGAGAGAACTACATCGCTTCTTCCAATAAATAACGAACTGTAACGAGTGGATCATGAAAATACTCGCCAGATGGCGTGCCGTGTCGATTCTTGCCCGCATGAGACCGTCGCGTCGGAGACAGTTGACTTTGTCGTCAGTCGTCATCGTGTCCAGCTTGCTGCCGTATAGACCAAATTGTTTACGTGTTTTAGTTGCTTTATTTAGTGAATTTCGCGTATATTTTAGTTGTTCTGAGAAAACCTGAATATGATATACAGTTCACCGGCTCTGAAAATTTGCTCTCCTCAATTTTAGAATTAGAAACTCCAGTCTAATTTTTCAAGTTTCTTCACCTGGTTAGTCTTGTAGAGCATATCACAGAACAGACAAACTTATACTCAGTACAGCAACGCCATAATAAACCAGCCAACATAAAAAGTCACGAAATTGAGCAGTTTATAGGCATTACTATCTACATGTCCATAATTCAGCTTCCATCTACAAGATATTATTGGAATAGTGATATTGGACATCCAGCCGTAAGCAACGTCATGACCTCTAACAGGTTCGAAGAAATTGAACGGTTTTTTAACTTCAATAACAATGATAATATAATTGAAACAGGTCAGCTTGGACATGATAGATTATTTAACATAAGACCGGTTCTCCATTAAATGAGAGAAAGATTACTAGAAGTCCCCAAGGAAGAATTTTTAGCTGTTGACGAACAGATTATACCAACAAAAGCCCGAAATCAATCGAAACAATATAACCCGAAAAAATCACATAAGTGGGGCTACAAAAAATTTGTTCTCAGCGGTATATCTGGATTCGACTACGATTTTGAAATTTAAACTTGGTCTCAAAGCAATGTGCAACTAGGGGCTCCAAATCTAAGTATGAGTAGTAATGTTGTTGTGAAATTATCAGAATCCGTACCAAAACATGAAAATTATTATTATTATTTTTTGATAATTGATTTTCTAACATACCACTTATGATATATTTGACCACCGTGAGTATTCTGCCTTTAGGAACAATAAGGCTAAATCGAGTTCTAGGACCTATTATGCTGACTGAGAAAGAAATGAAGAAAAAAGTGAGAGGTCAAATGGAGAGAAACTAGCCAATATAGATAATGTGGATGTCAGTATAGTATCCTGGTTTGAAAAGATCGTTACTACAGTATCAACATATGCAGGAAGTTAACCAAAAGGAGAAAAGATACATTTTTCTAACAGAAAAAAGCCCATAAAATGATACCTTACCCAAACAGTGTCCAAATATATAATAGTTACATGGGAAGCGTAGTTTACCGCATAAAATTCAGGTCCAATAGATATTACTTGCGTATATTTTTTCATTTGATTGATATGGCGGTGGTAAATTGGTTATTGACTAGAAGTGCAACGAAATTTGACATGCCTCTTTTGGATACCAAATTGGCAATAGTAGATGAGTAGAGTGTTTTCACCGTTCCTGCAGCAGCCACTTGTGGCTGCACTTGACCTTGGCTGTTTTTTAATCAAGTTATGCATGTATGGGGGTCAAGGTCGCAATATGTATCAGGTAATGCGTCAGATACTGATTTTGTTAATTACTTTTGAAAGTTGTTTTGTTTAACGTTACGAAATATACCATATTTTATTGGAAGAAATTATTATAAACCAATAAGAATTAACGTTATTTTAACCAATTACAATGCGTCATGAAAATGAATAAATACACGATGAAGATTAAAATGTGAACATAGTATTGAGCTGTTTTTGTGTGTTATACCACGTTCGCCGACGACGCCCAACATAGCTATATAGATACTGACACCACTCTGTAAGTATGCGTGTATATGTTTTATATGTAGTTATATATTTATTATTTTTATTTATTTGTTTTAGATGAACATGTCACGAAAACACAACTTACGAAATAATGTTGTTGTTGAAGTGCCCACAGACCTGGTGCCAGCTACACTCGACATTGGTGCGTTCAGTGAACAAGATTTTAAATTTGATTTTATTGATAAACGCACAGAATCAGCGTATAAAGAAGATTTTCTTTTATTATCCACTAATTACAGTTTAAATAAAAAAATACTAAGTGGATTTCTGTTGGTTTAAGTGTAATTAGAAACTTTACACCTGTAATGAAATTTACAAATAGTAAACCAGACAACGCTGGCATTCAGTTTGATATGTTGCAGTTGATTTTTCAAAAATTCTAACATATTTACTGGACAGACAGAGATGTCGAAAATATAATTCTTAAACTATTTCTTCCTTGGCTGTTGGCCGCTGCATACTACAGTTGTTGATTTGTAACGAATTGACATAGTGATGTCACTTTACAAATTACTTAACAACTAAATTATAATGCACGAAAAATCATGAATATTCGCCGAGTATTTGTAGCTCAAGTGGTAGAGCAGTCACCTAGCGAGTGAAAGGTTCTGGGTTCAAATCCCGGCGAATGCTCATGATTTTTCAAAAATTCTAACATATTTACTGGACAGACAGAGATGTCGAAAATATAATTCTTAAACTATTTCTTCCTTGGCTGTTGGCCGCTGCATACTACAGTTGTTGATTTGTAACGAATTGACATAGTGATGTCACTTTACAAATTACTTAACAACTAAATTATAATGCACGAAAAATCATGAATATTCGCCGAGTATTTGTAGCTCAAGTGGTAGAGCAGTCACCTAGCGAGTGAAAGGTTCTGGGTTCAAATCCCGGCGAATGCTCATGATTTTTCAAAAATTCTAACATATTTACTGGACAGACAGAGATGTCGAATATATAATTCTTAAACTATTTCTTCCTTGGCTGTTGGCCGCTGCATACTACAGTTGTTGATTTGTAACGAATTGACATAGTGATGTCACTTTACAAATTACTTAACAACTAAATTATAATGCACGAAAAATCATGAATATTCGCCGAGTATTTGTAGCTCAAGTGGTAGAGCAGTCACCTAGCGAGTGAAAGGTTCTGGGTTCAAATCCCGGCGAATGCTCATGATTTTTCAAAAATTCTAACGTATTGAAGTTGTGTTGGATAAGGATATGAATATGAATGTTTTAGCATTTAAGGAGTTGTTGTTTATATATAAAGGAAAGAAAATATATAATGATATGAACAATAAAAAAACAGATTAATTATATACTATTTTTCTTTATTTATTTTATAGCTTGTACAGAGTTATTCATTGTTTGAAAAGAGAATACTCAACCAGTTTCTAATAACACACACGTTTCTTAGTGCACACAGAAACGGTGCAGAATGGTCAAAGCAGGAAAAATTTATTAAATTTGCGTTTTTCAACGATGGATACTGCACTAAATCAATTACAGGCACACTCAATCTTAATTGATTCTCTAAATATTTCTTCTTTTTTACTCCTTTCACGTAAATTTGCGACGCTGAAGCCAAAATACGTTTCACACTAGCAACCGTTTCTTTAAACTCACTACTGCCAGAATTCCAATATAATCCGTGATAATGATTTAATAACCACTGCGCTTCTTTCTTGCGTGCCTTGTTTAAACACTTCCAAGGAAACGGAGGTTTCAGCATATAATGTTGTATTTTATCACCATTTTTTGATGTTATGGCTATTTCCTTTGGAATTAATTCACTATCGTTCCCATTGAAACCCTGTATATCCACAATTAGTTCCATCGTTTAACTAAATCTGCAATCTGTTAAACAAGCTTTTTAACCGCGCTTGTTGTGGGATTATACTCAACAATGCGATCGTGAATAAGGAGGCAATAAGCAGTAGTGCTTGCAGGAAAGTTTTCATTTGATTCAAATTCTAGATGCACATCTACAGGAGCATTTCGAAGTATTTCTATTTGGTTTGGACAGTCCAAAAATACGAGTGGAGCTTTTGTTTTTAAATCTTTTTTATTTAAGAGTGGTTCTAGTTTATCTTCTTTGTAATATACTTTTTTAAACTTGGCATACATGTCGTAGAGCATTGCGAAATTATTGTTTTTAATATTTAAATTTAAATTTTCATAAGGATAACTTTGTGAATTCAAGAAGAGTTTAACATTAGAGATATCACAATGGTTAAATTCATTTGCATTTTTCCCATGTTGGTTTTTACGGTTAGTCTGGAAGGCTAAAATTATAAATCGCGGTTTCTCCATCTGTGACGATGTTTTAATACTCCACGTTTGTTTTTGGCTATTGGTAGAACTGGATATTCACAAAGCTCCCATGAACGGAACGCCATGAGAACAGGCTTATTTTTTTCTTGTCGTTTAAGGAATCGAAGTTTTTCCTTATCAGAAACAAAAATATACGGCATACGCCAAGAGATTTTTGAAATATATATTTTAAGTTCCTCACCGCTAACATATGAGTTGGAATCGACTTTTGACCTTATGAGAACAAGTTCATGTTTAATATTCAACAGAACTCTCCCATAAAGTTCTGCAAAGCCAAGAATGATATTTAAAGGTATTACCACATTAAATCTTCCTTCATCATCAGTCACAAACTGGGGATTCCACCCAGCATTCTCAAGCTTTCCACTTTGTGCTGCATTTAATGAAACATAACCTTTCATTGTGGTTGTAATGCCGACATTTTTACATTTATCAATTTCAATGCCGTTTAATTCATAACGTATTTCGTCAAATAAATGTAGTATACCGTTTGTTGTAAATTTTGATGTAGCTGGTGGTTTTGTTCCATCCTTTTTTAACAATTTACCCTCGATCACAATGTCACTGTCACTGGGTTCCGTGGGGATATCCTGTTTCTGTATTGGAATTCGAATTTCATCGTTGTTGTTGTACGTAGACGATATGTAAGGTTGATGTGTATGTATTTCCTTGGCAATTATTGATTCGTCAAATAATACTTCATCATCAATTTTCAATATTGATTCACTCATTTTACTTTTAAATTATAGCCTTGCGATTGAAGAAATTTGATATTTTTTGTTGTTAATCTTTTGCTGAACGCCACCTTAGTGATGTGGAATTTAGTAGTTGCTATTCTTTTATTACTAAAATTAATCCCCATTGATTCTTTTTAAGTTGGGCCTAACTATAATAGTTTCCTCGCGAAAGTTTATAATATCACTCTGTTCATCGACAATTTTCACTGTTATGTTGTTGATTAGGCCAACGCTCACAGGTAAGTAAATGACATTCGTCGGTACTTCAATTATTTTATAGCCAGGCGGGGCTGTTGGGAAAAAAACGTGCAATATATGTACAAGAGAATTGTTTTGATATGAACCTGAAGAAATGTTACACTCAATTTGTATGCTATTTACTTTTAAAATGTTTACAGGTAAATCGGATTCATGTAATATGTTAGGTTCAAGAGTTCGTTTAGTAAATCCCAATAATGAACCAATACTATCATCATGTGTAAAATCGATTTTTTGCGAACATAAAATTTCACATTTTAAAGTATTGGTATTCGGACGTAATAGAAACTCAAAGTTCACCTTTCCATTCCGATGAGGTCCGTGGTAATTTGGATCATGCGTCAGCGAACGTATATAATCACATAAATCATCAATGCGGATGATGTAGTTGTAATGGGTGAATCTGAAGATCAATTGAGAAGAATGATTCTAAATATAAATGAAGTAGTAAAAGGTTTAAATCTATTACTGAATGTTGATAAATGTAAAGTGTTAGTGTTTGAGAAGAGTGATTTGGTGACTGATTGCAATGTTTCGGTGAATGGTGTGAGATTGGATCAAGTAAATGAGTTTGTATACTTGGGGAGTGTGTTTTCGAGGGATGGACGTATTGATCGAGAGATTGAAAGAAGAGTATCTGCTGGATGTAAGATATTGGGTGCTCTGGGAACCTTTACTCGGAACGTGAATGTATCCAGAGATGCTCGATTGAGTGTTTATAATGGTGTGTTAGTGCCTACGTTGATGTATGGTAGTGAATGTTGGGTATGGATGAAGAAACATGAACGGCGTATAACTGCTGTGGAAATGAGATATTTGCGGGGTGTGTGTGAAGAGATCGTGTCCGGAATACATTGGTGTATGATGAATGTAAGATTGGGAAGAATGTTGTAAGAAGAGTGGGAATAAGTCAGTTGAGATGGTTTGGTCATGTAGAACGTATGTCGAATGACAGATTGGTAAAACAGGTGTATGTTGGTGAAATTGAGGGTGAAAGTTTGCGTGGACGGCCTAGGAACAAGTGGATGAATATGATTGAAGGGTTGTTGCGTGAGCAAAAGATTCTGAGCGTGAAGAATAAACGAGCTTGTATGAAAAGAATTATGAATGTGGTTGAAGCAAAAGTGGTGTGTCAGGATAGGAATGTTTGGAGAAAAGTAATTGCGGGATAAATATGATGAATGAAGACAAGCGTATGATTCTTGATTTTAGATTAATTGGTTAGATGTTTCGAGTGTTTACCTGCAATTGTGTGGAGACCATCTTCAGAAACAAGCGCAGTGTACACTAGCGAATGGATGAATGTTTGTTGTGTGTTGATGGATTTTGGTTGTGAGAAAAGAAAGAGTTTGTATGGAGGAAGTGTTAATGTGGTATCGTGTGTCAGGATGAGAATGTTGACGGGTTCGTGCTACCCCATTTATTGGGATATAGCGTGATGTTATGTATGTATGTATGTATGTAAATCATCAATTTCGTATGATCCCTCAGGAATGCTAATATGCTCAAGTTTATTCTTATTGTAATAATATAGTTTATTTTTACCCTCTACTATATTTGGAATAGAATAATTGTAACACTGAAAATCAACCAAACCAATAACCCAATCACCATTTGTAACATCTAATGGTGGTGAATAATCTGAATTTAACACCGATTCTGAACCTGTTAATGTGAAGGTTAACGACATTATGACTGAACTACCATTTACGTTGTAGTATTTGTTAAGAATTTTACGCACAGATGACCGCATTCATATGAATTAAATTTTTGATGTCTGTGATAGTTGTATTTAACCTTGACTTTATCGCCAAAATAATTAAGTAACTCGTTTGGCGGCTTCAGGTTTCCAAAGCCGTCAAAATAATGAACTAATTTACCTCGTTTTTTGTAACATACCCAGTGTGTACCGGGGCCATTTTTATCATCGAGATTTACAATAGCTGATTCATTAATGAGCGGTCCTGATTTTGGAAGAGCGTTACGCATATAGATCCCGCGAAAGTATGGCACATTGTTTATAAACTTTTTCAGATCTATATCAGTTAACGCTCTCAACGGAAGTTTTTTGATTGCGGCGGCGGTTTAAGAAATAACCCTAATCCTTTCCGATATGGTTTTAAGTATAATCCATCGCCACGCTTTCCAAGTGCGATTGCTTCCATTGATTTATTATGTCTTTGAGCTTCAAGCAACTGTTGTTTTGCGCTTGACGCGTCATTAACAGCTTTTGCTATTCCTGCAGCACCTCCGGCTAAACCTCCAACAGCTGATAATCCAGCAAATAATGGAATAAGAAAGGGTAAAAATCCTCCAGTTTTAGGAATAGGAATCACTTTCGGAGATGTAAGAGAATCATTGTCGCCGCCATTACGACGTTTTTTAACAGTTTGTTGGGCAGCTTTCAAAGCAGCACTTATAATATTATTTTTATCTGCGTACGATGCTTGTTTTAATGCAGCCTCTCTGGCATTTCTTATAGCCGCTCGAAGTATTCTACTTTTTTTACTTTTTCTCTTCGTTGCTTTTGCTGTTGTTGCTGCTGCTGCTGCTGCTGCTGCTCCATACTATATAATGCTTTAATGATTGCAGTTCAAGCAACACTGAAACCATAAATAGGCGTGCACATTATTTATTCATCACATAAATATTTGTGAGATGAAGTTTGAAACACAGAAGTGCATCTTAGAAGTGAATAATTTTGACCACAAGCAAAAAAGTTTTAGTAAACATGGACTCTTTCCCAATAATATGCGTTGTATTATTTGCGGTCCATCAAATTGTGGAAAAACCAATTTAATGATAACTTTACTTACAAATCAAAATGGGTTAAGATCTGAAAATGTTTATGTATATTCAAAATTTTAATGCCAATTCAAGATATAGGTTACTTTCAATACTCTGATAATACAAACATTATTCCACCGACTAATGCAAAACCAAATTCAATTTTTATATTCGACGATATTGTGTGAGTTATATGATTAAAAGTAAGAAGATAATAATAAGCAACTGATAATTCCTTTGTTCTTGTGTAGACATTAGCTCAGCATAAAAGCGAGTATAAATATGTAGTTATCTGTAAGATAAGGCATTCTGTAGCCATTCTGTAATAACCAGCTATCCTGTAACCAACCTCTGTCAAAATAAAGCTTTTTAAAAAGGCAATAGTCGTGAACTTTTATATAATTGGCGACGAGGATGGAATACTCGCAAAACTGAGTGATTTAAAAGTTTTAAGCAGTTAAGTGATACGAAAAATCCAACGCTTTCAACTCAGGTTCGTGTCAACGATTTATTTGTTGAACTCACAAGCCATCACCAGTGCGGTACACCAAAGAAAATATTAGTGACGCGGTAGCCAGCGAAAAGACTTTAGACGAGGTGCAGAAGAGGCGGTTCGTGTGCCCGATCCACGTAGGGAAAAATAAGCGACACATCAACCACAGAATCCACACCAAACTCCGGCTCCAGGTGCCCAATCCATGTAGGGAAACACAAGAGACATCTGCGACATCAGCCGAGGTGTGTCAACGACATCATCAACCCATGATCTTTATTCTACTGTGAGTACAGATTTTATTTACTGTTAATAATTCTAACTCTTAAGTCAGCAAAGATGGCACAGGGCGCGAGCAAAGATACTTGGATACAATACCTATTTTTAATGGAAATTCAAATGAATTATCTTATTTTATTAGAATGAGCGAAGCGCTTATTACTAAATTCTATAACCGTAATGATCCTAACGATTACGAGAACTTCGTTTTGTTAGCAAATATTAGAAATAAAATTAGAGGCGAAGCAGCCAAAGCAATAGCTAATTATGTAATAAATAATTGGACTGATTTAAAAAATGATTTATTAACTGCGTATGCAGATAAACGAGATTGTTATACTTTAGCAATTGAAATTGCAAATTTAAGACAGGGCAATGAAAATGCATTTGATTACTATAATAAAATGTTAAGTTTATTAAACGCACACACAGCATACACTGAAACACAAATAGAAGCAGCATTTCGACCCGCTATAATAAGTTATGGACAAAATTTAGCAGTCAGATCATTTTTACGAGGTTTACGAGAACCAATTAGATCATTTTTACAAACAAGAAACCCTCAAAATTTAAATGCGGCTCTTAAAATATAGACAAATGATTATCAAATGGAAGCTTCTCGTACAACATCCACACTTCCAAATAAAAAACCTATATATAACAAAAAACCTAACACAGTACAAAGAAATTATTTAAACAACACTCAATTTGTAAAACCAGTACAAACACCACAATTTACACAACCTAGACCAACAAACACATTTGTAAATAACAATAATAAACCACGATTCCCAAATCCGACTCCAATGTCAATCTCAACAACCGGACAAACAAGACAATTTCAATCTAAAATTTATCCACAATCACAATACAGACAAAATCTATTCAACATAGACACATTAGATCAAACAGCTGATCCATTCACAGAACAAGATTACGGCGAGCAAACGCAATTCGAACAAAATCATGATGAACAAAATTTTGAATTAAATTATGAAACAGAAAACGTAGAAGGATATCAAAATGTAAATCAAAATTCTTTTTTAGAATTAAGCCAAGACAACAATTCGGTGAAATAATGAATATAGAAAATATAACACGATTACCATACTTGAAACTTGGAAAATATAAATGCTTAGTAGATTCAGGTAGTACTAGATCATTTATCAATCCTAAAATTATTAAAGAAAATCTAAATGAATTTAAATTATTTAAACAAAAGTTTACGCTAAGTACATTACCAGAAAAAATTGAAAACGTTGCAAGTAAACGTAATAAAGATAAAGTTGATGAAATACCCGAAACCTTAGAAGAAGTCAGAATTAAACAAAATATTAGACACTCTGGTAAAATTACCAAACCCAAATACGTCACACATAAAGTAGCTAGTTTACAACCCAAATTTGCTACACTAAAAACAACAAAAGACAAAAAATATAAATTGTCAAAAATTAAAAGACCCAGGAAACTAACACAAAAACACATTGTTTCAGATTCATCCTGTTCGGATCAGGATCAACAACAAAACACCTAACAGATATAACACACAACCCTGGCGCACTTATAAACAAATTAGGCGATGCAAAAATTTATTCAAATGAACACGTAATTCATTTTAATTACGATTTTAAAATAGTATATACTGAATATTTGAATTTAGTAGATCAAATCAAAATATTAGAAGAAAAATTAAATAGATATGATCCAAAATTAATTAATAAATCTATTAATTATTGGAAAATAATTAAGTATTATCAAAATGGTATATTATTAAAATTTCAAAATTTAAATACGCATGTTAATAAAAAAAGATCAAAAAGAGGATTGATTAATGGCCTAGGCTCTATAGTGAAAAGTATAACTGGTAATTTAGATAGTGAAGATGCCCAAAAATATGATGCATTAATTAGAAATTTAGAAAAGAATCAGGAAATATTAAATAAAAATATGTTAGAAAACTATAATATAAATATTGAGATAATAAAGCAATTTAATGAAACAGTTGAAGATATAAATTATAATCAAGTAATATTAAAATCACGAATATTAAATATAGAAAAGAATTTAAATAAAAAAGCTATACTGATTGATCACTTGGTTGTTAAAGATATTAAGAATCAAATAATTCATTTATTAAATATTATGCAAAATACCTTAAGTAATTTAGAAATTTCTCTGAGTTTTTGTAACTTAGGATTATTACGTGAAAGTATAATACCTTATGATATATTGAAGGATAATTTGATTAATATTAATAAAGAGAGTAAATTTGTATTTCCAGATGATATGAATTATAATGAAATAAAACAATTAATATCCACGTATTGTACCTTAAAGAATTATAAAATAGATTTGTTGATCCTTGTGCCATTGTATCATGAAGAGACGTTAGAATTATTGTAGTACACTCCTGTACCCACCATACAAAACAGTGAAGTGCTAACTGTGTTTCAAAGTGAACATTTATTATTGAAAGATAATAATAACTTATATTTGGTGCAAAATCTGTGTAAAAGGGTTAATAAAGTGTATTACTGCAACTATGTAAATAGTGAAACTATTAAAGAAAATGAATGTGACTATCAAACTGTGTTTAACTTAAATACAACACGGTGTAATTATATTAGAATTAATTATAAGATTAATAATGTATTGGAAATAAGTAATACAAATTTATTTATATTATGTTACCCAATAAATTATAAATTAAATATTAAATGTAATAATGAAAATGAAGAATATATAATTTTAAAAGGGATATATTTACTTGAAAATAATGAATGTAAATTAAATAATAAACAAATTATTAGTAATGAAATGAATGGAGAACCTATTGTAATTTCTAATTATAAATTTAATGTTAGTATAACACAAAAATTAAATTCAGAAGTAGAATTGCATAATGTTAAGGAAAGGAAAATAATTAGACATGATTTGGAAACTTTAGAAAAGATCCCTGAAATAAATAAACATAATGTAATTAAATAAGTGATTATAATAATGTAAGACATGCATTTTAATAATGTAATCCACTGATTTGGAAGCGCTGGTGGTCATATATCTGTCAACGAAAAATATGACGATGCAGCCTGAGGCGGCTGCCAGCGCTGAGACGCTCAGTCTATGTTTCACGGGTGTGACGAACAATTCGGGGTGGAAGTGAATACGTGAAGTGAAGGACTAATACATTCATTGTTACCTGGACACTGTATTGGATTATCAGTAATTAAAGGTGAGTTATCTCACTGTCTTTCTAGGTCTAGATTCAACGTATGCGGAGAACTGCAGTGATTTGACATATATTGATTTGATACGTGTCTATTGTTTATTGAATGACACGTAAATTGATGATATAATGAGTACATTATGTTTATGTTTTGGTGTGGTATTTGTTTGGGAATATATGTGATTGATCAGATGTTATATTCTGTTTTATTGAGAACTGCAATGATTTAACATATATCTGTTGTTTATTAAATGCCACACTAATTGATGATATATTGATATATTGATTGGAGATCTGTACTGACTTGATACGTGTCTGTTATTTATTGAATGACACGTAAATTGATGATATAATGAGTACATTATGTTTATGTTTTGGTGTGGTATTTGTTTGGGGATATATGTGTTTGATCAAATGATACATTCTATATTATTATGTGCTATTCTGTGTATTCACACTTTGCCTTCCTTAAGAACTCAGTACTGAAGTCCCTCCGCCAGGTTGCGGCATTTAAGAGCATACTACAATTGCTAATCAGGTGGTGGTGACAGACAGGGCCGTATTGAGGGCTCTCCGCGCTGGGTCTGCGAATCCAGCTGCGCATCCGTCAATGGCTACATAATGACCACAGAATGAAATTAACCTGTGTCTGTAATTGGAGTCCCTCCTCTTTTGTGTTTAGCGGTCTTCAGCGCATACGACAGTACTGATCCTTGATCAGGTTGGGAAGGACCTGCTACTATCGGGTCTAAATACCCGCCACGATCGGGTCTAAATACCCGCACCGATGAGGTCTGGGACCTCGTGTGGATTGGATCCACACGGATGTCTGGGACATCCACGGCCGCATCAATCGGGTCTAAATACCTGCAACGATCGGGTCTAAATACCCGCACCGATGAGGTCTGGGACTTCGTGTGGATTGGATCCACACGGATGTCTGGGACATCCTAATTCGTACCTGTAACCTTATTCCTATAGCACTACCTAAAATGTAAATCTCAGTGACCGTTGATTGAGACTGGAATGACATGTTAAATTTTGTCATGCAGGTGTGACCGGTATGAGGTGGTCCAGTTGCGGATCCATTCAACGGGGCCGTGTGACCGATGACGTCATGAACACTACCTGTTTGCTCATATATATTATCCTGAACTCTGTATGTAAAATGTATATTATATTCCCGTTAATACATGCAATGAGTTAACAAGGTTTGAAATCAATTTTATATTACATTTTCCTTGTTACCAAGTCTTTTAGTATGCCTTTTAATAATAATTATAATTGTATTAGTTTGTATTGTATTTAAAGAAAAATTTAAATGTAATTTACTTAAGAAAAAAGGAAATATTAGTATTCCAAAACCAAACTTAAATCTTCCAGGCGATGCCTTTCTCTAACGGTGGAGGAGTTATATGATTAAAAGTAAGAAGATAATAATAAGCAACTGATAATTCCTTTGTTCTTGTGTAGACATTAGCTCAGCATAAAAGCGAGTATAAATATGTAGTTATCTGTAAGATAAGGCATTCTGTAGCCATTCTGTAATAACCAGCCATTCTGTAACCAACCTCTGTCAAAATAAAGCTTTTTAAAAAGGCAATAGTCGTGAACTATATAATTTGTGCGATCCTCAAGACTGTATGCGAGATTATTTTAGTATGGGCAGACATAAAGAAATTGATGCATTTTGCCTTATTCAAACAAATACCCGTGTAACGAAACATCTTATACGTGACAATGCCAATTTCTTGATTCTTTTTAAACAAGACGATTTAAATTTGCATCACGTATATAATGATCACGTAAATACAGACATGACATTTACTGATTTTAAAGCGTTATGCACAGAGTGTTGGAATACAAAATATGGATTCGTTGTTATTAACAGGGATAATGATTTTCATAATGGACGCTACAGAAAAGGCTTCGATAAATTTTTAAAAAGTATATAAATAGTTATACCTATAATTTGATAGCAGCATTCTTATTCTCAACTTGAAGAGGATGACGACGAGTCAGACTATCACATTGCAAGATATAGTGAAGACAAGAGTAATAATAAAAAATAAACTTATGAATCTTAAACGTGGAAGATATGAAACCGAACATTTATTAAGTGAAACATTCAAACCAATTGTTACGCCATTGACTAATCTATCTGAAACATTAATGAAAATAAATAAAGAAGGTAATATATTGCCCATTAAAACGGAAGCTAAATATGAAAGAGAAGCAGAAGAAGAAGAACAAGAAGAAGAAGACGAAGCAGAAATTTTTACAACACCTGTGATAAAAAAGATAAAAAAATTTAATCCATATGCAGCAAAACAAAGCGAAACAGCAACAACATCAACGCCAATAAAAGCATGGCGGAAAAGCAGAAACGAAGAATTTCCAACAGAAGAATTTATTTCTGAACCACCATCATTGACCCCAAAATTATTAATAAAGCAGCAAATTTAAACCGAAGGTGATTTAAACGAATTAGAAGTGTCTTCACAAGAAATATTAGGAAACATAGCTGGAAAATATATGGCGATGTATGCAATTGACAGTCCAGATATTGATAATATTTATGGAATTAGAGTAGTAGAAGATGGAAAAACTTTTATGATGGGCGATCAATTGGTTGAAATTGAAAATAATGATATAAACATTGGCGGTGAGTGGTATGATGGTACTCCTGGGCTATATGAGCTTTTAACACAAAAAATGCCTGATAGTAAAATATTTAATGAGGCCGATAAAAGGACTTATTTAGATATTGTGCAAAAAACGAACGCTCATCGCAAACATTTCAATAGATTGGGGGCCATTAGAATGAATAATAGTTGGAAATATAAAAATATTATAAGATATATAGTGCCATATGTAAAACCTAGAACAAGATCCGAATCACTTTCAAAATATAAAGCCGGAAAGGGTTTACAGTCTGAATTAAATGTGACAAACAAACGGACTCAGTACGTATACTGGCATAATCCCAATAGGCTCGTGAAGCGACTGAAACTATTATTAGCCTCTAAATTCGCAGGACATACGGGACATGAAGATGAAATATTTCAAATTGAGGAAGCTTTACGTCAAGCTGAAATTATTATATAAATATACTACAATGAAATGATATACAATTATTAAGAGAATGGTTGTTGATAAGTTTGGGCGTCACATTAGCAAATACACACATAACCGTATAGCAAGAAAAGTATTTACCAATGTAAGCAATAAAGCGCTTATAGAGCACGATGGTGTATACAATGCGAGAGGAAGTCGCGTCACTGGAATCATAGATCAACCCATACATCAAAATGATGCCGTAAATTTGGGGTATGTTTCACGCAAGTTGAAGAAATTAGAAGCAGATTTGAAGCAGCATGCTGAATATTTCTTTAATCAAAAGGAGTTTGTGTTAAAAAATCAGTTTGATGACATATTAAAAGCGAATCACAGTTTACTCATGCTAAATTTATTACTAAATTTTGAGGGTGACACGACATGTAACATAGAGAATGCGGATTCGAAATCGTTCTACATATTTCCTTGTAACGCAACGATTCAAGCAGTTCGATATAGTGCGGAGCGAACATTAATTGAAACAAAAGTGAATAATAAACCGGTTTCTTTGATCGGTCGCGCTGTCGCTGTAAACGACAAATTAAGTTTTACACCAATAAAAGGTAAAAAATATCCACAAAAACTCTATGTGGAAATAATGCTAGCAACCAAGCTAATCAAATGAGTAAAAAAGATATTGTGAATGAATTACACAAACCTGCACGTCGTAACTTTCCACGCAGACATGTTGTTATACAGGGATTAAGAGATCTTTATCAGGCGGATCTTGTTGAAATGATACCATACGCTAAGGAGAACAAAGGATACAAATATATTCTAACTGTTATTAATGCTTTCTCGAAAAGAGCTTGGGCCATACCAATTAAATCAAAATCGGGCAAAGATGTAACGGCAGGAATGAGTAAAATCTTTCATGGCGATACTATTATTCCTCGAAATTTGCAAACTGATAATGGAAAAGAGTTTTATAACGTAGACTTTCAAAACCTAATGAAGAGATATGGTGTTAAACATTATTCTACATATAGCAGTTTAAAGGCGAGTATAATTGAAAGATTCAACCGTACACTCAAGGCTATGGTATGGAAAGAATTTAGTTTGCAAGGATCCTATCGATGGATTAACTTTATGGATAGATTGGTTGAAAAATATAATAACACAAAACATTCAACTATAGGTATGAGACCGACTGATGTGAACTTTAAAAACGAGAAGAAATTGCTCGACACAGTATATAATAGCATTAAAACTACGCATTCTTCTAAATATAAAGTTGGCGATTATGTACGTATAAGTAAATATAAGACGATTTTTAATAAAAATTATACTCCAAACTGGACAACGGAGATATTTCAAATTAGAAAAATTCAATCCACCTCGCCCGTTACATATTTATTGCAAGATGATATTGCTGGAGGATTTTACGAGTTTGAAATTAGTAAAACAAAATATCCTGGTTTATATTTAGTGGAAAAAATTCTACGCAAGAAAGGAAATAAATATTATGTAAAGTGGCTAGGATTTGATAAAACATTTAATTCTTATGTTGATAAAAAAGATATAATAGAATAATAACTTTTTTATGTTTATAATAACTGTAAGTTTAAACTCCTACATATACACATTCAACACACAACCTGAATTTATTGTTATTTTGAACGTTAAACAAACACGTCATTATAAATAATATCAATATATTATGGCTGAACAAGTAATAGCAAATGAACTGATCTCTATTGCACATAATATTAATGTAATAAATGATTTACAATACAAAGAGTATGTGTCAATAATAAAAAATAATTTGGACTGTTGTGCAATAAATGATATTACTGGAAAGTTTCTACCTATTTTATACATCTGTAATAAAATTTCCGAAGAAAAATTCATCACAATATTAAACATGTTTGAGGGAGTCGCTTTGCAGCGGATATGGATGAATTTACCATTAAAATTTAAAAAAACAGCACAATGTATTAGAAAGATTATATTATAATCTACCAACACAAAGATGTCATGTGGATGGACCCTGGCCAATAATTAGAAAATGTTCTATGTGTAAAAATATGAACTTCAGTGTAAACGAAAGTTTTATAAATAAAAAATTATTGTGGTAATTATATTATTATTTTGTTTGTTTTTTCTTTTGACCTGCAATACTCACATAAAATGAGATTTTATATGAATATAAAGTAACTAATATATTTAAAAAAAAACCAGATTCTTATCATCTTAAAGGTTAATAACTTTTTTTTTCCGTTAATTATAAACTGAATTCCGTGTATTTGAGTTTTTATTTGAAATTTATTGTATGGCTTATTATAATAAAAGTGAGAAATTAAATTGTGAAAGTTAATTTAATATGTTTAATTTGTGATTTAGGTATACGTTTAAATTGAATTGCTCTGTTTTCACAAAAACCGTGCGTTCTTGTATAGTTACTTATTTAATCTGCTTAAAACACTGAATATATATATCCTCATTTAAGTGACATAGAGAAAATGCACTTTTCGTATATAAATGCTGGTGCGTACAATATATAATCAGTAAGAGACGAATCATGAATCTGAGTAAATCGAACGGTCTGGGTATGGGTAATACCTTACGAAAAATTACAGACTTAAAAATTGACAAGGAGTATAAAATCGCATCTGCAAGAGCGGTGGGTACAAAACTTGGCCGAAGAATTATTATCAACTGTGAGGATTTTGAGGTATTTCTACCAGCGCGATATCATGGACTGACAGAAGATGAAATTGACAGCTTAAAAAATTATAAAATATTATTAACCGTACCAAGGAGACAGACACATTCACGAAAATAGAATTTACTAGGTAAGAAACAATTATTTATATAATATTTGATATTGCTAACAACTTTTTTTATATTTTCACAGCTCACCACAAAATTAATTAAAAATACATATATTAATAAAAAGTAAACTAAGTTATAAACCTATTAATTTTAATCTATTCTTTTTAAAATGTTTTCCTGTACTAAATGCGATAATGTTTACAACTTAAAATCGAGTTTATCTCGTCATGTAAAATACAGTTGTGATAAAAATACTTTTGTTTTATGTCAATATTGCGGTAAAAAATACAATGCGCGATCAATAAATACTCATTTAACTCGCGCACATAAATGTAGCAGCAACAACATGAAGAAAGCAGAAGAGGGTGCTTCAAGTAGTGGTGGTGAACCGAAAAAAAAGCGTCCTAGAAGTGAAAATTTGGAACCCACAAATGTGTACTGTAACGTTTGTAATATTTATCTGAAAAAATCGTTGTATAATTTGCACCTAAAAACCAATGCTCATAAAAGTAAAGCATGCAATGAATGTGAACCTGGAGTTTATATTATTGATAGTGCATTTAAAAATCGAATTACATCGTATAAAATTGAGAATACAAATTCGTTGGACATAATGAATTTTTAAAAAAATATTAAGAATAAAATTATGAAATTAATCGATGCGAAATTAAATATTCATCACTCCATAAAGATTAATTTCGAATTATTTGGACTATTTACGAAGCCCGGCAAGGACACTTTAGAAGAAATTAAGTCATTTAACACTAAATTTCAAGTGTTAACTCCTTCAATGGATGCACCTTCTCTCTACGATGAGCTGGCAGCAACAATTGAAACGAAGAGTTACGAATTTGAGGTATTTTTATGTTTCTAATATTAATATAATAATTACTAAAATATATATTTTTCTACGAAAAGGATTTTGGTTGGAGCTTAACGACTGTTCGGCATTTAGAAATTAATATAAACAAATACACCCCGCTCAGCGCATCATCCTACATCAACTTGCCACCAAACATAAAATCTGTATAATAGAAATAAGCAATTTATAATTATGCCTATTATAATTTTGTAACATGAATATGTAATATTACCCAAATAAGGGTTCACTGTTATAAATTAAATAAATGTGTGTTTAACCGATATATTCAAATTTATTATTGAAATCCTATAAATATCATAATCCTCGCTATCATCTGCCTAATGATGAATCATACTTATCAAATTTCATCCTAACTCTTAACGTTAAACAAAACAACTTTCAAAAGTAATTAACAAAACCAGTATCTGACGCATTACCTGATACATATTGCGACCTTGACCCCCATACATGCATAACTTGATTAAAAAACAGCCAAGGTCAAGTGCAGCCACAAGTGGCTGCTGCAGGAACGGTGAAAACACTCTACTTAGATGCTCTTTGTAAAGCAGGGAAATCAGCTAGACAGAATAAAGTACGAAGACCGTCAAGTGCAAACCTTAAACAAATGTATGAAATTAAGAGAAAAAAAGACCAGCAAAAGATATTCTCCAAGAGGATGTTCGAAAAGATGGCCTTGATCATTTGTCATATTGGCAGAAGAAAAATCAATCAAGATGTAAATTTCCGGGATACTTAGGAAAGACATATACTATGCACAAAATGAAAAATTCAGTTGTATGTTAATAAAAACAGAAGGTGTTTTTCACGATATCATACAGAATAAATTGTAATTTTCTAGGACAAAAAATTATTATTTTACATTGTCAATTGTTATGTTGCTGCATAATATTCCATATATGGTACAAACCATTATTTTTTTTTAATCAGGATAATTTTGACAGATACAAGTTTTTATTAGTTTCACGTCAAAGAAAAAATAAAAATTCATGCGGTAAAGAGTTAATAAAATTGTCTTCATTTAGAGCAAAAATCTAAAGATATATTCATATACTTTGGTTAATATGAAGATATTTACAACAGAATGATGAGTTTATTAAGTATTAATTTTGGCAATAGATTTGACAATTTATCAATATTTATGTCCACATACGCTTCTAATAATTTCATAATAAATTACAAAGAACCATATCGAAGTCAACTAGCATCTAGAAATCCTTTAAATGATATACAAAATTTAATCAAAAATGATTTCCAGTACATTCATGCAAATATTAATAAACAAAACACTGTAAAACAAAAGATAAGTACACCAACACCTGCATATAAACCACACAATCCAAACATAAACACGAATCAAACCGATCACCAATGATTCGACATTCACAACAACAACAATCACAATACAAAACGAAACAAAATTATCCCCAATCTATGTCTATTAGTACTAATACATTTAATCCACATTTGAAAAGACAAAGACAAGATTTACAATTTTTAGACCACCCTATCGAGTTAAATAATAAATCAGAATTAAAATATTTTGAACATTTTGAAGAAACGCAAAATTCTAAAAATAATGTTGAGATAGAAACAGAAAATTAAAATTTTTCTTTAGACCCGGCAGAAAATTTGAATCGTTAACAAATTATACTTCTAAATTACCGTTTATACAATTCAAAACGCTAGAGTTTTAATAGATACAGGAGCATCCGAAAATTTTATCAGCCAAGAATTTGTAAATCAGAATAAAAATAAATTTCAAATATTTCCTGAACATTTCGAAATTCAAACTCCAAACGCTGTTTACCACGGAAATTATTTTGCATTTGTACAATTATTTAATAAAAAATTTCAATGATACATTTACGAATTTCATAAAGATTTTAATATTCTAATAGGAAATTCGGGGTTAAAATTGTTAAATGCAAAACTAAATTATTCAAATGAATCCGTCATATTAGATAAACATAAATTAAATTTAATTACTTTCGTCAAAACAAATTAAACCTGAATATACACGAAATAACAGGCAAATTAAACCTTAGAACTGAACATCTCAATGACATAGAAAAACACGAACTAAATCAAATAATTCGAGAATTTGAAGATTTAACAATAAAAAAAAAAACAGGCGAAACGCCTGTATACCAAAGTTCATATAAATACCCAATAGTTTATAAAAATGAAGTAAATTCGCAAATAAACAAATTATTAGAAGAAAATATAATTCGCCACTCCTATTCACTTTGGAGTAGCCCAATCTGGATTGTACCAAAAAAAGTAGACGCTTCCGGTAAAGAAAAATTTCGTTAGGTAGTCGACTATAGAAAACTAAATCCCAAAACGATATATGATAAGTTCCCGATTCCAGACATTACGGATATTTTAGATAAACTGGGTAAATCGAATTACCTCACAACAATTGACCTCAAAAGTGGATTCCATCAAATTGAAATGGATTCCGATTCGATAGATAAAACAGCCTTCTGGACAGACCAAAGCCATTTTGAATTTCTCTGAATGCCTCTTGGCCTCAAAAATGCACATAGCACATTTCAAAGACTCATGAATTTTGTCTTAAAAGATCTTATATCAAAATATGCTTCGTCTACCTAGACGATTTCATTATTTTAGGAACGTCATTACAATAACACATACAAAACATCAAAACTGTTTTTCACAAACTACGCGAAGCGAATCTCAAATTACAACTAGATAAAAGCGAATTTCTCAAGAAAGAAGTCGCCTATCTCGGACATTTAATCACAGATAGAGTAAATCCAAATCCTGATAAAATTAAAATAATACAAAAATTTTGCATTCCGAAAACTCAAAAAGAAATTAAATCATTTTTAGACTTACTTGGCTATTATTGGAAATTTATACACTGCTTAAAGAAAAACGCAAAAATTAATTTTGATAAATATTACAGTATCCTGACTGATGTGTCAAATTTTGCTCATGGTGCAGTGCTTTCACAAAATATTGACGGCAAGGTTCTACCGATAGCATACGGTAGTAGAACCCTTAATACCCACGAAATGAATTACTCCACCACCGAAATAGAATTACTTGCAATAATTTGGTCAATCAAACATTTTGATCCATATCTATACGGACATAAATTCAAATTAATAACGGATCATAAACCGCTTATTTGGCTTAGCAGGTTAAAAGAACTTTCTACTCAAACTGAAATTTACAAATAACCATTTATGGTTTAATATTATTTGCCAAAACTTAAATGTGTTTCCGAAATATATACATATTAAGTGTTACAATAATAGTGAACAAGCTCAACAAGCAGTTTTGTGAGCCAAACAACAATGGCTGTACAGTGAGATTAGATATCTATACCAGTTAAGAGACAATTTGAACCTCCATCTTTATTTAATTCATACACAATTAACTCGTGTATTAACCCGATCTTGTTTGATCAACTGGACTGTGAATTACGTTGTCAAGTGATGGAGATAGGACATCATCAATACACCAGATAAAGGACGAAATTTGAAAATTTACTCCAGTTGCAACGGCTCCATAAACCCCGTATTGATACCAATTCTTCAAGATTCCAGGTGCATCAGTTTCATCCTAGAGTTATCAATTTATCACCTATCATCTTTAATACAGCAGAAAATAATTTCCTAAACCAAGGTTTGTCTTTCGGTCCAAATTATAAACCCTTAGAAAAAGACATTGTAAATTTAATTGCTGACTCAAACTTAGCTATTAAATCATTACATCCCAAGCCTCTTGGTTGGCAAAAAACACTTAATTCAGCCATCTGTAAACTGAAACTTAGTAAACCACAACGTTCTAAAAGTATTGTCAAGTCCATAAAGAACTAAATTATTAACAACAATCTTATTTTAACTAAATTTGATAAAGGCAATTCTGTAACTATTCTTAATAAAACGGATTATATCTGTAAAGTTGATGAATTTATTAATAATAGTGATATTATTGAATTACCCAAAGATCCCACTAATAAATTTCAATTAATTGTCAAAAAAGCTCTTAAGGAGATTAAGTTTTCTTTTGATGTTAATTATAAATATAAGTACGTAATTATGAATCCTAGTGCACCTGTTTTATATGGTCTACCTAAATTACTCAAACCTAATATAATATAATAATAATAATAACCCCATAAGACCGGTAGTTTCTTATGTTCAAGCACCTTCTTACCATATCTGTAAATTATTAAATGATCTATTACCAGAGGTCTTAGACTTTAAACCCTTATATAGTATAAAAAATACGATAGATTTAATTAGTAAAATTAAAGATGTTAAATTACCCGATAACACCAAATTAGTATCGTAGAATTTGAAGTTAAAAAATGAAATTTTAGCTCTTTTTGACATTTGTTTACAACAAAATTATTTCGAATTTAATAACCGCTTTTATCAACCAAAAGATGGTCTTCCTATGGGATCCCATTTAAGTCCTTTATTAGCTGAAATCTTTATGGACAATTTTGAAAAATCAATTTTTAATTCTAAGGCTAAAATTATTAACGAGATCAAATTCAGGTACCGTTGCGTAGATGAAATAATCTGTTTATTTTCAGGCACTGACAGACAATTACAAATATTAGTATCACTTCTCAATAGTCAAAATAAAGCCATTAAATTTACCATTGAAAAAGAAGAGGATTGCCAGATAAATTTCCTTGTCATCACTATTAAACGGTTAAAATCATCTTTTGAATATAAAATCTATAGAAAACCTACTTATACAGACACCATTATACCAGCACACTCAAACCATCCTAACAATATTAAAATGTCTTCCCTAAATTGTTATGTACACAGACTGTTAAATATTCCTTTATCTACAGTTAACTTTAATTTAGAACGCAACACTATCAAACAAATAGGTTATAATAACGGTTACAACCCTTGTATAATCGATAAGTTAATTTCTAAGAAGAACATGAAAATCATGTTAAATAAAATCTACGGAAATCATTCTTCAAATCCAGAGTGTAAACCATATTGTAAATTGTTTTTTGTAAACAATGTCAGTAACAACATAGGTTATCAACTAAAGAATTCTAATATTAATGCATCCTATTATAACAACTATACTATTAAGCATATTTCGGTCAATAACAAATTAACCGTTAAAGATAAATTAGATAATAGTGGTATTTATAAACTAAATTGTAACGATTGTAACGCTATTTATATTGGTCAGACAGGGAGATCTTTTAAGATTAGATTTTACGAACATATGAGATCCTTCAAATTTAAAAAAAAAACTGACTCCAATATGGCGATACATCCGAATGAAAAAAATCACACCTGCAACATTGATAATCTGGAAATTTTACACTTTACCAATAAAGGGCGTAGAATGAACTTCTTAGAAGCATTTGAAATTCAGAAAGCTATTCATAGCGGCTTAAATGTCCTCAATGATCAGTTAGATTTGTTTCATACTTTTAAGATCTTTGTAAATGAACTTTACCGTTAATCACTGTACTATATAAACTGTGTGTAACTTGTATTTTAATCAGTCAACGTTCTGAAGATGGCCTAATAAGCCGAAATCGATCAACTTTGTTAATAAATAATTTTGTGAAACTACATCAAGTGTCTACGTTCTTTATTCTTAAAAGTACTTTATCAGAAACTCATCAGATGGATTTTTAACACGTTGACCGCCATGCGAAACAAATGTGAATCGCATGACTCTTATTTATATGAGCCACGCCACTCACTTGTGTACCGTACGTAGCATTTTACTTTGCGCCTTGCTGCTCACATTTGCTTCGCACAACAGTACTAATATTATGGAAAATAAAAATGGACGCCCTGGTGAACATAATTTATTTATTGGCCCGGTCCAAAATGAAATAAAATGGTATATTTTAGGTAGGTGTAACAAACCATCTCCATACATTAATTAATTTTATTTTTTATTCAACACAAGGAAATATGTTTTTTTTAAAGTAAAGTACAACACAAATAAAATCATCTAAAAAATACAATACAAGCAAAGTAAGTAGTAAGAATGTGTGGGCAGAAGTGAACAAAATACAATACAAGCAAAGTAAATCATTTATAATGTGCATGTATGGGCAGAAGTGAAACAAGATATGCAATAAAATTTATTACACTGAATACACTTATAACGAGACGGGGTTGCCTTGGATGTTGCATATTTTCTTCCATGTTGTTCAGACAGATTTTTGAAGCAAACTACACACCTCCGTCGACTACTTGTGCTTACTTGTTGAATAAAATGTCTTTCTGTTGGTAAGGGCTTATCTATTTGGGTAATGTGAAGCAGATCTTTGGCAATATCCTCTCTGAACTGTGTTATACTAATATTTTTTCGTGTAACTTGTTTGTACAAAATAAAAGCATTTACGATTGTTGAGCCCAGAAGAATTTCGATAGCAATTTTGCGATACCATTTGATACTACGTCTAAGACAAGAAGCATATGCTTTTATTTGGTCGGAGAGATCAATAAAACTCTTATTTTGGTTGTAGTCCTTGATAGCTTCGGGCTTCTGCTTTACAGATCCACGTCGTGATGTGACTGGAACAGTATTGTTTTTGTGTTTTGTTGTTAACATCAAAACTTCACGTTTATCACACCACTTTATAATTACTACTCCAGTATCACTTTCCTTGGTAATTATTTCTCCCTTTTTTAGTTTTTAATTGACCACATCTTTTGGATTACCTTTTCGGGTTCTTCTTAGCGTTCCAACTAAGTAGGTTTGTCTATCCAATAACTTGTGGGCAAGTTCAATACTGGTGTAGTAATTATCTACATATATTGTACGTCCATTGTCTAATAAATTTTAACAAAGTTCCATAACAATAGAAGTTGGCACACTGTCAGAAGTATTACGTTTTTCTGTTCCACAGTAAATTTTGAAATCGTATGTATATCCTTCTTCAACACAAATTGTAAAAATCTTTACACCAAACTTAAGACGTTTATTTTTGATATATTGTAAAAAGGCTAGTCGTCCTTGAAAGGGCACTAAAGTTTCATCTACGCACACATTACATGACGGCAATACAGCATTTTGAAATTTTTCACTTATGTGTTCTAAGTCTATTTGAAACATTCTCACTTTCATTGTCAGAGAAATGTCAATTGCTCAAAAGGAGCTCAAATCGGTTGCGTAACATTACTGATTTGATTTCATTTGAATAGAGAACATTGTAAGACCAATAACAACTCAGTTTAGACATCTGAACTAATCCGATCCAAATCTGAAGGCCCAAAAAAATTTTCATTTCTTCAATACTAGTGTCTTTCCAATTTTTCATTCGGGCGTAAGGTAAATTTGTTTTTGCAGCTTTTTAAGAAGTGTATCTGTTAGTTTCTTGTACCATTAGATTTAGAAGAACTTCGTCAACAAATAACAAAAAAAAATCAATAGGACTTTTGTTTCGCATATTTTCTACATCGTGATGTATCTTCAAATTATGCGTAAAAACATTAAAATTTCGCAAATGGTCACCAGTTACATCATTCCACTGCAGAACATTAGGATTCGCCAGCAACTCATCAGACAAGGAATCGCTACTCCACTGATAATTTCTAATGATTGTTACTTCAACGTGAGTACTACCACCAACACATGAATCAACTTGAATGTCTCGTTCACCTTAGATGATCATGAGGATTAGCGTCTTTAGTTTTGTACACCTTTTTTTTTCTTTTTTTGTTCAGTATATTCAGAAGAATCAGAACAACTACTGCTTGCCTTATAACTTTCTGATGAATATTCAAACGTTTCTTCGTTTGACAAAGCTTCGTTCATGAACGCTTGTAAACGAGCATGTTCTTTTTCATAGTCACCCATTTCATTTATTTTTCACTCTTTTACAAAGACACGATGTAACTCATGCGATTATTATTGTAAACTAAAATCTTAGAAGCTGTATCAAGTAGCTCTTACGGCGAGTTTTTACAAGTTTATTCCTGTATAGTACCGAAACAAGTGTGCATCGCATGGCGCCAACATGAAAATACTGTGTTTCAGGCCATGCGATGCACACTTGCTTCGCACTCAAATTAAGGGTTTAAAAAATAGTGAACGTCATATTAGGCGATTCTATGACTCATTTATGACGAATCCTAATCTTTCAATCGAAAAAAATGTCTGGCCCCAGATATGTCAAAAATTAATACCATTACGGCGGTCAACGTGTTAAATTATGCGAATATAAATATGACATAAAAATTTACGGTGTGAGAAAAAAACTACAAATCCCTGAATAGTGATATTAAAATATTATAAAGTTGACAATTATTCATTCTTGAATGAATGATACTCCTACTAGACTATAAATCCTAGTGCAACAGTTAAAAAAAATGTGACATCTGAACTTAAACATATTCGGAGAACTCGCGGTGAAGTGTACGAGCGCTTGACCTTGTGTCCAAGCCGCTCGAGCCAGTTAAGTAAACCAGTGTTGCCAACTATATCAAAAATAAATACCAAACCAAATTAGCAACTTTTACTCCCGACAAGTAAAAAAAATCAATATGCCTGAAAATATTCTGTCTTAAAACACGCTTTTGAGGGCTCAAATTATTTCTTACTAGGAGTTGTGACAACAAGGACTTTGAAAAAAGAAGTATTACAAAGAATAGTTTATTCTGTTTCAAGCTGTTTCGTCTCATCACTTAAAAAACATGATTGTACGACAGATGACATTCTAGACTGTACGAAAAACATTCAAATCGATGGTATCTCATTAAGAAAGATTATTAATGAAAACATCACTGGGGACTCCATATAAATGAAAGTATTAATGCATCAAACTTCTAATTGTAATTGAGATAGAAAATGATGGTTTTACTACAAGCCCAACGGCAAAAACGGTAACTCCTTACGTAAACAAAGTCTACCTGGGACATGAATGTGTCAATTTCAAATACAAGGATCTGTGAGGGCAATTTGTTCATGAAGCAGAGAATGTAACTAAAATAATAACAAGCTACACAAGATCCAAAGACATAATAGACCTCCTTATTGAAATTGGAATATACTGTAGATATAATTTTATGATGTGTAAGAAGAAGACATATATAGAATGTAAACAACAAGCTAGAGGGATGATAAGAAAAAACATAGATGGTTTCTTGGAGACAACAAAAGGGATGTTTAATAAAAATATAAAGAAAGGAGGACCACAAAAGATAGGCAAGCATGATATTTTAGTATCCATCAGGGACTGTCTGCTGTAATTACAACTGTAGATTGTGATCTCCAAAATAGCTGTATTGGCCAAATTTTAACAGTTTCCACGCCCAATATAAAATCTATTATTCTGCCTCGATCAGTAACTTCTGGAAGCAAAATGTTTTGATGCAAAAGTTCAAGAAATGATACTCAACTATGATGAAAACATTGTTCACCTGTCACTGGCAAATAAAAATCTTCGCACAGAAATAGATAACTTAGAGCAATACTCCAGAATAAATAATCTGTGTCTTTGGTGTGAACGAAAAGAAGAGTGAAAAAATCAAAGAGAAAGTATGTGCCATCTTTAAAGACTCTCTAAATGTGCGTGTTGATAAAAACCAAATTGATCGTTGTTAGTCGAAATAACACTTACAATATAAACCCGCGACCTATAATCATCAAATTCATGTCTTGTATAACTCGTGAATCAGTGATGAAATGTCGAAAAGAATTAAAAGGCTCAAAGATCTCCTACAAACAGGACCTTACTAAGGATAGACTTGAACTATTAATTGCAGCGTCTAAGAAATTTAATTTCAAGAATACATGGTCAATGAACGGATATATTTTTGTGAATATAGATGATAAAGTGTCGCGTATGTACAAGATATTTATAAATTACAAATTCAGGCAAAGTTTGTGATTCCGTCAATCACACAAACACTTTTGAAATACATATTTTGAGTTTGGTGTCAGTACATAAACAAATAATTTTTTTACTTATAGTTTGAATTTATACAAATTTTGAGTTTCTGTTAAAATTTACTTTTAATTGTACTTAACCTGTGGTACTTAGTATATTGAGATAGGTCATTGACTTGTGAATTAACCTTGAGAATTATTTTGTAGATTTTGGTAAATTAATGTTTCTTGTTAAATCTGAGCTCAGTAAACTGTTTGCAATCAATGTACAGTACGTTTACTTAATATATTTAGTTCTCCCTTGTTGATGTATCATTCAATTTTGTTTGTGAACAACTTTTAATTTGTGAATTTTTCGAATAATATTATTGTACTGAGTACATAATGAGAATATATCTTCAAAACGTCCGAGGTCTCAATTCAAAACTTGTTGAATTTCACAATAGGTCATGTTCCACTGATTTTGATGTGATTTGCGTAACAGAATCATGTCTTTGCGAATCTGTGTCAAACAATGAATTATTTTATGATACTTTTGTGGTATATCGCTGTGATAGATTTTGCGAAAGTTGACAAAACAAAAGGAGGTGGAATTATTCGTGCAATAAATAATACTTTCAGCTCTATAGCTATTCTTATTCCATTGGGGCTAGATGCTAAATTAGATTTTTATGCGTTAAGGTAGAGCTTTCTGCCGGTAATTGGATTTACTTAATTGTGGTATACATTTCTCCTCCAGTAACAGCAGAACAGCTTCATATTTTTTATGAAACTGAGAAGTCTCTGCCCTTCATCTTGTCCGAAAACTTTATTATTGTGGGCGATTTAAATATCTCCCAACTTAATGAATATTATCTGTATGGTCATACTAATTCAATAATTAACGATTTGCTTTTTAATCAGTTTAATAATATTTACAATGCCATTGGTAGAATTTTGGATATAGTCTTAGCTAATTTTAACTGCACAGTTACCCATGACCTTGTTCCTTTTGTACATAAAGATCAGTACCATTCTGCACTGTGCATAGAAACAAATATATAGTATCATAAAAAAATACTGCGCATGTCGGACAAGCCAACCTATAGTTTTAACAAAAGCGATTTCTTGTTGTATAATTGATTAAATGCTGTCGATTGGAGCGTATTATATTATTGTAAAGATGTCGATGCTGCCTTTCAGGAGCGAAATCGTCAGCTTTATAAAAGATTGGGACTGGAATCGTGCAAACGTGATTCTATTTATCATCGATTAAAAATAAAAAAAGACATACGGATAGCATATAACACCTATATAATTCTTGTAGAAAATAATATTAAAACTGATCCCAGTCCAATTTGGAAACATTTAAAAATTAAAAATAAGAAGAATTCATCTTGCATACCAAGTAGTATGTATCTGAATAATAATACATATGAGAATAGTCCCGGAATAACTGACGGTTTTGCATAAATTTTTTTATAGTGTGTATACTACGCAAAATAATAATACCATAAATGATATAGATACATATTCAACAAATCGTGCCATAGTTAAAATAACTCATATTACCAGAGAAGCTATATCTGAAGCAATTAATAAACTAAAATCTAAACCAAGTTGCGGCTCAGATAATATTCCATCGTATATTCTAAAAGGGTGTAGGGACATATTAGTAGAACCCCTGTACATCTTATTTAATCTCTCTATACGAAACTGCAGCTCGAATTTGCCCTATTCTGAAAACCAACTCTGTGGCTACTTCTGTGTCTAAAAATGTTCAGGTAGATGTTATCTAAACGTACTTTGCAAAGGCTTTTGACAAAGTCAATCATAGTATATTAATTCAAAAACTGTATACGCACTTTAACTTGACTGTTGAACTTTGTCAACTTCTAAAATCTTATTTACATGATCGTCAACAATTTGTTTACGTGAATGGTTTTGTTTCTAATAATTTCACATCATGTTCAGGAGTACCACAAGGTTCAAATTTAGGCTCTTTACTATTTCTTTTATTCATAAATGATACTACAGAGTCAGTTGAATTTTCAAATATTCTTATGTATGCTGATGACATCAAAATATTCAGAAATATTAATTTAGTAAATGATTGTGAAAATCTGCAAAAAGATATTGATAACTTCATTACTTGGTCTCAAACTTTTGAACTATATTTTAACAGAAATAAATGTAAAATAATGACATATTCTAGAAGACATCAAAGCATAGACTATAATTATAATATGTGTAAACAAACATTGCAAAGAGTTACTGAGACTACTGACTTGGGAATAACATTTGATGACAAATTATTATTCAACAAGCATGTGTATACGATTGTAAAGTCATCATACAGACATTTAAATTTTATAATTAGGTGTACACAAGATTGTCAAAAAATTTCTTGACCATATTATACAAGATACAAAGAAATAATTGAAAAAGTGCCAAAAAAAATTCACCCGATATTGTTGGTTCAAAATAAACAGAGAATATATACGTAATTTAAATTAGAATACTGCTTTATCTACTTTTAACTTGACGTCTCTTGAAAATCGAAGAGATATTTTGTGTGCACTTTTTATTTACAAACTACTGAATAACATAATAGATGACATTAATATATTAGCACGTCTGAATTTCTGTACACCAAGAATTTCGTCTAGATGTAATTCAATATTCTTCATTCAACGTTTTCAAACAAATTATGAACTTAACTCACAGACCGTACGCATGTGCAAAACAATAAATGACTTAAATATAGAATTTGATTTATTTCTTGATAGACTCAATGTATTTAAATATAAACTGGTTACGAGTTTTGTGACTTAGAACTTTTGTAATTTATTGAGAACCTATGTATATTTTTCAAAAATTTAGTTGTATTGTCAATTACTTTATTTAGTTTTTTGTCTTTCTACTCTATTTCAAATTAATACTTTATGTATTTTTATACACCCTCTCTAATTGGGATTTGTAAGACTTCAAACACCCGCGCAACCCTTGAAGAGGGCGCTAGTGGCTTTCCGGCCGCTAGGGGTAGCGGGCATCCGGCCGTAGCCGCGTGGGTGAAAGCGCAGGCGAGTACGATGGCAACGACCGACCGGTCGAGACTCGTTTGTTGATATATCGTTTAGCTTCTTAACTGTTTATGTTATTATTTTGTGTTTGTGTGTTTTCATACATATATATAATTAATAAAGTACTTGTGATATGTTGTTCGTTCGCGTAGTATTTAATTCGGCCTGAACCCACACCACTACTTTTGTTTTACCTATTTGTAACAAGTGTGTTACAGATTATATATACTTTAAAGTGGTAAATAAATAAAATAAATTTCCTAAAGAGAATGAGAGCCTTACACATACAAACATTATTAAACAAAAAATAATAATGAATGATGAAACCCAGATACACACAAAAAAATTATAGGTTACACCAAGTCCATGAACAAAACATTGAAGAACACGTTTCAAAATTATTAAAAGAGGGCGTATAAAAAAATCTTTGTCTTCTTGGAACTCTCCGATATGAGGTGGGTGCGACAAATAAAGCCCAGGTGGTAATAAAGCCCATTTTCAAATTCTCCGCTTTATTGAATTTTTTTTTAAGTTTACTGCAATACCCACTTAGGTAAAGCAGTATACAATAATGTAACAGATGGAGTCACCGGAAACTTTATTTCTGTAACAAGTGAGGACGGTTTCAAATTGGCATGCTACTTGAAGAGACGATATTATAAAATCAACGCTTGGAATTATTTACAATTTTAAGGTATATTAGATTGTAATTTATTTGTATCCTATGTTATTAAATATATTAGAACCGTAGTAACCTGAATATAATTGTGTTTTGTTGTTTGGAGTATGTTGAAATTTATTCTAATCTATTTCAATACGAGTGCAGTAATAAAGCCCGCCAATTTTTTGATTGGGCTTTATTTATTTCTATAGTTAATAAATTTATATTATTCTTCAGATGGGTAAAGTTTGTAAAAATATACGAGCAAAATGGACAGAGGAAAGAATGAAAGCTGCAATGAAGGCTGTACAACAAAGAAGATTGAGTCAACTTCTGCCCGGTTTGGGATTCCCCGACGTACTTTACGTCAACATTTAGCATCTGGAAGTACAACAAGAAAATTAGGTCGCAGTTCATTATTATTACCGACATTAGAAACAGATCTTGTTGAACGGATTTTACGATTAGCTAATATTGGCTACGCTATAACACCAAAAATGATGCGTCACCAAGTATTTCGGTTTATGGAATTAAACAAAGTAAAACACAATTTTAATAAAAATAATCAACTTGCGGGAAGAGGTTTAAATTATTTATGAAAAGACATCTTGAATTATCAAAAAGAAAGGCACAATCTATGAATGTTGCTAGAGCTCGAAAGATGAACAAATTCAATGTGAATGATTATTTTACGAAACTTAATGAAATATATGAAACAATGGACTTGAAAGCCAGACCGGAACGAATTTATAATATGGATGAAAAGGGATGTAGGTTAACCATCCATCACCAACAAACTGTTTTAGCACGTAAGGGCACTAAACGTCTCCATCTCATTGCTCCAGAGCATGCAGAAAATGTTACAGTAGTTGGATGTGTGTCAGCAACAGGAAACGTAATACCACCAATGATATTATTTAAAGGAAAGCGATTTAAACCAGAATTTGAAGACAATTTACCTGCAGGAACACTT
Source organism: Pterostichus niger (assembly GCA_947425015.1). Taxonomy (NCBI): domain Eukaryota; kingdom Metazoa; phylum Arthropoda; class Insecta; order Coleoptera; family Carabidae; genus Pterostichus; species Pterostichus niger. The sequence continues at coordinate 16,029,018 of OX380350.1, forward strand.
GTAAAAATGTCTCCTAAAGGTAGTATGACTACAGAGCTTTTTGTCGATTTTATTAATCATATGGCAAAATACAAAGTACAAGGTCCAATACTTTTAATTTTTGACGGGGCTGCTTGTCATCTGGATTACTCAATTGTCGATGCCGCTGAAAAACATGAAATAACATTATTTTGCTTGCCAAGTAATACAACTCATGAATTGCAACCATTAGATAAATCTGTATATCGAGCTTACGAAGCTTATTGGGACCAAGAAGTTTTAAATTATTGGGATCGTCATCCATATAGAAGAATAACCAAAACAAGATTTAACAAAAAATTTTCTCAGGTTTGGTCTCGATGTATGACACATAAAAATATAATTAATGGTTTCCGTGCTACTGGATTATACCCATTTGATCCTAATGTAATACCTGACGCAGCATTTGCACCAAGTTTACCCAGCGAGATTCCTTTGGTTGATGATTCCGACTCAAATGATAATATTCCATTGGTTAATTTTAAATCAGCAGAAGAGGAAAAAAATACGTCTTTTCACGAATTGATGATTACCCCGGAAACATTCATTCCCACTGTGAAAACACCTAGACGAAAAGCAATCAACTACAAGGCCCAAAAAATTACAAAAAAATTATTTATGGAAAATATTCACTTAAAAACATCAAAACAAACAAACCAAGAATCGCAACCAGGTACTTCTAAACAAATTGATAGTTCTACTTTTAACTTGACGTCTCTTGAAAATCGAAGAGATATTTTGTGTGCACTTTTTATTTACAAACTACTGAATAACATAATAGATGACATTAATATATTAGCACGTCTGAATTTCTGTACACCAAGAATTTCGTCTAGATGTAATTCAATATTCTTCATTCAACGTTTTCAAACAAATTATGAACTTAACTCACAGACCGTACGCATGTGCAAAACAATAAATGACTTAAATATAGAATTTGATTTATTTCTTGATAGACTCAATGTATTTAAATATAAACTGGTTACGAGTTTTGTGACTTAGAACTTTTGTAATTTATTGAGAACCTATGTATATTTTTCAAAAATTTAGTTGTATTGTCAATTACTTTATTTAGTTTTTTGTCTTTCTACTCTATTTCAAATTAATACTTTATGTATTTTTATACACCCTCTCTAATTGGGATTTGTAAGACTTCAAACACCCGCGCAACCCTTGAAGAGGGCGCTAGTGGCTTTCCGGCCGCTAGGGGTAGCGGGCATCCGGCCGTAGCCGCGTGGGTGAAAGCGCAGGCGAGTACGATGGCAACGACCGACCGGTCGAGACTCGTTTGTTGATATATCGTTTAGCTTCTTAACTGTTTATGTTATTATTTTGTGTTTGTGTGTTTTCATACATATATATAATTAATAAAGTACTTGTGATATGTTGTTCGTTCGCGTAGTATTTAATTCGGCCTGAACCCACACCACTACTTTTGTTTTACCTATTTGTAACAAGTGTGTTACAGATTATATATACTTTAAAGTGGTAAATAAATAAAATAAATTTCCTAAAGAGAATGAGAGCCTTACACATACAAACATTATTAAACAAAAAATAATAATGAATGATGAAACCCAGATACACACAAAAAAATTATAGGTTACACCAAGTCCATGAACAAAACATTGAAGAACACGTTTCAAAATTATTAAAAGAGGGCGTATAAAAAAATCTTTGTCTTCTTGGAACTCTCCGATATGAGGTGGGTGCGACAAATAAAGCCCAGGTGGTAATAAAGCCCATTTTCAAATTCTCCGCTTTATTGAATTTTTTTTTAAGTTTACTGCAATACCCACTTAGGTAAAGCAGTATACAATAATGTAACAGATGGAGTCACCGGAAACTTTATTTCTGTAACAAGTGAGGACGGTTTCAAATTGGCATGCTACTTGAAGAGACGATAATATAAAATCAACGCTTGGAATTATTTACAATTTTAAGGTATATTAGATTGTAATTTATTTGTATCCTATGTTATTAAATATATTAGAACCGTAGTAACCTGAATATAATTGTGTTTTGTTGTTTGGAGTATGTTGAAATTTATTCTAATCTATTTCAATACGAGTGCAGTAATAAAGCCCGCCAATTTTTTGATTGGGCTTTATTTATTTCTATAGTTAATAAATTTATATTATTCTTCAGATGGGTAAAGTTTGTAAAAATATACGAGCAAAATGGACAGAGGAAAGAATGAAAGCTGCAATGAAGGCTGTACAACAAAGAAGATTGAGTCAACTTCTGCCCGGTTTGGGATTCCCCGACGTACTTTACGTCAACATTTAGCATCTGGAAGTACAACAAGAAAATTAGGTCGCAGTTCATTATTATTACCGACATTAGAAACAGATCTTGTTGAACGGATTTTACGATTAGCTAATATTGGCTACCCTATAACACCAAAAATGATGCGTAATACCACCAATGATATTATTTAAAGGAAAGCGATTTAAACCAGAATTTGAAGACAATTTACCTGCAGAAACACTTGTAAAAATGTCTCCTAAAGGTAGTATGACTACAGAGCTTTTTGTCGATTTTATTAATCATATGGCAAAATACAAAGTACAAGGTCCAATACTTTTAATTTTTGACGGGGCTGCTTGTCATCTGGATTACTCAATTGTCGATGCCGCTGAAAAACATGAAATAACATTATTTTGCTTGCCAAGTAATACAACTCATGAATTGCAACCATTAGATAAATCTGTATATCGAGCTTACGAAGCTTATTGGGACCAAGAAGTTTTAAATTATTGGGATCGTCATCCATATAGAAGAATAACCAAAACAAGATTTAACAAAAAATTTTCTCAGGTTTGGTCTCGATGTATGACACATAAAAATATAATTAATGGTTTCCGTGCTACTGGATTATACCCATTTGATCCTAATGTAATACCTGACGCAGCATTTGCACCAAGTTTACCCAGCGAGATTCCTTTGGTTGATGATTCCGACTCAAATGATAATATTCCATTGGTTAATTTTAAATCAGCAGAAGAGGAAAAAAATACGTCTTTTCACGAATTGATGATTACCCCGGAAACACTCATTCCCACTGTGAAAACACCTAGACGAAAAGCAATCAACTACAAGGCCCAAAAAATTACAAAAAAATTATTTATGGAAAATATTCACTTCAAAACATCAAAACAAACAAACCAAGAATCGCAACCAGGTACTTCTAAACAAATTGATAGTTCATGGTACTGTCCAGTGTGTAATACATGCGCAGAATACTCAATGCGAATGTGTATTATATGTCGCACATGGATGCACGAACACTGCATTGGTTACACATCATCTGACGATGAAGAATATGAGTGTAATGCATGTAGTAAATAGCGGGCTTTAATTATTGTCCTATAAGAAATAAAGCCCAAAAACATACTTATAACTTAATAATTATTTTTTATTTAGCTTATAGAATAATTCTATTTAATTGTACAAAGAGTGAAGTTTATTTTTGTATATTTGTTGTTAATAAATACCGTTCTAATTAAATAATAAAAATTATTTACTGTTAGGTGGGCCTTATTTGTCACACTTACGATAGTGCCTAAAAAAATTGACGCCTCGGGTGAAAGAAAGTCTAGAATGGCGATTGATTGGCGAAAAATTAATCAAAAAACTAAGGAAGATAGATATCCGATACCGAATATAGATACGATACTAGATAGAATTGGTAATAACAAATATTTCACAACTTTGGATTCCATCAAATTTTATTAGATGCTAAAGACAGAGAAAAAAACTGCTTTTTCTACAGAATCAGGCCATTATGAATTTATTAGAATGCCTTTCAGTCTCAAATATGACCCCGCCACATTTCAAAGGATGATTAACACAGCCCTCGACGAATTATTAAATAAATTCTGCTTAGTCTATTTGGATGATGTAATAATTTTCGGCAAAAATCTTTAATAAGTTACGACAAGCTGATCTCAAAATTCAGATAGACAAATCAGAATTTTTAAAGTGGGAAGTAAAATATTTAGGTTACGTATTAACACAAAATGGTATTTCAGTAGATCAAGACAAAATTAAAAAAATTTAAAATTAAGCATTCCAAAAACCAAAACAGAAATTTAAAAATTTTCTTGTAATGCTTGGTTTTTACTATAAATTTATTAAAAAATTTCTACAACTAACAAAACAATTTACCAACTGTTTACGCAAAAATAGTGAAATTGATTTAAAAAATTTAGAATATCAAAAGGTTTTCAAAGATTGTAAGGACGTGATAACTGAAAATTATCTTTTACAAAACCCCGATTTTAACAATGATTTCATCCTAACAACAGATGCTTCAGACTATGCTATATAGGCACATTTCTTTTTGAAGTGCATGACGGAATAGAAAAGCCGATCTCTTATGCGAGTAAAACTTTAAACAGCGTGGAACTAAATTATTCTACACTAGAAAAAGAACTTAAATCTATCGTTTTCAGACCATACTTTTTCGGACGAAAATTTATTATAAAGTCTGATCATCGCCCTCTTTCGTAGTTATTTAATATGAAAAATCTTAATTCCAAATTAATTCGCTGGAAAATGGAACTAAGCGAATATGATTTCGAAATCAAATATTTACCTGGTAAAAACAATGTCGTAGCCGATTATTTATCCAGAGAACGAGAACAATTCAAATTTATAGAAAAAAAACAAGTGATATATGCGAAACAAACATATTCGTACATTGTATATCACGAGACTTACAATTTGAAAAATGTCTAGCGGAACAAGTAAATAAAAGTTTGAATTGCAAATTATTTTTTATATATACCGGTTACAAAGATAGAGATATTATTTTCCAAAATTATCAAGATAAATTGATAATTAATTTGTTAACTAAAGAGAACTATTTTGATAAACCGGCATTAAAAGCACTTAAAAAACTCAAAAAAATTAGATTTATTAAATAAATCTTCCAAAACTTAGTTGTGGTTGCGATGAATTGAAATGGACCGATGTAAAACGAAAATTAGAAAACATATTTAAAGATACTAATATCAAAATTACCACTTGGATATTAAATGAAAATAATCATTTAGATAGCTCACAGAACGTAACAATTTCTTCCGATTCTAACCAAACCGTACATTCTGACAACGAAAATGAAGTTAAAGGAATCAAGTATTTAGAAAAGGAAAGAATAAATATAGCTTCAAATCAATTAATAATATCGAAACACGAAAATTATACAGAAATACAAAATGAAAAATTATTTAATAAAACAAAACAACAAATAACAATAAAACTCAATGAAAATAACTTAAATGAAGAAATAATAACGTTCATACAAAAATGCATTATACCAAAGGCTAGATACTTTGCAATTTTTTAAGATAATTTAGACAAATCTATTTCCAAAATTATAAAAGAAAATTTTATAAAAGATTCTATAAAAATCATTTCTGTAACAAATATAGTACAAGATGTCAAAAACGAAGATGAACAGTTTAATATAATACTCGAAAACCATCATGAACTCGCGAATCATAAAGATATTGTAAACACTTACAAAGTCTTACAAAAAAAATTTACTGTCCCAACTTAAACAAAGATATAATAGAATACACTAACAAATGTGATGTTTGTAAAGCAAATAAATATAATAGACAACCTATACAACAAAAAGACAATAAATAACGTACACCAAAGAAACCTTTCGATATAATTAATATAGACATTTTGATATTAAATAAATAGTATTATTTAGCATTCTTCGATCAATTCTCTAAACATTGCCAAGTAGAAACTTTAGAAAATAAAGAGGCAAAAACTGTTGCTAACAAGTTAGTAAAATATTGTGAAACATATAAAATTCCAAGAAATAAAATTTCCGATAATGGAAAATAATTTAATATTTACATACATACATACATAACATCACGCTATATCCCATTAAGTGGGGTAGCACGAACCCGTCAACATTCTCATCCTGACACACGATACTCGATTCGACCACATTAACACTTCCTCCATACAAACTCTTTCTTGTCTCACAACCAAAATCCATCAACACACAACAAACATTCATCCATCGCTAGTGTACACTGCGCATGTTTCTGAAGATGGTCTCCACACAATTGCAGGTAAACACTCGAAACATCTAACCAATTAATCTAAAATCAAGAATCATACACTTGTCTTCATTCATCATATTTATCCAGCAATTAATTTTCTCCAAACATTCCTATCCTGACACACCACTTTTGCTTCAACCACATTCATAATTCTTTTCATACAAGCTCGTTTATTCTTCACGCTCAGAATCTTTCGCTCACGCAACAACCCTTCAATCATATTCATCCACTTGTTCCTAGGCCGTCCACGCAAACTTTCACCCTCAATTTCACCAACATACACCTGTTTCACCAATCTGTCATTCGCCATACGTTCTACATGACCAAACCATCTCAATTGACTTATTCCCACTCTTCTTACAACATTCTTTCCAATCTCACATTCATCATACACCAATGTATTCCGGACACGATCTCTTCTAGTATATTCACACACACCCCGCAAATACCTCATTTCCACAGCAGTTATACGCCGTTCATGTTTCTTCATCCATACCCAACATTCACTACCATACATCAACGTAGGCACTAACACACCATTATAAACACTCAATCGAGCATTAATATTTAATAGTATATTTCCTAAAACAAAATAACATTCCAATGTTAACAAGCCCAAATCAAATGAAATTGAAAGGTTACACTCTACTCTAATCGATTTTCTCAGAATTTTGGAAAATAAAAGTTACTTTAGTAATAAAATATATCACTTACCGAGATCTACTTGGGTAGAGTGCCACACCCAGTGATGGGTAAAAGGCGTGATGATATATTTATTTATTTATTTATGAACAAAATCAATATGTTGTCATTGGATATAATAATTCTAAACACTCCATTACAATTTAACACCTAACGAAATTATTTTTGGAACAGATTACCATAATAATTTATCGTATAATGAAAATAAACCATCTACCTGCCTACACTCATATTTGGTAGCGAATCTTGGGTACTGTCAAAAAAACAAGAGAGCCAACTACAAGCTACAGAAATGAAATTCCTAAGAAGAGTGCTAGGAGTAACGAAGAGAGACAAGATAAGGAACCAAGACATCAGGAAAGCCCTGGACATAAAACCACTTATAAACAGCGTCGAAGAAAGACAATTACAGTGGCTAGGACACCTCATCAGAATGCCAATCGAAAGACAAGTCAAGAATATTTGGGAAACGCACACTATGAACAAGAACACAAGAGGAAGACCAAAGAAAACGTGGGAGAACAAGATGAGGGAAATATTAGAAAGAAAAGACGTACCCTGGTCAGGAGTCAAATCACTAGCAAACAACAAGAAGAAATGGGCGGAAATGGTACATGGATAATTCAAAGGAAGAAGGTTACACTAGAGATGGCTAAAACGAATCACACATTACACTAAATAGAATATGTAATAACAAAAAAAAAACAGTTAACTTAAGACTATTAAAGATATACAGAAATGAAATGTAATTAAAATGTAAATGTAAAACATACCTATACACCTTAGGGTAAAATAGGTTTATTTTGATAATATATATATATATAATGAAAATAAAGAAAAAGTTACCTACTCAACAAGTCCAACACAATATTGATAATGAAAAGAAACGGAGACATAAACCTAATATAAATCCCCAAAAACTTCCCAAAGAAGTTTGGTTAAAACAAATCAAAGATTAATTTCTAAATATAAAGCCCCTTTATTTAAACGAATTAAAGTAAAAAAAAATGAAAAAAATGTAGGCAAAATCACATCCAAAAATAAATTTGGAGATTATAATGTAAAATTAAGTAAATAAAAAGTATGATCTTTTGTTTCAGACAATGCGTCTCTGGATAACTCCAGAATATAACAAATAATAATAGATTCTTACTATTAGAACTTGGTGAAACTAAAATTCAAACATCCCAGAGCATCCATTACTATAATTATAATATAACTCCTATATTCGTATATGCAGAATATATCAAAATAACTAAATTTCAAAATTCAATTATTGAACAAACTAAAAATAGTAAAAATAAAAGGGCTTCTGGTTTAAATTCTGTATATATTTAAAATTCAAAAAACTCGACGTTTCGGTATTTTAAACAAATACCTTCATCAGGACAGAAATACAAATAAATAACATAAATGACATAAAAATAAACAGATGACATATAAATAAAAATGACAAGTAAAAAGACAAAATATGTAATTTAAAAAATTATAAATTGTGAATCAATGGAAGCCAGGCTTTGTTTAATTCTAAACCATCACAATTATTTATATTATTTTCCTCCTTACAAATTTCAATAGCTTCTCTGATAAGTCTTCCGGTGAAACTTGTAGGTCGCGCTAAAATTTTGGTTTCTTCAAAGTTAATTTTATGTAAAAATTCTAAAGCATGATGAGCAATTGAAGATTTATTTTGATAATTTAGACGAATGGCTCTCTTGTGTTCTAATAATCTTGTATGAACAGTTCTACCTGTTTGACCAATGTATGCTCTGCCACATTCACATGGAGTTTTGTAAATACCAGACGATTGTAACGGGATTATATCTTTAACAGAATTGAGTAAATTTTTTTAATTTCATATGCGGATAAAAAGAAACTTTAATATTTTTCTTAGTGAGAATTCTTCCTATTTTATCTGTTACATTTTTTATAAAAGGTAAAGAAGAATAAATTTTTTTCCCAAGATCAGGTAAGATATTTTCAGTAACTTTTTCTTTTTTAGGACGTAAAACTTTCTTGATTAAAAATTTATTATAACCATTCATTTCAAAAATATTTACAAGCAATTTATATTCCTCTTGAAGTTTATCAGAATGACAAATGATGTTTGCTCTATTGAAGAGACATTTAATAGTACTAAATTTCTGTGCAGGATGGTGGTGTGAAGAAAAATTAATATACAAATTTGTATGGGTAGGTTTTCTATATACAGAATGGAGAATAGTTCCATCAATCTTCCTTTCCAATAAAACATCTAGAAAAGGTAATTTACCATTGATTTCAATTTCCATAGTAAATTGAATATTTTGATGAATATTATTCAAATGTAGTAAAAAATTATTTAAATTGTCTTGTCCATGGGGCCAAACAGCAAATACATCATCCACATAACGAAGCCAAAGAGACGGTTTCAAAGTAGAGGAAGATAAAGCACATTCTTCAAAATACTCCATGTAATAGTTCGCAATTGATGGAGATATAGGAGAACCCATTGCTACACCATCAACTTGTTTATAATAAACATTATTGAAAATAAAGAAACTAGAAGTTAAATTTTAGCGCGACCTACAAGTTTCACCGGAAGACTTATCAGAGAAGCTATTGAAATTTGTAAGGAGGAAAATAATATAAATAATTGTGATGGTTTAGAATTAAACAAAGCCTGGCTTCCATTGATTCACAATTTATAATTTTTTAAATTACATATTTTGTCTTTTTACTTGTCATTTTTATTTATATGTCATCTGTTTATTTTTATGTCATTTATGTTATTTATTTGTATTTCTGTCCTGATGAAGGTATTTGTTTAAAATACCGAAACGTCGAGTTTTTTGAATTTTAAATATATACAGAATTTAAACCAGAAGCCCTTTTATTTATATATATATGAATTCTGAAAGATTTTTCCCTATGTTAAAACGCCTCTATGGTGAGGATGTTATGAAATATATACATTTATATGAAGATGCAAGTAAGAAAAAGACAGCAAGATTATGTGTTTTAGCTTTTTTGAAGAGATGTAGAGATACTAACACCGTCCCGAATTTCCTTCGAATAAATTTTCATTTAAGAAGTAAACAAGCCAAAAATATATTAAATAAAACTAGTCTTCTGCTTCTTAGAGAAAGAATTGGATACATTAGATTTCAACTTGATCGTCTTGATAGATCTTTGTTTAATTATCACTTATTTTTAAGTAACCGAATTAGTCAGGAACATTGGTCCTCATTGTTTGAAACTATTTCACTGAGAGTTGAGAGATTAAATGACTCGATTTTATCTTGTCAAAAAGAAAAATTTAATTTATTATTTAATAAACAACATCCGTCTTTCACAAAAAAGTCTCTTCCGAAAGAAAAACTTGTAGTGAATTTAAGTGATTACCCTTTACCAGATTCTGCTTACTCAATTTTGTCTAAAGGTTTAAATTTTGGTATATCTCCACGTCGTATTCCTATTGAAGATATTGTAACAGCTGTTGAATCGTCGATACAGAGGCTCCCTAATGATGTAGCAGAAGAAGTTCGCTTAGAAACTGTACGTGTTCTAAGAAATGCTAAACCACCTAGTTCTAATATTTCTTCAGCAGAATTTAAAGTTCTTAAAGAATTACGTCAGAATGATAATATTGTCATTCTTCCGGCTGACAAAGGTAAAGCTACCGTTATTTTGAACAAGTCTGACTATATTAAGAAGGCACAAACAATATTGAATGATCCAGCATATATTACTGTCTCCAAGAATCCTTTAAACTCAATCAAGTATCAAACATCTAAATTATTAAAAGAATCAAGTTTAGATAAGGATTTGGTTAAGTCCTTGATACCTAATGATCCTTATATACCTAGATTTTACGGTTTACCGAAGATCCACAAAAAAGAAGTACCTTTACGACCAATTGTTAATTGTATTAATTCTTGTACTTATGAATTATCCAAGTTTCTTGATTCTCAACTCCGCCCCTATATTGGTGACTCTCCTTCTTTTATCAAGAACTCTCTACATTTTGTTGAAATATTAAAAAACCTACAATTATCTTCTACTGATATTCTTGTTAGTTTTGATGTTTCTTCTTTATTTACCAAAGTTCCTATTCAAGATACTGTCAAACTTTTAGAACGTCATTTTCCTCCTGATATTATTAAATTATTCAAACATTGTTTAACTTCTAGTTTCTTTATTTTCAATAATGTTTATTATAAACAAGTTGATGGTGTAGCAATGGGTTCTCCTATATCTCCATCAATTGCGAACTATTACATGGAGTATTTTGAAGAATGTGCTTTATCTTCCTCTACTTTGAAACCGTCTCTTTGGCTTCGTTATGTGGATGATGTATTTGCTGTTTGGCCCCATGGACAAGACAATTTAAATAATTTTTTACTACATTTGAATAATATTCATCAAAATATTCAATTTACTATGGAAATTGAAATCAATGGTAAATTACCTTTTCTAGATGTTTTATTGGAAAGGAAGATTGATGGAACTATTCTCCATTCTGTATATAGAAAACCTACCCATACAAATTTGTATATTAATTTTTCTTCACACCACCATCCTGCACAGAAATTTAGTACTATTAAATGTCTCTTCAATAGAGCAAACATCATTTGTCATTCTGATAAACTTCAAGAGGAATATAAATTGCTTGTAAATATTTTTGAAATGAATGGTTATAATAAATTTTTAATCAAGAAAGTTTTACGTCCTAAAAAAGAAAAAGTTACTGAAAATATCTTACCTGATCTTGGGAAAAAAATTTATTCTTCTTTACCTTTTATAAAAAATGTAACAGATAAAATAGGAAGAATTCTCACTAAGAAAAATATTAAAGTTTCTTTTTATCCGCATATGAAATTAAAAAAATTTACTCAATTCTGTTAAAGATATAATCCCGTTACAATCGTCTGGTATTTACAAAACTCCATGTGAATGTGGCAGAGCATACATTGGTCAAACAGGTAGAACTGTTCATACAAGATTATTAGAACACAAGAGAGCCATTCGTCTAAATTATCAAAATAAATCTTCAATTGCTCATCATGCTTTAGAATTTTTACATAAAATTAACTTTGAAGAAACCAAAATTTTAGCGCGACCTACAAGTTTCACCGGAAGACTTATCAGAGAAGCTATTGAAATTTGTAAGGAGGAAAATAATATAAATAATTGTGATGGTTTAGAATTAAACAAAGCCTGGCTTCCATTGATTCACAATTTATAATTTTTTAAATTACATATTTTGTCTTTTTACTTGTCATTTTTATTTATATGTCATCTGTTTATTTTTATGTCATTTATGTTATTTATTTGTATTTCTGTCCTGATGAAGGTATTTGTTTAAAATACCGAAACGTCGAGTTTTTTGAATTTTAAATATATACAGAATTTAAACCAGAAGCCCTTTTATTTATATATATATATGAATTCTGAAAGATTTTTCCCTATGTTAAAAATAGTAAACATCTTGAAAAACATATTAACATTTTAAAGTACTCTTATAACGATTTGAGTGAACAAATAGGTAAATTATTCAATAAAAGAAATAAAAGAGGAATTCTTAAAGGTTTTGACTCTATTGTTCAAGCAATATCTGGAAATTTAGACGCTTCCGATGGAAAGCGATACGACCGGTTGTTTGAACAAATAAAAACGAATTAAAAGAAATTACAAAGCAAAAACAAACAACTTTTAAAATATTCAGAAGAAATGGTTTCTAAATTTAATGAACAATTAAACCATATTCAACATAACGAAAATCAAACATTAGATCAAATTAATAATATTAAGGACATTTTAAAGAAAAATTCTAATTGGCAAGGTTTAATGGAAGTAGAATCTAAATTTAACAAAATTATTCATATAACAAATAATTTAAACAATATTTGTAAAAACATTAAAACAAGTCTCATGTTTTGTTCAATTCATAATCTACACAGCAGCATTATTAAATTAAAAGATCTTCAAACAATTACTAATAATGAAGATATTTTCCAGATTAATGAATTTTTAATGACGTTTTGTCATAAAAACCAATTTATATTTCGAAACCTATTTTAGACAAAATACAACAATAATCGATACAAAAAGTGACCATTATAATAATTAAATATTTATATATTTTAATTTTTATTATTGTAATTGTTTTGGCGTTTTCCTGCGCTTTGCGGAATTGAGGCGAAGTCCGTCCCTGCGCTGGCCAGTCAGCGGTCAGCTGGCTCGCGGGTTATCTTGCGGTCTTTCAGGAATTTTCGTTGGCAGCCGTTTTTCAGTCGTCATCGGTCGAGAGCAGTCTTGAATGATACTCAGGGTCAGTCAGTTAGCGTGTCAAATAAGATAAAGTGCCTACAACTTCACTATTTCAATAAACGTGTGAAGGTGTTGTCCAAAAAGTGTTTATTGTAAATGTAAAAGAAAGAAAGTCAAAAATTATGTTATAGAGATGAACATTAATACCCTAAAATTTTCAGTAGCCCTCTGGTTGGCTCCCCGACTTTTAGTGTAAATCTAAAAAAAATTGCTAGGAATATTGCTTTTAACATCTTAACATTTAAAAATAGACAGACTCACTGAAAGAAACACAAAAAAACATTGTTATACAGCATAATTTTTTTGCATCAATGCATATGTATCTAAAAATCTCTATCTGCATTTAACCATGATTATTATTGGTGTTATAATAAACGCGCTGCCGAACTTGTCGAAACATGTCAAATTAATTGTGCGAGTCCGATAACGACCCAATGAATTTGTACTTACTTGTTAAGATTGTTCTATACTTTACTTACTCGTCCACGTGCATAGTTTAGCAAGTTCAAACATGTTTTACAAATTTTGGTATTTATACGAGTGATGAAAATCTCTATGCTCATTCGTTATTTTGTGGTCAAAGAGTAAAATAAAAATAAATATGAAGCCCACAAATAATATTAAAAATTATTTTGTATCAGAATCAGATAAAAAATATTAAACACTAATACTTTCCTGCCTTCGACCAGTATCGGCTGTACGAGCGGTATTTTAGAAAATATATTAAAAACGAATGAAATAGTGACATCTTGTAACTTAAGTGCTATTGAAGGACGTGATAGTGAATCTAGTTCTTGTGAAAATAAAACTAGTGAGGATGATATAAGTGATGATAATGAAACAGTGAAACCTGAACCAGAACAAACAATTCTTACTGTTTCTGGACCTAGACACTTGTCACAGACTCCTGAAGAATGACCACGTCAGCCGATACTATCGCAGTATCCAAAAGTTAAACAAGGTGAAAGAATGAGAAGCTTTAAACCAACGTGGTTTAAGAAATTTACATGGTTGGAGTATAGTGTTTTAAAAGACAGTGTTTTTAGTTTTGTTTATAAATCAAGCAAACATTTTTGCGAATGAAAGCTTTCGCAACTGGAAGAATGCACTTGATTCAAGCAAAGGACTAGTAAAACATGATAAATCTGAACAACATAAAATGTGTGTTATAAAATATGTAAATTATATGAATAAGAATAAAGAACGTGGACACTTGATGTAGTTTCACAAAATTTTGTGAAACTACAAGTGTCCACGTTCTTTATTCTTATTCATAATGTTTCACCAAGTGCCAACGGCTCATACTTTTGATATTATTAAATTATATGAAATTAAAGAAACAGACACTACATCAAAACTTTATGTGAGTGTTTATTATTTACATGTCCAACGTAGTCATGATGAAAGTGTTTTAAGTTTAAATAAAGGTAATTTAAGATAATTAATGTTATTGATAAGTAAACATGACACCATTGTACAAAAACAGTTACAGGATAGTTCAAAGAATGCTAAATCATGATATCCAAAATTTATTAAATTCTATTATGGCGACCATTGTATGTAAAAAAATTCAGTATATTGTTTTAACCATAAATTAAATTTAGTTGTTGTTGATTGTTGCAAACATTTGCAAAGGTCGGCTATTTTTTTCTAATCTTGAAAAATTATATACATTTATGTCAAACTCTACAATTCATCCTTCATTTTTAAATACGTAATTTAAATTTATCCTACAAAACAAGCTCGAGAATTAAAAAGGATATGTGATACGCAATGGACTGTTCAGTTCAAAGCTTGCGAGATTGTTTTAGCAACAATTGAATCTATTTTTGTAACATTAAACAATCTTATTTCTAGAACTGATGTAAAAAAGGATAGAAGATGTGAAGCAAAAGGTTTACTGTTACAAATTGATAAAGAATTTATTGTTTTACTGCTTATTTTTATTAAAATTTTAAAATTTGTTACAACTGTATCTGATTATCTCCAATCTCCTGATATGAATTATGTAAAAGGTTTAAATTTAGTTCAAGATACAATTATTTAATTTCAGAACTTACGAAACAATGATAATGAATGGAATTCTATATGGATATCTGCAAATAATAATTTTGTCTCTTGGTTTAGATAAAACAGACTTTTTTGCCAAACCAAAAATCAATTCCAAAAAGGTTACAAGAGTTTATAGTAGATTGTGAAATTGATGATTATGTACACATAGAAGTAAAAAATGAGAAAGATGTTGTCAAACTTAAGTTATACATCCCTATACTAGATAAAATTATAATTGAATTAAAAGGAAGATTTACAAAAAATTGTTATGAAATCTGGGAATGTTAGCGGTAATCGAATCGAATAATTATGAGTTATGTAAATGTATTTGTTATATAGGTATTTTGTGAATGAAATAGGCATTGTTGGTTGAACGTAGGGTGAAGACGGTTGTATTTGTAAAATAAACATTCTGTATATATATAAATGTTGTTTCGATTTGTATTTAATATAAACTAAAACATCTTAGTTTAACACTTCAGAAGTGGGATTCCAATCCAATTGGCGAAATAACATATATGAGTAAATAAACATGTCTAAGAGATTTCGCAAATTTAGTGATGAAGATAGTGGTAGTGCTAATTGTGCAGGTAAATTTGTGCGGAATATGTCGTTGGACGATCTTGTCGAAGATAAACTGAATCAAATTTTAAAGAGAAGTATGCAAAAGAAGCACGCAGAATTTGAATCCTCACCAAACTACAATTTGCGGGGATGTGATATCATACCTGTATTTAATCCTGAGAATACTAGTGTGACTGTAACTAGTTGGATAAACAAAATTGAACAAATGGCAAAAATTCATAATTGGGACGAAGAAACATGCGCATATCTTATGCAATCTAAATTAGAAGGACTGGCAAAATTGTGGCATGGTAATTTAAATACTTATGACAAGTCTTGGTCCGAATGGAAACGTGAGCTGATTGACTCTTTCCCCATGCAACAAGATTACGCAACTATATTAAAGGAAGCAATTAACAGATGCAAATTAAATAATGAAACAATGGCTACTTACTACTACAATAAAAATGCACTCTTAATGAAGTGTGAATTATATGGGCTAAAAGCGGTTTCCTTAATTATAGACGGACTACCTGAACATATCAAGAGTAGCGCTAAAGCCGGAGCTTACGAACTGCCAGAAGATCTATTTAGGAATTTTCTATCAATGATAAATGATTGTAGCGAGGCAAGTGGAAGTGGTCTCCAAAAATCTTCAAGAATAATGCATTGTTTTAACTGCAATAAAAGAGGGCACTTGGCAAAGCACTGCATAAATAAGAAGAGAACAACTTCACCATCCGAATGTTACTTATGCAAACGTACTGGACACATTGCGAAATATTGCACCCGACTGCAAGCCGGTGAAAGAAAACGAGAGAATGAACAGATCTGCTGTTTTATCTGCAAGAAGTTAGGGCATACTGCTAAAGTATGCAGATATCGAGGGCAAGGAAAAGCAGTCATACCAGCGAGCACAATTCCGAGATGTGAGGGATGTAACCAACTGGGCCACACCAAGGACAAGTGTTGGGTAACACTACAAGGAAATCACAGGAAAGTATTATTTAATTCTATTAACAATTCTTGTTATTTTATTAACGTATTAGTAAATAATGTGTCAGCTACTGGTTATCTGGATACTGGTAGTGCGGTAAATGCAATTTCATATGAATTTGCTCTAAAACTCAACTTGAAACTTTATTCGACTACTACTGTAGTAAAATGTTTTTCAGATAAAATTATCATTCCTGTTGGAAAAGCAAATATTACTATTAACATCACTAATATAAAGTTGGAAACAGAAGTAATGGTGTTAGAAACTGTTTTCACGGCAATGGATATTTTAATTGGTCAGCCAATAATAAATCATCCGATGTTAACAATAAAAATTCATGACGGTAATGTTGAAATATGTAAATCAGACGACTTCTTAATGTCAATAAATGCTTTACAATGTGTGGATTATAATGACAAAATTGATATTTTCGTATCTGAGAACGTCACAATCAGTCCAGGGTCGATTGAACTTATACCAGTTAAGTTTGAAGACTGTTCTCAGCCAGTGTTAGTTTTGCCAATAATACGAACTATTGGCCGTGTGGAATACAGTATTCCAAGGACATTAGTACAAGACGGTGAGGGAATGATGGAAATCACTAATATTGGAGGTATCCCTGTTTCATTCTGTAAAGGTCAAATTTTGGTTCGAGGTACAGTAATTAGAATAGTCAATTCAAAAGGCATAAACTCTAATTTCATTTTTGGAAAAGACAACATAGCTTGTGTAAATTATATAAATTTTACGAAAATAAAGGTAGGTCCTATTGATTCCAATTCTTTAAAACTGCTTTTTGAACTATTACAAAAATATAGCAATTGCTTTTCAAACAAAGCAAATAAAATAGGGTGTACTGACAAAATCGAAATGCAAATTAATTTAAAACAAGATAAACCCGTGTATTATAAACCATATCGTTTGTCGGAAATGGAGAAAGTAATAGTTAGGGAAAAAGTTCAAGATCTGTTAGAAAATAAAATAATTCGAGAGTCGAGCTCTGATTATGCTAGTCCGGTTATATTAGTTAATAAGAAGAATGGAGATTTTCGGTTATGTATAGATTACAGAAAATTAAATAGTAACACAATTAAAGACAGATATCCGCTCCCAAATATCGAGGATCAAATTTCTAAATTAGCTGGTAAATGTTATTTTTCATGTTTAGATATGGCCCAGGCATATTACCACATACCAGTTGCACAGGATTCAATCTCTAAAACAGCATTTGTTACACCACAAGGTCACTATGAATTCTTAAGAACACCATTTGGTTTAGCTAATTCGCCGGCCACTTTTCAAAGATTTGTTGATAAAATTTTGGGTAATTTACGTTTTGATAAAGTATTGGCGTATATGGATGACTTGCTAATACCATCTAACGACGTTGGTAGTGGTTTATATTATTTAGAAAAATTATTAGAAATATTTAATTGTGAAAATTTGAAGCTTAATATCGATAAGTGTTTCTTTTTTGAAACTGATATTAATTATTTAGGATACGAAATCAGTGCTGAAGGTATTCGGCCTGGTAGGGCCAAGATACAGGCAGTTAACGAGTTCAAAGAGCCAGAAAATATTCACGAGGTTCGGCAATTCCTAGGTCTTAGTAGTTATTTTCGAAAATTCGTAAGAAACTTTGCAAGTATAGCCGAACCATTAAATAGATTATTGAAAAAAAATATTGAGTGGAAATGGGAATGTGAACAAATAGAATCATTTCAAACATTGAAAAATCTATTAACTGAAAGACCTGTTCTAGCAATTTATGATGCGAAATTGAACACTGAAGTTCATTGTGATGCTAGTAGCAGGGGTATTGCGGGTATTTTGTTACAGCGACATGGAGATCAGCTCAAGCCAGTGTTTTATTTTAGCAGAGCCACGAGTAAGGAAGAAGCTATGTACCATAGTTATGATTTAGAAACGCTAGCCGTTGTAGAGACAATTAAACGTTTTCGTGCTTATCTAGTTGGAATTAATTTTAAGATAGTGACCGATTGCGCTGCTGTTCGAAGTACATTCACGAAACGGGATATTATGCCAAGGGTGGCAAGATGGTGGTTATCCATTCAGGAGTATGATTTCGAAATTATACACAGACCGGGCGATAAGATGAAACACGTAGATGCATTAAGCAGAAATCCCGTAATCATTGCACATGTTGAAGAACTTGATTGGATAGTGGGTGTACAAATACAAGACGAAAATATTCGTATAATAAAAGAAAAACTTGAAAATAAGTCTGATTCTGATATTTTAGCAACCTATAAGAAAGAAAATGAAAAACTTTATCGGAAAACACAAGATGGAGTGTACAAGCTGGTAATACCAAAAATGGCTAGATGGAATATAATGCGTAAGTACCATGATGACATAGGGCATCCGGGACTTAGACGATGCGAAGAAATTATTAAGAGGCAGTTTTGGTTTCCTAAAATGAATAGATTTATTCGTAAATATGTTAATTCATGTTTAGATTGCACCTATAAAAAAGGAAATTACGGACGCCGGGAAGGAATGTTATTTCCGATAGAAAAACCAAAGGAGCCAATGCACACAGTTCACATAGACCATCTAGGCCCGTTTTGTACAAGTAAAAAGGGCCATTCGTACTTATTAGTTATTGTAGATGCATTCACGAAATTCTTGTTTGCTCGGACAACTAAATCGATAGGCTCAGCGGAAGTGATACACGAATTGAAAGATATTTTTTCTATGTTTGGAATTCCAAAAAGAATAATTGCTGACAGGGGAAAAGCGTTTACAAGTAAGATGTTTAATGAATTTTGTGCTGATACTCAAACAAAATTAATTTTAAATGCAGTGGCGTCACCAAGATCAAACGGCCAGGTGGAAAGATACAATCGTACCTTACTAGATGCAATAAACACAAGTACAGTAGATGAATGCGTTTGGGATGAAAAGTTGACCGACATAATTTGGGGATTGAATAATGTTATTAACACTGTTACTGGTTTTACACCATACAAATTGATGTTTGGATTTACAAAGAGTAGACATCAGGACATCGGAGTTGACGAGTTCAATGAAAATGTCAATACTTGCAGAGACAGAGCGACAAGAAAATTAGAAAAGCAAGCAAATCGGATGAAACAGCGTGTCGATAAGAAAAGAAAAGAGAGCAATAAGTACGTGAAAAATGATTTGGTGGTATGGAAAGGTGCTGAAAAAACAGAGAAAAACGCTAACAAGAAATTGAAGTTAAAATTTGGTGGGCCGTACAAAATCAAGAAAGTAATCGGTAATGATAGATATGTAATTACCTCACTGAAAGGAATAAGAGGATATAAAAAGTTTGAAACAGTTGTGGCTGCTGATACAATACGGAAGTGGTCAGGTGGTGTATTTACAGAATCTACTGACAGCGATAGTGAAGTAAATAGTACCGATGAATTGTTAGATTTGTTAGAGGGCTAGGTAATATGCAGGTTTGGTAAAAAGGTGACCTGTCACTGGGATGACAGTAAGGGACCTATGGTTTTGGTAAAAAGGTGACCTGTCACTGGGATGACAGTAAGGGACCTATGGTTTTGGTAAAAAGGTGACCTGTCACTGGGATGACAGTAAGGGACCTATAGTTTTGGTAAATGAGTGATGTATCATAGGAATGACAGTAAGAGATTCGTTTGGCATGAAAAGAAAAGTTGTGTATGAGGATTAAAAACTGTAGAAATAGAAAAATTTAAATGATTTTAATTTGTACATATTAAAAATACAATTATATTTTTTTAGTTTCTGTTACAGGCACAATCCGTAGATAAATTCGCGAGGTCGCAAATTTCTTCAGGATGGGCGAGTGTTATGAAATCTGGGAATGTTAGCGGTAATCGAATCGAATAATTATGAGTTATGTAAATGTATTTGTTATATAGGTATTTTGTGAATGAAATAGGCATTGTTGGTTGAACGTAGGGTGAAGACGGTTGTATTTGTAAAATAAACATTCTGTATATATATAAATGTTGTTTCGATTTGTATTTAATATAAACTAAAACATCTTAGTTTAACAAAATTATACTATTTTAAAATCATTACAAACTTTTGACCGCACAGATGATTTATTCCTCAATCAATTTCATTTAACTAAATTAGCAGAACATTATAACATCAGTTGTGATTGTTTAGACTCAGAAATAACGCTAGTTAAGAAACTTTTGTGTAGGGAGGAAGATACAAATATTAAATCACTCATGGAGTTTCTGCCATTTGTTGAACAATATAAGCAAGCATTTGTGTGAATTTATAATTTGGTAAAACAAATTATTTTAATGCCTGTATCAACAGCTTCTTATGAAAGATTATTTTACTCTTTAAAAAGAATTTAAAGTTATTTAAGAATAAGAAGGACAAATGAAAGATTAAACAACATTAGTATACTTATTAAGTGTACCTACAAATTTGCAACTAAATCACTGCTGTGTTTTGTATTTATTATATTTTGTTTTAATTATATTAGAGAACATTATTTGATTTATTTCTAAAGAATATGCTTGTTTTTATTTATTATTTATACAGTAGAATCTCGTACAGCACGCGCTAACTCATTTCGTGTTGTAAAAGATTCATGCAATTATTGTATTTATTATTGTAATTATTGTATTATAGCACGTTACAGTAAGAAGCGCCGATTTTATGCTATATCACGTGTTATATGAGAGATGTTTGACGTGTTGCAATAGACTGATGTGAGTCTTAAATTTAGTTGGGGTGTTGTAGGAGAGCATGCTATAAGAGATTCTAGTCTATTTTATATTTATATTTGTAGATACCAAATAAATTCAAAATTGACAACATTGTTAATAATGATTAAAATGATAATATATATATATATATATATATATATATATATATATATATATATATATATATATATATATATATATATATAAATATTTCTTTAATAGACAAGTTTCTAATATCTATATTTCTTTTGGCGTTTTCCCACGCTTTGCGGAATTGAGGCGAAGTTTGTCCCTGCGCTGGCCAGTCAGCGGTTAGCTGGCTCGCGCGTCTCGTTGCGGTCGTTCAGGGATATTCGTTGGCAGCCGTTTTCAATCGTCATCGGTCAAGGGCAGTCTTAAATGATACTCAGCGTCAGTCAGTCAGCGTGTCAAATGAGATAAAGTGCCTACAACTATACTATTTCAATATACGTGTCAAGGTGTTGTTCACAAAGTGTTTGTTTTCAACTCAATTCCTTCACTCACTTCCATAGAGTTACGCGCGTACAATATTATATATTAATATATTTTTAGCACGCGTTACATTGTGGCATTTGTAAACAATACATTCGTACGATGTCCGAATTGCCCAATATTGTGCCATAGCATTACAGAAGTGGGGTTTATATATCCCAACGAAACCAAAAATAATAATGCCAGTGTTGTCTGCGACGGAGGCAGCAACAAAAAAATTTAAACATGTATATAAAGAGTTACAGTACAAATTTACTTCTCCACAATATAATAATAACCAAGTGTGGAATGAAATTTGCTACAAATTATCAGATGTACGAATAACCGGCACAGGATGTCCAGAACACTGGAAACAGTAAACAAAAATGGGTATATTGGGATGTAAGTATATGAGTAGGTACATAATTTGACATGGTCGATATTATTATTTAACAGTTTTTAGGATTTACATGAAGTGTTTTTACAAAAACCCTACAGTGTCGCCAGTACTAACTGTTTCCAGCAGTTCAGCAAGAGCCGAAATTGTAATTCTTGGGAAATGAATTACTAACGGTGCATCTTTAGAACTTGCCGCCACATAAGAGAGGGCAGCGCTCCATGGAAATTCTTTTCTTTATCATTCTATTCTTTTCTTGTTTACATAAAAATAAATGATGTTAGTAATATAAAAATGTTATAGTAAACGTGCAAATGTCAAAGTGCACATTTTTGCATTTTCATTAAATAAAGAAAAACATTTACAAGAATTTATTCGTTTTTGTCACTCGCCACACCAAGCAACTCAACAGGTTATGGGCCCAGGTGGAATTCAGAGTGGCAAAAAATGTAGGTCCTAACTGAAAACACGTACACGTTATAACCTAAAAAAATGACGGAAGAAATTGAAAAATATAGAATGGTACCAACTTTGAGAACTGGCAATTCAGGATTGAAACACTTCTGATTCAGACACGACATTCGGAAATGATAGTTATCAACGATGGCGATAACGATGAAATTCGAGAAAGGAAAGCTGCACAACAAGCTAACCACGCAAAGGCTGATTGGAAATGCAAATCTCAAATTATTCCACGAATCGCGGACGGCCATCTGGACTACGCCTTTGACCTGTGAAATTCTTGGGCACGGTTTTTGACAGAAAAAGGTTAGCAAGTCAACTATTGTTACGTAAGTCGCTTCTAACCTTAAAATATCATGTTGCAAATGAGCCTCTGGTTGAGCTTTTTTTGAAATTTGACAAAATGATCAAATAGCTTAAGAATATAGGCGCTACTCTAGAATAATCTGATGTGAATTGTCATTTGTTGTTGACAATGCCCAAAGAGTACAATAAAGTGGTAACATCTCTCGAAACGTTATCACCCGATGACCTTTCGTTAAGTTTTGTCAAAAACATACTCTTTGATGAGGATTAAAAACGAAAAGAATACAGTAATGTTAAAAACAAATGTTACGATATTCCGTCTTTCAATGCCTTCACATCACAAACCTCTGTCCGTCAATCAAATGTAAACAAAAACATTCGAAAAAGTGGCTACTATGATCACAATGTACATAAATCTAATCCCTTTCAGTTTCATTGTCATAATTGTGGGCAGTGGAGACATAAACGGAATGAGTGTCGGAAACCCAAATGACCAACTCAGTCAACACAAAAATCTGCTCACATGGCAACTGACCCGGGGAACCATACAACTTATCTAAATGGGAAGGACGTCATCTTCGAAGAATCGCCACAAACGCTTGCGTTGCAGAATCCTTTGTAGATAAGGTACCTATTTCATTTGAGGACATACGCAACTTCGACGAAAAGAAACAGTGGATGAGTGCAGTTCAGGAGGAACTCAACGCTTTGAACAAAAATCAAACGTAAGGGCGCCCACTTGAATGATCATCAACTCTAGATGGATCTTCAAGATTAAACGCGACAGTGGTGGACACATCGACAAGTATAAAGCTCGCTTAGTAGCTAAAGGATGTGCCCAACGAGAAGGTTACGACTACCACGAAACGTACGCTCCTGTGGTTAGGCTGACGACTCTCCGTACCCTCCTGTCAATCGTAAACGAGAAAAACCTCTTCGCGGATCAATTTGAAGGTCAGCACGCATTCCTTCATGGTGACCTCAAGGAAGAGATCTACATGAAACCGCCGTCCGAGAATAAGCACGAAGAAGGATTTCTCTGCAAGTTCAATAAGACACTTTACGGACCAAAACAGTCTCCCAGAGAATGGAACGCGACCATTGATGTCTTCGTAACCAAAATTGGACTGCAGAAATCAGATGCTGGCAAATGCCTCTACATCTGTCATACCAAGGAGTCTAGGCTTTATCTATTAGTCTAGGTTGATCAGTGCCGGAAATTCAAGAGCCCACATAGGTGATCTTAAGAACGCACTGAAGGAAAGATTCGACATGAAGGATCTGGAAAAACTTCACTGGTTCCTTGGAATCAACATTCAGAGAACTTCCGAAGAACTGTATATGAGTCAACCAACCTACCTAAGAAATCTTCTAAAAAAGTTTGACATGAAAAACTGCAAACCCGTAAAAATACCAATTGAAGTCAAACACACACCAGGCAACGAAGATGAGAAGCCATTGAAAGATGTAACCGTATCGCGAACTAATTGGATGTTTGCTATACACCACTCTTACAACGAGACCTGAACTAAATGTAGCGGTTCACTATTACAGCAACTAGGTATGCAAGCGGTTGTGCCACCCCCCTCCACTGCCGCTGACGTACAAGGCATCGCTCCTTATTGGTTTATTTGTTTGGCTGGCCACGCCCCCTGTTTTCGCGGGATTTTTTAAAAAGTTTTACTGACCTCCTCAACCCCTTTTCGCGGAGAATGGTGCCCTACCACGCCCCATGTGCGTGAGGGGGTACAAGCACCGATAGCAGACGCTGACTAATCATTCTTTAATTAATCTTTAAAGGCGGCGGTTAGTCAGCGGATGAAATGATTTTAACGAGAGTTGATAAAACTAAACTATCCTTATTAAGCTAGATAATTTCACGAGCTTTAATAAAGGAAAACTATTATGGCACTTGCTTACGATCAACGCTAATGTTTTGCGATGAGGCAAGAAAGTTGGGGTACACCCCGGAAATCGTTATGGGGCATCTGCGGCATTATTTTACACCACATCCCGCGCTTCATTTTTGTGTAAAAGTGAATGGCGATCTATTCGATCCTAATCTACTAATACTTAAAAAATACTGTGGCGTAGACCCCGAAAATTTTGTATTTTCTCCAGCAGAGACTGATTTAACTTCAAGGAACGAGGATGAGTTTCGTATGATGGGGTAATATAATAAATATACACAATCACAGTATTCGGCTGATTATTTCGGTGAGAGTGATATACCGCGAAATTTACTTAAAATAAGGAAAAATATACAACGTAGTACAGGTAGGACAAGACGGGGTTCAAACGATCAAACAGCCCCGGGGAAGATTGATTACGACCAACAGTTAACCAGAATTCGGAAGAAGAAAATGGTCCCTACTCTAAATATTATAATTGATTATACAATTATTATGTTATAAATGTATATTATGTCAAATAAATATGTGTATATTAAACTACACTGTAACTCTTAATTCTCCTATCACATAAATCAACCTTTTTTATTAAACTAGTATATTTCGATTTCATCATACTGGTATTATTAGAGTCAGTAAACTCGCTTTCAATGAGTCATCTACATGACAACATAAAAACAAGTTGCTGTGTGTCTACACCAACTGAAGCAGGTGTAGTAGACGTGTGATTAAATTAACCAAATATAACATTTGGCTTGTTTTCAATAAACGTGCAACATAAATAATGCTACAATGTATTATAAATTAAGCACATCTTTAGAAAGTATTCGGAAGCGCGCGTGTGTGTGTCATCAGACCGATTGTCGTGTTTGGCTCGTTTTTCAACAAAAAGTGCGTCATAAATGGTACAATGTATTATTAGATGTGCTAAAAAATTTTGATTTATGCCTAAATATAAGTGTTTTGCTTGTTTTGTAAATTATAATTTATTAATCTCTTTATCAGAGGAAATTATTTGGAGTTTGCGCACTGGTTTTGAATTTTATACTTAGTGCATTTTTGTGCTTGCGTTTTATAGTGTAATGGGGACGACAGTTTTAAAAAGAAATTAATTTTACGGTGAGTAATATTGTTTATATACCATTTTGTCCAACTAAACTAAAACAAATTATATATATATATATATATATATATATATATATATATATATATATATATATATATATATATATACAGGGTGAGTCTGGGAAGACGGCCCCCCCTTTAACTTTTTTATTATGAGTAATAGAAAAAAATGGTTCATATGAAAGTTTTATTATTTTAAATATACTATTTGATGGCAGATGTAGATATTTTTTATAAAGTCAGGTTTACAAGATACGACTATCAACTTTTATTTTTTAAATAGCAACCTATAATTATTTTACTAAAATAAAAACCGCCATTTTTTTCTCTTTTCAACGGTGTATTAGTTTTTATTAATGTATCTGAAAAAATTCGAGAAAAATAAGAAAATTGAGAAATACTAGAAATAATTTTTATACAAATATTATAGGTGGCTATGTGAAAATAAACAAAATGTAAAATTTTCCGTAAAATGTACAGGAGAGTAGAAAATTGCATAAAACTAATATCCCATGTTAAATCCCTATGTTCTATTTTTCCGATCACCAGCCTGTATATGTATATAATTGGAGTATTTACTTTTAAACTGTGAGTTAAGTGTTGATTATATAAACAAGTTTAAGCAACAAACGAAACTTCGTTGTTTTCAATTTTCAGAAAAAAACTATCTGTTCTATCAGTAAACGGTTGAAATTGTATTATACTTAAGATGAGATTTGTTTGATTAGCTCCAATAATTAGCTGTATAGTCGAGGGTATTTGTATTGTGTAAAACAAATTATAACAACAGCCGGCCATCTCAGTACCTCAATAACTTATGAATAAACGACTGCAAATATCAATAAAAAACAAGTTTTTTCTGCATGGACTGCGTACCTACTTAGGTACAACCGTGAACCGGATACATTTAATCAAAGTCTACATCGGCATGATTATTTAAATTTGACCCGGGGAACCATACAACTTATCTAAATGGGAAGGACGTCATCTTCGAAGAATCGCCACAAACGCTTGCGTTGCAGAATCCTTTGTAGATAAGGTACCTATTTCATTTGAGGACATACGCAACTTCGACGAAAAGAAACAGTGGATGAGTGCAGTTCAGGAGGAACTCAACGCTTTGAACAAAAATCAAACGTAAGGGCGCCCACTTGAATGATCATCAACTCTAGATGGATCTTCAAGATTAAACGCGACAGTGGTGGACACATCGACAAGTATAAAGCTCGCTTAGTAGCTAAAGGATGTGCCCAACGAGAAGGTTACGACTACCACGAAACGTACGCTCCTGTGGTTAGGCTGACGACTCTCCGTACCCTCCTGTCAATCGTAAACGAGAAAAACCTCTTCGCGGATCAATTTGAAGGTCAGCACGCATTCCTTCATGGTGACCTCAAGGAAGAGATCTACATGAAACCGCCGTCCGAGAATAAGCACGAAGAAGGATTTCTCTGCAAGTTCAATAAGACACTTTACGGACCAAAACAGTCTCCCAGAGAATGGAACGCGACCATTGATGTCTTCGTAACCAAAATTGGACTGCAGAAATCAGATGCTGGCAAATGCCTCTACATCTGTCATACCAAGGAGTCTAGGCTTTATCTATTAGTCTAGGTTGATCAGTGCCGGAAATTCAAGAGCCCACATAGGTGATCTTAAGAACGCACTGAAGGAAAGATTCGACATGAAGGATCTGGAAAAACTTCACTGGTTCCTTGGAATCAACATTCAGAGAACTTCCGAAGAACTGTATATGAGTCAACCAACCTACCTAAGAAATCTTCTAAAAAAGTTTGACATGAAAAACTGCAAACCCGTAAAAATACCAATTGAAGTCAAACACACACCAGGCAACGAAGATGAGAAGCCATTGAAAGATGTAACCGTATCGCGAACTAATTGGATGTTTGCTATACACCACTCTTACAACGAGACCTGAACTAAATGTAGCGGTTCACTATTACAGCAACTAGGTATGCAAGCGGTTGTGCCACCCCCCTCCACTGCCGCTGACGTACAAGGCATCGCTCCTTATTGGTTTATTTGTTTGGCTGGCCACGCCCCCTGTTTTCGCGGGATTTTTTAAAAAGTTTTACTGACCTCCTCAACCCCTTTTCGCGGAGAATGGTGCCCTACCACGCCCCATGTGCGTGAGGGGGTACAAGCACCGATAGCAGACGCTGACTAATCATTCTTTAATTAATCTTTAAAGGCGGCGGTTAGTCAGCGGATGAAATGATTTTAACGAGAGTTGATAAAACTAAACTATCCTTATTAAGCTAGATAATTTCACGAGCTTTAATAAAGGAAAACTATTATGGCACTTGCTTATGATCAACGCTAATGTTTTGCGATGAGGCAAGAAAGTTGGGGTACACCCCGGAAATCGTTATGGGGCATCTGCGGCATTATTTTACACCACATCCCGCGCTTCATTTTTGTGTAAAAGTGAATGGCGATCTATTCGATCCTAATCTACTAATACTTAAAAAATACTGTGGCGTAGACCCCGAAAATTTTGTATTTTCTCCAGCAGAGACTGATTTAACTTCAAGGAACGAGGATGAGTTTCGTATGATGGGGTAATATAATAAATATACACAATCACAGTATTCGGCTGATTATTTCGGTGAGAGTGATATACCGCGAAATTTACTTAAAATAAGGAAAAATATACAACGTAGTACAGGTAGGACAAGACGGGGTTCAAACGATCAAACAGCCCCGGGGAAGATTGATTACGACCAACAGTTAACCAGAATTCGGAAGAAGAAAATGGTCCCTACTCTAAATATTATAATTGATTATACAATTATTATGTTATAAATGTATATTATGTCAAATAAATATGTGTATATTAAACTACACTGTAACTCTTAATTCTCCTATCACATAAATCAACCTTTTTTATTAAACTAGTATATTTCGATTTCATCATACTGGTATTATTAGAGTCAGTAAACTCGCTTTCAATGAGTCATCTACATGACAACATAAAAACAAGTTGCTGTGTGTCTACACCAACTGAAGCAGGTGTAGTAGACGTGTGATTAAATTAACCAAATATAACATTTGGCTTGTTTTCAATAAACGTGCAACATAAATAATGCTACAATGTATTATAAATTAAGCACATCTTTAGAAAGTATTCGGAAGCGCGCGTGTGTGTGTCATCAGACCGATTGTCGTGTTTGGCTCGTTTTTCAACAAAAAGTGCGTCATAAATGGTACAATGTATTATTAGATGTGCTAAAAAATTTTGATTTATGCCTAAATATAAGTGTTTTGCTTGTTTTGTAAATTATAATTTATTAATCTCTTTATCAGAGGAAATTATTTGGAGTTTGCGCACTGGTTTTGAATTTTATACTTAGTGCATTTTTGTGCTTGCGT
The DNA here is from genome assembly GCA_947425015.1 of Pterostichus niger. Classification (NCBI taxonomy): domain Eukaryota; kingdom Metazoa; phylum Arthropoda; class Insecta; order Coleoptera; family Carabidae; genus Pterostichus; species Pterostichus niger. Next base: position 16,058,549 of record OX380350.1, read on the forward strand.
TTTATAGTGTAATGGGGACGACAGTTTTAAAAAGAAATTAATTTTACGGTGAGTAATATTGTTTATATACCATTTTGTCCAACTAAACTAAAACAAATTATATATATATATATATATATATATATATATATATATATATATATATATATATATATATATATATATATATATATATATATATATATATATATACAGGGTGAGTCTGGGAAGACGGCCCCCCCTTTAACTTTTTTATTATGAGTAATAGAAAAAAATGGTTCATATGAAAGTTTTATTATTTTAAATATACTATTTGATGGCAGATGTAGATATTTTTTATAAAGTCAGGTTTACAAGATACGACTATCAACTTTTATTTTTTAAATAGCAACCTATAATTATTTTACTAAAATAAAAACCGCCATTTTTTTCTCTTTTCAACGGTGTATTAGTTTTTATTAATGTATCTGAAAAAATTCGAGAAAAATAAGAAAATTGAGAAATACTAGAAATAATTTTTATACAAATATTATAGGTGGCTATGTGAAAATAAACAAAATGTAAAATTTTCCGTAAAATGTACAGGAGAGTAGAAAATTGCATAAAACTAATATCCCATGTTAAATCCCTATGTTCTATTTTTCCGATCACCAGCCTGTATATGTATATAATTGGAGTATTTACTTTTAAACTGTGAGTTAAGTGTTGATTATATAAACAAGTTTAAGCAACAAACGAAACTTCGTTGTTTTCAATTTTCAGAAAAAAACTATCTGTTCTATCAGTAAACGGTTGAAATTGTATTATACTTAAGATGAGATTTGTTTGATTAGCTCCAATAATTAGCTGTATAGTCGAGGGTATTTGTATTGTGTAAAACAAATTATAACAACAGCCGGCCATCTCAGTACCTCAATAACTTATGAATAAACGACTGCAAATATCAATAAAAAACAAGTTTTTTCTGCATGGACTGCGTACCTACTTAGGTACAACCGTGAACCGGATACATTTAATCAAAGTCTACATCGGCATGATTATTTAAATTTAAAGATGTTTTAGAATTAATCCAGATTTTATAAATATTTATATGTAAGAAGTATCATAATGAAAGCAAACCGCGTGCATAGACGTACTTGTGTTGCTTTAATGTATTGGTTATAAAATTTTTACAACTTTTTATTTAAAAAATTTAAATTATAATTTAATGTTGATCACATTTACTAATCTTTAGTCAATAGACTAGAGTTAAAATCATTCTCAAATGTATAACGAACACTTGTGAAATTAATCGCCGTACGACCCGCTCTCAACGAGAAAAAGTAGTATAATCCTAAGACGAGGCTAAAAAACCTCGCAGTGTAGCATATTTTAATTTTATTTTATGTGTATTCTGCTTCAATTTTTATTTTTCTCTGCTTTTCATTACAAAAGTCTGTATTATTTTGTAATTTTCTACATATTTTGAACAAATTTATGCATATATACGTGCATATATTCTTCTTCTTTTTACATGCAAATTAAATTTTGAGTATTCGATTTTATGTTTTTAAAAAGAATACTAAAATCTTTATTAATATTATAACTTTATTATAATTTGTATATGGTTACATATGAGTCACAAAACTTGACTGTGCAGAGTCTACGATACAAAGAGCGTGCTTATTCACTAAACTAGCCTATTTATACATTTCTCTTATCTTCTAAATATGCAACCTATGCTAGTTGATATTATGACTAATGTAATGAAACAACAGGTTCAAGATACATAATTTACATTTATCTTATCTTCTAAATGTGCAACCTATGCTAGATGATGTTATGACTAATGTAATGAAACAACAGGTTCAAGATACATAATTCCTCCCCTTTTAGTTTTTTCATTATATTTGTTCTTGCATAGCTAGTTCACTTAGCTTTTTTCTTACTGTTTTTACCTTTCTTAATTTTCTTTCATTTCTATATAATTTTATTTTAGGTAATACATATTTTCTTAAAATATAACAACTTATTAATATAAATATTATAACATATATTATATAAGAGTGATGACTGCTATTTTCAATTTTGATTTCTTTTATTTTTATAATTTTCGGTTCATTTAATATAATATCGGAGATATTCTGTAATTTAGTATCATTAAATTTTGAACTTATTAATTCCTTCTCAAATATTTTAAATTCAATTTCTTTATATTTTTGTAGAATTCTTTTAAATGTGAAATTATTTATTTGACATTCTTGGTTAATTTGTATCTTATAGATTCCTTGAATATTTTTTTTAATTTTTATTTCGTTACAGTTCATTTGAATTTCTTGCTTATTTGGACTAATCATAATTAGTTCATTTGTATTTTGAATTAATTCAAAAGTATTCTTTTTCTCAATATTATGGTATTTGCAATCATCATCCTTCTGCTTATCTAGTATATTTCCCATACATTTACTTATTTCTATAAATTGTGTAATACACAAGTATTTATTCTTAATATAACTACATTCGCTTATTTTATAAGTCTTATCTTGTGTGAAATATAATTGTTGAGGTTCACTCATTATTATGAATCTATCATTCTGAATCATTGGTAATGGGGTAAACTGGTTTAATTTGAAGGATTCTTGGGAGAAGGTTGGTATTGATATTATAAAGTATATTTCTCCGTTATAGTATTTACAATGGGTTTCTATTAGTTCGTTTAAATTCCAAATGTCGTTATTTTGTGTAGTTTGTTTTAAATTTTCATAAGATATTATACTAACGTCTAGTTTGTGTAATGAGCAAAAGGTTAAACTTGTTTCTATTTGTTTTGTTAATTCATTTAAATTCATTATTATTAATATTAATTTCTGAAATTTACTTTCCATATCTATTTGTAATTTCCAATCTAAATTTCCTTTTAAAGCCTGAATTATGTTCTCAATTTGATGTGTTAATTCTTTTTCATTGTGTCTAACATTTTCTAGTTGTGTATTAAATTTATTTGTCATATCTTTATTATGTTTAATGACTTCATCATTCTGTCCTTGTAGTATTTCCTGATTTGTTTTTAATTTATTAAACATTTCTTCATATCTTTGACTATCCGTAGAATCTAAATTTCCTGTTATTGATTTAACAATGGAGCCTAATCCGTTTATAAGTCCGCGTTTTTGTCTTTTATTAAATAGTTTTTGAATTTGATTATTTAAGTCTAAATAATTATAATTTAAAATATTAATGTATGTTTGGAATGTTTCATTATAGGGTTTTATATTCTTTAATAAATTATCTCTATTTGTTCTTAATTTTAGGAATTCTTCATAGATGGGATTTATGTTGTAGTTATAGTATATTAGTTGTTCACCAGTCTTGATTTTGCATTCACCTAATTCGGCAAGGTGGAATCCATTATTGTTCGAGATATCTTGAATTTGTCCTTGACATCTGAAATTTTTATTTAATTTTTAGTTGATTTATTTTTATATTTTTACTTCTGTTCTTTTTATCTAATATTTTAATTTTTCCTAATAAAGGGTTATAATTTTTAACTGAATATTTTCTGTATATTGGTTTCTTTATTTTATGAATAATTCTAGGATTCTGTTTAACATATACTTTATCTGTTAATTTTAAAGGATTGTCATTTTCTGTATTTCGTTTTAATTTTTCTCTTTCTATTCTATCTTTAATAATATGCTTAATTTTCCTTTGTTGTTCTTCATAATTTTCTCTTAATTTGGATTGGTCTGTTTTTATAAAAATGTTTTCATTTGATATTCCGTAAAGTATTTCAACTGGACTGAGTTGTGTTGTACTATGTTTTGTATTATTATACGCTAATGTAGCCATTCGTATTTTTTCTGACATTGCTATGTTTTTAGTGTCTGGTCTTGAGTGTAATATTCTCAATTGTTCTATTAATGTTGAGTGAAGTCTTTCCACTGCATTACTTTTAGGGTTATTAACACAAGTTATATGTAATTTAATTTTCTTTTTACTTAAGAGATCTTTCATTAATGTGTTATTAAATTCTGTACCATTGTCCATTATTATTTCCTTAGGTATTTTGTATGTTTCAAAGTATATTCTTAATTTATCTGTTATTTGTTTTGCGCTCTTATTTTCGACCTTGATAATCTGTGCGTGCTTGGAGAACTGATCTAATATCGTCAAGTAAGGTTCTTTATTTAGTGATAACAAGTCTATGTTTATCATTTCAAATGGTGTGCTTGGTGTTATTGTAAGATTGTCGGTTATTTTTATAGGTTTTCTTTCATATTTATTACATCGGCACGTTTCACAGTTGTTTATATATTCTTGAATGTCTTTATTCATGTTTGGCCAATAATATTTTTCTTTTAATTCTCTTATGGTGGCTAAAATTCCTCTATGATTTGTAAGGCCTGTGTGAAAGTCATGTATAATTTCTAATTGTTCCTCGTTATTTTCTACGTTGTTTACTAATTTTGTACACGCTATGATATTTATAGAATTTGGTTGGAAATTTTCTTGTAATATTTTTGAAACTTCTTTATCTAAATCTTTTTGAAATAAGGCTAAATATCTAATTTTTGGGGTTAGATAAGTTTTTATAAAATCTATAACATCTTGTTTAAAAGTTACTTTATTAAATTTACAAATAAGTCTTTGTTTTTTATTGTCAAAATATTTTTCTATTTTTATTTCAGTATCCCTGTCTACTTTATAAATTATTATTTGATTATCCGCTATATTAATTCTCTCATCTAAATATTTTATTCCTGCTATGGGATTCTCATTTGCGCTGTGTACCGTTTGGTTATCTTCTTCTTGATCTATATTATTTTGTTCGCTACTGTTTTCTGTTTCGTTATGGTTAACGTCGGGTAATGTGAAAACGTTTATTTCTATATTAGTATCTTCAAATATTTTATTTATCTTTTCTCTTACTTTTTCCCATTCTAATTTGTCTAAACCGCATCCTAATTTTGGGATGTTTATTATAGGTAGTTCATTTATAATCATGTAATCTCTTAATTCTTTTAAAGGTTTGTCCAAATTTTTTAATAATGGTTTATCAAAATGATTTATTTTTGTAATTAGGTGAAATATTATTTTATTATTTATTTTTTGAATAATGATATTTTTATTATTTCGTTCTTTGCAAAAGTCTTTGCACTCATATTTTAAATTTATTTGTTCCGCCAGACCTCGTGACATTTCGCAGTTTTTTGATATACAGTGTGCGATGGGATTTTGTTCTAATACGTCTCCTATTAAATTATTTAATTTAAATTTGGGTTTCTGTCTGGATAGTAGGTCTGCAACAACATTCTCTTTACCTTGTAAATAATTTATCTCAAAGTTATATTCACTCAATTCTATTTTCCATCTAATTAGTTTTTGATTCGGGTTTTTCATGTTGAATAACCAGATTAAAGGTTTATGATCTGTTTTTATGGTGAACTTCCGTCCGTAAATATATGGTCTAAAATTTCTAACTGCCCATACTATTGCTTTTAGTTCTTTTTCTATTGTACTGTAATTCTGTTCCGCTTTATTTAAAGTTTTAGAGGCATAACATATAGGTAATTCTTTATCGTCTGTTTTTTGTGCTAATATAGCGCCTATTGCAAAGTCGCTTGCGTCTGTAGTTAATATAAATTCTTTGTTAAAGTCTGGGTTTTGTAATATTGGGGATTTTATTAATGTGTTTTTACATTGTTCAAATGCGTTCTTATAATTTTCATCATCTATATCTATTTTAACATTTTTTCTTAGACATTGTGTAAAAGGTTTTGTCAAGTTTGCGTAATTAGGTATGAATCGTCTATACCATCCTAAAGTTCCTAAGAATTGTTTTATTTCTTTTTGTGTTTTTGGTAAATTTAAATTTTTTATTGTCTCTATTTTCTTTTCATCTGTTGTTAGTCCGGTTTAATTAATTTTATATCCTAAAAATTTAACTTCTTGTTGTAAACATTCTGACTTGTCTATTTGTATTTTTAAATTTGCTTGACGTAGTTTTTCGAATACTAGTCTTATATTTTTTAAATGTTCTTCTAAGTTTTTGCCAAATATTATAATGTCGTCCATATATACTAAACAGATTTTATTAATTAATTCGCCTAATGCTTCATTAATCATTCGTTGAAATGTGGCAGGTGCGTTTTTAAGTCCAAAAGGCATTCTAATGTATTCGTAGTGTCCAGAACTTGTGGAAAAAGCTGTTTTTTCTCTATCATTTTTATTCATTTTTATCTGGTGGAATCCTGAATGTAGGTCTAGGGTTGTAAAGTATTCGGAGGGTCCGATGTGATCGAATATCGTGTCAATGTTAGGTATTGGGTATTTATCATCTTTCGTTACTGAATTTAGTTTTCTGAAATCTATTACCATTCTAGTTTTTTGTTTTCCTGAAGCGTCTAATTTTTTTGGTACGATCCAAATAGGGGATGACCAGGGTGAAAATGATTTTTGTATTATTTTATTATCTAATAATTTTTTTACATGTTCTTCGATGTCTTTTTCGTAAATTTGTGGAAGTCGGTAATTTTTTGTGTATACCGGCGTTTCATTTGTTACGTGAATTTTGTGTTCTATGGTGGTAGTGCAGGTTAGGTTTTCGTTTTCGTTTGGAAACAGATCTGTGTATGTGTTTATTAGTTTATCTAACTCTCTTTTTTCTATATTATCTAAGTGACTATTTCTAATTTGTATATTATTTGTTTCTGCTTTTAAATTTGTTGATTCTTCTAATTTATATATTTTATCGTCTAATTTTACTTTATTGTCTTTAAAGTTTAGTTGTATATTTAATATTTTAAATGCTTCTATTCCGAGTAATATATTATATGTTTTATGAAATTTATAAACATAACATTTTAAAGGTTTTTTATGAATTTTTATTATTGTATATTTATCGCAATTAGATTTTCCGTTTACTGTTTTAAAAGTTAATTTTTCGTTATATGTTTTTACTTTAAATTGTTTTACTAAATCCGGGTGTATAAAGTTTATTGAAGAGCCTGTATCGAACAGTATGACATATGGATTAATTTTTAATGCTGGTAAGTTCGTTGTTATAGAAGACATTACTACTGTATCGCTTCTATCTGTGTCTCTAAATCTAAAAAAGAATCTTCATAGATTTTCTTTTGTTTTTCTTTCTCTAATCTTTCGTTGTTTAACTCTTCGTCTATTTGTTTATGAAATTCTTGGTCCATATCGAAATCTATTTCGTCTAAGTCTACTTCTTCTATGTTATTATTTTGTCTGATTGTTTGTGTAGACATTGGTTGTGTGATTCGTGTTTGTTGTGTCATAGGTTTTGGGTTAAATCGTTTCGTCTCATAATAATTTTTTATATTTTGTCTAGGTGCAAAATTTGGGTTAGTTCTCTGGTATTGAGGTGGTTGTTTGGGATTAAATGATGTTGATGGGAATGTTTGTGATGGGAACTTTTGTGGAGGTTGCCCATTGCCAAATTTTGGTCTTTCTACATTGTTTCTCAACATAGGTGATTGATTATACGTATTAATAAAGTTAAATTCATTTTTAATCATTAATTCTATTTGTTCCAAAGTTGTAGGGTTTTTAATAAGGAATGATCCTCTAACATGATTTGGTAGTAGAGATATAAATCTTTTTACTATAAATTTTTTGTTTTCATGAATTATTGCGTTCTTCTGATCTTGTGAATAATTAGTTAAGTGTATTTTTGATTTGTAAAGTGAAAATTTTTCAAGCATTATTTTCAAAGTTTGTTCTATTGATTTTGAAAATTTCGTATCCATGAGTTCTATCATCAGTGTTTCTGATGTACTCTTGTCTACAAAGTTTGTGGTCAGATATAGTTTTAAATCTTCCCATTCTGCAAATTCGTTATTACTTGTAATTTCTATTGCTTGTTCAGTGAGTTTTAATTTTATCATGCTGAATGCAAACATTCGCTGATTTGCAGTGAGTTCTAGTGTATTAAAAATGTCCATAATCTTTGTGGCTTGTTTTATAAAATTATTTAATGTTTTAATATTTCCATTATAACATGGGATTGTTTTGAGATACATTTCTATTTCTTGTACAGTTGTGGTAGCCATTGTTATGCGATTTAATCTACTAGGTTTTAATTTAATTTTGATATATTTAGTTGTTGGTAACGGTGTTAAGGAATCGTCTGATTCTATTGATTCAGAGCTATCGCTTTCTGACATAAGTTGTATTATGTGTGTGATTGACCTGTGCCGGCTCTCGCTATTTTTATTACTAGTCGTAGCTAGAAATACCCCTGAGTATTATAATATAAATGTTTTACAAACTTATAAAGATATTCTTACATTTGTATCGTGATTGTGATTATGATGATTCTTGTGAACATCATCTTCTGTTGCGGCTTCTTTTTCGTAGTTTTCGTGTTGTCTAGTAGAGACAGCAAGTGCTTCTGATGAGTGACGTGTTTCGGAACAGCAAGTCTTCCTAGTGGATTGGTCGACGTGATCTCGGAACAGCACTCTGGAGTACGTGAATCTTGTAGACGAACGTTGTGCCTTTGCGGCCTGATGGGTCCTGTTCGACCGGTTTTCGTAGATTTTTGTAGGTTTTGCTTGGTAAAGGATAAAAATCCACCACACAATTTTTTTTATTGTGTTTCGAAGCTATTAATCCTACCGACTGCGCCAATTAAATTTTGAGTATTCGATTTTATGTTTTTAAAAAGAATACTAAAATCTTTATTAATATTATAACTTTATTATAATTTGTATATGGTTACGTATGAGTCACAGTACTTGACTGTACAGAGTCTACGATACAAAGAGCGTGCTTATTCACTAAACTAGCCTATTTATACATTTCTCTTATCTTCTAAATATGCAACCTATGCTAGATGATATTATGACTAATGTAATGAAACAACAGGTTCAAGATACATAATTTACATTTATCTTATCTTCTAAATGTGCAACCTATGCTAGATGATGTTATGACTAATGTAATGAAACAACAGGTTCAAGATACATAATTTGCACATAATCCCTGCTTTTTAAATTCCCTAAAGTTAACTTACACGGTATAATTTATTTGAACGGTGTCGGTATAAATAAATAAAGCGAGAAAATTTTAAATTTTTTATTTTAAACAATAAAGAATTATATAAATTAATTGTTGTTCTATAAATATACTTACCTTAAAATATAATTTACATTTTAAACAAATCCTACAACGGCATAAATATTTAAATTTAAAGTTTTAGAATCAAATCAACTTTATAGAAATAAATTTCTAAAATACTATTTAAATTTTTCGTTAATTACGCAACTAAGTTTACATATGCTGCTATATATTGTTTTATTAATTTTATTATCGGAGATAAAAATTAGTAGAAATAATAACTTTTTAAAATTTTATTTAAAAAAATAAAACATTACACACAATTAATCGTAAATTATGCAAATAAACTATTATTCCAGAAGAATTAATTTAACACTGGTAAGTCTTTTGAATTTTAACGATAATACGTCTTAAAAGCAGTTTATGGATATAATTGTCAATACCTTATTTGATATAGGAATTTCATATTTTTAACTATTTCGTTAAACCGTTTAACATTCTTTTTGGAATCTTTAATTATAATATAATTATCCATAACAAAATTGTTTAAACAATCTTTCTCTATGCAGGTTAAATAAATAATAACTAATCCCAGATTAACCACACGTACAATGCATCGAAAGTCTGAATAATTGCAAACACGGAAATTTAATTTAACAGCTGATGGCCTTGCGACACTTTCCCAACAAAAAAAAAACCACAAAACTGCTTAAGCCGGCGGTTAATGACATTTGCGGTGCGCGCCAGCGAAATTTATACCAATCTTGAACCCGTTTAAAAGTACCGCGAGACAACATCATAAATGTGTGGTGGAGGCGGGGACCTGCATCAGTCTCTCACAACCAGCAAATTATTTTACAATAGTTTAAATAAAACGAATATATCAGAAAACGAATATAAGCATGCTATAAATGTTTGGAATACATTCGACTGTAAAACAATTCAAAATTATTCTGATATATATTTAAAAACTGATGTCTTATTGCTGGTTGATATATTTGAAAATTTTAGGGGCTGTTTGTATGAAAATTTATAATTTAAATCCCTGCCGGTTCTAAACAGCCCCCGGGTTAAGTTGGGATGCTATGTTAAAAACATCTGAATTTAATCGTACAGAAAAAATTTAATATATTACATACTGAGATGCGAATAATTTATATGGTCTAGCCATGTCAAAGTATTTACCAACAAATAATTTTAAATGGTTATCACCAGATGAAATAGAAAACCTAAATATAACAAATATCGTTAAACACTCTAGTATTGGATACATTTTTCAAGTAGATTTAGAATATCCCGCAGAACTGCATGATAAACATAATGACCTACCATATAGTGCAGAAAATATTATACCTCCACATTCGCAATTTAAGAATAACAAATTAATTTCAAATTTAAATAATAAAACTCGTTTATATGAACATAAAGTAACTAATATATTTTTAAAAGCAGATACTTATCATCTTAAAGGTTAATAACTTGTTTTCCGGTTAATTATAAACTGAATTCCGTATATTTGAGTTTTTATTTGAAATTTATTGTATGGCTTATTTTAATAAAAGTGAGAAATTAAATTGTGAAAGTTAATTTAATATGTTTAACTTGTGATTTAGGTATACGTTTAAATTGAATTGTTCTGTTTTTGCAAAAAACCGTGCGTTCTTGTATAGTTACTTATTTGCTCTGCTTATAACACTGAATATATATTCTCATTTAAGTGACATAGAGAAGATGCACTTTGCGTATATAAATGCTGGTGCATACAATATATAATCAGTAAGAGACGAATCATGAATCTGGGTACAAAACTCGGCCGAAGAATTATCATCAGCTGTGAGGATTTTGAGGTATTTCTAACAGCGCGATATCATGGACTGACAGAAGATGAAGTTGACAGCTTCAAAATTGTGGTATTATTAACCGTACCAAGGACACAGACTCATTCACGAAAATAGAATATACTAAGAAGTAAGAAACAAGATACATTTTGATGATATTTTGTAAATTGTGTATTTTATATGTAATATACATTAATAAATATATATATATGTAAGGAAGTTTACTTCCTTAGGATTAGTTTGAATACTCCCGCGCTCACACATGAGTCGGTAAGGTAGTGAACTGGTCATGCAGAAGAGAGAGAGAAAACAGACTGTAGAATGCGAAGTCATTGCTTAATTAATGTTTAAAAAAGTATTGTAAAGAGTTAAATTAATAGGATAAAGAATAAACATTGAATGTAGTTTCTTTGTTTATTTCAGGTTTGTAAATAATTTAAGGTGAATGTAAATAAATGACAAAAAGCTTTGTTTATTTCAGAGAAACACTTCTTGTTTATCCCTTTGTGCTCTCACTAAATCATTACACATTATAAAACTACATTCTCGTTTATGAGAAAAATGGATAAACTACAATTTGAATTCAAAAATGTGGCAGCTGAAGATGGAAAATCAAATGTGATAATTATAACCTCAATCAGCACACCAGATAATAGAAAGTTCAACCTAGCAGTTGAAGACCAAATTGCAAGAAAACATACATTGGTTGTAGCAACATCAACTTTTACGAAAGTAAAAATAGCCTAAAAAAAAGGCACCAATCAAGAAAGATATGGATCACTCTAACTAAGGAAATGAAAGAAATTTACTTTGATGAGGATAATAATCTGCAATTTAGTGATTTATTTCTAGAAGAAATAAGTGAGATAAATGAAGTAGCAGTAGAAAGAGATGAACCAATGATAAAACTATTAGAAAAGCTTATTGAGAATACACAAAAATCTGAAGAAAAAAGTTTGACAAAAATAACCAAAGAATTCATAATTGAAAAGTTCAGCAGCAAGATTACAAATCCTAACCAGTGGATAAATGAGTTTGAAAAGGAGTGTGTGAGATTTGAAATTAAACAAGATAAGAAGAGAATTGAAACATTAAAATTTTTCCTCGACAAACCATATTTAGACTGGTATAGTTGTATGCTTTTAAAATTATCCATAAATTCAGAATGGGATCAATGGAGAAAAATATTCTGTGAAACTTTTGCTAACAAAGGCTGGTCTCCAATAAGGTACGCTTTAACATTTAGATATCAAACAGGTAATTTGATAGATTATGCAATAAAAAAAGAGAAGTTACTATTAGAGGTTAGAAAGACAATGGACACTGGCACAATAATTGATCTAATAGCTGCTGGATTACCAAATTTTATTGCAGATAAAATAGACAGGGAAACTGTGCAAACAACAGAAGAATTACGCAATGAAATAGGTAAACTTGAACATTGTGTACACAAAAAGGTTACAAATACAAAAAATACTAAAGATGACATTCAGAAAAAAATGCCATGCAAAATATGCAAAGATAAAGGTAAAGGAAACAGATTTCACACAGAAGATAAATGTTGGTTCAATAGAGACGAAAGGAAGTTAGAACACACCTCACTGTTAGATATTGAAAATTTTGAAGACCCAAAAAACTAGAAAGTACACCATTAATCTCAATCAAGATAACATTAAATAATTCACGAAACGTTCAAGCAATTTATGATTCAGGATCAACAATATCTTTAATAAACTCAAGATTATTGGATCTAAAAACAAATAAACTTAGTGATGAAAAGAAAATAAACTTGAAAACGATTAATGGTGTAAATAAAACGAATGGAATAATTAAATTAAAAATCAAGATTATGAATATTGAGAAAGAAATTAATGTATGTATTATAGATAATGTTAATTTTAACTATGACTTTCTCATTGGTCTTGATTGTATAAAGAAATTTAAATTAATTCAAAATGATAAACTTGAAATTGAGCAAAATAATTTAAATAATAATTATAAAAAAGAAAACTCAATAATGCACAATACCATGAGTAAGAAAAAGAAAATTGATAATTCACATGTAACTGAGAATCAAAAATTTAATTTGAAAATAAATTTCAATAAAGATATTGAAATAAATAATTTTGAAGCCACAACAAATGATTTAGATGAAAAAATGAAGATTAAAATAGAAAATCTAATAAACAAATATTCAACTATATTTGCAAAAAATAAATTTGATGTTGGAACAGTGAAAAATTATGAGGCAAGGATTGATTTGCAAATAGATAAATACTGCAGCAAAAGACCATATAGGTGTACTATAGAAGATAAAAGAGAGATTGAACAGCAAATCTCAAAACTCCTGAACAAAAAACTAATTGAAGAATCATATAGTCCTTTTGCGGCTCCGGTCACATTGGCCTTCAAAAAAGACGAAGGAAAAAAAAGTCGGTTATGTATAGATTTCAGAGATCTTAATAAAATAATAGTGCCTGAACCACAGCCTTTCCCACGGATAGAAGATCTTTTGGTCCAAACACGAAACTGTAAATTTTTCACAAAACTAGATATTAACTCGGCATTTTGTTCAATACCCTTGCGGATTGAAGATAAAAAAAAACAGGCTTCGTCACACAAGAGGGTCATTTTCAATGGACCTGCCTGCCCTTTGGTCTGAAAACATCTCCTGCAATATTCCAGAGATTATTGAGCAATATCATTAGAAAACATGGACTATCAGATTTCACGACAAATTACATTGATGACATCTTGACATTCTCCAAAACGTTTGAAGAGCACATGACTCATCTAGAAAAATTACTAAAGGCAATAAAAGAAGAAGGCTTCAGGTTAAAACTTACAAAATGCCGATTTGCTATGGACTCAGTTATATATTTAGGGCACGTGATTAAGTACAACTCAGTCACACCAATGAAAGATAATTTAATAGCTATAAAAATGTTTCCAACACCAAAAAACCAGAAAAACATTCGACAATTTCTAGGTAAGATAAATTTCTATAACGAATATATACCAAAAAATGCTATTATACTAGAACCATTACACAAATTGCTGAGAAAAAACCAAAAATTTGAGTGGACAGAAGAATGCCATTGAACATTTGAGTATCTAAAAAATTTCTTGTGCACAGAATCAGTATTATCAATATATGATCCAGAACTGCCAATATATATCTATACAGACGGAAGTCTGCTAGGACTGGGAGCAATAATAAAACAACCACAACCAGATGAAAATGGTAAAGAAAAACCTATCGCCTACTTCTCAAGAAAGTTAAATGAAGCACAAAAGAAAAAGAAAGCTATATACCTAGAAACACTAGCTGTCAAAGAAGCGGTGCTCTACTGGCAACACTGGCTAATGGGAAAATCATTTAAGGTATTCACAGACCATAAACCATTAGAAAACCTTAATATAAAAGCAAGACCAGATGAAGAGTTAGGTGATCTAACATTATATTTATCACAATTTGACATGGAAATAATATATAATCCAGAAAAGTTCAATCTCGAAGCAGACTGCCTCAGCAGAAACGCAGTATTGGAACCGGAAGATAATCAAAAAGAAACGTTGAGAACAGTGAATTTTGTAAGTCTCAAAGAAATTATAACAGATCAAAACAACAATGATAATATCAGTAACACATAAAAATTTAATACAAAAAAAAGGTGTATTCTTTAAGAAAATAAAACAACAAGAAAAAATTATTCTGACAGAAGAATTCAGTAAAACCTTGATAAAAGAAATCCATGTAAGCATGGGTCATATATGCATAAATCAAATGATGTCCATGCTATCACCATATTACACATCTAAATATTTCTCAAACAATATAAAAAATATATGTAAAACCTGCGAGATATGCATAAAAAATAAGACTAGAATAAAAAATAACTACGGTCTACTTTCACAACTAGGTCCAGCAAACAAGCCATTAGAAATAGTATCAGTAGACACAATAGGAGGATTTGGTGGAACGAGGTCGACGAAAAAATACTTGCACTTATTAGTGGATCATTTTTCAAGATATGCATTTATATTAACTTCAAAAACACAGACGGGCACAGATTTCATGAAATTAACGAACGAAGTACTAAAACAGGGAAACATAAAAAAAATTTTAACGGATCAGTATCCAGGTATAAATTCTAGAGAATATAAAAGTTTTCTGGAAGATAAAAATATTCCGCTAATATTCACGGCTGTAAATGCACCTTTCTCGAACGGATTAAACGAAAGGTTAAATCAAACGCTAGTAAACAAAATCAGATGTAAACCGAACGAACAAGAGAAGAAGGTTGCATGGACAGCAATTGCACGTAAATGTATTGATGAATATAATAAGACAACACATACAGTAACTAAATTCAGCCCAGAATACCTGTTGAAAGGCACAGATAATTCAATGATACCTGAAGAATTAAAATCAGAAAAAACGTATAATAACATAGACAAAGATAGAAAAACTGCAATAGAAAATAGTTTAAAATATCACAATTACAACAAGAAATTATTTGATGAACACAGGACTGACTACAATTTTGAAGCTGGTGACCTAGTATACATCGAAAATGGGAACCGTCTGAATAGGAAAAAATTGGATGAAATAAGGATTGGTCCATACAAGATTGAGGAGAAGATATCAAACTCAATATATAAAATCAACACAGGACATAAGAAAAAGGAATCTAATCTATTTCACATCACAAAACTAATTCCGACGCCAAGACAAATATCCTATGAAAACAATAAAATATGAAAATTTGAAACAAACTTTCTCCCCCGAGGAGGGGGGATGTAAGGAAGTTTACTTCCTTAGGATTAGTTTGAATACTCCCGCGCTCACACATGAGTCGGTAAGGTAGTGAACTGGTCATGCAGAAGAGAGAGAGAAAACAGACTGTAGAATGCGAAGTCATTGCTTAATTAATGTTTAAAAATGTATTGTAAAGAGTTAAATTAATAGGATAAAGAATAAACATTGAATGTAGTTTCTTTGTTTATTTCAGGTTTGTAAATAATTTAAGGTGAATGTAAATAAATGACAAAAAGCTTTGTTTATTTCAGAGAAACACTTCTTGTTTATCCCTTTGTGCTCTCACTAAATCATTACACATTATATATATATATATATATATATATATATATATATATATATATATATATATATATATATATGTCAGTTCAGTAGTTTGCGGACCTCTATTTTTTTGTCCTAACATCATTGTTATTACACTTCATAATACCAATTTTAAATTCAGTCAAATCGGCCAATAAATATCGACAATATTCAATAAGTTATGTTTATATAGCGTTTCGCGGACCTCGGTAATTCAGCTAGCTGTTACCTGGGTTCATGTGTGTATATATATGTCCACACGACACTTTGCGGACCTTCATATTTTTGTTGCAACAGCATTACATTACGTGTATATATATAGATGTCAGGCCAGTAGTTTGCGGCCTGTTTGCATACTGCCTGACATACAGCAGGGGCTTACAAGTTGCCGACATGAATTAAATTCGATCTAAAGATTTATTCAATTTATATTTTATTCATTTAAATTTATTTTATCGCATTCGCAATTACTATTGAAATAGTTATTTTTAATTCTAGATTGCGAAATGTTGCTTTTGCATTCGAGAATGAAAGTTTTTTGTGTGAGCAAAAAAATCATTCGAGAATGTAAAAGCATTTCGCAATCGAGTATCAAACAAGGTTTTTCCGAAAACTATGTGTTAAAATTAGTAAAAATTAAAAATGTAAAGAGAAACTTTTGACATTAGAATTAATTAATGTGACATCTAATGGTTCCAGACAACAACACGCGAAATGATTTTTTTTTGTCTACAGAATGTAAATAACTATTACATCCAGGATATAAGTACTTTTTATGTCAGTTTTCGGAAAAGTATATTTGCTATACAAGATGATTCACAACTTCCGGCATTAATTTTAACGGTATATAGTACTTAACATACTGATCACGGTATTTGCCAGATTCTTTAGAATGAATAAACGAAGTTAATTAATTATGTACCTACTCAACGATATATTTTAAAATTAAACTAATTAAATTTATTATATATTATTTTGAACACGGGTGATATTTTAAAAAATATATTTCTGATATTTCAATACAATACGTTTAGGGACAAACTACGAACATGAAAATAATTCTTACTTTTTACAGAAATTGTTCATGTAAATAGGTCATCACAATAATACAATAGTAGTAATAACAAAACAGAAATTTGAACTTGATCTTCTGATCTGAACCACAAAACACTAATAATAATAATCGGAATAATAATATCAGTAACAATACTGTAGTGCTTCTCTATCCGAAAGCGAACGTTGCACTGCACAAACCAACGAGAATTGACAATTAAATGAAATTAATGTTTTATGTAACATTAGATATTATATAAATTATGACTTGTAAGATTTTAAAATATTATTCATGCAGTATCAATAATCCAGTTTACCGAAGATATAACTCATTTGTTTAAATATGTGGCGTATTTAAGCAATATAAAAACATGGAACGATATGTTTTATTAAAATAAAATTATATTTTTAATAATCAATGACATACAACTTTGTACTTTTGTTATTTTATGTTTATTATACTATAATAGCAACATTCTGCATTCTTTAAGAATTATATATTCGACATCTCTGTCTGTCCAGTAAATTAACAACTAAATTATATCGCACGAAAAATCATGAACATTCGCCGAGTATTTGTAGCTCAAGTGGTAGAGCAGTCACCTAGCGAGTGAAATGTTCTGGGTTCAAATCCCGGCGAATGCTCATAATTTTTCAAAAATTCTAATATATTCTGCATTCTGTTTATAAATAGATTATAGTATTTATAAAAAAGAACTACGATTATTAATTTACATAAAATAGAAATACTTTTACAAAATAAAAGATAATAGTATATTAAAGAACTAGTTTCATAAGGCAATTTGTAAACGCACACATGTCAGCACGCGAGGACAATGGAATGGCTGTGAGGACCATTTATTTCATTGTCAAAACATATTTGTTTTTATCTTACAACTTTCCAGAATGCCTCCAATTACATTTATTTGTATCGTGATACTACTGTTTCAATTTTGAAATGTAGTATAGATTTTCTGGTTTGCAAAATTTGAAAATGCTAAATGTTATTTTAGAATTTATTAATTTAATATATAACGACAATCGTGTACATATATTAAGTAAAGAATAAAGGATTATTTTATGCCTTATAAAATTGAAATGCGATTTAAGTTTTACAGTTTGATCAGTATTGTTTGGTATCAGTTCTTCTTTTTGCATAATGTTCTTTACGCAAATGTGCAAAATTATTTCAGCTGCTTTAAAACCTGCCATAGTATTTCCGAAAAAAAATAAAATTGATAATAATATGCCAATTTGTTTTAAAAAATTTGGAGATACGCAAAGAGTTTTTGATTGCACAAAAGTATTTGTGCAAAACCAAATAGTATATTTGTGAAGAAATATTGCATATTAATTGAACATGTTAAAATGATGTGTAATTCAACTAATACTTATAGAGGTCTTATTATTCAATTTTCTTTTCAATATAAAATATTTTAGTTTCAAATAAAAACTTTAAAAATACACCAAACAAATATTGAATGCTATGAAACGTCAAATATCTATCCTGGAGGAATCATTAGGTCGCGAAATATTCCGAATAACGCAGCGATCTTAATTTTATTTACCGCGCTATAAGTAAACACGGTGAGTCGCGCGTGACCTTGAGGTAGCCAATCAGAACATATGTGACAATATCATAAGCGGAGCTTGTCGAGTTTTGTCCCAGAGCGAGAGTGGGAATGTACAGAGTTCGTGCATTTAGTTTAATTTGTATGTTGTCTTCTGCTTTGGAATGATTTAAAAAAATTTTGTTCCTGAAAATGATAAACGAATTCATTTGCTGAGGTGCATAAACTCATAGAAATAATTTTAAGGTTTGTTACAACAAAAATACAGAACCGTTACAGAACTTATAATGCAGTGTTCCAAGAACAAGTGAATTATGATCCGAACCGATTCACCGTTCTTAAATTTCCAGGGTTTTACCAGAATTTTTAATTCTGAATAAGTTTGACATCCTATCTAACCTGACATATTTTGTTTTTGTTATTAATGACATTAGCAATGGAAAAAGACAGAGATATTTTCGAATTGTCAGAATTTTCTAGCTAAAGTGATGGAGAATTCTTGAACGATGTTATGGAAATAAGGCAAAACAATGAAAATTATCTACGATTGATAGTACCTCAATACAGTGATTAAGATTTTGAAGGATCAACTTCTAGTATATTGGCCATCAGACTGCAAGTTTCCAAGATATAGCAGATAGGTTTGATATTTTCTTCAGTAGTTTGGTGAGAATAATAGCCCGAATTACATATTTCTCAGAAAACAAACAATATAATACAATGGCCAAATAACGAGGAAAAGGTCAATATTGAAAGACATTTTATACCTAATCAAAAGCGCAATGTTTTCCGCCAGGTATAATTTTATATATTAATCGGTTCTAAATCGTTCCCACACTAGGCAAGTCGGTTCTAGGACTATTCATATAAGTTCGCGCATGGATTTTAAGCAGTTCTGAATCACGTTTTGAACGGTTCATGTTGGAACAAACCAGTTACACCTGTTTTATTAAAAAATTGAAGCGAATAAAACCTTTTTAAAGAAATTCTTTGAACCAAGATAACTAAACTCTGACTGTCCTGGCAATTCATCATGAATTCATTACAAATTTGATAAATTTCAACATAATGGTAATAAATAAATTTGTTTTTCAAAATAATAGACGGGCAGAATATTTATTAAAAAAATAATATTTCCATTTAAAATTATTATAAATTGTTTTATTTTTGTAACATAAATTTGTTATACATATATCTTGAATTAATAAAAGAACAGTTTATTCAATTATATTATTTTTTTTATAATATATATTTTTAAAATGATTCGATTAGATAATAATATTAAATAAAGAAAAGGCTTCAGAATCCAATATGTTTTTTAAATATTTATTTGTGGACGTTTCAAGATAAAATACTAGCTCATCATCAGTACCTTTAAAAAACGTAAAATATAAAACAGATATTTATAACATGTCAATAATAACAAACAAAAATTGGATTTTGAAGCCTTTTCTTTATTTAATTTTTTTTTAAGACAACACATTTTATATCTGTTCTTCATTTTTGTCCCTGGTTAATATAAAGGTCACAAGCCGCCACTGCACACAGTAAAAGAAATTAACACAGATTTAACAAACTAGTTCCACAAGGTCCACTAATAATTTTTAGTTAATTTAACAATATTCGTTATTGTTAAATGTTTACTACTTTAAAGTGTGAATTAATTAACACACAACTGACTAAAACTGATTGTTAAATTAACACATTTTTCTTGTTTTTAAATTTAACCACCCATTTTGGTAGTGTAACTAAATTATAGTGTTAATTAACTTCAACAATCTGTTACTTTAACACTACAGGTATGAAGAATTTAACTAAAATATTTTCACAAAGTATCTAATTTGTTTTGTTAAAATATAACGAATAACTTGTAGTAACTTCTACCGTTAGTATAGTTAAATTAACAAATAAAATTTACAACTAATTTCTATAATTTAGATGCCACTATAAGTACCTAGGATTTCATATTTCCTGCTAAGAACTGACCTACGTAGATTGTACTAGATTCTTCAGTATTTCAAGGACAATAAATGTAGGTCAAGTTAACGTTAGATTTAAATGTAAAATAGGAAGTGACCCTACTAGTAGGGTATGTAGGTAGGCTTCAGATCATTATTAAAATCCATTTAACAAATAATATACAGTTGAAAGTCTTATTTTGATATTATAAAATTATGATTTGCGTTTAAGGCGTAAAAAACGTATAGTGGCATTTTTTCTGGTAATACACACGATTATCAATGCGCTGAGACATTTTGCTATTATATTAGATTTTTTAGCAAAAGTATTATTAAAATATATTTTTTTGTTTTATAGTTCACATAGAATATACATAAACAAATGGTGATTGAGTATTTATAAGTAAATTAATTCATTTGTTTAACTAAAATTACGCGATTCATTCAAATCAATTGTAAACTACATAAATATATGTGGTTTAAGTAATCATAATCAGTTGTAAAATGCAATGAAATATTTAGCTATTATAGGTTGCGAGCGGTCACGTGACGAAGGCAACCTTGACAGAAAATGAACAGCTGTTCAGTGTGCAACGTCAAATTTTGATTTTGAGTTTTTGTTTTTTCTGGTGTATTATGCTTTATTTCTTGTGCTTATATTATTTGTTAATCCTTCTTAATTATTATAAACTATTTCTGTTGCTGATCAGTGCAAAATAAAAATATAATTAATTTCTAGAGTCCGACCAAAGCGCCATCTTCAATGAAAGCTTTCTGGAGCGGTCTTTAAAGTTATTGAAAATAATGCATATTTTTCACTGTTTGTACTAATCAGCAACTAAAATTGTTTATAACAAATAAAGAAGTGTAACAAATAAGACAGGCAAAATATATAAACGATAATAGACCAGAAAAAAGCAAACGTCAAAATCTTCAAACGTCAAAAATTTGATGTTGCACACTGAACAGCTGTTTACGCTGACGTCATTTTCTGTGAAGGTTGCCTTCGCCACGTGACTGCCCGCGTCCTATACAGCGATACAGCGTCCGGCAGGAACGTATGATGTTTTTAAAATGACTGTCACGCACGTCGGAGTGGATCTAATGTTTTCCGAATAGGTGATACCTTCTCGTTGGCAGGCCATTTCAGGCACATCGTGTTTTCGCAGATGAATATTTTCTTTTTAATATTTCGTTATGTATTTTCAAATGACAATGTACCAGTAATGTATGAAAACAATAAATTATGATATTCGTTCGAAAATAAGTGTCTAACTGCCGTTTCAAAACCATCATACCTCTCTGCTGGATCTTGTATTTCATTTTTTAACAGTATTATAATTAAAACCGGATATTTGCTTATCAGTTCATATAGAATATACATAAACAAATAATGATTAAGTATTCATAAGTAAATTAATTCATTTGTTGAACTAAAACAACGCGATTCATTCTAAACAATTGTAAAATGCGATGTGATAATTAGCTATTATATTTGATTTTTTAGCAATATTATTATTAAAATCAATGAGATTTTTATCAGTTCACATAGAATATACATAAACAAATGATGATTAAATATTCATAAGTAAATTAATTCATTTGTTATATATTGAAATATCGCGATTCATTTCGAATCAGTTGGACAAAACTCACTGACGTTTAACCGTATTTCATTATTTAGCAATAATATTATTAAGAACGAAAATCAATAGAAAAAATTAAATCTATTCCTAAATTTAAATTTCCACAGGTGCATAAATTTTGATTAAATTTATTATTAGTTACTACAGAAGTTTTTTTTTTTTTTTATAAAAATGATGTGCGGCATCTTCATTTTATTTAATCGAGGCACAAAAATGTACGGCATATGATTTTTACTCTCTCGGCGAGCGGCTGTATCTGTTGCCTACATGGTTGAAGACAATTGTCGAAGTAAGAGTCCAAGCAACGGTCCTCTCTTTTATGATCATTCTAGTCAAGTCTGTAGTGTTATTATTCAAAATGAAATTATTGAAAAGGAAGTATGATTTTTCTTTTCGAAAATTAATATTGTAATTATAATTTCCAATACTCTATAATACCAGTAAGCTATAATTACAACTAAACCGAGCGAGATACTATGTTTCTATGATCGCGAAATCATGACAGAACTAACACATTTCGCCCCTAGGGACGAAATGTGAATATTATTTCCCTAGTTGAATTGTCATTATTTTGACAAGTAATGACATTTAATTAATGAATAAAACATTACGGTTGTCAAGTAATTTTGTTTATTATATTTTATTTCTCATAGACATCTAAATCTTACAATCAATAAATGTCAATGTCAAATTAGGTTCTAAAACTACATTTTTCATTTTAAAATTGCTTCGGTCGTGTAAAATATAGTATATATACTTCAGGAGAGAATGCAATTTTCCCTCTGTGTTTTGTAGCCAGAGGGCGAATTGTACCTCTGGAAAAATCATGCATTTCTCTCCCTTGATATATAATAGTATGTTATGCATCAAGGGAGGGAAACAAGCGATTATTCCCTTGTGTGAAGCATATTATACTTTTCGTAACAAGTGCACAAAAATTACTGTCTTATCCAGACAAATGTCAAATATGAGTTCCGTAACTAGTTACCTAGGAAACGCCGCAAACAGCTATTAATCGTAGTCTTTAGAGAGAGAAACATCCTCCTAGGGAGAGAAACATCCTACCTAGGGAGTGAAACATAATGTTTCTCTCTCTAGTGGAGAAAAGCAGCGTTTCGCTCTCTAAAATTAGGGAATAAGAACGTGTTTCTTGTGCATGTGTTACGAAATATACTATTATTTTCATATTTAATTATTTTTTAAATCATAGCTTACTGATTTTTTTTAACAATGTTAATTTTCGAAAAAATAAATAATATTACGTTATTTTGAAAAATATTGTCATAAATTATTTGATTATCGCACATACATTTCCTATTCAATAAATTTCAAGCAGCATTATCGCCATTTTAAATAAAAGAAAATGAAATTAAAAAAAAATTAGTAGAATTTTTCACCCGCTAAAATTTCTTTATTTATCATATCTCAATATTTTTCAATAATAAAGGAATTAATCAAGGGAGAAAAATTCAAGATTCAGTACTGCTCCCGGAAAGGAAGTCTGCGAGAAAGTATTAAAGAAATCACTCCTTAAACGACGGAATTGGCGCGATATAAAGAACTGGCTGCACAACACGAATGTTAGCACTAAAAGCCGAATTGCAATTGGTAGAAATATACCAAAAAAGCTAAATTATCATTCTATACACCCAAATTCCGAGCTTGTGGTACCACCAAATAAGTTCAATCTCTTAAAATGCATTAGATTTCGAGTTATTTTAAGAGAATCGTCTGCGTTATGCCGAACTGCGATACGAAACGCATCATGCCAGAAGTGTAGTGCCGTAAAAGAATGGTTTCTTTGCAGTAACTAAAGTAAATACTTCAAACGTTGCATTAGTGTATTGGGTGACTGTTTTCTAAATCGTCAACTGATTGCAAGTTTCTCATACTAGTTTGCTAGGTTATTTAAACGCAGTACTTTTGCTTTACAAGCGTTACATTTTTTA
This sequence comes from Pterostichus niger, assembly GCA_947425015.1. Lineage (NCBI taxonomy): Eukaryota > Metazoa > Arthropoda > Insecta > Coleoptera > Carabidae > Pterostichus > Pterostichus niger. The sequence continues at coordinate 16,082,734 of OX380350.1, forward strand.
CAGGTAATTTGAATAATACGAGTACTTACATATGAATATAATGTATATATTTTTTTGTTTTTGTTTTTGGTGCATATACTTTTATATTTAATACTTACATTTAAGTTAACTTGAAATTTTATGACTGCACCTTAATAAAAGATAATAAACTTTTTTTAAAATTCAAGAGTGAAATAATAAATTATACTATCGGAATTCGTTTACGAGTTATTTGTAAACGAATATACATAACACAAAAGTTATTGAGGTCAAAAATGTCTGGAATAAAATATACATATATAACTATAAATTTTATAATCATTGTATTGTAATCACGAAAATTTTCGGTTCTCAAATTTTAGCGGAAATATCCATTTTGACCATCCCTGAATCCATTTTGACTAATTTCGTCGTGACGTCTGTACGTACTTAGGTATCGCGCATAACTCAAAAACGGTAAGCCGTAGAAAATTGAAATTTTGTATTTAGGACCTAGTTGGGCACCTCCCTTTGGTCATTATAACTTCCGGACGTGGTACTTTACTTGAAACCTATAATTGATTTTAATGAAAAACTATATTAAACTATTATCCAAAACTTTTGAAATTTGGTATATAAGACTACTATATCAATGGAAATAACATAATAGATTTTATCATCAAGCTGCTAACAGTTGCAAATAAAAGTTTTAGTTAATTAAATTCTGCATCTAGCACATTAAGAATTATTAAGTTAGCCTTTTGTATAAGCGAGATATATAAATTAAAAAAATTATATCTTATTTGTTTTTATTTTAATTAAAAGCGAATGGATTAGAACAATAAATAAGAAAAAAATCCAAAAAATATTGTCAAGTCAAATTACGTCAAATATGTGCAATTAAAAAAATAGCTATAGTTTAATACGCGTGCAAGAAAGTCATGTGATGTCCACATCAGAATTTTTTCTGAAAATATAATTGCATTTTTATTACACATTTTACATTTGAAATGAATCTCGCAGTAATATTCATGTCTTAATTCTTTTACTAGTGTCATATTACTCAAATTGCAGTCAAATGGATCATGATGGTTAATTTCATAAAATTATTGAAATAAATAGTTAGCATCCGTGTCACTGAAAATACTATTTATACTGTCACAGTCAGGAAATATTGATGTACTCTTCGAAACTGATGATGAATTGCCGTCACTATCATTTCCAGTTTCATAATTTAATTTATTGTTAGCAGGTGTTGCCGATAATGTAGTTGGTGTTTTAGATAAGTCAGGATTTTGTCTAAAATATGAGGAAGCAGGAATGAATATTTAGAATTTAGATCAATAAAAAATTTAAAAACTACTAATAAGATCTTTGGGAGTCCTGAATTGACGACTGGTAATCGCACTACTTCCGCAAAAATATATCAATTACCGAGATCTTCTCTAACCTTGACACTAACAGAGTGCCGCGTCCAGAAATGGGTACATGGCGTGATAAAATATTTTATTTGTTACTTTTATTTTAATTTTAAATTATCTTTTTTTTCCAATAACTTTTTAAAGCTTCGATTTTGTTTTCTTAGCCTGTATTTAGATTGAAACAATCTGCTCTTATTTCCGTGTCTACTAGACATTATTAAATTTACATGATTCTACTTTATACCAACAACAACAATAAGAATGTTACATTGTCCGCGGTCGGCTAGGATAGCGCGTGAACCGAAATGTATCCCACACTCCACCTGCTTGCGACCCGTACCCACCTGCATCCGAACTTGGTCCTGCTAGATATTGAATTATTTACTGTCGAAAATATGGTACTTTATTTCCATACACAGCTTGTAAGTTTTGATTTAAGGAATCACAAAAAAATGCATTATTAACAACAGGTATTTCTATGTTACTAGGTTTTCAAAAATCTTATGCATGAAACGATTTTAATTAACGTATAATATTCGGGTATAACATAATTAATTTCACGGACTCCTAACAGTTGAATTTATTTTCATATATTTTACTTGAGATAATAAAGATAGATAATTATAACTTATAACTAATTGCAGATTTGCTTTTTAATTTTCTAAATTGAAATAAAATCAAAAACAAATCTATCGATACATGTTTATTTTTTTAAGTAAAGTCCGCCAAGTTCACTGACGTGCCTTGCGGCGTAGTTACAATTTACATTCAAATTTCTAGCAACTGGTACATTTAATGAAAAAAAATTCAAGTAAAATAAATCCTGGTATGTTTCATTATAAAATTAAACAAGAAATTTTAAGTACACTTAACAAGAAAATATGTATGCTATATGAATATGTAAAAATGTAAATGTAAAATTAAGGAAATTTTGTTAATAAACATTATTTTATATTTAGCAATGATATCACTTACAATTATTACTGATTAATGCAATTATAACACAGAAAATATGCCTAAATCATACCCTGTACTGTCAGCGAGCGGCAAGTGCCTTGCATACTAATGAGTGCACTCTGACGGCATAGACATAGCGCAACGCGATTGGCGCAGAGCCGTAAACTGACTACATTGAAATTATTACTAGAGATAAAAATTCAACAAATTTTCAATAGACCAGAAATGTCCTACCACAATTAATGTAAATTATTATTCGAATTCATCAATAACTAAATGATTTTACTCATACATTTAAACTAAAAATTGTAGTGAATATTGGATTGAAAAATATTTATCAATATTGTTTGTTAAAGAGTGTTTCAATAAAGTAAATAAAAAAATAATTAAAAACACTTAGTATTTTGTTTCACAAATTTTGTGTTTCAATAAGTTTTCAGGTAAGGACATCGTATCAATAATTTATTCCTAACGGAATATATTATATTTATTGTAAAACGCAGCTACGGACCTGTCACTTAAAATATTGGTGTGGCGGTGAACGCTACTTACTACACTCACCATCTATAGTCGGTATTAGGTATTACTGTAGTTCAGAAATATTCCACTCGTTTCAAGCCCGCGAAAACAGCGAGTCCGCAAGGTGTAGGAAAAATATAATCTCTCTTTGGGGACGTCCGCAAAGAGCGATTGAGGTCCGCAAATGGTTGGATATATGGAAGAAAAGTCCGCAAATTACTGGCCTGACATATATATATATATATATATGTATGTATATATATATATGTTAAAAACAATACATAACTAACACGTAACATAAACATAAAATCTGTATAATAGAAATATGCAATTTATAGTTATGCTATTATAAATTTTGTAACATGAATATGTAATATTACCAAATAAATGTTAACTGTTATAAGTAAAATAAAAGGTGTGTTTAACCGATATATTAAAAGTTATTATTTACCCTGAAATCCTATAAATACCATAATCCTAGCTATTATCTGCCTAAAATGAATCATATTTATCAAATTTCATCCTAACTCGTAACGTTAAACAAAACAACTTTCGAAAGTAATTAACAAAACCAGTATCTGACGCATCGTAAAATGCGCGGCGGCGGTGGCTGCGGCGGGGGTGTCGAGAGCGTCGGCGGCGACGGCGGGGACGCGGGCAAAGACAACGGGGGTTACGGGAAGGGAGAAGAGGGGAGAGAGGGCTTCATGTGGTTGTGGAGGGGGGCGTCTCAACCCTCCCAATACCTACTGCTGGTCTACCTAATTTTGTAACTGATACGATTAATAAAGAAGAGATTTTAGAAACAAAAGATTTATTTAACGAGCTTGGAAAGCTGGAACATCTCGTAAACAATAAGAAGTTCACTAAACAAAAGAATACTGTGAATTCAAATATAAATACAAATAAAGAAATAAAACAAAGATGCAGCATCTGTGAAAAATTGAAAAAAGGTGTATGCTACCATTCAGAATCTAATTGTTGGTTCAGATCAGAAGTATCAAAAGTGCCTAAAAACGTCGGTAGCCTTCGTTGACCTGACGGCTGCATACGATACTGTATGGCTTGACGGCCTGCTACTAAAATTAAAGAAAACAATACCCTGCTCTAAGCTATCGAACCTCATGGGAAACATGATAAAAAACCGCTATTTTAAAATCACTCTCGGACAATCCACTAGTAAATCATTTACGATCAGAAATGGCTTACCCCAAGGTTCAGTGCTGGCCCCTATCCTTTTTAACCTGTACACAAGCGACATGCCGGCAACTGAATCCCAGAAGTTTTGCTATGCCGATGACATAGCTATAGCAACTCAAAGCAAGAACCTCGAAGAGGGCGAGAAAGTTCTAACAGCAGACTTAGAAGCCCTAAGTAAATACTACAAACAGTGGCGTTTATGCCCAAATCCAAATAAAACTGAAGTCAGCGCATTCCACCTTAACAACCGCCTTGCAAATAAGGAGCTTAACGTTACTTTTTGTGGTGAAAGAGTTAAACACAACAGCAACCTCACATACCTCGGCGTAACCCTAGACCGAGCTCTAACATATAAAAAACACTTAGAGAAAACTGGACAAAAACTTAAAACCAGGACCAATATCATCAGAAAACTAGCAGGGACAACCTGGGGAGCCCAAGCAGACACTCTGCGAACGGCAGCTCAATCATTGGTTTATTCCACGGCAGAATACTGTGCCCCAGTGTGGTACAAGAGCTGTCATGTCAACAAGGTTGATGTACACTTAAATAATACTATGAGAATTATATCAGGAACTCTAAAATCCACCCCAGTACCCTGGCTACATGCAATCACAAACATAGCTCCATCAGACCTGAGGCGCCAACAAGCTACCGCCTGTGAATGGATGACATTGCACAATCCAAAATACCCCAGAACTCTACCAATCCACAAAATCCTAAATAACCCCCCAAACAGCCGTCTAAAATCCCGGAATCCCATCTGGCGAGATAAAGCACTACAACAACCTGAGCCCTTTCAGACCAAACAGGCCTGGAAAGCAAGATGGACGTCCAATTGTGACTTTAATCAACATAACCTTGAAGACCCGACCACTCCCCTCCCGGGAATGCAAATGCCCAGGAAAGCATGGTGCAGCCTAAATCGCATCCGAACTGGACATGCTAGATGCTCGTACATGCTCCACAAATAAGGACTCTCAGATACCCAAAAATGCGACTGCGGAGCTCCAGAACAAACAGTGGACCACATAGTCCGCGAATGCCCGACAAGAAGATTTCAAGGAGAATGGGACGACATCATAAAAGCCACACCTGCTGCTGTGGACTGGATAACCTCCCTGGACTTCGACTTATAACCTCTAGTCTCTCCCAAAGAAGTCTCGCATACTTTAACATTACTTATACCTAATATTAATTCATAATATAAAAGGTTATACCTATGTAGACAAATTGTAGATCGCCATACGATAAATAAATCAGAAGATGACAAGATGGAAAAAAATAATCATAATAAACTTATAAATAACTCAGAATTGGAATGCGAATTACAAGACGAAGATTAAAAAAACTAGTGGTGCCGCCATTAATTAAAATCAAACTAGTATTAAATAATAATTTTGAAGTTTCTGGAGTCTATGACTCGGGCTCAAACGTATCACCAGTAAATTCAAGATTATTAAAATTAAACAATAAACAAAATAATCACTCAAATGATACTAACTTGAAAACAATTAATGGCGTAAAAAAGGCAACTGGTAGAGTACTTCTTGATATTAAGATTTTCAAAGTAGAGAAAAAAGTTGGTGTTTTTGTTATTGATGAGAAAAATTTTGATTAACTCAAAATGAGAATTTAGAAATTCAACAAAAATTGCCAACGAAAGATGAAATTACTTCTCAACAAATAGAAAATATAAAATCAGAAGAAAACATCATTTCAAAAATTATAAAAAATGATAAAACTAATACTACTTCTGAAAATCTCAAGAAGCTTGAAACTAAAAAGGATAACACTTCAAAAAGTCTCGAAGACCCCAACTTGATAAACTTTAATGAACACGTAGAGGAAAAAAAATTCGAGATTCATGTAAACCACCTTGACTACAATCAGCAAATTGAAATAGATAAATTACTACTGAAAAACAAGTCTGTTTTCGCCAAAGATAAGTATGATATAGGCACAGTTACAGGATATGAAGCACATATTGACCTAATAACGGAAAAATATTGCAGTAAAAGACCATACCGTTGCTCAAGTGAGGACAAAAAAGAAATTGAAAGTCAGATTGCTAAGCTATTGAAAAAAAATTAATTGAGGAATCCTATAGCCCATTTTCAGCACCAATAACACTGGCCTATAAAAGAGACGAGGAAAAAAATCGAGACTGTGCATCGACTTTCGAGATCTGAATAAAATAGTAATACCCCAATCGCAACCCTTCCCACTTATCGAGGATCTGGTAGAAAGAACACGAGACTGTAAATTTTTCTCGACATTGGATATTAATTCAGCATTCTGGTCAATACCATTACGCATCACAGACAGACCAAAGACTGGATTCGTCACACTAGAAGGCCATTATCAATGGACCTGTCTTCCTTTTGGCCTTAAGACAGCACCAGCTATATTCCAAAGAATAATGTGCAATATAATGAGGAAACATAAGCTCTCAAGTTATAGATGACATATTGGATTTTTCAAAATCATTTGAGAATCACATTGAACACCTAACACAGCTGTTTAGAGCGATAGAAAGTGAGGGATTTAGGTTAAAACTAGCGATCAGGACCCTCAGCTAGGCTCCGCAACCCTTGAAGAAAAGTATTTTTTAGAATTGTTACTTTATATACCATCTTGGCGAGTATTTATAATGTAGAAAATTACAGTTTACAAATTTTTCGAAAATGATTTGCTATCAACTCGTTGCTGATTTATTTTTACATTATCTCTCAGATCTTTCATTAGAACTGAAATAAGAACAATTTCAATAACATTTAGGTCAAAACAATTGACAATTAGTCGATTACAATTTTTGGCTTCCATATCTCCTCATAACTTCAAATTTGATACCAAACACGATATGTTTCTAACAACATTAGAAATAAACAATTGACAATCAGTTGACCTAATTTTTTTTAATATTTCTGTTCGAAAGCTCTCTTTAAACTTTTTAGTTTGATACCAAACTCGATAGATTTTTAAAGACTTTTAGGAAAAACAACTGACAATCAGTCGATTATAATTTGTAATTATTCTGCTCGAAAGCTCTTTTCAAAACATTTTATTTGATACCAAACAAGATAGATATCTAATGACTTTTATGAAAAACAGTTGACAATCAGTTGATTACAATTTTAATAATTATGTTTAAAAGCTCTCTTCAAATCCTTTAGTTTGATACCAAACACGATGCATTTCTAAATGGTATTAGAAAAAACAATTGACAATCATTCGATTATAATTTTTTATTATTCTGTTCAAAAAACATCTTTAAAACATTTAATTTGATGCCAAACACGATACGTTTTTATTTACTTTTAGAAAAGAAAAACAATTGAGAATCAGTGAATCACAATTTTTAATAATTCTGTTTAAAGCTCTCTTCGAACCATTTAGTTTGATACCAAACACGATAAATTTCTATTGACTTTCAGAAAAAACAATAGACAATCAGTCGCATATATTGATAAAAGTTGATTAATAATTTTAATTCTAACGACTATCAAGTCTGTTAAAATGTTTCATTATGAAACTTAATTTTATTGAGAAAATACGCAGCCAAGCTGATAGTGCAAAACCTCGTTCTGTCAATACTTGGCAACTTCATGGTGCACTGTCATGTCAAGTAATAAATTATTATTTTTTAAATAAACATTTCAAAAATCTGTAATTATAATATAAACGTCCCCTCATTCCTATAATATGCGTAAAATATATCAAAAGTAGTCTAAAAATTTTTCTATTGAAGTAATTTATAATTAAAAATACGACATGGCCACTGAGAAATGTCAAATCGACGATAGATATTCTTCTTAAAAAAATCCATAGCTACCTTGCTCTAAGTTGATTTTGCGCCAAAAACGCATGTTTTTCCAAAATATCTCGCACATCATGTGTACAAAAAATTTGAAACTATCAAAAGGCACTCCCCATAGTTGCTCTCTATCAAATAAAAATTGTTTCAAATTTTTCGGATAATCCGTCTAGGCTGTAGAAATGGGCAACTGACCGTGATGAATCCAGATATATAAATAAATAAATATAGTCCCGTTGTCTTTTAGTATATGGACTAGCGATCAGGTCGGCTTTGCCGATCCTCAGCTAGGCTCCGCAGCCCTTGAAGAAAATTATTTTTTAAACTTGTTACTTTTATATACCATATAGTCGAATATAATTATATTGTAAAAAAATTACAGTTTACAAATTTTTTGAAAATGATTTGCAATCAACTCGTTGCTGATTTATTTTTACCTTATCTCTCAGATCTTTCATTAGAACTGAAATAAGTACAGTTTCAATAACATTTATGTCAAAACAATTGACAATCAGTCGATTACAATTTTTGGCTTCTATATCTCCTCATAACTTCAAATTTGATACCAAACACGATAAGTTACTAACAACTTTAGAAATAAACAATTGACAATCAGTTAACCCATTTTTTTTAAATATTTCTGTTCGACAGCTCTCTTTAAACCTTTTAGTTTGATACCAAACTCGATAGATTTTTAAAGACTTTTAGGAAAAACAATTGGCAAACAGTCGATTATAATATGTAATTATTCTGCTCGAAATCTCTTTTCAAAACATTTAATTTGATACCAAACACGATAGATTTCTAATGACTTTTATGAAAAACAATTGACAATCAGTTGATTACAATTTTAATAATTCTGTTTAAAAACTCTCTTCAAATCCTTTAGTTTGATACCAAACACGATGCATTTCTAAATAGTATTAGAAAAAACAATTGATAATCATTCGATTATAATTTTTTTATTATTCTGTTGAAAATCCCTCTTTAAAACATTTAATTTGATACCAAACACGATACGTTTTTATTTACTTTTAGAAAAGAAAAACAATTGGCAATCAGTGAATCACAATTTTTAATAATTCTGTTTAAAGTCCTCTTCAAACCATTTAGTTTGATACCAAACACGATTCATTTCTAGTGACTTTAAGAAAAAACAATAGACACTCACTCGAATATATTGATAATAGTTGATTACTAATTTTAATTCTAACGACTATCAAGTCTGTTAAAATATTTTGTTGAGAAATATTCGTCTCAGCTACAGTCTAGATTTAAGTATTTCATATAAAATAATGTTGCCATAGTTAAAAACAATAATATAATTTTTGATTGATTTATATGACATGTATTGAATATTTTTCTTTAATAATAAACTAATATTCTCTGCTACATATCTAGTTTTTAAATAACAGGTTATGGGCCCAGTGTGTTAACATTGTATAACAGTGGTGTAAATATGGCTGTTAATATTGATAGAGTTAATTTTCCCAAGTTAACTGGCGAAGAAAACTGGCAGGCATGGAAGTACCAGTTGACATGCTACATTCGAGGCCATGGTCTTTGGGGCTACATAGATGGAAAAAACAAGAAGCCTACAGATGAAAATGATGACGCTTGGAATGAGAAGAATTGGAAATTAATTTCTATAATTGTACAATCGTTAGACGAAAAACCGTTTACATTAGTACAAGGTCTTGAAGACGCTAAACTTGTCTGGGAAAAATTGCAAGGGGTATACGAATTGTCATCAGTTGATAGAAAAATGGCGTTATTAATAGAGTTTTATGGGGCAAGTTGGAATAATGCAGACGACATTATTTCGCATATTACAAAAATTCAGAATCTGCGAAAACAGATCAGGGATTTGGGAGAACCTACATTTGAAGAAACAATAATTGTCAAAATTCTATCAAATTTACCAAGTTCATATGACAGTTTCGTAGAAGCTTGGCGTGCTACATCAAAAATAGCACAAACAGTTTCGCTTCTAACTGAAAGACTAGTTGCCACAGAACGTCGACTGAAGATGCGCGAAGATGAAACGACATTAGCATTTGCAGCGTCCAGACATATGTCAAGAGCCTAAAAAAATTCTGAATCTGCTAATATAATCAGGCAGAATCAACAGCAGCAGAAACAGAACAGCGTTGTAGATTCTCAAAAGAAAAAGAAAATCTGTCATTACTGCGGCAAGGTCGGTCATTTTTCAGCTAACTGTTGGCATAGACAGCGAACAGAAGAAAATATCAATCACAAACCTAAATCAAAAGGACCCAATGGAGCAAGTGCAGGCAAAATGTTCAGCGTTTGTAGGACATCAGATTTCAGTGGGAGCAATGACACTTGGTATGCCGATTCAGGTGCATCAGATCACATGACCAGCAGGTTAGACTGGTTTACTGAATACAAAAAACTCACACAAGTACAGAAAATCAGATGTGGAAATGGAACATTTATGGAAGCCATTGGATTCGGACGCATAGACATAGAAACTGAAATAAATGGAGTAAGTACAAAACATTATTTTCAAAAGGTATTGCACGTTCCAGATTGCTGTCAAAGTTTGATATCAGTGGGAAGAGCACTTGATGCAGGATATAAGCAAACAGCAATTGGTCAAAGATGGTGGCTAACAGACTCATCCGGCTCTACTATTCTGGAGGGCAAACGTCATGGCCAGATGACGAAAATTCATCTACGCGTACTCAAGCCGAAGCACGTTTTTGCGGCCATTGTAGAAAAAAGAAATGATCTACAATTTTGGCATGAACGCTTAGCTCATCAACACAAGCGTCATGTAGTCAAATTTCTGCAAGATCATAGAATTAAATTCAATGGAAGTATTGATGAAAAATGTGAAGCTTGTATTATGAATAAATTGCACCAGAGATCCTACAAACAACGAATTCAAAAAGCTACACAACCAGGTGAACTCATTCACGCTGATCTTTGTGGACCGATGCAGACAACATCTATGAATGGTGCTAGATTTATGTTTTTATTGAAAGATGACTACTCACATTTTCGTACAGTCTATTTTTTGATACATAAGTCAGAAGTAAAAGAAGTTTTACCAAGATTCTTCAATAAAATACAAAATGAAACAGATTTTCGGGTAAAAGTTATTCGTACAGACAGAGGTACAGAATTCTCAGATGCAGCAACTGTTAAAGTGATAGAAAAGTACGGAGCCAGTCACGTCATGGTTGCAAGAGCCACACCGCAACAGAATGGGACAATTGAACGTGAAAACAGGACTGTAATGGAAGCTGCTCGTACAATGTTGAATGCAAAAGGACTCAGTACAAAATTTTGGGCGGAAGCATGCAATAAAGCTGTCATTTCGTTAAATGTCACAGGTACGTCAACGGTAAGAAACAAAACTCCGTTTGAATTATGGTATCGACGTAAGCCACGGATTGAAAATTTGAGAATTTTCGGATCAAGAGTGTTCGTTCTTGTACCAGAAGCGAAACGTCAAAAATTGGATCCCAAAGCAAGAGTAGGAATATTTATTGGATATGATGACTGTGGATACAGAATTTTGTATCAGGATTCACAGAAACTCGACGTAACGATGAATGTCGAATTTGATGAACAGCATGGCCCAATTTGCAACACACAAAGTAATGTTGAGATTTCCTTTAAACTAAAGGAATCAAGAAAATAATTAAGAGAAGAAAAGAAAGAAGATACGTGTAGCTGTGGTGAATGCGAAGAAAAAGAAAAGAAGAGCAGGAGACTCAAGAAAAGGAAGAAAAAGAAAAGGAAGAAAAAGAAGAGCAGAAGACTCAAGAAAAGGAAGAAAAAGAAGAGCAGAAGACTCAAGAATACAAACGATATCCAAGTAGAACTCGCAATTCACCCAAAATAATATACGAACCTAGTTCATTTTTGGCGGAAGTAATGGATGAACCTACGTATGGACAAGCGGTGAAGTCATCCGATTCTGAAAACTGGAATGAAGCTATGAAGAGTGAAATGAAATCGCTGATCAACAATGGAACTTGGTCATTAATAAATGCACCATCCTCTGCACGTATTTTGACGAATCGATGGGTTTTACGTATCAAAAGACACGCTGATGGCTCTATTGATAGGTACAAAGCCAGATTGGTTGTTCGAGGATTTGCACAAAGACCAGGGATTGACTACGGGGACACATTTAGCCCAGTGGCAAGATTTGAGTCAATACGGTTGTTATTAGCAACAGCTGCAAACAAGAAATTGCATTGAAAACAGTTTGATGTCAAGACTGCATTCTTGCCTGGAGATCTGGGAGAAGATATTTATATGAATCAACCTCATGGTTTCAACGACAACACAGGAAGAGTATGTAATTTGAAAAAATCACTCTACGGACTCAAGCAAGCGCCGAAATGTTGGAGTAAGAAGTTTACAGATTTTCTGAAAGATCAATATCTGAAACAGAGTGATGAAGATCCGTGTATATTTACACGAGAGACGAACGAAAATATTTTAATTTTAGCAATATATGTGGACGACGGAATAGTAGCCAGTACTAATAAATGCGACGGCGAAAAATTGTTGGAAAAGTTGAACAAACAATTTGAAATTAAATCAGGCAACTTAAATGAATATTTGGGTCTTCAAATTGAGCAGTTTGATGATGGATCCATATTTCTTCACCAGAGTGGATATTTACAAAGAATTTTGGAAAGATTCAATATGACAGATTCTAAACCTGTGTCAACACCTATGACGATAGAAAATGAAGAAGATTTCACCGATGATGAAAAGACTGATGTTCCATATCGTCAAGCGGTAGGAAGCTTGATGTATCTGATGGTTGGCAGTAGACCAGACATCGCATACGCAGTCAGCAGAGTTAGTCAGTATCTTGACTCTTATAAGAAATATAATTGGCAGCAAGTTAAACGAATTATGAGATATTTAAAAAATTCGTCTACTATTGGACTATTATTTCGAGTAAACTCAAAAGAAAATCCAAGTCGCATAACAACGTTTGCGGATGCAGATTTCGGCGGAGATCTGCAAACAAGACGAAGCACCAGCGGTTGGACAATGATGTTAAATGGAACAGCAATCCAGTGGGGCAGCAAACGTCAACAACGAGTTACCCTTTCAACAATGGAAGCAGAGTATGTAGCTGCCAGTGATGCTGCACGAAAAATTATGTGGTTACACCGGCTGGCAGAAACCATGATTAAAGTAAATAAAAAACCTCTAATGCTAGTTGACAATCAGAGTGCTATCAAATTCTCAAAATTACAAGAAATACGAGCACGTTCGAAGCATATCGATATACGAAGACATTTCTTGCGAGAGTTGGTTAATGAAGGTGATGTTGAAATTCAGTACATCCCTACAACAGAACAGACGGCAGATATCATGACGAAAGCATTGTCGTGGCCGAAGTTTGAATACCATAGAAATAATCTCGGCCTGATAGACATGAAGAAACTTACACTGAAGCCGAAGTGGGAGTGTTGAGAAATATTCGTCTCAGCTACAGTCTAGATTTAAGTATTTCATATAAAATAATGTTGCCATAGTTAAAAACAATAATATAATTTTTGATTGATTTATATGACATGTATTGAATATTTTTCTTTAATAATAAACTAATATTTTTTGCTACATATCTAGTTTTTAAATAACATATTTCATTGTGAAACTTGATTTTATTGAGAAAATACGCAGCCAAGCTGATAGTGTAAAACCTCGTTCTGTCAATACTTGGCAACTTCATGGTGCACTGTCAAGTCAAACAAAATATTTTTGAAATAAACATTTAAAAAATCTGTAATTATCATAAAAACGTCCCCTCATTCCTATAATATGCCTAAAATATCTCAAAAGTAGTCTAAAAAAATTTCTATCCAAGTAATTTATAATTAAAAATGCTATATGTCCACTGAGAAATGTCAAATCGACGATAGATGTTCTTCTTAAAAAATCCAAAGCTACCTCGCTCTAAGTTGATTTAGCGCCAAAAACGCATGTTTTTTCAAAATATCTCGCACATCATGTGTACAAAAAAATTAAAACTATCAAAAAGCACTCCCCACGATTGACCTCTATCAAATACAAATTGTTTCAAATTTTTCGGATAATCCGTCTAGGCTGTAGAAATGGGCAACTGACCGTGATGAATCCAAATATATGTATATATATATATATATATATATATATATACCTTTTTTCTCTTTTAGTATATGGATTTGTGAAGTGTAAGTTCGCCGCAGATTCAGTAAAATACTTGGGCCTCATAATACAGAATAACTTTATTAGGCCAATGAAAGACAATCTAATATCAATAAAAAACTTTCCTATTCCAAAAACACAAAAGAACGAGAGACAATTTCTAGGGAAAATAAATTTTTATCACAAATATATCCCAAATGTTGCGATGATTCTGGATCCTCTACATAACTTGCTGAGAAAAGGCCAGGCATTCAACTGGACCAGGAAATGTCAAGAATCAATGGATAAATTGAAAAGTATATTATGCACCTAACCAGTATTAGCAATCTTCGATCCTAAATTGCCTATATACATTTATACAGATGCCAGTTTACTAGGTGTGGGTGGTATACTTAAACAACCACAAGAAAACCAGGAGAAACCCGTTGCATACTTTTCAAAAAAATTGAATGATGCACAAAAAAAGAAAAAAAGCTATTTATCTCGAATGTCTAGCTATTAAGGAGTGTGTCAAGTATTGGCAACATAGATTAATAAATAAAAAATTTACCGTATTTTGTGATCACAAGCCTTTAGAAAATCTTAATCTTAAATCAAGGACTGACGAGGAACTCGGTGATACGATGTACTACCTGTCTCAATATGACTTTAATGTCAAGTATTCTCCTGGAAAGTATAATTTAGAAGCTGATTGTCTCAGCAGAAATCCAGTTTTGGAGCCGGATGAAAACATAGAAGATCAGTTGAAACTTGTTAATTTAATAAAAGTACAAGATATTCTAAAAGACCAAGAGAACAATATAGATTTACAAAAAAAGAAAAAAATCCTTATTGCTAAGCAAAATGTTTACTATAAAAAGGAAAGGAGAAAATCGCACTATCAGAGGACTTCAGCTTGAAATTAATCAAGAAAGTACATGAAGACTTATGTCACATAGGCGTTCATCAAATGCAGAGGATGATTGGACCATTTTATACTGCGAAAAACCTAACAAAAAATATTCTAAATATGTGTAGAAACTGCATAGTATGTATTAAAAACAAGTCAAGAGGACGAAAGAAGTATGGACTTATGTCGCACTTGGGACCAGCGACAAAACCCTTTGAGATTATTTCGATTGACACGATCGGTGGTTTCGGAGGAACTCGATCAACGAAAAAGTACATGCACCTTCTTGTCGATCATTTCACTCGATATGCTTACATACTCACTTCAAAGACTCAAAATGCATCTGACTTTATTAAACTTCTAAACAATATTATAGATGAAGATATTGGTATAATCCTCTCAGATCAATATCCAGGTATTAACTCGAAAGAATTTAAAAATTTCCTGGATATAAATTCAATACCAATAATTTTCACAGCTGTGAATTCACCTTTTTCTCTCGGCTTAAATGAACGTTTAAACCAAACGTTAGTGAATAGAATAAGGTGCAAAATCAATGAAAATGAAAAGAAGATAGCTTGGACGACTATAGCTCAAGAATGTGTGCACAAATACAACAACACAAAACACACGGTCACAAAATATACGCCGGCATATTTGATGAACGGTACAAATACTATAATGTTGCCAAGCGAACTAATACAAAATAGCAATATTGAGAAAAATTGCTCTAGAAAACACCATAAAACATCATAACTATAACAACCAAATCTATGATAAAAACCGTAAACACTTTGACTTAAATGTTGATGACATGGTATTTGTGGAAAACGGTAACAAACTAAATAGGAAAAAACTAGACGAATTGATGATTGGACATTATAAAATTGTAGAAAAGTTATCTAACTCAATCTACAGAATCGATACAGACCACAGGAAGGCAGAATCAAAATTTTTCCATATCTCTAAACTACTACCAACATCAGCATCTGAAGAAAAAGAAGAGGAAATGCAAGGTTAAATTGTGAACCCGGGCTGTCATTATTTTCTTCCCCACGGGGGGTGATGTAAGGGAATTATAATTCCCTAATTTAAATATTACCGCGCCTAAGCGTCGGGATAGTAGTAGGCTACACACACGGTCGAAGAACAATTGCGAGCACGTGTAAATTAATCTTACGTCATATAAATTACTTATTATCAATTTTATTGTTGGGAACTGACATTGTGATTAATAGCATTAAATGTCGTTTCTTTAAATTGCAGAGGAACTCAATGATGTTCATTGATCTATAGTGTCAATTTTCCCTGATTATAAGAAAACATTATATATATATATATATATATATATATATATATATATATATATATATATATATATATATATATATATATATATATATATATATATATATATTCGGCCCCGATAATTGAATACACTTCTGTATTTTGGGGTAATTTTTTTTGGTTTTATTTTAATAAACGTGCCACAATGTGCGCACAGTAAGTGGGTTGAATACGAGATACGTTTTTGTTGAGAAGTTTTAAATAAAAGACCGCATACAATCTTTTACAATCACACTACTCAGTTGTCTTGAGAAGTGAATGTTTGTGTTTCAACATGATTTTAATAAATGTATTTGTGTTTGTGATCTAATTAAATTATTTGTTGACCAATAGTACTAGTAGTGAAATAAGTGATGAAAATTATGTAGACATCCTGGATTGAGTTAATTTTATGATAATGTGCGGCTTTATGGAAGATAATTCAACGGATGTCACGGCCCAGTATAATATAGTTTCAATAAACTTAGAATATATGAAAGGTCTTAAATCTCTTCAATCACAATACGGATTAGAAGAAACAGGAGTTATGAATAAGAAAACGAATAAAATTTTCAAATTAAAGCGCTGTGGTGTGTGACGATCTTTGGTCTGGTCGCCAAATTTGTGACGTTCTCTGCGGGTCGCCGCCTCGGTGAGTACCGTCGGACGCCAGTTTTCGAAGTCGGTGCGGACGGTGGCGACGGCGTCGTTTGCCTAGATAGCTCTGTGGAGAAAATGTTTCCAGGAGGTTCACTACGTGCACAGGTGGCTTTTAAATTGCACTTCGTACACTAGTTTAAATGATTTATTTAAACAAATAAAACAAAGAAATAACAATTACGTACAAAGGTATAAAATAAGTATTAATTCTTTCGGAAATACAATGCTCGTGAATAAAGCGGGTAACTAACATACAGCGTCCCGAAAAGACGCTACCAGGTGTGCGGTAGGTAAGGATGCCACAGGAAGACGCCGTGGCGGAACCGGGAGAAAATGATACCGTAAAATGCAGCGTAAATCTATCTAACTTCTAGACCCTGAGTAGATCAATTACTTGCAACTGCAGGAAGACGCCACAATCACAATAATTGAACTAGCCTCAGAACTGATTGTTGACTATTGTGGGAAGACGCCACGATGACAACAATCGAGCTGACTTTAAATGAGATGAGCTAAATACTGATTAGATTAATTGTTGGCAACTGTAGGAAGACGCTACAATTCCAACAATAAACATAATCCCAAAACTGATTGCTGACTATTGTAGGAAGACGCTACAGTAGCAACAAACGAGCTGACTAACAGAATTGACTACTGATAATTGTAGGAAGACGCTACCTAGTAGATGTTCAAACATAGTAGTCATAAAATCTTGTGCTCCTCGCTTTGTATGCAATTTATAGTGATTTGAGTGATATTTATTAATAATTTTTGTAAAGTTGTGTATACAGCGTTGTTAACTTGTGAGTGAACTGTTTTTGCCGCAACTATTTAGTTCTGATTGTGAGTAATTTTAAACTAACTTTTCTAAATCGTTCCACATAGTGAGTCTTCATTAAAGACAAATAAATATCTTGACGTTTCTCGCTGTGCTAGGACCTTGAACAGAGTAAACTAATAATATTTCTAATTAATAATTTAATTATCGAAGTTTTAAATCAAACGTGTTTGTCATCTTTCTGCGTACACTGCACTCTCGAAATAAGAGACAAAGAGATGTTGAAGCGCGATGAATGCATGAATCTCTTACATACTACGTGCTCTAATTTATCACGCACTGAAAAACAATGCATTTTACAAGTTAAAAACAGATTACTCAAATTCTATTGTGACAAATGCAAAGATACTAAAGACCAGTACTCTCTAATTCAACAACTTCGTACTAAAATTTCTAATTTGCAAGAAGAAATTGGTGAAATAAGATCAAAATTAAATGCAGCATCACATGAAGAAAACGAAAAAAACATTTATGAAGTAATCGAAAAACAAAAACGGGCCAACAACATCATAATGTATAATATCGAAGAATGTTCCTCAACTAACACGGTTGAATGTAAGACCCATGATAAGGAGCAAGCTGCAAATATTATACAACAAATAACTAACACAAACCCTGAATTTAAGATATTTAGAATTGGTAGAGTGAAGAATGCTAATAGAATCCGTCCTCTCAAAGTAATTTTTTCTAATACATCTGATGCTATGTCTGTTAAACGAAATAAGAAAAAGGTTCTCAATCTAGCAGGAAAAATATCTTCTGATAACACCCCAGCGCAACGGGAATATTTCGATAACCTAAAAGCGGAATTACAGCGAAGAAAAGCTGGTGGTGAACTCGATATCACTATCAAATATTTGAGAGGTGTTCCCACAATTATAAAAACTGAATCTCAAAGTAACAATATTCACTCATAGCAACTATCAAGCAACAGTAATATTCTGTTTGATGTTACACTATTCTACCAAAACATTTAGTCTATTCGTAATAAAATTATAGACATAAGTGCGTTTATAAACGATTTAGAACACAAACCAAACATTCTATGTTTTTGTGAACATTGGTTATTACCTGAAGAAATAAACTCTACAGTTATTCCAAATTATTCTTTAGCAGCATATTTTTGCAGAAAAAATAATCTGCATGGAGGTACATCCATTTATGTCCTTGATAACATACCGTATGCCCATGCAGATGACCATGAACAATTGATTCAAGAGAAACATTTTGAATATTCAGCAATCAAAATTCTTCTTAAAAAGTCATTTCTTATAATTATCTGCTTATACCGTGCTCCTGATGGTGATCTCGAAATATTTTTTCACGGAGTTGAAGCATTACTTAACAAATTTTACACAACAAGTGCATCTTTTATTATTGCTGGTGATATTAATATAAACACACTAATTAATTCTCCAGAAGCAAAAAGATTAAGGTCACTGCTAACATCATTTGAATTAGAACTCAAAATCAACCAACCGACCAGACTAACTTCTACTTCAGCTCCTTGTATTGACAATATTATTTTGAGCAGTAATCTACTCTCAAATGAAGAAATATTAAATAATTCTCTGACGGATCATGAAGGCCTTATCAGTATACTACCGTCAAATCATAACAGTGATAGCAATATGTTTGCACATAAACGCATCATCAATGTAAATAACATTAACAAATTTAATATACAATTAAGAACTGAAACATGGTCACAACTAAATACAAATATATAGTTGAACAACAAATTTATAATATTTGCAAACATAATCTCCTATCTATTTAATACAATTTTCCCATTACAGAAAACCAGGATACATAATTCAAACATTAACGTTTGGATAACAAAAGGTATTCGAAATAGTTGCAAACGCAAACGTCAACTGTTACAGTTGTGTAAATTAAATATTACAAATAATGAACTTATCCCAGACAACACAATAAACAACACTCGTCCGTCAAATAAGGATTTAATTTTGGCTTTTGACTGGTTATTTTGAGTTGGATTAATATTTATTGATTGTCTTCAGAATTCATGCATATCCTTTTACCAAGATAAGTGTTATCTTTGATTTTCAAAATAGTTTAATGTTTTGTCTTGTATATAGTATTACATATCGTCAGTTGTTTATGTTAGTTACGCTTAGATACGGTGAATTATGATTTGTTTTTAAGTGTAATTGACATTTGACAGGTGTGTGAATGTAATTTATTTCCTTTCTTTTATAGTTAAGGATAAGCCTGGTAAGCTACCTTAACTTCTTCTTCTTTTACCGAGAGAACCCTATGTCTTTTATCTTTTGTTGTAATGAGGAATAAATGGGCGAAATTTGATGAATGTAAGTTTGGTACATGGAATGTAAGGGGTATAAATGGAAAAGAAAATGAATTGGTGAATATAATGCGAGTGTAAAATGTAGATGTTTTGTGTGTGAGCGAGACAAAGAAGAAGGGTTGTAATGAAGAAGAAGTAGATGCTTGTGGTCGGGAGTTGCAGAGAATGAACGGGCAACACATGGTGTAGGAGTACTTGTTAGTGAAAGGATGAAACCGTTTGTAAGGGATTATAATTGTATTTCATCGCGAATTCTTTGGCTGAGACTTAAGGTAGGCTTTCATAGAATCTTCGTTGTGTCAGTTTATGGCCCCAACTGAATCCGAAAGTGATCTTGAAAAAGACCGATTTTGGAATTTGGTAGATAGTGTGATTGATTCGTGTGATCCAGGTGAAAAAGTTATCATATGTGGTGATTTGAATGGTTGGGTAAAGAGAAGCATGTCTGGGAATGTATTGGGTAAATATGGTGATGTGAGAGTGAATGAAAACGGTAGGAAAATAGTAACCTTTAGCTTAGAGCGTGATCTTTTCGTTTCCAACTCTATCTTTAAGCATAAATTAGCTCATTTGTATACATGGGAGAATATGAGGGAGAATAGGCGGAGTGTGATTGATTTTATTTTGTATGATGAACGATTAAGAAGTTTAGTTGTGGATACGCGTGTGAAGCGTGGGGCTGAATTGGGTACGAATGACCGTTATTTAGTGGTGTCGCGTATACGTCTGGATAAATGTTGGCGAATAAGGGTAAAAGGCACTGAAAAAATTTTTCGTGTGAAATCTAGTGTACTACAGAATGAGGATATTAGAGATATGTTTGTTGAGAAAATAAATGAATCTTTGCCTGTATGTGAGCCTAATTTTGTATGCAGCATAAATGATGTTTGGATGAAATTTAAGGATACAGTTCTTAAATGTGCAAAAGAAGTTTGTGGTGAATCTAGATTAGGCTCTTGTCCAAGGAATGTATGGTGGAATGATGAAGTGAAAGAAGCAATTGAGGAGAAAAAGAGAGCGTATTTGCGATTTCTACATGTAAAAGATGTGCCTGGAAGATTACGTGATGAATGTTTGCTAGAATATAAAAGGTTAAATAAACATGTTAAGAGAGTAGTGAGAGAAAGTAAGGCGCGTTTTGATGATTTGATGAGTGAAAGAATGACGAATGATTTTAGTATGAATAAAAGAATGTTTTGGTTGAGTGTGAAAAGATTGAGAGGTGGTAATGTAAAGACAGTGAAAGCGATTAAGAATGCGAATGGTGAGTTATTGTGGAATGAATTAGATTTTAGAAATAGATGGTGTGAGTATTTTAGAGGTTTAAATGGTAGTGTAAATAGATCGAATTGATGTAGTGGAAATGCAAGAGAAAATATTAGAAGTGATGAATGGGATATAGATGAAAGTGATGTTAGTTTTGCATTGTTACGTTTGAAGAATGGTAAAGCTCCTGGTTTGGATGGTATATCGAATGAGATGTTGAAGTATGGTGGTGAGAGATTATTTGATTGGTTAGTTTATTTATTTAGATTTAGTTTGAAACGGTATGTGGCTCCTGATAATTGGAAACGTGCTATCATTTGTCCTTTATTTAAGGGCAAAGGTAGTTCGAGTGATTGTACTAATTTTCGTGCGATAAGTTTGTTGAGTGTGGTAGGAAAGTTGTACGGGAAGATTCTTATTCACAAGGTAAGAACCTTAACAATCTCCAAGTTGAGTTATTACTGCAAGGTGGATTTTTGCCTGAGAAAGGGTGTGTAGATCAATTGTTTTCTCTTCGTATGATTGTTGAGAAATCACTAGCTAAGACCAAGAAGGTGTTCTGTGGCTTTCTCGATCTTAAAAAAGCATATGATAGTGTTCATCTAGATATTCTGTGGGATGTACTTCTAGAGTACGGTATAAATGGTAATTTGTTAGGAGCAATTCGTGCATTATACGAAGATAGTGAGGCTGCGGTGAGAGTTGATGGTAGATTGAGTGATTGGTTTTCTATAGATGTTGGCGTGAAACAAGGTTGTGGGATGTCTCCGTGGTTGTTTAATTTGTATATGGATGTGTTGTTACGAAAATCGCTGAATGGGGTGGATGCTGTACGTATTGGTGGTAGTGTAGTACCTGCGTTCGCTTATGCGGATGAAGTAGTTGTAATGGGTGAATCTGAAGAACAATTGAGAAGAATGATTCTAAGTATAAATGAAGTAGGAAAATGTTGATAAATGTAAAGTGTTAGTGTTTGAGAAGAGTGTTAGGTGACTGATTGCAATAGCCGTGTTCTTTTTACTTGATATCTCACTTCGTCTTAGCTCACCTCAGTTATCACAGTAAAGTTGTACGTTCTATTTGTATGAACTGAGGTGAGGTGAACTGTGATGAATTTCTTCCCCCTTGAAAGTGCTGAGCTATTTAGCGGGGTAATGCTTATTGAGATTCTCACCTCATTTCATGAGTAGGGGTTATTTTTTCGAAGTGTTTGACACAAGCATTTTGTCTAATTATTTCAAAATGAATACTGATGTTAAAAATAAGGAGGATATTGAAAATTTAATATTTGTAAGTCTTCTTGTTTTTTATATTTACAGATTTCATAAATAGATTCAATTGTTTTAGAATTTAATTTAAATGAGGATTCAGAAAATGCAGATTTATTGTTCAGTTCATCTTCTGAAAGTGATTTATCTGATTCTGAGATTGAGTACAGCGATTCATCAGTAGAATCAACGACTATAAAACGTCGTAAATTAGAGCGTTTTGAGAAATATGTCGAGGAAACAATTTCATCTTTCGATGACTTACAATTTAAAGAGCATTTTCGAATGTCTCGGATGACGTGTAATTATGTAATTGAGTAGATAGTATCTGCTAACATCATGCCAACGCATAATTTTGGTAGAGAAAGAATTACTGCAGAAAAGGCCGTTTTAATGACAATTTGGTAGCAAATCAAGAGTCATTCCGACAAAGAGTGCTGCACATCGGTGCATTAAAAATTGTAAGTTTTTTGGTTGAACTAAGTAGTAATTTTATAACATGGCCAAACACTGAAGGAGTAAATGAAATATCAACAGAATTTCAAAAGTTACATAGTATTAGTGGAATGATTGGTGAGATTGATGGATGTCACATAAATATACTTAGACCTGGAGGTTGATTCTGTATCTTGCGTGAGAAGTTGCGTGATTAAATTTGCGTTAGTACAATGTATGACGTCACCGGTTCTTTTCTGATGTCGAGCATAGGGAATTCCGTGCTTTACGTTTTCGCGCCAAGTTTAGTGTTGGTAATGGTTTTGAAACTATAACTGTCAGTTGCAATCACATGTCATTGTTTGTCAACATCGTTTTGTAGTTTTTTTATACGATTCTATTATGGCAGAAGATAGAAAACGTGATATGAACGCTACAGAGGAGCAAAAACAAATTTTAATAAACTTTATGGCAGATATGGCGTTGATAACGCAAAATAACAAGAAAGTAAAAGACAAACATAATGTTAGAATGAGACAGGTAGTGTCGCAAGTAAGAAAACAGGACCTACGGAGGTCACGCATCTATATTTGCGTGTCTCGCAAGAAGTGACGTCATACCCATTAGTTCTTTAAATGTCCGATAGATGGTTTACTATATGCATGTGACATATCTGTGTTAGTATGGGTGCCGCAAGTAGTCACGCAAGATACAGAATCAACCTCCTGGTACAAACCAGCATGCATACTGTAACAGAAAAAGTACTCATAGTATATTACTACAAGGTGTCTGCGATAATGAAAATAGGTTTATAGACATATTTTGCGGAGAAGCTGGTTCCATCCATGATGCCAGATTATTAAAACGGTCTAAATTGTTTGAGTTAATACTGGAAGGATATTTGATTGCTAATAATAATTTTTTACTGGGCGAGTCTGCTTATCCAAATTTATCTTGGCTTATATCGCCATTTAAAGACAATGGAAGATTAATGGAAAATAAGAAGATATTTAATTTTCGACATTCGTCGATCCGAATTGTTATTGAAAATGCATTTAAAATATTTGAAAATCGCAACATTAATTTTATTTCGGAAGCTGTAGTAGCTGCCTGTGTGTTACATAATATATGCATAAATTTTGATGATTTAGAAATTGGCTTAGACATGGACAGCAATGAAACCATTCAAGAACAAAATATACAATATGATACACAGAATGAACATTTTATTAATAACTTTGATAAACGACAAAACTATTTAACAATATGTTTCCCAATATGTAATTTTTAGTTTGATTTTTATATATATATATACGAGCCCAAAATCATAATAGTTCGGCCGGTACAAAATCTTACCTTAATGACATTTAATTTATTAAAAATAAACAATAAATATTTTATTCTTACAAAAATTATATTACTGCCGTAAAATATACAATTTCAGCTTCAAATAGCAACAAAAAGAAAATAGTTATGATAACAATTAGGGTTTAAATAAAATAAAATGAACTATATTAGACGATTCTAAATAGTTCGGCCACTATTTTAATATTACGTAACGCCTCCTTTATTGACTATAACGGCTTTGATTATATTTGGCATTGTATCAACTAACTTTGCACACTCATCAGGTTTAGTATTATCCCATACTTGTATTAATTTTATTTTCAATTCGTTTATTGTGCGTGCTGAATTCTTACGCAGTTCCTTCTTCATTTTATGCCAAAGGGACTCAATTGGCGACAAATCCGGACTACTGAAAATCCACTTTAGAGTTGGAATATTATGATTTTCAAACGAGGTTTTAACTGTTTTTGCCATATGGCACGGGGCACCGTCCTGCTGGAAAACATAGCTCCCTTCGACAGACTGACATAAAGGAATCGACGGTAAAAAAAACATCTTTGAGTATTTTTTTATATTTATCGGCGTTAACATTGCCGTTTATAAAATGTAGCTTTCCCACTCCCCTCGCAGACATACAACCCCAAACCAAAACGTATGCAGGAAACTTAACTTTTTTAACCATACAGTCTGTCTGGTATGTCTCGGTAAAAGTACCCAATACGCGTTTTCTACAATCTCCTACGCAAACTTCAAATTTGGACTCATCGTTCCAAATGCCGCTATGCCATTGTTTTTAGTCCAATTTTTATGCTCTTTAGCCCATTCCATCCTATTACGCTGTTGCGATTTTGTAAGCAAAGGCTTTTCTTTGGCCTATTAAAAAATACAATAAACTAATAATTCTTTTTAACCGAGAAATCGAGAAAATAAATTACCTTATAAAACTTGTTTCTTATTTGTTTAATTTTTCTTATAGTGGTAGATACAGAAGTTTGTTTTCCGATCATTTCCCGCCATTCTACGGTAATATCTCGAGCATTTGATCGGCGATTTTGTTTCACAATTTTCCTTAAAGCTCAATGATCAGCAATAGAACTTGATGATGGGCAACCAGTTTTTTTAACTTCCATGACATTTCCATTTTCTTTAAACAAATTAATAATATCTTGAACTGTTGATCGCGGCATCGAATGTGAAATCGAAATTTTTCGTGCCGAAATTCCATTCTTATGCGCATTAATTATGGACATTCTTAAATCTTGACTAAGTGCTTTACCTCAAGCCATTTTAGTGTAAAAACTTATCACTTACAACAAATGTCAAGTATCTTGTTGATTTTAACAATGTATCAATTGTTAAGTCAACAGTTCAATCAAACACTGATTATTTTATGCAATATGTGTAAGTGGCCGAACTATTCTGAATCGTCTATTATAGTATATTTTATTTTACTTAAAACCTAATTGTTATTAAAACTATATAATTTTTGTTGCTATTTAAAGTTAAAATTATATATTTTAAGGTAGTAATATAATTTTTGTAAGAATAAATTATTTATTGGGTTTTTTGTAATAAATGAAATGTCAATAAGGGCAAATTTTGTGCTGGCCGAACTATTATGATTTTGGGCTCGTATATATTTATATGTATTAATAAAGCTTTTGTATAATAAATATACTTTATTAAATTTTAGTATTACAATAACATTAAACATGTAAATATAAAATACCTATATATGTAATAAAAAAAATATTTTACTTTGAACAAAATAAAGCAAAACATTTAAAAATATATATATATCATTCTGATATGTGTAGGTATTTGATTGATTTATCAACATAATCTCGAAAAATGGTGATGGTAGATGGAAAAAGATATTGATAAGTTCTATTGTTGCACTATTATAATAGACGGATTTCCGTAAAAAGAAGATTGCAATTATTCAATTTCATGAAATAAGAAAAAGCATTTTTTATAATACCGATGTTCGGATTTTCTTGACTGGATATTTATCCGACTGATTTTCCAAAAACTACCTTTTTTATTATCTTCTTTATTCAAGAAAATACGACCATTATTACAAAAGATGTCGACTTATTTCATGAAATTGAACGCTAGACTAATTTTTCTTAGACAAATGTAAATATAATGCCATACGATGGTATCAATTAAAATGCGAGGGAATTTGCGACTACTTAAAACTGCAACGAGAACAATTTATTAAGGAAATGCTAACGATTAAAAGATATTAATCATTAATTGTTTTCCTTAATTTTACTAATTGCTCTGTAGCATTTATTTTTCTCTCTTCTAAGTCTAGTTTTCTCTTCATAAGCTCAAATTTCATATTATCCTTTTCTATTTTATACTGTCGTCTTTGATTCCACTCCAATTCTTTAGTTTCGAAAAACTTTTTTTTGTATTTATATAGTCCAATGTAACATTTTTGCGGCGCTTTTTAGAATTTTCACCGTTTGATACTGTTGTTTGTTCTTCTCCACTTGATTCAGTGTTTATTGAACTTTTATTTGGATTAATAGAATTTGTAGAAATGTTATTGCTTTTAAATAAAGATTTTCTGTAACTGCTGGTACTTTGTTCAGTATTATTACAATTGCTACCAGCGTTCGCTTCCATAATTACAATCTCGTTTTCATTGAATCGTTTCGCTTTTCATTATTATTTTGCAAAATATTTATTTATCCATTTTATCGTAAAATTTAAACCACATCCGACCTCGGCCACTTCTATTTTTATTATCTTTACAAGATTTGTAGGTTCGCAATAAATTTTGCCATTTCGTTTGTGCAGTTATTGTTGTAGCTTTTATATTGTGACTTTCCAAATCAGCCGCTATATTCTATTGTTTCGGTGAATGGTGTGAGATTGGGTCAAGTAAATGAGTTTGTATACTTGGGGAGTGTGTTTTCGAGGGATGGACGTATTGTTCAAAAGATTGAAAGAAGAGTATCTGCTGGTGCTCTGGGAACCTTTACTCGGAACGTGAATGTATACAGAGATGCCCGATTGAGTGTTTATAATGGTGTGTTAGTGCCTACGTTGATGTATGATAGTGAATGTTGGGTATGTATGAAGAAACATGAACGGCGTATAACTGCTGTGGAAATGAGGTATTTGCGGGGTGTGTGTGGATATACTAGAAGAGATCGTGTCCGGAATACATTGGTGTATGATGAATGTGAGATTGGAAAGAATGTTGTAAGAAGAGTGGGAATAAGTCAGTTGAGATGGTTTGGTCATGTAGAACGTATGTCGAATGACAGATTGGTGAAACAGGTGCATGCTGATGAAATTGAGGGTGAACGTTTGCGTGGACGTCCTAGGAACAAATGGATAAATATGATTGAAGGGTTGTTGCGTGAGCGAAAGATTCTGAGCGTGAAGAATAGACGAGCTTGTATGAAAAGAATTATGAATGTGGTTGTAGCAAAAGTGGTGTGTCAGGATAGGAATGTTTGGAGAAAATTAATTTCGGGATAAATATGATGAATAAGGACAAGAGTATGATTCTTGATTTTAGATTCATTGGTTAGATTTTTCGAGTGTTTACCTGCAATTGTGTGGAGTTCACCTTCAAAAACAAGCGCAGGAAGATGCTCCCTTCCTTTCTTATCTTTTAGTTCATTTTCTGTTTTTACTATAGAGTGTCCAATTGTAATTGTGTGGAATTCAGTTTCAAAAACAAGCGCAAGAAGATACTCCCTTCCTTCCTCATCTTTTTTGCTTCATTTTCAGTTCTTACTATACAGTGTGTAACTGCAATTGTGTTAAATGTATTTTTAAACAAGCGCAGGCGATGCTGCCTTCATTTCTTATAGATTCGTTGTTAGAAAAGTGAGCGTAAGTGAAGATTTACGAAACAGGTGTACAGGAGCGAATGGATGAATATTTGTTGCGTGTTGATGGATTTTGGTTGTGAGAAAAGAAATAGTTTATATGGAGGAAATGTTAATGTGGTCGAATCGAGTATCGTGTGTCAGGATGAGAATGTTGACGGGTTCGTGCTACTCCATTTAATGGGATATAGCGTGATGTTATGTATGTATGTATGTAGAAATGTTATTGCTTTTAAGTAAAGATTTTCAGTATTTAACAAACTAGACAAAAAGAATAGTGTGTGCGTACTTTCGTGTGACATGTCAAAAGCATTCGACTCTGTAGACTACGATCTTCTAATTAATAAACTTGAACATTATGGCATTCGTGGTGTAGCTTTATCGTGGATTAGGTCTTATCTAATCGGTAGAAGACAAGCAGTCAAAATTCCACAAGGATCATTATTGGGCCCATTGTTGTTCATATTGTTCATCAATGACTTTGATAATTGATAATATACAATATTTATATTGAATGTGTAATATATACCGACGATACGTATTTCATAATTCACAACATTAATCCGAATATTGTCCTTTCTATTTGATCTACTTTAATAAAAGGTATACAAGAGTGGTGTATCGTAAATAAACTTAAATTAAATTTAGAAAAAACGAACCTATTATCATTTTATTTTCATACTCCAAACATTGTACTAGATAACTGTATAAATGTAAATATTGTTAAAAGAATAAAAATATTAGGACTACATATCGAAGAAAACCTGAAACTGAACTATCACAATGATTCTTTATTACCAAAACTAAATAAAGCAACTTATTGTATTAGAGCCCTATGCAAGATTGTGGACTTACACACAATAAAAACCATATACTTTTCTTATTTTCTAATTAGATTAATGTGCAACATGAAAAGTCGACAAACATGTATAGGGAAATTTAAAGAATTAAACATTCTAACAATATATATATATATATTCTACAAATTTTGAATTATGCTATGTTAGGAACATCTCGTTTTCAATTCTTCCAATCTGTAAATCGTACAACAAGACAAACCAATAAAACAATAATTGTTCCTCAGCACAATTATTCTGCTTATGACAAGTGTCCTGATTATGTTGCAACTATATGTTACAACTTAATTCCTGTTGAATTGAAGCAACTTCCTATGAAGAATTGTATCTCAAAAATTAAAAAAAAATATTGTTAAGTAAAGAATACTACGATACAATTTAATTCGTAAATGATTGTAAAAATAATTCATTTCACATATAATAGGTACTTTGAGATATTGTAACAATGTCTAGAATAAGTAACTATTTCATTTAGTTGATTGTACTTCATTTGTAACTTCATATGTTAACTGTTATTCATAGGTGATTGATTAGTTATTAGAAGTATTTTATAGAATGAAAAATCTTTTTCGTTATTTCAATGTATTTTATGTATGTTTGTAACAACATCTTTAACTCTTTCCAAATATCATTGTAATGATTTTGTTGGAAATAAATTATTATTATTATTATCAGCAATACAATTAACAACAACAATAATAATAGACAGTCTTAATATTCTCACCTTTATACTATAACGGACAGTCGGATTGGTACTAGAAGAAACCTTCGGATGTCGCAAAGGCTTAAGAGCTAGTGGATTGTTTGGAAGACACAAAAAATCTGCTGTTGCGAGATTTTTGGCCGGTTTATATACTATCTGAACCTCCATAAGGCCCGTGTTACCAAAAATTGTAAATTAAATGAACTCTTCAAGATGGTTTTGATTTGTACAAATATAAAATAAAATAAAAAAAATTATTTATCCCGGGCGCGGTTCCAACGCATGAATCTTCGCTCGACCTGAGCATCACCGCTCTGACGCTCTAGCCACCTTGGCCACTGAACTGTGATGACACATACTGCGGTTCGGAGAAATGTATAGGGTAGCGTGATACTTCATCACAGGTGTTAAAGATAATCAAAAACGTAACACAAATAAATGACATAAATCGCCTGTTGCATGGGATTATATCGGAGGTGATGGAGATAAAATTAAACTGACAAAAATAGCATTCCAAACATGAGAAAATGTTTCTAATATTTCGTTTGAATATAAACCACAACCGAAATCTAATTACAAGCAAAATGATTTTATAAAAAGCGAGAGGTGCCCCAACATAATAATTTCCGATGGTGGTTCGACACTCACGCAAATATCGCGATCGACACTGTGTTTTGATCCATTTAATCGTCATCTTTAGGACACGCATATTTTCCACGTGCGATAAACAATTTTAAAATGCAGCCACCTGTAGAAATTCACATGAATAATGGTCAAGACTGGGATTTATACACAAATATCCACAATACAATCAACAACAACCTTTAAAACCATTTACTCCAAATTCAAATCTCCGTTTACCCCAACTGCAAACTTTCGAAATTCACCACAATGAACCTCATCCATGAGCGTTCAAGCATCCCAATTTCCTAAACGAAACTCACCTCGAACAGAACAATTATTTAAATAAATCATGAAAAATAATGTAGAAAGTAAAAACCCAGAGATCGACGAAATAGATTTAGATACAGAAAAACATTCTTTGAAGAAATAGAAAATGAATATAAATATTTTTCAGATTTCAAAATTTATTTTTTTAACGTAGATTACGACCAACCAGAATTGATTCCCTAACTAACAACCTCAGTAAATGGCCATTTATCCAAGTCGCAAAATATAAAATTTTTATTAGACGCAGATTCAACACAAAACTTCATTAACCAGAAATTAATAAAATCTAATCATACTAAATTCCCAGAATCATTTAGCGTAAATTATTAGAAAAATAGTTCAAATTGAAATTTAGGAACAATAATATAAAAAGTTATATTAAAATCTCACTTTTACAAATAGAATAAAACACCAGATTAAAACTACAAGTAATATACTAACTCACGCTAAACAGTATAAATATTCCGAAACTTACAAGCAAGAAGTACAAAACCAAATTGACAAAATGTTAAATGACGATATCATACAACATTCCTATTCCCTTTGGTCAGCCCCAATTTGGGTAGAACCAAAGAAATCAGACGCCGCAGGTAAACAAAAAGTTAGAGTCGTGATAGATCATAGAAAATTAAACGATAAAACAATAGATGATAAATAAATTTAAACGTATGCCTTTCGGATTAAAAGATACACCCTCAACATTCCCAAGATTTATGAATTTTGTAGTTAAAGAATTAATAAACAAAATTTTTTTCGTTTACCTAGATGACAAAATTAAAGTATATTAGGTATATCACTTCAAAAACATTCAAATAACATTGAAAAAGTCTTTCAAAAGTTAAAAGAGACAAATTTTAAAATTGAATTAGACAAAAGTGAATTCCTACACAAAGAAGTAGTTTACCTAATACATGTAATTACATCAAACGGTATAAAACCTAATCCAGCCAAAATACAAGCACTGAAAAACTTCCCCATTCCAAAAACAACTAAAGAAATTAAATCTTTCCTCGGACTACAGGGATACTACAGACGGTTTATAGACAGTTTTTCAAAGATAAGTAAACAAACCATTAACTCAATGCTTAAAAAAGAAACAGAAGATTGATATAAATAATTTAGAATATATAAAATGTTTTGAAGAATAACAATAATAATAAATGCTTTTATTTGGCAAATATTCAGAATAAGCTGTTACAATTAATCTTTTGAATACAAAAATTTTAATGATAAAGTATGAGATATGGTTAATTTAAATATAATACAACATAGCACAATTGCACATATAAATAAATAAAGAATATTTCAGATTGACGCTTAATTATTATTCAGTAATAGTTATTTATAATTATTAGTGAAACGCCAGATTTGAGTTTTAAAGATTATGGAGGGATTTGATGAAGTAGAGCTGGAAAGACATGCAATATGCAATATACGGGTCTTTTTCATATTCAACTAGCCAAATTGATTAAAGTATGGTTATTAATAATATCAAGTATAATTATATACTTATTTTATAAAATATATAAAATTTTTGTTGTAAAATTTTTATTTATGATAGAAAAAAGCAAATACAATGTTATTCTTGGAATTGTGATTAATATGTGTGATTTTTCAATTAATAAAACAGATAGTTTCTGATTTTCAAGATAAAAATATGAAAGTACAGGTGAAATATGATACCCTTCGGATAATTAGCCTTAATCCATTTTCATATTTTCAATTATTGCAGATTTTCGAGTATCAGCATAATATTGCTTATATTCTGATAAAAATTGAACTATAAATTGCTGCTGCTCTGGGTTTTTGCTTAGTATACTATGGTATTCTTCAATTAGTTTTACTGCACGCTCAGCAATATCATTAACAACCTTCAAACTTCTTACCAATAGCAAACCCTTCTGGTAATCTTCATTTCGACACCACTCAGACGGATTTAAATTTAAAAAATCTGTATTTATTCCAAACCGTTTGAAAAACTGGAGTGATCTCGATGATACAAATGAAGCAATGTTCCAGTTATATACATCTCAAATATGTTGAATTTCGAAGCGTTTCAAGTTTTCTGAACTTTTGTCAATACTTTTTAACATAAGCACCATCTGGATCTTAATGTTTAGTGATATTCTTTCGTCAAAAAACGCCATAGCTGCAGTTTCTGGATTTAAATACCACAAGTGAAATTTCCATTTTACACAATAAATGTGTGCTTTGTCGTACACTCAACCCTAAAATAATCAGAAAGAATGATAGCTTTTATAATTATATATTTCAAGATTGTGCACTATATAGAAATATATATAAAAGGCATACTAAAAGACTTGGTAACAAGGAAAATGTAATATAAAATTGATTTCAAACCTTATTAACTCATTGCATGTATTAACGGGAATATAATATACATTTTACATACAGAGTTCAGGATAATATATATGAGCAAACGGGTGGTGTTCATGACGTCATCGGTCACACGGCCCCGTTGAATGGTTCCGCAACTGGACCACCTCGTACCGGTCACACCTGCATGACAAAATATAACATGTCAATCCAGTCTCAATCAGCGGTCACTGAGATTTACATTTTAGGTAGTGCTATAGGATTAAGGTTACAGGTACGAATTAGGATGTCCCAGACATCCGTGTGGATCCAATCCACACGAAGTCCCAGACCTCATCGGTGCGGGTATTTAGACCCGATCGTTGCAGGTATTTAGACCCGATTGATGCGGCCGTGGATGTCCCAGACATCCGTGTGGATCCAATCCACACGAGGTCCCAGACCTCATCGGTGCGGGTATTTAGACCCGATCGTGGCGGGTATTTAGACCCGATAGTAGCAGGTCCTTCCCAACCTGATCAAGGATCAGTACTGTCGTATGCGCTGAAGACCGCTAAACACAAAAGAGGAGGGACTCCAATTACAGACACAGGTAAATTTCACTCTGTGGTCATTATGTAGCCATTGACGGATGCGCAGCTGGATTCGCAGACCCAGCGCGGAAAGCCCTCAATACGGCCCTGTATGTCACCACCACCTGATTAGCAATTGTAGTATGCTCTTAAATGCCGCAACCTGGCGGAGGGACTTCAGTACTGAGTTCTTAAGGAAGGCAAAGTGTGAATACACAGAATAGCACATAATAATATATAATGTAACATCTGATCAAACACATATATCCCCAAACAAATACCTCACCAAAACATAAACATAATGTACTCATTATAACATCAATTTACATGTCATTCAATAAACAACAGACACGTATCAAGTCAGTACAGATCTCCAATCAATATATCATCAATTAATGTGGCATTTAATAAACAACAGATATATGTTAAATCATTGCAGTTCTCAATAAAATAGGATATAACATCTGATCATAAATCATTGCAATTCTCAATAAGATAGAATATAACATCTGATCAGTCACATATATCCTCAAACAAATACCACACCAATACATAAACATAATGCACTCATTATATCATCAATTTACGTGTCATTCAATAAATAACAGACACGTATCAAATCAATATATCATCAATTCATGTGGCATTTAATAAACAACAGACATATGTTAAATCACTGCAGTTCTCCGCATACGTTGAATCTAGACCTAGAAAGACAGTGAGATAACTCACCTTGAATTACTGCTAATCCAATACAGTGTCCAGGTAACAATGAATGTATTTGTCCTTCACTTCACGTATTCACTTCCACCCCGAATTGTTCGTCACACCCGTGAAACATAGACTGAGCGTCTCAGCGCTGGCAGCCGCCTCAGGCTGCATCGTCATATTTTTCGTTGACAGATATATGACCACCAGCGCTTCCAAATCAGTGGATTGCATTATTAAAATGTATGTCTTACATATATGAAAATAAATAACTATTTCCGAATTTGTAGTTTGAAATACATCCATTTTGTTTATATAATAAAACATTTCAACAGTTTTCAGAAAGCATTACTATTAGAACAAGATTATTTGTAATGTTGGAATGTATTATTTATAATTCAAAAAACGATATTTTCAACAGAAAAGTTTTTAATTCTATGATTATAGAAATTCATTCATTTCAAACCTCGAACATTTTAGCGAAATAAAATGCAAATAAAATATTTATATGTTTGTTAAATTATTTACAGTTACAGTTTATATTTAAAAGAAAACAAGAACATTTATCCTACGAAACTGCGACTCGAAAATCAGAACATTCTAATTCATTTATTTAATTTATTTATTTAAAAGAAACTACACAAAAAATGGGGTCTTATTACAATAAAATATACTTGAAAATTTGTGATTGGTGTACATTTCAAACGACCGCATTTTATCTTGACATCGTATGCGTATGTGTTCATATGAGAAATGCTGAGTGAAGCAGGGGAATCCCGGAACTCACGAGGATTGCGTCATCGGAATGCGCAAGCGATGTGTTCGGGAAGATACGAGCCCCGAACATAGCCGATTAACTTTTTATTGTAATTGCAAAGTTTAAATAAATTTTATATTGTGTGAAATGTTTTAATAATTCTTTTGTTTACACTACTAGCCTAGAAAACTTCAGTTATTTACCTCTTTTTGAATCATGAATTTGTTTTTCACTGTCGCTTGCTTACAAACTATTAATAATGGATTATTATTCACCAAGGTTAATAATGAAAAATGCCACCGTTTAAAGAAATTCAAGTTACAATTTATTTTGTTGCTGGATGCAATATTCCGTACTGTACATTTTGCGTTTCTTCTTTAATTTCTGTAGGCGTACAATTTTCTTAATCACTTTAACTAAACACTATTACAAACATCTCAAACGAAACGTCAAATAAGAAAGACAAAGTTAATAAAAATTGAATTAAATATTCATCCTACTAAATAAATATTTATTTCAAAATGCTCATAATAGAAGTAGATTGTCCATATTTGCAATATATTAAACAAAACTGTCTTGCACATTTATTGAGATTTTACTTTAAAATGTCAATTTAAATTTTTAATTGTACTATTTGCAAATATTTTGTGTTATTTTGTTAGTAAGTAATTGAATTTACTTGTCGATAAAAATACTGTTGAGTCACAACTGATAAGATAAATATTACTTCCATCTTGGATTATTTCAATAAGAAATATGTACATTTGATAATACTTACAGACAGGTATATTTATCAAGCAGCCAGCCACATAATATCACACAACAGTGTTGTTGACAAAAACGAAATGAAAAATATTGCATTATAATACTTTAAAAACTAAATACAACAAAAACAAAATCAAATCGGCACTTATTATCACAACCAAGCACAACACAGTACTGTAGAGTGAGAACTGGTTGTCCGATCGCCAAGCGCGGAGTGCAGTGACGTTTATGTTAGTATAATCTGCAGTGTTGCCACCAGATGTAATCCATTTGAGAAAAAATGTCACTATCCTTGCTATAACTAATTTACTAAACAACGCTACGCAGCCTCTAATCAGTCTCAGAAATATTAATATAGAGTGATTCTGCGAAGACGAACAATCCCTTAATTTTTTTATTATAAGAAATAGAAAATTTTTCTTCACATGGAAATTTTAGTATATTAAATATACTATTTTATGACACATATAGATATTTTTTATAAAGTGATACGTCTATCAACTTTTATTTTTCAAATGGGAACCTAGACTTATTTTATTAAAATACAAACCGCCATTTTTTTCTCTTTTCAACGATGTATTACTTGTCATAAATGTATATGAAAAAATTCGAGATAAATAAGGTAATTGAGAAATCAGAAATTATTTTTATTCAATTATTCTAGGTGGCTTTGCGAAATTAAACAAATTGTAACAAGGTAAAATTAATCACAACAATGCAAATATTTATTTGTTACTTGTGTAATGCTTCTTATGCTTTTGGCGCGCTACACACAATACCAAGGCATTTCGGCTTACACAAAAATCAAAGGAAGCACCACATATACAATACCTGGCTAACTATGTTCAGCGATGCTGGCCGTAGGTTCCGGAGGCGCCACCTAGCTCGAAAAAAAGAAGGGACACTCTAGTGAGCTAGGAACTAGTGACACAAAAGGTATGATGTGCATAACATAAATCAAAATCACAACTAAAATACAAGTTAAACTTTAATCTAATCTTTGTAACCAAATCAACAAACTAAATAAAAAAATAGAGGCTAAGATGTAACTTAACTGAGCGGTGGAATCTGCTATCCAACTAAGACAGTGTCAAACGTACGCTGCAAAAAATGGTAGGTTGGACTATCTAATCCTCTTCTTCTGAGACTCCTGGAGAGGAGGACGGAGACGAAGAGTTGAAGTAGGCCGTCCTTCTCGACTGGAGATCAAGTATGGTGAGCTTCCGGACGTAAATAGATGTGTTGGTCCAGGGTAAAGTGCGTGAGGTCACTCCATACACCGCTTGTCTCGACAATCGTCTTCAGAAGGTTAATGTGGGTCACTTCTCCAAGCCTCTCCTCTCTTAGGTAGCTCAGACTAAAATCCCTTACTGGTAGCACCTAAAACAGGGTGTGAACCAGCAGCAAACCATACCACAAATGTACATAAAAAGCAAAGCGTATAAAGCAAAAATGACAAAGCAAATGATTCCAACTCTAGATCGTTAACAAAGCTTAAGTTACATAACAAGCTACGGTTACAAAGCAAAACTTAAATACAAAATCAAACAAAGGTATTACATAAGGTTCAAGTAGTAAATAGGCGCCGATAGCCAGACACCTATGGAGTGCGAGAGAGACAGACATATTTAAAAGGCAAGGCAAAGACAAAGACGGAATCCCTCGTGTATGACAAAGATATCTGCCTCTTCGTCCACTCTAAACAACTGCCATAGACGTGCGCCGTGTTCGCGGTGGGCTCTATTGATAGATCTTGTAAGTTAGTATTGTGTAGTGAATTGCCAATGTTGATCTCGCATTTGCAGATCTCATGACGGGGGTGGTGGGATATTTGATGAATAGAATACGTTATAAGAGTTAATAATAATAATAATAATAATAATAAAAAAGAGAAATTTGGAATATTGAAAAAGTTGAAATTATTCCAATTATTCTGGGCGCAACAGGAGAAATTCCAAGACGATTATTCCCAGCACTTGAAACATTAAAAATACCAAGGAACACTTTTATACAACTGCAAAAAAGCGTGCTGTTAGATACCTGTAGAA
Organism: Pterostichus niger; assembly: GCA_947425015.1. NCBI lineage: Eukaryota > Metazoa > Arthropoda > Insecta > Coleoptera > Carabidae > Pterostichus > Pterostichus niger. Next base: position 16,120,711 of record OX380350.1, read on the forward strand.
TAGTACGCAGCACACTTAACATAACATCTAGAGGTTACTACGACTAGCTGCCCTTACCAAACCAGCGGAGAGCCACTACAGACAACAGACGGCAGAACATCAGAATTCGGTAGTAGATGTCATCTAAACACAAACCAGGACACGCCCAGCGGCCCACCCAAAACCCTGGAATAAAATATAAATTAAATCATAAAATGTATCATACAACTACAGTATTGTACCTATCTTAAGATAAAATTGATGTGTTATACTTACTTGCCCTAAGTGGCCGTTGTACATCACTATGTATTTACCTGAAAAGAGAAAATAAAAGATAATAATAATAAAAAAGAGATTACCTTTAAGTGTGCCGCCACTGAATGAGCGGTGTGTGTATATATATATATATATATATATATAAGTAATATTTGGTTTGTGCTCGTTATCGTTTATTGTTTTTTAGTGTAATGAATGATACTTGATATACAAGAGAAACAACGTTTGTAGAATTAACATAAAAGTATATTTTTTATTGAACAGAACATTATAAAATTGTACATTATTAAACACTTATATTTTATAAAAAAGATTTCACATATAATATTGTTTTTTCTTCATACAAAAAAAAACAACAAACGTACATAATAATTTCTATTTATAAAAAGTTTTCTTTTGGTATCCAAGAATTAAACTGATGATCAAATCCTAGCCATTTAACAAAGTACTCATTCTTTCGACGTTTCAGAATTTTCTCCACAAGATAGCTGTCGGGATATTTTGTTTTCTGCAGTTCTTCTTGATAGAAACCACCTTCAACAGGATTACCTTGCAAGTCTTCTAATATATAAGTTACTGGTATTGTGTGCTTAACACTGGCCACTTTAAATACTTCTGTTGTCCAATTTGGCGTGTATCCTTTGTCAAATGCATGTTTATATTTACTGATACGTACTTGATCGCCAATTTTAAACAGTGCCGGCTTCAGTCGACTTAAAATCATATTTGCATTTTTTCTGTATGCTGCTATATGTGTTGATGGCATAACAGTTATAGGCTTCATTTGTATAGTGCGATGTTTAGAATTATTATATTCTTTCACAATACGCTTTATAATATTTAGCCATTTATACGATCCTTGAAAGCTGAATTCACGCCACATTTTTTCCTTTAGTGTTCGATTCCATCGTTCTACAATGCTAGCTTTCAAATGTGAAAACGTTGAATAGTGATTAATGTCGTGTTTTTGCATTAATTTCTTAAAATGCTGATTGAAAAATTCTTTCCCGTCGTCTGTTTGTAAATTTCGTTGTAACAGGTACAGCCCACGCATATTTAGAATATGCATCTATAACTGTGAGCAAAAAGTTGCAATTGTTATTGAAACTAGCGTACGCTGTCATGTCCACTAAATCCGCCTGCCACGAATTGTCAAAACCTTGTAGTATAACTTGACGTCGTGAAAAATTGACGAGCAGGCCTATGTAGTTCGTTAGTCAGTGATTTTTTAATATTGTCACTTTTCATTATGATGTGTCTTGTGTACTTATAAAATAAGCTATTTGTTCTTTTAGAGCCGCAAGATCTCTTGCAACTGTTCGAAATTCTTGTATCTCCTTATTTACATACTTAAGTTTATTGTCAAATTGTTCAGTAATTCTATATTCTTCATAGATTGACTATCCTCGACTATAGTAATTTTTGTAATTACTTCTCGTGTCTCATGTTCTAACTTCTGAATTAAAATAGCAACACTATCACTATATAAATAAAATAAGATGATATTAAGATTAAGATCTGAAACTGTTTATTACAACAGATTAAGTTAGTTTAAATCACTCGGTTATTTTGTGTCTTGTTCAAAACACGTTTTCATGTACTTCTTAATAAATAAATATTGTTTCGTTGTTATAATAATTAATTGAGGGACAGTTAATCAAAAAATTAATATTTTTAAATGTTCATTAAAGCTAAATATATAATTTGCCAAAAATGCCAATGAAATAATAAATAAATAATACGAATTTATGACAATTTATATTTAAATAAATATTAATAAGTAATATTGTTTTGGTTCAAGTCTTTGAAATTAATGAATAATATCAATTATGTTCTGTCTCTCTCTAACATTTTCAAACTAGCTCTTCCCCTTACTCCGTACCTCCCTCACAGGTATCAGCGTCTTATCCTGATGACAGCTCAACGTTAGCTCCTAAGATTATTACAAATTTTAATAAGAAATAGTGTACAATTACTGTTCTCAAATCTTCTGTTAGCTGATGACTCAATGTTTTGATTAAAATGTCAACATACTTTTTGGTAGTCACATCTGTATCCGAGCGTGGAAGGTCAACATTAAACAAACGTTTATTTTTGAAATTAATGTTACCATCATAGTTCAATGAAAATGGAAGTTTACCGCCAACACCACCACCACCGCCTCCGCCGCCCCCGGCGACGAATGATGTACTTGAATTTAAATAACGTCCAAACTTATCAATAGATATAATATGAATGAGTTTTTATTCAATAATATTCTCTTCCCTTAATTCTTCTTCGATGGCTGCAATTTCGTTGTTTAGGCCTGTGTGTCCACTTGCGCGTGCGGAATGAAGTAAATATAAACGATCTACTAATTCATTAATATCGTTCCAATATTTATATTCAAGAGAATTGTTAGAAGCAGATAGCAAATTACTCCCTCCGCTACCAATTACCGCTGACTGTGATTCTATTATTCTCTTATACTTGTTATTCTTCACAATTTTACCAAACGGTAAATAATTAGATTTGGTTGCATTTGTATTTATAATTATATTTTTATAAATAACCAAGTCATCTTGCGTAAAATCAACTGGATTAGCAAGAAACAACAGCTGTGCAAGCCCTGGTGTAACTTTATATTCTTTGTCATGTATAGTGATAATGTCATTATTATTGTTCAACGAAATGTATGCATCACCTATTTTAAAATTGTCGCCAATACGTCTGATTCCATATCTCAGATCTAATTGTCTGTTTTTACCGTTGGTATAAATTAATTGTTTTATATAATCTCTCATAATTGGGCCGACATAATCATGTAGATATTGTTCAATAGTTTCTTGGCCACTTGCTGACTGACGTAAGACGTCAAAGGGTGGCGAAAATTTTTTGATTTCTTCATTTTTAACTTTAATGAGTGAGTTTGGTTTTGCTGTTTGAGGTTTCACTATATTTTCACTGCCACTGAATCAATTATAACCAATGTTCGGAATTTGTTCCAATATTTTCTCTAATAGAATATATTTTGATTGATACGGTGTTTTTGAATATAGATATATGTTTTCAAATTTCAATCCATTTGTGTCAGTGATAAGACTTAACATTACATTCGTTTTTCCACAATTCGACGGTCCGCATATAATACATCTTAATGTATTTGGAAATAAGGAACTGTGTCTTCTATAAGAATCTGCTTTATCATCAAAAATAGGTTCATATGGAACTATATTTTGAACTTTTAATGATATAGGTTGTTTAACTATCTTCATTGCTCTACACATACTGACAAAAATGTATTCCAGTGTCAACATTTATATTTACATATATAACTATATAATCATTTATATTTTATTTTAGGTTGTTACTGACTATTGAAATGTCAAGATCTCGATATAATACTGGCAGTGGTTTGGTGAATTCAATAATCAATCGTCTTCCTGTTGAATTACACATACCCGGCTATCAATATTGTGGGCCTGGTACTAAACTTAGTAAACGTGTAAAACGTGGCGATCAAGGGATAAACAAGTTGGATGAATATTGCAAGGAACACGATATAGTATACTCTGAAAATAAAGATAATTTAACACGTCGCCACGACGCTGATAGTGTATTAGAAAAAAAAGCTTTGGAACGTGTATTTGCGCGTGATTCTTCGACTGGAGAGAAATTATCAGAATTTGCTGTGGCTAATACAATGAAAATAAAACGTAAATTAGGTATGGGACTCAAAGTGGTAAATAGAAAAAGACCGACATTCAAAAATGTAATTAAAATCGCAAAATCTGCAATAAAATAAAAAAAGAAGTTAAATTCAAATATTGACAATGTAACAGCACGAAGTGTCATTAAAATTGCACTCAGAGCTGCCAAACGTGAAGTTAATAAAATACAAATCACATAAACTACTACCGACAGCTAAGTGTGTTATACCACTGCCTAAAGTAGGAGGCATTTTGCCTTTGATCCCTATTTTTGCGGGACTGTCAGCACTTGGCGCGTTATCAGGTGGAGCAGCTAGCATTGCTAACGCTGTACTTAAAACAAAAGATGCTAAAAAACAACTAGATGAAAATAAACATCACAATCGTACTATGGAAGCTATTGCTATAGGAAAAGGCCTTGAAGTAACGCCCACAAATAAAGGTTATGGTTCGTATCTTTCACCGTTTTCAAAAAACCATTAAATTTTCCGAACGTACCACTGAGTACCGTGGATTTAATTACATATGCTAAATATTATAATATTCCATATTTTCGAAATGTTTACATGCGCAATACATTACCGCGGCGACCAAAATACAATGAATCTGCCATTGTAAATTTAGATAGTGATATAGGTAGTGGGACTCATTGTGTTGCTTATAAGAAACGTGGTAAAAATGTAATCTACTTTGATAGCATAGGTAATTTGCAACCACCTGTAGAGATAATGAAGTACCTCGGCAATTATAATATTCATTATAATTATAATAGTGAACAGTCACTTAATACTGTAATATGTGGACATCTTTGTTTAAAATTTCTTTTGAATAAAAACAGAGTTATATAGATGAATAATGTCAGTATTCCCAATATAAACGGTGAGTGAGAAACGCGCATGCACAAGATGTCGATAACAGTAACTTTAAATGGACACAGCTCATTGCTAAGTTCAAATTTTTTTCCGTCAATCGAATTGAAAAAAGACAATGATTATGTATTGGGTTTAATTTTATTTCAAACGTATAATTGTATACCGAACGTTGTTAAGACCAATAATTGTTTTTATTATGGTGACGCAGTCTTAACGCTTCCTGAAGGTTCTTATGAAATTAAAGATATAAACAAATACATTTTTTTTTATTTATTCATAAACGTTACAGCAGTACAGTGTACAACGTTTGAGATATTAAAACTAGTCTTAACAGGCCAACCATTAATTTTTTCCTCTTACTTCTTACCCTAGGTACATAAATCTAGTGTTCACCCGATAATGTCCAATAGTTTTCCGTGTCTACTAAATCACCAACTCAAATGGCTTCTTCCTCTTGAGCCTCCTTGTTGGGTTTTCATTGTTGAGGAGCTGAATTACTTCTATGTTAATATGTTGGTGCAGCCGAGATTCGTGTTTGGTTGCGAATCTTTTTATCTCACTCGCGACATCTGCAATGCCAATATCACGGTGCAGGTCACTGTTGCGCACGTACCACGGGGCATTCACCATGTTCCGCAGCACTTTTTTTTGGAACGTTTGTATACATTTGATTTGGCTATTTCTGGCACAACCCCGTAGCTGTATGCCATATACCCAGACTGGTTTCAGAATCTGGTTGTATATTATGATTTTGTTGTGTAGTGACAATGTAGACTGACGTCCCAAGAGCCAATATAACTGTCTGTATTTAATATCTAATTCTTTTATTTTTTTCTTTACGTGCTCTTTCCATTTTAATTTGACATCCAAGGTCATACCGAGATATTTTGCATGATTTTCATACGGGATGTTGTTGTCATTTAATCTTACTGGTAAGTGCTCTGTGTTTTTGTAGGTGAAATTAATGTGCGTTGACTTTAACTCATTTATCTTGATCTTCCAGTTTTTCATCCATCTGCAAATGATGTTGCTTGCTTGTTGGAGTTTATTGGTAGTTTCTTGGATGTCTGAGCCGACTGCTAGCAGTGCTGTGTCGTCTGTAAATGTGGCTACTGTTACATCTTCTAGTCGTGGTATATCACTCGTGTATAGCAGATATAATATTGGCCCAAAGACGCTGCCTTGCGGCACGCCTGCTGCTATATCTTTTAGTTCAGAGTATTAGTCTTCTACTTTTATGCGAAATAATCTATCTGAGATGTATGATGCCTGTGCCACATCAAAGAAAATAGTCGAGCATATTTTTTTGTCTTCTAATGCCTTTTCTATTATATCAGTTATACGGTGGACTTGGTCAATGGTCGAGTGCTTTCTTCTGAATCCAAATTGGTAGGTAGGAATTAGACCTTCTCTTTCCATTATTGGTTTTAGCCTTTTGAGAAATGATTTCTCAAATAGTTTCGATATTATAGGTAACAGTGATATAGGTCTGAATGATTTGACATCATTAGGTGGTTTACCTGGCTTTGGCAGCATTATGACTTCTGCTACTTTCCAGGCGCTAGGGACATGTTTTAGTCTAAATGCTCCGTTTATTAGATAGGTTAACATGACTATTCCTTTTCTTGGTAATTGTCCTAGTATTTCCCCTGTAATGAGATCATAACCAGGAGATTTCTTTGGATTCAGATTTGTATTTATTTCATTAGCAACTTCTTTAGGAGTGACTAATGGAATTTCTTCTTCGTCTTGGTTTATTACTTCTTCTATTATGATTTGAGTTTGTGTTTCGTTAGGTTTGAATGTTCCTTTCAGGTGTTTAGCGAAGGTATTTGCTTTTTGCTTGTTGCTTCTAGCCCAACTACCATCCTCTTTTTTTATAGGAGGAATGTGTGTGACTGTTTTTTTTATTTTTTTTTGTTGCTTTCCATAAGGAATATTCAGTTTTTGCGTCTGCTGACAGATTTTCCAGGTAGTTATCGATCGATTCTTCTGTTAGTTTTTTTATTTCCCTTTTGAGTTGTTGAGTTTTGTTGTTTAGAATAGTTTTATTAGCTGGATTTCTTGATTGCTGCCATCTTCTTCGAACTTTTCTTTTTTCTCTAACTTATTTTTATTTCTATAGGATAATTATTACTTTTTGTCCTATGTGTAATTTCTTTTGTGTTATTCCATGCAGCTTTTTGTAAAATACTGATAAATTTTTCTGTTTCCATTTCGAGTTGTTGCTTAGTTTTAATTTGGGTATTTAACTTGACTTCATTTTCTACCTCCATCTTGAAGCTTACCCAGTCTGTTGTTATGTGTGTTAAAGTTGGTCTAGCTTTTTTTTAATGATCCTTTCACTCAGCGTAAGTGTTACAGCTGAGTGATCGGAATCTAGGTCGAAGTTTTCCTCCACATCAATGAAATTAGCAGACACTTTTCTTGATATAAAGAAATCAAGTAGGTCTGGTGTCTTGTTTGGATCCGTGGGTCAGTATGTCGGTTTTCCGGTTGAGTGGTAGTTGCATACTCTTTATCTAATTGCTTCTCTGAGTTCCCTTCCTTTGGTTGCTGTCAGTCTGGATCCCCAGTCTAAGTGCTTGGAGTTGAAGTCTCCCCCCACTATAAATCTATTGCTCAAGTGTGAAAGAAAATCTTTATAGTTTTCCTTTTTAAGGTTGTGCCTTGGTGGACAATAGACTGCTGCAATGTTTAGTTTTTGTTTTACAGAGTTTACTGTGATTACTGTTAGCTGTATTTCTTGTCTTTGTAGATGGTTTTCTTCATAGTGACTCAGGGTTTCTTTTATTATTATGGCACTTCCGCCTCTTGCTTGGTTTTCCGGATGAGATGTGTGGTAAGTTTTATATCCTCGTACTCGAAGGTAAGATTGATTTGTCATGGGTTTCTGATATTAGACACACATCGATGTTTTGTATGTTTAGGAATACATCTAGCTCTTGTTTTCTGTTCAGAATACCATTGGCATTTCATGTTGCAATACGTAGTTCTGACATATCCATTAGTTGTTTTTTTGGCGAAGGTACCAATATTATTGGCTTCTTGTTTATCCATTCTTTCGGAGAGGTTATTTAAAGTTTTCATTATTTGTTGCATCATTTTCATTATTGACTGTTGGTCATTACCTTGCTTTGACGGGCTTTGTTTATCTTGTGCTGTCTGAAGGTATGATATTTCTTCACTGGCTTGCTTGGGTTGGAAGGTTCTTGGTTGTTTATTTATTTTGTTGCTTTTATTTATGTTGTCTCTTCTCTTTTGTAACTCTTTGGCTACCATGCATCCCCGGTAGTTGGCGGGATGTTCTTCGGCACAATTGAAGCATTTAGGTGCTGTAGTCTTGGGTTTGCTGCATTCAGCTGTGATGTGGTTACCAGCACATTTAACACAAGCAGATTGACGTTGACAATATATCTGAGTGTGTCCGTAGCGTTGGCAACGTTTGCATTGTGGTATCAGATTATTTCGTTTTAAGGCTTCTATTTTAATTTTCATGTGACACAAATATTGTCTTTCATGTATTTTTTTGATGTCTTCTGAATTTTGGAAGGTCAGCATAAATAACGGGAGTGGAGTGACCACATCTATTCCATTTATTTTAGTCTTCTTTATTTTATTGGTTACATCTATGATTTTTAGATTCATATTTCGTAGTTCTTCTTTTATTTGTTCCGGTTTGCACGTTGGGTGCAGGTTTCTAACCATTACCCTGATGAGTCTAGTTTGCTTGTCCTCATAGAAATGCCATTCTTTTTCAGATTCATTTATTAGTTGAGTTAACTCTCTATATTCATTATCTGAATCTACATTCTCTTTCAGCTGGTTGTTGATCAGCATGCTAGTTTTATAGTTAAAGTTCGCGTTTTGTAAATGTTCGTTTACTACTGAGTAATCCAATAGGTTACTTACCACTATCGGGGGTGAATTATGTTTCTTGCTCTCTGTTTGTGTTTTTTCTGTTTTGGATTCTTTTCTATATGTTCTGGTGGGTTTTCTATTTTTCTCTTTTTGTTTTTGTATTTTTGGGTTATCCATTCTGTTTCACTAGCTATGTTCACTTCCTCTTTGTCTGGATTACCCTGGTTCACTTTCATCTTTGACTGTAACTCTGCTATGATTTGCTTGAGTTCTTCGTTTTCTTTTTTCATTTTTGCTAGTTCACTTTGCAGATTTTATAGCACATTTTCTATATTGGGAATTGTTCCACCACTAGTTTCTGACATGATTCGCACTGTTTTGTATCACTAAGTTGTAACACAAGTTGTTATTTGTAATTCACTAATGTTTGATAACACAATTAATTATTTAATTGTGAGTTGTCTGATTATTAGTCACTGTTGACGCTCGGTACGTCCGCTCGCTTCGAATGTCTGTTGCAGACTGTGACGAAATATTTAATACATATTTATTTCCATTTTGATTATATAATTGCTAACAAACAAAAATTGACATGTTTATAAATCAAACTAAATAAATGGCACCATTGCGCAATTTAATTCAGAACTACATCATTACAAAGTAAGCAAAGTTGTGGAATATAACATCAAAATATATATATATATATATATATATATATATATATATATATATATATATATATATATATATATATATATATATATATATATATACCGGGTGTAACACGAAAAGTGAAACATAGGCGTTTAACATGGCAAATCAGTTTTTCCGTGCGCATTGCTTCCCTAATTATTTTAGGAAAAAATGTTTCAAATAAATGTTGTAAAGTATAAAATTCTACATCCGAATCAATAAACAAAATTAATTTTTACTACTTCATAACTGCAGAAATTAAATTTGAAACTTCACGTTATTTCAATTTAATAGTAATAGCCATGGAATTAAAAACAAGAGATGAACAAATGCGTAACGTGTTATACGTCAAATTATTAGTATTTATTTTGACCAACTGTGATATTAAATCAATATTAGGGTTTATTATTATCAAAAATGAATAATTATTCAGATGAAGAAAAGTTGCAAATAATTAAATGGCATTATTCTGGCCATAGTATACGACTAATTCGTGACTATATTAGCGCTATTTGGCAGCATCATGATATTCCTAGTACGGCTACTATTCAGAGGTTTATAATCAAGTTTGAAAAGACGGAAACACAATTTCAAGAAAGAAATAAATGAAAGAATTTATAACAATGAAGAAAATATTCTTGTTTTAATAGAACTGGAGCCAATGAGTGTGCGGGAAATTTCCAGAGAACTAAATATAAATTTTATGACAGTGCATAGAATTCTCAAAAAACATAAATACATTCCTTTTATATTTCAAACCCACCAAAATATTTTGGAACGAGATTTTGAACTGCGTGCCTCATTCTGTGAAATAATGATGGAGAAATCAAATTGTAATAGAGAATTTTTAAGTAGTATTTTATTCACAGATTTACCATGAATGGCGAACCAAACTGTCATAATTATCGGTACTGGTCACAAAATAATCCACATAATATTGTAGAATCGAGGACACAATATCGTCATTCTGTCAATGTGTGGGCAGGAATTTTTGGTGATAAAATCATTGGCCCATTCTTCATTCAGCGAATAAATTCAGCATCATATTTGAATTTATTAATTAATGCTGTTGGACAACAAATTGTTGAAACAAAGAAAATGTGTGGTTCCAGCATGATGGCTGCCCTGCACATAGCACTAGAGAAGTTGTGGAATATCTAAACCATGGATTTCCTGAAAACTGGATAGGACGAAATGGACCAGTTAACTGGCCAGCACGGTTGCCAGATTTAAATCCGTGCGATTTTTTTTATGGGGCCATTTAAAATCTTATGTTTATAAAAAAGATACCAGAATTTAGAAGAACTTAAAAATGATATATTACAAGAATGCCAGAAAATAAATAATCGACAATTAAGGAATGCTTGAGAAAGCTTCTACAACAGATTAGGTTATTGTTTAGCTCAAAACGGTGAACTATTTGAACATCTAATTTAACAATTTAAGAATATTTAGTTTGTTGATGTTTTTATTGAATTTAATTTATGTTACATTAATTAATTTGTTAAATATTTAATAACAACCTACCTTACATATTTTATTGAGTTTTTTATTTTATTATTCTTAAATAATAAATCTAAAAAATATTTTGCCTTATTTTTATTAAATTTTTATTTATAAAATAAATATTTAGTACGTAAAAATGATTTTGACAATTTATTTTGACATTGACGTATAAAACGTTACGCATTTGTTCATCTCTTGTTTTTAATTCCATGGCTATTACTATTAAATTGAAATTACGTGAATTTTCAAATTTAATTTCTGCAGTTATGAAGTAGTCAAAATGAATTTTGTTTATTGATTCGTATGTAGAATTTTATGCTTTACAATATTTATTTGAAACATTTTTTCCTTAAATAATTAGGGAAGCAATGCGCACGGAAAAACTGATTTGCCATGTGAAACGCCTATGTTTCACTTTTCGTGTTACACCCGATATATATATATATATATACAGGTGTTATATTTTAATAGACCCAGCAAATATCTCGCTTATTTATCAACTTAGCAATATCTTTCATATAACATATTTATACAGCAACATGAAAGCTAGTTGATGACGGATGTACATTCATGATATCATTTCCGGTTTATTAGTAATTAATGTCAACTTTGAAATTTCAAAGGGAACATACTATATTGTTTTAGAAATTTGAAAAGTGCATAAAATTTGCTTTACAATCATGTAAAATAATCCATATGTAACATTATTAAAAAGTAAAATGGCGGGCACTTTAATATACACCAAATCGGAAAGAGAATAGTGAGCCATGACTGTGACTTGAAATAAAACAATTGTAATTATTATTATTAAACGAAATAATATTTTTTATCACAGCCCCAAAATGCAGTGCACCCCTCGCTTCCATGGACACCATGCCACTGACATGTTTGTAAACATATAATCGGTTACGTAATACTTCCAACACCAAACTGACCATGAGTTATGAATGATGAGATACATTTAACTATTTAACGCTACATTAACTTCAATAGAATTAAATTGTCTTCTACACATACTTTATTAGTCTTTATTGACTATAGGAAATAAAATTGGGATATTTTTAAAATATGTTTTTTTTGTTTCTTGTATTATTGTTTGTTGATTGACAGATTTTTGTTTATTGTTGTCATATTTACACTTTCTAACTAACTATATAGTATTTAATAAATTAAACATAATTTTTTAAATATTGTATCATCTGCCGAGTGTAACATGAAAACCTGGCTATATGCATTTAACACAGGAAACCAGTTTTTTTTTAGCAAAAGTGGCCATTTAACTTTAGATAATAAAGTGTCAAATACATTCTGTAGGTAAATAAATGTTGCATATAAGTCAGATCGCATTGAAAATTTTATAAGAATTGTTTCTTTTAAATAACGAACAAATGTATATCGTTTTACATGTTAATAAAGCTTAGTTTTGAATGGATTTGTGATTTATTTAGATGATAAAAAAATATTGCGTTATTAGGTGCTAAAATTAAATTTTGCTATTTACTTGCTTGAAAATAGAAATATTTTAAATATTTGAAGACTTTTGAACATTATTAAATTTATAAATCTTATATTGCTTTCAACTTTGATTCTAGCATTTATTTTAGGTGATATATAGACACAACTCATTCTTACAACTAGAAACTCTAATTATTAGAAGAATCGTATTTCTGCGTTATTAGATGCTAATAGTTATTTATGGGGTAGGTGGCTCAGTGGTATCGAGTCGGCCTGTGGATCTTGAGAACCCTGGTTCGATCCCCACAGGCGACAAACAATTTTCACCAATTTAAAAAATCTACCCCTGTGGCACCTCCACCACTAATATCCTTGGAGGCCGTGATTTGACGGCTGGTAACCGCACTTCACGCGACAAAATATATCACTTACCGAGATCTGCTTAGGCAGAGTGCCACACCCAGTGATGGGTAAAAGGCGTGATGATATATTTATTTATTTATATTTAGTTATTTTTGTATTAAGTGCGCAAAATGAGTGTTTTTTTTGTTGCGCGTGAGAATGTTACTTAGTCGAGACAATGAAAGTCATTCGAACGCGCCAAAAAACAAGAATACAAACAACATTTTTTCTACAACTGTAAATAAAGAATAATACAATAATTATTGATTTATGTAAGTAAATTGAAGGAAAACAATCAACAATAATATTAATTTGATACTATTTATGAGTTGTAACTAATGAAACTAATTTGGGAGCGTGCGCGAGATACTCATTTTGCGCACTAGAATACGAAACTGTGCGCAAAATACTCATTTTGCGCACTAGGGTGCAAAATACTGCGCAAAATACGCGTTGTCATGGTAATGTAAATGATGAAGAAATCACTTACTGCGCGTATTGATATTAGTGAAAAAAATAAACATTTTTTGACAGTTGTAGAAAATAGTTATTTATTTATTCAGAGCGTAAAGTCCGGTAATTGCAGCGCGAGACGACCACGAGAGCAGCAATAGTGCAAGAGGAATAAAGACACTTTATGCTCGTGATACACACATCATTTTTTTTACGATTGCATCATAAAATTATTTAGAAATGTATAGATACTGAAAATAAATTCATTCTGTCAACTGTCAATATGACAAGTTTCTGTTTTGTTTCTAACCCTGGTAACTATTGAAATAAGCACGCATTTAATATCTTTTTCGCGCGTTTCCACCGGAAATGCGCGCATTTAACGTCTTTTTCGCGCGTTGCCATTGGAGACACGCAAAAATGATATTTTTCGATTGCTCCACAGAAAACGTCAACTTTACGATGACAAATGAGAGCGTAATTGTTATCTTTTCATAGCAATCGTAGAAAAAATAAATTTAAAGTTATGTTATCGTCGCATAGGCATCAATCGTGTGAGACAATATCATAGAGTTTAATAAAGTTAGCTTTGCGAAAATTGTAGCGCTTAGTTTTGTTGTTTTTTGGAAATTTCTGCCGCTGATTGTGTAAAAAAAGTACAGTAAGTTACAAAAAATTACATTTCATCTTCGAAAAATTCGGTGACAGTGTAGTAACATTTTGGATATAAGAATTTAAATAATTTATTCTGCAACAGCAATTGGGAAAGCAACTCAACTGCTAGTAAGCCAGCCCTAAACTTGAACTGCATTTTGGAAAGAAGCAATAAAGTATGGTAAAAAAGTCACCCAACACTGATATTTTATTACATATATAGGTGATTCTGGGAAGACGAACCTCCTCTTAACTTTTTTATTATAAGAAATAGAAAAATTTTCTTTATATACAAGTTTTATTATATTACATATGCTATTGTAAGACTTATATAATTTTTTTTTATAAAGTCAGGTTTACATGAAACGATTATCAAGTTTTATTATTCAAATGGGAACCTAAAATTATTTTATTACAATAAAAACCGCCTTTTTTTTCTCTTTTCAACGAAGTATTACTTGTCATAAATTTATATGAAAAAAATCGAGATATATCAGATAGGTAATTGAGAAATGTCAGAAATTATTTTTATTTAACTATTCGAGGTGGCTATGCGAAACTAAACAAAATGTAACAAGATAATATTAATGACAAATCACGTGAAAAAAGTAACAAATAAATATTTGTTTTGTCGTCATTAATTTTACCTTGTTATTACTGTATTGGTTTACTAGTTGATTAATTTCTTTTAGTTTTCTGCCAGATTCAATAAGCTCAGCATTTATCCAGGGTGTTAGAGCCGGACCATTATTAGTCCTCCATTTAATGTTGATTTTAAGAAATGCTATATTGAAGTAGTTATTAAAAATGCTCATGAACTGATTAAATTTGTTATTAAAGGAATTAAAACTGCTTAATGCTGATCAGTTGTCTTTAATAAATAAGAAAGTAAAATAATTATAATTAGTTTGATTAACGATACTTAAATCTTATTAATTAAAAATAATAACAATAATAATTAGCCATGAATTCGATTATTGTCTTCGTCATCCATGTTTTGTGTATCCTGTGTCATTACATTATTAGGTACATGTGTAATAAATTACTTTTTAAAATATACACATTATTTTAGAGCTTCAAATTTCCTGTTATTACAATTTTTTAATTATTACCCAAAAATCATACAATACTTGTTTATCAACTAGTGATCGCTGGTATAATCTAATGTTTCATTAAATGGTAATTAAAATTACATTTTTATTGGAAGGAAGTATAATTTTTTTAATTCAACAATTATTCATTAACGGTATAGAAATCAATAAAAATCGATTACAATCATTTACATATATTGCTGAGATATTTAATGTTTGAACATACTCGTATAATAATACCGTGAAACATTTAGCTATTATGTTTACAGATACACTTAATATATATATATATATATATATATATATATATATATATATATATATATATATATATATACAGGGTGTTTTACAACTTAGAGCAAAAAAGGGTATATTCTGTACGACGTGCTGATCATGAAACAAAAAGATTTTTTTAAATTCGAAAAATTAAGGATTGTTAACCTAAAACATTTTTTGTAGTACTGCACTGGATTCGCTTTCCTATTAAACACAAACAATGAAGTAGGTATCAACTACGAAAGAATATTTACACAATTCAATTATTAGCAGTTATTTATAATAGAATTTTATTTAATTAATAACTTTAACATAATCATCCACCCAGTGGCAGTGGCAACGAAAAATTTTGGACTGGGAAACATGGAAAATAGTTTTGCGATTTAAAAAAAAAACTCTTTTTGTTTCAAGATCAGCACGTCGTACAGAATATACCCTTGTGAAACACCTTGGATATATATATATATATTGCTGAATTTAAATAAATGTATCAATAGTAAAATTAAGGGTTGTTAACCTAAAACATCTTTTGTAGTAACGAGAATTGTAACAAGCACATTATGTGCGAGTGAAAAAGTTGTGCACGAGCCGTGGCGAGTGCCGTAATTTCACAAGCAATGTAATTGCGTTACAATTTGAGTTGTATATTTTACTTTACCTAATTCCGTTATGAAAAGTTCTGTTTTACATCAATTTTTGAGGTTATGAAATGTCAATGTTTTTTATAACTTACTTTCAAGAGTTATGTACAAATTATTTACATAACTGGTTAAGTAATGAATGTTGACAGTTTTAACTTTCTCAAAAATGTTTGCAAATAACGGAGAAAACTATTTATTAAAATTTTTAGGATTCATATACATTTAATAATGTTTCTGATATTAAACAGTTCACGGGCAAATTAGCAGATTCTTCGATATCAAAAGGAAGGTGTGTCTTGGAACTTATGCATTTATTTTCACGGCTATGCTTTGGTAAATTCATTTATTAATATACTGAGCTATCATGAACCTAGAATTTTATGTATTGTAAATATTATTTCACTCACATAATTTGCAAAACTCGCTTCGCTTTGGCAAATATTATGTCCGTCAAACAATATCAACCTTTTCATACCTGGTTACGTAAATACCTATTATCTACAACCATAAATAATAATAAGAACA
The DNA here is from genome assembly GCA_947425015.1 of Pterostichus niger. Classification (NCBI taxonomy): domain Eukaryota; kingdom Metazoa; phylum Arthropoda; class Insecta; order Coleoptera; family Carabidae; genus Pterostichus; species Pterostichus niger. Next base: position 16,137,084 of record OX380350.1, read on the forward strand.
ATTACAGAATATTAATTTGGGGAGGGCTGTTAAAAAGAATAGAAATGCATCTTTTGGGTTGATTTTAGCAATTTTTTAGCTAATGTCTCCATAAAAAAATGACTTACTAACAATATACTATAATTACATTTAACCCCATTTAATACCTAATACATAGATGTCATTAATATATAAAACTAATAATAATTACCCCCATTAATTCGAAAATTATCTTCGTCATCAATGTTTTTATGTTTCCTGTGTCATTAAGTAATTATTTAATTGTGTTATAAATTACTTTTAAAAATATAAATATTATTTTTACAGTATCAAATTTCCTGTTATTACAAATTTTTAGTGGTCCATAGCCTAATCAGATGTTTAATTAAATTGTAATTAAAATTGATTTATTCTTAAACATTTGAATTTTTAATAAATATTTACAAACGGTACAGATACCACCAAGTCTACTGCAACATCATGTTCAAATTGAATACAGTGTTGTTATTTGGAATTTTTATAAATTTGTTCGATCTTGGGGTAAATATTTATATCATACTTCTAGATTTACATAATTTTTATACATATATTAGTGAATTCAGCGGCTAATGTGTGAGAAGTTGGCATTTGATATTATTATTATAAATGACGTATAAATAAATAAATATATCATCACGCCTTTTACCCATAACTGGATGTGGCACTCTGCCGTAAGCAGATCTTGGTAAGTGATATATTTATGTGCGTGAAGTTCGGTTACCAGCCGTCAAATCACGGCCACCAAAGATGTTAGTGTAGGGGGAGCCACAGGGGTAGATTTAAATTGGTGAAAATTGTTTGTCGGCTGTGGGGATCAAACCAGGGTTCTCAAGATCCACAGGCCGACTCAAAAAATAAATAAATGAAGAATAATGTACCTATATGTAATATACAAATTTTTTAGGTTCAAACTTTAAAGTAATGTAATAAATTTAAAGACAATTTACTCGCAAATAACAATGGAATATAATTTTAAATTTTTTAATTAATTTACACTAACTGGAGGATTTATAATTTATAACGAGAATTAAATGTTGAGTTAACCAACTCTATTTTAATTTCGTATTGAAATTAATAATATTAGAGCTATTTACAAAACAGAGTTCATAAATTTTAAATTATTGTTAGGTTGTATTTTTACTGCCACAAGACATAGTGGCATATTAATTATGACACCCAGGGGTTTTTGAGATCGCCAAAATCAATTTTCGAGGTTATTTTGATCATATGCACTTTTTTAAGGGATTAAAAAAGGGATGGAAGATGATATTACGATATTCAACTGAAATAGAGTTTAAGGTTCAAAACTAGTTACTCGGGGGTTTTTGGGGTCGCTGAATCTATTTTCGAGGTTACCCCTGGGTAACCAATGTTGAACGCGTAATATTTTGCTATTATTTAATTTCATTTATGGCGACTCTTGCTTTTACCACCTTTCAGGGGTAGTTTGTATCCCTAAAAAGTAATTTGTAATAGAAAAAAATAGGAGCTTCATATTTTTTAGAGTGTTATTAGTGTTCCAAGTTTCATTTAAATCGGTGAGTGACAGTTGGGTAGTGTTACTTGTTAATTAATTCCTAGATATAAATGAATAAATATATCATCACGCCTTTTACCCATTACAGGGTGTGGCACTCTGCTGTAGCAGATCTCGGTAAGTGATATATATTTCTTCGTGTGAAGTGCGGTTACCAGTTGTCAAATCACGGCCCCCAAAGTTGTTTGTGGAGGGGAGCCACAGGAGTTGATGTTAAAATCCTAGATTGCCTATACTAAATTCGGTGACAACATATCAAAGTATATATCACAGAAATTTTCACTTACTTACTTTACAGAATTTTTGGCAAATAATACTGGAACGTTGTACTGCAGAAGACCTACCAGAATCATTTTCAAGAAGTAACTGCTCTATATCAAAGATTAATAGAACTTCGTACGCTCTCAGCTACTATGGAAATTACTCCATAGATATTCCAATTGATGCTGAGGTGTCTTTTAAATGATAGAACTATATTTTGAAAGTACTTATACTTAAATGATTTTGAATTTAAGATTGAAGTTCAATTATACGGTGGATATAGTAATCGGTATCTAAAACTGCCTATTTTCATCAAGAGAGAAATATGCAATATGTTAGAGTTTGAATATAATTGGATAAAGAAAGATATAGATGCTCATTTTTTCGATCGCTGTCCAATAAAGAAGGTGAGAATTGACTATATTTTTTAACAAATTATATATTTGATTATATCTGTTCTAGGGATTTTATTATATTAAAAATTACATGCCGAAATCTAAACGTTTTCCTCGTCTTCCTTGGAATATAACCAATTATTGTTTAACAATTGAATATTTTGTTTATAAAAAATTACAAGGGACAGTTAAACTTTATACTCACGTCTCAAAAGACGATGAATATTATGTTGATTAGCTCTAGTACTATTTCCTAATAATATTTAAACTGTATTTCAAACACTAGAATTATATGTTGCACTGTCCAAGGTATTTGTTCATTATAATAGGGTCTGTAACAAAAATATTGACACATAATTTAAAAAACCCGATAAAAATAAAGACAAAATTAATTGTCCATCTGTTTAGTGAAACCAGGTTTAATAAAAAATTAAAACAAACACTTGTCAAAGTTTCACAGAATTTCAGCCTCCAAGTCAACCCTACTAGGTATATTATAATTCTCGGAGGCCGGCCAGCACAGTTAGTAACCATAGACGCGTTTCGCTGTTATTTGAGCTCATCGATATGGTATAACCCACTTCTTCATAACGAACAAGTTCACGTGACGGAGCTGTGTGACAGAGATGTGTCGTTCGTGAACGACCCGTTCAATTTGAACGGGTCACTTCAGTGAACGATTCGAGTCGGATCACTATCTTATTCTCGAACGGGTCACTCGAGTTTGAGTATCTTTTATACGTTTCGTTCGGTTCGTATTTAAATCAACAGATAAGAATAAACAATCCGTTCAATTGAATAAACTGAATTATGAAAATAATTTTTGTCTTTTGCTGATGCTGATAAATAAGTAAAATTTACTTATTTTCAAATTAAATATAAATATTTACGCCTGCAGCATTGTTCAAATTAAATGATAATAATGAAAAATGGTAATTTCAATCTTCTAACAGTTATAAATAGCTTGTACACTTCATTAAAAAAGTGTAACTAGCAATCAATAAAAATGATAAATTTTTATTTATGTTAAATCTTCCACTTATTTTAATTTGCAAGCAAAAATCGCTTTGGGGTTTATATTTAAACATATTCTAGTTTTGTTGATAAGTTACATCGTTGAAATATAAATAAATTAATGTTTATAATGTTAATAATGTTATAGTGAATTGAAAATTTGTATTACGTATTACGTATAAGATTTTTTAACAGAACGGTTCAATTTGAACGGGTCATTTTAGTGAGCCGATTCTAATGAACCGGATCACTCAGCTGAACGGGTTTTCCCATCACTACTCTCTAGACACAAAATTTAAAATACCCGATAAAAACAAAGACAAAATAATTGTCCATCTGTTTAGTAAAACCAGGTTTAATAAAAAATTAAAACCAAATACTTGTCTGATTTTCACAAAATTTCAGCCTCTGTGTTAACTTATTAGGTCATCATCAGAGGGCGGCCAGCACAGTTTGTAACCATAGACGCGATTCGTTCTTATTAGAGCTCATCAGTAAAGTATAATCCATTCCTTCACCTAGGATAAGTTTATGTGAAGGAGCTGTGTGCCGGACAACTGTGCCAGCAGAGGATAAAATTCCTAACAACTCAGTAAAATGACATGAGAAGTTCTGTCGGACCGGCAATGCCATCTACGGAGAACTGGCAGTGCTATCTACAGAGAACCGCCACTTCTCGGTAGATGACACTGCTGGTTCGACAGAACTTCTCATGTCATTTTACTGAGTTGTTAGGAATTTTATCCTCTGCTGGCACAGTTCTTCATCACACAGATCCTTCACGTGAACTTGTTCTAGTTGAAGCAGTATGTTATACTTTACTGTTGAGCTCTAATAAGAGTGAGCCGCGTCTATAGTTACTAACTATGCTGGCCGGCCCCTGATGATGGCTTTAATAAGTTGACTTGGAGGTTGAAATTTTGTGAAACTCAGACTAGTGTTTGTTTTAATATTTTATTAAAATACCTGCTTGTTTTTATCTATTATGTATACGTATTTATAGTTTATGAGTAAAAATACAAATTTATAGAAGGGATTTGTGTTATCAGTGTGAAATACCTACTAGTGGGACGTGACAAAACAAAGATGGACATATGGGAAGAGAAAATACGACGTTGCATATTTATGTTTTGTTCTTACAATTAACCTCAAATATTATCATGTGATATTTATCTTAAGTTATTTTCAATACACGAGATAGAAACACAGATTAAAAATTTAGAAGAAGAACAAAGAAAGAAGTTTTATACTGTTACATCTACTTCAATTAATATTGAACCATTCCGACTTCATGTGAAATGCAAAATTGGATTTCAAATGCAAAACACAATGGGTAGTAGCACAAGCTCTGTATTTGAGTGATTTAAGAGCATTGTTTTCGGGTGTTTTAGCTATTTCTAACATGTTAAACCCGTGCTCTTAGAACATCCAAAAACAGATCTTGTGCTACCAGCCAATATAATGATAAGATTATATGTAGTTTAAATGATTGTTATGAGACAACGTAATGTTTAATTTGCCAGTATAATAATTTGTTTATTTAAATTCGACTATGTCTACAGACCCGATTTCGTTAATAATGCAAACATTTTTGCAGTAGTTTAATTGATTTAATTTAAATATATTTTTTGTAATTTATTCTGTGTATTTTAATTTTTTATTATATACAGTTGTCCAAAATGTCTGAAAACGCTTAAATATCTCGAGAACGAAGCGTTCGGTGACAAAGTTACAAAACGCGTGTTTTTCTTTTATTTTTATAAAACTATTCAGGCATGATATGCAAAAATACCCCTCACCCCCCTAGTAGGCGGGGTGAGGGTGAGTTTCAAAAACTTAAATAAAAACCTCAATTTTTTATTGAACTATTGCATTCTCCATAAAAAACTGTAATTAATTTGCAAATATCAATCTCATTCCCTCACCCCCTTGGAGGTGGAAAGAGGGAAAATCGAAAAAAAATTGAGTAACGATAAATGAAAAAAAGATAAGAAATGATCGCATCTTCGAAAATATGCAATTTTCCCTTTTTACACCCTCAAGAGGTTGGGGGATGGAGGGATTGGGGTACAATTACTAAATCAGAAAATATTTTTATGGTGAAAAAAAAACGATAATTTTTTTTGAGAAACGATAACTTTTTATCATTTTCTTCACCTTCAAAAATATTTGCTGATTTCTCAATTGCAAAATTTTATATTTCACTATAAAAAATATTTATCAATAAATCTTCGATTTTCCCTCTCTCCATCTGTGACGGGTTGGAAATAGTGAAATAAAAAATGAGGGTTGTCATTTAAGTTTTTTTAAACTCACCGCCACCCATCCTACCACGCAGGTGAGGGGTATGTTTGCATATCATGTCTGAATAGTTTTAGAAAAATTAAAAAAACATGTGTTTTGTAACTTTTCATCGAATGCTTCGTTCTCGAGATATTTAATCGTTTCCAGACTTTGTGGACACCTACATAAATATGCAATAGGTTTATTGTTGTAAAGCACATAACTCTGCTCGAATGATATATTATAAAACAATAATTATCTTAATCTAGTGTTAGTTTATTTACTATACATTAAGATTCATTGAATTAACGAGCAGGTAGATATTCCACTAGTTTATGATGAATGCAGAGAAAAGGCAGTGACTGCGTCTCGTTAGACATTATTAAAAAAAAATAGAAAACAAATTTAGATTGGAACCACAAAATCAAAGAAATGTAATTCTTAATGAAGATGTATAAATTGAGGTTTTGTCATATTTTAATCTAAATCCAACTGCATCGATAAGACAAATGTGTACCTAGACAGGAAATTTGAAAAAAACATAAATTTAAATCTTTTAAGTGTAATAATAATATAATTTTTATTTGGCAAATATTCAGCCTAGACTGTTCTTTCATTTAACCTTTACAATGAGTATCAGGTTGTAGATCCAGGAAGAAGATTGGATTATTAAATAAAATAAAATAAACATATCATCACGCCTTTTACCCATTACTGGGTGTGGCACTCTGCCGTAGCAGATCTCGGTAAGTGATTTATTTTTTCACGCGAAGTGCGGTTACCAGCCGTCAAATCACGGCCCCCGAAAATGGAGGGAGCCACAGGGGTAGATTTAATAGTTTGTTGGCTGTGGGGATCGAACCAGAGTTCTCAAGATCTACAGGCCGACTTAATACCACTAAGCCACCTACCCCATTATTATTATTATTATTATTATTATTATTATTGGATGATTGTAGTTAGTTTATTATTATTTAAGTGAAGATTTATGAAACTGGTGTACAGGAGCGAATGGATGGATGTGAATGAAGGTTTGTAGCGTGATGATGGATTTTGGTTGTGAGGAAAGATAGAGTTCGTATGAAGGAAGTGTTAATGTGGTTGAAACGAGTATCGTGTGTTAGGATTAGAATGTTGACGTGAACTGTTTATTTTTTTATGAATCTTTTAGTGAATGTTTCATTTTGATATATATAAATTAAATCAATCAATAATAAGATTGGATTTTTAAAAATAATTTTATTTTGCTGCACAAGTACATACAGTGAACTCTTCTACTTGACTATCTTCTAACAACTGACTCTACGTCTTACATTTTGTCTACATATAACATTTCTTATCTAATATATCCTATTACAAATATGTCATGGAAAAGTACCGTGTGAAAGGTGCAATGCTGATGCAATAGGGGTTGTGTCCCTACATAATTCCTCCACTGTTAGACGAAAGAATACCTATGGTATTTTCATCAGGTATTGTTTCGCAAGTTTGATTTTGATTTTGTTTTTGTTTTAAGTTTAACAATTTTCTAGCAAGTGCCGAATAGATTTTTATCAGTAAGAGCATTGCAACGGTCACGATTATCGTGTACAATAATACATCGTAAAATATAGAATGTGATTCAGAACTACTAATTTGATTTAAATGAATTATCTTTTGACTTGGAACTTTAATAGTTTCTAAGTTTTTAATATTCAAGGTTTTATTAAATATTAGTTTTTCTTTACTATTTTCAATATCTAAATTAATTATTTTGTCATAATTAATATTTTTATAATGTCTTTGTCTATTAATTAAACAATCTTTTATACAATAGATACCAGAAATTACTATTTCTTCTATTTCGTGACCACATTCAATATTTATTAATTCCTTATGAGGTAAATAAAGGTATACAATATTAGAGTTTGGAACTATAATGATTTCGTTATGATCAAGTAAATTTATATAATTACAATTATTATTATTTCTATAAAAGTACATATTTTCTAATCATCTGTCAGGAATTGAGTTTCCTTGATTACAAATATAAAGTGTATCTTCTACGAGGGTACATTTGGTTAAATAACTAATTTGTGTGTTAGATTTTGAATAATATCCTTGTTGTACATTTAAAGTAACAAAGGTTTCATTGTGTATAGTGGGTATAGGTGTAATTTGTAAGAGTTCTGTTTGTACGAGAGGAATGGGAATGTCTATTATGATATTTAATGAGAGTTTTTCGAATTTGCAATAAGTTTTGATTAATTGTTGATTTTGCCAATTTTTTATTATGAGATTTTTGAAACTATCTGGCAAAAGTTTATCAATTTCTAATTTGATGTCATCTCTAGACAATATTCCAAAATAAAGAGTGTTTATTTCGCAAAAAGCGAAGGTAGTCTCGATTTCGTTAATAATGCTAATTAAATTTGTAGCCATAAATGTCAATTTAGTGATAATATTTTCTAAATATATTATATCATTATAATCTATAATTTTCCCAATTGTTTTTCCTATTTCACTAATTTTATCTTTAATTGCTTTATTATTCTTATTAATTTTTCTATTTGATTATTAAAGTGATTCGATATATTTTTGTTAAAAATAATAATTTGTTTCATGTTATCTTTAAGAATGTTTTCATTATCATTGATTAATTTTAAAGCATTATCGTATCTTTCTTGATCTGTTGCATCTAAATTTCCTGTTATGCTTTTTATAATTGAGCCTAAACTATTTATAAGTCGTCGTTTATTTCTAGTATTGTCGTATAAAGTGATTTGTATTTTATTACTTATTATATCTAGGAAGTTTTCTAGCATTATAAGTTATTATTTAGACTTTGTGTGAATTTACTATTTCTATCGTTACTATAATTATTATTTATTTCTAACTTAATATTATTAAAATGAATAGTTAGATTATTATATAATTCCTTGATTTTATAAAGGTTAATATTTACGTAAAGATACTTATTATTAGTGGAGATTAGAGCTTCTCCTAGCTTTAGGACGTTGATTCCGGGGTTGGTTCTAGCATCTTCGAGGTTGATGGTTGTGCTAGCTCGCATGATTCTGTAAATTTACGATAAGGTTTTAGCTTATCAATTTTTATTTTTTTGTCTTTATCGGTAGTTATTTGTGCTCTGTCTCGAATGTATGTTTTTACCACTTGTTGTTTATAGCGCGGTTTCTCTACTTTACCGGTATTTCGTTTAGCTTGTTCTTCATACACTTTCTTTTGTAATTTACAGCTAGCTACTTGTGAGGTTGCGTATTTTGTTTTATTTTTTTCTAATAAAATTTTATTTTTTTCGTAAATTTTGCTCATTTGCGAATTTACTTCATTTTTATAAACTATTGGATATTTATATGATCTTTGGTATACAGGCGTTTCGTCTGTTACATTAATTTTGTGTTTTATTTTATTAGTACAAGAAAGGTTTTGGTCATCTGCAATCGTTAGATCTTCAAATTCTCGAATTATTTTATTTAGTTCGTGTTTTTCTATGTCATTGAGATGTTCAATTCTAAGGTTTAATTTGTCTGATATTTCGTGTATATTCAAGTTTAATTTGTTTTGATGAAAGTAATTAAATTTAAATGTATGTTTATCTAATATGACGGATTCATTTGAATAATTTATTTTTGCATTTAATAACTTTAACCCTGAATTTCCTATTACAATATTAAAATCTTTATGAAATTCGTAAATGTAACATTTCAATTTTTTATTAAATAATTCTACAAATGTAAAGTAATTTCCGTGGGAAACAGCGTTGGCAGTTTGAATTTCGAAATGTTCAGGAAATATTTGAAATTTATTTTTATTCTCATTTACAAATTCTTGGCTGATAAAATTTTCGGATGATCCTGTATCTATTAAAACTCTAGCGTTTTTGAATTGTATAAACGGTAATTTAGAAGTATAATTTGCTAAGGATTCGAATTTTCTGTCGGGTCCAAAGAAAAATTTTCATTTTCTGTTTCTATCTCAGCATTATTTTCATAATTTTGCGTTTCATCAAAATGTTTAAAATTTTCAAATTCTGATTCATTATTTAACTCGATAAAGTTATCTAAAAGTTGTAAATCTTGTCTTTGTCTTTTCAAATGTGGTTTAAATGTATTAGTACTGATAGACATAGGTTGGGGATAATTTTGTTTTGTTTTGAATTGTGATTGTTGTTGTTGTTGTTGTTGTGAATATCGAATCATTGGTGATTGATATAGATTCGTATGTTTGTTCGGATTGTGTGGTTTATATGCAGGTGTTGGTGTACTTATCTTTTGTTTTATTGTGTTTTGTTTATTAATATTTGCATGAATGTACTGGAAATCATTTTTGATTAAATTTTGTATATCATTTAAAGATTTAGGATTTCTAGCTGCTAGTTGACTTTGGTATGGTTTTTTACAATTTATTATGAAATTATGAGAAGCATATGTGGACATAAATATTGGTAAATTGTCAAATCCATTGCCAAAATTTATACTTAGTAAACTCATCATTCTGTTGAAAATATCTTCATATTTATCGAAGTATATGAAAATATCTTCATTAGATTTTTGTTCTAAATGAGACAATTCTTTTAAGAAGTGAACTTCGTTTCTTTTGTCTCCATATTCTTCCATTAACAAATTTTTTAAACTTGCCCAGTTAGTATATGTTTTAGTAGCTAGTTTTGCATTAGCTTCTTTAATAATTTTCTTTCTAATTGTATGTAAAATAATTCTTTCTACAATTTTAGATAATTTTTGTTTGTCTACGATATCGAGAACTTCATTGCAAATATTTATAAAATGGGGTAAAGTACCTGTACTTCCATCGTATTCTGGGATTATTTCTAATAAATATTTAATTTCAATAGGAACTTTAGGTATGAGATTAATTGTAGCGGGTTGAATTACTGGTGTTGACATTTTGTAGCTGTGTTTTTAATATTTGATAATAATGTCTAGTATATAAATTTGAATAGATTAATAATTGTGTAAGTTTTATTTTAAATGTATTGATGTTACGTTAATAATGAGGAACAGTGATTCGATCAACAAAACTACAGAGATGAATAAAATTACTTACAGTAATATTAGGATTAAATTAATTAAAGTAAAAATGATTTTGACAATTTATTCTGACATTGACGTATAAAACGTTACGCATTTGTTCATCTCTTGTTTTGAATTCCATGGCTATTACTATTAAATTGAAATTACGTGAATTTTCAAATTTAATTTCTGCAGTTATGAAGTAGTCAAAATGAATTTTGTTTATTGATTCGGATGTAGAATTTTATGCTTTACAATATTTATTTGAAACATTTTTTCCTAATATAATTAGGGAAGCAATGCGCACGGAAAAACTGATTTGCCATGTTAAACGCCTATGTTTCACTTTTCGTGTTACACCCGGTATATATATATATATATATATATATATATAAATTATAACAAATTAACTTTGTTTTTAAAAAGTATTTATTTTACTTATAGACGTTTCTACTTGTACAAATTCTGAACTAAGACTAACTTAAAATATACAACAATATTTCATGGCTAAACTACAACTACGTATAATGTAATATGATAATTCTACATAAAGTCACGTTCTTAACTGTCTATGTCAGCACTATTCCATACTATAACTCCTCCCTTATCAGAAAGGAGCACCTCCTGGTAGCTCAATTTGTTCTTCTTCCGGTTTTGAGTTGATGGTTGGTTTCCTTAGTTTCCTGATTTTTATCCATTTTATTAGAAAGTACAGTCCAATTATTATTATTAACAAATATAACAAAACAGTCCATATACTTGGCACATGGATGTTAATGGCTTCTTCTTGAATAGTTACTACAGGATTTAATGAAATGTCTTGTAGTTTCAAAGGGTTTAGGTTTATTGAAAAATTTGTAAATGTCGAAATTTTAAGTGCGAAATTTAATTTTGGTAAAATTATTGGTTGTCTTTATTCTTCTTTATTCAAAAATATTAATTTTTGTTGGTTGTATATTATTTCACAATTTTTATCATTTTTTATTAAATAGATTCCGCGCAAAGTTTTGATATTTACTTCGTCTAAACACTTAAGCGTTATTTTATTTTCGTGAAGGAATATTCACAAATATTTATTGATATCCGGAATTACTTCGATATGGTTTTCTTTTATATTAATTTTGGAATAGTGACACTGGGTAGAGGACTGTTGTTGTAAGATTTCTTGTTCACATGATGACTGATGGTGGTTGTAGAATTTATTGGGGCACTGATAAACCTTGGTTGCAGTACATTTGTCATTTAGAGGCATTATTTCAGTATTAGATTTTAGAAAATATCTTGCACTAGGGATAATCGTTACAAATTCTGAATCGTATATTGTTGGTATAGGGTACAAGTAAAACAGTTCAAAGTCCTTTTTAAAGTTAATGGGAATTGATATTAAGTAAATTATTTGGGATAGTTCAACTTTACAGTCTACTTTTAGTAGTGATTCAAATTCTAAAATATTCTCGGAGTTTGGTTCAAAAGGTAATTGGGATTTATAATGTTTAGAGATTTTTTGTAATTCAGGTAATAATTCATTTGGATGTATTATACTGGGGTGTAATGTTCTCAATTTACAAAAGGTAATGGAGTTTTCGATATCTTGTGGGATATCTGGGATCGAGTTGTATAGGATTATTAATTGATCGTAAATAGTTTTTGCAAAAAGAATATCTTGAATATGCATGTTATTTATTATTTCACTGAGTTGTAGTATTTTGGAGTTCAGAATAGATTCATTACGTTGTATGTACAAAATGATATTATTAAAATTTGTTATAATTTGGTGGTTTACCGAGTATGCTAGTTTTAATTGGATTTCTAAATTGTGTTCATTCTTTTGCATATGATTTAATATTTTGTCATATCTCTTACCGTCTTCTGCATCTAAGTTGCCAGTAACGGCTTTGAAAACTGATCCCAATCCATCTATTAAGCCTCTTTTGTTTCTATTTTTATTTGTATGAAATTCTATCTTATCAATTTTGTTATTAATGTTCGTACGAATAAATTGTATTATTTTCACATAATTGTCAAGTTCATGTAAATATTTAGAGTTATTAGATATCGTTGTCTTTAGGTCATTATATTGGTTGTTTAGGTTGTCATATTGTTCGAAAAGGGGTTTGAGGTTGTAGTAGTGGATGATTGTGTGTGTTGTTTTTTCTAATTTAGCCGGGCCCAGTCTAATAGGTAGTAATCCAATATTTTCGGTTATGTTTTTGATGATCGATCCTTGTCCAAATGTGAACAGCCTGGAAGAGTATTAAATTGACAAGTCTTTTGTCTAGGTCGTTTTATATTAGAGAGATGGATTTTTTCCATTGTATTCCCGTGTTTAGTTTCTAATTTGGCAGTTTTTAAATTTTTATTAATTGATTTTAGTTTTTCGGATTTAAATTTATTTTTTGTTTTCTGTTGTTTTTGTTTATTTTTTACGAAAATTTCTTTAGGAATTTTTGGTAATTCTTCTCTGGTTTCATTACGTTTACTAATAATTTTTTCTTTATTTTGCAAAATTTTTTTATTAATAGTTTGATATAAATTTTTTGTTTTATTTCTATGATTTTCCATGTAATTATTAACAAGCTGTTTATCAATATCTATATTGAAGGGGAATTTATTTCCAGGTGACCGGATATGATTTCTGATGGTTTTATTTTCGTAACAGAGTGAATTGTATTATTGTATGCTAAAAGAGCATAGTTTACTTTAGCTTCAATTGTTTCTTTCGAGAATTCTGTCTGATTGTTGAACAATCTAACGTGTTCTATGAGAGTCGAGTGGAAACGTTATATTATTCCGTTAGATTGAGGATTTTGTGAACTAATGAAATAGGTGTGAATTTTGTGTATGTCTAAAAGTTCTTTAACTACTGAGTTTCTAAATTCTAGTCCGTTATCAGAAATTATTTGCTCCGGTATTCCATGGTGCGTGAAATGTTTTATTAAGTTATTAGCTACTTCGATACCTTGTCCGGAATTAAGTTTATATGCTTGTGCGAATTTGGAAAATGAGTCAACTACTGTTAAAAATTTAGAGTTTTCTAGTGTTATCGTATCTACATGCACAATTTCAAAGGGTTTTGTTGCTGTCGGTGTTATATTAAATTTTAAATTTAAGGGTTTTCTGTCATATTTCGTAAGTTGACATATTTCACAGTTATTATTATACGTTTGAACCGTTTTTTTTTAATTTTGGCCAGTAATACCTCTGTTTAATGCGTGCCTCTGTATCGTCAATACCTCTGTGGTTTGTTTTTCCCGTGTGGTAGTTATTTATAATTTCTAGTATTTCTTCTTCGTTAGTGACGTCTGAAAGATATTGTGTGCATTTAACCATGTGTATTTGTGAATGTGTGAAATATTTCTGGAGAACTAGAGATAATTTTTCATATAATTCGTCTTCAAAATATAAATAATATTTAACTTTTGGTACGATATATTCTTTAAGGAATTGAATAATTTCTTTTTCGTATTTTGATTTTGAAAATTGTACCAGCATTCTTTGTTTTGTGTTCTCAAAAAGTTTCAGAACTTTTGGTGAATTAGGGTTGAATTCTACTTCAGATATGATTATCTGATTTTTTCCGAAATTAACAGGATATGCAGCAATAGGTATGCCGATTACTAGGTTCTCTTGATTAGAATGAACTGTGACGTCACTATCGTTATCATTGCGTTGTTCGTTGTTTACATCTACAGTTTGAATATCATCCCCCACTTCGACAACTAAAGATTGATTATCATCTTGATTATTAGAGTTTTTATTACTTAATTCTTTATTAAAATTATCCATACATTTTTTAAATTGGTTAATGTTTTCATCCGAATCGTTTGTATTAATTTCTATGCGTGGGAGTGTACTATCTGGTAAGGTAAAGATTGTAATTAGTATATTCGTTTTGTCGAAAATATATTCGAGCATTGATTTAACATCGTTCCAGTTTAATTGGTCGCGTCCGCAAGAAATTCTGGGTAAGCTTAGGTTTTGTATTTTATTTTTGAAGCAAAAGTTTCTTAATTGTTGTAGGGTACAAAAAACGTCTTGTTTTGTTGGTTTATTATAGTAATTTTCTTTTTTGTAAATAATATCGTAATCATATTCCTCGAGTTTCAATCTCCAACGTATTAATTTTTGGCTACAATCCTTAAGGGAAAACAGCCACTGTAATGGTCTGTGATCCGTGCAAATTGAAAACTTTCTTCCAAAAAGATACGGCCGAAAATATTTTGTTGCCCAATGTATCGCTAAAAGTTCCTTCTCGATCGTGGAATAATTAATTTCTGTTTCGTTAAGCGTTCTGCTAGCGTAAGCGATTGGCAGGTCACTGTCTATCTTACCTTGTGATAAGACGGCACCGAGTGCTACATTGCTCGCATCGCATGTCAAGATAAATTCTTTGTCAAAGTCTGGGTATTGTAGTATCGGTTCGTTAGTTAGTAATAGTTTACATGTCTCAAAGCATTGATTATATTCTGAATTATTAATGTCAATGATCGCGTCTTTTTTTAGAACTTTTGTCATGGGTTTGGTAATTTTTGCGAAGTCTTTTATGAACTTCCTATAATATCCAATAAGTCCTAAAAATCCCTTAATTTGTTTTGTCGTGGTAGGTAATGGGTAATTTAGAATAGCTGAAATTTTGTCTGGGTTTGGTTTAACGCCATGAGGGGTTACAATGTGTCCGAGATACGCAACTTCTTTTTTCAAAAATTCCGACTTGTCTAATTGAATTTTTAAGTTGGCTTCTTTTAGTCGGTCGAATACTAGTTTTAAATTGATTATAGTACAAGTGGCAACCCTGAGAGATAAGTCTACTCTTAATAGTGTTCAGCCAAATAAAATAAAAAATAAGCAATTAATTGCAGCTAAATTTAATCAAAGTGCACTTTCTCGAGTCGTTAATCTGTGCTTTGCAAAATAAAATAAAATCAGTGAAAATCAGTGCTAAATAGTGTCGGGCGCGAGCGGTTAACCTATTCTTTTCAGTGGTATCAACACGTGCGGCTGAGTGGGGCACAAGCGCGCGCTTGTCTAAACGCGGTTTCGCGCCAACCAAAGTCAAATCAGTGTTGCCAACGATACCAAAAATAAAATCCACTTCGTAAAAGAGAATAAAGAATAACAATGCAGACAACCAGTGGAGGATCTAGCATCGCCACAAGTACGACCACAAGTATAACAACAACGACAACTCACAATTACTCACAAATTACCCCGACAATGACAACCCCAATAACCTCTCCGATGGAGTCAATCCAGCAGTGGCGTTCCGTCACTGAAAATAGTGATCTCCTCGGATTCGAGCGCCGCAACGGTGGTGCACCCACAGGATTACTAAGAGCTCCAAGCGGACCAAAAAATATGTTAGTAGCTTCACTAACTTCTAACCTTCAGGAGAATAAATCCCCACCAACATCAACAACGGAATCTAGATCAACCACCCGTCTTCCGAGTACCCCAAATAATATTCAGCTAGATTACAAACTGGTAAATAAGCGTAAAATCAAAAATAGAGAGCAAAACCAAAGAGCAACGGTACGACGTACTCACACTGTTAATTCACCAACCACAGAAATCAATAATTGTTTCCAAACACTAGAATCAGAAACAGAAGAAATTGAAATGGAATCCAACGAGCCACCTGCTAGTCAAGAAAACAATAACTCCGAGCGCCATATTGAGAATAAACCTCCACCAATATTTATTCCAGCCGTGAACAATATAAAAAATTTGCTCAACCTAATCAACGCATGTACTCAACTCGATAATTACGAGTATAAAATGACTCGAAATAATATGAAAATCCTACCCAAAGATGGTAAAACTTACTCACAAATAATCGGAGCCCTAAGAGATAAAATCGACTAACATTCGTATCAATTCAAATCAGAACGAGCATTCAGAGTAGTTTTAAGGAACGTTCATCATTCAGCTGACCAAGAAGAAATAAAAAATGTTCTAGAAAATAAAAATCATAAAATAAGACAGATAACAAATATACGACATCGGACTACAAAACAGCCGCTACCAATGTTCTTCGTAGACCTCGAACCTAATCCCAACAACAAAGAAATATACAATATAATCTGCTTATGCAATGCAATAGTAAAATTCGAACCACCACACAAGAATCGAAAAATAGTACAATGCAAAAAATGCCAAAGATATGGGCACTCTCAGAAGTACTGTAGTAGACCCGCTAGATGCGTCAAATGCGGGAACGATCACAATACAGCGGAATGCAAAAAACCAAAAGACACAGTAGCCACATGTGCACTATGTGAAGGAAACCACCCAGCTAATTACAAAGGCTGCCAAGTTTACAAAGAGATGCTCCAACGCAGATTCCAAACTCTGCGGAACAAACCACAAAACTCGCAACCAACATTCATTACTAATGAAGAAAATAACTATCCCCAAACCAATGTTACACGCTACCGCCAGCCACAAACTACATACTCCCAGACAACAGAAACTCGAGAAGAGCCAAGAAATAACAATAATTCCCCAAACGACCTCAAGGAAACGACAAACTTAATGATAACAGAAATGAGATTATTCATGAATCAACAAGCCAATCAAATGACAACATTAATGAACCTACTGTCCACTGTCATATCTAAATTAAAATAACGGAACTATTCCTAAAGATAGCTGTCTGGAATGCCAACGGCTTGGCTAACCAAAGCCTAGAAGTAAATGCCTTTATAAATACAAACATGCTCGACATCCTTTTAATCTCGGAAACTCATTTCACAGAGAGAAGCTACATAAAAATTCCCGGATACTCAGCATACAACACAAGACACCCCGACGGAACAGCTCATGGAGGTTCCGCTATTCTAATAAGAAACAACTTGGCACATTACGTTCTTCCAGAATACGAAACTGCAAAAATCCAAGCAACAACCATATCAGTCGAAACTTGGAACGGCCCAGTAAACATTGCAGCCATATACAGTCCGCCCAAACACAATCACTGAGGCAGAATACAGAGAATTCTTCCAAACCATGGGAAGAAGATATATAATAGGAGGTGACTTCAATGCGAAGCACCAAATGTGGGGGTCCAGGATAGCGAACACAAAAGGAAGAAATCTCAGAAAAGCCATTCAAAATGACCAACTAACATTCCTTTCAACTGGAGAACCCACTTACTGGCCCACAGACAGAAGAAGAACTCCAGACTTGACGGACTTCTTTGTAGTCAAAGGATTTCCGCAGGAGCATATGGAGATAAGTTCCAGCCTGGATCTGAACTCAGATCATTCCCCAATAATTGCCATATTCAGCTCAACTGTATTGCCTACTCACAAAGCACCAACTCTACATAATAATCAAACAAACTGGAAAGTCTTCAGAAGACAAAGAAGCAAAACGAGATTCTACCTACCCACATAAAAGAAACGATAGCAATCAAAAGGAGACTTAGAAGAGTATGGCAAAACACTAGACAACCAATAGACAGAACAAGATACAATGCTGCTGCAAGAAACCTAAAAGAATCGCTTAGTGAACTCCGTAACACTTACTTTAATGAATTCATCAAAGATTTAGCACCATCTGCAGCCACCGACTATTCACTGTGGAAAGCGACTCGAAGACTGAAAAGACACCAGACAACAGTGCCGCCCATAAGAACTCCCGGTGGAGATTGGGCCAAAAGCCCACAACAAAAGGCAAACACATTTGCCGATCACCTACAGTCAGTATTTCTGCCATTCCCTCCAAACGACAATATAAACGATGATGAAATCCATGCCTACCTGGAATCCACAATTCAAATGTCACCACCTATCCGACCAATCTCGCCCAAAGAAATCCGTCAATGCATAAACTATCTAAACCAAAAAAAGGCACCGGGATATGACCTTATTACAGTAAAAATTATTAGAGAATTACCTAGAAAAGGACTCATGATGCTAACTGCAATATTTAATGCCATCCTAAGGACTGGATACTTTCCAAAGTCCTGGAAAATAGCGCAAATCATTGTTATCCCAAAACCTGGAAAAGATTCGACGGAAACAAAATCATATAGACCAATTAGCCTACTACCAATCATGTCTAAACTTTTCGAAAAACTATTAAACAACCGAATAAAACCAATCCTTGAACGAGAAGAACTCATCCCCGAGCACTAATTCGGATTCAGGGAACAACATTCGACAATTGAACAGGTGCACAGAGTTGCAAAAGAAATAAGGGACAATCTGGAAAAAAAGGCTTACTGCTCGGCTGCGTTCCTAGACGTAAGCTACAAGATCAAGAGAGCATTACCCCACCAAATCTACCTGATATTAAAATCGTACCTAACAAACAGACAATTTCAAGTTAAGTTTGAAGGAAAACTGTCAACACTAAGGCCGATAGAATCAGGCGTTCCGCAAGGCAGCGTCCTGGGCCCGATATTATATACCATATTCACCTCGGATCTCCCTACAGACGAAAACTCCGTAACAGCAACATTTGCAGACGATACCGCAATTTTGGCAACCAACAAAGACCCTGAAGAAGCATCTAATCTCCTGCAAAGCAATCTAAATCAAATCCAGGACTGGTGCCAAAATGGAGAATTCAAATAAACGAAAATAAGTCAATCCACGTCACATTCACACTAAATGAAGATACATGTCCAAGTGTAACATTCAACGACTCAGAATTGCCCCAGGCAGACGAGGCAAAGTACCTGGGAGTACACCTAGACAGAAGACTGACTTGGACTAAGCACATCTGGGCTAAACGTAAACAACTGGGCATAAAAAGACAAAAAATGTACTGGCTCATCGGGCGAAAATCCCAGTTATCAATAACTAATAAAGTGCTGCTATATAAGACCATATTAAAACCAGTCTGGACATATGGTATCCAGCTCTGGGGAACTGCATCCAACTCCAACATAGAAATACTACAAAGGTTTCAGTCAACAACATTAAGGATGATGGTAGATGCACCGTGGTATGTAACCAAAAAAACTCTACATAACGATCTACAAATACCAACAATCAAAGAAGAGATAAGAAGAATCAGCCAAACTTACCAAAAACGACTGGACTATCACCCAAATTTGCTAGCTATAAACTTACTAGATAACTCCAGGACAGAGAGAGCATCGCCTAAAAAGGCACAACATATTAGATCTACCACATAGAACATGAAAGCAAGAAAGCAGTCAAAATATGGAAAAACATAAATAACACATGAATGGAACGTCAATGGACAACCCATTCTTCAAGACAACAACTTCAGAAGTTTAGTTTATAGTCCAAGGAGACAGATTACTAAAAACCACAGGAAGAGAAAATAAAAAAAAATTGATTATATGTTCGTCTAGGCTTGTGCTACAAATAATTATATCGTCGAAAAATACTAAGCAAATTTTGTTAGTTAACCCTCTCGAAACATTGTCCATGACACGTTAAAAAGTCGCGGGTGCGTTCTTTAGCCCGAAAGGCATTCGTAAGAACTCGTAATGTCTGTCTTCCGTGCAGAAAGCTGTCTTAGGTATGTCATTCTTGTCCATTTCAATTTGGTGGTAACCCGACGCGAGGTCCAGGGTGGTAAAATATAGACATCGTCCGAGTTTGTCCAGCAAGTCAGTAATGTTAGGTATGGGATATTTATCTCCGATGGTATTTTCATTTAGTTTGCGATAGTCAATGACTACTCGCCATTTTTGTTTGCCCGATGCGTTTAGCTTTTTGGGGACAACCCAAATCGGGGAAGACCATGGTGAATTAGAAGGTCGTATTATTTTTTGGTTAAGCATTTTATTTACTTGGGACCTAACTTCCTCTCTGTGAATATGGGGGTATCGGTATGATTTCGTATAAATGGGTACTTCATCTTTTGTTCTGATTTTATGTTTTACTTGATTACTAAAAGATAGATTTTGATTTTCTAAGTAAAAAATATTCGAGTATTGTTTAATTAATTTTGAAATTGCAATTTCTTCTTCTTTGTTCAAATGATCAGTTCTAATTTTTGATTCATCGAATTTAATTTTTTCTGTTTGTGTGAGGTTTATATTTGAGTCTGCATTCATTGTATACATTTCGTAATTGTCTAACGCTTCTACTATAATTGGAATTTTCAACTGATATTTAACTTCGCTCTCTGACAAGTTAATAATTGTACACATAGCTTCATAGATTTTTGCTACAGTAGCACATTCAGGAATTAATAAATTTTTTGTTCTGATATTTGGAACTAGAATCCTTTACTGTGTCGATTGAAATTTTTAATTTTTTCATATTTTCCATGCCAAGTAGTAAATCGAATTGATTATGAAATTTAAAAAGATAATATTTTAACACTGGTTTTGGATTGTCTTTGAGATTAAACACGTTTGAGATAGGAATGTGTGTACTGTATTTCTCGGTAGATGAACCGTATGCAGTTGTAATTTGAAACGGGTCTTCACTGATAGCGTGTTTGTAGTGTTTGAATGCAATGTCGGGATTTACAAATGATTTCGTGCTTCCAGTGCCTATTAAAATTTTTAAATTATTTTCTGGAATTACAATGAATGGTAGCTTGCTTTGGTTATTTGTTAAATTCATTAATTGGAAGTATGAAGTATTTGATCCGAGGCCATTTCGTCTAAAAAAGAATGTTCGTTTTGATCTGATGCGTTTGTTTCATTTGTAATTTCTGGGTTATCATCGAGTGGGTATTCATTCATCGTATAATCTTGTGTCTCTCGTTGATCTATGTTATAAAGTTGTTCCGGGGTTTTTTTTTGGAAAGAATTGTCTATTTTGACTTATGAAATTTTATCTTTGAGTGGAAGGTCCGGGTCTTGGAGCATTAAATTGTGTGTTTCGTGTGGATATGCTCTTTTGTGTAGGTCTGGGGAGAGGTTGATTAGTATTTGTAATCATTGTAGGAAAGTTAGTTCTACGCTGCGCTGTTTGTTGGTTATTAAAATATGTCGGCGGTTTATTAAACGTGTAGTTAGTGTTCTGTGTTACACTTGTTAGTTGGAAAGGCCTGTTATTTTTAAAATTTTGATTATTTTGTTTTTGAAATGGTTTTTGAATAGGCATTACATTTTTAGATGGTTTGGAATGATTTTCGAATTGAAAGTCATTAGTAAGCATACTCAGAGCAGCGTTTAGGTCAGCAGGTTTCTTTGCTTTCATGAGTTGCCCTATTGGCTCTTTTAAACCTTTTCATAAAATTCTGAGGGCGTAATTTCTAAAGAAATCGGTCATTATTGCTTCAGTAGCCGGGTGATTTGTTACTACATACGATACTTGTAAATTTAAAATATGTTGTATTTTATTATAAAATTCGAATACCGTATCGTTCGCGCCTTGTTTTAGTTCGGTTATTTCTATTGTTAATGTGAAACAATCTCTTTTGTCCGCATACGTATCTATAAGTGAAGTTTTTAAGTTTTCCCATGTTTTGACGGAACAACTAGAAATATTTATCGCTGCTACACCTTTTATTTTAGCTAATATTGTACTCATTAAATATTCATTTTGAAATTCTTGTGGATCTGCTTGATTATAAAATCGTTTTACTAATTTTTCACAGATTTCGATAAATCTTGGTAAAAGTTCTCTTTCACCGAAGAATTCTGGCACCATATCCAGATATTCTTTTTTTAAGACTGGGGTTGCCATGTTTAATATAGGTTGCCTTAGTATAATTGAAGGATTATTTAAGGTGTTTGGATTTAAATTAAGATCGTCAAGATCTGATTCAGATTCAGAATTTGAGCTTTCGCTTGAATTTATTATTACGTTTAGACCTCGAAATGACATGTGGTACTTACAGTAGCAGTATCAGTGACGGTCTCATATTCGTTGAAATCGCTTGATGAGTTCCTGGAACAGTAGTCTTGTCTAGCTCGGGTGCAGGTGCCTCTGGAATAGGAGATGCCGTCCAGCTGATCGACGCTGCAAGGTTGACGTTCTCGTTGACTGATTTGCACTCAGCACAGTGAGGACGCTCAGAAACTTTAGTTAATTTGTTTTATGTTAGTATTTTAAGATGCGTGTTAGTTAGTTATATACTTTAACTCATTACGCGCACGAAGTGTTATTTTCGTTAACACAAATAAATCACAAAGGTGAACCAAATTACTTTCACTAATTCTGAACTAAGACTAACTTAAAACATACAATAATATTTCATGGCTAAACTACAACTACGTATAATGTAATATGATAATTCTACATAAAGTCACGTTCTTAAATATTAACTGTCTATGTCAGCACTATTCCACTCTATAACTTATATATATATATATATATATATATATATATATATATATATATATATATATATATATATATATATATATATATATATATATATATATATATAATTTTGTCACAATAATTGACATGTAGGAAGTATTACAGAAAATAAAAGTATATTTCTATTTATAATTCATATTTATTCTATTGTAATGAACTGGGAAGTTGAAGTGTTGTGTTGTGTATCGCTGTTGAAGAAAAGTGAAAGATAGCCTAATATACTACAAATAAAAACTTGTAAAGTGATAAATAGAGTGCATTACAGGTGAATACAACTAACTTGCGTAAATAAAACCAGCTAAACTAAAGTGCAAGCGCTACAAGAGTCCTAAATCAAAGCTAATCAGCTTTTTAGGTTAGAACTGTAACCAGCAAATAAAGCGCCAATCCAGGGCTTGAACAGTAGAATTATCAATGAAAAGACCAACAAAAGTGAAAAGCAATCGATACCACTTATATTTTGCATGTACTAATCAAGATATTAAACTAAATAACAAGAGTTAAATTTTGACATTTATAGGGAACATTTTCAGTGATCTAAAATAGTGATCTAAAAACTAGTACGTTCTAAAACCTTTCGATCTAAACAAGATATTAAACTAAATAATCAGAGTTAA
The DNA here is from genome assembly GCA_947425015.1 of Pterostichus niger. Lineage (NCBI taxonomy): Eukaryota > Metazoa > Arthropoda > Insecta > Coleoptera > Carabidae > Pterostichus > Pterostichus niger. The sequence goes on from OX380350.1 coordinate 16,160,505, forward strand.
ATTTTGATAGCTATAGGGAACATTTTCAGTGATCTAAAATAGTGATCTAAAAACTCCTACGTTCTAAAACTTTTTGATATAAATTCGGATTAAAATCCTTGCTTGACAGAGAACATTTTACGAACCCTAAAACAAAGTCTAAATTCTTTATGATCTAAAACCCTCGATCTAAACCTAAATTCGTCTGTGGCAGTGTCGGGGAACATCTTTCCGGACTCTAAAATAAAATTCCAAAAACAAAAATACTAAAATATATCGGGACTAAAATTTAAAAATCTATATCGAGCAAGATAAATCTGGTTGCCTACCCACGATAAACATGAGTGACACACAGAAAATACTCGATGCTATCGCAGGCTTACAGATAGGAATGAATGATATAAAATCCGAAATATCCAGTTTAAAAGAAGACATAAATATCAAACAAGCAGAAACAAAAACTACACTATCAGACCACGAAGAAAAAATCAAAGAACTAAACATTCAATTGAAAATCCAGGACAGAAACAAGAGAGAAAAAAATATCATAGTCTATGGCTTACAAGAAAAGGAAAATAATGTAAAAGAACTAGAAATACTGTGCTTGGACTTCCTCAACACTACTATGGGGGTACAAACTACAATTAACGAGATAGATAATATCTACAGAATCGGAAAACCAGAAAACCTTAAAATAAGACCTGTAATGATAAAGTTTATAGCACGCAGGAAAGTGATACAAACACTCTCCAACCGGGGAAACTTACGAGGAACTAAAATATCAATATCCGAGGATTTCCCAAAGGAAATAGTGCAAGAAAGAAAACAACTAATCCCATTAATGAAAGAATTAAGAAAAGAAGGAAAACTGGCAGTAATTAAATACGATAGCCTGTACGTAAATAACATCAAAATAACAAAAGAAGAAACAAATATCATGTACCAAGACAGAAACTCCAAGAAGAGAATACACTCGGAAGAGATAGAAGAAAATAATGAAGAAATTCAAGGCGCTTCTCAAGTAAACAGAGCTGACTCCGATACATTACTAACAGCCGATGACACAACAAACAATACACAGGAAAAGAAAAAGATAAAGCAACGCATGGGAAGAGAGATGAAAACTAAAATAGCACAGACAGGAAATACAGCAAGTGCGTCAACCAAGCCTATACATGAATATATGCAAAGACCACGAACAAACAGCTATGACGATAGACCAATCAGAGGTGAACAACAGTCATAGCAATCAAATAACAGCGATACAGATTATTCGGCGACGACACTGCAAAGAAAATTGTACATGAATAATAAGCCTCTTCCCAATAAATTAAGAAACAATAGCAAAAATCAAAAGTCAAAACATAATAATTTGAATCTCCCAAAACGACTGGTCACCGAGGGAGATTACGACCCTCCACCCCCCATTGTTACACAAAATAAAGAAAAAATGCATACAAAGAAAAAAGAAAAAACTATATACGTATCAACTTTAAACACACGCTCACTAATGTCAGACGACCGTCTAATCGAACTAGAAGAATCACTTACCAATATAAACTGGGATATAGTTGGACTAAGCGAAGTAAGAAGACAAGGAGAAATGATTATACAGAGAAAAAATGGTAACATTCTCTACTTCAGTGGCACAACAAAAGGTCAATGTGGCGTAGGATTCTACATTAAAAAAAAATGGAAGAACTGTATAAAAGAAATACGAAGCGCAAATGAACGAATAGCAGTATTAAAACTAAAAATAGGTACGGCTTTCAACATAGACATAATACAAGTCTATTTTCCTACGGCTAATGCAACAGAAGATGAAATACAAAACTTCTATCAAATACTCAACGAAACCATAAATACATGTAGAGCAAAATACAGATTAGTAATTGGAGATTTTAATTGCAAGATTGGACAACGGAAACAAGGAGAGGAAAAAATCTGTGGACCTCATGGATTTCAGAAACGAAACAACAGGGGAGAAAAGTTAATACATTTCGCTGCCCAAAATAGACTCAAAATCGCAAATACTTTTTTCAAAAAAAAACCACATCACCAATGGACCTGGCTATCACCAAACGGCAGAACATGTAACCAAATAGATTACATACTCACCAATGATATGAGAATAGTTACAGACACGAAAGTAATCCAGGGACTAAATTTCTACACGGATCACAAAATGGTAAGAAGTACACTAAAACTAAGTAGACCGCTAGCATTTAAAAAAGATAGCAACTGCACACCAACCAAATCTACCATAATAAATGAAACATTATATATACGAACACTAACAGATAAATTAGAAACAATGAGCAGCCATACTTATGAGGACGCACAAAGAAAGTACGAGGAGCTAGTTGAGAGCGTAAAATACGCTGCAATATCAGCAGGGACTACAAGGACTACAGAAAAATGGAACAGTATAACAGAACCCACCAGGAAATTAATAAAAAATAGAGAAATGCTAAAGTTAAAAACTAATAAGACAGAAATAGAAAAAATAGAATATGCAGAAACTAACAAACTAGTCAAAAGAAAAATAAGAGATGACATAAGGCAAAATAACACGAAAATTATCCAAGATCTTCTGGAATCCAGCGGATCAACAAGAAAGATAGCACGGGAATCTACGATGGGTACAAGTTGGATCCTTGGTATAAAAAACGAACAAGGAATAATCACACACGATAGAACCGAAATAAACAATATTGCCACAACTTACTACAAAAAACTATATTCATCATCGCTAACCGAGAGACAGAGAAAACAACACGAAATAGATCTAACCGTGGAAGAGGCTATATTACCTATCCTAGAAGGAGAAGTGGAAAAAACAATCAAGGATCTAAAAAACGAAAAGAGTCCAGGAGAAGATCAAATTACAGCCGAACTATTAAAAATGGGTGTAGATGTTCTCACCCGCCCCCTAACAAATATCTTTAACGAAATGCTTCAAACACAAGAAATCCCAGAAAGCTGGACTTCCTCAACCATAATATTGCTTCATAAAAAGGGCCCAAAAACAGACATATCAAACTACAGACCGATAAGCTTACTATCGACCATATATAAAGTCTTTATAACCATAATCCTTAGGAGACTAACACCAAAGCTGGATGAAAATCAGCCAATAGAACAAGCTGGCTTCAGAAAACACTACAGCACTACAGATCACCTACAAACTATAAATCAATTAGTAGAAAAATTCACGGAATATAATATGCCGCTTTACATGGCGTTCGTGGACTATACGAAGGCATTTGATACAGTTGAACACTCATATATGATAAAGGCGTCGAAAGAACAAGGGATAGACAGCAACTACATATCCCTAATTAAAAACATTTACGAAAGAAGCACAGCATCAATAAAAACAGAAATATCTGGCCATAAATTTCCGATAAAACGGGGAGTAAAACAGGGCGACCCACTGTCCCCTAAAATATTCAACTGCATCCTGGAATCGATATTCAGAAACATCGATTGGGGAGAAGTAGGGATCGATATAAATGGGAGAAACCTCACCAATTTACGCTTTGCGGACGACATAGTACTACTAGCTCACTCTAAAGAGAACCTTGAACATATGCTGTCACTACTACACTCAACGGGACACCAAGCAGGTCTCCAAATAAACTTCGCAAAAACAAAAATCCTCACGAACAGACTACAAGAGGAAATAAACATTGAAGGAAAAAAAATAGACTACGTAAACGAATTCATCTACTTAGGACAAATTATAGCGTTCAAGGATAAACACAAACTAGAGATAGAAAGAAGAATAAAGAATACTTATAAGAAATACTGGTCGCTAAAATTCTTAAGACAAAATGATATACCTTTAAGCCTAAAAAGGAAAATCACAAATTCCTGCTTACTACCCGTACTCACATACGGCTCGCAAACCTGGGCTCTGACAAAAACACAAGCCAACAGCCTAAGAATATGTCAACGAAACATAGAAAGAAAACTTTTAACTATAACAAGAAGGGATAGAATAAGAAATATAGAAATAAGAGCAAGAACACAAATAACAGATGTGATACAATTCGCAAAAATCCAGAAATGGAAATGGGCAGGACATATGATGCGGACAAACGACAACCGGTGGAGCAGGAGCTGTACGGATTGGATCCCATTGCACAAGAAAAGAAGTAGAGGACGCAAATTAAAACGATGGAGGGACGACCTACACTCTTTCGACAAATATTGGCCAACCAATACAACAGATCGGGAAACCTGGAGAACAATGGGGGAGGCCTTTGCCCAGCAGTGGGATGTGTAGGCACAAATCATCATCATCATCATCATTTATTCTATTGAGTGTATAAATGCAAGGTACAGTAAATTATACATTAAGAACAGATAATTGTTGCATCTTCGGCGGTCTATTTCTAAAGATGGTGCTCAGCCATTGCAGATCTCTATAAGTGACGCAATTAATTGATAACTATTTTAGATTAACTTTTAATTATTTTGCGATATCAAAGTTCATCATGAGAGTTAGAAGTGAATACATCATTCTTGAAACCTGTCATAAAGTAATCATTCATTTTCTAAATTTTATTTTTTAATATTTTTCTACTTTCTTTACATTAGTAAACGTATCCAAACATAAGATTATCAGTCCTCCTATAGTAATATTCACAAACTTATGTGACCTTAAAATTATTAACAGTAAACTAAGTCGCACATTCTTTACAGGAATGTCTTCCCATTTACAAAAGTAAGCTGCCTCAGCCACTGCTAGTGTCTGTAAAAAATACGAGTAAAATTGTGTCTTGGAATGTACAAGAATATTTACTTCATCTTGAATTAGTTGTCCCATAAAACAGTAAATAAATAATTGGCTGTTAATAACGATAAATACAAGACAGTAATTAATTTTTCTACTTCTGCAAGGAAATGGTTATTTACATGTCGAAAGGTTCATTAGCTACAACTTTAATTTGAAATATTTTTCTCTCAAATTACTTTTTCTACGATTGCTATGAAAAGTTGCCAATTACGCTCTCATTTGTCATCGTAAAGTTGAAGTTTTCTGTGGAACAATCGAAAAATATCTTTGTTTTCAATGGTAACGCGCAAAAAATATTTTACCTAATTCCGTTATGAAAAATCCAGTTTTACAACAATTTTTGAGGTTATGAAATGTCAATTTTTTCATAACTGTCATTCCAGAGTCATTCTTTACATAACTAGTTACGTAATGTATGTTGATAGTTTTGAATTTACTCAAAAATATTTGCAAATAACGGAAAAAAAACTATTTATTAAAATTTTTAGGATTGATATACATTTAATAATTTTTCTGCTATTAAACAGTTCACTGGCAAATTAGCAGATTCTTCGATATTAGAAGGAAGGTCTGTCTCGGATTCAGAACTCATTTTCAATGATGACATAAGCTTTAAATTTAAACATTTTATTCATTTATTTTCACGGCAACGCTTTGGTAAATTTTTAAATATACTGAGCTGTCATAAATCTAGAATTTTATATATTTTAAACATTATTTTAGGGGAATTAGATAAAATTTTGTACGTAATACGTTATGAAAACGTGATATTGTTTCACTAACATATTTTGCAAAACTCTCTTCGCTCGTTTTGGCAAATATTATGTTCGTCAGACAATATCAACCTTTTCATAACTGGTTACGTAAATAACTATTAAATGCGCGGTTATTACAATAGTTACCAAGGATACAAACAAAACAGAAACTTGTTATATTGACAATTGACAGAACGAATTTATTTTCAGTACATGTACGTATTTTAATAATTTTAAGATGCAATAGTAGAAAAATGATGTGTGTATCACGAGAGTAAAGTGTATTCGGCTCGCGCTGCAAATAACGGGGCTCGAGTAACAAAGAATCACTTTACGCTCTTAACACAAATAATTATAGTTCAAATTGAGAGCATGATATTGTACTTACAAGTCCATTTCTATCATTGCATAGTACATTGAAAGTACTGATATTACTATGATTGAACCAGCTACATGCAGAAGATGTGTTGAAAATATTTCTTCAATTGTTTTGAAATAACTAAAACGAACAGAATTTAGTGAATTTAAATTGAAGGGATTTTAAGGAACAAAACAAGAGACGAGCGCCTATGAAAAGATATATTGTAGCGTCCCGCGCTCACTGGTGGCGCTACGGTAGAAGAGGACAGGAAAAAGAGTTGATTGAGTGTTGCTCTCTGGATAGTGTGGTCGTGTTCATAAGTGACGGATCGTTAGAGGCAAAGTAAAGACGGTGTAAGTGTTAAAGACGTTAGTATAAACTGTATTGTTATAAAGTACATAATAGTAATAATGTAATAAACAAATAAAGGCTGGCTACGTTACATTGGTGACAGCGGTGGGATTCTAACCTGTAAGGTGTCGGACGGGAATATAGTGGTACCGTTTTACGAAAATGTGTCCACATGATAATTTATTAAAAATACCGCGTAAAGAAGTGTTTATAGTGCCGAAGTAACTGAATACTGAAACATGGTGGATATACAAATGCCTAAATTTTCCACGGGCGATTGGAACAAGTGGATAGAGACATATGATGCGTTTACTTTATTAAAAGACTAGGACGAGAATAAAAAGTTAACCGCATTGTCATTCTACTTACAGGGGTCTGCGAAACAAACATTCGAATGTTTGACGGCTGTTCAGAAGATCGACTGGCTGACTGTGTGCGCAAACTTGCGTCAACTATTTGCGACCGAAGCAGACGACGCTGAAACCCGTTTTCGCAATTGTCGGCAAGAGCCGGGCGAAACTTTAGCTATGTTTGCGACAGTACTATGGTGCTTGGTTAATAAGGCGTTCGTAGATTTCAGTGCGGCTACAAAGGAAAAACTTTTAATACGTCAATTAATGTTGGGAATCGAGCCACATGTTGCTGTCATAGCTACTTTAACTGCTGCATTGGCGGATGCGCAGGCGGCACTACAAGTGAATAAAATGCTGAATGACATCCGTCATCAGCCGCAGCCGCAACCAGTTGGTAAAGCTGCTACAACAGACGCAGCAGTTGTTTGCTCGGCTGAATTCCGCGGTCAGTCAGAATTGGACTCCTTGCGGAAGATGGTGGAGGCATTGGCAGTCTCGGTAGAAGAATTGAGTAAGTCGGCACTACTAATGGAAATTCGATAGGATGCCGTAGCATCACTGCAATCAAATGTTCGTTGGCGGGATCCGACCCCACCACGAGGTGCGTATGGACCTATAGCGGAACAAGGTATACCGCGGCGACGGGAACGCTCTTCGCCTCCGGGTGGCAATAGCGCGAACGGTAATTATATATGAAAATACAATTGTTATTATTATTCAACTTTTTTGAAGGTTAATACATTCATTTAAATGACTGTTCATTGTATTATACGTATTTTATTTCCTAATTAACAATAATAGCAACTTCATGCATTTAAATGATGATTATTTTTTAAATAATTAATTTTGAGATTTATATTTACCACACAATTTTATTTATTGTGTTGTGTAAACCGCTCCGCGCCCACAACGCCATCTACTCCGTTCTTAAAAAAAATGGACTATAGATATGAAACCAAAATGGGGGACGGTTTCGGACTATGTGTGAATCAGTGTGATAAGACATCCGGCTATCGTGTGGTAGTATGTGTCGCATAATACCTGAACTATTGCGTGCGTACCATGATGAGGCTGCTACGGGTGCCCATCTAGGTGTTACTAAAACTTTGGCTAAACTGACAGATCGGTACTTTTGGAGTGGCATGAAAAGCGACGTGGAACGGTGGTGTCGTGAATGTGAAGCTTGTAATCGTCGTAAAGCTCTTTTGCCGGGACCTAAGGCACCATTACAAATTCAAATGTCTACACGGCCACTTGAGAGGGTGGCAATAGACTTACTCAGACCGTTACCCAGGACGAACCGTGTATATTGCGGTAGTGAGCGATTATTTCACAAAGTGGACGGAAGCGTATTCACTGCCGGACAAAACAGCAAGTACTGTTGCTCGCGTGTTCGTAGATGAGTTTGTATGTAGATACGGGGCCCCAGAGACATTGCATTCGGATCAAGGGAAATAATTCGAGGCGGGAGTGTACCAAGAAATGTGCCGGCTGTTTAACATAACTAAGACTCGAACGATCCCATACCATCCGCAATCCGATGGGATGGTCGAGCGGATTAACCGCACACTATTGACCATGCTTTCACATTATGCCGGGTAACGACAACGTACGTGGGACGAGGGCCTTCCGCACGTCATGATGGCGTACCGAAAAAGTAAACACGACAGCACCAAACATTCTCCGTTTTCATTAATGTTTGGTCGGGAAGTGCGACTGCCGGCCGATTTGCAATACGGTCTTTCCCCGGGTACTGAATATCATTCCGAAGAGAAGTATCTGCAGAAACTCCGTGCTTTGTTAGACGAGGCACATGAAACTGGTAGAGGTCACTTGCAAGCGTCCCACCAACGACGAAAGGAATATTACGATAGGAATATTCACCAGCCAATCTATCAAATTGGCGACCTGGTATGGCTTCACCAGCCAACGCCTAGAAAAGGTGAGAGCCCTAAACTACATCGTCCATGGACCGGGCCCTATCGAGTTCTCAAAAGTATTAAACGTCTTGTTGTGCATGCAGACCGAATGAAACCCTGCATTATATACCAAGCCCCGATCAGGCCAGACAGGAATAACGGGCGAGCCGACGTTCGGGACGACCCAGTAAGCCCGGCGTAATATATACTGGAGACCTTTTTACCGCACCACAACAATGCGCGTTAGCACATTGCGTTTTCGCGATTTACGGATGGGAGCAGAAATCGCCTTAGATTTCAAGGCGCAGTTCGGGGGGTTGTCCGAATTGAGGTCCCAAAAGGCACAAGTGGAGGAAGTTGCGATACTGCGGCATCGTGGTCGATTAATATTCTACTTGGTGACGAAACATCGGAGTTACCATAAGCCTACGTACGCGACTTTGCGGTGATGTTTATATTCTATGAAACAGAAGTTGATGAGGCGGGTATTACGCAGCTAGCAATCCCTATGATTGGTTGTGGTTTGGACGAGCTGCAAGAAGACAGAGTAAAAGATCTACTTCATGAAGTATTTGAAGACACGAATGTGGAGGTTCGTATCTATCGTGAACTGCAGATGCCTAAAATACGACGGGAATCGGCACGGCCTATCACGAATAACTATCCTATCCAGTCCGCCGATTTTCGACCAGCGGGAGGTCTCCGCCTTGTTCAGGATCGGGTGGTTCTCGTCTTGGGAGTCCAGCAAGTACCATACGACAGCGAGATAGACGCAGCCGAACGTTCTTCAGTGGCATCAGAGTACACCGACGCCGAGTATGACCTACCGGCTATTTAAACAGTCTTGAAACCTGATTTGGCTGGCCTTTCTCCGCCGCAGGAAGTTGCGGATCCTGTAGGAAGGCAAGAGCATGATGCCCCATCGATGGGCTTGGACCACGATCAGGGTTATCCTGAAGCTGGGAGTAGAGGATCAGATGTTCATGGAACCGAGGATAATAAAGGTTCGGTGACGGAACTGTCTTTATGTCTGTCGACGGTCGAACGACAAATTCGAGTGTTGCCACCACGGAGAGCTCGAAAGGAGGCTCTATAAAAGATTCGTAAACTTTCAGGAGGAAGGGCGATGTAGCGTCCCGCGCTCTCAGGTGGCGCTACGGTAAAGGAGGACAGGGATAAGAGTTAGTTGAGTGTTGCTCTCGGGGTAGTGTGGTCGTGTTCATAAGTGACGGATCGTTAGAGGCAAAGTAAAGACGGTGTAAGTGTTAAAGACGTTAGTATAAACTGTATTTTTATAAAGTACATAATAATAAAAATGTAATAAACAAATAAAGGCTGGCTACGTTACAATATGAACATTAAATACTTACTCAAAAATTAAGTTGTGCTGGTCGACACAAGCAACAATCTCTCTCATGTTCTGCTATACAGTATTTTTACTATTTAACGCCATCAACTTGCTAAATGCTAAAAAATCTAACAGAAAACGCTATAGAACATCTACTTCAAATATATAATACAATATGGACAAAAAATACCTACCCAAAGGCATGGAAGGAAGTGTACATAATCCCAATAATAAAACCAGGAAAAAACAAAATAGACCCAAACCACTACCGACCAATTTCCCTGGCAAACACACTTAGCAAAGTCCTACAGAAAATCATAAACCAAAGGTTAGTCTGGTTCCTAGAAGCAAACAATATTTTGAACACCGCACAAAGTGGCTTCAGACACAATAGATCAACTCAAGACCAAATAATATCAATAAACACCGAAATAGAATACGCATTTTATAACAAACAACACCTAGTGGCAATCTTCATAGACTTACAGAAAGCGTATGACAGCACTTGGAAACACCACATCATAAAAAATATGGCACTTCACGGACTAAAAGGCAACATACTATTATACACAAAAAAACTTCCTTAAAGACCGAACATTCCGAGTTAAAGCCAACGGATGCCTGTCAGATCCAAAATCACAAACTAATGGAATACCACAAGGAGAAATCTTAAGTGTAACCCTATTTCTACTAGCAATAAATGACATAACAAGAACCATACTACCACAAATCAAAATCTCACTATTCGCAGATGACATTGTCATATACTACAAGACCAAAGACTTAAACACCATCAAACAAAAACTCCAGCAGACAATCAACAACCTAGAAGAATGGAGCAACCAAACAGGCTTCACATTCTCACAAACGAAAACCAAATGTATACACTTCTGCAAAAAAAGGAAAGCCCACTCCAATCCGAAACTCACAATAAATCAAACGGAATTACAATACATGGACAACTTTAAATTCCTAGGAGTTACCCTCAACAAAAAACTAAACTGGACACCGCACCTACAGAATCTAAAAAAGGAATGTAATCAGCGGCTTAACTTACTAAAAACTCTAAAACATTATAAATGGGAAGCCCAAAAAGAAACGATCATAAAACTATACAGAACACTCATTAGAGCAAAAATAGACTATGGATGCATGGCATACGCAACCACCTGCAAAACTAACTTAGATAACATCGACAGAATCACTAATCAAGCTATGAGGATAGCATCTGGAGCATACCGAACAAGCCCAGTAAAGTCCCTACTCATTGAAACAGGAGAAACCCCAATGAGGTACAGAAGAATGCAAATAGCCCTCTCCTACTTATTAAAATTAACCCAAAACCCAAACAACCCAGCCTTCAGACAGATATTCAATAACCAACAGAATAAAAAACGATATCCCAACCCACCACTTCATAAACTCTTCCCTCCAAATACTTAACCTAAGTATACCCAACCCAACGCCTTCCACATATAGTAATACCCCACCCTGGAACTTTAACCAACCCCAATACAACCTAGAACTCCTACACTTCCCAAAGACAGAAACCCTTCCCATAATATATCAAAACGAATTTAACAAGATCAAAAGTAATCATCAAGACACAACATTTATGTACACCGACGGATCCAAAATAGGAAGCAACACCGGAGCAGCCATAGTAACAGAAGAAAACACATATAAATTCAGACTACCAGATAATATAAGCAGCTACACAGCAGAACTATTCGCAATGAAAGAAGCAATCAAACTCTACAACACCCTCACCAGAACAAACACAAACCTAGCAATATGCAGCGATTCAATTAGCAACCTGCAAAAAATAAAACACAAATACCCAGACGATCAAATCAATCAAGAAATACAGGAACAAATACACCTAGCAGAAAAAAATGGAACAAACGTTACCTTCATTTGGATCCCCTCCCATATAGGAATAAAAGGAAATGAGGAAGCGGACATAGCTGCTAAAGAGGCAACAAAAAACACACCTATAAACATAAAAACACCAATGTGGGATAACAAAAACCAACTAAAAGATAAAATTAAAAACAAATGGCAAGACGACTGGAGAAGTGAGAGTAACAACAAAGTAAGAGAAATAAAAGAAGACACAAAAAATTGGGAAGTAAATAGAACAAGAAGAGAACAGATAATAATCTCCAGACTGAGAATTGGGCACACCAAGGCCACGCACCAACACATCTTAGACAAATCTGAACCACCCTCTTGCTGCAACAACCCCCCCACAGTAAAACACATACTACTAGACTGCTCAAAACATACACAAATTAGACATAAATATTGCATACCAAACACCATAAAAGAAACTCTTAACAACACATCACAATCCATACAAAATGTACTAAACTACTTAAAAGACACAAACTACATAAACAAAACAAAATAACCATGTAAAACAATACAAACTGTAAATTATAATGTATAGTCCTAATAGCCTAGATGCTGAAGGACTTTAACTAAATAAAAAAATAAAAAATAAATAAAAGTGATAAAGTCTATAACATGAAGACACTTAGTATAAGAAATTCAAGCTAATAGCATAATTTAAATAGGTTTTTTTTTAAATATTAATTATAAAACAGCAGACAGCTACTCGATGTCAATGAATTTTATAACTAAATAAAATAGTAAAAATAACAAAAGATTGTCCACCAATCTTGTGACGAAGTCATTGATGCTGAGGAGTCCGTCTAGCGCTTCTTGGACAATGGCACTCAAATTACGTGTTGTAGAAATCCTAGTACACAAATATCACTTTGGTAAAAAGAAACAGGAATCAAAAGAAGTATAGGTTGAAAAATTGTAAATAAAATTTTGGAGTAGCAGAAAAAAACACGTCTAATCACGGCAACGCATTTACCATTTATAATAATAGTACAAGAGCTTTTGGGAAAGGAAGGAAGATTGCAAGTAAATAAAATAAAATACGAGACGAATAAATTAATTAAGATATAATAATAATAATTGTATTTGTAAAAAGCTTTGCTTATAATATATATAATAAGCATTAATTAAGATATTATTATATGTATTTCGATTTGTTTGATAATTATTTCAAGCAATAAATTTGTTAACTAATATAAATATATATAAATAAATAAATATATCATCACGCCTTTTACCCATAGATGGATGTAGCACTCTGCTTTAAGCAGATCTCGGTAAGTGATATATTTGTTTGCGTGAAGTGCAGTTACCAGCCGTAAAATCACGGCCTCCAAAGATGTTAGTGGAGGAGCCACATGGGTATATTTAATTTAGTAAAAATTGTTTGTCGGCTGTGGGGATCAAACCAAGGTTCTCAAGATCCACAGGCCGACTAAATTTGTTAACTAATATTCAATATTAAAATGAACTGGAAACCGCAATTCACATGCATAAATATGTCACTTATTGAAATCTACATCCGGAGAGTAATGTAAGCAGTCTAAGCCTAATGATATATTTATTTTATTTCTAAAATAAACTAATTGTTGAGACGCTACCAACTAACTTTAGGTTTAGTTATATTTCTCGCTGTTAAATTATTGTAAAACGCACTTGTATTGTAACTCGCTTTCGCTGTGCCAGTGACCCTGACGCAATTGCTGAAGCTTGCACTCAATACGAGCAACTATCAGAACGTGTTCAGGAATATGAAACCCATCATGTTCAAATCATGATGCACAAAGACAACGCTACCAAACGAGATGACCTCCTTATTGAATACGATGATTTTCAAACCGCTGTTCGTAAAATAAAAACAATATTTAAAAAACCACCCTTCTGTATTTCGGGAGATTCGTCCCAATCAGATGTTCTGAACACTGGTTTCACATCACAAGTATCTTCGCAATCACAATGCTTCGCTAGACTCCCTAAACTAGACATACCTAGTTTCGCTGGTGAAATTGCAAACTGGAATTCATTTTATGATCTATTTAACAGTTCTATTCATAATAATGACACCTTACAATCCGCCCAAAAATTTCAGTATTTGAAATCACTCTTGAAAGGAGAACCCCTGGCACTTGTGAAAAACCTGTCACTGACTGATGACAACTACGCGATTGCTCGAAAACTCCTAGAAGGTCGCTACGCTCATAAAAGACTGATATCGTCACATAATCTTCAAATGCTGATAGATTTGCCCAAACCAATCCCGCTAAACTATAAAACCGCAACTACATTCGTTTCTTCCATTCATGAGCACACCGAAGCTTTAAAATCTAATAACGAACCTGTAGACGCATGGAGCTCACTGATCACATTTATTTTAGCCTCAAAACTAGATACAGAAACTCGAAATGACTTTGAACGTACTCTAGGCAAAGACAACTTGCCAACTCTTGATGAACTATTATCGTTTTTAAACAGTTTTGCACAATCCCAGCAATGGCAAAGTGTCCACAATACTCGCGCTGTTCCGCATGGACACAAAAATGTGATCTCCAGTCCCAGATCACCTAAACATTCAACGCAAAGATACATGAAAACCTCAGCATTTGTCTCAACAACCAATGCAACCAAATGCGCTATTTGTTCACAACCACATTCGTTATTTAGATGCTCTGAATTTCACCGCATGGAGCCATCAGCTCGTCTTAACATTGTACGCACAAGCAATTCTTGCCGAAATTGCTTATCTCCGATTCACAATACAAACCAATGTCAGTCCAAGGTAAATTGTAAAATTTGAAACAAACGACATCACACGATGTTGCATTTGAATCAGACTCAATCTTCAAAGGCAGAAACTGTCAATCGTCCTTCATCTATCGCAAATCTCAACCATCAGACCGTCGCAATCAATTCCAGTCCCTCTCAAGCTGTTGAGAATGAAATCTCATTATTTTCACAGAGTCATTCGACTCCCTTTGTTTTATTAGGAACAGCAATAGTCCTAATAACTGATTCTGCAGGCACTTGGCACCCTGTCCGAGCATTACTCGACAGTGGCAGTGAATCATCATTCATCACGTCTGAGTGTACAAATCGCTTAAATTTAGCAAGTCTTCCTGCTAACATCACTGTAACAGGATTCGGTAATACTACCTCATCTAGTATTATCCGAGGTACTACGACTCTTCGCTTGTGTTCTATGCATCAAGAGTCTTCTATTTACAATCTTATAACAATTGTAGTCTCGCATATTATCAGGAACCTTCCTAAAGCACAGCTAAACACTGACATTCTAAATCAGTTACAGTTGGCCGATCCCGACTTTATAACGCCCGCACCCATTGAACTATTACTAGGAGCCGATCTTTACTTTAATATTATTACAGGTCGCAAAACTAACAGTTCTATTGGGCCTATCGCTCTTGAAACCACCCTCGGTTGGATCGTTTCCGGCCAAGTTGCCATTCCCACCAGTCTGCAAATCAACACATTATTGACTATCCAAGAATCCATCTCTGAAACTCTTACTAAATTCAGGGAATTGGAGGAGATTCCCAACAATCACGCCTTCTGTGATGACGATCGCCTAGCTGAAGGCATATTCACGAAGCAACATATCCGCCTGAACTCCGGTCGGTATGTCGTCCCACTTCGTCTCAAACAGCATCCTATTGATTTAGGAAACTCTTACACTAATGCTCTGCGCTGTTTACAAACACAACAACGGCGTCTGGCATCTAACTTTAATCCTGCAGAATGGTTATCACCAATAAGCATGCTCGCGAAATGGATCATGCAAGAGCTTTGGATCTCAGGCTCTGATTGGGACTCTCCAGTTCCTGAACACTTGCGATTAAAATGGAACTCTTTCCGTTCTCAACTTACAACCTTATCTGCTCTCAATATACCCCGTCATATTGATGTAGATGGTACACTAACTCTGGCTGGCTTCTGTGACGCATCTGAAGCAGGTTACGCTGCTGTAGTATACATTCACTCTGACTATCTTGGATCCAAACCCACACAGACATTCCTTCTCACTGCCAAGACTAAAGTGGCTCCTACCAAACGCATTTCGCTTCCGCGCCTAGAACTCTGCGCTGCACTTCTATTATCCCGCTTAATCTCGCACCTAACGAAAACTCTAAAACTTGAATTTTCAGAAATTTATCCCTGGTCTGATTCAACAATCGCTCTGTCATGGATACGTGCTCCACCATACAAATGGAAAACTTTCGTCAGCAACAGAGTCGCAGAAATTCAAGACAATCTACCTCAAAATCACTGGCATCATATCCGTTCGCCAGAGAACCCCGCTGACTGCGCTTCACGAGGTATTTCAGCAGACGAGCTCCTGTCACATCCACTCTGGTGGATAGGCCCTTCTTGGCTGCGAGACCATCGCCACAACTGGCCGCTAACTCAGCCAACTGATCGCTCATTACCGAATCATTTGTCACTGGAGGAAGCCAAGACAACTTTAGTTGTTGAAGATGATCAGCCGAACAATCTTCTAAACAAATATTCAGATCTTAATACATTGCTCAGAATAACTGCTCGATGCTCTTGCATCAAATGTTTTCGATGCAATCCCGCTGCACCACACCCACAAATGGGTGACCTGCCCGCAAACACAGTTATACAGCTAAAACCTTTCGTTGTGGCAGGCGTCGACTACGGTGGTCCATTTCACGTAACTCCGTACAAGAAGAAAGGGTTTAAATCAATTAAAGCATACCTCTGCCTCTTCGTATGCTTTTCAACAAATGCGCTGCATCTAGAACTCGCATCCGATCTGTCTACCGACGCCTTCATTCTCGCTTTCCGTCGCTTCCTCGCTAGACGCGGTAGATGCTCTCATATCTACAGCGACTCAGGCACTAATTTTGTTGGTGCTAAAAGTTATTTCACTGACTTACAAAAATTCGTCGCCTCCAGTGGTTACAATGAACATCTAGCCAATCAACTCGCTTCCAACGGTACTCAATGGCATTTGAATCCGCCTTCTGCTCCGCACTTCGGTGGACTCTGGGAGGCCGGTATTAAGTCCGTTAAATTCCACCTTTCACGTGTTATAGGCTCTCAGATACTCACGCTCGAAGAATTCAACACTCTGTTGTGCCAGATAGAGTCTATTTTGAACTCTAGGCCACTGAGCCCACTTTCTGCTGATCCAAATGATCTACATGCGTTAACCCCTAACCATTTTATCATTTTAGAAGCTGCTGTATGTCTTCCTGACAGGGACTACCTCAGTGGACCTGAGCATCGCCTCCATCGTTGGCAGCTGCTGCAGAGAACCGAGCAGGAGTTCTGGAAACGTTGGCACAATGAGTACCTAAACACCCTGCAACAGCGCATGAAGTGGACGCGCTCTGCACCGAACCTGGAACCCAACCAGCTCGTGCTCATCAAAAATGAGTTGCTACCACCACTGCAGTGGAAATTGGGCCGCATCCTCAACGTGCATCCAGGTCGTGATGGCGTAGTCCGAGTCGCTGATGTGAGGACTGCTTCGGGCATTCTTTCCAGGCCCGTGGTGAAGCTGTGCCCTCTTCCGCAACCCTGAAAACTTGGTTTTGGCCGGCAGGATGTTGAGACGCCACTGCTTCCGCAGCCGCTCTCCGGTTTATCACCAACACCCAGCGCTATCTGTTGAGCGCTACCAACTAACTTTAGGTTTAGTTATATTTCTCGCTGTTAAATTATTGTAAAACGCACTTGTATTGTAACTCGCTTTCGCTGTGCACCAAGTCGCACGTTGTTCTATAACCTGTACGCCTCTTACGGCCACGTGTTTTTACACAATTCGCTTTTTACGCTAAATTAATTACGCGCAAGTGTTTAGTGCTAATATTAAACATTCTTTCAGCTTTCCGCATACGCATTTATTGTTATTTCAATTGGGAAAGATTTTGTACTGCTACCAGCAACATTTTGTCACTAAGTATAAGTTTGAATAATTTGTATTTGCTACTGTTTCGTAAGTACGCTTTATTTATATGTATCATCGCACAACATCAATTCATATCGTTTTTTGGTTATAAGTTGATTCAATTATGTAATTCTGGTTTATTTTGAAGTCATTCATTCCTGTGTGCAATATTTAGATATTTTTGGGTATTAAAATAGTTCCTAGTTTGTGTCTGCAAATCTACCTCTTGTTTCCCATACTCGCCTCAGGTTGTTCAGCCCTTCAGGCACCTTCGTTTGCGTTATTTGGGAATTCAATCTCTCCTGTGGCTCTCTTTCATTTACATTGTTGCACTAGCTTATCTTTCTTTCTCTTTGTTGATTAGACCACGTGACTTCAGTTAGCTTTGTCACTTCCTGACGCATTATTTGTGGGCCTGCCCCTATTATCCTGTCTCTCCTTCAGCAAAGAGCTACCATCCTTGTGTTAAGTCTTTCAGAGCAGCTCCTGGAAGTGAAGAACGTCCGTACCTTCTCCTTCCAGCATTGCATCACTCTGCCTTACTTTCTGCTCTCATTCTCTCTCAACGCAATCCCCGCGAAACGACCCCTCGGTCGAACGTTTGGTCCTTCGAGCCGGATCCGCATCATTCTCTCTCATCGCATTCCCCGCGAAACGACCCCTCGGTCGAACATTTGGTCCTTCGAGCCGGATGTGCATCATTCTCTCTCTGCGCAATTCCCGCAAAACGACCTCTCGGTCGAACATTTGGTCCTTCGAGCCGGATCCGCATCATTCTCTCTCATCGCAATCCCCGCAAAACGACCCCTCGGTCGAACACTAATTATAAAGAAATATCACCTAAAATAATTTAATTTATTATTATATTTTGGTTTATAACGCTTTTATTTCTGTTGATTTGAATATTTTTGTCTAGAAAAATATGTTTCTGCTGATTAACATTAAAAGTGGACTTTTGTTGACAATTGATAGAGTGTGAAGTGCTACTTTACAGCCCAGGCTATAAAGTATTAATGTGGAAAAACAACGGGAAACCTATTTCTTATCTCAGATGGGATTTACATTCCTTCATCATTTTCTTTATTTATTGCAAATTCAATTAATACATACATAATAATCGACAACATTCACAAAAAGCAGACATGATACATTTATAATATTGTAAATGTCAAATTTGTTTTTACATAGCGACCTCTAAACAGATGCATAACAACGTCATGACTACAATGTTCCGATAACATTAAAATATTGAAAATAATCATACAAGTAATATTAATTTAAAACAATCGGCAAAAAATATATGTGTAACACGGCTGCGCTTCGGCTATGAAACTCTAGCCGTGGCAGAAAATCTGTTATTTTTTACCTAGTTAAACATATAACTATTTTTTATATATACAGCCTTAACTTTTTTATTATAAGAAATAGACAAATTTTCTTCATATAGAAGTTTTAGTGTATTAAATATACTATTTTATTTTTATAGTCAGGTTAACATTATACGACAATCAACTTTTATTTTTCTAATGGGAACCTAGAATTATTTTATTAAAATAAAAACTGTAATTTTTTTCTCTTTTCAACGATGTATTACTTGTCATAAATGTATATGAAAACAATCGAGATAAATAAGATAATTTAGAAATAGCAGAAATTATTTTTATTCAACTATTTTCTATGTGGCTATGCGAAATTAATCAAAATGTAACAATGTAAAATTAATGACAAAACACGTGAAACAAGTAACAAATAAATATCTGCATTAATGTCATTGATATTACCTTGTTACATTTTGTTTAATTTCGCATAGCCATCTAGAATAATTGAATAAAACTAATCTCTGACATTTCGAAATTATTTTATTTATCTCGATTTTTTTTCTTATATATCTATGACACGTAATACATCGTTGAAAAAAGAAAAAATGGCGGTTTTTGTATTTTAATAAAATAATTCTAGGTTCCCATTTGAAAAATAAAAGTTGATAGTCGTATCATGTAAACCCGACTTTATAATATTTTTATATATGTCATAAAATACTATATTTAATATAATAAATCTTCCATATGAAGAATTTTTTTCTATTTCTCATAATAAAAAAGTTAAGATGAGGTTCGTCTTCCAGACTCATCCTGTATATATATATATATATATATATATATATATATATATATATATATATATATATATATATATATATATATATATGTATATATATAACTTAACTTTCTCAAACCACCAACTTAGTTTTTAAAAAAGATTTATTTAAGTATTACAATTACATGTGTTTCTACTTCTAAGTCTGAATCTGAACTGACTAACATTATTACATCTACATACTAAATAACTTTACATATTACTAATATCACGTTCGGGGGAAGGTGTCTATGTCAGCAGTTTGGTGATGAGTGGAACACTATAACTCCTCCCTCCTTAGAATTGAGCTCCCCCTGGAAGTTGAAGTTCGATGTCCTCTGGCTGAATTTCGGGTGGTGTCCTTCTTGAGCAGGATCGTGCAGCTCTTTTTGTTCTTATCCATTTTATGGAAAAGTAGCCGGCGGTGATTGCAATCATGATATACAGCAACAGAGACCAAATACTGGGAATATGAATGTTGATGGATTCTTCTTTTATAGGGACCGTTGGGTTAAAGGAGATATCATTAAGTTTTAATGGATTTAGGTTAATGGAGAAGTTTGTAATATGTTGTGTTTGAATTTTGAAGTTTAATTTAGGTAATAGTAATGGTCGTCCTTGAATTTTATTTGAAAATACCAATTTTTGTTCTTTGAAGTAAATTTCACAATTATCCTCATTGTTTATTAAGTAGATTCCCACTAATGGTTTGATGCTAGTTTCTTGTAGGCATTTAATTACTACATTTTTTTCTTTAGGGAAGACGGCTAGGTATTTGTTGAGTTCTGGAATCACTGCAATGTGGTTTTCTATTAAATTTATTTTTGTGTAATAGCAGTGGTTAGATGTCTGCTCTTGGAATATTTCTTTCTCGCAGGTTGAAGAAAAGTGGACATGATATTTATTAGGACATTGGAATATTTTTGCTCGTACACACATGTCACTTAAAGGGATAATTTCCTTATCCGACTTTAGAAGATATTTTGTATTTGGAATGAAAAAGTTAAAATTAATTATACATTTTTTATTAAGTAATAAATAAGGCGACGTTTCGGCCAAAAATTTAGGCCATTATCAAGCTACAATAAAAATATAAAAAATTCATTTAGAATCTCAAGTTATCAATAGTAACCCAGATTTCAAGTTACTTTTCTATTTTAGATATGTTGATGATATTGTTTGTTGCCTCCCTACTGATCAAATTAATAACATCTTATACAAATTTAATAAATTTAATAATTCACTCCAATTTACCTTAGAAATAGAAAACAATAACAGCATAAACTTTTTAGATATCACTATCATACGAGAAAATAATTTTTTTATAACTAATTGGTATCGGAAACCAACTTGGTCTGGTCGCTATTTAAACTTTAACTCCTACTACCCTGCAAAATATAAACAAGCAGTTATACACAACCTTACAGATAGAGCTTTTCTTTTATCACATAAAAAAATTTTAAATGAGAACATAAAACTTATTAAAACAACTTTATTAAGCAACAATTATCCACCAACATTTTTAAATAAAACCATAAAAAATAGACTCCTAGTACTTAAAAATATTAATAATTCAAATTTTCCAGTCAACAAACAAAAAGAAATATACATCTCCTTACCATATTACAAACATCTAGATAGGTTATTGAAAACTATTACTATTGTTCTAAATTTAAATATAGCTTACAAATCAGCTGCTTGTACAAGTGAATTGTTTAGTACGTTGAAATCTAAAACAGACAAAGAGAAATTAAGTAATGTAGTTTATAAAATTAATTGTTCTGATTGTAATGTTACCTATATTGGTGAAACTAAACAATACATTAACACCAGATTAAAACAACATAAATATCATCTAACAACTGGTAATGTCAATCACAGTGCTATTGTTGAACATGCGTTCAACAACAATCATAGACTGAATTTTGATCAATTTAAAATTTTACATGCTGAAAGTAATAAGTATAAAAGGCTCTTTCTCGAGAGTTGCTATATTAACTTGGATCCTAATTCTGTTAACATTAAAACTGACTATCAAATATCGAATTCTCAGTACAGATCAATTTTGCATCATTTTAACTAACTTCTTTGACAGATTTGTCCTTGTTTGACCTTATAAATTTTGTTGTTGTTTTTCTTATTTACGGATAGTTGGCTTACTATAATTTTTAAAGAAATTTATTTTTTTGTTGATTGTAAATCAGTTATTGTTTGACTCGTGAGGTGTTCACCTCAAAAGTTTTTATTGTTTCAATTATGTAATCTTAATTTTATTTCACTAACTGGTAAGAAAATTTTTTCCAGATTTATTCTATAAAAATTTTGTTAATATTTTTTATATTTTTATTGTAGCTTGATAATGGCCTAAATTTTTGGCCGAAACGTCGCCTTATTTATTACTTAATAAAAAATGTATAATTAATTTTAACTTTTTTATTAATTTTGAAAAAGCCTGAAATCCAAATAAATTAAAAATTTAAAAAATTTCTTATGATTGTTCCTCGCCCGCATGCGAACAGCCTGGAAGTGATTCAAATTGATAAGTTTTGTGTCGAGGTCGTTTTATGTTAGAAAGATGTATTTTTTCTACTGTATTACCATGAGTTGGCTTTAATTTGCCAGTTTTGAGTGTTTTATTTAATTTAGATAATTTTTCGCGTTTGAATTTATTTCTGGTTTTTTGCTGTTTTTGTTTATTTTTGACATATACTGTATCCGATATCTCGGGTAAATTTTCTCTAATTTCATTAAATTTACCAATCACTTTTTCCTTGTTCTTTTTTAATTTATCGTTAATTGGTCCGTAAAGTAATTTTGTTTTATTTTTATGATTTTCTATATAATTATTTATATGCCGTTTATTTAAATCGATATTAAAGGGTGATTCTGTATCTACGTGACCGGTAATGATTTCACATGGTTTGAGTTTTGTGACTGAGTGATTTGTGTTGTTATACGCCAAAAGGGCGTAATTTACTTTGGATTCAATGGGTTCGGTTTTATATTCGTTTTGATTATTAAACAATCTAACGTGTTCGATGAGGGTAGAATGAAAACGTTCAATCGTACCATTAGAATCAGGATGCTGCGAACTTATAAAATGGATGTCAATTTTGTGTAGTTGTAATAGTTCCTTAACGACAGAGTTTTTAAATTCTAATCCGTTGTCCGAAATGATTTGTTCTGGTATACAATAGTGTGTGAAATATTTAACTAAATTATTAACGACTTCTATACCTTGTCCGGAGTTTAATTTATAGGCTTGTGCGTATTTGGAAAATGAGTCTATTATAGTTAGGAATTTGACGTGTTCTAATGTAATGCTGTCGATATGCAAAATTTGGAAAGGTTTAGTAGCTGTGGGTGTGATGTTAAATTTTAATTTTAATGGTTTTCTGTCGTACTTTGTTATTTGACACGTTTCGCAGCTATTAATAAATGTTTGTATAGATTTCCTTAATTTAGGCCAGTAGTATTGTTGTTTTATACGTTTTTCTGTTTCGTCGATTCCCCGGTGATTAGTTTTACTGAGATGGTGATTTGTTATAATTTGTATGATTTCTTCTTCGTCGATTACGTCAGTTAGATATTGAGTGCATTTAACAAGTTTTATCTCAGAATTTTTAAAGTAATTTTGAAGTATTAAGCTTAGTTTTACATATAATTCATTTTTGAAATAAATGTGATATTTTACCTTAGGAACAATGTATTCTTTAAGAAATGTTATCATTTCGTTTTTGCAATTGTTTTTTGAAAATTCACCTAGAATCCTTTGTTTTGTTTGATTATATAATTTAAGTATTTTAGGGGGTTTAGGGTTATATTCGACTTCTGATATTATTATTTGATTTTTCCCATAATTAACTGGGCATTTTACAATCGGGATTCCGATAATGGGGTTTTCTCTGTTAGAGTGTACTGTGATATCGCTTTCGCTTGGAGTGTCGTCATCGTTTATCTGAGTAGATTGCGCGTCACCTACTTCAACTGCTAGGGATTGTGCATCGTCATCGTTATTCCTATCTTTAGTCTTTTCTAATTCCTTATAAAATTTTTCCATATGTTTGTTTAATTGTTCAATGTTATCTGATTCATTTATATTTAATTGGATTCGAGAAATTTCAGGAAGTTCGAAAACTGTTATCATTATATCAGTATTTTGGAAAATGTACTCTATCATTGATTTAACTTCATGCCAATTTAATTCGTCCAAGCCACAAGCAAGTTTAGGAATGCTCAAATTTTTTATTTTTTTATTTAGTCAGAATTCTTTTAATTTTAAAAGTGTATAAAGTAAACCTTGTTTAGTAGGTTTGTTGAAATATCTTTCTTTTGTTATTAAATAAATTAAATATCTATTTTGATATTTTAAATAGACTAGATTATGAAGTTGTGGTTTTTGTGCTTGGAGTTTATCAACGTTACTAAATTTAATTTTGAATTTTTCTGCTATTCCAGATTTCATTTGTAAGTCTTTACTTACACAATGAGCTAGACTAGAATCGGGCGGTGCATTAAATAAATCACCTGTTACTTCTATAATGATATTTTTAGAATTTTGATTTTTATTATTTAAGTAATCCTGATATATAATTAAAGGTGAATCGTTATCGAAAATTTTTGGTGTGTTTTGGGTTACGTCGTCGTCTTTTGGTGGGATGCGGCTAAGTGCATCGGCATTGGTGTTGAGTTTGCCTTTTTTATATACTATTTCATAATCGTACTCCTCAAGTTTGAGGCGCCACCGAATTAGTTTTTGACTACACTGTTTTAGTGACATTAGCCATTGTAACGGTCTATGGTCTGTGTAAATTTTAAATTTTCGTCCGAAAAGGTATGGTCTGAAGTATTGGGTCGCCCAAACAATAGCTAAAAGTTCTTTTTCTATTGTTGAGTAGTTTGTCTCGGTCTCGTTGAGTGTTCTGCTGGCGTAAGGTCATTGCCAAGGCTGCCTTGTGATAACACGGCACCTAACGCTACGTTGCTTGCGTCAGTCGTCAGATTAAATTCTTTCTCGAAATCTGGGTATTGGAGTAAGGGTTCATTAGTCAGTAAATTTTTGCAAAGTTCAAAACATTGTCTGTATTCAGGGTTGTTTATGTCAATAATTGCGTCCTTTTTTAAGCACTTTGTGAGAGGTTTGGTTAATTTTGCAAAGTCTTTAATAAACTTCCGATAATAGCCTAAAAGTCCCAAAAAACCTTTAATTTGTTTACTAGTTTTCGGTATAGGATAATTTAAGATGGCTGATATTTTATCTGGATTCGGTCTCACGCCTTCGGGTGTAACGATGTGCCCGAGATAAGCTACTTCTTTTTTAAAAAATTCCGACTTGTCAACTTGAATTTTGAAATTAGATTTTCTAAGTCGATCGAATACTAATTTTAATTTAAGGAAATGTTCTTGAAGGCTAGTGCTAAACACAATTATGCCGTCGAGGTAAACCAGGCATTTGTCGTGTGTAAGTCCGCGTAAAATGTTGTCCATAACTCGCTGAAATGTCGCTGGTGCGTTTTTTAGACCAAACGGCATTCGCAAGAATTCGTAGTGTCCGTCTTCAGTATTAAATGCAGTTTTAGGTATGTCTTGTTTGTCCATTTCTATTTGATGGAAGCCCGATGCCAAGTCGAGTGTAGTGAAATATTGACAACGTCCGAGTTTGTCTAAGAGGTCAGTAATGTTTGGAAGTGGGTATTTGTCACCTATGGTCTTTTCGTTTAATTTTCGGTAGTCTATGACTATGCGCCATTTTCTTTTACCGGATGCATCAATCTTTTTGGGAACTACCCAAATAGGGGAGGATCACGGGGAGTTGGAAGGCTTGATGATGTTTTGTTCTAACATTTTGTTTACCTGATTTCTTACTTCTTCCCTATGTACGTTGGGGTATCGATATGATTTGGTGTAAATTGGAATTTCATCTTGAGTTTTAATACTGTGTTTTATTTGGTTGGTAAGAGTCAATTTTTGATCATCAGAATAAAATATGTCGGGATAGTCTTTAAGTAAATTTAACACAGCATTTCGTTCTTCAGAGTTCATATGAGCTGTTCTTATTTTCGAAAAATCAAAATTAGTTTTCTCAACGTGTGTCATGTTTAAATTTGGACCGGTATAAGTTTCATAATTATCAATTTTTTCTGCGATAATTGGTTTTAAGAGATTAAAATTTATTGCCAGGTCAGAAGTGTTAACGATTGAACATAATGCGTGGTAGTTATCTGCGACCGTAATGCACTCTGGTATTCTCAAATGTGTCGTTTTTATTTGGGGTATTAATACAGTTCCTTGTTTTATATCTACTTTAATTTTAATAATCTTTTCAGAATTTGGTTCTACAATATTCTTATTTATAACTGATATATTATTTACATTAGAATCATTTAATGATTTATGAAATTGAATTTTGATTTTTGCATTGGGTGTTATAATTAAATCGTTATGTGTATCAATTAGAATTTTTAATAATTTTAGATTATCCATGCCTAAAAGTAAGTCGAATTGTTCATGAAAGTTAAAAAGATGATACTTAAGATGTGACAGTTTCTTATCTTTGTTATTAAATATCTTTGAAATGGGAACTCTTGTACTGTGTAGCTCAGTGGACGTGCCGTGAGCAGTGGTAATTTGAAACGGGTCATTGCGAATGGAATTCTTGTAATATTTATGTGCTATGTCTGGTTTAATGAAGGATTTAGTACTTCCAGTGTCAACGAGAATTTTTAAATTATGCTCGGGGGTTATAATGAAAGGAAGTTTGCTTTGGTGGTTAGTAAGATTTAATAGTTCGATTGTTGGAAAGGGTAGATGTCCGAGGCTGTTTCTCCGAAAAAACAGTTAGCGGATTGATCAGGAATATTATCGTTATTTATTTCGTTTTGGTCAGTAAGTTGTTCTTGTTCGTCACAATCATAATTTTCTAAATTTTTAGCTTGTTCTATGTCTTCAATATTGAATAGTTCTTCTGCTATGTACTTAGGTAAATTTGATCTGAATTGGTTTTGTCCGAAGGGCCTTTGTCCAAACTGATTTTGTCTCTGGTGAAACGGATTCGGTTGAGAACGGGATTGTTGAGTGTATCGGGTGGAAATACTCATTGGAGTAGGTTTTGGATAATTTTGGCTGGTAGATGGGCCTTGGTTATTGTGTGGAATATTATTTCGTGGTGTAATCATTTGTTGATTATTAGGACGTACTGGAGCTCTGTTATATGGGTTGGAATTATTAGGAAAAGGATTTGTATAATATGTTGGTCTAGGAGAGAAATGCTTTATGTTGTGTGTAGGTGGTTTGTGATTTGGTTTGAAATTGTTTGAGTTAATGCTCTTAGATGGTTTGGAGATATGTTCAAATTGAAAGTCGTTCGCTAACATGCCTAGCGCGGAATTTAGATCAGAAGGATTTTTTGCTCTCATAAGCTGGCCGATAGGTTCCTTCAAACCGCGTAGCAATATGCGTAGAGCATAGTTTTGGAAATAATCATTCATGACAAGAGCTACGGCAGCTAAATGGTGGCAAATTATGGTAACAAAAGCATCTATATCCACTAATATCTTTGGGGGCCGTGATTTGACGGCTGGTAAGCGCACTTTACGCGAAAAAATATATCACTTACCGAGATCTGCTTAGGAAGAGTGCCGCACCCAGTAATGGGTAAAAGGCGTGATGATATATTTATTTTATATTATATATTATAAAAAAGGAATGTATTTCGAAAGAATTTTGCAAATTTGTCCCGCTAGCTTGGCATAGATCGAGAGATTTTCCATTTTGTCTAGGTAAATTAAAGATGCGACACAGATTTGGATGCCGTAAAAGCTCAAAAACTCATAATGTAAAAGTACCTGAGGTATTATTACTCAGCAAATTAAGAAAAGTTATTCATTATAAATATAATTATCCTAAATATATACCTTATGTAACTTGAACCAATAAAATGGAGTTAGTAATGTATTAAATAAATTGTTAGATTTGGTGTTTAGTTCGTTAAATCTCAATGTTAATGTATGTCAATTTCCTTTAATAGCTATTAACCCTTATCACCCTGCATTTAAAATATGTGCTTCTCTTGGAAACTTCAAAACATTTAATCAATCTAAATTTAAATCGTATGACTTCCATAACTGCAACTATGAAGAGTTAATTTATAAACCATCTGCAGTGAACTGGGATGTGAATCATAACGTTGAATTATTTTACGAAATAATACATAACCTACTTGATACTTGATTCAAATTTCAAGCAGTTATCTATACACGGTTTTCTAGGTCATTAATTAAAAAGATAAAAGAGAAACATAAATTTAACAAGAAATGAAAGGCGTATGGTAACTTAGTTGATTGTAATCCGTTTGCTTTGTTACGTAAACGGGTAAAACTTTGTATAGACAAGGATTTCAAAACCTACATTATCTTTATTGAATCTAATATAAAATATGATGTTAAACATTTTTGGAATTACACTAAAACACGGAAAACAAATAATAACCTACCAAATGTTATGTATTACAATGATGGTGAAGCAAGAAATGGTTCCGATATCTGTAATCCCTTTGCACTTCATTTTGAATCAGTTTGCACTAATTCAGTTTCTAATAATAATGCCAATGAATATGTTACACGTCAGGATAGTTCTATTAACTTGGGAACACTCAAATTACCTTCAGATTATTTCAATTTCAACAAACTTTAGATGTAAGTGAGGGGTGTGATCCTGATAAAATTCATCTTAAATTTGTTAAATACTGTGCGCATTATCTAGTACATCCATTAGTTATAATATTTAATAAATCACTACAATCTGGTATCTTTCCGAATGTTTCGAAAATATCTCATATTATCTCAGTATTTAAATCTGGTGACAAATCTAAAACATCAAATTATCGTCCAATTTAAATTTTACCAATTTTCGGAAAGATATTTGAAGCGGTAGTTGTAAGAAAATTAATTATGAATTCTGTAACATTATTATCCAACATAATGGATTTTGTAGGGGTAAATCAGTCCTAAATAATTTATTAACCTTTACTGAATTTGTTAGTAGCAACATGGATAAAAGAAGACAATTCGATGTAGTTTATACAGACTTTAACAAAGCTTTTCATAAAGTCATCATTATATATTATTGCGAAAATTATCTGCGTATGGCATTCATGGATCTGTAACACAAGCAAGATCTA
The DNA here is from genome assembly GCA_947425015.1 of Pterostichus niger. NCBI lineage: Eukaryota > Metazoa > Arthropoda > Insecta > Coleoptera > Carabidae > Pterostichus > Pterostichus niger. The sequence goes on from OX380350.1 coordinate 16,189,532, forward strand.
GGCGAAAGTTAAATACTATTCAAAATTTAATGTTTATTATTAAATATTCACAACATAAAATAAATAGAAAAGTTACTAAATTACAAAAGTGATAGATATTAAACGAAACATATTAAATCTCTATTTAAACAACTTGACCGAAGATATCAAACAACAACAATATATGAACATATGCACTAATAAATTTTATAACCAAAACTCTGTCAAGTCAACTTTACAAAAAAGATACTTAAGATAATATTGAATTTGTCTGTATCTTTCGAAGCTGAGTTGATAGTGAAAAATCCTAATTATAACAAAAACTAATTCTGAATTGTTTCACTTTGTTACAGATCTTTGTTGAGATGGATTAAGTCATATATTCTAAGAAGGTCTCAATTCGTGGTCTGTAATGGATTTATGTCACGTGAACTATTAGTTAGTTCTAGAGTACCATAAGGATCCCATTTGAGACCTTTATTATTCAATTTATGTATTAACTCGATATTGTCCTGTTTCATTCTTTCAGAATTTTCTCTTTTTGCAAATTTTACAGGGCTGTAGTATCTCATGACAATTGGCAATTGCTACAAGATGACTTATCAAGATTACACTAATTTTGTGTTGCAAATGATATACATTTTAATTTAGATAAATGCTCTGTATTGATTTAGGAATAAATTTAAGTTAATTTTCAATTATGACTTACAGCGTAACTATTTAATAAGAAAGGATATGATTTGCGATGTTGGTGTTACCTTTGACCACAAGTTACATTCGGATATTATGGTTAAAAATCTTACAAAATGTTACGCTTCATTATTAAATTATCCCAACATTTTCAGCAGATAGACTATTTTATTACATTTTATAGATTACTAGTTAGGCCTCATTTGGAATATTTAAGCATTATATTGAATCCCCTGTATAATAAAAATATTAAGCTGATTGAATTGGTCCAAAAGACATTCATGTCATTTGTGAAATATAAATGAAATATTAACAACATGTCTTATTTAGATAGTTTGCGTTACTTCAATATTACTTCTCTTGAACTCAGATGGTCTCACGCTGATATATTATTTTTGAATAAGATATTTAATCGACTTGCTTCATTTTATCTATGATATTACATTACAAGTTCTTACCGTAACTAGATCTAATGATTTATAATGAATAACCACAAAAAATCAACTATTAACCGTATAATGCAGTTCTATAACAGTAATTATCAACATTTAGATTTATTTTGTTTATCATTGTCTAGCTTTAAAAACACCTTGCAGCACACATTAATTTAATCTTATTATTAATTTCTACTTGTTTTGTATCGTTAATTTGTAGCTGTAATTTGAGGAGAAATGTCATTAGGTAACTGTTGGACTTCCTTGTTGAACAAAAATAAATAAATAAATACATACATACTTATGAATGTATAAATGTGCACATTTTGTTATTGTTAAGTATCATAATTTTGAATATTTTTTCTTGCTACTTATTATAGTTTGGTGTTTACGCCAATAAATATATTATACCATATAAGTATGTTGCTGTGCCATTCATATGCGGAATATAATTCATTATATGTGATTCGATAAAATTATTACAAAAATTTAAACCGAAGTGGTTTGGTAACATTACAAGAACTGCTGTTTGGGGTGATTTTCTAATGTAACCAATTACTATTGATGGATAACTAATAACTTTAGAGAAAAAAATTAATTAATAAGGAGGCCATAATTGTATGTAATGTACGATGATTAATTAATTGTCATTGTGAAATTAATATTTCAAGGACGAAGAAATTAATTCAGAAGTTATGAACTAATAGACTAGTCTATCGTATAGAGGTTCCCAATATTTTTAAATCAATGTATCTCTTAGCCTCAGCTATGGCCTCATCTATCCTTTGTCAGTTGGTTATGTGTAATTTTCATTTTAATTTAAAGACAATTATGACCTTATCACAACCACGATAAGAAACGTAAAAAGCACGACTATTTACACAAGTGTACATCTGGTTGTCACTTTTCACCAACAGAAAAATATTATATGAGTACAAGCAACGAAGACCTTTTAAATGCTGTAAAACAAATGAAAGTAGAACTAGAAACTAGTATAAATTTAAATATCAACAGCAATATTATAATAATGGGCGTAGCAGAAAACGAAAATAACATTAGAGAACTGGAAACAACCACTCTAAACATATTAGTTCAAACGCTGGAAATGGAAATAACTCTAGAAGAAATAGATTTAATTCAACGACTAGGGCGAAGAACAGAGGACAAAATACGGCCTATACTTATCAAATTTGTAACAACCAGGAGAGCAAGAGAAGTGATAGGAAATAAAAATAAACTTAAAAACAAAAACCAATATATAACTGAGGACCTACCAAAACAGACTATAGAGAGGCAAAAACAATTGAAGCCTTTATTAAAGAAATATAGAGAAGAGAACAAAAAAGCCATCATTAAGTACGATAAACTGATAGTCGAAGACAGGGTAATCACGGAAGAAGAAATCTTGCAAACGAGCGAGAAAAAGAGACTCAGATCGGAGGAGGAAATAGAACAATCAGCCGCTAAATCAATGATAGAGAAAATCCCAAGAGAAGAAAAAACAACTTCGCTAGTCACTGATAACCAACAAACACGAAAAGAAGAAAAAAGGTACTCTATATTTAATCACTTCCGTTCTCGTTCTAATTCTTAATCTAAAAGGACTGAAACCCCAATAGTCTAAAAGAACAATCTAAATAAAAATGGAACTTCAGAAATAAAATAGTAATCACAGTACAAAATCCCGAAGAACCCGAAGACGACAAAAATATCGAATAGGAAAACAAATATATCACATCTTAAAGAAACTAGCATAAATAAGAATGTTAACAAAAATTCCCAACACGGCCGGTCACCGCGGGAATTACAGACCATACCCCCCCAAATGTATGTTGGCACGCTAAACGTCAGAACACTAAGAGGGGAAGAAAGGCTGTACGAGCTTGAAAATGCCCTTACAAAAATAAAGTGGGACATACTGGGACTTTGCGAAATAAGAAGAACTCACGAACTAAACATAGAGAGGAAAACAGGATATATACTTTGTCACGGATCAGCAACAATGAATGGAAACTACGGTGTAGGCTTTCTCATAAAAAATGAATGGAAAAATAATATAATAGAATTTAAAGCAATAAATGAACGCATAGCAACATTATCCTTGAATCTCAGTAATCAACAGAATACGCATATAATACAAGTTCACGCGCCAACTAACGACTCAACACAAGAAGAAATTAAAGATTTTTACAATAAATTATAACATATAACAAACAAAATAAATACAAATAAAACACAACTACTACTGATAGGAGATCTCAATGCAAAAATTGGAAAACGAGAAAGAGGCGAAGAAAATGTGTTAGGAAACTCATATTACGGAAAACGGAACCACAGGGGAGAACTTTTAATACAATTTGCCACGCAATGTAAATTAAAAATCTGCAACTCTTTCTTTACAAAAGCACAAAGTAGAAAATGGACCTGGAAATCGCCTACAGGTTATACAAATGAAATCGACTACATTCTAACTAATAATATAAAACCAATAACGAATTTAGAAGTTTTAAATCAAGTAGATTTTATAACAGACCACAGATTAGTCAGAACCACAATGAAAATAACCAAAAACAGAAACAGAAACTACATATACAACAAATTTCCAAGCGGGAAAACAATTATGAATCAGGGACAAGAAATAGCAGAAAAGCTTTGAAGCCACAATAACAATGTATCACTAAATAACCTTTCTTCCCAAGAATTATATGACAAGCTAGAGTACAAAATTAAAAAATCAGCAAAAGAAATTAATGTGCCAAAAACCGAAAAGACCACTACGCTCGCAGAAGACACACTATTGCTAATGAAACAAAGGACAAAATTAGAAAAAGTCAAAAACAAAACAACAGAAATGAAGATCGAACTGGCAGAAACAAGGAAGCTTGTAAGACAAAATATAAGAAGAGAATTAAAAGTCAGAGACAAAACATTAATAACCTACATACTAAACGAACATTTTTATGTAACGGTAGAGCCATAGAGTTTTGATCTGTCAGAGGACAAAATAATTCACCCAAAAAATAAAGAAAGAGGAGCGGATAAACTACTATAAGAAGCCAAAAGGATAAAACTAACGCAGAATTACCCAGAGAGAGCAAAATTCTGGGGTTTCTTCCGGTAGAGAAAGGTAAAATTAAAATCCACAGGAATTAACCTCAAAAACTTTCGTTTCATGTGCACGAAAACCGAATCCTGGGAGGAATCAAACAAATCAAGAACAATACAAGAGGGAAGGAGTAAAAGGAGGCAGACGTGATATCCTTTCAAATGTATGTGTGTAAATATTAAAGGAACTGGTGCAACAGCAAACTGAAACCGGTGAACAATAAACAATTCCAAAAGAGAGTTTCAACACAGACTAATAGTGGAAGTTAGTATCAATTAAACACACATACATTCAGAGTTAATAATAGCTTTTAAGATAATTTGAGAAATCTCTGTTTGGTGTTGGATAGGGGCTGTCAGAAATGAAGATAAATTAAGCAACCAACTCATCACCAGTGTGAATACGGTCACAGACAAGCTAGGCAAAAGGCGACATAAATAAAGACATACATCAACTAAGGGTAAGCAATTATAAAGGAAGGCGTGCAAACACTAACACACGAGCAAGGACCAAACAAATGTTAGCGTATAAAAAAGAAACCGTCAGCGAAGAGAGTAAAAGAAAACGAGGCGAAGAGGAATGAAATACAACCTTTAAAAGGAGCAGAAGAACTGAAAGAACACCACCCAAGAAGACTGACCGCGAAATGGATGGAATGGATGATTTACAGGAGATGATGAGAGAAATGCTCAAGGAAATAAGAGCCGAAAATCAAGAATTTAGAAATGCTCTGAAGGAGGTTAAGGAAAAAAATACACAAATTAGAGTAGAAATAAAACTTAAAAACGAAAGTGCAAAATCTAGAAACCCTAGAATTCAAAATGGAACAACTAGATAAAGATGTAAGAGCTGAAAAACTGGAAATCAGAAGCACATCAACAGAAGAATTAGCAGGAAGACTAAAAAGAATAGAGCACAAAGAAGAACAGAGAGAGAGAGAGAAAGAAATAAACAAAATCTCGTGATAACAGAGCATTTTAATGCTCATGATTTTTCAAAAATTTAAATTATTAACCAACGATGACGGCATGTCAAACTAATTAATTCTTATACTACTTCACCAGGTAATCAGCCAATGCATACTACAGTTGTTGATTGTAACGAATTGACGCAATCCATGTCACTTTACAATTTCTAACAACTAAAAACATTGCACGAAAAATCATGAGTATAAAATTCGCCGAGTATTTGTAGCTCAATTGGTAGAGCAGTCACCTAGCGAGTGAAAGGTTCTGGGTTCAAATCCCGGCGAATGCTCATGATTTTTCAAAAATTTAAATTATTAACCAACGATGACGGCATGTCAAACTAATTAATTCTAATAAAAGATGTAAGATCATTCAGGGGAGCATGTGCAGACTCAGACCATTATATGATAACCGCCACACTAAGACAAAAAATAAATAGAAACAACAGGGAAGCGAGGAAAATAAACAAGTGGGAGGTCACAAAGATAAATGACACAGAAATAAGAGAAAAATACGCAGAGGAAATAGAGGAAAAACTAGCAGAGGAAAGCATGGAAGGAAAGGGAGTCGAAGAGACCTGGAAAAACATGGAAAGTGTGATAAACCAAGCAGCAAACAAATGGATAGGGAAAAAAACGTTAAAAAGAAAAAAACACTGGTTCAACAAAAATTGCCAAGAGATAGTACAAAGAAAAATAAAAACAAGGCTAAAATGGATAAAAACAAAAAAAAATATCAGACAGAGAAGAATACGATGAAACAAGAAGGCAATGTAACAAAATAATCAGAAAAAGCAAAAAGGAATGGACGGAAGCCGAAATAAAAAATATTGAAGAAGAAAGATTATATGGCAATACAAAACAATTTTACTAAAAAATCAGAGAACAGAATAAAAATAATAAAGCGATAGCTCGAAGCATAAAGGACAAGAGAGAAAATAGCACAGAAAATGATGAGCAGTACAAAAAAGTATGGGAAGAATATTTTAAAGAAATGCTCACGGAACCAAATCAACAACTGGAGAGTGAGGGCGACACGGCACTTAACGAGGAAGATTTACACAACAACGGAGAAGAACCAACGCTAGAAGAAATACAAGAGATAATAAACAAGAAAAAGAATGGAAAAGCTCCAGGGTGAGATGGAATAAACATGGAGATGATAAAATATGGAGGGAAATGCCTGCATCACCAGATACACAGGCTGATACTACAGATATGGAGAGAAGAGGCAATGCCAAAGGAATGGAGCTGTGGACAAATAGTGACCATACATAAGAAAGGAGACAAGCGGAAATGTTAAAACCACCGGGGAATTACGCTGCTAAGCACTGCATACAAGATATTATCGACAATAATTCAAAAAAGAAAACAAAGGGAGCACTAAGGAAATACCAATGTGGTTTCATTGAAGGGAGGGCAATGACTGACACTATACATGCAGTGAAACAGATAATCGAGAAAGCGCACGAACACAAAATTGATGTTGAGCTTCTGTTTATTGATTTCAAACAGGCGTTCGACTCGATTAACAGAGAGGAATTAATGACGGCCCTAAAACAACTAGGAATAAAGCAGAAGATCAGAAGATTAATAAGGATGACCATGAAAACATCACTAACATCAGTAATAACACAAAAAGGTGAAACGGATGAATTCGAAATAAATAAGGGGGTAAGGCAGGGGGACGCACTATCAACAATACTATTCAATCTGGCACTGGAACATATAATAAGAAGGATTAACAAGGGAACACTAAGGACGAGAGGAGGGCGTATAATAGCCTACGCGGACGACATAGTGTTAGCAACCAAGAGCAGAAAAATAATGAAAGAAATGCTGGAAGAAATAGTAACAGAAGGAGAAAAACTCGGTTTAAAAGTAAATATGGATAAGACGAAAATAATGAGGATTGATAAAGATAAAGGGAATAAGAAAATAGAGATAGGAGACCACAGTTTTGAGGAAGTAGAAAAATTCAGGTACCTAGGAGTTATGTTATCTAATAAAGGAGAAAGAGAAATGGAAATACAAGAGAAGATAATGAGTGTAAACAGAGCAATGCAGCGAATAAAAAATCCTCACGAATAAAATACTATAAAAAAAAACAAAAATGAGATTTTATAAAACGGTTATAAGACCAATAATGCTTTACGCTGCGGAGACGATGACAATGTCGAGGAAAGATGAAGAAGATATGAGAATAGCTGAAAGAAGAGTGATAAGATTAATAACAGGCCCCATACAAGCGGAGGAAAATGTATATAGAGCCAGGATAAACTACGAGATCGAGCAAGAGCTAGAAGGAGAGGACGTAGTAAAAAAAATAAAATAGCAGAGAGCTAAATGGTTTGGACATGTCTGGAGAGCAAACGAAGGTGACATGATCAAAGAAATGACGCAATGGGATCCTGGAGGAAGAAGAAGAAGAGGCAGAGCAAGAGCGACGTGGATAGGAGAAGTAACAGAAGACCTAAAAAAGGCAGGAATAATAGAATGGAAAGAGAAGACGAAAAACAGGAAGATATAGAGAGAAATATGCGAGAGAATAAAATAAAATGAATAGGGACTGATCCACCCAATAAAAGGATTCAGAGAGCTTCATAAGAAGCGGTGTTACCCTCACGAGGGTGTATAAACAAATATATATATATATATATATATATATATATATATATATATATATATATATATATATATATATATATATATATATATATACTAAACGAAAATATGTCAACAAAGAAAGTGAAGAAAAAATTAGGTTCAAGCACCCAGTGGATACCAAAACTAACTGTAGATGGAGAGATACGGTACGATATAAAATCCATTATTGAGATAGCCACAAGTTATTATAAAAAACTCTACTCACGTACCCAGCCGGGCACAAACGACCAAGAAATGGGAGCAAAACTAGCGGAAGATACCCCAGAATTTTTAAATCAAGAAATAAGGGAAGCAGTTGTAACGATTAGTTTTCGCTTTTGTAATTTTTGTGTCATTTCAAAATTTGTCTGCTCATTTGTCGGCCTGAAAATTGGTTTTCATTAAATTCGTCACAGATTATTATTTAATATTTTGATAGCACTTTAATATGGAATATATGGGGCATACATATCATATTCGGCGAAGAACGTAAATATAAAAAAAAATATTTTATTACTTTTCGGAATAACTCATATATTTAAATTAACATTGGCTATTATAATTATTTAGCTCTAATTTTACGCATATATTTATTGGATTCATTATTCTTCTTGGCCACGTCTTGTCAAGATAATTAATAAAAAACAAAGTACAGAGAATATGTACATCAGTTTTATTTAAATATATATTTACAATTAATTACTCTTCAATCTTCCACGTTTATCACCGAATATACATGACTTTCATAACTATCTACAAAGAACAAAGTCACATACCCCCTTAACCATTGACTTATTCCAACATGATCTCATATCCTATCGCTATTATGCACATATGCATCTTAGTCTAAACATTGTCGTATTATACTATGCCAAATAACTTATAGTCTAAGGATGTTTACAAAATAGTTATACCCTTCAACAATTCTTAAACCTAGTAATTAATGACAACACCTCTTAATTCAAACCCTATACTGTTAATAGTCACACATTTTGGTTGTCAATATATTTTCATGCGACAATCTGAAATATTACTACAATGTCAGAGACAATAATTTTCTATTAAATAATCTGCATAAATGAAGTTAATTTCATAAAAATTTAAATTAGTTCACTATAGGTGGGTATATAATTAGAAATATAATTACTAAAATCTTTATTTTTAGTTACTATAACTGCGCTGAAAAGGCACGTTTTAATTGCCTAAACTATATTTTCTTACATTGAAAAAGAATTGTAAATAATTTTTTCTACGATTGCTATGAAAAGTTGACAACTACGCTCTCATTTGTCATCGTAAAGTTGTCGTTTTCTGTGGAGCATTCGAAAAATATCTTTTTTGCGCCTCTCCAATTGCAACGCGCGAAAAAGACGTTAAATATGCGCATTTCCAATGACAACGTGTGAAAAAGATATTAAATGTGCGCTTATTTCAATAGTTACTAGGGATACAAACAAAATAGAAACTTGTCATATTGCCAGTTGACAGAACGAATTTATGTGTCTTTGTCTTACACTATTGCAGCTCTCGCCTTCGGCTTGCGCTGCAAATACCGTGTTCGAGTAACAAAGAATCACTTTACGCTCTTAATACACAAATAACTATATGTGAATCGTAAAATAATAGTTAACGAAATATTATGTACATTAAATCATATTATTTCACTTTATAACAAATAGGTATTTAATGAAAAAATAAGTACCTTTAACTTATTTCAAAAGTTCGTAGCTCTATTTAAAAGTAATATTCTATTATTTAAATTAATTTATATATATATATATATATATATATATATATATATATATATATATATATATATATATATATATACAGGGTGTTATGTTTTAATAGACCCAGCAAATATCTCGCTTATTTATCAACTTAGCAATTTCTTTCATATAACATGATTTATACAGCAACATGTACGCTAGTTGATGACGTATGTACATTCATGATATCATTTCCGGTTTATTAGTAATTATTATCAACTTTGAAATTTCAAATGGAACATTCTATATTTTTTTACAAATTTGAAAAGTGCATCAAATTTGCTTTACAATCATGTAAAATAATCTTATATTACATTATTAAAAAGTAAAATGGCGGGCACTTTATTATACACCAAATCGTAAAGAGAGCCGTGACTGTGGCTTGAAATAAAACAATTAACTAAAACAATTGTAATTATTATTATTAAACGAAATAATATTTTTTTGTCATAATAATAACGAAAATAAGAATAAAGAACACTTAATAACAACAAAATGATTTTATAACAAATATTCAAAATGACTCCCAGCCTCTTCAATACATTTTGCACAACGTTTTGAAACAGAATAAGTAGTCTTTTCTCTTTGGTCAGCAGATAAAGATTCAATTGCTGCTTCAATTTTATTATTCAGTCCGTTTAATGTGTTTACTGGTTCATTACAAACAAAATCTTTCACGTAGCTCCATACAAAAATCAAGTGGTCATATCGGAAGAAAATTTATTAATTTAGCAGGTTTATGTCTGTTGATTAATTTAATTATAATATTAAATATTCTAAAAAAATATTGTTATGAAAGTTAACCTGATAATATATTTTGACACTCGAAACATAATTTTTTTCATCATAAACTTAAATTGTTATTACGGAACATTACATTAATTACACATGTCTGAATCTGTTTGTTGTTCTGTACAAAAAAAAAATTTTAAATAGCAATGTGACAGCTCAACAGATTTAGCAAAGATCCGAACCAAAATATAGTGGTTACATATTCAAACTATTACCCAATAGATGGCGATTTAGTGGAATATTCATATTTTTTAAATTGTTTATTAGTAGGAAAATTTATATACCGCATTATTCAACACTCTAATGCGCAACTGCTACCTTTCTAAAACATTGCTTTATGATTATCCTGTTTTATTAAATATCCTAAAATGGCGATATTCACGTCAAGTGACGTCATTGACATATTTTTTATCTCACACAAATGCAAATCAACTGTTGAGCTGTCACATTGCTATTTAAAAATGTTTTTTTTGTACAGAACAACAAACAGATTCAGACATGTGTAATTAATGTAATGTTCCGTAATAACAATTTAAGTTTATGATGAAAAAAATTATGTTTCGAGTGTTAAAATATATTATCAGGTTAATTTTCATAACAATATTTTTTTAGAATATTTAATATTATAATTAAATTAATCAACAGACATAAACCTGCTAAATTAATAAATTTTCTTCCGATATGACCACTTGATTTTTGTATGGAGCTACGTGAAAGATTTTGTTTGTAATGAACCAGTAAACACATTAAACGGACTGAATAATAAAATTGAAGCAGCAATTGAATCTTTATCTGCTGACCAAAGAGAAAAGACTACTTATTCTGTTTCAAAACGTTGTGCAAAATGTATTGAAGAGGCTGGGAGTCATTTTGAATATTTGTTATAAAATCATTTTGTTGTTATTAAGTGTTCTTTATTCTTATTTTCGTTATTATTATGACAAAAAAATATTATTTCGTTTAATAATAATAATTACAATTGTTTTAGTTAATTGTTTTATTTCAAGCCACAGTCACGGCTCTCTTTACGATTTGGTGTATAATAAAGTGCCCGCCATTTTACTTTTTAATAATGTAATATAAGATTATTTTACATGATTGTAAAGCAAATTTGATGCACTTTTCAAATTTGTAAAAAAATATAGAATGTTCCATTTGAAATTTCAAAGTTGATAATAATTACTAATAAACCGGAAATGATATCATGAATGTACATACGTCATCAACTAGCTTACATGTTGCTGTATAAATCATGTTATATGAAAGAAATTGCTAAGTTGATAAATAAGCGAGATATTTGCTGGGTCTATTAAAATATAACACCCTGTATATATATATATATATATATATATATATATATATATATATATATATATATATATATATATATATATATAAATTAATTTAAATAATAGAATATTACTTTTAAATAGAGCTACGAACTTTTGAAATAAGTTAAAGGTACTTATTTTTTCATTAAATACCTATTTGTTATAAAGTGAAATAATATGATTTAATGTACATAATATTTCGTTAACTATTATTTTACGATTAACATATAGTTATTTGTGTATTAAGAGCGTAAAGTGATTCTTTGTTACTCGAACACGGTATTTGCAGCGCAAGCCGAAGGTGAGAGCTGCAATAGTGTAAGACAAAGACACATAAATTCGTTCTGTCAACTGGCAATATGACAAGTTTCTATTTTGTTTGTATCCCTAGTAACTATTGAAATAAGCGCACATTTAATATCTTTTTCACACGTTGTCATTGGAAATGCGCATATTTAACGTCTTTTTCGCGCGTTGCAATTGGAGAGGCGCAAAAAAGATATTTTTCGAATGCTCCACAGAAAACGACAACTTTACGATGACAAATGAGAGCGTAGTTGTCAACTTTTCATAGCAATCGTAGAAAAAATTATTTACAATTCTTTTTCAATGTAAGAAAATATAGTTTAGGCAATTAAAACGTGCCTTTTCAGCGCAGTTATAGTAACTAAAAATAAAGATTTTAGTAATTATATTTCTAATTATATACCCACCTATAGTGAACTAATTTAAATTTTTATGAAATTAACTTCATTTATGCAGATTATTTAATAGAAAATTATTGTCTCTGACATTGTAGTAATATTTCAGATTGTCGCATGAAAATATATTGACAACCAAAATGTGTGACTATTAACAGTATAGGGTTTGAATTAAGAGGTGTTGTCATTAATTACTAGGTTTAAGAATTGTTGATGGGTATAACTATTTTGTAAACATCCTTAGACTATAAGTTATTTGGCATAGTATAATACGACAATGTTTAGACTAAGATGCATATGTGCATAATAGCGATAGGATATGAGATCATGTTGGAATAAGTCAATGGTTAAGGGGGTATGTGACTTTGTTCTTTGTAGATAGTTATGAAAGTCATGTATATTCGGTGATAAACGTGGAAGATTGAGGAGTAATTAATTGTAAATATATATTTAAATAAAACTGATGTACATATTCTCTGTACTTTGTTTTTTATTAATTATCTTGACAAGACGTGGCCAAGAAGAATAATGAATCCAATAAATATATGCGTAAAATTAGAGCTAAATAATTATAATAGCCAATGTTAATTTAAATAAATGAGTTATTCCGAAAAGTAATAAAATATTTTTTTTATATTTACGTTCTTCGCCGAATATGATATGTATGCCTCATATATTCCATATTAAAGTATAGCACAATTCAGTAATAAAGTTGAATGAATTCACTTAGCTTCAACTTCAATATTTGTTTCCACGGAAGAAAATACCTTCTATACCATAGCTGTCCAACTAGCGATCTACGAACCATTTGTGAGTCAGCACGAGAATTATGGAGTTCCGCGAATAGAATCAATTAATTCAAATATAATATTAAACATTCTAAACAAATATTGTTATGAAAATTAACCTGATAATATATTTTGAAACTAGAAACATTATTTTTTTCATCATAAACCTGAATTAGTATTACGGAACATTACATTAATTACACATGTCTGAATCTGTTTGTTGTTCTGTAAACAAAAACATTATCAAATGTCAATGTGAGAGCTCAACAATTGATTTGCATTTGTGTGAGATACAAAATTTGTCACTTGACGTGATTTCGTCATTTTAGGATATTTAATAAAACAGGGTAATCATAAAGCAATGTTTTAAAAAGGCAGCAGTTGCGCTTTAGAGTGTTGAATAATGCGGTATATAAATTTTCCTACTAATAAACAATTTAAAAAATATGAATATTCCACTAAATTGCCATCTATTGAGTAATAGATTGAATTTGTAACCACTATATTTTGGTTCGGATCTTTGCTAAATCCGCCATTTTAGGTATTTTAATTTTATGGTGTTTCATGATTATGCGTCTGCATAAAGCTATGTGCTCGCTTAGCAGTGTTTGAATATTAGAGAGATGCGTGCGTTCCCTATACAGATATAGTTTTATTATAAGCACAAATACTTTTTCCTATAGCTCGTTTTATTAAAATTAGAATCCTTGCTTACATTAAAGATTAATTATAGAGTACATTTATTTGATATTCGATTTAGCCATTTTTCTCGGCCGATAAAGTTGTCTGTTGTTCTGTCTTACCTGCTTTCGCTGTCTCATTCCTTCATTAGCTATCCTTCTTGTTGTTATTTCGCCTTGTTCATGCAACCCTATTTACGGGAGCGCATTTCGGGAAATCTCATGATTTTGGGCCCTCACTGCAATTAAATTGTAATTAACGAATGCATGAATTTTCTGGATATTACTGACTTTAACGAGTTTTTCGTCTTTTAACAGCCATTGAAAATTTAGAATCGTGATCGAGAAGTTGTGTTGCTTTAAATATTGAGTTTTGCGAAAAGTTGCTTCGTAAAATTTATACAATTTGTATTGGATTTAAAAGTAGCATTGGAAAGTGAAAATTTAGTATTTTCGTCGGATATTGTTCCGGATCAAATCGATCAAGATTAGAATTTCTTACATAAAAACCGCCCAAGAACTCAGGTAAATGAAAACTCATTCAACGCTTAGTTTGCAATTTATTTAAGTAAAGTAAAATCAGTTTTAGTAATTGTTGTAACTTATGCTGTTGATTCATTAGTTTTATATAGTTCTGAAGTACAGTAGTAATTGTTAAAGGAAATTAAAGAAAGTAAATGCAGTGTCGTTCCGCCCTTAATCTTGACCCTAATTTCTAATTTCTTTTAGGTTTTTTTTGTTTGTCTTCTCTTGTTGTTTAATCCTTGTTGTTGGATTATCTGAGAAGTTTCGAATTGTCGAAATCGTTGTAATCTGAGTGGCCCTGGCACACATCGTAAGTGTTGTGATTCCTGTTCTGGAACCTTACTGTGGGAGTGCACGAAGTTCACGCCAAGTGAAGCATTTATTCTACGTATCACGTTCACGTGCGTAATTCGTCCACCATCTTCCGGCTGAATTTAAGTTGACGCCATCTTGAAACTTAGCGGCGACGATCCATCTCGGAGCGATTCGTAATTGTCCGCCAGAGTACCGAATCAGCCCAGCAGTTCCAATATTCCACCACCTACCAGTCAACAGTGCGATAGTCACAGCTAAGCCATTTTCACATATTATATCCTTATAATCATTTATTTTATGTTAGTATCTATTTTGTTGTTCCTGCAATTGGCAGAAAACGTTGTACGTAATTTAGTATTGTATTAACAGTTTGTTGATACTTACCTCTGTTGAAAGAGTCCGGTCAAGCGAGTTATTATTTTATTATTTCATTTTTGTTTTGGACAAGTTGTTCCCACGTAGCGCGTAGCTAGTACGTCGGATAGTGGCTAGGGCCTGCGCTTTGTGTAATTTCGGCGCCCGTATCGCGATCGCTGGTACCATCGACCCGTCATACGTCGTTATCGCGCCTTGTGCTCCTTAGGTATTTTGACCAACTGCCGCAGTTCTACATACTATCGGGAGGACCCAGCGACCCGCTGCGCTAGTTTCCCTTGCGTTAATTACTCTCTTACCTGAACGCCTTGATTGGATTTCTCGTTCAACTCCATTTTTGTTATTGTTAAGTTACTGTACGGAAAACGCTCTTTTCTGTTATTTTATTAATTTAATATACTATATTATCCACTCAATGCACTGGTCGCTAGAAATTTTGTGCACCCTTGTATCTCCTTCCTGGAACGTATTCCGATTTTCGTCGGCCGTCAGACTCTTGTTGAACCGGTCGCGACTCAGGCCGGCTGGCGCCCATCAATTTTGTGATTTATCACCCCTTCTCCGACTCACCCCGTCTTCACTGAGTTTAGCCGTGGTTCAACCATTCCACCCGGGCTCATCATTCCCCCACAGGGAGCGTATGGTTGATTGTAAGCGTGACAAGCAAGCCGCGTTATATAAAAATCGGCAAAGTGCGAGTCGCGTTGTTATACAGTCAGAGATCTGAAACTAGGAAAAAGTCCAGGGGAAGATAATATAACGAACGAAATTATTAAAGTAGGAATAAACGAACTACTACCATAGATGAAAAATCTGTTCAACAAAATTTTAGCAATGGAAGAAATACCCTGCCAATGGAAAAAATCTCAAATCATATTACTACATAAAAAAAGGAGAAAGAGCAAACATGAATAACTACAGGCCGATAAGTCTCATACCGGTAATATGTAAGATCTTCACTAAACTGATTCAACAAAGAATTAAATGTACACTAGAACTTTATCAAGATGATGAACAAGCAGGATTCCGCAAACATAGATCGACCATTTCTCACCTGCACGTAGTAAACCAACTAATAGAAAAGACAAACGAATACAACACAAAACTATATTTATGCTTTGTGGACTTCAGCAAAGCATTTGACTCAATTGAAAATGTACACATATGGGAGGCTCTTAAAAAAGCTAATGTAGAAAACAAATACATAAATATCATCAAAGAGATGTACACTGGTAATACTGCAACTATAAAATTAGAAAATAGAGGAGAACCGTTCGCTATAGAAAGAGGCGTGAGACAAGGAGACCCTCTTTCACCCGACTTATTTAATTGCGTACTCCAAAGAATTTTAAATAAACTACCATGGACAGAAAGAGAATATGGAATAAAAATAAATGGCAAACGTTTGAACAACCTAAGGTTTGCAAACGATATCATTTTATTCGCAAAATCTGCGGAGGAACTAAAACATATGCTAAAAGATCTAGTGTATACTACAGCGCGGAAACAGGACTAAAAATAAATTACACAAAGACAAATATAATGACAAACGACCAAGAAATAACTGTTAGTATTGAGTCGATAGAAATCGAACGCGTTGAAGAATACTCTTACCTGGGACAAATTATTTCAATAAAAAATAGAACAGACAAAGAAATAGACAAGAGAATTAAACAAACCTGGAACAAATACTGGAGCTTGAAACACATATTTAAAAATAATATAAGTATGGAATTGAAACGAAAAACTTTCGATATGTGCATAAGCCCTACACTAACATATGGCTGCCAGACGTGGGCATTGTCAAAAAAACACTATAAAAAAATTAAAGTCTGTCAAAATAAAATCGAAAGAAATATGCTAGGGATAACATGGACAGGCAAAATTGCAAATGAACAAATTAGAAGAAAAACAAAAATAGCAGATGTCACGTCTACTATAAGATCGCTAAAATGGAGTTCGGCTGGACACATAATGCGAAAACCAAACGGATGGGCAAGAGAAATAACGGATTGGACACCTATGGAAAATAAAAGAAAGAAAGGACGCCAAAGAAAAAAATGGGAAGATGAACTCAAAAAAACAGTACCTACTACATGGAGAAGAACAGGCAAAGACAGACAAGAGTGGAGACAGCTGGGGAAGACCTTCGTCCATGAGGGCATTAACCAACATTTAGATATAATTTTGTAAATATATAATTACGCATGTAACTTTACTAATTTTTCAAATTTTTTTACTTTTCAAATAAAACATTATGTAATATGTTGGGAAATAAAGGCTTAATAATAATAATAATAATGACCTACTAGTATAAAAAGCGAGAATATTAAGAAGAATTATTTATGTAGCTTCAATAAAAGCTTTATGTACTCCCTGTAGGAGCTTCATATACCCCTTATGGGGTCCATAGATTCCTAATTCAAAATTAGTATATAAAAATTTTATGATTTTAAAAACGATAATATATTTACCTCATGATAATAATTTCTTTGGTGATTTTCAATTGCTACATATTCGATATGCTCTGGAAAATATTCTAGTATAACGAGTATGGTTTCAACTAATTTCACTCTAATATCGAAAGCCTTCAGAATTCCCCTAGTAAACTCAGGATGATCCCAAACAAGCTCTAAATTATTGTTCATTTTTACTACTGTTAAATTGCTGGGAGCTTCAGTTTCTGTGCAAAAAAAATTAGGATTATAAAATATTAATTTTAAATAGATGCATTTGTTAATTTACTTTTATTTGTTCAATAAATGAAGTTTCGCCAGCTTCAATTAGACCATCATTTTTATTAAAAGCGGTAATCTGAAATTAGTATATTTGTAAAATTATTGTTTGAATTTAAAATAAAATCTGCTCATCAAAAAGGTTTGGCGCAGTTTCTTAAAATATTTAATTTGAGTAATTTCGAGTGAAAAGTGTGTAAATATAAGCCCTATTATTATATCTAAATATAGATGTGCTGCAAGAAGTTAAAATTTTATTAAGGTACCGCTGAAAAACAAAATAAAATAGTAGAAGAAAAGAAAAATTATTTTATTTTTTGCAAGAAATACTTGAAGTGTGCTTCTTAAACTTGAACTTGGTATCGATAAGTCAAAGAATGGTACTCGTGAGTCATTCCAGTATTATTATGAAGTACATTTAATGCTACAATAATGAGTTTTTATTTCATTTATTTTATTGTACACGAGTTGCTTTAAATGTCCTTAAATAATAATGATGCTGGGACACCAAAAGTAATTAGGTAGATATCATTCTATTTATGCTACCTTGATGGTATAGAAATTAATTATTTTTCTGTGCCACATTTTCGAGATTTAAAAATATACATTTTTAACGATATTACAAACTTCCTATGATAAGGTTTAATACTGATTTTATCTACGCTATTTAACTTAATCCAATATTATATTTTATTCGTTGTCAAGTGTGTGAGTTTGAATCGGTCCTGTGACAATGAGAATAAAGCTCGTGTGAGAATTTATCACGTATATATCGGAACCAGTAGAATCACAAATTTGTTTGCAAATGAACTAACAAAATAAAAGCTATTTTGATAGTTTTCCACTAGTGAAATTAATGAGGGATATTTTGTCACTGTAATTAAATCTCCTTGGTTAGCAATAAATTATATGCTATTTTGATAGCCATCAATTAAAAAAATCTATCGAAATGGAAAATTCTCGATGGAGAACTGATTCAACAGAAAATATTTTTACTTGTTAAATTCTTACTCAAAATATAACTCGTAATATGATAATCATCAGATAATATTTTGACGTGGATTTAAATTTTCGTTGTAACAACTCATAATTCATGTCAAAATATTATCGATAATTATCTTTTCACTTGTTATATTAGTTGATTATTCGCGAGAATAATTACTGTAGCTTTTGTTCAGATAGACAGTTGTCAAATAATTATTTCAAAGTTTGATGCTGTCTATTAATTTAGGTGCAATATAGACACTAGTCGTTTTATAACTTTAAACTCTACTTTCTGCATTATTAGATTCTAAAACTAACTTTTGTCATTAATAGATATATTTTAAAGATATTTAACCTTTTAAAATTTATTCAAAACCTTACCGTAAAATTTTGAATCTAGTTTTTAATTTAGGTGAAATATGGACACTATTCGTTTTGCAAATTTAAAAAAATATAATTTGTCGCATTAACTCGCTTAAATATAGAGATATTTTAAATATATTTAACCTTCTAAACATTAATCAAGTTATAAACCTTACGCTAAAACTTTGAAGCTAGCTTTTAATTTAGGTGAAATATGACACTAGTTTTTTACAACTTTAAACTCGACTTTCTGAGTTATTAGATTCTAAAACTATCAACGCGTGAAATAAAATTCCTCTGTTCGAATTAAATTTGTGACTCAAAAAATAATCTATTCAAATATTACTGGAGAGTTTAATATAATATAATTTAATATAAGTACGTAGTTTCTTTCACAAACTTGCCGAATATCTGTCTAATTATTTTCAATTTATTCTCACTCTCTTATTATATTACTGATTTATTTTCCGATATACAACTGTCGAGGGATTCATTTCAAAAGAAAAAATATACCAAAATCAAATGATCTATAGGGACATTAAGTGATAACAAGAAAATGTGTAAGATATCCGACCTCTTAAAGGTAACAGAAGAACTTGCAATTAACTGAAGTCGTACTTCTTATAGTTTCCAAGCTCCCACTGGTAACAAAAAAAACTGAGACATGGTTCAACGCAGCCTATGTTTTAATAGTGGTGTATACGAGTATATCCCTAAAACTTTACCCACTCACCGTTAAAATTTTCTATCATAAATAATTATGGAAACTAAATTATGTCTTTACGAAGAATATGTAGGTCTCTACCCATAGATATTATGTTGAGTTATTGAAGTGAATAATAATATTTCTAATTAAAAATACTTATTTAAATGGTTATATTTCGGCGCTGTTTAGTGCCATTTTCAGCTAAATGGGGCAGAGATTTACAAAGTTAATTAAGTCAATAATAAACAAAACGACTATAAAATACTTACATATTATAGTATATAAACATTAAAAATATTTTGTTTTTAAAATTTTCGTAACACATTCACAATAAACACGTTCTTATTCCCTAATTTTAGAGAGAGAAACACTGTTTTTCTCCCTAGATAGCATGTTTCTTTCCCTAGAGAGATGTTTCTCTTCTTAGAGACTACGATTATTAGCTGTTTGCGGCGTTTCCTAGGTAACTAGTTACGCAACCCATATTTGACATTTGTCCCGATAAGACAGTAATTTTTGTGCACTTATTACGAAAAGTATAATATGCTTCACAGAAGGGCGCGATTATCCCTTGTGTGAAGTTGGCAAATCTCGACTTCAGCTCGAGCCTTCGGCCCTCGCTTACGTCTAAGTCGACCAACTTCACACGCGGGAATAATCGCTTATTTCCCTCCCTTGATGCATAACATACTACTTTTCTCCTATACTTAAATATAACTTTTTGAAACATTACTATTCACTTCAGTATCTATGTAGATATAAATATAAATTTAGTTCATACAGATATATTATAGCATGGATTATTAAATGTTCCTGGCATCGTGAAGCACTGGAATTCGGGCCCGGGAATTTCACATTCCTTAACTTGAATAACATGCACTTCTACAAAAATTTTCTGAGAACAATCTCTAATATGATGTTTATAGTGCGATAATTCACCGTTAGGTGGATATGGCTTTTTAAATCGCAATGAAATGGCGTTGATTTCATATAAGTACACTTGGAACTCAGTAACATTGGGAGGTGCTAAAAATAGAAAAATATAATTAAACAAATTTTCAGTGGAAAATAAATATTTTATAAAATAGGTACCAGTTGATTTAGTTTGAAATTCAATCTTTTCCATTTCATGACTTTGTGAGACAGGTAATGTAAATTCGAGAAAATAATTTGTAAATGATGTCAAATCAGTTAGTGTATGATTGCAGTCTTGATTCTTAAATCTTGAAGTTACTAAAGATTGTTCTGTACACCAAGGATCTTTTACACACTTAATTTTAATCTCAAATTCACTGTTGCATACAGGATTCCAAGAAACAACTGCAATACTTGTATTTGCCTCTATTTTTAAATTTTCCATCATTCTGGTTATTGATATATCTGTAATAAATTATTAAAAAATTTATTAAAGTTATTGTGTATAAACAGCGACAACAAGTGCTTAAAGTAAACAAAATTAAAATATACAGCATAAGAATTTTCAGTTATTTGTCAAAGTGAATTATAAGATAAACTATAATAAAATTTAATAGGATTTTGTGATTATTGATAAAATTTGTTAAATAAATATTTTCAAACGAAATTTTAATGATTTCCTTACAGAATTGTACCAAGAAATTCTTGCATAGTAATATATGTACTAGAGATGAAAAACTATCGATAGTACTATCGATATATTGATAGTTTAAAAAAAAATCGATAAGTAATTAAAAAAAAACTATCGTTATTATCGTTTAGTAATTGTCGTTTAGTAACTATCATTTAGTAATTATCAATTAGTAACTATCGTTTAGTAACTATCGTTTAGTAATTATCGTTTAGTAACTATCGTTGAAATAAAATAATTTAAAAATAAATTACCTTATGGTCCCGGAGCAATTAAAATTCGTAGGTTATTTGTGGATCATGTGGTAGCTAACGTGTTAAGTATGACTTTTAAAGATTTCATCTACATTTAAACGATAATTCAAATTATATTCAATATCGTTATTTTACAGTAACTGTACAGAAATGTTAGCTGAAAATCGATTGGTTGTCGGTAGACTTTAAATGAATGAAAAACAAAGTGAGATTTCTAAGAAATTTATTACAGGGTAACAGGTACGAGATAATTATCATTCAGTTGTTCTCTGATGTTCGTTGAATGTTTGTGCTGAAGTGAATATTATTCTAACACTGAAGGTAAGATAAACATGGCTTAGTTTTATTTAATTTATAAAAACAGGCGATGTTTCGATCTGTATTTAGGTCAATTTCAAGTCTAAACTATTTAGGTTGAGGAATTATTGTTTAGTTACTATCGTTTAGTAACTATCGATTAGTAACTATCGTTTAATAATTATCGTTTAGTTACTATCGTTCAGTAACTATCGTTCAGTAAGTATCGTTGAGTAACTAAAACTATCGTTTAGTAACTAAATCTATCGTTTAGTAATTAAATTGACTATCGATAGTACTATCGATATATCGATAGTTTATTGATAGCACTATCGGACAATCGATAGTTGAAATTACCAATAGTTCTTCTTCTCTAATATGTACCTATACTAGCGAAATATAATATTAGTTTTAAAAGTTTCCTTCGTATCATAGTTGTACGGTACCTATATGATATACGAGTATATGACGAATACGTCAGTTTATGGTGAGTGTGAAGTAAAGAGGGTCATACATATTTAACATAAGAAATAAGTTTTACGCAAATATTACCTAACAAAAATGTTACAGACAAAAAAAACTTAAAAACCTTGAAATATATAAAAGTTCTAAATTTCATTCAATTATTGTCAAGAAATTACGAATATTCAACTGTATATAAACTGTTCTCTACTCCTCACGTCACTTAATATATTACTTTTGGAATCTGTGAAAACAGATATATAAATATTTTCGTAAATTCCGATAGTTGAGACTCTTTCATGCTTCGAGAATATTACTGTTATACTCAGTTAACGGCGTTAGATTTGTTAAAATTATTTCCCGTTCAGGATATGATACTTTTCTTCTTTTTCCATATGTTATCCATTCTGGCATGCTGTTATTCTATAAAAATAAAAAGTTCTATTAATCCACTACTTACAGATGAATAAAAAAATGCTTTTTTACAATACGCTACTACGATGAAAGGAAATACGTTAACACATTTTTTATTATTTCTAAAATAGTTAATTATTAACGTCATTATTATTTCTATAATATTAGGAAAAAAGTAAGTAAGCTTAAAAAATAATTAACAATTTTTTTTTGTTTATCTTTTGTACTCGTATTGTATAAGAGAATTTAATTGTTGATATTGAATTTAAAACACAGTACACTACGAACTCCATACGAATCATATAATGATAGGTTTCAATCGTAGTATGATGTGGAAAATAAGTCACAAAGAAAAATAATCTAATGTTAAGTACGAACCCTTGAAATATTCACGCAACATTTATTCATAAAATTCATCCCACAAGCAAACTTCGCCAATATTCCTACCCTCACACATCATTTTAGATTCACCCACATTTAAAATATCTATCAAAGAACTCATTTAATCTCATAGTTTGAATGTTTCATTCATACAATAAACCTTTATACACTTCATATTCTCAAATTATCTCAACTGTCTTATATCCGTTTTGCAAGCAACATTTGTCTCAAAATTACAACTGTCGAAACATGATCTCATGTATATCCACCTGAGTACCGCATCTAATTGGTAGATAATATTGATATTACCAAATTACGATATTTAAATGTAAATATATGAATATTTCGATATTCACATACAAAGATATCGATAATATCAATCATTCTAATAATATAAATAATTTATTCAACAATTTGATGGAAAAACAAAAATAAAATGTATTCATAAGGATAAAAAACGGATACACTTGATGTAGTTTCACAAAATTATTTATTAACAAAGTTGATCGAATAAAGGGCTAATAATAATAATCATAATGTTCTTATAATGGTATTTCCATTTTGAAGATAATCGAGTAAGATAACTTCATGACTATCCCAGATAATAGTCGCCATCACTTTCCCAGCCGAAGGAACAGGCTTTGTTTTTTTTTTGGAGGCGATTCCCGTTTCAGTTATTAAATAGACGCTAAAACTCTGATTTATTGCGCCTAAACTGCGCCAGCAGAGCGTTGGAAATATTCATACGAACACGTTTTTGGTCCAAAGTGAGCAAACGCGGCACTTAACCCGCGGGCAGCTTACTCATGCCTAAATCTTGATTCAATATGTGACAAATACGTTTTTTTTTTCATTTTCACAAAAGACACTCACATCGACTCACTCAAACGATTGTCAAACAAGAAGTGTGTTCAAAATGAACTTTTGGTGAGTATCTTCCACCGCATGCGCAAACACATTCTCCTACTTTTGTTAACGAATACTGCTATCTTCATGTTGAGGTCGGAAACTTTCAGACAATCCTAGTAAAAATATAATTTTAATGTAAAATTCGACCCGGTCAGCGATTAAGCAGAAGTCTTATAGAATTTGAATAGATGGATGCAAGCATTTCAATTATGTGATTGCAAATGATATAGTTGAAATAATTTCATCGTTTGAAATACACCTGGAATGATGGTTCACTTTATCATAATGTATTGAATTTTTTTTTAATATCTAAATATGAAACACCTGTATAACGTATGCGACGCTAAAAAATAATCGTATTAATTATAAATTTCAGTCATTTAGATTTTAATGAACGACCACATTCTTGTTAATTAATAAACTCCAGCTTTACCTCTATTTTACCAATACAGTACAGCTAAGAGAAAAGCAACAAGATCAACCAGAAGTTCCGGATGATAACTACCAGGCAAATTATCCACTGCATAGACATTTACAATATTATATATAAATTAAACTCGTGAGAATTACGACTTTCTTTTGTTCAGAATATCATTAGTTGGACAATCTATAGAAGATTGGTCGTACGACGAAGAATAATTATACCAAAAACACTTCACGCGAATATGAAGAACATTTGGATATACCTCTTGGATGTGGAGATTGAGAACCAAAGTTCGGTGGATAAATATTAACAAAAATGTAGAAAAATTGTGTAAATCATGTTATAGGTATCTGGAACTCTGAGAAATGATTGCTTTGGTTATTTAGGGCCATTACCATCAAAGCATTATATGCTGGTTATTATTGATTACTATATTTTAAAATTTAAAAAATGAAATTTATAAATCTGACAATCTCTTTGTTAAATTAAAAATAGTTTTCACCCGATTTAGAAATCCATCAATATTAATTAGTGATAACGCTATAATCATTACCAGTTCAATTTTCAAATAATTTTTGTTCAACTTGGGAATCAATGACCGACGCATCACGCCATTATGGCCTGCAGAAAATGGAGAAGTTGAACGTCAGAATAAAACATTGTTTAAATGGCATTCACAAAAAAAACACAAAAATTGGCAAAATGAATTATTTAACTTTTTGCAGGCATATCCGTACTATACCTTATAGTGCGACAAGAGTTCCACCTGCTCAATTAATGGATAATTTCAAAACTCCGGAGGATGTTGCTGTGAAATGAATTTGAACATTCTTTTAGAAATTATAATATAATTGAAGAAAAAAAAATGTAGCCAAACCATGTAACGAACCTAATGATGAACCAGATGAAATGCAATTTAAATCATTAACTGTAATTCCAGATAGAAGATGCGCAGAAATAATACCGCAAGCAACACCAGGACAATCGGTACGAAATCGACGTCCACCAGATAGATTTCAGTTGTACATATGTAATTGAATTTTGTTTTCTTATTTATGGTATAATTTAATTTTAAATAATTAACGATTTTTGAAACATTAAATTACTATTATAATTTAATTGCAAAATGAAGTTATAAATCGATGAATAATTGTGGGCAATGAAAAAATCACGTGTATGGATTGTATTTTTGACAAGCAATAAAAAGTCTAATTTTTATTTTACTATATATCGAAGTTTACAAGTAAGGAATTCAAAAGATAAAAACTTCAAAAAGAGAAACAGGCTTCCTCATACTTACAATTCAACAAGTAGATTATGAAAAAGAATAATATCCAACATTGAAATATTTATAGTGTAATTATAAATTACTCGAAAAAAAAAATCCTTTACCAAATTATCCAAATTCGAAAATACTTCTACCTTGTTTTGTCTTTGCCATTAGGTACATTAAATATTGGATTATAAAATTATCTTTGTGACTACTAAATAATAATAGCCTTTATTGAACCCTTTTTTAGATTTATACATCTATGAATAATGATTACAATTACGTAATGATTTACAATTATTTTATTTATATGATTAATTTAATGTTATATTTCTTTGTGGGTTAAGTCCACTGTTGGACGAAGGCCTCCTTCATCGTTTTCCACTTGTCTCTATCATTGGCGGTTCTTGTCCAGGTTTTTCCTGCAAATCTTTTGATTTCGTCATCCCATCTGCTTAGGGGTCTGCCTTTTCTTCTTGTTTGGTAACGTGGTGACCACTCTGTAATAATTTTCGCCCATCTGTCGTTCGGTAGTCTCGAGATGTGGCCAGCCCATTTCCATTTTAGCCCTTTAGAGAAGTGAAGTATGTCTGTTGTTTTGGAGCGTTGACGTAGTTCGGTGTTACTTACTTTGTCAGCCAGTTTTATTCCCAGCATGCTTCTTTCTAATTTTCGTTGGGTGGTTTGTATTTTTTTGTTTTGTTCTTTTGTTAAGGTCCATGTCTGTGATCCGTAGGTTAGTGTTGACTACTGATGGAACTTAACTCTTGATCGTGACATCGAAACTGATACAACCTCAATTATTCTTTAGTAATTTGCTGAATGATTTATCCTCTTTTTCTTATTTATTCTTTGTCTTCTATATAATGGACTACCTATTCTTCTTTCATGATTGTTGTTTAATGACTAATATTCTTTTCTCAAACAATCATCTATAACTTATTTCATTGCAGCTGTTGTCTTTTGTCTTCAATCTTCTCACTTGATTATTGTTTATCTTCTATTTTCTGTTTTTGTTGATAAATAGAAATACAATAATTCACGACTGATTTAATGATGAAAATATAAAAATAATTAACGTAGAAAGGAGAAGAAAATTGTAAAGGAACAAATTCATCGAAACCTGGACATAACCCTTGATCTGATCGAAATCGAAACAAACCCACGTTGCTGAAGTGTAATTTGAATTTCTTTTTTGAATGCTAGTTTCTATCTTGTAATTTTTCTTGAAATATTAGCTGCTGATTTGTAATATCCTTTCCAATGGCAACGCGCAAAAAAGATATTAAATGCGCGCTTATTACAATAGTTACCAGGGATGCAAAAAAAAAATTTAGAAACTTGTCATATTGACAGTTGACAGAATGAATTTATTTTCAGTACGTATACGTTTTTAAATAATTGGAAGATGCAATCGTAGAAAAAAATATGTGTGTATTCATGAGCGTAAAGTGTCTTTGTACCTCTTACACTATTGCAGCTCTCGCCTTCGACTTACGCTGCAATTACACAACTAGATGTTCTAAATACAAAATTTGTACTTTCTACGGCTTACCGTTTATGAGTTATTCGAGATACATACGTATGTACAGATGTCACGACGAAATTAGTCAAAATGGATTCAGGGATGGTCAAAATGCGTATTTACGCTGAAACGTGAGAATACTTTACTTCGTACAAGGAAGTAAAACGAAAATTAAAAAAATTACAAGATCTATAAATGGAATATAACTTAAAAGTATTTAAATTATCGGGTGACATCACATCGTTCAAATATTTAACTACTGCCGTATATTCATATGGCATTTTTCATGTGTTGCTTCCTGTCAACGCAGTTTCGTTAAAATTCCTAATAGCGTGAATACGAACCAAATCATGAAGACTGTGTTTAGTCTATCTCTCAGTAGATGTAGACTGGAGTATTAAAAATATATCAAATTTTATATATTAAATTATTCATACATAGTGATATAATTATTTATTATTTTATTATTTATTTATTATTTATTATTCTACAGGATAAATCCCAATTACATAATAATATTACGAGTACAGAGTGTACAGAGAAATACATATAATGTAAATTTAATAACATAAAAAAAAATACGCAAATAGAAAAACAAAAAATGTGAAAAATACAATACAAAATTTAATTGACACAAGCATTGAGTTTGCGTTTGAAAACAGTGAAACTATCAGATAAATCAAGCTCAACACAAAATGAGTTAAATACTCTACACATGGAATTTAGAGCTGAATGGAAATGTGAGTTTGCACGAGAATTTTCACAACGAAAAGTAACCGAACTACGGACATTGCATGGTCGAACATAAAAGTTAAGATACGTAAGTAATTCGTTATTATCTATTATATTATTTACCATTTTGTAAATGAATATAATTTGATGTTTAATCCGCCGCGTTTGTAAGGATTCAATTCCAAATTCCATCATTGTAAGACATATTAGGCCATTTATGATTAATTCTAAAAAAACAAATGTTACAAAAAAATTTTTATTATAATTTGATACAAGTGATATGGATTCCAAATTACACAACCATATTCAAGCTTACTACGAACTAGAGATGCAAATAAAGAAGTAAAACTTTTAATCGTTTGAAAGTTATATGTTGTTCGTAATAAGAAACCCACATTTTTACATGCTTGAGATAAAATTGTATCAAAGTGTAAAGTAAACAAAAAATTGTAAATAAATACCTAAGTCTTTAACAAATGTCACACGGTTCAATGTAAAATTTCCCATCATTTGTTTAAATTGAAATACAGATGATTTTTTTGTGACCATTGATATATACTATTTAAATCATTTTGGAGTTCTAAGCACTTACAGACAGTCTTAATACAACGAAATATTTTAAAGTCATCCGCAAATAGTAAACATTGAGAGAATTTAACAACAGAGACAATATCATTTACAAACAATATAAATAATAAGGGACCCAATATACTACCTTGCGGGACACCAGACTCAGAAACATACTTATCAGAGCAAAAACCATTAACACAAACATATTGAGTTCTATTGAATAGATAGGACGAGAATAAATTCAACAATTCAACGCAGAAACCAATTGATCTCAATTTTTGAATCAATAAAGAATGCAAAACTGTATCAAACGCTTTAGAAAAATCGGTGTATATGACATCTACTTGCTCATTATTTTCTAAAGCGTTACCGGTGAAGAGCGTGAAGTTTAATAAATTAGTAATGGTTGATCTACCCTGCATAAATCCGTGTTGTTGAGGACTAAAAACATGAGGTATCTGACTTTGTATGTTCCTGTGAAGTACTCTCTCAAATGTTTTAGCAAAACAGTTTAGGCACGAAATTGGTATGCAATTGCGTAGCTTGCCTTTATCCCCCGATTTAAAAATCGGGACAATTTTAGCTTCTTTCCATTTGGTGGGAAACGACATTGTCTTAATACTAAGATTAAATATATAATGTAAAGGAGAAAGAAGAGTATCAGCACATCCCTTGATTATATAGATGGGTATAGATTCAGGACCAGTGGATTTACTATTGCTCTGCTTATTAATTGCAATAGAAATATCCTCAAACGATACTGAGTTTATTGTAACATTAGTTAAGTCTTGCGTTTCTATAATAGCAGATCCTGTATCAGTAGGTACATTGGATTGAAATACACTTTTGAAAAAAGTAGCAAAGGCTTTAGCAATTGAATCTCCATCAGTATAAGACTTATCACCATCTATTAATGTTAAAGGAATACCATTTTTATTTCTTTTACTATTTACATATTTACAAAAGTGGTTGGGATTAGCTGACAGCTCATTCTCAATACTCTTAATGTAATCTTTAAATATATTTGTACTAAGTGATTTGACTTTCGCTCTATATTCTTTAAATTTATTGTAATAGCAAGAGTAAAGATGCTTTTGTATAAGATGCGGTAGTGTTCTTTTGCTTTAATGCATTGAATTAAGTCAAAATTAAACCATTTAGGATATTTGTTAGCCTTCGATCTTTTGACTGCTTTAGGAATACAGATATCAAATAAGTTAAGTAATAATTCATAAAATTTATCTAGTGCTAAATTAACATCCTTACTTTCAAAAATTGGAGTCCAGTCAGTATCACTAAGTAAATTGTATAATAATTCAAAATTGCCTTTATTGAACTGATAGTAGTATTCTTGCTTAGCGTTTAATAGTGGAGTTCCGTGAGACAATTTACAAACAATGAGTAATGAAGGATGATGATCATCCTCCCGAACTAAAGCATCAATACATCGTGATACTGAACACTGAGTTATATTTGAGATTACAACATCCAGTAACCTATCAGTTACATTTGTAACATTGTTGAACTGCGACATTTTTACCAAATTTATAAAGTTTACAAATCGTTGCACACTGCTATCAGACATTAAATTATTTCTATACAGATTTACAAGGTTAGGTAAATTAAGATCACCAATTAAAATAGTAGGATATTTAAAAACAAAGGGCAGCATTATAATAGCGTCGTAGAACTGATTGTAATCCGTCGCAGCAGCATCCGGAGGTATATATACAACAATTAAAAATACGTTATTGTTTTTAACAGTATACCTGACGCAGATCAACTCAACTTTGCATGAATCACAGGTGATTATTTGTTTACATGGATTTAGAAGGTTGTTGACTGCCACAAGAACTCCGCCTCCTCTTGATTTGCCAGTTAAAGCCGGATTGCGATCGCAACGGAACACTGTATAACGTGTGTCCAGTATCTCACTATCGCCGATATCGCCACCTAGCCAGGTCTCGGTAAGAGCGATAACATCGTAAGAGCTAGACGCACCACTCAGAAAAAGTTCTGATAGCTTTGAGTTGAGACCACGAACGTTTTGGTAGTATATGGACGAGCTGTTATTATTACTATGATTAGAAGTTGAGTTACTTAGTTTTTTGTATTGACAATACACGGAACACCGTTTTTGTATTTGATAGTTATATCAACCTCTCCTTCAATTTTACGTCTCTCGAGTTCTTCCCGTAATATGGACAAATGCTCACGTTGTTTTAATGTTAGATCGTTACCAATTTTAATGTTTTTAAATTCCGGAGTTGTTTTTAGTTTAGCATAGTTTTTTAATAGTGTAAGAACATCACCACGATTTTGCAGTTTAACTTTTACAGGACGCACTTTATTAATAGAACTTACACCCACAGGCACTATTTTTGGATCATATGAAGAAGCTTCAGTTGGTGAAATATGAGATATAAGTTTTTCACCTGGGTAATATCTTGACTCGAGCTTCAGGTAATCCATAGACCATTAAATTAGATGCACGTTTATTTCGCTCTGCAATTTCAGTTACAATGTTTTCAAATTCAACCGATGATTGATATTTCGAGTTTAAGATTTTACACGAAATAAGTTCGGACTTTATTTCCTTGAGTTCAGACCAATTGCTTCAACTCAGAGATACTGTCAGTAGTATTTTTGTCAAAGGACACATTGCAAAAATCGCTAAACCATTTAATATTTTTGTTCGATCTTAGCACGCGAGAGTCAGATTGCATAAAATCAGCGCACTCTAAATGACACACAGCAGAACACATGCTACATTTTATAGCGTTTTTCGAAGTACCAGACTGGTTGCAAATCTTACAGTTGAACGACATTCTATTGTAAAGGTAGAACTATTCTCAGAAAAACCGAACGAAGATAAACATGTTTATGTGCGAATTAATAAATTTACGCGATGAAATAAAAAGGTCAATCCCTTTGAATAAATGCATATAATGTCAAATGCACAGAGTGCATTATTTAACACTATAATATACTGGCATTTAAATTTCTAGCTTTATTCAAAGACTGTTTCGTTCTAAAATGGTGTGTCATTATAACCTGCATTTCTCACTAGATGGCGTAAGTCATAGTTAGCTGTCAAACTTCAAATGCTACTTTACAATAGAAATTTGTTTTAATAATTTTAATTTAGAAATTGAAATGCATACGAGATAATAAAATGATAAAGAAACATTTATGGAGTTTCGAAAGATACCAGTAACTTTTACAAGCTCAGCTCCTGTTCTTCAACTGATTATCTTACATGAAAATGTTTCAAATAAAATATTTCTAATAGCAGCTAGGTATTTCAAGTTATGTAATTTTTTAAATGAATTTATATTATAAGTTGCTAGCAGTAGAAGCACAATTTAAACACCATCTCCCCATTATGAAATTTGTTTTTACTTCAAAATAGAATTTTGGGCTATCCCTTGATTAAATATTTCATTCCTTATATGAAGAAAATGCTACTTTTCTTGGGTGTTACTTACAAGATTTTTTACTATCGTTTAAAATCTCTTGAACAAGAATTGAAAAGTAATTTGTTTGTTTTGAAATTTATCCAAAACTGTTAAAAGGTTTTCGTGCCACCATGGATAACATACTATACTAGAAATATAATTTATTTACATTTCCGCAACAGTGCGGAAAAATACAACTTTTCTCAGCGCTCATTAATATTGAAATCAAAGATTAGCTAGTATTGTAGCAGATGATCTTCTAAAGCAACGCCCGGTGTAGCTCGAAGGAATTGTTTATTACTTTTTGCTATGCGAGTTATATGAATTTTTTCTAGAAAACTGGCTTGCGTTAGGTCGCGTATACTCTATGATTGTATGAACGCGAACACTAGTTTTGATACTTGCTGGTTTTTTGCAATTTAAATACGATGTATAAATAACACTTTATTTAACACACGTTGAATATATACATTATTTACAATTTAAGTGGACTGTATTATTTAAATTGATGCCTTGATGGCTCGAAAATGACTACTCCTTAAAATTACGACAAATATCCCAAGACAATTCTGAGGGTGATGGGTGGTAACACTTGGAAGCAGGTAGGGGTGCCTTAGGCCTCGCTCATTGGCTCTATTACGCTTGGTATCGATAATTTGGAACGATTGGTTGCTAGTGATGTCATCGGCTGTGGACCACCTGGTTCCAAGTATTAGTGAGATAAACTCAATTCTCCAAAACCCATTAACAGCTTAACGGTATGTAAGACAACAAACAATAAACTACAGCTACGAAAGTGTAGCTGTAAAGTCCCATTGTAGGCTGTCCCGTCTAGAACTAATTACATATACAGGTATCCTTTTACGGATAGCGACGCGTCCATTCCGGCCGCCTTAAAAAACTAAAGTTTTTATTTTTTAACTATGAGGTAGTACACAAATCTTTGAAACACTTCGTTTATATACACCATCCTTTGTTTTTACACTTACAACACGAATATGTCCATCCGAACTTGGCCAAACACTTTCGATGCGTCCCAGTTTCCACATAAGAGGGGGTTGATTGTCCTCAATTAAAACAACTAATTGTCCTTCACTAATCAAACTGAGATTTTTAGACTGCCATTTATGGCGTAGCTGAAGATGTGATAGATATTCCGTTTTCCATCTTGACCAAAATTCTTGCACCATTCTTTGCAACTTTGCGAAAGTTTTCAGTCTACCTTCCTTGACATTGCTATAATTTTCATCTGGTGCAGCAGTCAATGGACGTCCAATTAGAAAGTGGCCCGGTGTAAGGGGGTTTAGATCATTAGGGTCGTCACTTAAAGCAGTCAGTGGACGAGAATTTGCTATAGCTTCGATTTGCGTTAAAATGGTTACAAATTCCTCATATGTGAGAATATTCTTATCTACTACCTTAACTAAGTGTTTTTTAACAATTTTTACATTAGATTCCCATAAACCTCCGTGATGCGGAGCTCTAGGGGGAATAAATCGCCATTCAATACCTTCATTTGACGTGGTTTTATTTGACTGATTAATTAACATTTTTAATTCAGACTTCGCCCCAACAAAATTGGTTCCATTATCGGAATATATAATTGCAGGTTTACCTCGACGAGCAATAAAACGACGCAGAGTTGCTAAGAAAGCTTCAGTGCTTAAATTTGACACTACTTCTAAATGTATTGCCTTAGTTACCATGCAGACAAATAAGCAAATGTAAGTTTTAAAAACCTTATAACCCCTTGCTCTTCTTTCGCGAGTATTAAATGGACCTGCATAGTCTATTCCTACATTATAAAATGGTGGAGCAGGAGTGACACGTGTGTCGGGTAGTTGCCCCATTAATTGAAAATACGGTTTTGCATTCAATTTAGCACATTTCATACAATTCCTTACAATAAGTTTAGCTGTGTTTTTTCCGTGAATCGGCCAGTAATTTTGACGTACTAGGTACAATAATTGTTGAGGTCCACAATGTAATTGACTCTTATGTTCTCTTTCCATAATAAGATTTGTTAACCTGTGGCGCGGTAATAATATGGGATGTTTTGAATTATAATCTAATTCTGAATTAACTAGACGACCGCCTACACGTAATAAATTTATACTGTCAAAAAATGGAGTGAGAGATAAGATTTTTGAATGAGAAGGGATTTCTTTCTGCTTAGATAAATGTTGAATTTCCTCTGGATAACACTCTCTTTGTACCAAACCAACTAATTTAAGTAATGAATCCCTTCTTTCTTCTACCGATAAGATTCCTATTCTTTTTGAATTTGGATGTTTACAGTTGTATATAAATCGTAATAGATATGCAAATACATTCTGAAGTTTATTTAAACAAGAGAATCTATTTATTAACTCGAAATTTTGTACTTCTGTTATTGAATATGATTGCCTTTGTTCTAAAATTGGCATATGTTCAATATTAATAATTGGCTGTTTAGGTTCTGGAGAGAACTCGGTTTGCAAACATTCAGGTCCATGCCACCATAGACTTGAATCCTTAAGAATGTTTGGAGTCACTCCTCGCGATATTAAATCTGCTGGATTTTTAGCAGAAGGAATATGATACCAGTTATTGACATCAGTATATTCCTGAATTTCCGAAACTCGATTAGCAACAAACGTTTTCCAATTACTTGAAGAACTATGAATCCATGATAGGACTATCTTTGAATCGGTGTATAATTGAATTTTTTTAAACGGCGAGGGCCAAATCGATTTAATTTTGTTAACTAGATTAGCAAGTAAATGAGCCGCGCATAGTTCTAACCTAGGTATCGTTACTTGTTTTAGAGGTGCTACTCTAGACCTTGCCGTTAAAAGATTCACACTATACTGATTGTTACTAGTATTCAAGGATCTCACATATAGACAAGCACCGTACGCTAATTGAGATGCGTCCGCGAACCCATGCAATTCTAAATGATCAGAACCCTCCTTTATGATGTGTCGATTTATTTGGATTTCATTAATATGAGTTAAATTTTCTGTGTAGTTAAGCCATTGAGATTTTATGTTACTCGGAATTTCTTCGTCCCAGCCTAGGTTAAGTTTCCAAAGAGATTGAATTATTAATTTAGGCATGATTATCACTGGACTTAGTAAACCTAGTGGATCGAACAACTGTGCCGTATTACTTACTATGCTTCGCTTTGTAATATGTGACGAATCAACCCGTATATTTGAATTAAAATACAACATATCCGACTCTGTATCATATAGTAACCCTAAAATTTTCTGTGAGCATTCTGAATTCGCTATTCTGTAAGGAATGGAATCACCACATTCGAAATGATTTTTTAAAATATCTGAATTAAAATTCCACTTTCGTAAATTAAATCCTCCCGAATTTAATATTTTGTCTACTTCCTTACAGTCTGCTAAAAGAGAATCTAAATTGTCATTTCCTGTAATTAAATCATCCATATACATGTCTTCCGATATTATACGAGCCGCTTCAGGGTTTGATGATTTTGAATCTAAAGCTAACTGACATAAACAACGCGTAGCCAGATATGGAGCGGATGCGGTTCCATAAGTTACTGTATTTAACGCATAATAGCGTAACTTGTCATGTTGCTGTTCTCGCCACACTAATTTGTGTAGGGACCGTTGAGATTCTGCAATCAAAATCTGGCGGTACATTTTTTCGATGTCAGCAATTGCAATGAATTTGAAACGTCTAAATCTGATTAAAATAGTGAACAATTCTGATTGTGAAATCGAACCTACGTATTGTACATCATTCAGTGATAAGTTATTTGAATGTTTTGCCGAACCGTCAAAAACTACTCTAAGTTTTGTTGTAATACTTTCTTCCCTCAAGACCCCATGGTGAGGCAGAAAATATTCTAGCTCCTGTGATTCATTTGAAATCTCCGTCATGTGGCCGAGTTCACAATATTCTCGCATAAATTTAGTATACTGTTCCTTTAGCAAGGGATTTCGGTCTAATTTTCTTTCTAAATTACAAAACCGTTTGATTGCAATATCTCTAGAGCTATGTAATTGATTTACTGAGTCTTTTAAAGGAATCGTCACTACGAACCTTCCTTCTTTATTGCGCTTAGTTGTTTGATTAAAATGTATCTCGCAAATTTGTTCCTCATCAGATAATATCCTTTTTGAGGTTGATACTTGATCTAATTGCCAAAATCTTTCAATTTCTTCGTTTAAAGTTAGATGAGATAACAAATGTTGATTAGTTTGTGGTATTGGAACCCATCCTGCAACAATCCAGCCTAATTTTGTATTTTGCAAACATATGCTATTGTCCTTGAATTGTAAATTTCCCTCAGTAATCAAGCTCCAAAACAAGTTTGAACCTATTAACATATCTACTGGTCTAGGTTTATTGAAATTGTCATCTGCTAGACATATACCTGTAGGTAAATTTAATACCGCTTTATTAAAACTAGTTTGAGGCAAGTTCTCGGTTATTTTGTTTAGAACTAGACATTGCACTGATGTCTTGAATGAATTATCCTTTGAAGCTATTTGTATTGTGACACATGCATTTATTTTTTGCAAATCTTGTGTAATACCCGAAATTGTACTTTCATAAGCTCGCATCTCTAACTTTAATTTTTTGCAAAATGTTTCTGTAACAAAGCTTGACTGTGAGCCCGAATCTAATAAAACTCGTGCTGTGAATCTTTTACCAGAATGGTCAAAAACAATTATTTCGGCGGTGGATAACAGCGTTTGAGAAGATTTGAATGACGATAAACCAGTAAATTCAGCGTCTTGCTGATTTTTTACCTTCGATTGAGCTTCGAGTTGAACCGAAGCTGGTATATTTGCGTTATTGAAATGTAGTAATGAGTTATGACGCATACTACAATGTTTACAACTTCTAGCCTTACACGTATTTGCAATATGTCCGGCCTTTAAGCAATTTATGCACAACTGCAATTTTCGAACTAACTTATACCTCTCCTCCGCTGATGCATCTGTGAATTTCTTGCAGTGGTATATTTTATGATTTTGTTTGCAGTTCGGACAACATTCATACGAATTATTAGAGGTATAAGAAACAAATTTCGCTGGAGTCTTTGGTTTATTAATTTGAGTTGTTTGATATGATTTAGTTGAATCTAACGTGTATGATTTTTCTAACAAGAATTTAATTAGAGCTTCACAAGTGGGCAATTCATCATTTTTGTAGTTTGAATTAACGTGAGTTTCCCATTCTCTTATTATTCGACTGTCTAACTTTGAAACTATAAAAGGAATAAAAAATGCATGCCAATCAACTGTATTAACTTGCATTGCTTCCAACGTTCTAATGTATTGTTCGAGGGAGTTAGCTAAGGTTTTTAAATTTACATATTTTAAATTTAAAATTTCATTTGTATGGCTGTAAATTATTCTACGTTTATGATTAAATCTGTCATTCAATAACTTGTATGCCACTTCATAATTTTCCTCAGTCGTGTCTATTGCTTGAATTGTATGCAACGCTTCTCCAGAAATGGAATTTTTCAAATAATAGAATTTTTGTACACTCGATAGTGAATTGTTTGAATGAATTAATGCATTGAAAGAATCTTTAAAGGCGCGCCATTTTGTTAAATCTCCGTCGAATGAAGGTAATTGAATAATTGGCAATTTTACATTTTGATTAGAATCAGTTGATACATGTGAATTACTGCGCGAATTTGATCTGCCTATTTCTCGTTTGTTAATAATTGATTTCGCAGTTCCTACAGCTTGAAAGTAGGTTTCTTCAATTTGTATTCTTAATTGTAATTCCTCATCAATATTCGTAGCTTGTTCTTCTATTAAAGTTTGTACGGTCTCAAACTCATCTGCCTTTATATTAGTTTTTTCAAGTTTTGAAACGATTGACTCATATTCAGCTGCTGTTGGCTCAGTAATAGAGAATTTTTCTAAAGATTTAACAAACGCTGCTAATTGCACTTCAAAGGTTTTACGTTTATCAGCAAGCTTCTTAGGAGTCAACGATTCTAACCTTGACATTTTTGCAAATCGAAGCTACTAGCTATTATTAAATTAAAATATATGACTGACTCACGTGACACCCTTACTTGATGATGCAAATCGCCTGGATATGTGGGTTCACTAACGTGTTGATTCCGAAGACGCACCAACTGGTTAATTTGTAGATGCGAAGATGCGACAACTGGATGATCTTGCAGACGCCCCAATAGCTTGATCTGCAGATTCGACAACTGGCCTTTTGGCAGGCACTCAACCAGTTACTACCACAA
The DNA here is from genome assembly GCA_947425015.1 of Pterostichus niger. Classification (NCBI taxonomy): domain Eukaryota; kingdom Metazoa; phylum Arthropoda; class Insecta; order Coleoptera; family Carabidae; genus Pterostichus; species Pterostichus niger. The sequence goes on from OX380350.1 coordinate 16,227,967, forward strand.
TTATTTGATGGATCAAACCCTGATCCGGCTCGAAGGACCAATGGCTTGCGTTAGGTCGCGTATACTCTATGATTGTATGAACGCGAACACTAGTTTTGATACTTGCTGGTTTTTTGCAATTTAAATACGATGTATAAATAACACTTTATTTAACACACGTTGAATATATACATTATTTACAATTTAAGTGGACTGTATTATTTAAATTGATGCCTTGATGGCTCGAAAACGACTACTCCTTAAAATTACGACAAATATCCCAAGACAATTCTGAGGGTGATGGGTGGTAACACTTGGAAGCAGGTAGGGGTGCCTTAGGCCTCGCTCATTGGCTCTATTACGCTTGGTATTGATAATTTGGAACGATTGGTTGCTAGTGATGTCATCGGCTGTGGACCACCTGGTTCCAAGTATTAGTGAGATAAACTCAATTCTCCAAAACCCATTAACAGCTTAACGGTATGTAAGACAACAAACAATAAACTACAGCTACGAAAGTGTAGCTGTAAAGTCCCATTGTAGGCTGTCCCGTCTAGAACTAATTACATATACAGGTATCCTTTTACGGATAGCGACGCGTCCAAAAACATTCGGAATATTTTAATGCAAACATTTTAAAATTTACTGATTACCATTTATCACTATATACTTTATTTGTAGTTTTATTTCCTTTCTGTATATTTCAAAATAACGTAAAACTTTTAAATGAAATTGTATTGTTATATATATATATATATATATATATATATATATAATTTCAATAATATTTCACTTCATTTATATGGTTAATAACTAAGTTAGAATGATAAAATGAATCATAATTTATTATGTGTTTACACTCGTCTAACTAACACGAACGTTTTCAATTATACTTAAAATCGGTAAAATATAATGTTATCTTTAATGTAATGTAATTGTAAAAACAGTAAATAATAAACATTTAATTGCATTTGTTTCCATATAGTATTCGTCAATTTTTTTATTCGTATTTACTTTCACGTCGCATGAACAATTAAAGGGATATATGAATATTGTTTTTATATATTACATTAAATAATCTTATAGTAACATGTTGATTCCTTTGGATCATAGTCGAGTGCCTACAGTTAAAGGCACTCTAGATCATAGTAATAATCAGCGCCATCTATTAAATGTTTTCTATACTTGTTGACAGCGGGATCGACAACGCAAAGCAAACTTTACACAAACACGATTTATACACGTCTATGTCATGGACTTGTCGACGGGTGTGATGTAGACGTTGCGGTTTTAGACATAAGGCATGCTCCGTTTTGCATGTGTACATATGTATTATCATTTAAAATAGAATATCATACGTTAATTATTTTTTTGCTGGAAACTCCTCTCTCGCACTGAAAATAATTAAATAAAAATTGAGTTGTATCAGATGTCAGTTTGGCGTTCAACTATAAAATACGCAACAAGAAAGAAATAATTACGAATCGCTTTCATTATATATTAATAGAAATTGAAATCATCAGCCTGTAAGTTATTTACATTGATATTTCATAATTTATTATTCTGTTTAAGATATCTTCGTAAAGGTATTTAAAAATATATAGGTATCGTTGACTTAATCTTATAAATTTAATCTACATTTTTGATCTACAATAGTATATTACAGTGATACAATTAATTTGTTTGATTCATTAGTGTTTTATTCTAATAGTTATTTTTGTACCAAGGGCGTTATGTAGGCGATTTTACTCTAGAATATATAGAATTAATTGTTAAATTATAAAAAATCGGTCTTTTCATATTTAAATTAGATTTTTTTAAGCGCACTCGGTGTAGAAGAAGCTGATAAATTAGTATTCATTCATACACATTTGAATGCGTCGTAATCGAAATCTATAAATGTCATCATTTTATTGTTGAGCATTTCTTACTCGTAATTGTACCAGAATTTATAATAAATGTAATATATTCTTTATTGCTAAATTTTATTTGATTAAAAACCCAAACCTCAGCTAAGTATTATTTTTTATAATTTTCTATAAATGCGTATAACCTAATGGTTCCAAATATATATATTTTTTAAATCGAACATTTTAAATGGATAAAATAATAAAAAATATCGTTAGTTTAAAATAAAAACGTGATTTGATTCAGATCGTGATTTTAATCATGACATCCGTAATTAGTTTTAATTTATTATTATAGCAACACGTATAAGAGTATTAATTAGCAATGGCGTTGAGTAAACGGATCGGACGTTATGAATCATAATGGCCACATCAAGAACCATATACATTATAATCTACATAATGCCCTTGGTGCATAAATAACTATTATTTTATGGTCATTTAATCGAATTTCTAACTCTTCTAACTAAATAAATAAGGAATGATGAGGCAATTGGTTGGTAAATTTTATTACATTTATTTATCAGCTGAAGATACACATGAGGGTAATTTATATCTTTGTGATGTTCACACAAACATCAATCACAACGTTCCACGAGGAAAACTCGCCTTTTTTAATTACGATGCGCCAATCATACGTATCATTGTACACTATAATAGGCGAGAAAGTACACGTTTGTCCGGTGGCGGGGTCAGTGACCCGCACCGAGCACCGAAACTCACTCAGCCGCTCACTTGATATTGAGGTGTGCACGTTGAGTGCAAATTGTGATTTGTTCAGAGAATACCAGCATACCGCGGTGCCTGCAACACTAGACACGAGACAGACCTTGCTTTGAGAACCAGTCTCAGTTACCCACCACGTGGAGCCAGCTTGATGCGTGATGTCTTGGTGCGCAGAGCCGTAGTGCGCGGACAACGAACCTTGAGACACGGCCGCATCACATATGTAACACGTGGTGCGCTGCCGGCAGAAGTATAGTTCATGTTTCCTGCACTTGTTGTCGATGTCGGTGTACGCGCAGCCCTGGGTGCAGGCTCGCTTAGCGGGGAGGCAGCGCTTGCATCGCCAACCATTCTTGTCGCGGTACAGAAACACCGTCACCTCCGCCTTGCACCTCCCGCACTTCTCCATCACCCTCGACGGCTGATCAGCCGCGTCGCTCACCCTCTGCTTCACCGTCACGGTGAACGTGGTGTCGTCGACGCCGCCCAGCACGTCCAGAAGACAGTTTATATCTAGGACTAATGAAGTGTCCTCCTGGATCACCAGGCATTCTTGAGGCGCCACTTGGCCTTCTTTTGTCAACTTTTCAATACCGCGCTTGATATCCAAAATAAAGTAAAAGTTCGCAGCCTCCATAGACGCCAGTAACCGAACTGCGTGGAAAATTTTCCCTGTTGTCACGCAAACCTTTGTGTGCAGCAAGAACAGGATATGAAAGGCAGAGATGATGTAATTATGCAGACTGGCCTTAGTGATGTCATGGCTGAGGTTGCAAGGGTTCTCCAACACGCTGTTCGGGTGCTGGTTGCGGCAATGTGCCAACATGGCCGCTCTAGGGCCCAGCCAGTCGCAGTGGGCGGAGCCGAGCACCGGGCAGACATACTGGCGGTACTCACACACCTCCTCGTGCGCGATCACTTCTGCTTCCTGTACAAAGGGCACCGTCTCGGGACAGCCCAACTCCCGGTTCTTACACGGCTATTTGAGCAGCTTCGCTGTTGCTTCGTACTGAGTATTTCTAGTGGCTGGACGCTTAGGAGTGTAGCACCGACCACAGACAGTAGCTCCGTTATGTTGTAAGTACACGGGACCCCGAGACAGGTACAACTCACAGCTGCTACATTTTAGTTTATCCAATATGTCAACTGGGATGTCCATTTTGTATAAAATCTCACTCGTCCAACCTGTAACAGAAATAAAAAAATGTAAATAATTGTTTCCACATAAATTATCAAGACGTAGGTGTCTGCTGCTTAGTAACCACATACTTTTTGTTAACTATGACAATCAAACACATTTTATAAACATTGTGAAAAATATAAGTGCACGTATGTCAAATATGTGTGAAGATGAAGATTTTTATACTCCTAGTGGAGTTTTGGAAATAGCAAATACAGCAACATTAAGTTTGTTGCCCGAAAAATCAAGAAAACAATATAAAATAGCGTACAACAGATATAAAGAATGGGGTCTAGCTTTCGTCGGGAGTTGCAGAAGGATATGTAGAGGAATCAGTTCAAAACAAAATAAGTACTGCGGAGCAAATTTTCCAGAAAGTATTTGTTGTTGATACTGTAATTATTTTTATAATTTATTTTAACTTTTTTATAATTGCAATACAAACTATTGACAATACATAAACATGAGAAGTCGTTGACCAAAATCTGTGTGTCACTTCATGTCTGTTATATTTTACAAAAAATATCCCTAGATTATCAGTTACTCTGACATCCCCCTTCTTCCAAAAATAATAAATTTTACTTATTTAACAATACTAGAATTTACAAATCTAACATCTTTGGTCTGTTTATTCTTCTTCCAGATCGAGTGGTAAAATTTGTTGCCTCATTCTGGATTGCATCGGGAGTTGGTATTTCAGTTCTGGATGTTGATTCAGTCTCTGCACTGCTGGCTGGAACTGATATTTCTTCTCCTGCTTTTTCATCTGTGTTTACTTTCCTTAAATGCCATGAATTTCTCCGAAATACTTTCCCCTCCGGTGTACTTATTATATATGATCTTGGTTCTTGATTTCTTTCCGTTATTGTAGCTGGACACCAATCTTTTACTTCATTTCTATACAAAATTTTTTCACCTTCTGTATACTCTGGAAGTATTTTCTTATTTCTATCCGAAAATTTTTTTTCTGATTCTTTAATCTTTTGTAATTCTTCTGGAATTCCTTGAATTACTTCTGAATTTAGTAACTTTGGATTGGTTAACATTAGGGTTCTTGTTCTCCTGTTCATAAGTCTTTGTACTGGAGCGCCTAATTTGTCTCTTGGAGTATTTCTATGATGTAAAAGAGCTAAATCTATATCAGAGCCTTCTTCTACACATTTTCTGATCAGATTTTTTGCTTCTTGCACATATCTTTCCGCCAACCCATTAGATCTTGGAAATTCTGGAGATGACAATCTATGTTCAAACTGCCATACTTTTTCACAAATTTCAAAATCTTGTGATGTGTACTGAGTACCATTATCAGTGGCTAATACTTCCGGAATTCCATGTACAGCAAACCAACTTTTTAAAGCTTGAATTACTGCTGAGCTTGTTATGTTTTTTAACAGTTTGACATCAAAATAACCAGAGTATCCATCTGCTATGACAATGTAAAATTCATTATTAATTTTGAACAAGTCAGATGCCACAACTGTCCAAGGTCTGGTCGGAACTTCTTGCAACCAGATTTTTTCTGCTGGGTTGTCTTTTTGAAACTTTTGACATACCTTACAATTCCTTACTCTTTTTTCTATTTCGTTTGACATTTTTGGCCAAAAAACATGATCTTTGATAAATTTTATTGTTCCTTGTGTACCTTTGTGACTCAAATGACCAATTTTAATAACTTCTTCTCTTAATTCAGTTGGTATTAGCATACGCTCATTTTTGAATATGAGTCCATCATAAACTGATAACTGCTCTCTGAATGACCAGTATTTGTTCAATATTTCATTGTTTATGCTTCTTTCTTTAGGCCATCCTTTCAATATAGTTTCTTTTAAAACTGATAATTCTTCATCTTCCTGAATGATTCGTCTCACTTTTTCTATCTTCTCTCTTGAAAATGGTGTGATGACATGTATTTTTGGTAAATTATCTGGATCATCATCAATTTCTTCTGTAGTATGACAATCGCGACTGAGTGTGTCTGCAATGAACAATTCAGTTCCTTTTTTATATTTTACTGTGACATTGTATGGTAAGATTTCCAGTAGCATTCTCTGCAACCTTGGTGGTGTTTCTTGTAATGGTTTTTTCATTATGGTTTCTACAGGTTTGTGATCTGATTCTATCTTCACATCTTTCTGACCCCAAATGTATTCATGAAACTTCTTGCACGCTGTGACTATTGCTGAGGTTTCCTTTTCGATTTGACTATAATTTCTTTGTGTTTTGGTCAGTGACTTTGTCGCATAAGCAATTGGTTTATCTTCTTGCAGCATTACTGCTCCTAGTGCTGTGCTACTCGCATCTACCGATAACGTTATTGGTAATTTTGTGTTATAATAATTTAACACCGGTGGATTTTTCATACATTCTTTTAATCTTTCGAATGCTTCTTCTTGGGTATTTTCTCACCGCCATTCATTTTGTTTTTCTAAAAGAGATCTTAATGGTGTAGTTATTTCTGATAGATTAGGAATGAATTTTGCTACGTATGTCACCATCCCTAAAAATCTTTGTAACTCTTTAACATTACTTGGTGTTTTCATAGCTGTAATTGCATCTACTTTTGCTGGGTCTGTTCTGATACCTTTACTTGTGAGTATGTGTCCCAAGAACTTCAATTCTGCTTTTGCAAAAACACATTTATCTTTGTTTAATTTCATACCAGCTTGATCTAATTTTTGAACAACTATTGATGTTACTTCTTCTAATTTTGTTCTATTTGATGCATGTATTAAAATATCATCCATACTATCTTCTACACCTTCTATATCTTTTAATATATTATTCATTATTTGTTGGAAAATTTCTGGCGCAGAGGCCAATCCAAATGGTAGTCTTTGATACGTATAGCGACCCCATGGAGTAGCGAAAGTCAATATTTTGGCAGTTCTTTCAGACACTTTTATCTGCCAATATCCCTTTTTACAATCTAAAAGAGTGAATATTTTTGAACAACTGATTCTTGCTGCAATTTCTTCCAGTGTTTGTAAAGGATAATGTCGCCTTTTTAGGTTTTTGTTTATCACTGATGGATCAATGCATAGCCTGATTTTATTGTTCTGTTTTACTATGACCATCGGAGAAACAGCTGGCGTTGGTTCCGTTATGGGTTTGATAATTCCCATGGTTGACATTTTATCTAACTCTTGTTTCACCTCATCTCTGATAGCATAAGGTATTTTTCTTGCTGGATATATAGCTAATTTGGCATTTTCTACTAGATCTATGTCGTATACGTAATTCTTCAAGCACCCAATGCCTTCGAATATTTCTTCATTTACTGTATAAACTCGCTTTATTAGATCTAGTTTAACACAAGTGTCTTTTCCTAAAACAGGTTGTAGATTATTACTTACTACCAAGAATTTGACTTGATCTTTTTTGTTATTTCTGTCTATTGTAATATCTGTGATACATTCACCCTTAACCTGTAATTGTTGATTTGAGAAACATACTTAATCCTTTGATTTTTGACTTTCTCACTTGCAAATTCGATCGTTGAGCAATATTTTCTGTAATTACATTACATTGAGCTCCTGTGCCTAGTTTAAATTTCACCTGTTGATTTTTGGGTAGTTTCAAAAACTCAAACCAATCATTTTTATCACTTCTTCTGTTTTCCAAACTAGATATGTACATTACATCTTCTTGTTCTTGAGTTTGTACAGCGTTGATTGTTTTTGTTTTACAACATTTTGCAAAGTGTACTTTTTTATTACATTTTTTACAAAATTTGTTCAACGCTGGACACGATTTTTTACCGTGCTTCATGCCACATCAAACTGTTCATCTTTGTTTTGATTTTTTCTTGTTTGAGAATTTTGGCTTGGCTTTCTTGTTTCTCTTTTTCTTACTTCATCTATCTTTAGATCTGCTACACAGGTTTCATTTAGTGATTTCAATTGCTTTCTTGCTTGCTCACTTGCTTTACAGATGTTTACTGCCATTTCCAATGTCAGTTTATCTTCTGCTAATAACCTTTCTCGAACTGTATTACTATTAATTCCTATCACTATTCTGTCACATAGAAGTGAATCTTCCAGTTTTCCAAAGGCACAATTTTTACTTTTTGTTCTTAATAACGTGAGAAATTCATCAAATGGCTGATTTACTCGCTGTATAATTTGATTGAATATGTAACGTTCGTAAGTAATATTTATCTTGGGAACAAAATTTTCTTCGAATTTCTTTTTTATTTTCTCTACATCTTTTTCATCCGCTTGATTAAGCTTGAATGTATTGTATATAGTTGCTGCTTCAGAACCAATTATTGACATAAATGTCGCAACTTGTACTTCTGCATCATTACTTTTTAAGTTTGTAGCAATTTCATACCATTTGTACTGTTGTAACCAAATTTTCCATTGTTCTGCCATGTTACTTTCATTATTTATGTGCAGATTTTTTGGAGGTTTCAAACCATTTACTCCTTCTGCTGCCATTGCAATATGTTTTTCTCTTCGCTTGCTCTGGTTTCGGCACCATGTAATTATTTTTATAATTTATTTTAACTTTTTTATAATTGCAATACAAACTATTGACAATACATAAACATGAGAAGTCGTTGACCAAAATCTGTGTGTCACTTCATGTCTGTCCTAGTTATATTTTACAAAAAATATCCCTAGATTATCAGTTACTCTGACAGATACGAAACAAGAATATGTGCAATGTACTAGCAATGAAGAATAGTAAAAAAATATCCAATACGTCGTTTTAATGTTAAAAATTGCAATAACTGCACTTTTAACATATATAGTTTGAATTAATATGAATTGTTAATTATGTTATGCAATAAAATATGCATGAATGCAATAAAAATTTTATCAGTGCAATATAGTGTCACTTTTCGTAGAAATAATTGTTTAATAATGGCCTAATTTTTGCATGATCGTAGAAAAAAGACATTTTAATTATTCAAACATAACATAATTAGTTTTGTAGTTTAGATTAAACTGTCATTATAATTTTATCCAATTAGAGAACAAAGTCAAATATACCTATCTTCTCCACACTGCTATCTTAGCAAAAACGAAGTACATATGATTCTGTAATTTTTCCACTGATCACTAAATTCTGTTCGATGAGAGATTGCAGTGTAGTTGTATAGGACGTATTTTATTATGATTCTGATTGGTCAACCGGCATATTAAACTATAGACATGTTTACAAAAATTGAGACACTGACATCACTGCACTAAATTTATTGTTTCACATTTTTATAAATATTGATTTTAAATTTTCAATAAAAAATAGCCCAGGTCTACAACTGGTAACATTCGAGCCGACTTGGGTTATTTAATGCAAATACGTACATTTGCCAATACTTACAGGTATTTAATAAAAGCAACCACAAGGAGTGTCATACAACAGTGTCAACAAACACGCAATGAAGCAGCTGGAGCAGTGTTGTCAGACGTAATATAATAAAAACTGGAGAAATAATACAAAAAAGCTGGTTATAGCTCAAAATTGCTTCTTTTATTGCAAAATTGTGTTATTGTAAATTTATGTATTTTTTTTATATTTGAGAAAGGCATTTTGAATCTTATGCGTAGAAACATACGGCCTGAAGTAAGACTTACGAGAAGATGTTATCGTGTATGTAGGGTTTCTTGTGGTTCTGACAAAAATGTAGAACTAACCAATCATAAGAATCTGGAAAACTTGATATAAAATAGTGGAAGGGGTATTGGCGCGCGTTTTAAAATTATACAAACATGAAAATAAAAAAATATATATTTCAAACCATAGATAATATTTCTATATTATATTTCAAAACAATAAAAAATTAAATTATACAAGACAATTTTATTTGATATTATGATTTAAAAATATAAAATTTTACTTACAATTTTATTATATACACTAAATTAATTTATTCCATTTTATAAAAAAAAAACTTTTTTGGTTAGGATATATGTACAAAAAACTAACTTTTACCTGGATTTAATTACGTAAAATAAATTCATTAATACACAAACGACGACGTTTCAAGATTAAGAGTTGATTCCATTATCAAACCATAACTGAATATAAAAAATTGTTAAAAGAACAAAAAATCGTCAAATTCAACAATTTTTAATCTTCGGATTTTACAGCAATAAATTAAACATAATCTGGAAAACAACACATCTGTCGTATGATTTGTATCTTTTAGAGAGTCAAAAATACAATGTGAAATCTGGTCCTGGGCGATCTTATCTAGGAATATGATACGAGAAATATATATGTAATTTTGACTTTAGAATCGCAGTTCTCATGTATTTTCTAATCATGTAAACGCTTCAATTGAACAAAATACATGTATGCACTATCAGAGTTGTAGATGCTTTATTTATATATCCTAATATGAACATAACTTTATTTACAAGCCTTTCTGATTATAAGTTTATGTACTCTCAATTTTGCATCGACGAGGTATATTTGTTATGTTTTATTTTATCATTCATCTTATAATCTGTAAGCAATATAACAAAGATATAAAATTTGCCAATTTTTAATGCGTAACTGATACAGTCGTTTACCGGTATCAAAATGGAATGTGCGGACTTTGAAAATTTGCAAAAATATTTAACAACTATTGGCACCTTAACATATATGCCGATTCCTCTAATATTTAAATCAATTTACAAAATTTATCTCACATGCCTAGAAATTAAAATTCAAAGTCGAGACCGAGACGTGGCCAGCATGGAATCTCGATTATTTTAATAGACTGTTAACCACTTTTGTATTACCTTTTTATTTGAATGTTTAAGTAATTATAAGACTATAATTTCAATTCTGGTGTGAAAATTTTGTACATTACGCGAGATACCATTGTTTCAAGTTCAAATATTAGATTATGAAGTCATAAAATTGCGGAAGTAGTGGTATTTTTTATTATACTATATTTTAATCGTGTTTGTTTGCAGTAAAATACATATAAAAACTAAAATGTTAAATATTTAAATTTATAACTTAAATAAATTAAAATAAGTATAGATTTTAAAATAATAAAAACAGTAACTACTGTGCTGCTATTGGTGTATTTGATCGTGTCACAATGAAAATCTGTATCAGAATGCAAATCTGTGAATAAACAGATAATACATATTTAATAAGTAAATTTAAACATGGAAGTAAAACATAATTATTTATTGACCTAGTGTGAAAAGTGTCATATAATTGCAATAGTGGGAAACTTGCAAAATAAGCCGAAGATAATACGATCCATCTTTACCTAGCTATACTAATTTTAATAATTACATTTCAAATCTCAAAAACATTTATTTCAACTTAAATTATAGTAAAATTTGTTTCGTAGCAGCTAAACATTGTATCGCAAGCTGTGCGATTGTATAAAAAATAATTATTTATGCAAATTGTGTCTTTATTACAACCATGACTTCCCATTTGCGCATAAAGTTACACTTTTAATACTAATTGCGTAAACTATATTTTCTGTAATCAGTTTTTAAACTATTATAATAATTTTACTAATTACATTGAAATGTCAAAAATCTTAATTTTGTAGGTTGTATTGCCCATCTTCTAAATATAAAAAACATTTGTATTTGCTCATATTATATTCCTGCTTTAAAAAATTTTTAAAATCAATTTAAATCACATTAAATCGTCTTTGGAATCGCATTAAATCATAAACGGTTTTTCGATAGAATACAAAAATTATTGAATTAGAAGTTGATTTTCTAAGTGCAAATGTCGGTAGTCACATACTTGACTAGGTCTTAAATAGAATACCTCTCCCATCTGCGGGTCGAAATAATATCCCCACAAAATATTGTTTTTTGGTTATTTATTAGAATAATAAATCAAACAATATTCTTAATTATCTTAGAATTTTAAGTTCTTCGATAATATTTTCTACTTTTTTGTTTAACAATCGTAAATAATGACATCATTATTATGTAGTACGGCCAACATAAAAAAAGTCCATGCTTAGAGGGGGTCATGACCCCCATGACCCCTCCCCTGGATCCGCCTCTGTACACCTATGTGTATAATGTATTGGGCAACACACAGGAAAAATAAGATTTGCTTGATGATTTATTAAATTTGATAGTAAGTATTTATATGTTCAAAAACTGTTAAAAGTGGGCAACACATTACTCATATTATTATCATTGTAATGTAATATATACAATTATGTACATATATTTATTTTCTCCTTGTCAATTAATTATTTTTATATTTTAGACTATTAATTTGCTGGTTTTGCTTTTGTCTTCAAGAGTACTTATTTTATAATATCTTTTGAAAATTCCTACCTATATTCTAAGAAAGAATACATATGTGTCAGAGTTTTACTCTAAAAATCCGAATCTGATCTGATCGTTCTTGAATCGCAATTTTATCGAATGACCAATTTTTCTATATCTATTTTATTAACAGTTTGCTTAAAAAATATTTTTATGTTAGCAGGTTTACCGTTTCAGATGCATTTCAATATATCTATTACCTTCTAAAATAATAAAATAATTTTTTGTGACAAAATCAAAGAATCCCATGGTTAACAAAAGAAAAAATAGTAATGAAATAAATTTGTGAAGGTGAGGTGTGGATTTGAGACCCGGGTTCGATTCCCACAGCCGACAAACAATTTCCGCCAATTTAAATCTACCCTTATGACTTCCCCTTTACTAACGTCTTTCGGGGCCGTAATTTGATGGCTGGTAACCGCACTTCACGCGAAGAAATGTATCACTTCCCGAAATCTGCTACGGCAAAGTGCCGAAGCCAATAATAGGTAAAAGGGGTGATGATATATTTTTTAAATTTATATTTATAAATAAAAAATAAATATATCATCACGCCATTTACCCAGTACTGGGTGTGGCACTCTGCCTAAGCAGATCTCGCTAAGTGATATATTTTTCGCGTGAAGTGCGGTTACCAGCCGTCAAGTCACGGCCCTCAAAGATATTAGTGGTGAGGGAGCCACAGGGGTAGATTTAAATTGGTGAAAATTGTTGGTCGGCTGTGGGGATCGAACCAGAGTTCTCAAGATCCACAGGCCGACTCGATACCACTGAGTCACCTACCCCATATTTATATTTGTATATATATATATATATATAGGGTGAGTCTGGGAAGACGAACCCCCCCTTAACTTATTTATTATAAGAAATAGAAAAAAAATTCATATGGAAGTTGTAGTATATTAAATATACTAATTTATTTAGAAAAATTTTATAAAGTCAGGTTTACATGATACGACTATCAACTTTTATTTTTCAAATAGGAACTTAGAATTAATTATTAAAATAAAAACCGCCATTTTTTCTCTTTTCAACGATGTATTACTTGTCATAAATGTATATGAAAAAAATAAAATAAGACATCAGAATTCGTCTACCAAGATATCTGAATTTTTTTGTATTGCTATGTTACCGAAAAATAAATATTGTTTACATTCCGCAAAACGCTACAAACGAAGTTGTCACCGAATTATTTGAATTGTAAAAAATGAGCGATAGCGACTTAAACCCATCTGATATTGAAGAGGCTGCTTCCTCTGTAATATCTTCATTGTTACCAATTAAGTCAAAGGAGAAATATGAGATTGCCTATGTCCGATTTGACCAATGGTGCGGTGAAAATAAAGTGAGAAACATCAACGAGAAGATATTGTTGGCTTATTTTCAATGGAAATCTGGCACTCAGAAATCTTCTTCATTATGGACTAATTATTTGATGTTGAGGACTGTGATATCCATGCGAAAAAATATAGACATCAGTAAATACACTAACCTAATCGCCTTCTTGAAGAGAAAACCTGAAGGATACAAAGCGAAGAAAGCTAAAGTTTTATAAAACAAACACTTGTCTGTGCCACACTCAGTAATGGATAAAAGGCGTGATGATATATTTATTTATTTATTTTTTATAGAATGTTTTTCATAATATTCTCCTGCAGACTCTCGAAATGATTTATAATTACTGCCAACAATGAAACCGACTCGTGAATGTTTTTATTTAATTATTTAAATTTTAACAACTTGCCGAACAAATTCATAATTCATATTGGTATCTAGAGTGCGGTACTGAACTTTTTTTCAAATAAAATTATTTCCTGTATTTAAAATTAAAAGTATTTTACTCTTGGGCAACTTTTCAAATTTTGTGTTTTCTAGTCGCATATGTAAAACAATTTTTTTTTAAAGTTAGAAGACATGCAGAGGGACTTTTTCAATCACTCAGTATAATAAGTTTAAAAAAATATATTGGATTAATACGAAAATGTTATAATTATTGATACTTTATGGGGTAGGTGGCGCAGTGGTATCGAGTCGGCCTGTGGATCTTGAGAGCCTTGGTTCGATGCCCACAGCCGACAAACAATTTTCACCAAATTAAATTTACCCCTGTGGCTCCCCCACCACTAATATCTTTGGGGGCCGTGATTTGACGGCTGGTAACCGCACCTCCTTGCGAAAAAATATATCACTTACCGAGATCTGCTTAGGCAGAGTGCCACACCCAGTAATGGGTGAAAGGCGTGATGATATATATTTATTTATATACTTTCCAATCAGATTTTGATGAGTTTTTGGAAGTAGTTATTTACCTTTTAAGCTTAAATGCTTATACTTTTGAATACGATAGTAAATATTTTATACACAATAATAACACTATTTTCAATTTTAATCTTTTATCTTTTACAATATCATGTGTATACGTTAAGAGTTTATCTAGATTGGATAAAAATATCTATGAGATAGACCTGACATCTGGCCTGACATTATCAGAACAAAAGAAATAATTTATATTCTAGAGCTAATATCATTTTTATCCTTCAATGTCTATTTGAAATTCTGTTTAATTGAAGATTAAGATTATTCTATACGTAGTATACGAATATTTACCTTAATTTGAAACGATTTTTTTTTTAAATAATGTAAGAATAATAATGAAGAATATGTCTTCTTGAATATTTAAATTCATTTTAACGCCCGAGTATGGACTGACAATAAAATAATATAAAAAATGTTTTTTTTTTATATTGAGAGTAGACAGATTTATCAAGTAAATAAAATATTATTATTATTAGATTTGTTATGCAGTCGAGGCTAACTAAATTTGTATTTTCATTATTTATTTATTTATTCATTCGAACAGGCAATCGCCCAAATATACAATATGTGCGTATAAGTAGTACGACTTTACATATTTAATTTCACATGTAACATAGGATACAGGTCATTTCTCAGGAGAAATAATTTAATAGCATATATTTGGTTAAGTCTATAAATCTGGTTAACGTGGTTGAAATCAATATTACAAATATAATCTACAATGAAATCGTTTAATGATATACTTAATCGAATATTAGGATGTATGAATAAATTGGTTACGAGTTTGTATGATATATAGTGATTCTTGTTGGATTACTTTACACTGTAAACTTTCAAAACTAATTCTAATGAATTTACACCAATTAAATATTTTTTTTCTACGATTGCTATGAAAAGTAGACAATTACGCTCTCATTTGTCATCGTAAAGTTGAAGTTTTCTGTGGAACAATCGAAAAATATCTTTTTTACGCGTCTCCAATGGCAACGCGCGAAAAAGATGTTAAATGCGCGCTTATTTCAATAGTTACCAGGGATACAAACAAAACAGAAACTTGTTATATTGACAGTTAACAGAATGAACTTATTTCCAATACGTATAGGTACTTTTTAAATAATTTTAAGATGCAATCGTAGAAAAACTGATGTGTGCATCACGAGTGTAAAGTGTCTTTGTTCCTCTTCCACTATTGCAGCTCTCGCCTTCGGCTCGTGCTGCAATTACCGTGTTCGAGTAACAAAGAATCACTTTAAGCTCTTAATACTCAAATAACTATATCTTTCTTGAACGAATTCGCATGATAGCCGCCGCGAAATCTGTAAAAAGGTTGTTTTTTAATTTTGATTTGATCTAACTATTCTGCTCAAAATCTTGTTATACTGCAAATGGCGGAGTACCCCTACCACTTGCCTCACTCTGATCACAGATGTCAGTCATCCAGATAAATATGTAATATCCTTGATTAATATACTGGCTGTTTCTATACCTCTCCACGAAACCTCAATGACATATATAGTTTCATATACTGATTAAAGAACAAAAAGAATTATTTCGAAATTCGCAAAAATTAGGATATTTAATTCCTAGCGAACATTTTTAGTGTCACTGGTTTAATAGTACATTTACTTAAAAAAATTAAATTAAGGCATTACACCAGGTACCTACATAATAACTAATTAAAAAATCATTATTTGTAGACAGTGTTTATACTATTATTTCATGGGAACGCACGCAACTCTCTAATATTCAAACACTGTTTAGCGAGCACAGCTTTATGCAGATGCATAATCATGAAACACCATAAAATGAGAATACCTAAGATGGCGGATTTAGCAAAGATCCGAACCAAAATATAGTGGTTACATGTTCAAACTATTACCCAATAGATCAAATTTTTTAAAATTGTTCAGTACTAGGAAAATGTATACACCGCATTATTTACAGGACAACAAGCTGATTTAGACATTGTGTAATTAATGTAATGTTCCGTTATACCAATGCACTGTATAGTCTTCAAGTTTATGATGAAAAAAATTAATGCTTTGAATGCCAAGATATTTATTTAGGGTAATTTTCATGAGGATATTTTTAGAACGATTAATATCTTGTTTAAATTTATTGGTAGTGAAATATTGAAGTTGAAGGTAACTTGGATTCATGCAAGTTTATTATTGAGTTGTGCTATACTTTAATATGGAATATATGGGGCATAGATATTGTATTCGGCGAAGAACCGATACATGTATACATGTAAATATTAAAATAATTATTATTTTAATGTTCGGAATAATAAATAAATTTAGGTCGCTCCGGAGTACAAGCGAAAACTTTCAAAAATGCTATAAACTTATCCGCTCTTCTAATAGACCAAATTTATTCAAATTGTACATAACGAATGATTATATAAATATATTAACATTTGTTAGTCAGTTTTTTGATAAAGTTTATAATAAACAAGATACAGTCATTTTTGTGTTTCAACATTATCAAACTTTTTACAGATTACAGAGCATTTCAATATACAATTTGTATATGAAATGAAAGATTATGAAAAAATAAAACTTTCTGTCAGTCAAATTTATTTAAAAATGTCCCGTTCTAGAGAAAACTCAACATTTGTTTTCGATCATATTTTTATGTTTTAATTCCCAAATGTACAAAACTATGCAACCAAACTAACATCTTGTGCTCTCGCAGCGACGATAATTTGAAAGCAGGTATATATTTATTGCGGGGTAACCAAAATGTGTTGGAGAATTTTTAGATATCCGCGGTTTCACCCTGCACTTAATTTATTTGTCTTTTTCTGTATACAGCAGTGTATATTTTCCAACTTTACGTTCCATCAGGGATGTGCGTGTAGTCTACTGCAAGTAATCTACGCCATTCTCTACGTGTAAACAATCATGTAGTCTACGTCTTCATTTTTCATGTAAACAATGTAGACTATGTAGACAATGAAAACACCTGTGTTCACTTAAGTCAGATTAGAAATTTTATCCCTAGAACTAGGGAATTTTAAATGTTGGTCGAGATTTTTACTCTTATTCTAGGTATTACATTAAAAAAAATTAGTTTTGCAGGGCAAAACGTTCAAAATTTGTCAACTGGTTACTGTTAAAAATAGCGCCAAGGAAAACTCCGTCTTTTGAGATGGCGCGTTGATCGAATTTAATAATATGACAGTTCGCCCAAGACCCAAGACAGGCATTCGTCTAGTAATGTACGAGCACTTGCTTTATTAGTTTTATTATATAAAGACCGATAATGACCCGAGCTCACGAATATGAATATTTGTAATAGTTACAAAGGAATAAATTTAGGTTAATGTTGAATTTTACAACTGTCAGATGCATTATCTACATTGTTTACATTGTCTACGTAGCTAGAATTGTCGACGTATTGTCTACGTGTAGATGTAGACAATTAAAGATTACACGTAGATGCACATCTCTGCGTTCCATACCTACTTGAATTTTTTTATGAAAACTTTCGAATTCATGGAAACAACAGCCATTTCATAACAACTAATTTATTGACATTCGATGTTATCTCTGAATTTTCAGGGTGAATTTTATTTTCTATGCTACAAATATTACACTTGAATTTAAAAATACTTTTCAATAATTATTTACGTCGAAAAAAAAAACACTCGATATAAAGATGTTTTATAGATTTTAGATCAATGAAAGAGTATTGTATATCCATGATTCTTCTACCGCAAATTTTATCGTCATTCATTTTAGAAGATTCTACTTCTATTACAAAATTCTTCGACAAGAAAAATAAATGAGTACAATAGTTATTTTTTTACGATTGCTATGATAAGTTGACAATTAAGCTCTCATTTGTCATCGTAAAGTTGAAGTTGTCTGTGGAACAATCGAAAAATATCTTTTTTGCTCGTCTCCAATGAAACGCGCGCGTTTCCGATGGTAACGAGCGAAAAAGATATTAA
Organism: Pterostichus niger; assembly: GCA_947425015.1. Taxonomy (NCBI): domain Eukaryota; kingdom Metazoa; phylum Arthropoda; class Insecta; order Coleoptera; family Carabidae; genus Pterostichus; species Pterostichus niger. The sequence continues at coordinate 16,246,294 of OX380350.1, forward strand.
ATGCGCGCTTATTTCAACAGTTACTAGGGATACAAAGAAAACAGAAACTTGTCATATTGACAGTCGTCAGAACAAATTAATTTTCAGTATGCATACGTTTTTTAATAATTTTAAGATGCAATCGTAGAAAAAAATTATGCTGTCATCTACCGATAAGGTTCCACACATAGCAAACCTGGAATTACTGTCGATTCAGACTACGATCGGCTGAAGCGGACATATATGTAGCCACGCCCACTTTTCCTGTTTTGTAGAATCGAAGGATGAGGACAAAGCGCCAAATATAAATTCTTTGACACATGTAGAATCGGCTGATGCAGATTCTGTTCAATTATAATCTGTTGCAATGGATTCAGTTGCTGAGGGCATTCCCTCTCACACTAGTAAATGGATATCTGCTTTTTATTCTGGCTTGTTTTGTTTTAGTAACTACAACTGACATTTACGAACATTTACTAGACACTGGACCGGTGTTCGCTTGGTTATGTTGCATACAGATTGAGATTATAACCAACACGTTGTCTACGTACAGTTTAAGATGATTAATCCATAATTCAGACCAGTCAATGAGTAGTTTATTTGAGGGATTTGGCATACTGCAAAACTCTGAAATTCATCCCAATTGTTGTGGTTTTATTATATTTGTATTGGTGTTGGACTCGCCTGTAATTGTATTCTGTTTTTTTTATTTTGTTTAGAATATTCTTTGTTTTCAAGATAGCTTATTTTCTTGTAGATTACTTTCGTGTATCGGGTCATTGCTTAATAGTTATTGCTTTACTCGTACTCGTCTTATTTATGTTGCATAATATGTATTCGTATTTGTTGCGTGTGAGAATGTTACTTTTAGTCGAAACCGAAGAACGAGACGAAAAAAGTCATTCGAACGCCCCAAAAAAAATATAATTTTGTCCACGAGATACAAACAACATTTTTTCAACAACTGCAAATAAAGACTAATACTTTAATTATTGATTTATTTAAGTAAATTGAAGGAAAACAATGCGCAAAATACGCGTTGTCATGGTAATGTAAATGATGATAAAAATCACTTACTGCGCGTATTGATATCAGTGAAAAAAGAATGAACATTTTTTGACAATTGTAGAAAGTAGTTATTTGTGTATTAAGAGCGTAAAGTGATTCTTTGTTACTCGAACACGGTAATTGCAGCGCGAGCCGAAAGCGAGAGCTGCAATAGTGGAAGAGGAAAGTATTGAAAATAAATTCGTTCTGTCAATTGTCAATATGACAAGTTTCTGGTTTGTTTGTATCCCTGGTAAATATTTAAATAAACGCACATTTATCTTTTTCGCGCGTTGCCATTGGAAACGAGCTCATATAACGTCTTTTTCGCACGTTGCCATTGGAAACGCGCTCATTTAACGTCTTTTTCGCACGTTGCCACTGCAGACGCGCAAAAAAGATATTTTTCGATTGTTTCACAGAAAACGTCAACTTTACGATGACAAATGAGAGTGTAATTGTCAACTTTTCATAGCAATCGTAGAATAAAAGTATTTAACATCACAGTACAAAAGTAAATGTAACTACTGGCTATACTGGAGCCCTACTTACCTAGTTGCAGACCTACTTATCTTACCGCAGAGAAGAATAAAATAAATAATAATAATATTCTTGTTACTATGTGACTCTTGAGGTGAATACCTCAACAAGTTTTTTAATTTGGAATTTTGCAATTGACTTCAATTATGTTACCCTTCATTCTAAAATTTAAATTGTTAATTGTTATTTCATACTAAAATTGCTTGATAATGGCCCAAATATTGGCCGAAACGTCGCCTTCTTAGGTTAATAAAAAAAGGTTTAAATAATGAATAACTAATTTTACCTTTGTAATTTCAATTAAAGCCTGCAATCAAAGTGCTATTAAAAAAAAAATAATAATAACAGGCTACAAATTTTAGTTTAATAATAATAAGAATAATCAAAACAATGGAATTTAAATATTAAGTAATTGCTATTGTACTTAGTTTCTAATATAAATATACAAACAGTAAGTATTTTAAGCAATACTAATAAGTTTTTGATAACATTTTCATGACACGTCTTCTGAGTTCTCCTAGTGATGAGAACTTGTTGATCGAGTCGAAGATAGCGACTGCCTAACGGGTTTCCCCACTTGGTAATCCCAAGGTTGCGACAACTTAATTACGATTTATTAAGCTACTGATGACACTGTTTGTGAGAATGTATTAAAATATTCCAGATTAAGGCTGTGTCATTGCCTAATAAGGTATCTCGGAAGATTACACTACGAAAACAAACAGAATGTTCATAATATCTACTATACTCAAAATCAATCTTTTTGGTAGTGTGGGCAGATATACGCCAATTAATTTCTTATGGAAAAAGAACAGTAAAGTATACATTTCCATTATTGTTGGTATACCAATTATTCTTCAAGCTTGTAATACTTCTTTTTTACAGTATTAGTATTTCTTAATAAAATGTTGGTACATAAAGCTGAGGGTTGTAAAGTGGCATCAATAGAATAATAATCAGTAGCTCTCAACATGATTTAAGAGAAATGTTATTTGAAAAGTGAACTATTAGAAATTGCAAAAAAATCAAACACATACCCTAATTCTTAAAAGACAAATTAAGCCGAATCATATTTTATGGGTAAGGTGGCTCAGTGGTTTTGAGTCGGCCTGTGGATCTTGAGAACCCTGGTTCGATCCTTACAGCCGACAAACAATTTTCGTCAAATTAAATCTACCCCTGTGGCTCCCCTCCATTAACATCTTTAGGGGCCGTGATTTGACGGCTGGTAACCACACTTCAAGCGAAGAAATTTATCACCTACCGAGATCTGCTACGGCAGAATGCCACACCCAATAATAGGTAAAAAGCGTGATACTATATTTATTTATTTTTATACAAGCTGGAAAATAACAAATATGATATTGATGATTTAATTAAAAATTATAATTAAAAAAATTTCCGCTCTTTTAATATAAAATGAGGTTAACATTCCTTCATCAATTATATAGTCTAAAATTAATTAAATTTGTATTTACATATCAGCCGTTCAATAAATTTATATCTTCGTCTCCAAACATTCAAATTCTAATTTGTCAGACTACTTTAATGAACAAAACAAGAATTTATTTATTTATATTTTAAATGGGAACATATTTTTTTTATTTCCCTATTCGATTCAATATTTTATTCTGAATTCAACGATAATATTCACAATTCAATTAACAATTTCCAGTAAATAAATACTTATTTTTGTATTAAGTGCGCAAAATTAATGTTTTTTTTATTGCGCATGAGATCGTTACTTTTAGATGAGACAATAAAAATAATTCGAACGCGCCAAAAAACAAGAATAATATAATAATGATTGATTTATTTAAGTAAATTGAAGGAAAACGATCAACAATAATATGAATTTGATACTATTGATGTGTTGTAACTAATGAAACCTGACGAGATATTCATTTTGCGCACTAGAATCCGAAACAGTTCGTGAAATACTCATTTATATAGTCTAAAATTAATTAAATTTCAATTACCATAGCAGCCGTTCAATATATTTTTATCTTCGTCTCCAACCATTAAATTTAAATAGTATATCTGGAAACCCCAATTCAAAGCGCTAATGACTTATCCAGGCTCTAGCTTGAGTATATAAACGTTCAGTCGTGTTCAAACTAAACCAGTGTGTGCGTGTCCAAGTGCTTTTAACCATGCCACAAATAATACTATTTGTTGCAGCTGTGCAGCTACTAGTAATTCTACCAACATCATCAATCAAACTCACTGGATGTAAAGAAAACAAAGAAAAGAAGCAACATTTAACACGGGATAGTTTTGTTAGATATGATCTCAAAAATATAACACATATTACTTTCGACGAATATGGAATTGAAACAGTATCTAAAGATGCATTCGATGGCATGATTAATTTGGAATAATTGAAACTTACTAACAATTTATTTGATAGTTTGAACCCGGATACATTTAACAGTAACACCAACTTGAAAGAGCTAGGAATAAAATAACAGAACTACATGAAAATACATTAGATAATTTAGTTAATTTAGAAATATTTAATGTTGGACGAAATAAATTAAAAATTCTACCATATAAATTATTCTGGTCTACTAAACATCTGAAAAATATTTTTCTATGGACTAATCAAATAACTATACATGCAGAAACATTCAAGTACAGTCAAAACCTTGTTAATCTAGACATACGTGATAATAAGATATCTAACGTACCAACTGATCTATTTAGAAATTTAAACAAATTAGAAAATTTCAACGTTGGAAGTAATCTCTTAAAAAATATGGATGAAATATATTTACCAATCACGTTAAAATATCTAGATATCACCAGAAATAATATCGCAAAATTCTCGGAAAATTTATTTGAAAATTTGACTCAATTGTTCCATCTTCGTGCACCTCTAAATCAGCTGGAAACCATACCTAAGAATCTATTGGCCAACCTGCGTGTCTTAGATACTTTAGATCTTAGTTACAATCAGATTTCATCCTTGGACCCTTCTACATTTGACAACAATGCAAAACTTATTGAAATGAATTTACGAAATAATAAGTTAACAGAATTGCAAGCTGGGTTGTTTAAGGTAAGTTTCTTATAATACGAAAATAACAAATATTATTCAAAATTCATTTTATATTTTGAATAAAAACATTATGAAGTGAATAATTAATCAGGTAATTTGCATTATTATATAGAATCTAATAATTGATTATACAAAGTGTTTCAAAAGTATTGAAAAAAAATAAGAGTACACATTAGTTGATGTACTGATCAGAAAGCAAAATAGTTATTTGTATATTAAGAGCGTAAAGTGATTCTTTGTTACTCGAGCACGGTAATTGCAGCGCTAGCCGAAGACACTTTACGCTTCTGATACACATAATTTTTTACGATTACTTAAAATTATTAAAAACGGATACGTACTGAAAATAAATTCGTTCTGTCAACTGTCAATATGACAAGTTTCTGTTTTGTTTGTATCTCTGGTAACTATTGAAATAAGCGCGAACTTAATATCTTTTTCGTGATTTGCCATTGGAAACGCGCGCATTTAACATCTTTTTTAGTGCGTTCGAATGACTAAAAGTAACATTCTCACGCGCAACAAAAAACACTCATTTTGCATACATATAAAAATAACTATTTTTCGTTGTCAATAAACATTTTCAATTGTCGTCTCCTTAGAAACGATATATTGATTTTATTTAAATTATGTCATTCAAAAACTGCATAATATGTAAATTTTTTTTGAATAGCACAATTAAAAATAGTTATTTATGTATTAAGAGCGTAAAGCGATTCTTTATGACTCGAGCATGGTAATAGTGTAAGAGGAACAAAGACATTTTACGCTCGTGATACACACATATTTTTTTCTACGATTGCATCTTAAAATTATTTAAAAAAGTATACGTATTGAAAATAAATTCATTCTGTTAACTGTTAATATGACAAGTTTCTGTTTTGTTTGTATCCCTGGTAACTATTGACATAACCGCGCATTTAATATCTTTTTCGCGCGTTGTCATTGGAAACGCGCGAATTTAACGTCTTTTTCGCGCGTTGCCATTGGAGACGCGCAAAAAAGATATTTTTCGATTGTTCCACAGAAAACGTCAACTTTACGATCACAAATGAGAGCGTAATTGTCAACTTTTCATAGCAATAGTAGAAAAAATATATATTGTATGCATCTTGTACAGAAAGAGTGGTTTCAGCACTCGCATGATTGCAGACCTCGGCGTTGCCTCGGGCTGCAATTATCCATGCTTGTTCTGAAAATATGCACTTTCGGTACTTGATACATAAATAACTATTATATTATAATTTATAAATATCTCCTACTTTTTAGTAATTTATATATTAGTTTTATCTTCTGTTATTTAATATATTTCAATATTTTGGTTTAATTTGTAAAAGCATTGAACCTAGAAAAGAATCAGAATAATTAGTATTTGTAATTAAAACATGTAAATTGTGTCATTTGTTAGACAATTGTCAGAATTTCCCAGAATTCTGTGCGTGGTATTCAATTTCGGGAACCAATCAGACGTACAGTTGACTGCCACGTAGATTCAATACAACTATTAAAATTAACTATTTGTATCATATGTTTTTATGGCGTAAGCCAATCGCGGTAGACGTCTTATTCGTCATTTGTATTTTATGAATACCCTATCTGAATTTCTATTTCTTGTTCAGAACCTGAAGAAACTGAATTACCCGCTTCTGGGTTCCAACCTCATTCACCGCATAGACGAAGCAGCGTTCCCAACTTCATCAGAACTTCACTCAATCGAGATTTCTAACAACAAGTTACAAACATTATCGCCAAGTGTGTTCCAACATTTATCTTCACTGCGACATCTGACGGTGCGCGGGAACCCCTGGGTGTGCGACTGCGCCCTGGCAGACCTGATCGAACTAGTTAACAGGAAGTACAACAAAGTGTTCTACAAGCCGACGTGCAACACCTGTGAGTCTAGTGGGAGTAGAGTGGGAGAGGCTCAGCAAGAAAGAGCTTTGTTTTGAGAAATAAGTATATAGTAAGCTTATTCATATATTCAATGCTGACTTAAGGGATTTTGCTGCTTGGGGCTGACTTTTGACAATTTTAGTAAAAGATTCACTAAGAATAAAATAAAAAGGTGGATAAAAATAGTTATATGTTCCGCGTGATGGCCGCACGGGATGAGGGCGTGATTCACGACCGTAAGGTCGTGGGTTCGAGTCCCGCCCGTGACGGCCAAACAAAGGACATATCGGCATATGACCTAGTAGTTGGTCCGATATAATATATATATACGAGGGTCGTTCAATAAGTCCTTAGAAAATCCAAGAGATGGTGCTCGTAGTATCGAAAATGATTTTTTTACAGTAAGCAGCACTCCTAACTAGTCAACTGTTAGAGTTTTAGCTTTAGCCATCACGTAGTTTCATTGTTGTTGTCAATTGTAGTAAAAAACTTTTGATTGTTTATAATAATGGATAAAAGTGAGTTTCGAGCGGTGATTAAACATCTGTATTTAAAAGGCTTAACGCCGAAAAAAATTAAAGCTGAGTTGGATGAAGTTCATGGCACATCTGCTCCTGTGTTTGCAACTGTTTACAATTGGGTGAATGAGTTTAAACGTGGCCGTACATCCACAAAAGATGAACATCGTTCCGGATGCCCTGTAGAAGTGTCTACCCCCGAAATGATTGACCAAATCCACGATATGGTTTTAAGTGACCGACGAATCAAAGTGCGCGAAATAGTTGAGGCTACAGGCATATCACAAGGCACAGTCGCTTTAATTTTGCACGAAAAATTAGGTGTGAAAAAAATCTCGGCAAGATGGGTGCCGCGGTTGCTCACAGTGAAGAATAAACGCAATCGTGTGGTGGACTCTGAGGCTGTTTTGGCGCTTTTCCGTCGTAATCCTGAATATTTTCTGCGTCGTTACATAAATGTGGATGAGACTTGGATACATTACTACACTCCAGAGACAAAAGAACAGTCAAAACAGTGGATTTTTAAAGGCGAACGGGCTCCGAAGAAGGCGAAGACGGAGAAATCGGCTAGCAAGGTTATGGCAACGGTCTTTTGGGATGCACGCGGAATCATCTTCATCGCCTATTTGGAAAAGGGAAAAACGATAACAGGAGCGTATTATGCGTCGTTATTGGACCGGCTGAGCGAAGAAATAAAAGAAAAACGTCCTCATTTGAAACGCAAAAAGGTCCTTTTTCATCAAGACAATGCACGTGTGTACACCTGCGCAGTTGCGATAGCCAAAATTACGGAATTAAACTTCCAATTATTGCAACATCCACCGTATTCACCAGATTTGGCCCCCAGTGACTTTTTCTTATTTCCAAACTTAAAGAAATGGCTTGGCGGACGAAGGTTTACGTCCAATGAGGAGGTCATCGCCCAAACGGAAGCCTATTTTGAGGAGCTTCCGAAATCCTACTTTTTGGACGACTTAAAAAATTTGGGGGAACGATTAGAGAAGTGTATAGAGCTAAAAGGAGATTATGTAGATAAATAAAAAAAAATCTACCCAAAAAAAGTGTTTTTTCTACTTTTTTCTAAGGACTTATTGAACGACCCTCGTATATATATATATATATATATATATATATATATATATATATATATATATATATATATATATATATATATATATATATATATATATATATATATATATATATATATATATATATATATATATTATGTAACCCTATTAGATGACGACATAACAAATATGTGATGAATGTCTAACGGAATCTCTCACGCTGTAATAAGAACCTTTCTGATAAGACACACTATAAATACGTGTGAAACAAAGACTTTTTACTGTGAAAACTCTAAGTTACAACTGCTAAATAAAGTCTGTGTAGAAATCAAAATATTGTTTTTTTTATTATATATCGACCACGATCATATAATTGGCGCAGTTCGGGTAGAATCACAAATAAAGAAGTCAGTGTGCTCGAAAAATTCGCCGTAAATCTGTACAACGCTTTATTCAACAATTTCAATTGTTGCTCAGTGTGATCGAACCAAATAACTAATGCGAAGAAACTCGAAGCCTAACAAGCAAGAAGCCTTCGTAAAAGCAAAGCTATACCAATAAGCCTTCGCTTTAACCAGCAATCAACCTAAACAGTGGTTGCACCAGAGGTCTATTCATACGACCCATCGAGATCAGCGATCAACCTAAACAGTGGTTGCACCAGAGGTCTATTCATACGACCCATCGAGTTCACCAGGCCAAGCAGTTCGCAGAAAGAGGCATCCGTCAACTGAACGTCATCAGCCCCTCGCAACAACAGAGATGTCAACAATACAGATACTCACAATAAGTCTGTAAGTCACATTGTTCCTTTATAATTTACCAATCACATGTCAGATAACGAATCACAGTCATCTGATACAAATCGAGAACTTGAATTACTAAGTATCTTATTAAATAATATTACTTTACAACCAAACAGGTTGAATAATTCTGAAATTTCATAGTATAACTAATACAAATAATTCAGAAATCAAAATGACTACTTACACTGATATCAAAAATCTCGCTAGTGTCATTCCTGAATATAATGGTGATGTAAATAGATTACCAAATTTTATAATACAAGTAGATTTGTTCTACGAAATTTTCCAATCAACAATTATAAATGCATTGCAAACAAAATACGCATTTTCATTAGTTTTCAGTAAATTAACAGATAAAGCTGTAAATCTAATTAACGAAAATATTTTTAAAGACTGGACAGATTTAAAAAGATATTTATCCGAAAATTTCGAAGATAAACTCACTAAAGAAACTATTTTATTAAAAATTTTGAATACTAAAAATACGAATAAAATATATGACACTTTAATACAATTTAAAAATTATTTTGCAAAATATAAATCAAAAGTTCACTTATTACCTTATAATACAGCTCAGAAAACTATATTCATAAATTAAATACAAGAATTAGTCGTAAAACATTTCATTACATTATTACCAATTCACGTCCGAGGATCTTTTATTACTAACAACCCCACTACATTATAAATGTGTGAAAATTTATTAACAAACGATTATAATTATGCACTTCAAACTTTTAAAAGTCCATTGTTAAGATCAGACAATCCTCAACAATCACAAAAAACATTCCACAATAATATACCTCCACAAAAATTCCCAGGGCAACATTTCCCTTCCAAACCCATAAATGTTCAACAGAATTCTAATAAACCAAGCACGTCTTTTGCTCCTAGACAAAACGCTTACAATGTTGTTAGAACTAGACAACAATTTAAACCTCAACCTATATCCGGAATAACAAAAACCACAATTCCTATGAGTACACAAACAATAAAACAAAACTATTTACAAGAAAATATCGAATACGAACCCGAAAATTTTGAAACATATTCTCAAGAAAATCAAAATCTTGACGAAAATCCAGATTCTGAAAATTACTCAAACGATAATAATTTTTTAGAGTTCATAGAGCCTCTAAGCCAAGTAACATAGTTATGACTTCAATCACAAATAATATTCCAGTTATTAAATTATCAAATTATAAAGTATTAATAGATTCAGGATCAGATGTAAATCTTATTAGCGAAAATATGTCAAAATTATATAAATCAAAAATTGTAAGTGAGAATTTGACCTTTAAAACAGTCAATTCAAAAGTACATTGCAAAAATTCCATAACTTTAAATTTTTTTAATCAACCTCATAAATTTTTTATTCATACTTTTAATAAAGATTGCGACTTATTATTTGGTATAAATATATTAAAAGACTTGAAATGCGAAATAAATTTTGCTAATGAAAAAATTAAAATAAAAAATATAGAATTTCCATTTATTCCAATGTCAGAATCAAATTTTTGTAAATTAAATTTTCGATCAGAACATTTAAATAACACCCAAAAACAAAAAATTAACAAATTACTAGAACAATATCCTAAACTCTTCCCAAAAGATGGCGAAAATTTATCATGTACTACTCACACTAAACACAAAATTCTGACTAAAGACAATACTCCTATACATACGAAAAACTACCGACTTCCACAGATATATGAGAATGACATTGAAGATCACGTACAAAATTTATTAAAAACCGGTGTAATTAGAAAATCAAACAGCCCTTATAATTCCCCTATTTGGATCGTCCCAAAGAAAACAGACGCATCAGGAAAGCGAAAAACACGCCTCGTAATAGATTTTAGAAAATTAAATGCTAATACTAGAGAAGATAAATATCCCCTCCCTAATATTGATACACTATTAGACAAAATTGGCAAACCAAAATTTTTCACAGCCCTTGATTTACATTCGGGATTTCACCAAATTTCGGTAGAAAAAGACGACATAGAAAAAACTGCCTTTAGCACCCCATCAGGCCATTACGAATTCATCAGAATGCCATTTGGACTTATTAATGCACCCGCGACTTTCCGGAGAATGATGAATAAAGTTTTAGGTGATTTAATTAACAAAATTTGTCTTGTTTATATGGACGACATCATAATTTTTAGCAAAACAGAAGAAGAACATTTACAAAAATTTAAAACTTGTTTTCGAAAAATTTAAAAATGCAAATTTACAAATACAAATTGATAAGAGTGAATTCATGAAAACAGATATAGAAAATTTAGGATTTGTCATATCAGAACAAGGTCTTAAACCTAATATAAAAAAAATAGAAGCAATTAATAAAATTACAATTCCGAAAACACAAAAAGATATCAAATCATTCTTGGGAAAATTATCATGGTATAGACGTTTCATACCTAACTTTTCAAAATTAACGAAACCTTTTACCGAATGTTTAAAGAAAAATAAAACAATTGATATAACAAATAAAGACTATCAAGAGGCATTTCAAAAATCTAAAAAACTAATTAGTAACCCCCCTATACTAAGCTTCCCCGACTTCTCTAAACCTTTTATCTTAACAACTGACGCATCAAATTACGCCATGGGTTCAGTACTCTCGCAAGTACAAGATAACGTAGAGAAACCTTTAGCATACGCTTCGAAAACTTTTAATAATCATGAACAAAATTACTCTACAGTAGAAAAAGAGTTAAAATCTATAGTCTGGTCAGTGCAAAACTTTAGACCCTACTTATACGGTAGAAAATTCATTATTCGAACGGACCATAGACCCTTAATTTGGCTATTTAAAATGAAAAATGGAAATAAAAAATTGATGAGATGGAAAATTGAGCTAAGTGAATACAACTTCGAAGTAGAATATTTACCAGGTAGAATAAACAAAATTGCTGATTACCTATCACGAATAAGAGAACCTTTCAAAATTAATTATGTAACCGGAGATGTAACTGAAACAGATATATTTTGTCATTGCGTTTCTAAAGATAATCGTTTTGGTAAAGGATTAGCCTTACAAATAGATGAACAATTTGCTAGTAAAACGTATTGCGAAAATAACTTCAAAAACCAAAATATAATTATTCAAAATTTTGAAAATAAAGTAATCTTACATTTGTATACAAAAGACACCTATAAAGAAAACGTTAACTTAAAACAATTAAAATCTTGTCTTATCTCTCTAAGAGATTATTTAATCAAAAATGATTTATTTGAAATCAACATGCCATATTTATCATGTGGATTAGACAACTTAGAAGAATCTAAATTAATTCAATTATTAAATAACATTTTTAAAGATACAAATATCCAAATTAATATTTATGAATTACCTCATAATCTTGCAAATTCACAAGAAATCGAGAATTTCTTAAAAAAATCATTCAAACGAATCGGTAGATAGTTTATTAAATAACGTCGAAGATATAGAGAGAGAACTAGAAAGTTTATCAACCAACACTGTTCATTCCTCACTAGAAGAACCTATAAATGGTTTAAAATTTTTAGAAAACCGAATTAACGTTGCTAACAATCAAATAATAATACAGGAAGATACAGAAAATAAGGTAGAAACAAAAAAATTATTTAATCATAAAAAATTAAAAATTATATTTTCATTAAAACCAGAAAATAAAGAAACACAACTATTTGAATTTATTCAAAATTACATAGTACCTAAAATACGATATTATTGTATTTGCACGGACGAAATCGCTAACACTTTAAATAAAATAATACAGAGTAAGTTTGAATTCGGAACAGTAAATTTAATAAGAGTTAACCAACAAGTTGAAGACGTAGAAAACGAGAATGAACAGGACGAAATAATATTTAACTACCATCACGGAAAGACAAACCACCGTGGTATACTAGAAACTTATAATAAATTAAAAACAAAGTACTATTGGCCAAAAATGTCAGAAAGTATAACAACATTCATAAATAAATGCGAAACTTGTAAGAAATGTAAATATGATAGACAACCCCCAAAATTAGAAGATCAACTTACACCAACCCCCGAACGACCTTTCGACATTATAAATCTAGATATATTAACCCTCGATTCAAAATACTATTTAACAATATTTGACCAGTTTTCAAAATATGCTCAAATCTATTTTATAAAAAATAAAACTTGTAACAACGTCATAAATATAGTTTCAAATTTCATTAGAGAAAGATTACAACCACAAACAATCATTTGCGACTCAGGGAAAGAATTCGATAATTTAGCGTTCAAAACTTTATGTCACAATAATCAAATAAATTTACATATTACATCAGTTGGTAACCCAAAATCAAACGCAATAGAAAGACTACATTCTACCCTACATTTGCGAATTTTATTTCAAAAATATCCAAATAAAAATTTAGACGAAATATTGACGATAACTATACTAGCTTACAATGACACCATACATTCTGTCACGAAATTATCACCGAATGAAATACTATACGGTAGAGATTACTCACACATCCGACCAAGAACGACCTTAACAGACGAACAACAAATAGAATCATTTCAAAAAAATAAACAAATTGAACATGATAAATTACGACATAAAATCGTGAACGAAAAATTAAAACGCTTTAAACCAAATAACACCCACACAAAATTCCAAAATACCTCTCAAGCTCTCCTTAAACAAAATCCTAGACTGATAACAAAATTCAAAAAACCACTTTTCGAAAAAGTAAAAATTGATAATTATAATGATAAAAACCATACTATTGAAGTAAAAGGGAAAATTCATAAAAGAAAAGTAAAAATCGACAAGTTAAAATTATAATTTGTTACAGATAATATCCTTATCTCAAATAAACGAAAGTATACATTTTTGTTCTCTGCCCACTTTCGATGTAAGTTTAATATCTTTTGAAAATTTAAAACAAATGCTACCCAAGTATGATAGAGTTGAAATCTCAAAATTATTAACTGTTAATTGTAATCATGATAAAAATAAAATATACTTTATAATAACCAGTCCTCTTATGTCAGAGAAGACTCACGATTTGTACCAAATGACAATGATTCCCTTTAAACAAAACGACATGTACTATTTATATGACCAAGATACAACAATGTATATTGACAATAATGTTAAGGTTGATGATTGTTTAATTAATAATAAGCATTATTACTGTAAAACTAACAATATAAAAGTAAGTAAATGTACTAACCAATTATTGTACAGCAATAATAGTAAATGTGAAATTAAACAAATAACATCCCATAATAATATAATTCGTATTTCAAATTCGAATGAATTAATTATATTCAGCCCTGATAAACAGAACGTTGAAATTGATTGCAAAAATATTAAAGAAATAAAAAGCATACAAGGAATATTTCAGATTTCCAGTACAAGTCAATGTAAAATTAATGACTATGTTTTCAAACCTTTTGTAAATAAATATAAAGAAATAAAACTTCAGTTTTCACAACCATTGATATTAGAAATAAAACCAAACAAAAATGAAATTTTGCAAAATATAGAAGAATTTACAAAAGCTATTCCTACTATAAGACCACTGCAAGGATTAGACACTAAACATGAAACACATTTTACTATATTGTATGTATTACTAACTATTATTATTTTAACGTTCATATGTTATAAATTAATCAATAAATATAAGAATAAAATATGTAAAGGAAAGACATCTGATAAAATAAAAATCATTCAATTACCACTTTCAACTAATAAAGTAGAAAATCAGATTTCTTTTCCATCCACTATTTCTTAGCCATCATCTAGAAGGGGAGGTATTATGTAACCCTATTAAATGACGACATAACAAATATGTGATGAATGTCTAACGGAATCTCTCACGCTGTAATAAGAACCTTTCTGATAAGACACACTATAAATACGTGTGAAACAAAGACATGTTATCCTTTTTACTGTGAAAACTCTAAGTTACAACTGCTAAATAAAGTCTGTGTTGAAATCAAAATATTGTTTTTTTAATTATATATCGACCACGATCATATAATTTATATATATATATATAAAAGACATACTAAAAGACTTGGTAACAAGGAAAATGTAATATAAAATTGATTTCAAACCTTGTTAACTCATTGCATGTATTAACGGTAATATAATATACATTTTACATACAGAGTTCAGGATAATATATATGAGTAAACGGGTGGTGTTCATGACGTCATCGGTCACACGGCCCCGTTGAATGGTTCCGCAACTGGACCACCTCGTACCGGTCACTCCTGCATGACAAAATATAACATGTCATTCCAGTCTCAATCAGCGGTCACTGAGGTTTACATTTTAGGTAGTGCTATAGGAGTAAGGTTACAGGTACGAATTAGGATGTCCCAGACATCCGTGTGGATCCAATCCACACGAGGTCCCAGACCTCATCGGTGCGGGTATTTAGACCCGATCGTTGCAGGTATTTAGACCCGATTGATGTGGCCGTGGATGTCCCAGACATCCGTGTGGATCCAATCCACACGAGGTCCCAGACCTCATCGGTGCGGGTATTTAGACCCGATCGTGGCGGGTATTTAGACCCGATAGTAGCAGGTCCTTCCCAACCTGATCAAGGATCAGTACTGTCGTATGCGCTGAAGACCGGTAAATTTCACTTTGTGGTCATTATGTAGCCATTGACGGATGCGCAGCTGGATTCGCAGACCCAGCGCGGAGAGCCCTCAATACGGCCCTGTATGTCACCACCACCTGATTAGCAATTGTAGTATGCTCTTAAATGCCGCAACCTGACGGAGGGACTTCAGTACTGAGTTCTTAAGGAAGGCAAAGTGTGAATACACAGAATAGCACATAATAATATACAATGTAACATTTGGTCAAACACATATATCCTCAAACAAATACCACACCAAAACATAAACATGATGCACTCATTATATCATCAATTTACGTGTCATTCAATAAATAACAGACACGTATCAGGTCAGTACAAATCTCCATTCAATATATCATCAATTAATGTGGCATTTAATAAACAACAGACATATGTTAAATCACTGCAGTTCTCCGCATACGTTGAATCTAGACCTAGAAAGACAGTGAGATAACTCC
Organism: Pterostichus niger; assembly: GCA_947425015.1. Taxonomy (NCBI): domain Eukaryota; kingdom Metazoa; phylum Arthropoda; class Insecta; order Coleoptera; family Carabidae; genus Pterostichus; species Pterostichus niger. The sequence continues at coordinate 16,262,308 of OX380350.1, forward strand.
CCTTTAATTACTGCTAATCCAATACATACAATAATGAATGTATTAGTCCTTCACTTCACGTATTCACTTCCACCCCGAATTGTTCGTTACACCCGTGAAACATAGACTGAGCGTCTCAGCGCTGGCAGCCGCCTCAGGCTGCATCGTCATATTTTTCGTTGACAGATATATGACCACCAGCGCTTCCAAATCAGTGGATTGTATTATTAAAATGTATGTCTTACATATATATGTATATATATATATATATATATATATATATAAGTTATAGTGTTCCACTCATCACCAAACTGCTGACATAGACACCTTCCCCCGAACGTGACATTAGTAATATGTAAAGTTATTTAGTATGTAGATGTAATAATGTTAGTCAGTTCAGATTCAGACTTAGAAGTAGAAACACATGTAATTGTAATACTTAAATAAATCTTTTTTAAAAACTAAGTTGGTGGTTTGAGAAAGTTAAGTGGCGCAGTCGGTAGGATAGTCAATACAAATTAACGAATATAATTTGTTTCACATTGTGATTAAATTGGCTATCGAACAAGAAAAAAGAAAAAGAAAAATCAAAACCTTTCCGAACCACACCAACCAGAGCAACTCGAGACTACAGCAGAAGCCAAGATTCGACATCCGTAACCTTCTGAACGAACATCAGAGAACTTCGGCCGTCATTCTTAACCCCGTGGACGACTTCAGGGCACATGAAGTGGACACTAATATTTCTGTAAGTCATACATGTCATTTAGAGACACTATTTTTATTAATTCTGAGTCAAGCTCAAATTCAGAATCTGAACCAGATCTTGAAGATTTTATTGAAACTAATTAAAATACAAATTTTATTATAAGACAACCCCAATTTACAATGGCAGTGCCAGTTCTAAAAAAAGAATACCTTGATATGCTGCCTGAATTTCATGGAGAACGTGAATTATTACCTCGTTTTATTGATATTTGCGATAAACTTGTAAACAAATTTTATATTGTCGCCGACCCAACAGATTTCCAAAATGAATATCTCGTATGATTGTGATATCTAAAAAGTTTATGCTGTTATTGTTTTCTATTTCTAAGGTAAATTGGAGTGAATTATTAAATTTATTAAATTTGTATAAGATGTTATTAATTTGATCAGTAGGGAGGCAACAAACAATATCATCAACATATCTAAAATAGAAAAGTAACTTGAAATCTGGGTTACTATTGATAACTTGAGATTCTAAATGAATTTTTTATATTTTTATTGTAGCTTGATAATGGCCTAAATTTTTGGCCGAAACGTCGCCTTATTTATTACTTAATAAAAAATGTATAATTAATTTTAACTTTTTCATTCCAAATACAAAATATCTTCTAAAGTCGGATAAGGAAATTATCCCTTTAAGTGACATGTGTGTACGAGCAAAAATATTCCAATGTCCTAATAAATATCATGTCCACTTTTCTTCAACCTGCGAGAAAGAAATATTCCAAGAGCAGACATCTAACCACTGCTATTACACAAAAATAAATTTAATAGAAAACCACATTGCAGTGATTCCAGAACTCAACAAATACCTAGCCGTCTTCCCTAAAGAAAAAAATGTAGTAATTAAATGCCTACAAGAAACTAGCATCAAACCATTAGTGGGAATCTACTTAATAAACAATGAGGATAATTGTGAAATTTACTTCAAAGAACAAAAATTGGTATTTTCAAATAAAATTCAAGGACGACCATTACTATTACCTAAATTAAACTTCAAAATTCAAACACAACATATTACAAACTTCTCCATTAACCTAAATCCATTAAAACTTAATGATATCTCCTTTAACCCAACGGTCCCTATAAAAGAAGAATCCATCAACATTCATATTCCCAGTATTTGGTCTCTGTTGCTGTATATCATGATTGCAATCACCGCCGGCTACTTTTCCATAAAATGGATAAGAACAAAAAGAGCTGCACGATCCTGCTCAAGAAGGACACCACCCGAAATTCAGCCAGAGGACATCGAACTTCAACTTCCAGGGGGAGCTCAATTCTAAGGAGGGAGGAGTTATAGTGTTCCACTCATCACCAAACTGCTGACATAGACACCTTCCCCCGAACGTGACATTAGTAATATGTAAAGTTATTTAGTATGTAGATGTAATAATGTTAATCAGTTCAGATTCAGACTTAGAAGTAGAAACACATGTAATTGTAATACTTAAATAAATCTTTTTTAAAAACTAAGTTGGTGGTTTGAGAAAGTTAAGTGGCGCAGTCGGTAGGATAGTCAATACAAATTAACGAATATAATTTGTTTCACATTGTGATTAAATTGGCTATCGAACAAGAAAAAAGAAAAAGAAAAATCAAAACCTTTCCGAACCACACCAACCAGAGCAACTCGAGACTACAGCAGAAGCCAAGATTCGACATCCGTAACCTTCTGAACGAACATCAGAGAACTTCGGCCGTCATTCTTAACCCCGTGGACGACTTCAGGGCACATGAAGTGGACACTAATATTTCTGTAAGTCATACATGTCATTTAGAGACACAATTTTTATTAATTCTGAGTCAAGCTCAAATTCAGAATCTGAACCAGATCTTGAAGATTTTATTGAAACTAATTAAAATACAAATTTTATTATAAGACAACCCCAATTTACAATGGCAGTGCCAGTTCTAAAAAAAGAATACCTTGATATGCTGCCTGAATTTCATGGAGAACGTGAATTATTACCTCGTTTTATTGATATTTGCGATAAACTTGTAAACAAATTTTATATTGTCGCCGACCCAACAGATTTCCAAAATGAATATCTGATGAATAGTATAATAACAAAAATTAAGGGCGACGCTGCAATTAATATTGCAAGTTGTACGGTCAAAACATGGGACGATTTGAAAGAAGCATTATTGAACGCGTTCGCAGATAAACGCGATTGGTTTACATTAAATATTGAAATGACCGATCTTAAGCAAAATTCAAATGAAACTGTTTTCGATTTTTACGGAAGATTGCAGCACATTTTAAATTTACAAATTTCTTATATTTCAACTCATGCTACAGCTGTAAATTTTATTTTTACTACATTTTCTTTAATAAGAGATTAGGGGAAAATATTTGCATCCATAGCTAGTCGTTCAATCTTGTAGATACATTACAGTACTCTACACGCTCCTGTATATAAATTTGAAATAACTTTTAAAAAATTATAGTACTAATTTGTTATTAATTACTACTAAACCGAGTAGTTTATGTAGGTACTTATTAAGATATCGTAATGAAAACCGAGAGTAAAATGCATACATGATGTCCGTCAGTACGGTGGTGTGGATAGCGATTCGGAATTCGAATCCGGAGATCCCAAGTTCGAATCTCACCCAATCTAAAAATTATATAAACTTTTACACTGCGGCTGGATGAGTGGGACTCTGTACTGTAATTGGGATTAAGATTCTGTTGTGTAGCGTAACATAAACAAATAAATCATAAAACAGTTGTTTGTATAAAACCCAATAAAATATAAAACTAATATCCTTTTAATTAAACCCGCTTTTTAACCCTGATATAGAGTACTGAATTTTATTGTTTCGTATAAAATATTTAATAACCATAGTCGACTCCATTGTCACTATGAACATTCTAATGATAACATATGATTCTGTAAACCTGTAAATTAATATTTATTTATTGTTAGCTAAATCTTCCATCGTCATCGAAATATGACATTTGGGTGAATGGCAAGAACACAAAAGGAGAACTGGGACATTCAGCAGCAGGAGAAATCTTCAGCTTGCCAAAGATCCTCTGCTTGTGAATGATATTTTTGTATGAGTATGTTGTTGATTTTAGGGTTAGTTTTGGTGTGAAGTAGATAACGGGATGTAAGGGTAAGTTTTTATTACGCTACTTTGGGTGAAGGATGATTGTGTTAGGTATAGTGTGATTACAATACCTTAGAGCAGTAGTTTCCAAACTTTTTCTCTCAGCGGCCCATTTTTCCGTAAAAAATTGTCGCGCCCCCTTCATTTTTTATAACAGCCTAACTTCAAAAATCGTAAATAAATTATTTTATAGAACACAAAAAAATTAGTACTATAAACAAATATTGTTATTATATAAGATATTTGTTATAACAAATATTTTTCTTAACCTAAAATCATGTTTATTACAATATAATAATAGAACAAAATAATGTAACAACATTTATAAACATAAAATTGTAATAAGATTGGAAATTATATTTAATTTAAATTAGGCACATTTAATACAATATAATCATAATTTTTGAGTGTGCTGAATGGGCGCTTGTTTTTCAGTCTCTCGAACCAGGGAGTCATTGAAGATATCGCCACTCGCAATTCTTTTTCAACGAATAATCGAGTTCGATATTTTGTCTTTAAAACAGCTACAGCGGAAAAGCCTGTTTCACACAAATAAGATGTTACGAAACGTAATAAAATTTCTGAGGCTTTGTTTGTTAAACTAGGGATATTTTACTGCGAGCACGAGTTAGATACACGTGTGTGCTATGATGTAAATGGAGAATGTGTTCGTAAGCCTCAATTATATTTTTAAATCGCGCCCCTCCCCCTCGAAACAACCTCGCGCCCCCCTTAGGGGGCGCGCCCCACAGTTTGGAAACCACTGCCTTAGAGTATGGTAGTTTGGCACTTTCACTGTTACTCTTGGAGCACATGTGTTTGTGTTAACGGTAAGTTGAAGAATCGTGATTGTGTATTTTAGTTCTTTGCAAGGTTTTAATTTGTTTTATGTGTCTATTCTTCGTTTTGATTTGGCCATTCACGTGTAACAGTTATTGCAGGTAAATAACTCTGACCACTTCCAGCAACAAGTGAATCCTAACTTGTACCATCAACTGCAGAAGTTCCGAAAAATGCCAGTTTTATTTTGGGTGGTGATTTTCTTTTAGATACTGTAACCTGAAAGAACAGAAAATAAGTAGGTATGTTCTCCAATTTTACACAAATTTGACCTACTTACTTGTAAATAGGAGGGAAAAGCATGTAACACTGATGGAACTGCATTTTCACGTAATCTAACAACAAACAAAGATGTTCTATCGAAATCTGCTTCTGTAAAATGTGTACTGCATAGAACAGTGCCATTTGAAGGCTGTCAACTTTTCACCTAATTGCTTTCACCTAGAGCATTCGTTGTGTTGGATTTTTTGGTACTCTATAATTAAAACACAAAACAGTTGTCACATAATTGTTACATTTTCATTCCAATTTTGTATACTTCTTACCTACGAAATGTTATTTTGGATCCTGATGCTTCCACAATTTGTTGGTGTTTACTTTTATTTGTTGACCGGTTTGTACAACCGCACGCTGGCATTGTGATAAATAATTGTATTTGTCAAAAGTCTCACACAATCAAATATAATATTATGCCACTCAAGTGCAACACCGGTAATTTTTGTATTAAATATATACAAATTTATTAAAACAAAATACAGCTCAAACAAATGTTTTGAGTTAACCAATATGGCGGACCGCTGGTAAACCGATTTGATATTTGGCGACAAGGTCAACACGATATGTCCTCTCCCCCTACCCTCTGTTACCACAGTAAAAATTGCAAGTCGAATACCTCTGCATCGCACAACATCTTTCTGCGGTTGCAGCAGTGTAGAAGTTCGGGCCAGCATCGACGAGCCAATGGTAAGTACCTCAATCTCAAGCAGTGCATAAAATCCTCTCACACACTCATAGCACACAATATTTTATCTACAAACTAATTGAAAAAAAGAAAATCAACAAATACCATTTATTAGATAACCTTTTTTAGATTTATTTTAATTATACAATTTGTCATGTCACAATTAAAATATTACAATCTAAAAAAATTATAATTATTTCTTATCGATAAGACTGAAAAATTGCAATTTAACTGCGTATAACGACAAATAGATAAATCACAGACAAAATTATTAATTGACGTTTGCTTGTTGTATTTGGTTACAAGGTTTATTTGTTTATTATTTATCATTACTAGGATATTAACAGAAATAATTCAATAATGAAAACTCTTTTACGCACGATTTGCTATTTTTACACACGATTTATAATGAAACACTTCACACACAATAATTTGTTTTACATTGTGTTTCATTTTATTATGCAAGTATATAAATAATTATTAATTACATGCTTCTCACGCTAAAATTTCTTCCCTTGTCTATAAATTCCTTTCTCTCTTTTAGTCCTTTTAAATCCTTTGCCATCACGTCTTTATGTATAACCTAAAATCAGAATTTAGAGTTAGAAGTAGCAAAATACTAATTTATTAGGGATTTATCTTATTTATATATAACAACAGATATTCTACAGTCTTAAGACCATTTTTTGCATCCTATTCTCTATGAATCTCTATCATAGACGTCATCATCTTCGAGATTCCTTTCGCTCATCTCTTCTTTGATTTCATCGTACCATCTTCTCCTAGGTCTACCTATGTATCTTTCATCGCTTGTTCGGTATCCATCCCCATATATTTTGTGCAAGTCTCCCTTGGCCCATTCTTTTCTTGTGACCATACCATTTCAGTTGTTTCTCTTGAATGACTTCTGTCTTCCGTCGGTGTACTTCCATATATTCTATTATTTCTTAATTTCTTTTATGGTCCAGGAGTGTATAGCCGCAACATCTTCTCCAAAAGGCCATTTCCACTGATTGTAGTCTTTGTTTCGTTTTTTGTTTGTTATCCATCCTTCCACTCCATACAGAGTACAGCTTTCAAACAATGATTTGTATATATGCTTTTTTGTATTGTAACGTTTATTACAATTTCGGGTTCGGTGAAGTTTATTATTAAATAAAACACGAGTAATGAAAACTCCAACAAAATATTTATTTAAAACGAAACTAATGTAGTCCAACTACTAAGACATATATTTATATTCAACACGTATTTATATTCACAACAAAGTATTTAGCAACGACTTGCACTCTTCACACTTCGAATACAGAATGCCTCTTCCCGGCCGAAACTCTCCTTTATATACTGCAACAATGTGTTCGAGAATTTTCGAGAGCTTCTGGCACACGGTATGTAAACTATTATAAAGACTATAGTTGGTAACATTGAAAACACATTACAAACATTTTGAAATTATATAGTTGGCATGACTGTGTGATGCGTAGTAGAAGAGAAGGTGTGATTTGGTTAGTAAAGTTATATGTCAAGTAAAAGGTGTAAAAAGACAAATAAAAAGCAGTTAAACATAACAACAAGCATTTATCCATAACATTGGTCCTTCGAACCAGATAACACATTGGAATATAGTACAAGTAAGCAATTCAAGTAATCGGGTGTATCAAGGTTAGCAACAGACAAAGGAATTGCTGGCAAAACAAAACGACAAAGAAGTAGCCAGTGATGCAGGCAACCAAAGCAACATAAAGCAAAAACAGTACAGTATCATTACAGGGGCAGGAGGTAAGTGAATTCCCAATTTATAATTTATTCCTTTCATTATCCTTTAAGTTCAAACAATGGAAGCTTTAAAGAAGACAAGAAAATCTCTGAAAACACAACTAACAAGATTTAATTCATATGTAGAAGCACACAGTCAAGAACAAATACAGGAATTGAAAGTTAGACATGAAAAAGCAGAAGCATTATGGGACAAATTTGAAGATACGCAAACAAAAATAGAAGATTTAGATGAAAGCGAAGAAACATATAGAAAAATCTTTGAAGATGCATATTTTGAGGTTGTAGGTAAGGCAAAACAGAAAATAGAGCAGGTAATGGGTGAAATGAATACAACTACAGCAAGTTTAAATCCAACAATAGTTACAAATACTAATTCATTAAAGGTCAAATTACCAACAATCAATTTGACAAAATTTAGTGGTAAATATTCAGAATGGCTTATGTACAGTGACTCATTTCAGTCAATAATTGATAAAAATGAAGAGTTGTCAAATAGTCAAAAACTTAAATATTTAAGAGGTTCGTTACAAGAAGAAGCTTTACAAATCATTCAGGCTTTAGAAACTACAGATGAAAACTATCCAATTGCATGGAATTTATTGAAACAGCGTTATGAAAATGAACAACTCATTATTAATACGCACATGAAGGCTTTATTCGACTTACCACAGTTAAGTAAAGAATCACGCAGTAACTTAAGACCTTTTATTGATAAAATTAGAACAAACATCAGTGCTTTGAAGACATTAAAGGAACCGGTTAATAATTGGGACACAGTATTGATATATTTATTCAACAGTAAGTTAGACTGGAGGACCAGACAACAGTGGCAAGAAAAATTATCAACTGAAGATAAATCAAGGAAGCCAACATTATAAGCATTTCTAGAATTCTTATCAAACAAGTGTCAAACACTGGAAATGACAGAAAAATCAGTAACTCAAGAAATAATTAACAAAGCATGGCCAATAAGAAGAAATGCGTATGTAACAGCAAACAATCAACTTTCCAGTTGTGCAAATTGTGGAGAGCAACATCAATTATTTAAGTGTGAATCTTTTCTCAAATTATCGCCATGCCAAAGGCGAGATGAAGTAAGAAAACTAAAAGTTTGTTTAAATTGTTTTAAGCCTGGACATTATGGAAGAGACTGTAAATCTTCTAGTTCATGCAAGAAGTATCATAAACGTCATAATACGTTACTACATGAAGACAACATAAGAAACAAAACGGAAGAGAAAACTGATTATGCAGTAACTGAAACAAAAACATTCGCAACTTTAGCCAATAATCAGCCTATACAACAACGTGGGGAATATCACACAATTTTACCTACTGCAATTGTTTTAATTAAAGATAAATATGGAAATATACATAAAGCTAGAGCGCTGTTGGACTCAGGCTCGCAATCAAATTTCATTACCAAGGAATTAATCAGAACACTAGAATTACCTTGTAAAAAAATAAACATGTCAGTCTTCGGAATAAACCAAAGTTTAAGCAGAATTTCTGAAAGTGCCCAAGTTACAATAAAGTCAAGATACAACAATTACTCAGCGAGTATTGAATGTTTAATATTGGAGAAAATTACGAGCAAATTACCACAATTAGCTATCAACAAAAATGATATAGATTTACCGAATTATATTAGATTAGCTGATGACAACTTTGACATAACATCGAAAATTGACTTAATAATTGGTTCAAACATATTTTGGAATATACTCTGTGCCAATCAAATAAGGCTTTCAAGAGACAAACCAATCTTGCAAGAAACTACACTTGGATGGATAGTTGCAGGATCAGTAAATTTGCAAAACGCACATGCACAATGAACAACCAGGGTATCATTTTTAACAATTAATGATAATTTGCAAAATCAACTTGAGTTATTCTGGAAATTGGAAGATATAACTGAGAAACGTCAATGGACTTTAGAAGAGATAGAATGCGAAAGGCAATTTAAAGAAACAGTAACTCGAAATAAAGAAGGTCGTTTCATAGTAGGATTACCAAAGAAGAATAAGTTAGAATTAGGTGACTCATATCAAGGAGCTATAAAAAGATTTGAATCAGTTGAAAGAAGATTAGCATACCAACCAGAAGTCAAGGAACAGTATGTTACATTTATGCAGACATATAACAAACTAGGACACATGTCAGAACTCGAACCAAGCTCAAACGAAACCAATAAAATAGTTCATTCATTTTATTTACCTCATCATCACGTAATCAAGAAAGACAGTTTAACGACAAAACTCAGAGTAGTTTTTGACGGGTCATTTAAATCAACGTCAGGAATTTCTTTGAATGATAAACTCCTTGTGGGCCCTAGCGTTCAAGAAGATCTGTTTCATATAATCTTACGATTCAGAATTCATGCATTCGTGCTTACCGCAGATATAGAAATGATGTTTAGACAAATATTGGTCGCAGAAAAGGATAGACATCCACAGAGAATAATATGGAGAGAAGATACGAACCAGAAGCTACAAGAATTTCATCTTAACACAGTAACGTACGGCACTGCATGTGCACCCTTTCTGGCAACCAGAAGCCTAAAAGAACTAGCAGAACAAGATGGTGATCAGTTTCCACAAGCAAAAGAAGCTTTGTTAAATGATTTCTATATGGATGATGTATTGACAGGAGCTAATACAATAGAGGAAGCAATACAACTTCAGCAACAGTTAACTAATCTACTAAAACAGGGAAAATTTGAATTAAGAAAATGACGTACTAATCACAATACTATTTTAAAGCATCTATAAGAGGAAAACAAATCAAATCAACTATTAGTTGTTCAAGAACAAGATGGTCTAAAAACATTAGGCGTATTATGGAATTCGGTAAAAGACACAATTAACTTTAATATCAAGTTAGATAACAAATCGAAGATCACAAAAAGGAACATACTAGGACAAATAAAGATAATTATGCAAAAACTTTGGCAGTTAAAAATAAAATGGGACGAAGAAGTTCCAGAGGACATTTATAAGGATTGGATGGAATATCGTCTATCATTACCAATAATTGATAATTTACAAGTAGAAAGAAATGTCAATCCAGAAAACAATGAACAACAAGTAGATATTCACGGTTTCTGTGACGCATTAACTATCGCGTATGGAGCTTGTGTTTATGTCACTAGTATCAACAAGAATCAAGATAGAACTACACGTCTACTTTGTGCTAAAGCAAGAGTTGCACCCTTGAAAATTATATCACTACCAAAATTGGAGCTTTGCGGCGCAACAATATTAGCAAAATTAATATCGTCTGTGAAACAATCACTAAAGTGCAAGGTGGGAAAAATATACTTATGGTCAGACTCGACAATTGTGTTAAATTGGATAAAGACACAACCAAATGTATTAAAGACATTTATAGCAAATCGAGTTACCGAGATTCAAAAACATACATCGGATGCTACATGGCAACATGTTAACAGTTTAGATAATCCAGCAGATATTATATCTCGAGGAGAAATTGCGGAACAAATAATACAAAATAAACTCTGGTGGTTTGGTCCTAACTGGTTACAAATTAACAATTGGCCAGAACAAACAAATTACAATGAAGATCCCATATTGGAATTAAAACCAATTACAATGCTAGTAACACATGAAAGGGATTTTAGCATATTAACAAGATATTCATCTTGGAACAGGCTGGTGAGAATAGTTAGCTATATTCTACGATACATAAACAACCTTTGACAAAGAGACTCAAGAAGATTTAATGTCTTAAATGCAACAGAATTAAATGCTGCAAAGGAAACGATTGTACGACTAGTACAAGAGCAAAATTTTGCTCAAGAAATTCATGTACTCGGAAAAAGAGGCATAGTCACTAGTAAAAGTAAAATATTAAATTTAAATCCATTTTTGGATCATAAAGGTCTAATACGAGTAGGTGGAAGATTAAACAATGCAAACATTACAATTGATCAAAAACATCCATATCTATTGCCAGCTAAGCATCATATTACAGATCTAATAATTCAGCACGAACATAAGAAATTACATCACTGTGGACAAGAACAATTATTAGCGGCAGTAAGATTGCAATATTGGCCAATAGCGGGTATAAACGCAGTTAAGAGAAACCTACAAAAATGTTGCAAATGTTTTCGTTTCAAACCCAAGATACCAGAACACTTGATGGGTAATTTACCAAGCCCTAGGGTTAAGGGATATACTAGACCCTTTACCGTTTGCGGAATCGATTATGCAGGACCCTTACAATTAAAGCCACACAATCGACGCGGAAGAATTCAACTTACTAAAGGATATGTAGCGGTATTTGTGTGTCTTAGCACGAAGGCAGTACATATTGAACTGATTAGCAATCTCACTACCGAAGCATTTTTAGCAGCTTTACGACGTTTTACGTCTCGAAGAGGCATCTGTAAGGAAATTTATTCGGATAATGCTACTAACTTTACCGGTGCAAATAATAAACTTAAGGAAATATATGAATTTCTGCAAAATTCAAATAATGATATTGATCAAGATTTACAAGCAAGAGGTATAGAGTGCCATTTCATACCACCGCGAGGACCACATTTTGGCGGATTGTGGGAAGCCGCAGTGAAGTCTACAAAAAGACATTTATACACAGTCACCCAAGGTTTAGCTTTGACTTTCGAAGAATGTTCAACATTATTAACAGAGATTGAAGCAATTTTGAACTCCAGACCCCTCATACCATTGTCAGCAAGTCCCGATGACCTAACTCCTATTACTCCAGCCCATTTCCTTATTGGGGATTCGCTGATTGAACCTGTAAGTTATATTTATGATGATGTACCCAACAATAAATTGTCCAGATGGCAGCATTTACAGAAGGTAAAACAACATTTTTGGAAACGATGGTGCAGAGAATATCTACAGTGCCTACAACAAAGAACACGATGGCAACAAACTACACCCAACATCAAACCTGTTACACTAGTTATACTTATTGAAGACAACGTTCCTCCATTACGATGGCCCATGGGACGGATCCTAGAGACATTTCCGGGCAAGGACGGGATAGTGCGTATAGTGTCTGTGCGTACAGTAAGTGGTGTACTAAAAAGGCCTGTCAAACGTGTATGTGTTTTACCCAGTGAATAGCTTAAGAACATTAAGTTGAAGTATTATAAGTATTTGTAAGTCTTGAAAGGCGTAACCTTTCAACGTGGGCGGAATGTAAACTATTATAAAGACTATAGTTGGTAACATTGAAAACACATTACAAACATTTTGAAATTATATAGTTGGCATGACTGTGTGATGCGTAGTAGAAGAGAAAGAAGGTGTGATTTGGTTAGTAAAGTTATATGTCAAGTAAAAGGTGTAAAAAGACAAATAAAAAGCAGTTAAACATAACAACAAGCATTTATCCATAACACGGTAGAAGCATGACGCAGAGCGAACAAGTTCGGACTTGTCTATTGCGTCTGAGACAGCGGTGAATCGTGCAGCAGACATGTCGACTGTTCCAGACGGAATAGTGCTGGGATCCTGAGTTATAATCGCTAACGAGCTAACTTAGCTATAGCGTAGCGCGCGCTACGATAGCTAGAGCCGATTGGTAATCTGAGTGAAATACGCTATTGACTTCGGGTTCTGTCGGAAAGCTATTATCTAAACTACAAATATTGACTTTTTAATTCTTTCTAACCTATATATTTTGTTAGTGAAGTTATTATTACCGCAAAGTGTTTTCTTAAAGGTATGTTAATTATTTTTAATTTGTATACAATAAAATTCCTAACTAACAATTTGAAATTTCAGGACATGATTCCTGTAAATATGTTGATGTACAACGCTCTGCGGAATAGAGATCTTCGTTTACAACACAAAGTCCTAAGAGATGCAAGCGGTCCTTTTTCTTTACCTGAAGTTAGATTTATAGAGCTTTTCCGATTAAATCAAAATATGGTTCAATATTTTAACACCACACATGAGAGTATCTATGAAAAGCAATTCTATTCTACCCGAACTTAGAATATTTGCTGCACTTTCTTTTTTCGCAACAGACAGCTATCAAAGATCGATGGGTCAATCATATCTATTATCAATGAGTCAGCAAGCTGTAGGTAGAGCAATTAAGGAAATAAGTGTGCTACTATATCGTCATATGTGTGGTACTTGGATAAAATTTCCAAGCACAAATGAAGAAAAATTGAATTTAAAAAGAAGATTTCACGAAAAAACAGGATTTCCGGGTACAATAGCATCTGTGGATGGGACACATGTTGCAATATTAAAACCGTCTAATGAGGAACACAATTATTTAAACAGAAAAGGGTATCACTCAAAAAATGTTCAAATAGTAAGTAATATAATTAAGACAAAGTTTCTTGTTTTAAGAACATTTGCATTAGGTATGTGATTACGATTTACGGATATTATCAATAAATGCAAGATACGCCGGAGCTACTCATGATGCGTTTATATGGAGAAATTCATTGGTAAGGCAGGCATTGGAAAGAGATTATTTAGAAGGTGATCATAATACATGGTTATTGGGTGATAGTGGATATCCGCAAGAGCCATGGCTTATGACTCCAATTTTAAATACTGAACCGGAATCGCCAGAAGAAAAGTATACCATAGCTCACAATCGTGCACGCAACTGCATCGAAAGATGTAATGGTGTATCGAAAGGAAGATTTCGCTGTTTGCTTGGCGAAAGAAAGTTAAGATACTCTCCTGAAGATGTTGGAACAATTATTGTGGCATGTGCAGTACTTCATAACATTTCTGTTGCCGGACGATTAGATGAATATAATATACCAGTGCCTGAGGTAGATGATATGTTATTGAATCACGATCCCATAAACAATGCAAATCCGGGAATATTGGGTGAAGGCCGACGTATAAGACAAACAATAGTGCAAAATTATTTCGCAAATTAAACTTATTGTCATTAATTTATTTTTTTACTGTAATATTATAAATCATTATATTATATTTAATAAATATCAAAATAACACTTTCTTACAATACATTGATTCGAAATTATTTCACTTAAATATATTTGTTGTTGTTTTAAAATAATAATAGTATTTTTGTATTTAAAATATAGTAGGTATTGAAATAAAATAAATGCAATTTATTGTGTATATTCATATTTTCTATAAAACGTATTACAGTATTTAAAAAAAATAATAACAAAACCCATTCTCTTATAAAAATAAAAATTGCACACACATTTCAGTCATGTAGTGTGGTAGATAATAAAAATAACATTCAGTCTTTTACATATATATATATATATATATATATATATATATATATACATATATATATATATATATATATATATATATATATATATATATATATATATATATATATATATGTGTGTCGGATGTTACGGGGTCTCTCGGTCCTCCCGAGGATGGCGGAGCTGATTTCCACGTAGTGGAAATTAAAAACGGCCGTAACTCGGAAACGACGCCCGGCGTCGCGGCGGCGTCGGTCTCTATCCACTGCTGACAGTGGTTAGGATGGGTTCCCGGTGCAAACTCAAAATCGACGCCCGGCGTCGCGACGACTGACTTCGAGTATGTTCGTCGGGGGAGTGTCCCGATGTCGGTGGCGGTCGCGGTTTCGGTGTGCGGCGCGTCGTTCGGACGGAACGGCGTAAAACGCGGAACTGACGTCACAGCGGGTGACGTCACGTTGGGCGGTGCGGTGTTGTACGACCTGGTGCTCTCGAGTTCACTACCTCGAGGATGGTGGCAGAGATACGGAAAGGATGATGACGGGTGGTTCTCTCCAGTCGTCAGACTCGAGGAGAAAGGGTGCGGGGTGCGGGGAGGTTTGGGACCTAGTGCTGGTGTTCTACGGCGGACCCGCGTTGTGACCTGGATTAACCCTACCGAGGATACTCTCCACTCTTGCGAGTCGAGGATGCTCTCCACTCTTGCGAGTCGAGGATTCTCTCCAGCCCGGGGGCTCGAGGATGACGGCGTTCTAAGTCAGGGACTCCAAGTCGCAATGTTGGTTTGAAACTAGGTAGCCTGAGGGGCTCGGGACGGACGGGGAACGGTAACAACGGTAAACTAGAATGTATCTCTTACCCTGGTGAATATCTCTGGACGGCTTCTTCTCGGATTTGTCGCGGTGGCACTTCTCTCATTCGTATGAGGATATGACTGTGTCTTTTGCTTCGCGGATCCCGGCTTATATACTAAAACGTTAATAAATCGGGTTCGGACGGGTTGTCAGTGGTCGCTACAATGTATTTACATAGGGGTGACTTACATGTTGTGGTTGAAGGGCTTCTCGTGCCCTTAAGACGTTCATACCAGCGCCAATCGCTAGCCCTGGAATTATGCTGCCAGGAAAGTATAACTTTATTCGGATCGGGTGTTTACAGCCGGAGTTATTCACAAAAACCCGGGGTTGCTCTTATTTCCGGAGAAATGAGAGCAGTTTAGGAATCACCGATGTTTCGGACGTCTCCGGACATCGGTGAGCCTAAACTGCGAGTGGCGAAAAAACATTTCGTCACAATATATATATATATATATATATGTGCCACCACAGGATTGATTCATTTTTATTTTGTTGTTATTTACATATTCATTTTTACATAAATCATGTAACCTTTGTAATTTTAATATGTTTTTGGTTGCTATTTATTTTGATTTTATGATTGTTTTTTCTATTAGAAAAAAGGGTTGTCATTTTTCTTATGAAAAATAAAAATACCTTCTTTCAAACTGAATCATTTATTTCTTCCTATATAATTCATATAAACGAAGATGAGCAGTTAAAATATAAATTTTATACCTGCTCATTTATTGGTGACCCCGACGTGATTTATTCCCGAATTGGAACTTCACTTCTTCTGATTTGGACTTTCGACCTTCACTTCTCGTCTACACCTCTTCAAGAATTTCTGCAATTCTGAACGTGGATCTTCGCTTCTGAATTTGACTTCATCTTCAACCTCGACCATCATTTTGGATTATCGATTTCTGACTTTGACTATTGAAATCCAATTTATGAAGAGGACAACTAGCAAGATAAGAAGACAGTGATTTTTCTTCGCCATTTTGTTTTACAAGTGGTTACATCTTAGTGAAAAATTGAAAATAGTCTTTCATAATAGCCGCTTGTGTTTGAAACGTATTATTAATTGATGCTAAATTTGTATTTATTTCTTTTAAAACACCAATTGTTTCCAAATGCATTGTACACGTATCTATTTTTTTTAGATTTACTGGCATCAGATTGTGTAGTTGATCGAGGCAACTGTTTTGAATCATTTTTATTATTGGATGATTGCGGTACATCAATTAATTTAGTGCTTAAGTTTTGGTTTAGTTTGGTTGACGTTGGTATCATATTAACGATCGGTAAAGAGGTGCTGGTGCTCGTGGAAGATAGTGTTGATGTCCAGAAACAAGGAGTTTCATATTCCAAAATATCAAATGAACTTGTCTAATAATTATGAAAAAAAAAAATATAAGGGATATATGTGTATGTATATATATATATATATATATATATATATATATATATATATATATATATATATATATATATATATATGTATATATATATATATATATATATATATATATATATATATATATATATATATATATATATATATATATATGTATATATATATATATATATATATATATATATATATATATATATAAGTATATATATATATATATATATATATATATATATATATATATATATATATATATATATAACTTACATCATCCACAGCTGGATTGATGTCCATAATCATATCATCATCAGCGTTATGTGCTGGTAGCAGTAAATAAAAAAGAAAATATTAGTATTCATAGGTATATTGTTATTTATAAATGTTTAAAACCACTCACACTTCCAAAACCTGCTTCAGCTGTTTTATTATCACTAACCACACAACTCCAGCCTTTTAACTTCATTAATCGGACCTCTAAATCACTTAATTCTGTTTTCAAATTTGGACCTCCTCCTATTTGTTTCATATGTAAATTGGTCATTTGTGTTTTAACTTTGAATTTTGAAATCCAGTCACTTAATACCTGTAAATCATTATAATAACTATTGAAAACCAACTAAATATGAAACAGTCTCTTGTACGTACTCTTTGCCACTGCGAAACTGTCTTTTCGCCCATACCATGGCATTTAAACTATTGGCAAGTTCTTGCCACAGTTTGTTATATTGCTGTTTTGCCATTGGTTGCGTAAAACTAGTGTGAATCATTTCAGGATGACTCTCCAAAAAATCAACCATAAATGCTTGATGTTTCTTATTTGTTCGATTTGAACGTTTTTTAATATCCATCTATATTAAAATTATAATTAGCTCAAATGAAAATTTCAATATATTGCACACAAATTAAAACCTGTAACAAAACAAGTGTACTTACATTTTTTTATCTAAGCCGGAGAATATTTCGCGTTGTTACTGCCTGACGCCATGTCGATATCTGCACGTTGATCCCCGCGAGCACTGTGACGTTTGGTGGAAATAACAGTCCACAGTTCTTTTCACTACTGTTGAACCACAGGGATTATAGCTGCACACCAGGATCTCAATTCCGGTATATTGGAAAATAGTTTCCAGCATGTTTCTTATAATTCTCCAGCTCAATTCATCAAGGCCACAGCCTAGCTTTGATACAGCTAGTTTTAAAATATCCTGATCGAGCAGCACACCTCGTAGATCACATAGGGCGTCCCAGACGGCGCGATAAGTTGGTTTCTCGTGGGACAGATGTTTAGTCACCAGGTAAAAAATGCTTCTGTTTCGGCTCGACTGTTTGTCGGCTATATGTAGCACTGTGCCGACACATGGGTGTTGTTGCCGTAATTTTTCAAGTTGGCCGAACTTTTTCTTAAAAACCACGGCGATTCCTCGAGACATCTGTAGATCTTGGGCCACACAATGCGCTAATGAGTATTCTGTAGGCACTTTGAATAAGTCTCCCTGATGTTCCTTGGTCACACCATTTCGTACTTTATGGCCCGTAGAATAGGAAGCCATGAACTCGTCAAAGGTGGTTGAGCTCGAGATTCATTGGCGTTGCCATCGTTGTTGTCACCGGCGAAAGGAGCCAACCGATTGAAATGAATCACTCTTGGTTTTCCTCCAGTCCTTTTCCGGATTCGATAGATGACGTCATTTATTCGCTTCAGTACCTCGTAGGGACCTTCCCAGGAGTTTTGTAGCTTTGGGGACATTCCACGGCGACGCTGTGGGTTGTATAGCCAAACCAGATCCCCAGCTTGATATCCACCATTCTCAGCCTTGACATCATATTGGTCTTTCATCCTGTCACTAGCGCTCTGGATGTTGGAGCGTACTTGCTTATGGATGTCGTTCATCTTCTTCCGAAGTTCGGTGACGAAATCTTCGCCAGCCAAATTTTCACCTGGTTTGCTGCCGAACTTCAAGTCGCAGGGCAATCGCAGTTCATGACCAAAGACAATGCTAGCCGGAGTCTGTCCTGTTGTTTCATGGACGGATGATCGATAAGCTAACAGGAACATTGGTAGGTGACAATCCCAGTCTCTTTGGTGGCCGGAGACAACCTTGGAGAGGTGTCTATTGATGGTTCTGTTCATGCGTTCGACCATGCCATCTGACTGTGGGTGTAGAGCAGTTGTTCTTGTTTTGCGAATGTTCAATAGCTCGCAGATTGCTTGGAACAGAGACGACTCGAAATTTCTACCTTGGTCGGAGTGTAGTTCCAACGGTACCCCGAATCGGCAGATCTACTGGTTGACAAGTTCTTCTGCTACCGTAGCGGCTTCTTGATTTGGCAATGCATAAGATTCAACCCACTTGCTGAAGTAGTCCATGACCACTATGATGTATTTATTTCCCTTGTCGGATTCTGGAAATGGACCGGCCACGTCAATTGCGATTCTTTCAAACGGGCTCCCAACATTGTATTGACGCATTGGGGCTCTCCGACGTCTCTGCGGTCCGTTGCTTGCGGCGCAAACTACGCACTTCTTGCACCACTCCTTTACGTCCTCTCGACAATTAACCCAGTAAAATCGCTGACGCAGCTTCTGAACTGTCCTCGTTACTCCTAAGTGTCCTTGCTGGTATCTGTATCCAATATGAAGTCCCCGTTGGGTAGAGGATAACTCAGGACTGGTGCTGTTGTTATGGCTCGCTTGAGGTTGTCGAAAGCGTCTTGGCAGTCTTCTTCCCACACAAATTTCCGTCCTTCCTCCGTGAGTCGTGTCAGTGGCTTGGCAATGTTGGCGAATCCAGAGACGTATCGCCGGTAGTACGTGCAAAGACCAAGAAAGCTTCGCAATTGATGTTTGTCAGTTGGTACTGGCCATTCTTTTACTGATCGGATCTTCTGATTGTCAACGGCTATTCCGTTTCCGGACACAATATTATTATTATTATTATTATTATTTTTATTAATACATTACCCAACAGGCAAACGCCCAATTCTAGGGTTAGGAAGAAACTCAGAATTAGAAAGAAGTAATAGATTTCTTTATATCATTAATGTTGTTATGAAAAATATCAATTTCATCCTCAATGACATTGTGAGAATTGATCATTTGATGAATTGGTGACTTCGATAGCATAAGAGTTCTTGCCGCGTGCAAGTAGAAAACATTCTTATATCTGGATGACACTCTGGAAACTTGAAATAGAATTCTACTCAAGATGAATATGCAATCAATTGTATTGTGAATAATCTTGTGTAAAAATGTTACAGCAACAATATGTCGCCTCTGCTCGATTGAATTTAATCGAAATGTATCCAGTAGTAAGGATTGCGATATCCCTCTAGGAGGATAATATCCTTCCAGGATAAAAGTCGCAAATTTCAGAAACTTCCTCTGTACATACTCTAATGACTCAATTTGATTACTATACAGCGGATTCCATATTAAAGAGCAATAACCCAGATGAGGACGAACCAAAGTCACAAATAATAGACGTAATGTATTTGCTGCGAGAAACGAATCAGAATTACGAATCAAAAAACCAAGGCACCTCAGGGCAGTTGATACTTTTAATTCAATGTGCTTAGAAAAAGATAATTTAGAATCAAACATAACTCCTAAGTCTACTATCGTATCAGGCCTGCCTAAAAAAGAATTGTTTATAAGGTAATCAAAAAGATTCAGATTTAATTTTTTCGAGAAAGTCATACAATGGCATTTATGTCCCAGGTACTGCACTTCTTTGCGGAAGAGATAACATTTCTTTGGACTAAGCTTCAAACCAGAACTTCGTAGTTTCAGGAATACCTCCTCCAAATTCCTCATGTGATCATCGAATGTTCTTCCGACCACAATAATATCGTCAAGGTACACCAAACAGGTTTTCCAAGATAGTCCTTGCAGTACCGTTTCCATGTGTCTTTCAAACGTGGTGCGGGCATTGCAGAGCCCGAACGGCATTACTGTAAATTGCCACAGTCCGGCACCGACAGAAAACGCAGTTTTCTCTTTATCCGTTGGTGCCATGCCAACCTGCCAGTACCCACTTTTCAAGTCTAATGTTGAGAATATTTTCGACCCAGCCAGCGTATCCAATGTGTCTTCTATTCGGGGCAACGGGTAGCTATCCTTCTTCGTCACGTTGTTGAGTTGACGATAGTCCACGCAGAATCGTGTTGACCCATCTTTCTTCTTTACCAACACCACTGGTGAAGCCCATGGACTGCTTGAGGATTCGATGACACCTTCTTTATTCATGTCTTGAATAATTTTCTCGGTTTCCTCTCTCTTGGCCAGTGGTAATCGTCTTGGTACTTGGCGAATGGGGCGTGCATCGCCGGTGTTTATTTGATGCTGGACTATGTTGGTTCTACCCTTGGTCCCACAGCTGGTGTCGAAAACGCCTTGATATTCTGTTATTAAATTTCTGATTCTGATATTCTGGTCCTGGTTTAATTCTTTGCAAGATGTTGACAGTAGATTTGTCAGTTCTGCAGGAAGCTTCTTTGGTGGATTTTGTGTAACGGATGTTCGTCTGCTAATCGAAGTTACCGTTGAACAATGTCCTAAGATAGTACCCTTCTTTAGTGTAACTGGATAATAATTCACATTCATTACTCGAACTGGTACTACCTTTCCAGTATGTATGAGAGATTTTCCAACCAGTATTCCTCGAGTAGTCGTTTCATTATGATTTCCAGCTTCTAACATCATGGTACATCCGGTTGGAAGTTCATGTTCCAGGTGGGCATCCACAATCATTTCACTTCGATTTAACACGACCGTATCTTCAGCTAAGGTCAGACGTACTGTGTCTTCTCCTCGGGGATGTAAAACGATCTCTACATCATTGATCTTTAGTATTCCGCGTTTTAAATTTAGTTCGACGCCATTTGCGTTCATGATGTTCATCCCGAGAATACATTCGTCTTCAATGTCAGCTACCAGGGCACGGTGTTTAATTCGTGTATTTCCGATGGTAATGGTAATGTCTGCTTCGCCATGGATGGTAGCCGCGGCTCCTGTTGCTGTGCGCAGTCGCCATTTTGTTGATTCAATCGTCATCGGTTTCTTGAGAGTATCAGGTCTAATGATGGTGTTTGTCGCACCTGTATCAATCAGCAAGGTATGTGGTTTCCCGTCGATCAACCCATCCACAAAGATGCTATTTAGTCTAGGTTGTAGGGATGCGACATGTCCAGTTAGCTTCAGGGCATCTTTATGATGGATCGGCGTTCGCCCCCTTGCGTCGACCCGCTTTAGTTTTTCCGCTGCCTTGTTCTCTATTTGTTCCCCGCAGCGGCTTCGCACATGCACTAGCTCACCGCAGTTCCAGCATCGAAGTTGTCTCTTCTTTGGCAACAACTCAGTCATGACACGCCATGCTGTTTCCTCCATAGACTCATTATGATTCTCCTCCACGCCCTCTATTGTGCGAATATTTCCTTGTCGTCTTGAAGCGTGTTCCAACACACTATCTGGGGTGTCAGGATATGCTCGGCGAACTAGACGTGCGATATCAGATTCAAATTCTTGTAGACTTTCGTTTGATTTCTGACATCTATTTCTCAGCTGCGAGTAATAAACTTGTTGCAGATGTGCGTGTCCATAACGCATTTCCAAGCGTTTAACTAGTTGCTGATAGTTCTGACGCTCTTCTAGAGGAATTGTTTGCAAAATATCTACTGCGTCACCACGCAGCGCAATGATCAAAGCCGTTGCCTTCTCAGATGGTGACCACCCATTGGATACTGATGCAGCTTCGAATTGGGCGTAATAATTAGGCCAAGATACCTTGCCATCAAACTGTGGTGGTTTCATGTGGAATCTACGCAGTGATTCTTTCCCCTCTGTTACTAAATCTTCAACTTTCTTGTTACTTAATGGCTGGTCACTAGATGGAGTTTTCTGAATCAAGTCGTGAATTTGTTTGACATTTGGCTGTTCGTGATTCAATGTTGCCAATCTCGAATGTTCTTCAATTTTTTCAAACTTCTGTTCAAATTTAGTTTCTAAATTCGTTTCCAAGCTTCTGGAACTTTCTTCAAATTTAGCTTCCAAACTTTTGGAATTTTTTCCAATTTAGTTTCCAAGCTTGTTTCCTAGCTTCTAGAATTTTCTTCTAATTTGGTTTCCAAGCTTCTGGAATTTTCTTCTAATTTATTTTCCAAGCTTCTAGAATTTTCTTCTAATTTAGTTTCCAGGCTTCTAGAATTTTCCATAAGTTCTTTCAGATTTTGGAATTTTCTTCGGTATTTCTGTAACTTTCTTCCAATTTGGCCTCCAAGCTTCTAGAATTTTCTTCTAATTTGGCTTCCAAGCTTCTGGAATTTTCCATAATTTCTTCCTTCAGATTTTTAGAATTTTCTTCAAATCTGGCTTCTATTTTTTTGTACATGGAGTCCAAATCGCCCGGAATTTCGAATTCGTAAGTATCCGCTATTTCACAAAAAATTGACGAAGTCGCTCTTGCAGTATACTTTTCTTGCCTGTAGTATCCAGATCACGTTCTTCTAATTCTCTCTTGAGATCAGTCACTTTTAAATCACTTAGATTTACTTTTCTCGAACCCATTTTTATTTATTTGCACTTAAACTTCACTTTTAATTCACAAAACACAACCCTAACACCTGACACCAATTGTAACGTTTATTACAATTTCGGGTTCGGTGAAGTTTATTATTAAATAAAACACGAGTAATGAAAACACTAACAAAATATTTATTTAAAACGAAACTAATGTAGTACAACTACTAAGACATATATTTATATTCAACACGTATTTATATTCACAACAAAGTATTTAGCAACGACTTGCACTCTTCACACTTCGAATACAGAACGCCTCTTCCCGGCCGAAACTCTCCTTTATATACTGCAACAATGTGTTCGAGAATATTCGAGAGCTTCTGGCACACGGTAGAAGCATGACGCAGAGCGAACAAGTTCGGACTTGTCTATTGCGTCTGAGACAGCGGTGAATCGTGCAGCAGACATGTCGACTGTTCCAGACGGAACAGGGCCGTACTCGCTACAGTATTATTAGAAATCTGTTCGTTCAATAGGATTGAGTGTAGTTGTCTTATTATGGATCTTCCTTGTGCCACCTTTTGTACCATCTTCCGTTATATTGACTCCGAGGTATTTGTATTGATTTGTCTTTTTAATTATTCCTCTTTGCGTGATTATATCTTCTGATGTACCGTTATTTCCTATGACCATGTATTGTGTCTTATCAAGGTTTATTTATAGTCCCCACTTCTCGTACTCGTCAATTAGCTTTCTGCTCATCTAGTCAGCGTCATCCCTATCTTCTGCTACAATTAGGTACTTGATTATCCGCAAAGCTCAGGAGTATACATGGTCATTGCTTAAATTTATGCCCATTGGTTTACATTATTTCTGTCTGCGTGCTAGAACCGAGTGTATATAAATTTAAAATATAGTCGGTGATACACAGCATCCATGTCTGAGGCCTTTATTTACTACGAATGGTTCTAATAGTCCTGATTTACTCTTTATACTTCTTGTATTCTTGTATAGATGTTTAATCGCGTTAATATAGCTTGTTCGTACACCGTTATTTTCCGTTGTAGTCCATAGTTCATTTAAGGGTATGCTGTCGTATGCCTTCTTTAGGTCTAAGAAGATGAGGTGTAGTTCATTTCCATGTCCTACCATTTTTCTGCAAGCTGTTTTAGACAAAACACGGTGTCCGTGTTTCTAAATCCACTTTGTTCTTCCATGTCAATTAATTCTTCTTCTATTTCTCATTTATTCCTCGGTAATTTGTGCTGTCCCATAAGAGACAGTGGTGATTTTGATATAGTGATGTGATATCGGTCTAGTAAAAAACTAAGAAACATAAGAAAGGAGGAAATAAAAGCACCAACAGGCAGGACAGATAAAGAAAAGCTAAAGAAACTCAGAGAAAAGATATTTTCTGGGCATTTCTCTGGTACGAAGGTAAAATAGAAACTTTCAATAAATAACCTAGAAATTGTTTATGTTAATCTCCATCGGCCGATGAGAGAAGATAATTGCGACCACAACAATTATCAAGGGAAAATGCTGTTAGCTGTTACAACAATGCTCATAAGAAACAGAGGAACAGATTAGAAACTACAAAGACGGAGTAACCACCAAAGCAACGAGAAGATTTTTAAACGAAGAGAAATAAGCGCAAAGGAGAAAGCTACCAAAGGGAAGAGGGAAGAAAATAAAATTAAGTAGAGCAAAAATATCCTCTTTGTAAAAAAAAGTAGAGATTAGCTCAAACACAATAAAACTTAACTCGAACAATGCAGTGAACGACCACACCCACTTTCATGAGAACGAGCAACCAGCAACACGCGTGAGTCAGATGGGACAACGAGCACAAAGGAGGAAAAATAAAGCTTTTTGCAAACCGAAAGCAACATAGAGGATAAGAAGAAAGGAAAGAATCGTGAATAGAGACACATAATTAATTATTTAGTTTATAAGGGGTAGTAATATAAGATAGATAAATTAGTTTATAAGTAGAAATATTTACTCAAATTTAGTAAATAAGATTAAAGGAAACAATAAGTTATAGTAATAGTATAACCGGAATAAAACAAATAGGAATACCGTCTCAGATGAATAAAGAGAAAGAGAGAGCAGAAGAAACGAGACAAAAAAGAAATGGAGAGAATAATAGCTCCTCACCAGAAGAAATAAGAGGTACGCAGAGGAGCAAATTAACACCACGCATACCTGAAAAAAAAGAAGACATAGCCATGGAAGCATTCCAAAAAATGTTGAAAGATCTCAGACGGAACATCAAAATGGATATGAGCGAAATGAAAGATGAAATAAGAAAAGATATTAAAGATATGAAACAAGAACTGCAAGACATGAAGGAAGAAATAAAAGAAAACAAAGATGATCTACAACAGACCAAAGCCGACTTGCTGAGAATGACAGAAGAGTGGAGAAAAGGGAAAGAAGAACATAATGAAATAAGACGAAAAACAGAAAAGAAACTAGAAACGCTAAGTGAAAATAATATGAAGGTACAACGCTTAGAAAACAGGATTGAAGAATTAGTAAAAGCAGAAGAAACAAGGGAAAATATTAAAAAACAAAATAACATTATTATTAAAGGAACAAGATTAGAAAACAATATTAAAGAGAAAGAGGACTTCATAAAGAATAAATTAGCAGTTGAAACAAAAGTCACAAACACATACAAAGTCGGAAGAAATGAAGATAGACAACGTACAGTAGCAACAATAGAAACCTGGGAAAGTAAGATGAACATTATGAAGGAAAAAAAATAAACTAAAAGGTACAAACATCTACATAGATAACTACCTGACAAGAGAAAAAATAAAAATTCAAAAAGAAATATTAACAAAGGCAAAAGAAGAAAAAGTAAAAAAGAAAAAGGTGAAAATAGGGTACAAAAAATACAAATAGATAATGAATGGTTTGAATGGTGTACAATAACAAAAGAATTAAAAAAGAGAAAGATGTCAAAAAACTAATAGAGGAATGCGAAGATAGAAAATAAAATAAAAATAAGAAACAAAAACGCAACAGGAACAGTAATTATAGAATAAGTACACAGAACGTAAGGACCATGTTAGAAGTAGGAAAGATGATAGAAATAAGTTTAGAATTAAGGAAATATGGGGTAGACATAGCAGCACTACAGGAGATAAGATGGAAAGGACAAGGACAAATAAACAAAAAAGATTTCACACTTTTATACTCGGGAGATGCTAAACAAGATCTATACGGGATAGCTTTCATGATACTGAACAAAATAAGGGACAGAATACTGCAATTTAAACCAATAAACGAAAGAATGGCATATCTGAAAGTTGAAGCAAAACCATTTAATATATCAATACTTAATATATACGCACTAGAGATGAAAAGCTATCGGTAATTTCAACTATCGATTGTTCGATAGTGCTATCAGTAAACTATCGATATATCTATAGTACTATCGATAGGCAATTTAATTACTAAACGATAGTTACTAAACGATAGTTACTAAATGATAATTACTAAACGATAATTACTAAACGGTAGTTACTGAACGATATTACTAAACGATACTATCGATATTTTTTTCTAATAATTACTTATCGATAATACTTTTATTTAAAAAACTATCGATGTATCGATAGTACTATCGATAGTTTTTCATCTCTAATACGCACCTACAGAAAACGCCAAGAAAGAGGAAAAAGGAAAATTATATGATAAATTAGAAAGTGAAATGGAAGAAATGGCAAAAGAAGATATAATAATTGTGATAGGCGATTTCAATGCTAGAATAGGGAAAGAAGAATATATTAAAGAAGTGTCAGGATACCACACGATACATAACATAACAAATGATAATGGTCAGAGATTATGCAACTTTGCAATCAGTACAAACATGATTATAAGCAGCACAAAGTTTGAACACCCGTGGCAACACAAAATAACGTGGACAACGCCAGACCAAAAAAATCATTCACAAATTGATCACGTATTAATAAATAGAAGGAGACAAACCTCAATAATGGATGTAAGAACATACAGGGAAGCCTGCGCAGATACAGACCATTATTTGGTAAATGCAACAATAAGGCAGAAGTTAAACAAAACCAGAACACATATGAATACAAAAGTAAAATGGAACAAAGAGTAACTAAATAATGAAGATGCAAGAAAGAAATATGCAAGAAAATTGAATACAAATATCCTGGAGAAAGGAGATGGTGAAACCAATACAGAAAAAGAATGGTGCGCAATAAAACACAACATAATAAATGCAGCTGAAGAACAAATAGGACTAATAAAAAATAAAAGTAAAAAGAATGGTACAACGAAGAATGTGGCACTATAGTTGAAAAAAAAAGTAAAGGCAAGAATTAAATGGATACAAACGAAAGAAGAAACTCATAAAAACGAATATGATAAATTAAGGAAAGTATGTAAAAAAGTAATAGGAAAAAATAAAAAAGAATGGATAAAAAATAAGCTAGAAAGTATAGAATCAGAAAGAAAAAACAATAATACAAGACAATTCTACCAGGAAATAAAGCAACAAACGCAAAAACATACAAACAAGATAAAAATAAACAATATGAAGGACAAAAATGGCAAAATGAGTGAAACTGAACAACAATATACACACATATGGGAAGAACATTTCAAAGAACTATTGAATGAAACAAACGAACCTGAAGACGGAGAAGAAGAAGAAGAGAAGACAGAGAACAAAGAAGAAAGAGGAGAAGAGACAGTCAAAGAACCGACGTTAGAAGAAATCAAGCGAGTTATCCAGAACAGCAAAAATAGAAAAGCTCCAGGGAAAGACGGAATTGATATGGAGCTCATAAAATACGGAAGTGAAGAGTTACACGTGCAAATACATAGACTAATAGCCAAGATATGGAGGGAAGAGAAGATGCCACAAGAATGAGAGGTAGTAACAATACATAAGAAAGGAGACACTAAAAGATGCAAAAATTATAGAGGTATTACACTACTCAACAATGCGTATAAGATACTGTCAACGATAATTCAGACGATACTGGCGAAATCGGCAAAAAATAAAATAGGTCAATACCAATGTGGTTTTATACAAGGAAAGTCAACTGTAGATGCAATACATACACTCAAGCAGATTGTAGAAAAAGAACACATGGCAAAAATAAATATAGAGATGTTATTTATAGATTATCAACAAGCGTTTGACTCAATTAAGAGAGGAAAATTAATGTCAGTACTCAAGGAACTAAAGATTGAGTCAAAGTTAGGAAGATTAATTCAAATGACTTTAAATGAATCAAGAATCAGCATAAGAACTAATATGGGTTACACAAGCGAATTTAACTTTTTTTTTCTACGAGGGTAAGGGGAAAATCTGCCTTCAGACACCCTGTGTCATCCGAAACACAGGGTAGTGCTGGGTTGCCGATTTATGTGTTGCCGTCTGGCGACCAGTTAAAAACCCCCTCCCTTTTCCTCCAATCCCCCGGGACCGCTTACGCATTACTTCAGGGAGGTTGGTTGTCTGGATCTCTCACCCGTCTCTGAGGTTCAGGATATCCTCCACGTACTTTCCCATGCTCACCCAGTTTTCCTCCTTTCCAAGCATGCTCTCCACTATGTTCTCTGGTGTTGCATGTCCTATCTCTTCAAAGAGTTTCTCTCTTGCGGCAGCTGTTGCATTACACTTGAAGAAAGCATGCTCTACCGTGTCTTGTTCTTGTTTGTAGAGTTTGCAGACGTCATTTTCGATTTTTTTGATGCGGTGGAGGTAGCTACCCAAGCCACCGTGCCCAGTAAAGAACTGTGTAAAATGGTAAGTCATCTCGTCGTGCTTCCTGTTCAGCCATGGCATCAGGTCTGGGATAAGATGCTTCGTCCAGGCCGCTGTCTGCGTTCTGTCCTACCTCTCCTGCCATGCTTCCTGCATCCTTTTCTTATTGTCCGCTATGGTGAACTTTCCCCCGTCTTTGTTTCTTTTCCTTTCGATGGCTAACAGGTCTATGGGCGGTGTTTCTGCCAGTACAAGCGCTGCATCCTCAGAGACCGTTCTAAACCCACTGGTGACTCTCAGCGCAGCTTTCCGTTGTACCGACCCCATAATCTGCCTCTTATTCGCTTTTTGAAGAGCATGTGCCCAGACTGGGGCGGCATACAGTAATACTGAGGCCACCACGTGGCCATACGTTCTTCTCTTACTGGCCCTAGGCCCGCCGACGTTCGGCATCAGCCGAGACGGTCTTGTCTGCCTTGTTTGCTGCCTTCTGTACGTGTGCAGTAAACGTACCGTTGGTGTCTAGAGTGACGCCCAAGTAAATAACTGTTTTCTTGGGGACCACTCTCTCTCCCATAACGGTGAACGCAATGTTCCTACATCTTCTGCTGCCAGCCATGATGAGGGCCTCTCTCTTACTTGTTGCTAGCTCTAGGCCTCTATCCTGTAGGCTTCTCACCACCTGTTTGACTGCGTTGTTGGTTTTGGTCACCAGCTCTAGTTCCGTTTTGGCCGTTACCACTATAGCCGTGTCGTCCGCGTAGGCGATTCGGTGCACCTCTGGTTGAGCAGGAGCTGTCAGGACACCGTTATATAAGACGTTCCAGAGTGTTGGTCCAATTATGGAACCTTGTGGAAACCCGCTGTTAATTTGCATTGTATGCCTGCCTTCCACGCTATCGATTTGTATCCAGCGGTTGCTAAGGTAGGCTTTTATGATATTCTGGAGGTATGCTGGGATACCAATGTCCCTCAGTTCCTTCATTATTGCTCTCCAGGGGGCCGAGTTAAAATCGTTACGGATATCTAATGTGATCAGGATGCACATCTGCCTATGCCTCCAGTTTCCACTTTTGGCGTTCGCCACGATCTCGAGAACTTTCTTTATCGCGTCTACCGTACTCCTGCGTCGCCTGAACTCGAACTGGTTATCTGAAAGCGCCTTCCTGACCTCGAGTTCTGTTTTGAGCCGCTCGTTTATTAGCTGCTCAAGAAGCTTCCCTGTTGCGTCCAGTAAACAGAGCGGTCTCATGGATGCCGGGTCGTCCGCTCGTTTGCCCGGCTTCCTAATTAAGACGAGCCTAGCGACTCTCCATTCCTTTTTGCAATTCTTATTAACCGGCTCATAACCGTCCTGAATATTTGCGGGTTTACTTGCGCCGCAAGCCTGACCACGCCGGGGGGAATGCCATCTGGGCCTGGGGCCTTCCCCTCCTTTATCCTTTTAGCTGCTGCCTGTACCTCTTCCTCGGTAAAGTCGACGTCTTCCGAGATCTCTCTGCGATAGGTGGGGGTCTTTCCGTCGTTCAAAATAACCAGATCATATGCCGCTGCCAATTCTGTCAGTCTGGCTTCTCTTTTATCAGTTTTTGGGCTGTCCCACTCCGGGATTTTGCATTAAAATGTGAGAACTAGATTCCCCTCCTCTGATGCGGCTCTGCATTTCTGTCAGAAAGATGTCGTATTCCTCGATTGTTCGATTAGGGGAACAGTTGCAGCTGTACAGTCTTCGGTCTCTACCCAGACAAAGCCGTCGCCTTTCCCGTGTCTGGTTATTGCGATTCTTCTGTTGGTAGCTTTTATAGAAGCATCACCCCTGTTGTCGTGGTACCAGTCGTGTCCTGACGTTTTAATGGACTCGCTGATCGCTAATATATCGGCGGACTTCTCTGCAGCCGTTGCAAAGAGCAGGTCCAGCGCCGCTCAGCTCCTTCCAACATTATGCTGGAGGATTATGAAAGTTTTTCCTTTCGCGCCTCCTCCAGCGCCTCGTGGTGTGCCTGACATTTACCCGTTCTTGCCCTGTGCCCAGCCTCGCCACATGAGGCATTTTGGCTTTGCATACTGCCGCCTTGTGTTCTTCTGCTCCGCATCTGGAGCAGTGGTTAACGTAGTCCTTCTCTTCTCTGCACCTGGCAGTGGTGTGGTTATACCCATAGCACTTAAAGCATTGGACTACGCTTACCCACCTTTTTACCCGGCAGGATGACCACCCGATATGTATCTTCCCTTCTGCAAGGATTTTCCTAGCGGTTTCTTTTTTGGTTGATACCGTGGCAATCATTGTTCCAGAGTATGCTGGGAACAGTGATTTGACTTCCATGCTTCCAGCATCCTCAACTTTCGCTCTGATCGCGTCCATTATTTCCTCCTTACTGGAAGTTTTCTCAATGTTCTGTATTGTAAGGAGTCTTTTCCAGTTATTTGACCTTACCCTCCAGACCGAGCTTGTTCTCGATTTCTTTCCTTAGGGATTTAATTCCCCCCCCCCTTCCACTGCTACGTTTACAATATTTACTGCTACAGTTTTCCTCATCGTGTTGACTGTGATTCCCAATTTCTTAACATCGACGTCTTTCTTCATATTTTTCATGATGCCAGCATACGTCGACGGTGTGGCTGGGATCAGAATAGCGTTCTCTGCCCTTGCCGGGCGGCTTTCCTGCCACTTGGAGCCAGTACCTTCTCTTCCTTGTACGTTCCTTCCTTTCTCTTCTTCTTCTTTTTCCCCTGCTGCTTCTCCCAGTCGGGTTCTGCCTCAGGTTCTTAGTTATGTGTCGAGTGGTTCTCTGTTTCCATCTCTGTTCCTGTCTGACCCTTGTCTTCTGTAGGGCCAGTGTCCTCTCCTGCCATCTTGTTTCTTCCTCTTTCGTGGAAGATCTTAATCTCGATTTCTGTGTTATAAAAGACTGCTTCTATAGCCTTCCTAATTACTCCCCATTTATGTCCTTTCTTCCCACTTCCAACCTTTGACATGGCAATCTTTGTGACCCCTGCCTGTATGATTTTCTTTTTAAGTTGTAGGAGTGGCGCTACAATTTTTTCCGCCTCACTCGCATCTCCTGTAGGATTTCTGTCTTCAATCAGGAAGGTGTATCGGTCATACGTTATTTCCTTCCCGTCTGCTTCGAGTTCCACTCTGGTGCATATTTTCGCAATCTGCCCTTCTTCTAGTTTGATTTGCTCTATATCTACCAGTGTGTTGTCTTTTCCTGCGCTTTGACCAAGGGAATATTCTATTGGGGCGTTCCTGGATTTCCCGTTCTCCATTCTAGTTCTTGTAAACATTTCTTTTGGCCACCAAATCCCAGTTGTGGTGAGTGTGTCTTCCACCTCCTTAGCGGTTTCGTGGTGCGGCCTCAATGCTTCCCCTCTTGCCTGTTCCTCTACAGCCTTCCATGCCACAGCGTCTTCCCTGCTTCTGTGGAATTCTTCATCTATCCGCCGTCGGCTGTTAAACAACTTTCGCAGCGTCGCTAACATTTCTCTAGCCTTTGTTCTTATTTCGTCTTCTCCATCGCTGCGTTCTCCCAGCAGGTGTTCTAGAGCCTCGGCTTGATCGGAACTGTTTGAGAATTCTCGGTCCAGCTCCTGCAGTCTTTCTTCCCTCGGTTCGCCTGTGGGGAATATTTCCCGCTTTTCAGGTTTCCCTCTCGTGTGTCTTCTCTCCCTCTGAGGCTGCGGCTCGTATGTCGCCTCACCCTTTTGCTTTATTACATTACTCTGTAATTAAGTTATCTTTTATTATTATTATTCAGTATTCATAGCTTCACCTCTGTGAAGGAAGACACTATTTATAATCAATTAATTATTAATTTTTTAATATAAAAGCACTTATATGTTTGACAGCATACTATCTGTCACTATCAAAACAAAAAACGTTGTTTAACCTGGCCCTGGAATACGTAACGAGAAAGGTAAACAGGAATTCAATTAGAACAACTGGCGGCCAAATAATAGCTTATGCTGATGATGTGGTAATCATTGCAAAAACAAGGGACATAATGGAAAAAATATTAAAAGAAATAGTAGCAGAAAGTAAAAAGCTAGGATTGAAGCTAAATGAAAACAAGACAAAGTACATGACGTATGGAAAGGTAAAGAAGAATGGGTGGATAAAGCTAGGAGAACACGTGTTTGAAGAAGTAGAAAAATACAAATACCTAGGAGTAATGGTAACAAATAAAGGCGATAGAGAGACAGAGACAAAAGAAAAAAATATTCTCAGTAAATAAAGCCTTTTATATGTATAAAGATCTATTACAATGCAAAATACTACCAAAAACAACAAAAATGAAAATATACAAAAGCATAATAAGACCAATATTGATGTACGATGCGGAGACAATAACTATGACAAGAAAAGAAGAAGAACAGCTAAGAATAGCAGAAAGAAAAATTATGAGAACAATTATGGAACCAATTAAAGTTAATAATGAATTCAGAGCACGAATGAATCATGAAATAGTGTTGGAAATAGAGGAAGACATAGTAAGAAAGATAAAACAGCAACGCGGGAAGTGGCTAGGACATATATGGAGAGCAGGAAAAGAGGAAATGATATACTTTATTCTAGAGTGGGACCCAGGAAGAAAAGGAAGAGGAAGGCCGAGATCAACCTGGATGCGAGAAGTTCAGGAAGACCTAATCAAAGTAGGAATTAGGAAATGGCAAGATAAAACATATAATAGGAAAAAATGGAAAGAAATAAGTATAAAGATATGAAATGACAGAAATAGGGACTGATCACCCCTAAAATAAAGGATCGAGAGGGCTTCGAAAGAAGCGGCTCAACCCCAACTAGGGGTGCTAAGCCAAATATATATATTTGAGCAGTCCATTTTGTTACCTTTTTTATAAATGGATGTTATTTATGCCATTTTCTATTCGCTCGGTACTTCTTCACCCTTCAGGCATTTGTTAAATAATGTTGTTAAAATTTTTATAACTTTCATTGGTGCTTGTTTTACTAGCTCTATAGGTACTCCTCCAGAGCCACCGGATTTATTGTTCTTCATTGCCTCGAGAGCATGGTCAACTTCCTCTACTGTTATTTCCCTTGCATCGTCCACGTTTTCTGTTTCATAGTTCACCTTTTTATATATCGGTCTATTTTCAGTCAGCAGCTCTTCATAGTACCTCTTCCAGCTTTCTGGATTTATAGCGTCGATAGAGTATTTTTCTACTCTGTTTATCCTCAGGGTTTTTAATACTTTCCACGCATGACTTGATTTTCCAAAATGTGTTTTTACTTTTTTTACTTTCTTTTTTACAAGATATGAATATCTCATGTAATTTTTACGGTCTTCTTTGCCTTTGTGGCAAGCCATTTGGTATATAATTCTTTCTTTGTCTTCACTAATTCTTCTATCTCTTCAGTCCACCACGGGTCTTTTCTGGTGTTTACGTTTAGTTTTTCTTTTATTCCTAAAGCTTCATAGCCCGCTTGCTGGAGGCATTCTTTGATCGCATTATACAGCTTCTCTGTTCTTATGTCCCTCATACTCATTTCATTAATTTTATTAGCCATTCTCAGTATGTAGAGAAATGTTGTACATTCGTCTTGGAGAGATTTAATGTTATACTGTATCTCCTTGGTTTGACTACTTTCTGGCTTCGTGTTTAGATTGTTATTGTAAATTGTTTTTTTCACTTTCCCTTTTAGTAGAAAGTGGTCTGAGCCGCATAAAGCTTCCCTGTAAACACGTATGTCTTTTATTTATTTATTTACTCATTTTGGTACCAAGGTCCTTAATAATTACCTTACAAAAATTAACAATTTCATTTTGTTAAATATTAAATTATTGCAGTAACATATTTTGTTTATTTTGTATATCACAAGAGAATATTAAATTAAATAATTCAGAAAATTAAAACAAAAAAATACAAAATTTACAAATAAATGAAAAAACTTTTTATAGTGTTGTAATAGACTAATACTATCACAAGTCGTCAGCTCGTTTTATATGCTTTATCAATGCTTTTTTAAAGCTTTTTACCGGAATTATACCCCTTAGAACATCATTTAATCTCCTTCGTCTCCCTCTCTCCACCATCACGTTATTTTGGTTTCAGGTACTCTCGTAGTTGGGTACAGTCCGTTTTCTTATAACTACGTGGCGCCCTTTATTTTTGTTTTGTTCCATTGTTCACTTTGTGGAACCACCCCATCTCCACTGCCAGCTAGCCGCCTCCATACCTGGAGCCTAAAGTATCGTCACATGCTCATCTACATTTTTTTATAATAAAATATTGATAACCTATAAAGTAAAAATATATCGCTAGTAGTATGTAGTATAAACACTAAGTTACCAAATTCATAAACATAGTTGTTTTCGATAGGACATCCAAAATGGTGTAGCTAACGGACGAAACGTTAAACTTAGCTGTTGCTACAATACATTTAGTAGTGATTCGCAGAATAGAATCATTTCAATAATCGTACTTAGTATTCGTATACTTTCAAGAATCGAATACATATTCTAGTACCGAGTATTCAAATGAATACAGATATCGAACTGCGTATGCGCCGTGCATAATACACGCATCTACTACTCACCATGTTTGCAGTACATTTACAAATTTCAGGTCGGTACCGTTCGCTTATCATTGGTTTGTTTCAATGTATTTTTAATTTAGTCGTATTTCTCTTATTTTTTTAAACTCTGAATTAACGTTAAGGGAAGTGAATTTGTTTATTTAAACGAGGGTAGACTGAAACTGAATGCACACATATTTGTACCGATTACACATCCTCCTTATTCCTCCGATCTTGCGCCTTGCGATTTTATTTTTTCCTCTACTCAAGGGTAATCATTTTTGTTCTCGCTCTACAAGCATGTGTGCATTACTTGTCAGTCTTCCCTCGTAATAATTTAATTATGAGACCGGGTTGTAGAAAATCTATAGTGTATTCGAAGAATTTATTATTATTAAAAGAACATACTTTTTTGATTATCTGTCCATCTGCTCTATCTCTAATCGAAAATAATCAGATAAAACAATTGTCATTATTTACTTCCAAAATTTCTGCCTTAAATTAAACCTAAGAAACGAGAGAGAAATACGACCGAATCGCTACACTACTTCTCTACTTGCAGTTACATTGAAAGAGAACACGATAGGATGGGCAACGCAAATAGTATTAATTATTTCATATTGTAAACGTATTCGATTCAGTTTTCAGCTAGTAATAGAATTGATCCGTTTACAAATACTCAAGTACGAGTATTCGAATACACTCAGTACTTTTAAGACTTAAATACATTCCGATTCTTTGTATGCGAACACCTCATCACTAACATTTAGCGTACTCATAGCTTTCATATTCATAGGATCCCACCACTAGTTCGTGTAATAGTCTGTGTTTAACAATATTATTTTATTTTTTTAAATTTATATATCGGACCAACTACTTAGGTCATATGCCGATATGTCCTTTGTATGACCGCCACGGGCGGGACCCGAACCCACGACCTTATGGTCGTCAGTCAGGCCATCAACCCGTGTGGCCACCACGCGGGACAATATTATTAATACATAAAATATTGGGTTATTCCAATAATACACACTTTATTATTTATTCAACAAATAAAAATTACTTATAAAAAAACTTAAAAAGATACATCTTGTTTTACAATTACCAATGTTGCCAACTCTATCCAACCTTTCATTCTATACTTATTTTTGAAAAATGCCACTAGATAGTAGATATTCCCTACAGAAATTTAAAACATTTAGATATTTAAAAATAAATCAAAATATACTCTATATTTAAAAATAAACCCGGCGCGTTACAGTCATATCTGTAATACAAATAATTTCAAATTAATCTAATATATTTCCTTTCATTTAGTGACAAATAAATAAATTTAAAAAAAAATAAGTTAAAACCATGGACGAGTAGCGAAAAGTCAATTAAAGCACTAGACGAACAGTTCTCAAGTTCTGGATCGTGAATTATTTTTTTGTGATTATATCTAATATTTGCAAACGTAATGTGGAAACATGTATAGCTAAACATTTTTAAGCTTATTTCACACGAAAAACATCTATAAAATTTATAAAACACCAAGGAAATTAATAGAAACTACATTTTTAAATGGCGAGCAGAAATCTTTAAGAGCCACTGTGGTATTGATGTTAATCTACATCTATTAATTAATTTATCTTAATATCTAAATTTTGATTTTCGTGATATTTTCTTGTGTATTGGGACAGTAGGAACATTACAGTTTTAACTATATCAGTTTGCTGCAAGAAAATTCGTTTTAAATATGTTTCATTTAGAAATGTTTGTTCCTTACCTTTAAGAACAAAGAAAACTTTAATGGAATTATATTCCATAATGCTATATTTAATTTATTATGCAATCCTTGAAGTAGAAACGTATTTTTCTAAAACAACAAGTTTGAAAATACAATTTAGTACATTTATTTTTGTAACTACGGTATCAAATGTCAGTTTATTGCACGAGTGAGAAGTTTGCAGCATGAGTGCAATATTAGACATTTTTAATACAAAATTTTTCTATGATCGAGCTTTAACTGATATTACTAATTACATTTAGAATGTCAAAAACGTATATTTTAATCTTAGGTTATGTAGTTAAGTATATTTTGTAGCAACACTGTGATAAACAATAAATTTTCGCACGATCATATAAAAATATTTGAAAGAAATTTATCATACCGCCATTGCTGTTTTTTGATCTAAATATAATATGTTTAGTTGTCCTAATGTTATAAGAACATTCTTTGACTAAAATGAAAATTGTGTTATTATATAATTGCTTAGAAAATGAAGTATTTGGATTGTCAGGAGTAAGTTTGTAAGTTTGAAAATAATTTGCATATTGCAAATCAGATTGAAAAAGAGTGATTACGAAATTATCAGAGTATAAATGTTTATTACGTGAACAAAAGTTTCAAAGTGCAAGGAATAATCAAAATTGCATGAATAAAATAATGAACGTTCCTATTATGAATATGAATAAAGTGAAAAATGATTTGTCGCAAGTAATGTTTTTACATATCAACAACTACGAGAGTAAACTGCACCCAATGTTAATGTGCGAATGCAATAAGAAAAAAAATTGTGTGTTAAAAATAAAGATGTATCTAGGAAATCAGTGAGGTCACATATATTGCCTAAAATTGACAGCACAAAAAAAAGTGAAATTGATAGCATGTAATTATATTCACATGGTGACGGGATTTTAATTTAATAATGGGATTTTATCTGTATGAAATGATACTTATTGGATGAATTTTCAAATGTTCCGCATTATGATTGATTGAAAACAGGCCAAAGGAAATTATCACCGTACAGCAGTCTAATGTCAATAAATAAAATAAAATTTAAATAAATATATCATCACGCCTTTTACCCAGTACTGGGTGTGGCACTCTGCCTAAGCAGATCTCGATAAGTAATATTTTTTTTCGCGTGAAGTGCTGTTACCAGTCGTCAAATCACGCCCCCCAAGATATTAGTGGAGGAGGAGCCACAGAGGTAGATTTAAATTGGTGAAAATTGTTTGTCGGCTATGGGGATCGAACCAGGGTTCTCAAGATCCACAGGCCGACTCAATACCACTGAGCCACCTACCCCATATCAATATGTGAAAAAATTAGTGTACAACAGGAAACATCTTTTTTTCAAAGTAGATTTTTTAAATTTAGTTTATGTATGGACATATTTGCCGCCTACTCATGTGGAAAGTGCCACTTTGCGCACATGAATCTATTTGAAGATTGCGTGGATGTTGCTCCCGGTTGCTCCTCGATCAACAATCTCCATACGTGAGCGGCAATAAACAAATAACTATTACGTCAGGTAACATAATTTGTACAGTTTATGCTATAATTTTGATGTGATATTGTATCTATATACATCCTGGGCGCGTAAAATTGAGTCAAGGAATTATGAGTATCCAGTGCCGAGTGTACAACTACGCAGGAAGCAAAGCGAGTAAAAGCACGGCAGACACAGCAACAGAGAATTATTATAGATTAATGTGTGGTCGCAAACAATTTTGTATTTTTATCCACATACAAAAATTTTGTACAGCCACTAAGAAAAGGAACGGTATCATTTTGCTGAAAAATTAGTTATCTGATATTCTATTTCAGACTTTGATAAACGTTATGAGATAAATAGCTCAGTGCCAACGCATTAAACTGTAACTTTAGAAGCCCGACTTCAATTTCTCCAGACTATAAACTAATTTTCACCACATTACAATTAATCTGTGACTCCTCTTAGACTAACATCTTTTGGGGATGTGATTTGAACCGCACTTTCTAATAATCTAATATCTTTAAAATAAAATAAATAATAACTAGTAGTAACAAGTATTAAGTATCGCTATATAATTTTCTACAATTTCTTTTTTAATGAATTTAATGTTAGAGACTTTAAATCATCTGGTGACTATAGTATCTGTGGTAGTTATGGAAAACAATATTTGTATTTAAATGCTTTTAAAGTAGGTACAACGAATGAATTTTTTGATAATTCCAATCATAATAATTTAGTTTTTCATATAGATGTTTCGAGATGGCAATAACTTTCATTTTATGTGTGAGAATAATGTAAAATGTTCTTAGTTGATAGACAATATCTTTCATGTTAGCTACTAATCTATATTTTCAAATATTTATGTATTTATAAATACCATAAACATACCTTGGACAGGAGTTTTGGAAAACTATTATTCTTTGTTTATCAGATTGTGTTAAACTTGAAACTTATACTCAAGAACAGTAGTCGAAAACGTGCAGAATGAATGAATGAATGAATGAAATGCAATTTAACTTTTGATGAGAGAAAATTAAGAAACTGATAGAGATATCGTAGTTGAATCATTGCTGCCGAAAATTTAGGTTCTTATCTATGTATACTTCTAAACTTTTCGCAACTGTACTTTGTTCAAGAGTAGTTCTATCTAGCACGATATCCGGTAACTCATCCATTCCATATACCACTAGCGAAGGTTTTATCGTATTCATTTTGAGACAATTATTCTTTACCCATGTGGTAACATTCCCCAAATAGTGATTGATTTTGATAGAATTTTCATTTAGTATTACTGAACTTATTGAGATTTTTAAATAAGAATAATAGTGGTGTAAATTGGAACCACAACAAAGGTATACTTTGCTACTAACCAAATAACTATATAATGAGTCCCATCATTCCGTTTCGGAACATAGGGGCCGGGCACACCGAGCCGCAGTTTTTACACTGCCGTACTGCCGGTTTCTTTAGTCAGATTATTTAAGGCGTATAAGTGACTAGCTCATAGCGCCCGAGTGTGATAAATACATGAAACTGTATTTTTTATATTTTACGACAAATCACACATTGTCGGCAGGCGGATTCGAACCGACGAACCTTGGTTCGGGTGACGTCACAGTATGCTAAGAGATGTGCCTTAACACGCTCGGCCACCGCGCCTACACCAAATAACTAAGTACTTGAAAAAGAAATTAAAATAAATGATGATAGAACTAAAATTTACAATAAAGAAGGTAATAAAACTATAATTAACTAATATTATAGTAAAATAGCTAATTTCTACTAAGAAACACCTACCTTATTAAAAGATACTGACCTATATACTTAACTTTGTACTTAAAAGTTAAACGATAAATGAAACTAATATTAAAACTACAATTGAGGGCTACACATAACTACATTCTATATAAATTAATAACAAACCACTACTAGCGAACACAAAATAAAGAAATACGAGTGAGAGCAGCTCTAATTTTATGAGGACCAACTGAAAGTGTATATTTGGCTCAAGTTTGATATATCGTGATCAATGCCATCTCGTAGTATGATATTTTCATTTTAAACCGGAGGGATCGGCATAAAACGATTAAAGGTCCCTACCCCATATAACTACAATGAAATCTATTAGTGTGACTACCCTAAACCGCTTAACGAAGGTCACAACAGGTAAATTTTTAAGGGTCGTATTCAGTCTAAAATTATTCTTGTTTTTTTCCTATGATTGACCATTTAAAAATTACTAATTCGGATTAAATTATCCAATTAGCAGTTATGTTACTCAATAAGAAGCTTAAATATCCTGTACTGAATCAGACTGAGTAATGTAGGTAAATGTTTAGATTATGTTTATATATAATATTTATAATATATTATACTTGTATCGTATGGATAAGGAAATATACTTATTTAAAGATTTGAATTTTTTTTTTATTATACACGTACCGGCGAATGGGGCTGTACAACCCTGTGCGAACTTTGTGAAACCTGTTATAACGAGTCATATTTTGAGTTCCTTTGTAAACGTAATTGCGGTGCATTTAATCGTTTTATGCCGATCCCACCAATTTAAAATGAAAACAGTATAGTTGTATATCCCAATAGCTACTATAATTCATGTATCATCTACATAAGAGGTCTGCTACGACAGGGAGCAACACCCAATATTGCGTGATGATATATTTATTTCTGATCGGGATATCTAAATGAGAGTGCTGTTGATTGCATGGTATGGAGTGCTCTGGATCACAAAGTATTAAACATAGAAAGAGACAAATTCAATGCATGGGAAAGCGAATTGTCACCCGGTAGCGCACAATAACTGCCTGGATGAACTATAATTAGCAATAGCCGCTTGCGTATTTTAACGATATTTAAAATTAAAAACACTGATTATTGAAATGAAAGTTTTAGGACATTTATTTAACATTTAACACATATTTTATGAATTTATTTTTTATTACTGCATACATTAAATCTTCGTGTGTT
Source organism: Pterostichus niger (assembly GCA_947425015.1). Taxonomy (NCBI): domain Eukaryota; kingdom Metazoa; phylum Arthropoda; class Insecta; order Coleoptera; family Carabidae; genus Pterostichus; species Pterostichus niger. The sequence goes on from OX380350.1 coordinate 16,304,293, forward strand.
ATGCAAACGTTTATATCTTGTAGTTCGATTTCCATTAATAATGTATTCATGTTATTGGATATATAGCTTCTACCCTTCTATTATTTGTTTTTAATTGGTTACAATTTTAATGTTTTTATATTTAATACAGGTGTTGATATTTTTTTTCTTTCTTCATCGTTTTTATTGCTTTGTAGGATACTTTTTCATTGCGTAGATCATGGCATCATGTTGTTTCATGGACGGATGATCGATAAGCTTACAGGAACATTGGTAGATGACAATCCCAGTCCCTTTGGTGTCCGGAGACAACCTTGGAGAGATGTCTATTGATGATCTTGTTCATGCGTTCGACAATACCATCTGACTGTGAGGGTAGAGCAGTTGTTCTTGTTTTGCGAATGTTCAATAACTCGCAGATCGCTTGGAATAGAGACGACTCGAAGTTTCTACCTTGGTCGGAGTGTAGTTCCAACGGCACCCTGAATCGGCAGATCCACTGGTTGACAATTTATTCTGCTACTGTAGCGGCTACTTGATTTGGCAACGCATAAGCTTCAACCCACTTGCTGAAATAATCCATGACTTGTAACGTCGATTGCGATTGTTTCAAACGGGCTCCCAATATTGTGTTGACGCATTGGGGCTCTCCGACGTCTTTGCGGTCCGTTGTTGCGGCGCAAAACTACTCACTTCTTACACCACTCTTTTCCGTCCTTTCAACAATTAATCCAGTAAAATCACTCACGCAGCTTCTGAACTGTCCTCATTACTCCTAAGTGTCCACCAGCAGTTCCATCATGAATCTCCTTCAGTACCTCCGGTACTCTTTTCCTGGGGATTATGATCGGCATCTTTTTCTCTGTAGCCTCAGGACCTTCCAGGATACGTGTCAGTAGTCCATCTTTTATTACAATGGAGTCCCACTGCGCCCAGTACGATTTTACGGTTTTTGAGTTTCTTGCCACCTTGGTTTGCTGTAACAAGTCTAAGTCAGCCCAATTAAGACATACATATTAAGTAACTTCAATAATTAAGTTATGGTGTGACATGTGTAATATATAAACATTATAGTAAAGGGTAATACTTATTTTGCTGACTTAGCATTATTCCAATATTATATAAGGAATGAACATTATACTCGGGGGGATAGTTCGTGCGAAAGGGCTGACCGGTTGGGCCAGCAGAGTATAGTGTAAATCCGTTAGAGTCAACACATCAAGGCTGTATCGAGTAGTGCTGTGTAAATGTATGTAAAACTATTTATTAAATATATTTATACTTTTATACTTAAATACTTGCGTCCTTCAATCTGACAAAAACCTGTATATTATTTGCTAACTGTCGTCATAACGAGGAGAGTTACAAATTGGTGGCAGCGGTTTGGGATATCGTGTCAGATCAGGGTGAACAAAAAGAAAAAATAATAATTTTTTTTTGTTACATTCGCGGAGGCCAAGTATTATAAGTTTTCGATGTTTTTTTTTTGTGTGTGGTAATTTCCGTCTTTATTACTTGGGTAAGCCCGGGGATATTTCGGGAGGTAGCAGCGCGTCGGACCGAACCACAATACAGACGGCGATTAAAACAGAACTAGAGACATTGTTCGCTGCAAACAGGTTTCAATATAGTGTGGCGGCGAATGTATTAGATAACTTTACAGGGCAAAATCCTTCAGAATATGTCGCTAAACTTAAAATTCGGGCGGAAATTGAAAATTGGTCGGACACAAACACAGTAGACTTGGTAAGACTAAAACTGACAGACGACGCATTTGACTTTTACATGTTGACTCCAGAATTACACAGTAAAACGATAACATTGAAACAATTTAGTAAAATATTGACTGAGCGATTCTCGAAAAAACGACAACCAGGCCAGATCTATCCCGACTTGATGAATTGCGAACAAAAGATCTGTGAAATCGTCCAAAATTTTGCACAAAGGCTAAGAAAACTCAAGAAAGAACTGATATCGGAAGAAAATATAGAACAAGAAGCGGTGGCGAAGATATGTTTAGAACAATTCATAATAGGGCTACGTCAAGAAATCCGTAGATACATTAGAACCATGATGGACTCCCAAGATGACCTCACATTCGAGCAAGCGGTAACAATGGCTGAACGAGAAGAAATGGAAATAGCGCGAATAAAAATGGAAAATGTAGAAATCGGAGCTGTAGACAGAAGAACAACCAACGGCAAGAAAGTGAAAAAATGCTATAATTGCGGAGCTACAGGCCATTTCAAAAGAGATTGCAAACAAATGGAAACGTGTAACTATTGTGGAAAGCCAGGCCACAACATTGCTGAATTTTGGAAAAGAACAAACAAGAACAATTCTAACAGGAGCTACAACAATACACATAGATATCGAGATCCACCACCGGAAAGAAGCAATAGATATAACTGGAACAATGGATATCGAGGAGAAGAAAACACAAACAGGTTCACAGAGAGTTCACGCTATCAGTCTAATACGTCACATTTAAACGGGCAATCCCTCTCGCATGCGCCCCATCGCGGGAGGTATTAGTATATTCGGGTCAAAATTATAAACAAACAGTAATTACTCAAATCAGTCCAAATTCAGATTTCAAATTAAAAGATATTCCAAATTTTGTATTAGCATTGGTAAACAATAAAATTTTAAAACTGTTAGTAGACACAGGCTCAGCTGTTTCATTAATTAAAAGAAAATTCACAAAGGGGCAAATAGAAGCGGAAAATGTGGGAGCGTTAACATCAATATCAGGTTGCGAGATAGTATATTACGGAACAACAAATGTAAATTTCTGTTTTGAAAATTCAAATATTGCATTTAATTGTGTGGTTTATTCAGACAACATAAAGTTAGAAGCAGACGGTCTTTTGGGGCGAGATTTTTTAAAATGTTTTAAAGCCAGAATAGACTATGGCACGGATGAAATCACGTTAGGTAATATGCGTATAAAACTGTTAGCGGACAACCCGAACCAAGAAGTGCTGACAGCAGCAAAAGTGGAAACAATGCACGATAACGTCACGGAGTCAAGTAGCGTAGTTGAGAAAGGTCAGGAAGTGCAAGCTAACAACATTCCGATACCTTTAAAAATGGGAGAACTTAATAATAAAATATCGAAGATAAACGCAAAAATTCAGAAGTCGGAAATCAGTACCCTAAAACAAGAAAAACCGTCACAAAAACCAGTGAATTGGTTAAGTTAAAGGATACAGTTACAATTCGACCAAACTGCGAAATAATGTGTACAGCCGTTCAGAATCTGGGCTATACGGAACACGATATTTTGATGGAACCAGTAGAGATCCAAATACATGGCGTTATGGCAGCAAGGGTGCTAGCTAAAGCACAAAAATAAATACCTATCAAGCTTGTGAATATAACCAACAAGGAAATGGTTATTCAGAAAAATACGATTCTGGGAAAAGCAGAATTATTCAATGAAAAGAAGATAAAAGAAGAATATAGAGATGCAGAATGCAAGTTAAGGAAATTAGATGTATACGGAATACACAAAAATAAGGGTCCGCGCGATAATGAGAAACAATTACAGTTAGAGTATCTGCCAGAAGATATAAAACAAGAGTTACTGGTCTTATTGAGAGAATACGAGGATGTATTTCTATGGGAAGACAGCAAACTAGGATGTACACATAATATAAAACACAAGATAAGCACGGGAGATGCACAGCCTATAGCAAAAGCACCATATAGAGTGCCGTTTAGTCAAAAAGAGAAATTGAAAACGGAGCTGGACAAGATGCTTGAAGCAGGGGTTATTGAGCAGTCGAACTCACCGTAGTCAGCGCCTGTGGTTATGGTACCAAAAAAATCAGAAAATGGCGAAAGCAAAATCAGGGTCTGCATAGACTTTAGAGGTCTAAATAAAGTGACAAAAAGGGACTATTTTCCTGTTGCTAATATGCAAGAGACCTTGGACCAGTTAGAGGATGCAAAACTGTTTACAACACTGGATTTGGCATCAGGATACTGGCAAGTTGAGGTAGAGGACCAAGATAAAGAGAAAAAAACAGCGTTCACAACTGATGGTGGACATTATCAATTCACAAAAATGGCGTTCGGGTTAGCGAATGCACCCAGTACATTCCAGAGACTTATGAATAGCGTTTTAGCAGGACTAACAGGCGAAAGATGCTTAGTATATCTGGATGATGTAGTTGTTTTTAATAATGGTGGAATTAAGGATCATTTGAAACGACTAAAGGAGGTCTTTGACAGGTTGAGACAAGCAAACTTGAAACTACAACCGAGTAAATGTAAATTTTTGAAACCAGAAACCAAATATTTAGGTCACGTTATTAATGGCGAAGGTGTAAAACCAGATCTCGACAAAATTTCAATTATTCAAAATTATCCAAGACCGAAAAATGTAAAAGAAATCAGGGCTTTTACTGGTCTTGTAAGATTTTATAGACGCTTTATTTTAAATTTCGCAACAATAGCAAAACCACTTACAGAATTAACAAAGAAAGATATAGCATTCAACTGGACAGATGATTGTGAAAAAGCATTCGAGGGATTGAAAAATGCCCTGTGTTCAGATTCAGTACTAACTCACCCAGACTTTTCTAAAGAATTTATACTATCAACGGATGCCAGCGGAAAAGCGATCAGCGCTATTCTAAGTCAGAAAATTGGAGGGTATGAAAAAAATATAGCTTTCGCTAGCCGACAACTAAACAAGGCCGAAATGAATTATACCACATCAGAATGGGAATGTTTAGCTGTATGTTGGGATGTGAAATACTATCGTTGTTATTTATATGGCCGCAAATTCACAGTCATCACGGATCATGAACCACTAAAATGGCTGATGAAGTTCAAGGACATCAATTCAAGATTATCCAGGTGGGCACTAACATTGAGTGAACACGACTTCGAAGTAATTGACAGACCAGGCAAAAACACATTAATGCTGACGTGTTATCACGAATTCCAGTGCAAGCAATCGAAGCGGAAGAAAATGCGTACATGCCAGTATGGGACAGACATACTATAATACAGAAACAGCAAGCAGATGCAGAGATAACACAATGCAAAAAGAAGGAAGGATTCTTCATAGATGTCGAAGGTCTCGTGTTTAAAGAAAAAACAGATAACGAAAGACATCATAAATTAGTTGTGCCAGCCTCAATTAAATTTCGGGTTATGCACGATTACCACAACTTGCCGTATGCCGGACACCAAGGTTTTGAAAAAACAAACGAATAAAGGAAAAATTCTTCTGGAAACATATGAGCAAAGATATTGAGGAATTCTGCAGTAAATGCCATTCATGCAATGAAAGAAAAACGTCACCACATCACAAACCAGCACCGCTACAGAGATTCCAAGAAGTTACTGCGCCATTACAAAGAGTATCTATGGATGTTGTCGGACCACTGACGACGAATACAAAGGGTAACAAATATATTCTGACGTTCCAGGATCACTTCAAAAATACTCTGAAGCAATTGCGATATCAGACCAGAAAGCTAGCACAATTGCAAAAATTTTAGCACAAGAAATCATCACCAGACATGGAGCGCCAAGGCAGCTACTAACAGATCTGGGTGCAAACTTCACTGCAGAAATATTTAAAAACGTGTGTAAAATTTTAGAAATTGAAAAAATTCAAACATTTGCTTACAGGCCGCAAACGAACGGAGTGATAGAGCGAAGTCACCGAGTTTTCAAAGATATGTTATCGCATTTTGTGAGTCGAGACCAAACGGATTGGGATGAGTGGTTACCATATGTGCTGATGGCGTACCGAAGTAGCGTACACAACAGTACAGGTGAGACACCATTTTTCCTGATGCATGGCCGAGACATGGAGTTACCATGCGACAACATAACTAGACCTCAGACTTTACGTTACGATTACGACGTCAATTACGCTGCTGAGTTAAAACAACGACTGCAACTAGTATTCAGTAAGGTAAAGCAGCACGTAGCACAAACGACTGAGACAGTACACAAACAATTTAACAAAAACGCAAAGTCGACAAGTTACAATGTCGGTGACGCGGTTTATTTACATGACCCGACAGTACAGATAGGAACGTCGCGTAAGCTACATAGACCTTGGACAGGACCGTACTTTATTATAGAATCAATGGGGCCCGTAAATTATAAAATTAAAGACAAAAAATCGGGAAAAACTCTGAAGGTACATGTAAATCGTTTAAAACCATTTAAAGCGGACATAGAAGCAGACAAAGAAAACGAACCAGCAATTGAGACAGAGAAGAGTAATGAAGATACCAGGACGAACACACAAAAAAAGACAATAATTTTCAAAATTATCAATTAGTTTTACAGGACTTGGCAAGCAGACAAATCGCAAAACAAATAGCACCACAAACACCCATCACACCATATCACACGCGAAGCAGAGGGCCAGTTCAAGATCACCCCTGGATCTTAACACCAGGAAGACAGTAGCTTTTTATTTTGTTACAGATAAAAGCAACTCTACTCTTGACTGCAGAGGGCCGAGCACAAACATCATCACCGTGGCTCTAAAGGACGTGGTGGAGTAGTATCAGTAGTATTTTTTTTGTTTTGTTTTTTTTTTGGTTAAAAAAAAATAGCAAGGAGTTATGATTCAAATATTTAGTAAACGAATTACAAGACCACAAGAATGTAATTAGCAAATTTAAACAGCACTATTCCACTAGCACTAAATGCAGTAAGCAGTTTAATTAAAACTAAGTTAGGGTACGTACGGCGAGTCATGGGTGAAGTTTCTAAAGTTCTCCATGACTCCGTTGACACATATTTTACAGGAAAAAGCAGACCAGATAGATTGCAGTCACCTTGCGCCGGCTCTGTATTACGTAGAAAACAAATGACTAGATTACAGTCCAGAATTAACACAGAGCATCGAACCGCAAGTCTTGGAGGAGCCGCAGTTTAAATTCAAGCCCTTGTACGATATCGGCAATGCTGGAATTTACTCTAAGACGGAGATAAAATCAGCGCAGGACGCGTTAATTTTTGGGCTGGAACGACAAGCCATCGCCAACAAGAAGGGTGGTGGGGAGAGACACAGCAGACCAAGGCTTGTCTACTCTCGACTTGTTTACGAAAGGCGATTTATAGAGCCTGGCCATGTCTACTGTCAAACAAATGTGGGGTTGGTTCTCCAGTCTGGGTATGTTTATGTCAGGATTCATCGGGGTCTACACGATTTTCAAAATTTTTAAATTTACATTAGACGCACTTTTGAATGGATACTCGTATCACTTGTATAGTACGATAGGATGTACGATTGGACTAGCAGCTTGCTTGTGGAATGTACTGACGCATATGGTGCTACACAACCACCACAAGAAGGCGCGATCAGCAGTTCATGAGCAAGAACTGGAAACAATCGTGGTAAAGCGTGATGAGGAAAAGGAAATACCCGGGGTTGTAACACCTAGTGCACCCCCTGTAGAACCAAGTCCGAAAAATATGTGACAACGTTATAGATAGAATAGATATAAGTTATACAAGTTTTGGGTTGTTAAATTTTAAGGAGAGACCACTCTTCACCACAGTTTTGAGGGAACCGACAGCTACAGCCAAACAAGAGATGACGCCGAGAACTAAGGACAGCAGAAGGGCATGCAGGGCAAGGCAGAATAAGGGTTAACGAACCAAAAAGTGCATGTCGCAGTCAAAATGTGCAGTACACGACTCGGTAACGAAGTGGCATCATTCAAAGGAGGAGGTAGACTCATCCCATGGAGATGAACCACGCATCCTAAAAAAGGCTCAGCTGAGTACAGTGTTCCAAAAAAATATTTAGATATACAATCGTGTGAAGTGTAGTGGTCAATAGAGACACCAAGTTTTAGATTTAAGGAAATTGTGCTCCTATACGGAAGCAAATTTCAAAGAAGGGAGGAATGTAACAAGTTTAAGTCAGCACAATTAAGACATACATATTAAGTAACTTCAATAACTGGGTCATGGTGTGACATGTGTAATATATAAACATTATAGTAAAGTGTAATACTAATTTTGCTGACTTAGCATTGTTCCAATATTATATAAGGAATGAACATTATACTCGGGGGGATAGTTCGTGCGAAAGGGCTGACCGGTTGGGCCAGCAGAGTATAGTGTAAATCCGTTAGAGTCAACACATCAAGGCTGTATCGAGTAGTGCTGTGTAAATGTATGTAAAACTATTTATTAAATATATTTATACTTTTATACTTAAATACTTGCGTCCTTCAATCTGACAAGAACCCGTATATTATTTGCTAACTCTCGTCATAACGAGTAGGGTAACATTGCGACTTTCTTTCTTCTATTCTAGTAGATGTTTAAATTCCGAATCCATTTCGTGGTCTTTCACAACTTCTTCAGTCAGCCAATGGGAGTCTATAACTGTGGTTCGTAAGATTGGGGCGGACCCTGTTGCTGTGCGGATACGCCAATTTGTTGATTCCATCGTTTATGGTGTCATGAAAGTATCAGGTCTGATGATGGTTTTTGTATCAGTCAGCAAGGCATGTGGTTTCCTTCCGATCATCCCATCCACAAAAATGTTATTTACTCTAGGTTGTAAGGATGCGACATGTCCAGTCTTGATGGCACGATGTTCGCCCGCTTTAGTGTTTCCGCTGTCTTATTCCTCGCAGCGGCTTTGCACATGGCCTAGCTCACAGAGACCATCAAGGAATCCTTGCACAACCAGTCGTTCTAACACACTATCTGGGGTGTCAGGATATGCTAGGCAAACTAGACGAGCGATATCAGATTCAAATTCTTGTAGACTTTCGTTTGATTTTTGACATCTATTTCTCAGCTGCGAGTGATACACGTGCTGCAGATGTGCGTGTTGCTGATAGTTATGCCGCTCTTCTGAAGGAATTGTTTGCAATATGTCCACTGCGTCACCACGCAACACAATGATCAAGGCCGTTGCCTTCTCTGATGATGACCAACCATTAGATACTGCGGCAGCTTCGTATTGGGTGTAATAATTAAGCCAAGATATTTTGCCATCAAACTATGGCGTGTTCATATGGAATCAACGCAATGATTCTTTCCCCTCAGTCATTTTTATTTATATGCACTTTAAACTGCAGTTTTAAGACACAAACTACAACCTAACACTTGACATTAATTGTAACGTTTATTTCAATTTCGAGTTCGGTGAAGTTTATTAATAAATAACACACGAGCAATGAAAACACTAACAAAATATTTATTTAAAACGAAAATAATGTAGAACAATTACTTCTTTCTTCTTCTTCCAGTGGTACTACAGCCCATCAGTGAGCCTTGACCTCCTTTAACCTACGCCTCCATTTGTTCCGATCTCGTGTCTCTGTTTGCCAGTCTCTCACGCCGAGGATTCGCGTCATTTTGGACGTTGTCTTTCCAGCGTGTTCTTGGTCGTCCCCTACCTCTGGAGTAATAACGCATCTTGTTATTCAGGATTCTTCTCGGAATTCTATCTTCCTTCATCCTTTCAACATGCCCTGCCCATTGTAACGATTAGTTTTCGCTTTTGTAATTTTTGTGTCATTTCAAAATTTGTCTGCTCATTTCTCGGCCTGAAAATTGGTTATCATTAAAATTCGTCATAGATTATTATTTAATATTTTCATAATAGTAACTTACAACAGTTCTTGTATTGTTTAATCTAAAGTAAATGTTATTTGTTCTAGTTTAGGTTAATCACATTTTGTTGATGTTTGTTAATTAGTGACAGTACGCGATGAAGTTGGCGCGCGTTCATCAGATGTTGTTACTCTAGCAATTGTTTTGAAGTTTGGTGTATACAGATATAGTTTTTTTATAAGCACAAATATTTTTTCCTATAGTTCGTTTTATTACAATTAGAATCCTTGCGTACATTAAAGATTAATTATAGAGCACATTTATTTGATATTCGATTTAGCCATTTTTCTCGGCCGATAAAGTTGTCTGTTGTTCTGTCTTATCTGCTTTCGCTGTCTCATTCCTTCATTAGCTATCCTTCTCGTTGTTATTTCGTCTGGTTCATGCAACCCTATTTACGGGAGCGCATTTCGGGAAATCTCATGATTTTGGGCACTCACTGCAATTAAATTGTAATTAACGAATGCATGAATTTTCTGGATATTACTGACTTTAACGGGTTTTTCGTCTTTTAACAGTCATTAAAAATTTAGAATCGTGATCGAGAAGTTGTGTTGCTTTAAATATTGAGTTACGCGAAAAGTTGCTTCGTAAAATTTATACAATTCGTTTGGATTAAAAGTAGCATTGGAAAGTGAAAATTTAGTATTTTCGTCGGATATTGTTCCGGATCAAATCGATCAAGATTAGATTTTCTTACATAAAAACCGCCCAAGAACTCAGGTAACTGAAAACTCATTCAACGCTTAGTTTACCATTTATTTAAGTAAAGTAAAATCAGTTTTAGTAATTGTAGTAACTTATGCTGTTTATTCATTAATTTTATATAGTTCTGAAGTACAGTAGTAATTTTAAAGAAAAGTAAAGATAGAAAGTGCAGTGTCGTTCCGCCCTTAATCTTGAGCCTAATTTCTAATCTCTTTTAGGTTTTTTTTCTTCTCTTGTTGTTTAATCCTTGTTGTAGGATTACCTGAGAATTTTCGAATTGTCGAAGCTGTGTAATCTGTGTGGCCCTGGCACACATCGTACGTGTTGTGATCTCTATTCTGGAACCTTACTGTGGGAACGTACGTAGTTCACGTCAAGTTCACACCCAGTGAAGCCTTATTTCACGTATTACGTTCAAGTGCGTAAATCGTCCACCATCTTCCGGCTGAATTTAAGTTGACGCCATCTTGAAACTTAGCGGCGACGATCCATCTCGGAGCGATTCGTGATTGTCCGCCAGAGTACCGAATCAGCCCAGCAGTTCCAATATTCCACCATCTACCAGTCAACAGTGCGATTGTCACAGTTAAGCCAATTTTCTCATATTATCCTTATTCATATTTTATGTTCATTTATTTTATGTTAGTATCTATTTTGTTGTTCCTGCAATTGGCAGAAAAGTTGTATGTAATTTAATATTGTATTAACAGTTTGTTGATACTTACGTCTGTTGAAAGAGTCCGGTCAAGCGAGTTATTATTTTATTATTTCATTTTTGTTTTGGACAAGTTGTTCCTACGTAGCGCGTAGCTAGTACGTCGGATAGTGGCTAGGGCCTGCGCTTTGTGTAATTTCGGCGCCCGTATCGCGATCGTTGGTACCATCGAAACGTCATACTTCGTTATCGCGCCTTGTGTTCCTTAGGTATTTTGACTAACTGCCGCAGTCCTACATACTATCGGGCAGACCCAGCGACCCGCTGCGCTAGTTTCCCTTGCGTTAATTATTCTCTTACCTCTACGCCTTGATTGGATTTCTCGTTCAACTCCATTTTTGTTATTTTTAAGTTACTGTACGAAAAATTCTCTTTTCTGTTATTTTATTAATTTAATATACTATATTATCCACTCAATGCACTGGCCGCTAGTAATTTTGTGCACCCTTGTACCTGGAACGTACCCCGATTGTCGTCGGCCGTCAGACTCTTGTTGAACCGGTCGCGGCTCTGGCCGGCTGGCGCCCATCATTTTTGTGATTTATCACCCCTTCTCCGACTCACCCCGTCTTCACTGAGTTTAGCCGCGGTTCAACCGTTCCACCCGGGCTCATCATTCCCTTCAGGGAGCGTATGGTTGATTGTAGGCGTGACAAGCAAGCCGCGTTATATAAAAATCGGCAAAGTGCGAGTCGCGTCGTTATACCATCTAATTCGTTGAACTCTAATAAAGTCCACAATCTTCAGGTCTTTATATAGATCGTCTAGCTCGAATTTGTATCTAAAACGCCATCCATTTTCCTCCCTAACTGGACCGTATATTCTTCTGTTCAAAAATTGACAGCTTTTCTTCTGTTTTCTTAGTGAGAGTCCACGTCTCACACCCGTAAAGAATTACAGGTCTAACTAGCGTTATATATATATTAGGATTTTTGTTTGTCTTTGTATTAGACTTGACTTGAGGATTCTATGTAGCGCGTACAGCGTTCTATTTCCTTTCATCACTCTAGTTCTAATCTCCTGCGTGGTGTAGTTTGTCTTGTTTATCTTACTTCCCAGGTAGGTAAACTCTTGTACCACTTTAAGAACATCATCATCAATAGTCCAGTTTTGGCGTAATCTTTCTTTTGTCTGTATTTCCATGACTTTCGTCTTTCCTATATTGATTTCTAAACCAATGCATTGGGTTTCGCTTTTAGTTCCTTATATCTTTCCTTAGTTATCTGGTCTGTTCTTCCTACTATGTCAATATCATCCGCATACGCTATTATTTATTGTCCTTTGTTTATGACAATTCCGTTGGCGTCGATGTCCATTTGTTTTACAACCTTGTTTAGGGCAATATTGAACAACATCGGGGCGAGTTCGTCCCCTTGTCTTAGGCCTTGTCCAATAACAAAATCGTCTGTAGTTCTTTGCTGTATTTTCACCTTTCATTTAGTCATCCATTGTCATACTCGTTGACCTTATTATCTTTGTTGGGATGCCTAATTCTTCCATTGCTTTAAAAGTCAACGAATATCTGGTAGACACTAACGTCATACTCCCAAGCTTTTTCCAGATTTGTCTGACTGTAAATAGTTGATCCGTGGTCGATCTGCTGACCCGGAATCTTCCTTGGTACTCCCCTATGTGCTCCTCCACGTATGGCTTTATTCTACGCCATAATATGTCCGTGAAAATCTTATATGTTGTGCATAATAAAGATATGCCTCGGTAGTTCTCGCACCTTAGTTTTTCACCTTTTTAAAAATTTGGCATATTATAGCTGGGTGGGGACCCATCTGGCATACATTCTGACTTCCAAATGTTGATTATCAGTTGATGAATCATCTCTCCTACCTTTTCACCTCCATACTTTATTATTTCAGCTGGTATCTTATCCAGCCCTGGGGCTTTTTATTTTTTAATCGTTTTATGGTCTCTGTCACCTCGTCCAGCGTAGGTTCATCAACCATCGGTTGGGCAGCATTCATTAGTTGTTTTGTATGGTGGGAATCACATTCAAGCGTCCTATTAAGGAGTTCTTCAAAATAGAGTTTCCATCTATCCAGTACTAGCTCAGGGTTTACCAGTATGTCTCCCGCTTCATTCTTGCACATTGTTTCTCTGGGTTGATAGTGATTGACATTTTTATAGCTTGGAAGAGCTTTCTAGCCTCTTTAATATCATGTGCTTGTTGTACAGCTTCTATTTGTTTGTTCATAAATCCCCGTTTTTTTCCTTCTACATATATGTTTGGCTTCTCTTCTAAGGTTGTCATACTCTTTCTTTTTCTTTCTTGTCGGCCTTTGAATCATTTTCAATCTCGATAAATTTCTCATTTCGACTGCTTCTCTGCACTCTTCGTCGTACCACTCATTTCTTCTTTGGGCCTTATATGTACCAACCACTTCTGTTTCTACGTTATTCATAGTGTTCTTCACGTCTCACCACATATTTTCAATGTTATAATCATTAGTGAAGTTTAATGTCTCCATCTCCTCCTTCATTCTACTCCTATATCTCATTAGCACTTCTTCGTCTTTTAGTTTTTCGATATCGGATTTCGTTGCTCTGGGAGTAGTTTCCTTCTTCATTTCGCTTATCTTTTCTCTGATCTTTGCCCGGACGAGAAAATGGTCAGATTCTGAAGTCGCCCGTTACACGTTCTAACATCCATCACACTTGAATATGATCTACTATCTACCAGCACATGATCTATTTGGTTCCGTCCGGCGATATCCAAGTTCCTTTGTGAATATCCCGGTGTGGGAAAGAGGAGCTTCGGATTTGAAGGTCGTTGTAGGCAGCTAGTTGAATTGTTTTTCCCCCATTATCGTTAGTAATTTGGTGCAGGCTGGGCCTGCCAGCTATATATCTATACTATTTGGGCATTAAAGTTTCCTAACACGACCTTCATATCATTATTTGGGGTCCTATCCAGTTGATATTGCAACCCAAAGTAGAATTCCTCTTTCTCCTCCTCACATTTTTCCTCAGTTGGCGCGTGTATGGAGAAGATAGACATTTTTCTAAACTTTAATTTGATTCGAAGGTAGCATATTCTATTGCTCACTGGGCGGAATTCGATAATACTCGTATGAAATTTCTAATTTACAATAAAGCCACATCCCAGTTCATGTCTATTGTTTGTTCCGCCACTATATAGGATTAGGTACTTATCTTTCCGTAGGGATCCCACCTCTGGCCATCTTATTTCTTGCAGGGCTGTAATGTCTAGATTATACTTTTTGACATCTTGCAGGGTGTTAGTTAGAGCGCCTGCTTGGTACAGGGTTCTCACATTCCAAGTCCCAAGACTCATATCCATTTTCCTTTGCGTTTGTCGTTTCCGTGAAATCAGTCCAATTCGAGGCTCTGCTATAGGCTTCGCAACAGGATTTTTTTACAGTGTAGGAAGACCATTTCTCCCGCTCTCGTTAGCCCTGTCTAGTATTCTACTAGTACAGGTTACCAGGGTTCACCACGGGGAGGTGAGAGTCGGATTTGGATAGAAAAGGCTATGCAGTATTATCCGAAGACAACACCGTGCGTGAACAACTACTAAGACATATATTTATTTACACCACTCATTTATATTCAAAATAAAGTACTAAGCAACGACTTGCACTCTTTACACTTCAATACCGACTGACTATTGTCGGCCCAAATTCTTTCTTTTATAGTGAATTAAGTTACTTCTACAACATTCTAGATCCTCTGGAACATTGTAGAAGCATATCACGAGTCTATTGTAGAATTATTTCAACGCATTACGGTGAATCATCCCACTTCAGACGCGCGACGTACTACGTCATATCGACTGTTCTAGAAAGAACAAGGCCGTACTCGTTTCAATACATATCAGCTTACAAGGAAGCCAAACGTAGACATAAATACTGGATTGCGAGGGACAAAGAAACAATTTTATCAGAACAAAATTGTCTCGACGGAAAATATTAGTAAAAGCACACAAAAGTTATCAACGAAACTATAAGTACCGATACAAGTACTAAATTAGAAGCAAATAGTATAAGTATTATCTCAAACGAAAAATGTATCATGAATTTTAAAGATAAACGAGATCAATTAAAAAAATCTTCTCTTAACAAAAAAAAAATTAAATAAACACTTGTCTAAGTCTCACAAAATTCAGTCTCCAAGTAACCTTATGAGGGCATCGTCAGAGGCTGGCCTGCACAGTAAGTAACCATAGACGCGTTTCGCTCTTATTAGAGCTCATCAGTATGGTATAACTCACTTCTTCACTTAGAACAAAGTTCACGTGAAGAAGCTGGTGACGAAGAACTGTGCCAGCAGAGAATAAGATCTCTAACAAACGGTAAGATGACATGAGAAGTTCTGTCGAACCAGTAATGCCATCTACCGAAAAAAGGAAAAGCTACGCTCTTAACATTATAAAGCAAGTATCAAATATAAATTTCAGAACGCAAAATGGACTGGTTATACAGTCAAACTCTCTATTTCTATATACTTAGTCTGAAACAGAGTTGTTGAATCTACTTAAAACCAAGATAAATAACAAACATTCAGCTGGTCCAGATAATGTACCAAGCTTCTTTCTAAAAACTGTAGGACATTATGTTATTCAACTTTTACTTCTTCTGGTAAATTTATCTTTCAAATCGGGGATTTTTCCAGAAAATTTGAATGTGAATAAAATAAACTCTATTCATAAGCAAAAAACATTCACGGTTTAAATAATTATCGGCCGGTAGCACTTCCACTTGTCTTTGCAAAGATTTAAAAAATGTTTTAAAATAGCTTAATCACTCCAAATTAATTTGGTTTCCAAAAAAATAAAAGTATTGTAAATGATGTTCACTTTACTCTTGAAACTATTCTGGAAGGATTGGAAAATTGTGAAATACCTTGAGGAATATTTTGTGACCTAAGTAAAGTATTGGATTGTGTTAACTATGACATTCTGCGTTACAAAGTTCTAGTTATTTACGATATAAGTATCGTAATGTAGTATATTACGAAACGACATGGGAAAATTGTCCTATAAGGCCGCAGGTTGAGTTGGACAACCCATTTAGTTTCGTAATAGTACATTACGATACGAATATCGTACAACGTTTTATCTACTGTCGTGAATTTTATTCAAAATATAATAAAAATAAATATTTTGACGTTTCAAAAATAAAAACATTAATGAAATTACAAAGAAAAAAGCTAAGTTGCCATGAATTCTGATTCTTATGTTTTATTGTTCTGTCGATTTTTTGTTTACGAAAATGAGGAAAAATGAGTCGAAGTGATAGTGAAAGTATTTCGTCTGATGTGGAAATTCTTGCGTGTGAAGGCGCTTTCCACTATAATACCTGCGAAATTTGAACAAAAGTTCAACCAGGAATATGTGAGATTTGAAAAATGGTGCAGTACGAAGAAAGTAAAAAAATTCAACTTCTGAAAAAAAATTGCTTGCCTATTTTGCGGTTAAGGCGGAAAAGAATAAGCCATCTACATTATGGACGCACTATTCTATGTTAAGAACAATGATTTCATTAAGAAGAAAAGTCGACATAAGTAAATATACACAATTATTGGCGTTTTTGAAACGAAATAATGATGGCTATAAAGCTAAAAAGTAAAACGTGTTTTTAAAAAATGATATACATAGATTTTTACAAGAAGGTAACGATGACCGCTATTTAATGTTAAAGGTAGTAATTATATTGTCAATTTATATTAAAATTAATTTATGAATATCTTGTTCTTTTTTAGGTTTCTTTAATTATTGGTATCTTTGGAGCTTGTCGTAGAGAAGAGCTAACTTATTTAAAGCTAGCAGATATTGAAGATAAAGAAACTTTTTTAAAGATTACGATACCAAAAACTAAAACCAAAATTATTAGAGAAGGGAAATATTTCAGGTTGTGACTACTTGGATATTTTCAGAAAATATTTTCACCTTCGTTCAAAAGCTGTACACCACGATCGTTTTTTCCTATTATATGAAAATGGGAAGTGCACTTCTCAAGCCGAAGGAATAAATACTTTTGGGCACATACCAAAAGAAATAGCTACGTTTTTAGGTTTATCAAATCCGGAGAGCTATACAGGCCATTCCTTCAGACGATCGTCAGCATCGCTGCTGGCGGACGCAGGTGCTGATATGGATATTTTAAAGCGACATAGGAGTGGCGATCATCAAGTGTTGCAGAAGGCTATGTTGAAACTTCTATTAAAAATAAAAAAAAATTGCTACTAAAATAATGGGAGAAAATGAACTATTAAACATTCAAAACTCTAATGCTAATATAAATTGTGTTGATTCAACTTCGGCTGGAATTAATATTTCTGGCTGTAAAAAATGTATAATTAATGTTTATAATAAATAACTAAATTCCTATGTCTATTTTCACTTTACCGCACTAGTGCGGAAAAACGTCACTTTGCCGCACTAGTGGGGTAAAATAGCTCATTACGATTTCAGAACAAATATCATAAAGTTTGACATTATTAAATGATAGTAGATAAATTAATATAATGTTCGGAGAACACTGTTAAATTTGATACCTTCTTTCTTCAAAAATAGAGTGCAATATTTAACATAAGAAAAATGATTTGACAAGAGAATGGAACTCAGATTGCATAGTAGTGAATATAGGATGCCTCAAAATGAGGTTCCTTTCACCATCTTATGTTTGCTGTATTTCAACTGTCTCAGCTTAATTTTTAATAATAATAGTATCATAACAATGTATGATGTTGATACGTCTTTGGTTATGACCGATCCCTGTACCACCGCTCTCAAGGTTAAATGTCGAAATTATTTAGATCAACTGGTTTAGTAGCAATAACGATTCACTCTTTAATAATAGTAAATTTGTAGAATTATCAATTGATAATACTTAAAATTGAGAACCACAAATTGAATGTGTAACTGCGAAACTCAGTTCGATATGCTACCAGTTCAGACATATATCTATAATTCTCACCAGAAGTATTTTTTTATCTTTACTGCGTTATAGTATTTGCTTCCGGTGTACTACTTCTTCGGTTCTTGGAGGTTTTGTATATTAAAATAAAATTCTGCGTATGATTGTAAATGTATCACATTATTTCTCATGTAGATCTCTTTTTAAAAATACAATATACTGACAGTTACAAGCCTGTATATATACGAGGTATGTAAATAAAAATAGTGTCTAATAAATTAAATTCAGACATCCACAATATAAACACTTAATGTAAAAATGTCATAATTTCACCTCACGTTCCAGGGCTTCATATTTATAATGCACTCCCGGCAGAAATTAAATCTTGTAAGAGGATAAATAAACTATTAAAACACTTAAAGATTGTTTTGTTGGAAAACTCATTTTATAATATGCAAGAGTATTATGACCTGAAAACTTAACCGTATAGACATCCCGATAGAGATAATGGCATAGGAAACTATGCCATTATCTCTATCGCGATGTCTATACTGTATGTATAATGTTTGTATTTTGAGGTCTTCTGTATATATCTGTAATATGCCTGTAGATTTTTTATTATTATTGTTATTATTATTAATATTTGACCGATTACCGTTTTAGATACGTAGTTTAGTTCTCCAGGCAGTTGTGGGGCGCTGCTGCTAACAAATAAAAAATTAGCTACAGTTTTATCCCCGTCCGTGCTCTGGGTACCTTTGCTCTAAATCTGAATGAGATCGAGTATTTAAAATGGTGGTGTAGTGCCTATTTTGATGTATGAGCGTGGATGAGAAAGCATGAGTTGATAGTACTTATATAATGATACTCGTATATATTATGTATAGAATAACTTTTAGTATTAATACTTACCGAAATTTCCATGATGTAAGATTTATAAAATATTACAGACATATTAATATTTGATAAAACAAGTATAAATACGATTTCAATTATCCCAAATTCTTTAAAATCTCCGACGTAAATATAAATCATAATACCAAATACTATTTGAATAATATTCATTATAATATTAAGGGCGAGAATAATTTCAAAACATTTTATGAAAACTTTTGTTGTTTCTGTAATCATCATGTGTATCTTTGTTGCTTTCTCTAAGATATGAAGTGCATTATTTTGTCTACAATAATATTTTTTCTTTCTCTCAGAAAGGAAATCATCATTATCTTCTAGAGACTCTAGACAGTCATTCAGATGCTCAAATTTTTTATTTAAAATAGAGAAACATATAAATATTATAATCGTTGAAAATACTCTCACTACCAAGGGATAATATATTGCAATCAAATCAATAAATCCATTGTAGACATCTCTTTGAAAATAAAATATGCTTCCACATGTAATACCGAGCAGTGAGTAAAATTGAGTAAACCAGAATTCGCTAAAGTAACTTGGATTCACTTGCAACAGTTTTAGTTCCTTGTCTATTAATGTAATTGTAGATACGGTTTCAATAAAATACTTTTGATTATATGCAAAAAATATTGCACTAAACAGTGCAATATTGAAAGTAGATATATATAAAGCAATTAATCCATAATACGATAATATATTATTCGTGTCGAAGGTAGCAAGTCTGTACTTCTGGCATGCAAAAACTATGGAGAAGACAACTATAACATTAGAAATTAAAAACAATACATCTGGTTATTAAATAATTTACTTTCGTTGCTTCCAGGATTAACTTTACAGGCAAAAGATTCAAATTAAAGTTGTAAATGTTAAGATTAAAAATCTTTATAGAATCTAGTTTTATTTCATTTTACTTATTTAATTAATTACTGCCGAAATAAAATTTTCAATATCAAAATTAAGTTTCAACATTGAATATATAAACTCTTAAAGTACAGCAACGTAATTTATTTATATCATAATATTCAAAATGACAGTGCCATCTATCCCCCACTTTTTGAACTATTACAGAGTAGTTCTAAATTTGAAAACTAGATGCATACAATTCATTTACTAAGCAACGCAGGACGTAGCCCGAACTACTGTTTAATGTTTTATTTTCCATCTGTATAGAAGACTGACTCATGATTTTTACAGTGGACATATATAGCATAAATAAACTACTAACTATTCGAATATTACGGAATCCAGTAGACCAATACCTATGTATTGTTTTTGCGGCGTAGAACTAAATCTGACCTAATAGTAAAGTAGACAATTCTACACAAGAAATACCTAGATACAACATTTAATAGTGGTACAGAACATTGCTTGCAGTGGTGATATTCAGTCTAATTCTGTAACAAAGTGGTTAACTTGTTGTTAACTAACAACGTTGCTTATTTATAAGAATTTTAGCAACCTATTTAATAACATGATGAAAAATGTTATTCTGTAACTATAACGTTAGCAACCTTGCTTATTTGTCTAAAAATTAACAACGTTGCTTACTCATCAGTATGAAGTTAGGGTCAGTGTGTTGTTTTGACGTTTATAACATAACCAAAATTTTGGTTAAAGGATAACAAATTCATTGAAAGGTATTTATTATTAATTATATTACAACTAAATTGATTTGATTATTTTTTATATATGAAAAGTTTTTATTCTTGTGAAACAAAAATTCTAAGGGCGAGTAGAACAGCAAGCGAACAAATGGAAGTTCTACTAACTTCCTTCAACAGCATAGAATAATGTTGTCAACTAAATAATTGGTTTAATATTAGATTTTGTATTTTTCAATTTATTCTAGCGTAAAAATATTATAAATACCCACTTTTCACTTGTCTTATTTCTTCAGATGTGGTAGGAAATTTTACATATCTGGCAAGTAAATGATTTGTAAAAACGGTAACAACTTTTAAAATACGGCTAACCATTGGTTGTGATACTGCTAAATGAAAATCTTTGCCGATATTATTTTGATATTTATTTATATTACGCTGTACACCAGGACTTTAATCCCAATTACAGTACAGGGTCCGCACTCACCGAACCGCAGTGTGATAGTTTTTATATAATTTTTTAGCTTAAGTGCGACTCGAACTCGGGACCTTCAGATTCGAATTCTGTATCGGTATCCACACCACCGTACTGATGGACATGAACCTACTGCTAAAAAATTTAGTGCGACAAGTACCTAAAAAGTTAACAAATTTTTATATTAAATTATTTTCTTATTCTTTCATAACAAAATACGTACTTTTATATGAACAGATATGTGTGTACTGCGTACACCTCCTCTGATATGTGGCTCAAGTTCAGGAATCAAAATATTTAACACAAAATTTTTTGGTAAACGATATAATTTTTTAAAGCTAGTTTAAGTTACAGAAAAAGGATTACTTGTATCTTCGTATGACCAAATACTCAAGTCTTAGATCTCTCCTATTTTAAAATAGTAATGTTATAGATTAGAACTTCGAAATTTAGTTTCTTTATGATATTCACTGTTCTCTTGCTTCTTCTAGATTATGTAATATATTTAACTCAAACAAAATTCCCGCAGGATTCATTTTAGAATTTGTTTTCTGTAAAATATACATCCACAAGTAACATTGCTAACGCTTAGCAAGTACTCATGTAGGTGTTGCTCAAATAAGCAACCTTATTAACCACTTGTTGCTAACATTTTAACCACTTCAGACTTATAGAATACAAATAGTGTAAAAGTGTCTAACTTAGCAAGTCACATGACACTTAACCATACACGTGAGTTGCTTATTCCTAGCAACTTACTTATAGAATTAGGCTGATTGTTTATTTAATTATTTAAGTAATTGGTTTTACCTTTTCTTTCCCGTGAATGACTACATCTTCCCCAAGCGATTAACTGTGTATTTGTGGTAAATTTCGTACACGTACATGGAAGTAATTAAAGCAAGGCACAACCAAAATTTTTCGAAAAAATTTCATCTAGGACTTATTATTTTGTAATTATGAATATTTCTGTGGCATGCAATTCCTGCACAAATCGCGAAGTATTAGTTTACGTGAAAGTTTTGATACATCATAATAAATATTAAAATATACTACTGATTCGAAGGGAGGTTATGTGTTACGATAGTTTTAAAAATTTGTTGTGTCTTTGTAAAAAAAATTAGCAAATGTAAGAAGTTAAAATATCAGTTTAATTTCTTATTATTTGATTTTACTATTGTGGTTTAATGTCAGTAATTGGACCTTTTGAAGTAGAGAATAGTATATTGTGTGTCTAGTAGCAAAAGTGATATATTCCCAGACGATGGTGGAAATTGCGGAACGAGACGTAGACGAGGCCTGCAATACCAGGAGTCCAGGAAGTTCACTTTTCCTACGTGGTACACATACTATTTTTTTTCGATCGGTTTATATTGAATAATTATTTATTTCATATTTCATTTATAAACGTCATACAACCAACAATCCATAAAATAATTGCGTTATTTTGAAAAAGTATGTGATTAAAACGTAACCATGGTTTGTTAATTTATTTTCACAAGCGTCAAATTTGCCAGAGTCCGGAATAGTTATTTACGCAATAAGTGGGATATACGAGGCCGTAGGCCGAGTTTGAATGATCACATATGTGCGATAATTATGTAGTATCCCACGTATTGCGTACAAAATTTTATCTACGACTGTTCGGGATTTAAATTGTTATTTTTATAATTAAATATAAATTTAATTAAATTTCAAATCAAAGTAGCAACATGCGCTGATTGTTTTCTAAATGATAGCAACGCGTTGACAATCGCGACAACCAAATAAACAGAAAAATTTTGATTTTGCCTTTACGAGTGTGTAGAATAGTTCGATAATAGAAAATGCGCCTTTCAGATATAGATCTGCCTTCAGATATAGAAGAAGCAGCGTCAAACGTTATTTTGGATCTGGTTCCTCAAAAATCAAGAGTAAAATATCAACTGGCTTATGACAGGTATGAGAAATGGTGTGAAGAGAAAAAAATTAAAGATACAACAAATGAAAAGGCTTTGTTAGTGTACTTCGGAGAATTAAGCAAGATTCAAAAATCATCATCTCTTTGGTGCTCTTATTCCACGATGGTTGAAGGTCAAATTCTGTTGCAGAAGGATACATTGAGACTTCCGCTGAGATAAAAAGAAAACGGCTACCAAAATTTTGGGAGAAAAAGAAAATGTGTCTCCAGTACCTATCACACAATATAGAAATTACTAATTCTACGGTAACATCAAATCATCCAAATGTGTCAACAACTGGCATCAATTTATATAGCTTTAAAGACTGTGTTATAAATGTATACAATAAATAAGTTTTCTTGTGTATTTTTCTTTAGTTTTTTCCTACATTTTGCATTATCGCTTGCGCGTGCGGTAAAAATTAAAAAAACGCACGTGTGCGGTAAAGTAAGTCATTACCTGTCTGAAATGAGTGGGGTATTAAGGATATATCGCACGGTCGTAGATAAAAAATATTCCCGTACTGTAATTTCTCAGAGCCTAGCAACGACACTAAAATACCGCAAGGGGACTCACCGGAAAGTCACCCCAAAAAACAATAAAGGAATAAAATAACGTTTATTTTATAAAATCGTTTTGCAAATTTATTTCAAGCATTTAGTCGGTGGAAGGCTTGTGGCCACTTGTGATTATGTTGATTTTTTTATTTGATTCAATATTTATTTCTTGTGATATTATACCGTTTTTCACTTTTCTTTCAGAATCATGTTAAAACTTAGAGCGCCATCTATTCCGAATTGGAAAAAAGTTTCCGATAAAATTAACTTATTTTTTTTCGCAGAATACGAATCTGCAATAAAAAATGAGGGTTCCCATTTAAGGTTTCAAAGTTGCCCCCCGCCCCACCCCTGGGGGTGGGAGTTGGGATTTGTGTTTGGTGTGCATAGATAGGTTTTTGCAAAATATGAAACACGTGTTTTTTTGTTTCTTGATTCGATGTGTATTTCTCGAGATATTTCACCGTCCCGGAACTTTTTTAACACCCTGTATAAACCGCGCTGGCAGACAGCCAAACAGCAGATCACATCGACATCGACATCAACACCATATCAACAGTCACCAGTGTTCCGACTTAGTAGCAGTAGCATCTCCGACACCGATCTCCAGGTAAGCAAAGCACTCCAGTAAATTACCGTACCGTACCGTGCTTCCTCGAGATCTCGTGTCACCGTATTTTTCTGAGACTTTTGTGAGATCACCGGACGAATCACTCCGACGTCTGTCGAGAGTAATCCGAGACGTTCCCAGTGAGGCATTTGCGTTCCAGGCCAGAGTCTCCACCGTAAATCCGCGTTCCGTCTCGTGTCGTATCTGGGACTTGAGTACGATCACCGAACCAGACAGTTCGGCGCTGCCGCGAGTAATCCGCAGCGTTCGCAGCGTGACGTTTGCGTGCACATCCCGAGCCACCACGCCAAATCCATCATTCTTGTCGTACCAAACAGGGGCGCGCCAGGAGCATGCGGCGCCTGTGTCACCATTTTTGATGGCGCCTCATTAATTAAAAACATTTGTATCAAAAACTAATATTATAAATATTTTGCAACAACTGTAGGTTCGGACACTTTAATTTTTAATTCTCTAGTAGCATTTTTAAGTAATACAACATAAATAAAAAAATAATGAAGAATTAATTTGAAATACTATAATTTTTAGGTTTATGTTTAGGGACATTTAAATGACTGTTTTTGTTATATTCTTAACGCATTGAAATAAAAAAACACACAAGGATTTAAATCGTCGGTGTAAACTTTTTTATTTAAAATACAAAATTACAAACACAAGAAAACAGATAAACAACAATAACAAATGAAAAATTTAATATTTGTAATATAAACGTAATACATATTATACGGTAAATTAAATACACACAATGTAAATAAGTCATTAAATAAATTTTATTTTCCTAACATTTAGCAAAGAAAAAGCGGACGCAACTGACTCAGGTAATAATAAAAGAATACGGAGTGATACAGTAAAATTTGGATAAACTCCTACTAAATCATTTGAATAAATATACTGAATTATTTGGGATATATCTTTTTGGAATTCGTAATAAATACTTGACATTGTCAAATTTCTTCACATAAATCATCTGCGTCTATATCGGACTGATTTTCATGAGTTAATTTTGCTTGTAATTTTTTGCAGCAAGATAATAGGTATTTTATTTTGTAAATTATCTAATGAATATAAAAATTGGAATGAATCCATATGTTCTTTTAATAGAGAAAATCTGTCTTGTAACGAAATTAAAGTTTGATCTATTATACAGAAATAAAAATTTATTTTGAATGAATTTTCAGGATTTACTATAGGTTAATCTTCATGTTCATAATCAAATTGAGTAGATTTTTCAAGTCGTCTTAATGGCCTCGCACTACGAAATTCAGTTTCTATGTCAAACTTTTCTGCAATTAATTTGGAACTTTCAACAATTTCTGTAAAACTAGCATCAGATCGATAATTAGTTAAAAATGTATTTAGTTCGTTTAATGCATCCAAAGCAAATTGCAAATTTGTAGTTTAAGATTGAAGCATTTTACTGACAAAATTTACTTGATTTAAAATATCATACCACACTTTAACGGAGCAAATAAATGTAAATGGAGAAATTTTTTCTCCCAGACATTTTGCTTGGAATTTAGATTGTTCATCAACTCTTGTGTGGTCATTGCAAATTTCAAATAATGCATCAAAAACTTCTGGTAAATATTTATAGAGAGGCTTTATGGCATCAATTCTACTTGACAAGCGTGTTTCGGATAAGGGCTTTAAAGCTAAATTAGTAACATGCTTGATTAAGATATTCCATCGCTTAGTACACGTTTAGAAAATTTTGTATAATTCTTGTACTATATTAAAAAAATTACTGTTTCATGGTTGATATTAGCGGCATCATTTATAATTAGATTCAGGCTGTGATTCGCACAAGGAACATAAAAAGCTCGCGGGTTCAAATCTAAAATTCTTTTTTGTAGGCCAATATATTTGCCGCGCATGTTAGAGCCATTATCATAGCCTTGGCCTCTTATATTATTTATGTCTAAATTTAATGTTTTTAATAGATCAATATGAAATGTTGTTAATCCAGCCTCTGTAACATCTAAAATTGGATAAAATGCTAAAAAATGTTCATGTATTTCAGTCGATCCTAATGCTAAATTTAAATGAAAGAATCGAATTATTACACTTATTTGCTCAATATGAAAAACATCCGGAGTGCAAGCTAATATTATTGAAAATTATTTATTTTGTCGACATAAATTTATAATATGATTTTTTATATTAAAAGCCATTAAGGAAAGTATTTCATTTTGGATTTTGTCTCCTAGATATGTTGGTATTTTGTGCAATTCAGAATCGCTATTTATACGTCGTGTGTGTTCCGATATAATAGGATCAAACTTTTCTAGCATTTTAATACAATTAAAAAAATTACCATTGTTGCGATTGTAAATATTATTGCTTTTGCCTCGAAGTGCTAAATTTTGTTTACATAAAAATTGAATTACATAAATTATTCGCTTTTTTACTTCATACCATCGTATACTTTCAATGTCTAATATTGTTTGCTGTAAATAATCAACAGTAGTTTTATTTTTGAACGATAGAAGCAACTCTGTCCATTTTTTATAGTTAGTAAAGTGAGTGGAAGTTTTTTCAAGGCGGTTCAGGTACATTACTATATGATGCCAGTCATTAAATCCCTGAATAAATCTATTTTGCTTAAAGGTTCGAAAAGTTTACAACAAAAGCAATAAACAAATCGCGCGGAAAATTAAAGTTTTTTATTTGTTTAAGACCCGTTTATATAATAGCTTGCCTAGATATGTGAGATATTGGTTCCGGCCAAAGTCCTGGGTCATCAAATTCACATTTATTTATTGTATCTGTACCTGTCTCTTCAGTATAGTTCCCAGATCCAAAAACAGGGGTAATTTCTTCAACGATTTGATTATCTTCACTGGGAATTGGTCCTGGCTGACTTGGTGTTTTGAATTCATCTACACTGCAATCGGGTACTGATTCCTGAATTCTGAGTTCTGGTCGTTTGTTTCGTAAAATACTGTGTTAATCTTGAAGCATTTTTCTCTTGTTTTTCTTGGCGCCTTTTTTTATTAATTAAATTTTGATGCCCGAAGAGTTTCTTTTTTTTCTTTCTTGAGACATCTGAATAAAAATATTCAATAAATATAATTCTATTACCAAAAGTCTTGTTTGCGTTATTTGCTTCAGTTTTGATTTAATTATAGGAAAGTATGAAGTAACATTTTCGAATAATTTCGCTTTTACTGCTTTTTTTTTCTAGATTTTGCAAACATGATCGCTACCCCTATTGGGAAATGCGTATTGTTATGTATGTATGTTTATTGTAAATGCAAAATAGCTTACCTTTAATGTTCTTGATATTCTTAAATTCACATTAACTCACAAATATTTTAAAAATACAAGGTACATAAATTCTACACTAGTGCAGTACTGCTTGCTGAAGGAGAATGAAGCAAATAATATGTTTGTTCTTTCATAGACGATTTCAAGTAATGCATGCTTTAACAAGACTAAACGAGTTAGAATGCTTCACTTTGTAAATTCGCGCGTGGACAAATTTCCGCCGCCGCGTCGCCCACGCGCTCTCGCGGCTATATATCCACTTGCAAACACTGTGGTCGAAAGTACGCTCTAAAATCAAGTCTTGCAAAACAAGTTAAAGACTGCGGTACGCGTGATCGCTTACGCTGTCTTCACTGCAGATGGAGCTTCGATAACTTCCCAGTCGTGCGCTAGCACGAGCGACGAGCCCACCCAGTGGAATACCAGAGGGAACTTGAACCTAAACTACCAGCCCCGAAAATGGACCTTATCGCCAAGATTGCGGAAATCGAGGCGCGTAGCAGGAAGAGGCTGGTATGCACCAAAGAACAGAAGAAGACAACCGGGCTTACTAGTCACAATATCTGGTACATCAGGGAACAGCCGAATTACCAAAATGATCTTCAACAGCCCAAGAGAGATCAGAAAGAGAAAACTATGCAAACCTTTTTCTCAGCTGGAACCTCTTCTGCAACTTTACAACCCCAAGCACAATCAGCCACATTGTCAGGCCATTCTGCTGTTTCCCCTGGTGTAACTGCCTATCCCCCCTCCCCCGCAGGTCATTCTAGCAACGGTGTACTATCTCCTGGAGCAGTAACTCCTACCGCCACTTCCCTAAAAGGAAGTTCTATTCCTCCCACCACTAGTGCGAAAAGACTACCCTCGTCTTCTCCTATTTCGCAACCGCCAGCCACCAGGAAGAAACCGGACGTTAGGACTAGACCAGCTCTCGAACACTTAGCAGCGTCGCTCCTGCTCTTCCCGCGGTCACAACTTCCGACCGTAGTGCTTTGTCCAAGGCTTCCTCTTTGGCCCTCCCCCACATCTCCGACGAAGCAGCCAGTATAGGCATTCCTAAACCTTCGCCCTCGCCTGGCAAATCACCTAAACCAGGCAAAAGGAGACGTGTATCTGCCCAGACACCTTCTCCACAAGCGAACCAGGGACCACGGCTTGCTATCTCTTCTCCTCCTCCTCTGGATGACGAAATACGGTCCCTCCCCTCGGTCCCTGTGTCTCTGCCACCTCCCTCACCAGCTTTTAGTGCCATTAATTTGGCAACTTCTCCACCTTCTCGACGTTTATCCCAGATCCACGATGAAGAGGATGTTTGTAGGCTAAATATCAAGATCGATTTTCTCCACAAACTACTTCCTGCCCGCAAGACTGCAGATGAGCATACACTGGAGCTCATAACTTGCGGGCCTCTCCGGGGATCTGACTATACTTGATGACGCGGTACAAAAGTGGCAAACTATCGCGAGACCTTCCAGACGTCAGCCTAAAACTGGAAGATCTACCGCCCCAGGCACGAAGCCACCACCGCCGTCCAACACGCGGCAGAGACGGGCCACCGAGTACAAGAAATGCCAGGACTTGTACACTAAACAGTGTAATTTTTCCCATACTTCTTTGAAAGTGACACATGCGCTCACCTGTTTGACTTCCGAGGGACTTATAGCTAAAAGTAGTTTTGCTTTTGCCTTGCGATCACCTTTCATCCAGTTGCTGATGATCGCATGCGATGCCGCCGCGTTTGCACCTTCCTCTGGTTCAGGTTAGGTAGTTTCGCCGCTGATGTAGCCCCACATGTCGCACTCCACCAGCAAGGATTCTGCGAAGATTCACCAAGTGTCGTAATTATCTTTCGATAATGTTTTCAGTCGTGACGTGCTGGTTACTATTGTCACTGATGAATGTTCATCAAGTCTGTTTTAAGGTTAGGAGACCACGTAGTTGTGATGTCGAGAGATATCGCTGGATATCAACTGAAAATAATACGTTTCGACCCGTTTGAGTCTGATCCGAGTCCTCGAGACGTGCGAGCGAACTGTTCTTTTTTTCTAGATTTTCGCAATGTGACTCGATTGAGTCGGCTCCGATCTTTTTTGTAGGTAACTTTCGCGTTATCGGCGTCTCTGGGCCCATAAACTTTGTTGTTACTCGAAAACTGAGATTGTAAATGAAAACACAGATCGTATAACTTTTAAATATATTTATGTTTGCTGATAGATCAAAACAACAAACTAACAATTGTCAAAGTTGGTTGAGTTGGCGACCGTGGTTGAATGTCGGCTCGATTGGTGGCGCGGTGAAGTTGGCGGGAATTACAAATCCGACAGTTTTTAACATAAATTGCATAAAACAAATACATTATTATCGTGTTCTAGTAAAGGGGCAACTTTTGTATAATTTTACCTTCACTCTATTGCTGATAGTACTCGAGATATCCATGCTATATACGTGAGACACCTGTTATAATTACTTTTTATATTATATATGCAATAATAATTATAATCACTTGGATTTAAAATTATATAAAATTGTTTAAAAGACCCGATAAAATTAAAAAACTTAATTTTTTATTTTATCCAATTATAAATAGAAATTATAAATCGAAAGGTAGAAACCAAACATACGAAGTACGAAACGAAGAAGACTATTGCATAAAATTTTGTTTATTATTACATATGAAAGAAAAATATAAGAAATATCTATAAACTGTTTTTTTTTATAATTTTTTTACCGACCATGTTGAATTAAAAATATTTCTACTTTTTCAAACACATCATATATTTAGTAATAAATCTTAAATATTTATAATATTACTTACTTACTGTTTTAACGTTTCAATCCCTTTCTAATATTTCTTCGATGCACGCAAGTAAAAATGATCCGTAAGGATTGAATGTTGAATTTAAATTATGTTGAAAAATTTCAAGAGGTGAAGCCAAATTCTAATATTCAAAATCAAACTGAAGGTCGTAATCAAAATAAAATCCAAAAACAAAGCTAAAGGTCGTTATCAAAATTAAATCAAAAATCAAATCCAGAAACAAAGCAAAAGTCGGAACCAATATCAGATCAAATTTTCACTTTCTAACAAGTGTTATCACGACGAGATTCAAATACGCAATGTAGCTAAATTGAGTCAAGTTAGACAAAATGTTTCAAAATGCATCAGTATAATGGCATACTGTATCGTTGCCCCCTGGCTATCATTTAGTGCCCCTACACAAAATTGTTGCATGAATTAATACAGGAATAAATTTATAAGTTCAATATTACGTACTTTTTTCAACTATCAATATCAAAGTATCGACACTTCTTCACACACTCTTATATTCATTCGGACCCAAACCAATATCTTTCGCACATATAAAAATGTATTAATCAAATATAACATTAATCCTTCCACTTAAAACCCCAACAAATATAAAAACTCATAAATTAACCTAGAGATTAAACACAATGAAAAAATACATTTTAAAATTAATAATATAATAAATATTGCAATAATTCGGCTATCCCGTGAATAATGTTCATCCTCTGAAAACTTAAAACATATCACAAGTTTCGATTTCTTCTCTTTAAATGTTGTTCAGATATTTTAAATCATTGCAATTGTACGCCTAAATATAAATTATTATAAATAATTATAAATCATTAAAATTATAGTATGATTAATAATAACATGATAATAAACTTGAAAAGATTATTAATTTGCGAGATACAAGTATTATTCGCAGCAACAAGACTGCTTGCATGTTATTAGTGTTCCGAAGCAGAGTATGGTGGGGTGAGGTATGATCAACCTGTGACGAAGTTTGAACATTTGACAACGGTGTGTTCACATTCCATCATAGTTCTCGAAATGAACGCTAATAGTCGCTAGCTCGTGGCTTCAAATTTTAAACTAGAATAGGATGGAGATAGGACTCACGCCTGGCATTTACCTTACCATTCTTTTAGTGTTTATATATTCAATGGTTTCACCCAAATGTGTTGATGTGTAACAGTGAAGTAATGGAAAAGACAAT
Source organism: Pterostichus niger (assembly GCA_947425015.1). Taxonomy (NCBI): domain Eukaryota; kingdom Metazoa; phylum Arthropoda; class Insecta; order Coleoptera; family Carabidae; genus Pterostichus; species Pterostichus niger. The sequence goes on from OX380350.1 coordinate 16,335,620, forward strand.
TAGAAATAATCACACTATTCTTTGAATTTGTTTATTTAAATAATACTACTGGTTCCGATCGTCATAAAGATCTACATCGACTAGACTACATAGAAGGTTATTGTTGTAAAAACAAAGATACAAAAAAAACTTAAATTATTGTTTCCAAAAGTGGACTTGTTTTCAAATTTATTTAGTTATTCAGGCAAAGTTCTGGGTTATTTTTAATTGATTTTTTTATCTGTACATTTTCCACGTTATCTAAAACTTTTCTTTTATGTGTAGGATTTCAAAGGTTTATTAATATCAAAACTATGACCCGTATCAATCAAATGGTCAGCAAATACAGAAGAATTGGAGTTGAATTCTGCACTTCTGATAAGTTCTTTGAAACCTGTTATTGTTTATCTGTTTTACCGATATACAGCAGTGTTACCAAGTTAATGAATTTTCCACTAAATCTGGTAGTTTGTAGATGGCTTTTAGTGGTTAGTGGTTCTTTTGGTTGTGTACCAGATTTCACATTTAAATTCTTTTTAGGGCCATTTAACTACCTGACAATACAAACCACTGAGATCGATTAGTTACTTGACATAGGTTGTTTAATTAGTTATTTAGTTTCATTATTAGTTATACTGGTCTTATGTAATAAACCCCAGAAAAAGTAATTAAGTGTTATATTTATAATAACAATTCTTTCTATTTCTGTCGAACATATTACATTGTTTGTATAATAACAGATAGGGTGTAGAATTAAAATATGTAACACGGGAATACAACTTTATTTTTTAATATGATGATTGTTGCTTCCCTAATTAAAGTAGACCAAAAGTGTAAATAAAGAAAATGTTAAGTATTAAAAACTGCATTTAATGAGTATCTATTTGTAGTTTAATTGTTTTTTATACAAGAGTAGTAAGCAAACGAAAATGGCTTTCAGAAAGAAAATTATAGCTATAATTTGACTAGTTCATTAAATAAATTTATTAAATTGATTAACCTAAATAAATTGTACTTAAACGTGTATTGTCATGTTTTAGTCAAAATAATAATAACAATAAACTAATAACAATAATAATAAAAATTATTTTGTTTCGTTGTTTTCCACAGCACTCGCAATCCAAAATTTCATTTCAAAAGCCATTTTTCGTTTACTTGTAACTCTGGTATAAAAAACAATTGCGCAACAAGTAGATACAGTTAGATACAGTTTTTAATACTCAACATGTTTTTATTCTTACACTTGGTCTAATTTAATTAGGGAAGCAACAATCGTCGTATTAAAAAATACCATTGTATTTCCTATGCTACATAATTAAATTCTAAGTATTATATACGTAATATTTGCTCTAATAAAATACTTAAAATTGGAGCACGTCCCTTTAAAAAAAAAATAATTAGAATAATAATTTTTGTTTGTTTATGATAGGTAGCATTTGCAATAATACATTTGGCCCACGCATCTTTTTTGAGAAAAAAATCCCTTTTTTAGAATTAAAAATTCCTTTTTGAGAAAAATGTTTAGTTACAAATATTCCTAATTTTTTTTCCATCACTTTACTATTAAATAATATAAATATTAATAACTTTTAACACTCTTATTCTGGCACATCGGTTTCGCTACGATCCATCTATATTTCCTTTCCTACAAATTGGTTTATCACTCTCATTAAGAATTATCATTCATGCAAACAAACAAAATAAAATATGAATAATAGTTATCCATTTGTAAGACGTTCCACATGCCCCGACTTTTATAATCGATACATATCCACTCCTCTAACAACATTCTTCACAAACTGCTAGATATCATATATCAAGATATTAATTTGAACATAAATAAAATAAGTAACATGAACTATGAAGACTGATTTTAATGCAAAACTTAATTCCTTGCAACATTTATTTGAAGTCTTTCTATGTAATCAAACTAAAACAAGCAAATATTATGCTTACCAAATATTTGAATATAACTAATGTAATTTCTTTTTCTTTCAGTTATTTGGAATTCTCCATGCACCCTTTTGATATTAAATGGGCAAAAACACAATCCTACAAAATATGCTCCATTGTCTATTATAATACGTGAAACTGTTTTTGAAGAATACATGATGATAATAAAATAAATTCATGCCACATAGCTTTATATGGAGCTTAAAATAAACTTAATATGTTTTTAAATACAGCATATCTTGGATATTATAATGCAATTATTGTTGCAGTATTGCTTATTGCGTAGAAATCTAAAAGCTGACTTAATTAGTTTAATTCATTATACAGAGGATGTAAAATTATATTCAATTTATTTATTTGATATTTTGCACAACTAGAACCTAATATCAATTCTTAATTAAAAGAACAGTTTTTGAGTACCAGTGTTACAAAAATAAGATTAAACCGGGTTTTTAATCTTTAAGAAAAGAAAGATAATTAAACTACTTTTTCTACTTCTATATTTTAATGTACTTATTAAATATGTAGGTAATATCTGTAACATAATCAGATTCATAATGACACAGATTTTCTTAATGATACAGACTTTGATCAATAGAAATAATTAATAAATATATCATCACGCCTTTTACCCATTACTGGGTGTGGCACTCTGCCAAATCTCATCTTGGTACGTGATATGTTTATGCGCATGGTTTCCATGGTTTCATCAATAAAGTAGTCATATTTTTTGACATTCCAGGGTAATATTTTTTATAATATGAATATTGAATTTGGTTGTAGAGAAAAACTGTATGCAACTTGTGTTTTATGGCTGTTATTACATAATACATTATTTTATACGATTGTGCGAATAGTAATCAACTAATCAAAAACCTACCTGAAGAAACTATACTAAACCTGTTAGATATATATAATTACATCTGGAAAACCAATACATTTCCCCTAAAATGGAGAGAAGTATCGCTAATACGTATCTTCAAACCATGCAAAGATAAAACCAACCCTGAGAACTATAGGCCCATCGCGCTAGCCAGCATACTTTGCAAAACTATGGAACAAATTATACATTAAAGGTTGTTGTGATACTTATAAATAATAATATACTCTCTACACAGCAAAACCGATTTCGAAACCAAAGATAGACCACCTCGCCTCACTAACATCTAATATACAAACAGCGTACGCCAACAAACAACACCTTACTGCAGTGTCCTTTGATATAGAAAAAGCATTCTATACAACATAGAAGCATAACATACTCCTAAACTTTGAAAAATCACGAAATTAAAGGACACCTACTACATTTTGTCAAAAATATCCTGTCGAACATAACATGTAGAATAAGACACAACCGATGTTATTCAGGAATAAAAACACAAGAAAATGGAATTCCGCAAGGAAGTATCATAAGCTCTACTATATTCCTAGACGGAATAAACAACATAATAAACTATATACCACATAACACACAGTATCTATTATTTGCGGATGACCTGTTCATCTACACAACGAATAAAAATCTTGACACTATAAGAACCAAACTTCAAGCAACAATCACAAACATCACAGAATAGGCGAAGCATACTGGCTTTACCTTCAGTAATATAAAATCAAAAGCCATACATTTCTGCAGGAAAATAAACTGCCAAAACAACTACTCTCTACTAAAAATAAATGACATCAACATATATGTAAAAATATTCTTGCTTTAATAGAACTGGAGCCAACAATGAGTGTGCGGGAAATTTCCAGAGAACTAAATATAAATTTTATGACAGTGCATAGAATTCTCAAAAAACATAAATACATACCTTTTAAATTTCAAAACCACCAAAATATTTTGGAGCGAGATTTTGAACTGCGTGCCTCATTCTGTGAAATAATGATGGAGAAATCAAATTGTAATAGAGAATTTTTAAGTAGTATTTTATTCACAGATGAATGCACATTTACCATGAATGGCGAACCAAACTGTCATAATTATCGGTACTGGTCACAAAATAATCCACATAATATTGTAGAATCGAGGACACAATATCGTCATTCTGTCAATGTGTGGGCTGGAATTTTTGGTGATAAAATCATTGGCCCATTCTTCATCCAACGAATAAATTCAGCATCATATTTGAATTTATTAATTAATGCTGTTGGACCACAAATTGTTGAAACAAACAAAGAAAATGTGTGGTTCCAGCATGATGGCTGCCCTGCACATAGCACTAGAGAAATTGTGGAATATCTAAACCATGTATTTCCTGAAAGCTGGATAGGACGAAATGGACTAGTTAACTGGCCAGCACGATCGCCAGATTTAAATCCGTGCGATTTTTTTTATGGGGCCATTTAAAATCTTATGTTTATAAAAAAAGATACCAGAATTTAGAAGAACTTAAAAATGCTATATTACAAGAATGCCAGAAAATAAATAATCGACAATTAAAGAATACTCGAGAAAACTTCTACAACAGATTAGGTTATTGTTTAGCTCAAAACGGTGGACTATTTGAACATCTAATATAACAATTTAAGAATATTTAGTTTGTTGATGTTTTTATTGAATTAAATTTATGTTACATTAATTAATGTGTTAAATGACAACCTACCTTAAATATTTTATCGAGTTTATTATTTTATTATTCTTAAATAATAAATCTAAAAAATATTTTGCCTTATTATTATTAAATTTTTATTAAAAAATAAATAATTAGTACGTAAAAATGATTTTGACAATTTATTCTGACATTGACGTATAAAACGGTACGCATTTGTTCATCTGTTGGTTTTAATTCCATGGCTTTACTATTAAATTGAAATTACGTGAATTTTCAAATGTAATTTCTGCAGTTATGAAGTAGTCAAAATGAATTTTGTTTATTGATTCGGATGTAGAATTTTTCGCTTTACAACATTTATTTGAAACATTTTTTCCTAAAATAATTAGGGAAGCAATGCGCACGGAAAAACTGATTTGCCATGTTAAACGCCTATGTTTCACTTTTCGTGTTACACCCGGTATATATATATATATATATATATATATATATATATATATATATATATATATATATAATATATAACTTAATGTTAGACTATACTTCTAATTATTATATTATATGTATATATATATATATATATATATAGAAAACTTTTTTGAAAATTTTTCTGAGAAATATTTTACTTTGGTTTTTAAAACATAATATCCTGTGTATATTTGCAGAATTGTGTTCTACACAATGTTTATTTTTTTGCAGGTAGGGGTTTGCCTTTAAATTATACCTTAAAATGCATTATATAACTTGGGGTCTAGTTCAACAACTAGAGCACCTCGACTATGCTGATGACATGCAGGTTGGAATATTAATATTATCTCCTGAAATAATCATTTAAACTAAATAATTTAAAAAGAAAAACATTTTGAGAGTATGCTTGCGGATAATTTGGCAATATCATATTTTTTATCGATAATCATTTTATCACTGTGAAAGGGGGCGAAATTAAAAAAAAAATCATACTATTATTTTTTTGATCCCATTTGAAAGAATAATTTTTTCTCTATAATAATAGATTAAAAATAATAATACTTTATAGAAAAAAATCTGGTGTGGACACCACATGACTTCCTTGTACGCGTATTATACTATACCTACATTTTTTTATTTTTTCCTTATTTTTTGTTCTCGGTTATTTAATCATCATGATTTCTCGTGCCTTGTTTGAGTTCTCGAAGATACTCGGTTTGACATTGGTTAGCTAAGTTACGGTTCTAGCCACACCGTATCCCGGGAGACATCGGACTACCCATAGCAAACTTAATTACAAGAAATAAGAAATATATAATTTTTAAATTTAGATATCTCGCTTATACAAAAGGTTAATTTAAAAATTATTGGGTGGATTGCATGAAAGCGGGCTAACTATCGGGTTACGCTAACCCGGGGTCAACGGGTAATACCGGATTAGCCAAAAATTGAATTGCATGATCTAACCCTTAATTACCTGTCAAACGTAATTGAACTACTGAATAATAGATGTCACTATATAATCATAACATCAGTTATTTTTGAATTCGTATTTATTCGCGCTACAGCTCAAAGATTAAGAAGATATACACCTTGATAGTTTCAGCTTTTATTACTAATGTACAAAACAGAATGGCGTTGATTTAACCTAACATTCACTATTCAGAAAACACTGTGTTTATTAAAGAATTTCGTACAGCATTATTAACTTGTACGGTGTGTATAATTTACTGTTCATTGTTCTGTGCTACTTCATCTTCTTCAGGTATAAAATCATTTGTTGAAATTGCAATATTGTGTTATACTGCTGTTGCAACAATTGTACATAAAGTTGAAAAATTGACTTGATAGTACTATCATGTACAAATCCTTGAAAACGAGCTACAATATCTCTTATTTTTAGCTCTGCATCACATGTCGCTTGCACGTTTATGGAAAAAACCACGCAATCAGAGAAATAGAAGGTAGATTGAAAAGAAGTGGTACTCATACTGGGAAGACAACACTAAAATATAACTTGAAACATGCATTTAATAAATATTATTATTATTATTGATTACATAATGTACGTCACATATTTTGCAACAAATAATGTGTATAGAAGTGTGCATCTACATTGACAGATCTTTTCACAATTTATTATTTTTCTGAATATATTAAAATGAGACCGTGAAATATGAATTCTGTGTTTTAAATATAATTTGTACAATTAAAGAGTAATTAATTATTTATATTTTAGGCGCAACAGACGAAAAACGCCGGTAAAAATGCCTTTTTTATTATAAATATGATGCTGGACATAACAGCTGTCGGCCATGTGCAATTCGAATTTGGTAACCCGAGAGTTAACCCGTGAATATGCACGGGCTATCTTGTAGCTAGGGATACTAACGATATACCGATACCAGTAAAGTATCGATACTTTGTCTCGATATTTAGTATTTTTTTACTCGATACTAATTAGGCGATACTTTTACTTATATCAATACTTAGACGATAGTATCGGTATTTATTTGTTTCGGTAGATTTTATTTATTTATTATTTATAGATTTTTTTTTATTGTTTCTTACATTTACAACTACTACAACTAGCTACAAAAGCTAACCATTATTTATAGATTTACGTATTTCGGCAGCGCATGTCAAATAACTGATTGAAGTTATTGGTTAGCTCTTAGCTGAACGCATGTTTACTCTCTCGCTGTCTGTATCGTGTCACGTGTCAGGGTCATTCATGATATTCATGTAAACATGTCGTATTGTCGTGTCTTATTACATTAGGTATTGCGTATTGGTATTAGTCCTTTAAATATGTCTCCGCCAAGAAGTAAAACTTGGAATTATTTCAAGAAAATTAATTCAAATCTTGCGTCATGTAACATATGTTTTAAACAAATTAAAACTAGTGGAAATACATCCAATTTGGCGAAACACTTGAAGCTTCATCCAAATATAAACATAACTTCTTCACCGTAAGTATTAAGAATATTACGTTCGTCTATGAGATGAAAACAATTTTAACTTAGCTGGATTTGTTACAGTGACGTTACTGTGTCTAACCCTAAAAACAAAAAACAAACAAGACAATTGCAAATGGATTTGCGAGATTTGCCAGATTTGCCTGCAGCTGCAACATCGACATAAGCTTCAGCATCCACATCTTCAACTACATTTACAAGATCTACATCATATCAGGTAAGAAATATATTTATTGCTTATTCTAATCAACACAATAGTATATTATGTTACTAGGAGTAGAAAGCAGTCTTTTTTATTGAGCTCAGATGTTTGCGGCCGAGGCGTGTAGCCAAGGCAATGCAAACTGAGCGAAATAAAAAAGAGCATTCTACTCCGAGTAGCATATACTATTTTTTCTTCAAGCATTCTAACGTAAATTTAAAGAATAAAATATAAATTATTTAATTTTTTTCCCTAACTCGCTTTATTAACAGTTATGTTAAATGTACAGTTTTCTATTTTACAATTTTGAATATTTAAACCACTACTGGCAGTATTTGTATCGATAGTTTCAATATCCTAATAGATAGAAGCTGTATAAATTTCATTGTTTATTTCCGTACTTTGATTACTTCCAAATGTAACAGGTATGTTGCAAGTCATTTCTGTCGAAGTATCAAATAACTCAATATTTTCAAAAATGCTATTAGTTTAGTGTATTTACATATGTTTACGTTATGTTTGATATTTAATTCAGCCTTAATCATTGAGTAAAGTAAGTTAGCATAACATTCTCAGAGAAATTCTTCACATTTTGTTCTCTAGTCCAATTGACAAATCTCTCATAAGCGAAATCATAAACCTTACGTGATTTTCCTGGAATCAATGTTTGAATGACTGACTTTGCGATTTCTGCTATTGCTGGAGGTGTAAATTGCATTTCATCCACTTCTTGAGACATTTTTTTTGTGAAACAAATAACGATATTTATCACTACTGGCTGTCAGTCAGTTAACCTCACTTCACTTCAGTTCCAACATTAGATATTGAAATTGTCGTACGGAACACTCAAAATTATGGGTTGTGACTCCTAATTATGTTCACGATATTTTTTTTATATATATTTTGTCATTTTAAGTACGCTGTACGATAGTAACTTACTATCGTACATCGTACAATTCCCCTAATTATCCTACATGTATGATAATTATCGTACGATTGGTAACGTTGAGCCAGTAGCCGGGCTGCCCTAGCAAGTGCTGCTGCCTGTGGTATATTTTATAACTAACATTATTGTACTAGTACAATAATGAATTTCATTATTGTACTAATAACATAATGACTTAGTTCTACATAGTGTGTGTAGTAGCATAATATGAATATTGTTGTATGCTTGAAGAAAAATATTATATACGTAACTGAGTAAATATTAATTTTCTGTGTTTTTATTAGAATGATGATGTTGCTGACGAAAGTGTCGTTTATGATAATGACGATACTCAACCTCTTGAAGCCTCTAGAGATTCAATTAATTTATCAAGAATAAGGAAACCTATAGTCGAGTCCTTTGAACGACTAACCTCTTACAGTGGTATGTTTATGTTCATAATTAACATAGAAATTTTTATTAAATCTATATTATCTCTATTTATTCTAGAAGGAGGATCACGATATGCAAAAATTACGCTTTGTATATTGCATTTTATTTGCAAAGATAATCGGCCATTTCATATAATTAACGGTGCCGGATTTAAAAGACTTATGAAAGAACTAGCACCATCATACAAGGTACCTTCCAGTGACACCTTTAAAAGGAGATTAGAAGAAAAATTTAATTCTTTATTAAACATATATAGAGACAAATTCAGTCTTGCTACACACGTCGCTTTGACTTGCGATATTTGGTCCGAAATGATGACTACAAAAAGTTTTCTTGGTGTGACAGTACACTTTCTTCAAGGCACTAATTGCGTAACAAGAAGTATCGCCGTTTTGGAGTTATCTGAAAGCCATACTGCTCAGTATATCAGCAGCAAACTATTAGAAATTTTTGCTAATTGGTCTATTGACAAAGAAAAAATTAGTACAATCGTAACTGACAACGGCGCGAATATAGTAAGCGCGATTACAACATTATTCGGACATAAAAAACATCTGCCGTGTTTCGCTTATACGTTGAATCTAGTTTCACAAGTAGTAATAAATCATCCACAAGTTAATACTTTACTATAAAAAATTCGAGAAATTGTAAAATGGGCAAAAAGAAGTGTTAAAATTGCAGATTAACTGAGAAAGAAACAAATTGAAACGGGTGTAAATGAAGGTAATATAAAAAAAGTTGTACTGGATGTGCAAACACGGTGGAACTCCTCATATTATATGTTGGAGCGTTTTGTAGAAATGTCTTCACTACTTCACCAAATATTAATAAATGATCCTAAGGGACCACCAATGCTCACAGCTGTTGAAATGGAACTGACAAAGCAACTACTAACAGTCCTAAAACCTTTGGAATATATTACTAGAGAAGTATCTGGAGAATACTATGTGACGGTGTCAAAAATTATTCCGCTTGTTAATTGTTTAAAAGTACAATTAGAAAATTTATATATTGATTCTGAATTTGTTGGTTCCCTGAAAGAAACCCTTCAATCCGAAATTAAAAAAAGATTTGGACAAATTGAATTCAGTCATCAAGTAGCAGCCGCAACTCTGTTAGATCCGCGCTTAAAAAATATAGTCATTTTAAGGATGCAACTGCCTGTGCGAAATCTATGACTTATATTAGTAAAGCAGTACAAACTCAAACTTCTTCAGCTGCAAATAGCAGTTCAGACAGTGATTCTGCTCCGACGTCGTCGGATTTTGATTTCTGGAGACACCACAAGGAACTTGCACATGGGCAGCACAGGAAAAAAAATTCTGGTTCAAATTCAAGCGCAACCGATGAGCTCACCATATATTTAAATAATCCAGTGGCAGCATTAAATTCCGATCCTCTTGTACATTGGGAGGATATGAAATGTGTCTTTCCCAATTTGTACAAGCTCGCACGAATTCATTTATCAATTCCTGCAACTTCTGTCCCCGCAGAACGACTTTTGAGTAAGGCAGGAGCCACTGTTTCTCAAACAAGAAACCGATTGTTGGGCAAGAGACTTGGACAACTAATTTTTCTTAGTGATTGTACGGAAGAAGATTTTGGGTTATAATTATAAACCCCATTAATCTGATTGAAGGAAATTATTATTTATATATTATATGTAATTGTGTAAATAAAGAAATAAAAGTTTCGTGTCCTAAATTTGTCATACCGTACATTTGATAGCATATTCTCTTACATTTTATTCATTATTATAAAAATAGTAGTTTAGTATCGATACTTACTAATATCGATATTTTCGAATCGATACTGGAGTAGATATCGATACTTAATTCCGATACCAGATATTAGTAAAAGTATCGATACTTTCTTTCGATTTCGTATCCCTACTAGTAGCCCAAGGATAGCTGTCAAACAAGTCGGTAACCATGGTTACCGTATGTAACCCTGGGTTAGAAGTTGACCTGCTTTCATGCAATCCACCCTCAATGTGCTAGACGCAGAATTTAAATAAATATATCATCACGCCTTTTACCATTACTGGGTGTGGCACTCTGCCTAAGCAGATCTCGGTAAGTGATATATTTTTTCGCGTGAAGTGCGGTTACCAGCCGTCAAATCACGGCCCTCAAAGATATTAGTGGTGAGGGAGCCACAGGGGTAGATTTAAATTGGTGAAAATTGTTTGTCGGCTGTGGGGATCGAACCAGGGTTCTCAAGATCCACAGGCCGACTCGATACCACTGAGCCACCTACCCTACGTGTATTTGCAGCATTTATTTCTAAAATCAAAATAATACCATTTTTTCAAGAAAAACTTCATGTAATGTATCACTTCCGGTTAGTCTATTTTAACCAAAACCTATTATGTTATTTCCATTGATATAGTAGTCTTATATACCAAATTTGAAAACGTTTCGATTATATTTGAATATAGTTTTTCATTAAAATCTATTATAGGCTTCTAGTAAAGTACCACTTCCGGAAGTTATATAATGACCAAAAAGGGAGGTGCACAACTAGATATTATAACAGTCCTAAATACAAAATGTCAATTTTCTACGGCTTACCGTTCTTGAGTTATGCGAGATACATACGTACGTACAGACGTCACGACGAAATTAGTTAAAATGGATTCAGGGATGGTCAAAACGGATATTTCCGCTGAAAGCTTAAAACCGAAAATTTTCGCGATTACAATACTTCCTTTACTTCGTACATAGTGCTACGATCTTTCACAAGACCCCGGGCAAGGCCGGTTGAACCGCGGCGAACTCAGTGGAGATTGGGAGTGAGTTGTGAATCGGAGATGTCGGGTAGGGCGCCAGTTGACCTGCCGCCTGGTTCAACGCTTACTGGTTGGTCAACTAACCATAGCGGGGTAAGGTACTCACAAATAAATAATACTAGCACGTCGGTATGAAAATGACATAAAATATATTGACTAGAGGTGACTACAAATAACAACACTAAAACTAACAGAAATGATATGACGGTAGTTCGAGACAACCCGATCAGCCGATGACAATTAAACGAACTAGGTATTTCCGTAGTGAGTGCGTCGTGAAGCCACTCCAGGACCTCGCTCAACAACTTGAAGGAGCGCGCAACAGAATCACGAGGGGACCGATAGTCGACTATAGGTTTCGTAATCGCGCTATAGCAAAACGGCGAAAGCCCTAAACGCTTCCCGAAATGACACCAGCTACGAATCGCAGCGCCAACGTCGAGCATCAGTAAAAGCTACGTCGAATGATCGGATTTTACAATACGGTACAAACGTAGAATGACGAACAAATGAATGAACACAAAAATAATGAATGAACTCAAGCTTAAATAGATTGAAGAACAGACGTACAGTCCTCCAATGGTAAGTATCACAAAATGTAACAATCTTAATTAAGCGGAGCAAATTTTAATTGATAAATTCTTATCTGCGTTCCCGGGTTGACGGTCAGATGGAGCGCTTGGACTGGTGACGTGCCGGTTCTAAGATGGCGGACCTCGCAACACGCTCACTCGCTCCAGTGGCGTAGGTGGATAAACTTCCCTTTAGCGAGACCACGGTTTACGGGATAATACGTCCAACAGTCCGGGGGGGGGGGGGGCGATGATCCTTGCGTCTCATCAACCAGATGCGTAACAGGGGCGCAAATACGCAATGATAACATCCAACAAAGGACAAACGACAGAAAGGAAATAAAATAAAACGGGATAAGCCAGAAAAGAATATTGACAGTTAAGATGCCCTATGAGAGACGTATGCCACTGCTTTACAAACCCACCGTTAGGTAAAAGAAATGTTTAAATCTGACTGCGAGAAGTTAAATGAAATTAAATTACTTTACAGATCTCAACCGAGACGTCAAATGCAAAAATTATATCGCGAGAGCTATACCAAAAAAATAATTAACCTTACCTAAGATCGAGGGCGGCTTTAAAGTGAATAAACTGTCGAGGGCCTCACAAATCCGGAATACTCCGTTGAGTTAAAAATTACTCTCTTGGTTCGGTTACCGCAAATCCAAATGCAGCTTTGCCTCAAATAATCCAATTACTCTACTTCTCAAATCGGTAACACGACCACACCCTTCAACGTTTACAATACGAATTGCCAATTTTTAGGTGAAATGGCAATCTTGAACACGATTCAAATTTCAGGTAACGTCCGGTACAATTAAATCGCGCGGAACCAGAAGTAGCTAGCCTTGGCGCCTCTCACAAGTGCCGTCTCCACCGCAATACTCGACGAATACGTCTACGTCGCAAGAGTTGCCTAATTAAGGGCGCATACAAAAAAAGAGAACGTAACAATAGAAGTAAAAAATAAAAATCGTGTTGGATAAATGCAATTTTACAGACGTTTGCCGGATATGGATTTTAGTCGCCATAGATAACTAGTGGAAAAATAAACAAAAATCATAGAGACGACTGTTTTACTCGTCAAACATTTTAATCATTCATAGAGACAAGAATTTGTAGGTAAATCATATTTTTTTCATCATCAAAAACGTAAGCAGAAATAAAACTCATCTCCTTGGTTACGAAGTTAGATAGTCAACGTCGTGAAAAGTGCTCCTTCAAATTCATTGGTTTTTAGAGGTAATTACAATCAATTTTGTGTTGAATTTGTATTTCGTGGATGGATAAAGTGTTTTTCCTCCATTTGTGATATTTTGCTTTGGTGAAAAGTAAGTTTTAATTTTCATTTTTCGTTTCTATCGTCTGAGTTTGACAGTTATATTGCTTGTTTGGTCGTCTGTTTGTTTATCAACAATTTTCATAGTAACCTGCTTCATCTCTTGGTTACGCCAAACAAACTGCGTTCTTTTGCTCCTGTTGCTATAAATTCGTTCTATTTACCTTTTCTTTCTGGTATCCTTTAAATGTGGGGCTTCGGTCCCTTAATTATTATTATTATTTTTCGTAATTATATTATAATTTAATTATAAGTATCTGGTCCCTTACTTATTGATTAATTGTTGTTTTCATTTCAGATTATATTTTTTTCCAGATTTTTAGTGTTATAATTTCGTTTTATCAATTTGATGTTTTTTCACAGGTACATCTTATTGAGGGTTTTGACCCTCAATTGTTTAAAAAATATGTCCTCAATTGAAGATGTATATCGTAAAAAACGAAAAGGTGATTTTTCATTAAATAATCAACTTAAATGAAGATAATGAATCAAAGTTTTATGTAATTAAAACGTACTGTAGATGATTTTTCAAATACGAATCCTTTTTTAATATCTAAGTTGATTAAAAACATAGTTGCAGATGTTAAAAGTATTTAAAAATTCCGTGATGGTTTATTAATTGAAATTTTAAACAGCAAACAAGCTACTAAATTAAAAAATATAACTAAGTTCGGAGAATATGATGTTTCGGTTTTTGCTCATCAAACATTAAATTTGTGCAAGGGTATTATTTATTGCAAAGATTTATTAAATGTAACAACTGACGAAATTAAAGATGAGCTGTAGGACCAAAGTGTCATTGACGTTCGAAGAATTACCTCGAAAAGAAAAGATACAGTTGAAAATACCACATCGATTTTGATAACTTTTTCAAAAAATTATCTTCCTTCTTATGTTTATGCTGCAATGTACCGGTTGCCTGTTCGGTTGTATGTACCCAATCCATTGCGTTGTTTTAACTAAAATATTTGGACATTCAGCTTTAACCTTCCTACTACCGAGTGGGGTAATTCTGTACCCCAACTCAGATTTTTTTCACATTTTTCGCTATAACTTTTTTATTCGTGTAAATTAGTTCAATTCCATTTAGGTATGTAAAATTTAGGGACACTGGAATATATTGTTGAAAGTTTTAGTTAAAGAAAAAAATTATAATCGTTTTTACACAACAAAATATAGCTGGGGTACAAAAGAACCCCACATGGTATTTCGTGTCATTCAAATTTGTAACTTGATTTTTCTTGTTTGGTTCCGTGTTTTGGCTCGTGTTTCGGTGACTTCTCTTGAAAAAATAAAAGTAAGTAAATTTTGTATATGTTGTATTATTTGAGATGTTTTATATGATTTTATTTATTTATTTTCCAGAAATATGGAAGTTTCACGGCAACATAAAGATCCCGCGAACCTTACTGTTTGAAAAAATGGAAATGTATTTATATGGAGATGTAGACATTGGGGAACATCTATTTCAGATGCAGGAGGAAAGTGATATTGAAGATGATCATGTTGAAGAGATAATTGATGAACTTGATGCGATTGAAATACCGGATGAATTTGAGAATATTGCTTATAACGAAACATCAGCATCTGAACCGCAAAGGATGGCACGATTTGGCGCAAACGACCTTTCAGGCAATTTCAGGAAACCCACTAGGCCATACACAGAAAAGTGAAAATTTTCAAAATAGGTCTGAGGCATTCTCTCTTTTTATTTATGATGATATAAAGAACTAATACTTTTATTATTATTATTGCCTGAAAGGTCGTTTGCGCCAAATCGTGCCATCCTTTGCGGTTCAGATGCTGATGTTTCGTTATAAGCAATATTCTCAAATATTATTCGAAGATACAACGAAGATCCGAATATACAAAGACATATAAACAATATATGATAACTGTTGTTCCAGATTTGTAAAAGAATCCGCGGCCACAATCGGCAAGCATTTCGGGGCGTTGTGTTCTTTGTCTTCGACGAAATTACAGGAAGACACGTAACAAATGTGAAAAATGTGGTTTATTTATATGTTAAGACCATAGTAAAAAGTATACCATCTGTAATGCCTGCGGAGAATAAATGTAACAACGTTTTATAATTAATATGACAAAAACTGTATTTACTCTATATTTGAAAATTCTTTTCCCTGTAATTATTGTTATATTTTATCAATAAAGTTAATTTTTGTTATATGGGCTTATTTGATGATAAGTAACAACACTGTCATGTTTTTTCCCCAAAAAGTTAAATAAAAAGCCGGGGTACAAAATTACCACACATGGTATGTCGAGGTTGTCGAAACACTCGGTAGTAGGAAGGTTAAAATGCACGAAAAGTAACGTTTGTGTTTGTGGCAATGTCCCGCATGAAGGTGTGGAATGTTTAAATATTAAATGTGTAAACTGTAATGGTGACCATTAATCATCTTCTAAGTTTCAGTTTGTCATTTTGAAATATAAAGCCCAAAATAAATGTAGCTTTCCGGAAGCTTGATATGTTTTAAAAAATAACCCTGGTTTTCTAACTTCATTATATTTTTCTTCTTATGCTAAAGTTACTGCTAAACCATCGCCTGCTGTTAATACGTCTGAAATTTGCTCGTTAATATTACCAGAATTAAATAAAAATTGTTGGAGATCAATCATATTGCACCTATCGTCGGAATACAAACTGTATGTTATGGAATATATCTGTCCAGATATGTTCCTCAACAATACAAAATAGTTCGCGTTTACATTTTGTTGATCGCACATTGACATTGTTAGCGTTACCTTCTGTTTCATCTTTCTTTATTAAATGTATCGCGAGAAGTTTTCTACTTTTTATTCTAGCCGAAAATTTTAGACTTCTTACTGCAATGTTTTCCCATTGTATGGACGAATATAATTGCTACAATAAAAACAAATCTACCTGATTCCTGATAGTTCAAATCATCAACTCGCATTGTCGATACAGATACAGATTAATTATAAAATGACGTAAAAAAATATGGCTTAATTTGATTACCGATATTTTCAGATCCATGATAGATTCCAACAATGAAAGATTAAAATACTGTACTTTGTAGAGACGATATATTATCTGTTTTGAAGATATTTATTGCTTCTCATAAATGTATAAAAATTTAATATTGAAAATTGTTATTTTTTTTGTTTCAGGTATATTACAAAAATCAATATATATATATATACCGCTTGTAGAATTGAAATATGTAACATAGGAAATACAATGGTATTTTTTAATAGTTTACGACATTAATCCGTTAATAAAAAAAATTGAGCCACAAATAGATACTTATTAAATGCAGTTTTTATTTCTAAACACTTCACGTTTGGTCTAATATAATTAGGAAAGCAACAATTACCATATTAAAAAAAAATCCATTGTATTTCCTATGTTACATATTTCAATTCTACATATATAAAGGATGTAAAAAAGGGTACAAAAATTTCAAGGTATATTCATTTCGATGTGCTGATTCACAATCAAACATGAACATGCTTCTTAAAAACTACATTTCTAGTGCCACTTGTCGACACGTAATTTTTAATAAAAGTAATAATGGAATTTGTAACCACGTTGAATAATAAATGAATTATTTTTATTATTTAAGTTGCCAGTAAATAAAATTATATGGTAATTAGTTGAATTAGAAATATTCAGAATATTTAATTATCAACATAAAAAATTATGAATAAGTGGCTTAAATTAAGTACCGATATTTTCAGGCCCATGATAGCTTCAGCAGTGATAAATAAAAATACTATACTTTTGGTTTGGAGACATTATATCTATTTTGATGATATTTTTGCTTCTAATTAATGTAAAAATATTATTATTTGAATTTTGTAAATTGGTAATTTTTTTTTATCAGGTATATTAAAAAATCAAGATATTTGTTGTTACAAAAATCTAAAATATTTGTAAAATTTTACTACCAAAATCGTATTAATATACATATAAATAGTGTTTAGAACATAAACAGCAAAAATAAAATAATAACAAATATTTAACAAAAAACGAAGAAACCAAAATAAACTAATTTAACAACAATATTTAGCAATAGAACACGAACGTATGAGCAAAGAGAAATAACGAAGTAATCAAATTCACAATTCTGACAACAATGTGGCAGGTTTGCTCGAAACATCAATTCAAGTAACGAGAACCGCAAGTTAACTCCGCCCACTGTGAAAATCTCAACATTTTTCGCCTGTAAAGTAGGCAAAGTGTAATCGAAAAGCGATTATTTTTTTGAACAAACTACAGCCACAAGAATCAACCTACATGCTTGAAATTTGGTATAGTTTATAAATAAAGGTTTTCTTCAAGCCGCTATATCACTATTATATCAATATTTTACTGTTTCTTGTGGTTAATTTTATATCAAAAATAGATGATTTTTTAAGTGTATACAACAATTTTCCGGGAATGAAAAATTAAAAAAATGAGAGTTAGCGCACTATTTCCATCCTTTGTTTACATAATAGTGCAAAAATTTATAAAATATATGCTGTTATACAGTCAGGATTTGTTCCAGAAAAATAGCTTATTTCTCGTACCGGATAATATCGTCTTAAGAAGTGAATTTAAAATAACTTATAAATTCCTAATAATAAACAGTTATTGTAATTCCTGTTAAAGATTTTATAATATTAGTGTAAATACTTGCAATCAGGTCGGTTTCGCCGACCCTCAGCTAGGCTCCGCAGCCCTTGATGAAAAGTATTTTTTAAACTTGTTACTTTATACACCACATGGTCGAGTATAGATATGGTAAAATATTATATTTGATAAATTTTTTATAAAATGATTTGCTTTCAACTCGTGTTTGATTCATTTTTCATGTTCTCTTAGACCTTTCATTAAAATTTAAATAAGTATATTTTCTATAATGTTTAGATGAAAACAATTAACACTCAATGGGTTACAATTTGTGGCTATCACTTACATCGGACATGCCCCCTCAAAACTTCAAATTTGATAGTAAACTCTTTGTGGTTTCTATTGACTTTTAGGAAAAACAATTGATAATCAACCGATTATAATTTTAGCCCATTCTATTCGACATTCTTTTTAAACCCTTTAGTTTGATTCCAAACATGTTACATTACTAATGATTTTTAGGAAATACAATTGACAATCATCGATTATAATTTTGTTTTCTGTAATAATAAACGTAAAGTAAAAGTGATAGTGTGAAAAAAAACCCTAACCACGCCTAACCTAGTTCAGAAAGAATTTTTAAGGTAAAAAGTAATAAACGTAATGTAAAAGTGATAAACTGTGAAAAAAACACCCGTAACCATGCTTAACCTAGTAAAGAACGCATTTTTATGGTAAAAAGTAATAAACGTAAAGTAAAAGTGCTAAACTGTCGAAAAAACATCCCTAAAAATGTCTAACCTAGTGCAAAACGCATTTTCAAGGTAAAAAGTAATATCCGTAAAGTAAAACAGACAAAGTGTGAAAAAAAACACCCCTAACCATGCCTAACATAGTACAGAACGCATTTTTATGGTAAAAACTCCCCTAACCATGCCTGACCTAGTACAGAACGCATTTTAATGGTAAAAAGCAGAGATGTGCATCTACGTGTAATCTTTAATTGTCGACATCTACACGTAGACAATACGTCGACAATTCTAGCGACGTAGACAATGTTAACAATGTAGATAATGCATCTGACAGTTGTAAAATTCAACATAATCTAAATTTATTCCTTTGTAACTATTACATGTATTCGTATTCGTGAGGTCGGGTCATTATCGGTCTTTATATAATAAAACTAATAAAGCAAGTGTTAATACATACTAGACGAATGTCTGTCTTGGGTCTTGGGCGAACTGTCATATTTTTAAAATCGATCAACGCGCCATCTCACCAGACGGAGTTTTCTTTGGCGCTATTTTTAACAGTAACCAGTTGACAAATTTTGAACGTTTTGCCCTGTACAACTAAATTTTTTTCATGTAATCCCTAGAATAAAAATAAAAATCTCTACCAACATTTAAAATTCCCTAGTTCTAGGGATAAAATTTTAATATGACTTAAGTGAAGACAGGTGTTTTCATTTTCTACATAGTCTACATTGTATACATGAAAAATGATGACGTAGACTACATGATTGTTTACACGTAGAGAATGGCGTAGATTACTTGCAGTAGACTACGCGCACATCCCTGGTAAAAAGTAATAAACGTAAAGTAAAAGTGATAAAATGGGAAAAAAAATACCAATAACTATGCCTAACCTATTACAGAACGCATTTTATGGTAAAAAGTAATAAGCGTAAAGTAAAAGTGATAAATTGTGAAAAAACACCCCTAACCATGCCTAATCTAGTACAGAACGCATTTTTATGTTATAAAGTAATAAACGTAAAGTAGAATTGATAAACTGTGTAAAAAAAACCCTAATCATGCCTGACCTAGTACAGAATGCTTTTTTATGGTAAAAAGTAATAAACGTATAGTAAAAGTGATCAACTGTGCAAAAAAAACACCAACAACTGAAAGAAAACACTCCTAACCATTCCTGATCTAGTACAGAACGCATTTTTGTGGTATAAAGTAATGAACTGTTATTTCAAGGTTAACCGAGTTTGACCCCCACATGTCACTATTTTTCCCATATTTGAAATATTTTTTTGAATTTTTTGATTAAGGTATATCATTTTTTGGGCTGGTTGGCCTTATAAAAATACCCCTAACCATGCCTGACTTAGAACAGAACGCATTTTTATGGTAAAAGGAAACAAACTGTGTTATCAAGGGCAACCGAGTCTGTCCTCCACATGTCTCTATTTTCCCATATTTGACATATTTTTTAGGATTTTGTGTTGGAAATGTTAAAACATGGTTGGACCGTATGTACGTATATATGTACATATGTATATCTCTTTTCTCTATTTTATTAAAATGTTATGCAAAAAGTCCGCAAATTTGAAAAATTTTAATGCGTAACCTATAGAGCCGTTTGCCGGTATTAGAATGGAATGTAATGCGGACATTGAATAATACGCTAAAATACATATTTAACAACTATTGACCTGATCTTTTATTCAAGTTACCTTTTCATCTTATTTTACTTGGTTTTACTGTATATTATTATCACCGTGGACATATTTTTATTTGGTTCTATTATATACGTATAATACATAAATATATTTTGAAACTAGACAACTTCATGTTTTTAATGTTCTTTTTTTTTAAATAAACATGAAAAATATATAATTATAATAAAACCTTCCTTCAATCCTATAATATGCGTCCAAAATTCGAAAGTAGTCTAAAAAAATATTTGTACAAATGTAGACAACCTCATGGTGTACTGTCATGTCAAAAAAATATTTTTTAAATAAATATTAAAAAAAAATTTAATTATAATAAAACTATACCTATAATTCCGTCAAATATTTCGAAAGTAACCTACAAATTTTTTTTAAATAAACATTTGAAAAATATATAATTATTAGAGATGGGCGAATATCATCCGCGAATAGTCGAATGCCGCGAATATTGACATTATTCGATATTCGAGATTTTCGAATATTAACGTCAGTATAGCGAACATTCGAATACCTCGAATATCGCGCCATATGTTGACCTCAATTTTTGACTATGTTTTTCTTTATCATTTGTACATAAACTTAAAGCTATTACAATATTTTGAAGTTATTAATAACAAAGATATTTTGTTTCAAAATCATGAGACGTACAATATTTCAAATTTGTTTTTCGCCAACATCAGCCCGTACGTTTCACCTTAAATTTGAAGTTTTCGTCTTTTTCTTTTCGTTTTTGTTTGTACTTTTTGTTTTAATTTTATTTTATCTTAACAATTTCATTCAAATAATGAAAAGGACATAATTAAATTATTATTAATAATAAATAAATTAACTTTTAGGAACATTCGAATATTCGAGTACATCGAATATTCGAGATCTGATTAATATTCGTATTCGATATTCGAATTCGAGAAATTTGATATTCGCCCACCTCTAATAATTATAATAAAAACGTCCCCGTCTTCCTATAATATGTGGAAAATATTTCGAAAATAGTCTACAAATATTTCTATTTAAGTAAATTTTAATGTAAAAGTCCACAAATTTGTAAATTTGCTAATGCGTAACCAGTACAGTCGATTGCCGGTATTAGAATGGAATGTGTTCTGCGGACATTGAATAATTTGCTAAAATATTTAACAACAATTGACATGATCTTTTTTTACAATGTAGATCGGTCAAACTTAACTTGTTTTTACTGTATATTATTTTCACCGACGACATATTTTTATTTGGTTCTATTATATACACATTTTCTCATAAAACGTTTAAAACAACTTGTAACAGTAACATATGTATGCTCATTCCACAAATACCTAAATCAATTTACAAAATTTCTCTCACTTGTCTACAAATTTAAATTTAAACCAAAAATTATTTTGATTTTTAAATATGAGATCTGAAAACGTTTTCCAATTATTTAACCTAATATCACATAAATAACAATAAAACCTTTTAATTTTAAATCATCAATATATTAATCAATTACAATATTATTATATTTATAACAACAAATTATATAATAAAATTATGAATTTAAATCAGTATCAATAATTTTGTTTACATGAAAACTAATATATCTAGTAATATTGTAGAATTTAGATATTGTCAATCTGTCGTTTGAACTGACAATGAAATTGCATGATCTGAACATATGTTAGTTACAAGTATTCAACGCGAATCGAATTTACACAGCTAAATAATTGGCGCGGAGTTATAATCCGCTGATACAAAAGCGCCATAACAACCTATAAATTAAAGTTTTAAAATTTGGTTTCAAATTATTTTCTTTTCATTTAAAAAAAACAACATAATAATAACTTGGAAATAAATACGTGGTAAGTTTGTTTCTGTCATAGTCTTGTGCCAACAGCCAAAGCGAACGGACGTATTACGTTAGCTTATACTGTGCAGCGCAATAAATCAAATAACCAGTGATATAACTAAATAAATTTTTCGTAAGTGCCATTAAGTAGATACTCTACGCGCATAACATCAAAACAAAACTCAACTATGTCGGAAACAAGTGGCGGAAAATCTCCACTAAATATGCAGTCACACATAGTTACTACCACCTCAGCTACCTCCACTGTATCCACCGTTACAACCCCATCAATCAGACAACCAATAATAACATCAGTGGTTACATCACCAATTCGATCTCGACACTTGGAAGAAAAAAACCTCGAGAACAATATACAAACAAGCCAAACCTCAACGCACCGCTATACAAATATACTCTACCAATCTCAAAACGAAAATATCTACCCACTATCATCTCCAAATCCTCAAAGCAACAATGAATCAACGCCTAAATCAACATGTGAAATCATAGAAGAAGACGAAGATATAGTAGACTGGCAAGTAGTTAGAACTAAAAATAAATTCAAAAGACACTATGAAGGAGAAGATAGAAACTACGCTCCAAACCCATCAAAACGCCAAAACCCAACCGTAAGTACAAACCCTCAACTTAACAATAGATATGAAATATTAAACGTGGAAACTATACCAACACAATCAGCAAACGAAACCAATAGTGCAAATGACAAAACAGAACATAAACCACCACCAATATTTTTACCAAACATTACAAACTACGCACTTATGAAGACAAGCATAGAAACTGTTCTTAATTCTACAGAATTCTCTTGTAAAACTCAATCAATGAAAGATATTAAAATAAATACTACAACTCCAGAAGCATATAGAAAACTAATAACATTTCTAAAACTAAACAAAGTTGCACACTACACGTATCAACCTAGAGAAGATAGATCCTATAGAACAGTCATCCGCAACCTACACCCAACTATATCTACGGAGGAAATTAAAAAAGAATTAACAGAACAAGGATTCACAATACGAAACGTAACAAATATAAAAAACTGGAAAACTAAAGAAGCTCTGCCACTCTACTTCGTGGATCAAACACCTAACAGCAAGAACAAAGAAATATACAATATTAAATATTTGTTCAACACCAAGATAACTGTGGAACCTCCCAGAAAACGACGGGACATACCGCAATGCATGCGATGTCAAAAGTATGGCCACACAAGATCTTATTGCACGATACCCTACGCCTGCGTTAAGTGCGGTGACAATCACCAAACACAAAAATGCAATAAACCCAGAAATAGTCCAGCGACATGCGCGTTATGCAACGGTGCTCACCCTGCTAACTACAAATGGTGCAGCGTCTATAAAGAACTGCAAAAAGCAAAAGACTACAACTCCAACACAAGAAAAATAACGTATAACCCAACCACAAATCAACAAACCCAAGAAACAAATACAGAAAACTCCAAGTATGCCCAAACTGCGCAAAGAAATACAAGTAATACGCGAGAAGGCATCGAATCTCATCCCGACAAAAATGAAACAAATAATACAATCAACATATTCATGACAAAACTAGAAAATCTTTTCAGTCAATTACTCACCCAAAACAATATGATACTAAATTTACTAACCATAGTCATAAACGATCTAACTAAAAATGCATAGCACAACTCTCAGAATTGGTCTGTGGAACGCCAATGGACTGGCGCAACATCGCCAGGAAATTGAGCTCTTTATCATCGAACAAAAACTAGATGTGATATTAGTGTCCGAAACTCATTTCACGGAACGAAATTATTTCCAAATTCCAACGTTCAAGACCTACCACACTCAGCACCCGGACGGAACTGCCCATGGTGGATCAGCCATAATAATTCATGAAAAAATAATCCATTTCGAAACTGATAAATACGAAACAGAACACCTCCAAGCAACCAGTGTACAGATACAAACCAAATATGGGTATCTAACAGTTACAGCCACCTATTGCCCTCCAAAACACACGATCACAAAAGAGCAATTTGAAGACTTTTTTAAAACTTTGGGAAATAAATTCATAGTTGGAGGCGATTTTAACGCCAAACATACATGGTGGGGCTCTAGACTAATAAATCCCAGAGGACGACAGCTTTATCACACAATGATTACAAATAACTACGAATACCAAAGTACCGGCTCGCCAACGTACTGTAACAATGCGGTATCGCGGTTGATGCATTTCATCATGCACATTCATAATTGTTTTTAGCTGATGAGTTGTAGACTAAATTATTATTGTTGATTTAGAATGAACATATTTGTAGCTTCAATTTCTTGGAATTAATTGTTATTTTAATTGATAATTGCCTCAGCTATAAACAATATAGATTGACTTTTGCTTATTCAGCGTCTGCGGTAGATCTTTGATATGCCGACAAGATGATGCAAATTATATTCCTTCTAGAAGGAACTGACACGTAGTCATTGATAAAGATACCTAATGCATCTCCCCGTAAGTTCTCAGCACCCTTCTGGTTGCTCCGAGCTTAGTTAGTTCTCGCCAGCTCGTCGGATGAGCTGGTGCCTGGTCAGTAAGATATTGTTTAAAGTTCTCGCCAGCTCGTCGGATGAGCTGGTGCCTGGTCAGTAAGATATTGTTAAAGTTCTCACTAGCTCTTCGGATGAGCTGGTGTGCCTGTTTAGTAAAGATCGCGCAAGCTCTTTGGTAGAGCCTGATCAGTAAATATTTGTGAATCACTTGTAAAGGCTAGAAATGCTTTAGTGGTTAAGTTGTCTCGAACTACTGTTATTAGTTCAAGTGTCTCGAGCTCTTTGGAGGCGGGTCACCTGTTGTGACGCCAGCCCTTCGGATGGTGCCGGGTCAAGTTGTGACGCCAGCTCTTCGGATGGTGCCGGGTCAAGTTGTGACGCCGGCTCTTTGGGTGAGCCGAGACAGAAGTTTGATAATCACTTGGAAAAGCTAGAATTGCTTTAGTGATTGAGTTGACTCCAGCTCTTGAGAAGAACCTGGTCAGTAGATTGATAATCACTCGGGAAAGCTAGAAATGCTTTAGTGATTAAGTTCAACTCATCGTCTCAAACTATTTTGGTTTATAGTTTGTTTGAACTACTGTTTTTAGTTCAAGAGTAATTAAATTATATTGCTATAATTTAATTACGAGCAAGTGCTCAAATTCTGTATTTGTTTGTCCTGTGTTGTGTAAACTATATATCATATATTTATAATAAATAGTGTTAAACGTAATAGAAGAGTGGTTGTGTTTCTTGAGGAAAGTGTACCTATCCAAACTACCTTAGTGTGGTGTGTGTGTTTGTCATTCGTTGACACTCAGATGACTTCGAGACCCACCAGCCGCTGATGACTCCTGAGCAACCTGCCATCATCTACAGCTATTAAGGTTGGTTGAAGTTAAAGTACATTTTCCCTTGTTGTTAATATCCGATATCCCTTCGTCTGTCATTTCCGAGATTGTTCGTTAAAACGTTAGAACTATTATTGGGAGTGTTCCCTCTAATATTAGTTAGGCTCCGCGCGAATTAAGGCCGTTGTGCCCTGTTTTTCGCGTGTCACTGCCAAAGTGACTTTTGTACAGCCACATACATTGGCCACTATTACAATTGGCCCAATCGGGTAGGATTGGCCACTGTTACAGTACTGGCCAACAGATCAAAACAAACTACCGGACCTACTCGACTTCTTCGTAACGCATGGAATCTCCACAAACTACAATAACATCGAATCCTGTTATGATCTGAGTTCTGATCATTCACCAATAATCCTCACAATAAGTAGCAATATTATCAGGAAAGAAGAAAAATTTGCACTTACAAGCAAACATACCAACTGGGAAAAATACCGTGAACACCTATATAAATCAACAAGTATCCCTATAAAATTAAGCACAGGTAAAGAAATCGAAGAAAAAATAGAGGAAACAATTAACAATATCCGTGAAGCAGCAGTAATATCCACACCTCCAAATGTTATCGATCACAATATCCCAAACTATCCCAGATATATTAAAGATCTTGTTATAGAAAAACGAAAAGCTAGAAGAATTTGGCAAAGATCTAGAAATGCTAACGATAAGGCAAAACTTAACAAATTATCTACAGAACTAAAAACAACCATTCGAAAAATAAAACAAGAAAACTTTCAACAGCACCTCCAAACACTATCAGCCCATAAAGATCAAAACTACAGCTTATGGAAAGCAACCAAAAATTTAAAAAGACCAAAACAACACAACGCCCCAATTCGAAAAACTGATGGAACTTTGGCAAGGAATAATCTAGAGAAGTCTGAATTATTCGCTGAAGCTCTGGAGAATGTCTTCATACCAAATGCCGAGAACTCTCTGGAAGAAACGCAAGAAATTGAAAACTTCCTAAATACTCCCCTGCAGTTATCACTCCCAATTAAATATTTTAAACCAAAAGAAGTCGAAGCAGAAATCAAATTATTGAATAATAAAAAGAGCCCAGGGTACGACTACATAACTGCCCAAATGCTACTACCAATAAAAACAATAGTCTGCTTTACTACAATATTTAACGCAATAATTCGCCTTCAGCACTTCCCAATCCAATGGAAATTTGCTATTATTATAATGATACATAAACCAGACAAACCAATTCATGAAGCGACATCTTACAGACCAATTTCATTACTACCAACACTTTCCAAACTATTAGAAAAGCTAATCCTGAACCGCCTAACAGGTGTATTCTGAACATACTCCGTTAAATATTTTATTGACAACGGACTCCGTTTAAAATAAGTATTTTAACGGAACCGTTAAAAATTAGTATTCAGAACTGACAATTTGAACGGATCTGTTATAAAATATATTTTTAACGGAGCCCGTTAATTTTGTGTATGAACATAGTAACAAATAAATCCTAACTGATGACAGTTATTGAAAATTTTTGTTACAGATGTCAATATTGACAAATGTTTAACAATAAGAAGTAGTGTATTATCTTATAACATAACTTGTGCATAATAAAAATGTGTGCAAAAAGACGTGAACGCACGTCAAAAAAGCAATTTGAATTAATAATTAATTTCTTAGAAAATAATAACGATATGTTCTCATTTGAGAAAACATCGAATTCTTTTCCCAAATTAGAAAAGAAATGGGCTAAATTAGCCGAAGAGCTAAATATATCTTTTCTTAATTAAAATATTTTAATTTGCGATATGTGTCTGAATTAAATTATTTCTTATATCATTTCCTCTGTTGACCAGTAGATCTCCAGCATGTTGAATAACATTATCATTGTTATTTATGTTTTCTTCATCTTCATTGTCCAGTATTTCATCTGCTGGTAATCCAATACCAAAATTAAGTGCAAAGTTGTGAAGAAGAGCACAACTATATATTATTTTCGCTGCTCGTATGGGGTCATAATATAATGTTCGATGTTTAAGTAAACAACGAAATCTTGACTTCAGGACTCCATTTGTTCTTTCAACTGTATTTCGAGCAGCAGCTAGTCTATCATTGTATAACATTTCTGGTGATCCTTCAGCTGCATTTTGCACAGCGATCATTAACCAAGGCTGTATAGCATAGCCCGAGTCTCCGATGAGATGGTATGATAAATTATCGTTCAAATAAAGACTCCGCAAATGATCCTTAATAACTGAAGTGTTCCACATTACGGTATCATGTACTGATCCGGGAAATCGCGCGTTAATATTTAGTATACGTAAATCTGCATCGCAAATTATTTGCGTGTTTATGCTATGATATCCTTTGCAATTATAATAAGGAGCTGCTGGATAAATAGGATGGTTCGCGGGTGGTGCTATTATTGCAATGTGCGTACAGTCAATTGCAGCTAATGTATTTGGAAAATTGTACCTTTGTTGAAATTGTTATTTTTTATATTCAATACTTTCGTAGCTAACTGGAAATTTGATCCATTCTTGAAGAAAGTGCCTGTTTATAATGTTAGTTATTAAAAATATGCAACGACTAACAGTAGGTTGACTCATTCCAAAATTGTAGCAACCTCCAACATCTAGCTGGTAACTACCGTGTCCGAAAAAGTGAAGAATCACTAAAACTTTTAATACATTGGGTACTGCCCATGGTTGCAAAGGAGGTATTAAGTTAGGTTCAATAATATCAATTAAATATCTTGTTGCGCCTTAGTTAGACGAAACAATTTTAAAAAGCGATAATCCGGCAAATTAAATGGATCACTTTCATCTCGCAATAGCTTATGATGTTGACGTAAATTTATTCTAGAAAAATATGTATTAGGTTGATTAGAAAATAAAATTTCATAAACAATAATTTAAATGCTTTACTTGCGTTCATTTTCATCTAAATCTTGAGCTAATAATAGTCTGCTAGTATTAATAAAGCCATTTTTATACACATGTAATACTATTTACATTATCCGTTATCACTAACGGCACATAAATACTTCCCGTTATTTTTCTTTATAGTAACGGACAACTGAAACGGACTTCCGTTAAAATAAAAAATAAATGAAATGTTTAGAATAGCAAATTAAATATAACGGATCGGTTATTTTTAACGGTCCGTTGTAAATTAACGGAGCACGTTTAGAATACACCTATAATACCTGTAATTAATAAAAACAACCTTATCCCTGATCATCAATTTGGCTTCCGTAATCAACACGCAACAATAGAACAAGTTCACAGAATCGTTAACAAAATAGAACAAGATCTAGAAGATGAAAGGATATGTACAGGAGTTTTCATCGACATAAGCCAAGCTTTTGACAAAGTTTGGCACAACGGACTGTTATTTAAGATTAAACAAAATCTTCCAAGTGATTACTACATACTGCTCAAATCATACTTAAGTGACAGATTCTTCCAAGTTACAAATCAAAGCACACTTTCGAAAATACATAAAATCAATGCTGGAGTACCACAGGGCAGTGTTCTGGGTCCGGTGTTATACCAGATATTTACGGCTGATCTACCTTCAAACCCTAGTACACTAACAGCAACATACGCCGATGATACTGCTATCCTAGCGTCCCATGCCATTCCAGAAAATGCAAGCAACCTCGTTCAAATTTCACTACATGAAATAACTGGACTAAAAAATGGCGTATCAAAATAAACGAAGCAAAATGTACTCACGTAACATTCACTACCAAAAGAACCACATGCCCAAATATCACAATAAACAATAACATTATCCCGAAACAAGATAGCGTCAAATATCTAGGTATGCATCTAGACAAACAACTAACTTGGAAAACACACATTAAAAAAAAACGCACACAATCAGACTTAAAACTAAGGAGCATGTACTGGCTAGTAGGACGCATTTCAAAACTCTCACTGGAGAATAAACTATTATTGTACAAAACCATAATAATTCCGATTTGGACGTACGGCATCCAATTATGGGGATGCGCCAAAAGAACAAACATCAACATTATACAACGAGCACAGAACAAAACACTCAGGATTATAACAAACGCTCCGTGGTACGTTAGTAACACAACGCTACACAACGACCTTCGATTTCCTTACATCCATGAACAAGTATCTACATACGCCGCCAGATACCAGAGAAGACTCAACAGACACCCTAACCACCTGGCCCTGAACCTACTAGACAACCTAGAAGAAGTAAGAAGACTAAAGAGAACAAAACCCCTAGATCTGTGAACACAAACAAACGTTAAGTTCAATGAATTAATATTATAAATATTATATTCTCGCACGATTAAATCATGTATCAAATTTACTGGTTGGCTAGAAAAGCCAGTTGTAAATATGCTAAATAAAGAGACAAAAAAAAAGTTTGTTTCTGTAATTATTAGAATTGTAGTAGTATAATAAATGAAATAAATTCAATATTTGTTTATGTAATTTGCCCGATAATTTTTACTTTTATAATAAAATAATTACATACCAATCATAATACCGGGTGTAACACGAAAAGTGAAACATAGGCGTTTAACATGGCAAATCAGTTTTTCCATGCGCATTGCTTCCCTAATTATTTTAGGAAAAAATGTTTCAAATAAATGTTGTAAAGCATAAAATTCTACATCCGAATCAATAAACAAAATACATTTTGACTACTTCATTACTGCAGAAATTAAATTTGAAAATTGACGTAATTTCAATTTAATAGTAATAGCCATGAAATTAAAAACAAGAGATGACCAAATGCGTAACGTTTTATACGTCAATGTCAGAATAAATTGTCAAAATCATGTTTACGTACTAAATATTTATTTTCTAAATAAAAATTTAATAAAAATAAGGCAAAATATTTTTTAGATTTATTACTTAAGAATAATAAAATAATAAACTCGATAAAATATTTAAGGTAGGCTGTTATTTAACAAATTAATTAATTAAAATCTTATGTTTATTAAAAAAGATACCAAAATTTAGAAGAACTTAAAAATGCTATATTACAAGAATGCCAGAAAATAAATAATCGACAATTAAAGAATACTCGAGAAAGCTTCTACAACAGATTAGGTTATTGTTTAGCTCAAAACGGTGGACTATTTGAACATCTAATTTAACAAATTAAGAAAATTTAGTTTGTTGATGTTTTTATTGAATTAAATTTATGTTACATTAATTAGACGTTTCTTCAGAGGTAGGGTTTGGCAGTGTTTATATAACTGCCGCAACAGTGTTTGATTTTCTTGCTTCAATTTCTCCAACTCCTGTTGGAGTTTGATAATTACTTCATTTACTGAAATAAACTATTTACATAGAGGCATTAAATTAAACTCACATTGCTATACCATTTAAAAATATATTGAAAATTGAATCAATTCACA
This sequence comes from Pterostichus niger, assembly GCA_947425015.1. Taxonomy (NCBI): domain Eukaryota; kingdom Metazoa; phylum Arthropoda; class Insecta; order Coleoptera; family Carabidae; genus Pterostichus; species Pterostichus niger. The sequence continues at coordinate 16,367,054 of OX380350.1, forward strand.
TTAAAAATATATACTTGTTTGTCTGCTCAAAAATGCGTTTATATTAATTTAAAAATACATACATTTAAAAGTAAAATGCATTTAAACGAATAAAGCAATTGAATAGTATGTATATAATAAGTAAAAACTGTTTAAACTTACATTTTTTCGAACCGTCAACCTCCATGTTTTTTGTTTGTTTATAATTTTTTTTCTGTAACTAGGAAGAAAAATGTTTTTCAATAATAAAAATTCATTGATTGGCTAATTTCAATAAATAATTTATTCAATTATTTGTTTACATAAATGTCAGTTGATTACAAAAAAAACTATTTTCACTGATCAAGTGAAGTAACAAACAAATAATTAATTATATATTCACAATTTAAATAACTGTATATTCATAGACTCACAAAATATACATTTTTTATTTTACTGATATACCTAGAAAGAGTTTGGATAATAGTGTACTTCTTTTTAATAGACAAGTTATGCCATGAACAACTATATTATTGCATGAAATATATGACAATAAATTTAAATTTATTTGATTACAAATATTTTGGAGCAAGTGCTTGGGATCTTAATCTGCTGTAATATGAAGTTTCTATGCTAAAGTGGGACGTTACTGTCCAAGTGTAACCTCTTGTTGTTTATTTTTTATTCGAATCTAATACAAATGTGTGTTAGCACAAATATATAAAAAAATATTGTATCGAATAAACTTATAGGTGACAAGCCACAATTGAAAATATTATTGCACAAATATTACTCGTGTGATTCCTTTACTTGTAACCTTCATTTGATTTTTGTGATGTGCGGTTACCAGCTGTCAAATATCTTAGTGGAGAACTCGAAATCACAGAGGTAATTTAAAAGTGGTGAAATAAAAAAATTGAGAATAACAAAATTAAAAATATACTATACATTTTTCATTTTGTCAATCTGGCCCTAATAACATCAAGTACTTCCGTTTTTTTTTTCAATAAATTTTTGCTTTATAGGCATAAAAAGAAGCTTCGCCTTAACTCTTTCAAATACGATGGTTCATTATATGGACCACCAAACATTGAACTCTTCCATATTTTTTAACCGTTCTTATTACATCTTTTTGAATAACGCATATACAAAGACAGTGTTGTGACTGTAATTGTCAAAAAAAAGACAGAAAATTTAATTTTGTACAACTTTCGTACTGTCAAACTGATATATCATTAGAATATACTTTTTTTATGATAAAATTAGAACATCAAAGAATAAACACTTTTCTTTTTACTTAATTTCAAAGATATTTATTTTTAAAAAGATATTGGTAATATTATGAAACTCTAACCTAACTTGTAAATGTCAAAATAGTTTAAATTTCAAATAATTTTCATCTGTCAGCATTACCAACATAAAAAATTTAATTTCTTTTTTAATAATAATTTTTAAATAAAAAGTATATAAGTATATAAGTTATAGAAAAAATATGTATTCGTATTATAATTAGGATTCATTGTAATCAGAGAAAAATAATAAATAGAGAAACGACAGTTCATTTGTGAATCTATGAACTCAACGAAGAACTATTCCCAAATTTGTACTTTTTTCTCTGTTTGACTTGCGCCCAAATCAACTCTATGGGGTTCAATCGACAGTGATATGGGGGTAACTTTAAAACAATTTTTCTCGTGGCTTCAATCATTTCGTCCACCACACATAGAATTGTACTTTTCCTTACTTCTACCTTCTCAAGTTCCATTATTTCAAGTTTTAATCATGTGTCCAGCACCCAGCACTGTAATTCCCTTCGTCTCTAACGAGGACATTAAATCTTCCTTCTTCCAGCTGTTACTGGGAGTCTTGGACGCTTTCCGGGAGTAATAAGGGGCGTTGTCCATAACGATGACACATCCTGGTTCCAAAAGAGGAAGAATTGTTTTCAACCAGTTTTCTAATATTGCAGAGTTCATGTTCTCATGATAATCACCGATTTTCTTCGATTCAAATAGAAGTAGACCACTTTTTACAAAACCGGTGTTACTCCCAATATGTGAAATTATAAATCTCTTTCCTTTCCCACTGGGAATCTTCAATCCTACTGATAGTACCTCAATAAAGGCTTGTCTTGCAGTTTTTTATTGTTTTATCATTCCAAATTTTCGCTTTTATGTGATCAGCGTTGATCCATGTTTCGTCCAAGGTTGTAAATGTTGTGACCCTCCTGTCGCAAAAATTTAATTTTGTTCAAATAACGTCGTCGCCGTAAAACTATTTCTGGTTTTTCTATAAGCATATGGTTCCTACCTCTTTTTTCAAAAACGAATCCTAATTTTTTTAATATTCTCCATACCGACGATCTGCTCAGTGGAGACAGAGTTTCGTTTTTAATAATAGCCCACAGCAAAAAAAAATAGTATCAATTTAGATGCACAATTAATTATTGTAAGCAAACAAAAATCTGCGTCACGTGATTGTATTTTCTGTATATTAACTAAAATAATCTCATCTCTCGTCTCGATCAATCAGCTTCAAGGATATTATCGTCCTATCTTACTCAACGCTATTTTCTAAGCTGACATCAAGTATCTATACCATTTTTTCCTATAACGCATATACAAAGCCAATTTTGTGACTGTTATTGTCAAAAACGATGACTCAAAATCGAATTTTGTATAACTGTCGTACTGTTAAACAGAAATATCGTTAGAATAAACACTTGTCTTTCTACTTAATTTCAAAGATATTTATTTTTTAAATGAAATTGATAATATTATGAAACTCTAACCTAAGTCGTAAATGTCAAAATAGTTTAAATTTCAAATAATTTTCATCTGTCAGCGTTACCAACTTTGAAAATTTTTATTTCTTTTTTAATAATAACTTTTAAATAATATGTAAATCAATGCGTTATAGGAAAAATATGTATTCGTATTATAATTAGGATTCATTGTAGTCAGAGAAAAATATTAAATAAAGAAACGACAGTTGCATTGAAAAGGAATTCCATAGACTTGATGGCTTGAAAAATTTCAAATTTTTGCACTTTTGTACCAGTGATTATGAAACTTTTTTTTTAATTATATAAATTTCATATTTTTAATTACTGATATTGTCATTCAGTTTTGATCAAGTTTTGCTTTTATGTATTTTTCACAACTTTTCCTTTATTTAAATTGCTTGTCATTTTCCTTACTTTTCATTTATGTTTTTAAATATGTCTGTCCAGTGGTATTTTTTTAATTTATGTTTAGTGACTTTTGATACTTACTATATCTTACAACTTTAAAATTGACAAGTATCATCTCATCATCTGTGGCGCTACAGCCCAAATCGGGCCTGGGCCTACCGGACACACCGAGCCGCAGTTTTTACACTGCCGTACTGCCGGTTTTCGTAGTCGAATGCTACATTATTTAAGGCGTATAAGTGACTATCTTATAGCGCCTGAGTGTGATAAATACATGTAGCTGTATTTTATATTTTACGACAAATCACGCATTGTCGACAGGCGGATTCGAACTGACGAACCTTGGCTCGGGTGACGTCAAAGTATGTTAAGAGATGTGCCTTAACACGCTCGGCCACCGCGCCTGCTAATTGACAAGTATACTATTCTACATTTTTCCCTCTCGTGGTATGTTGAGCAGCGCTAGACGTTTCTTCAGAGGTAGGGTTTGGCACTGTTTCAGATAACTGCCGCAACAGTTTTTGATTTTCTTGCTTTAGTTTCTCCAACTCCAGTTGGAGTTTGATAATTACTTCATTTACTGAAATAAACAATTTATATAGGGGTATTAAATTAAAAAAAAAACTAGAATCACTCCAGTTCTGAAGAAAAACGATAAATCTAACATAAACAATTATCGGCCTATTTCTATATTGAACAATTTCGCAAAACTTTTTGAAATGGTTATTTATAACTCTATATATAGTTCTACTCCTTTTCTCATATCGTCTGATCAACATGGCTTCATGAAGGGTCGGTCGACCTCAACTAATCTTATTTGTTTCACGCAATTTATATCTGAAGTCCTAGATGAACGTGATCAAGCCGATGTGGTTTATACGGACTTTTCGCGTGCCTTCGATTCTCTTGATCATTGTATCCTACTCGCTAAAATTAGCTCATTTGGTGCTTCTTCCGTTTTATTAAAACTTCTTGGGTCATATTTAAGTAATCGTCATTCTTACGTATTTTATAATGGTTTCACTTCGTTTAAATTTACTGCCACATCTGGAGTTCCGCAGGGTTCTAACTTAGGACCGCTCTTGATTCTACTTTTTATAAACGAGCTACTGTTATCTTTAAGCTGTCCTGTGCTCGCATATGCTGACGACTTGAAACTTTATTATAAAATTAATTCAATCGATGATGCTGTTTCTCTACAAAATAATGTTGAAGGTCTGCTCCAATGGTGTCATGTCAACAAATTAATTGTTAATGTAGAAAAATGCTGCATAATGTCTTTTACCCGCCGAACTTCGCCCCTTATCTATGCTTATCATATGCATGATATTCCTCTTGTTAAAGTCACTTCTGTCAAGGATTTAGGGGTCACATTTGTTCCGAATCTGAGTTCTTCTGAACATATTGAAAACATCTGCGCTGCTGCCAGTAAAACATTAGGATACATAATGAGAATTTCTAAAATGTTTCATGATGTCAGTCTTCTCAAAACGTTATATTTTGCGCTAGTTGTCAGTAAACTAGAATATGCTGTACTTGTTTGGTATCCTCATACCTATCAGTGTCTTGCTATTGATCGTATTCATAGAAGATTTTTGAAATTTTTATCTTTCAAATTAGACTATGTCTATCCTGATAGAGGAATTGATCAGAATTCTCTTCTTCTGAGACACGGCCTTCCCTCCTTAAGTCAACGACGCGAATTGTGCACTGCAAAATTTTTATGGATGCTATTTCACAATATGGTTGATGCGCCTTTTTTGCTTTCTCGTATACCTATACGAGTCCCGCGATCTATTTCTAGGATCACCAATACGTTCTATTCACCGACGCCGCATACTGATGTACTACAGAGGTCCCCCACTTACGTCATGTGCCGGAACGCCAAACTGCAGATTAGCGATATTTTTCTGTAATGTATTTTTACTTTGTTTTTTTCTTTGTATGTTTATTATTTTTGTATGAATTTCCCTGTAATTGGTTCTTGTTGGGAAATAAATATTATTATTATTATTTTCTTTATTAAACTTTTTCTCTGTTTTTACAGGTGCTAAAATACAATTACGGCCCTAAAGGCAAGTAAGTATAAGTATGTGTAATAATTACATAGTGTATAGTAAGACAACACAATCTTAAATATTTTATTCTATTTCAGGTCCCCAACGTTTTTATTCTTCAGCATGAGCATTATATCGGGGATGTTACTTGTGACGGTTCGGTCGGTGATGATCTTCCTATTCCAGTACAGCTTGGCTTCTTCATTTTCACATATTGGCGGCGGTGAGTACTTAAAATATTGTATATTTTCTTCCAAGTTCAAATACTTTCTACGGAGTTCGATGTGTATTATGGCTGCAACATCATTATGCCTGTCCAGGTATTGCTTGTGCGCCATTACTGAGCAACCTGATATTATGTGCTCCAGCTTCTCCTCTGACCTGCCACACATTCTACATTTGGTTTCGTGTAGCGCTTGTTTCATGATCCATTTTCGATAGTTGCGTGTAGGTACGACCATATCTTGGATTGAAGCTATGAATCCCTCCGTTTCATTAAATATGTTTCCATAAGTGAGCCAGGCTTGGGACGCTTTCGCGTCAATGTTTTCTTCGTCTTCTATTCTTGCGATATATTTCCCATGAATTTCTTTTCCCCTCCAGGATCGTCTGAGGTCTTCAATCCCTGGGAACTGCTGTTTAGGATCATAATGCTCATCTGCTAGACGTATCTTTTCTGGGCCGGGAGCTTTCCAGTTCAGGGTCTTTTTTACGGCTACTTTAATATCTTCTTCTGTTATTCTCCAGTTGAGCATTGTTCTTATATTGGGTGTGACCTTATATTCCTGAAGGAGCCACTTCGATCTCTTGTGCGTAACTTCTTCTTCCCATATATTTTTCCAGTACTCAGTTACTTTTTGTATATCTGGTTCTTGTCTGGTTTCTGTTGTTTTCTCATCTTCCTTCATGATAGTTTTGTAGAACAATCGCTGGTTAGTTTCAAATTGGAGATTTTGTTGTCTTCTGCTGTTGCTCTTCTTGTATCGCCTTAATCTTTTGGATAAAGCTGCTAGGTGTTGTTTCAGGTAGTCTATTACTTCGATTAGAGTTGGGTTTTCGTTTGTTCTGTTTTTATTTAGTATCTTTCTCCCTTTGTTCGTAACTTTTCTACTTGCGTTTTCTCTTTGAGACTGCGTGAGAATACCGATGTCTTGACGTAAGTTGTTAATTTTGTTTACTATTCTTCTTTCCCAGGCCGGTTGCTTCCGTGTTTTGGATTTTCCTACGACATTGCTTTTAGTTGGCTGGCCATTAAGATTCAGTACTGTGACTGCGCTAATATTATTATTATTATTATTATTATTATTATTATTATTAAACTCACATTACTATACCATTAAAAATTATATTGAAAATTGAATCAATTCACATTAAAAATATATTTGCTCAAAAATGCGTTATATTAATTTTAAAATACATACATTTAAACGTAAAATGCATTTAAACGAATAATGCAATTGAATAGTATGTATATAATAAGTAAAAACCTTTTAAACTTACAATTTTCTGAACCGTCAACCTCCATATTTGCTCTTTGTTTCTAATTTTATTCTGTAACTAGGAAGAAAATCGTTTTCAATAATAAAAATTCATTCATTGGCTAATTTTAATAATTAATTTATTCAATTATTTATTTACATAAATATTATTTAATAACAAACAACAACAAAAAATATTTTCACTGATCAAGTGAAGTAACAAACAGTAAATTAATAATATATTCACGATTTAAATAACAGTATATACATTGAGTTCAATATATACATTTTTTATTTTACTGATATACCTAGAGTTTGGATAATAGTGTACTTTTTTGACAGACAAGTTATGCCATGAACAACTATATTATTGCATGAAATATTTGACAATAAATTTAAATTTATTTAATTACAAATATTTTGAAGCAAGTGCTTGGGACCTTAATCTGCTGCAATATGAAGTTTCTATGCTGAAGTGGGATGCTACTGTCCAAGTGGAACCTCTTGTTGTTTATTTTTAATTCGAATCTAAATACAAATGTGTGTCAGCACAAAATATATAATAAAATATTGTATCGAATAAACTTATAAGTGACAAGCCACAATTGAAAATATTATTGCACAAATATTACTCGTGTGATTCCTTTACTTATAACTAGAGCCCGGATATTTAGGCTCTTAAAAACACCCAAATAAGCAGGCATATAGGCCGGTAATTACTCTAAAATAGGCAGGATTTTAGGCAGCCTAAATGTATATAATTTGTTTAAAAAAAAAAACGATTCCTTTTTCTAATATTGGTACTCGGATCTACTCTTCGTTAGAAAACAATAATAATTTTAAACAAAAATTAACGCAACCTGAAAAATAATAATGTAGGGTTCTCATTTTATTAACTATTATGCAAATTCAAATTATGTAGTATACTTTAATTCACAAAATATTACGAGCAATTGCGCTATGAAAGGCACTATCTTCGGTCTGTCAGAACTTGCTTGTAAGTTGAAAACTTCGTTCGACATCACAAAATGTGACAGGGGCGTTCTTATATTTAGCCATATCGTCTAAAGTTATCTCAGCTCCATTGATTAATGGCAAAGACAATTCAATTCTCACGTAAAATTTTGACTAAAAAACGTTTTTTCTTTCGGCATTTTAAATTCACACACAAAAACTTGATTAAAGTAATATTATAGGTTAGGTTGAAACACTTTGTCGAGTGCTGAATTAGTCAACGAAGTAGATGATAAACCTTGTCTGCTCAATAAAAGTTAGAATAGGCAACAAAAATAGGCAAAATAGGCTGTATAAGGTAAAATAGGCACAATAACCAAAATATAGAAAAAATAGGCTCTAAGGCACGAAAAAAAAAACCTTCCATTACACGTAAACATATTACCTATGTATAGAAAAACTAAATTGCCTGAAGTATATTAAAATTTGAATCTATGCAATTGCCTAAAAATCCGGGCTTTACTTATAACCTTCATTTGATTTTTGTGATGTGCGGTTATCAGCTGTTAAATATCTTAGTGGAGAACTCGACATCACAGAGGTAATTTAAAAGTGGTGGAATAAAAAAATTGGAGCAATAATATAATAGTACTTCAGCCAAAAATATGTAAGTCAATATCGTTTTATACAACATAATCTGATGTGTCATATTTTTATTTCAGAATGGAAACCAAACTAAAATTTAAATTTGTCCAATAACGAATTTCTTTAGGTATTTTTGTTTATAACTCGTAGAATCCGCATGTGTAGATAAAAACAATTTTTTTATTTATAATTTTATAAAATATGTGATATTACAAACAAGAATAAATTATTTTAAATTTATCTGCTACGATTTAAATATAAAAATCTAAAATGTAAATTAATATTTAAATAATAAATTTAAATGTATACAAAAATACGCAGAAAACTAACCTCTGCAAAAAAATAAGTAGCCTTAAATACAAGGAATAGACATTCATAAATGTAGTGTCCTAATTTTAAGTTTCTTTATCCAGGCTTTACATTTTTTCCAAAAAAAATTGCTGCAACGTATAAAATGTTGTCTCTGTTCCTTATTTGCATATAATTACAACCAGACCCAGAGTAACTAAACATTAAGATTGTCGTGAAACACTCTATTCAATATTTTCTTGTTAATGATCCTTCAAAATTAAATGTGCAATTGGTCTTTAATATACTGAAAATTTATTTAATTAGTAATGTATCAAATATATTAAATTTGAAATTAATCTGTGAAATTATTATTTTTTAAATAACATATGCACAATACGTAAATTGCGCCACTTTATTACATCATCAATAGTTTAATTTTTGTCACCAGATAGTGCATCGCTTAGAATAGATCATGGCCAACTTCATTAAATTGCGCTACGTTTATTATGGCCGTTTTATATATTATTAAATTCCTTGTTTTAAATTTACAGAGCACATCAACAAGCGCCTCTGACGAGATACGTCGTATCTAACATAATCTAATATTAAATGTATAAATAAAATTTTCTAATATTTTAAGGTTGTTTCTGTAACTTGACGGCGTGGTCACTTCATTTAACTGAAATAAAAATCACTAGATGGCATTTCTTGATGCAAAAACTCACAATAATTTTTTCTATGGCAAAAAGATGGAATAAATCGGCCATACTAAGCGTTAGCGCAATTCAATGAAGTTGGCCATGCATAGATCACAATTATGTTTTAAATTGTATATATCCTGAACGGCGGTCCCAAATTTTAATCATTTACACTACTAATAATAAACTAGTTCTGTGCTAAATGTCATCTATTTATTTCTATTATTTTTTTTATATTGCACGCCAATATAAGATTAGATATATGAAAGTTATTATTGACCTTTATAAACCAGTATTAATAATGAGTGTGTCCCTAGGATACAAAATCCAATAAAAGTGTGAGCTGGAAAAACTTTCTGCATTATTTAACAGTAACATAATAAATACATACCTCCGAAATTTGACCTTCTACGAACTTGTGGAAGTTGCTGACAATGCCTCGTTTTAAGTTAACAGACCAAAAAGGATCTTTAGTATTGACGAGAATATTTAAATTTTTATTGAAGCAGAAAGGTAATGTAAGAACCTCTGCTTCTTTCGGCGCATCTTCATCATGTTAAAGGTTTATATCTATTTTTGGTCCATTGAATAGACTGGATTTTAAATTGCCCAACTAAAACCAACAGAACACATATTTATTAGTAGAGACCGGATTTCTAAGGTTTATGCTTTCCCTTAATATTAAAAGCAATAACAATTAGTCTTAAAATGTTCACGTACCTATTAGAAAAAAGTTTTTTATGCTTCTTTTACTTTTTTGCGTTTTTTAGCTTTTTCCTTAATTGTATGTTTTTTCGCAGCTTTTTTGCATTTTTAAGCCTTTAGTTTGATGCTTTTTCACAGCTTTTTTTATACTATTAAGTATAATTTATAAAAATTACTTATTACGTAATATATAATGACACATTCGCAAATATACTTGTTCTTTGGGGTTCCCCGGTTTCGTGATCCATAGATGTATTGTATCGATCTTAGGTTGCGTCTTGTTTAGTTTTTCTGTTTTTATTGCAAGTAGTGTTGTATCGTGTTAACTTGAATACAATTGTTAATTGTATAATACCGAAGCAAAAAACCACTATTGAAGAATGGATACGAGCACATCCCGAATTGAAATGTGAAAATAATAAAATATTTTGTCAAACTTGCCGAAAAATGGTAAGATTAAAAAAAAATGTTTGTAAATATAATACTGTACCTTACGGTTATCATTTTGTAGATTATGTGCAACAAAAAGTACAATATAATTCAGCACGTTAAAACAAAATTACATCAAGAACGCTTAAAAAGGGCAAACAACAAACTATTGAAGCATCCATAGTTTCATCTTCCACATGAAACGAACAAAAACAATTTAATTACGATCTGTGAAAAACTATGGTAAAATCAAATATTTATTTAAACAAATTGTTAAATTCGTCTTTTAAAGCCTTCTTGGATAAATATTTGCCTATGCAAATTTCAGATGAAAGAGTCCCCAAAAAAATTATACAAGCCTTGTGTACGATAAAACCATGCAGGCAAAAAAAATATATAGTCAACAATTATATATTGTTTTGTGTTGACGAAACTACAGACACATGCGGTAGATACGTAGCAAATTTTTATAATAGGGATACTAAATAATGAAATTTCGTCAAAAGGTTTTTTAATATGCTCTAAAGAATTAAATAAAACTAACAGTAATACAATTTCAAATTTTATTCACGAAGAATTAATAAAATTTTATTTTCTTGACGCAATGCCAAATGAAGACACTTTGCTAATGCTATAAGACGCAGCAGCATACATGATAAAAGCTGGTATTCATATGATGATTTTTTAAATAAAAATTTAATTAATTGCACATGTTTAGCTCATGGATGCAATCGTAATGCTAAAACAATACGAATGCAGTGTCGTTTAGTAAATGAATTAATAAATAATATTCGTTAAAGCTTCTTTATGGGTGCAAATGTTCAAAGAAAGGTTGACAGACACTCCACTACCACCTGACCTAGTGTTAAGAAAAATGAAGTACCGGAATAGATGCTGCTATTTATTATTCCGATAATTTTGAAAATTTTAAGAATCTTAGTTTTGAATTTCCAGAATATATTAGTAAATTATAAAGGATTGTCAAACTGTTTTAAAACAACCAGAACTAAAAAAATAATTTAATGTTCATTATAGTTCATTATAATTTTGTAAGCGATAATTGTAGTTGGTTGAATTAGTTAAAATAGTAAATAATTTCAAAGATGCTGCATATGCTGCTCCAGGTAGTGTTATTACAATAGTAAAATTAAAAGTAAATGATGTGTGTAATTTTTTTTAAAAAATATCAAATATTTAACGAGGAAATTGTTAATGATTTTGACCTGGATCCGACTATTATACCTAAATTCAAATACGCACCCATAACAAGTGTTGATGTCGAGAGAAGTTTCTCTACGTATAGGAATATTTAAAGCGAAAAAAGGCAAAATTTTACAGTGAAGAACTTTAAACAACATTTATTGATTAACTGTTTTCAACCGGAATTGATTCTGTGCTTCTAAATATTTGTTAAATACGACTTATGTTTAGATCTACATTATTTTATACCTTATATATTATAAATATAACAATATAACTATGTATACTAAAACATATACCTATTTAAATAAATAAATAACTATACTTTGCGAAATTTATTTTGTGCTTGTTTTTTGCTTTTTTTTGCAAAATTTTGTGCTTCTTAAAGAGCTTCTTTTTTGTGCTTACAAATCCGGTCTCTATTTATTAGGAACCTGGAACGAAACTAAACAAAAACGATTATCGAAAAAAATTAAATATTTTATCGACAAAAAAGTAATCTGTTTTATCGTACTCCAAGAGCTGAGACGATATAATGAGTATTACCATCTAGAAATATCCGCATATAAAGCATATAAATTTGTTTTCTTCAGTAGAGCATTAATTTTAATTTATAATAATTGTAATTATAGGAACGCGTATGAGAATATTAATGAACTGTGGCGTTACGTTACCAAGGATATTAGTTATTTAATTTCTTTCATTATTTTTCTGTTGATCGTTTACTAATGGGTATCATGAATGTACACAAAATCATACATTAATTACCCCAATGCATGATTTTTATTAATGAACGATATTTTTGAATACGTACAACACACGTAATATAGCAAATGATGGCTAATGCTAAACAGAATTATTAAAACGATTTTGGCACTGCTAGTTAAATAATATTACAGTAGCAATCTTTTAAAATGTATATAAAAATATAAACATTATTATAAACACGAAAAAACCGCTGATGCTAGTAATGTTTAGTAAACTGAACGTATTCAATGAGATCTGCGTGACAGTAGCAATACTTTTTCTCAGAAATACCCTAACCTACCTCAACTACGAGCCCTAACAACTTAATGTTTGGACACTTATATTTTCTGATAAAAACTGTGTGTAATATACATGAAACATACATAATATTTTATTTAGCTTAAATTTTCAATTAGAAGTATAGTCTAACATTCAGTTTTATTAATATACATACATAATTTTCTTTATCATGTGTGTATTTAGAGTAATTTTATTAAAAATTGTATAAAAGTATTGACAACTTAATATTCGGACAGTACTAGAAATATCCCATTATTATTCTTAAATATGTAAATAATATATAGCTAATAAGAAGTAACGTCGCATTTTGCTTTAATAACAGCTCTAATTAGTGCAGGCATGGTTTGTACGAATGATCTACAATATTCTGGAGGAAATGATTGCCACATTTCCCTTATCTTTTCTTTTAACTCGGATTATTCCTTAAATACTGTTTCATTTTATGCCAGAATGTTTCAATAATATTTAAGTCTGGATTACTAGAGGATCATGAAAGAATATTTTAATGATGCTGCATAAACAATTGTTTAGTAGATTTTGCAGTGTGACAAAATGCTCTGCCTTGTTGGAATATAAAGTCCCCATCAGGATGTAACTTTCGAATGCTTGGTAGCAAACTTCTTTCTAGGATCTTCTGATGATACTTGTTAGCATTTATAAGGCCATCAATAAATTGAAAATGTCCAATTCCATTTGAGGACATGCATATCCCCATGAAATTACACTATTTGGGAATTTTACAGTACGCTTTAAACAGTCTTTATGAAATGCTTCTCGTTTTGATCGTATCATTCTTCTGCGATAATTTCCCACATAATCCTCAAATTTTGATTCGTCACTGAAGATTACCTTCGACCAACGTCTCTGTCCAAGATAATTTAGATTTGACCTATAAAAGTCTATTTTTCTTTTGTTTTTGAGTCAATATGGGTTTTTCTTTAGCCTAAATGAAATTAATTGATAAGTAGAATAATATTTAATCAACTTACACATTAGCCTACTTTGTGAAAACCTAAACCACATTTATGAATCCATGTTCTACAACACTCCTTAGAGACATTCAGCCCTGTTTCGGCATTCTAAGTTACCGTTATTCCTCGTAAGGTATTCTTCTGCAAATAATTTTAAGGGTTCTTTGAGCTCTAGGTGTTACTTTGCGCAAATGTTCTAGTGGTTGTCCAGGTATGTCAGTTTCAGAAGGCTCTCCATAGAGTCTCATTATATCGTATACCGTAGATTTTGGAATATCGAGTACATTAGCTATTTGACGTATACTTAGAAAAGTTTAATAATCAAATCTCGTAATTGTTTTGTTTATTGCTACAGCTCGACCCATTTTGCTTTGTGTTTTGTTTTAATCAACTTTCAACAAACGTAGCGCAAAATTGACAGCTAAAGATTATAGTTTTGTTTTCCATAACAACCTGTCTATATTGCTTTTATTATATTTTTTAAGATGTGTCCGAACATTAAGTTGTCACTGTTTTTGTGCATGGTTTTAAATAATTACGTTATAAACGTAGTTTATTGCAAAAAATAAATATCTATATTAAAATAACTTAATATTACAACACATTTTTATCTAAAAAGTTAATTTCAATAAAATATTATATATGCTTGTTTAGATTATACGCAGCTTTTTACGAACATAGTGAGTGTCCGAACATTAAGTTGTTTGGGCTCGTATAGTCCTACCGATCAATTGTATTGTAACATTTATTACAATTTCGGGTTCGGCGAAGTTTAGTATTAAATAAAACACGAGCAATAAAACTACTAAAAAAGTATTTATTTAAAAGGAAAATAATGTAGTACAACTACTAAGACATATATTGATTTACAACACGTATTTATATTCACATTAAAGTATTTAGCAACGACTTGCACTGTTCACACTTCAAATACAGAATGCCTATTGCCGGCCCAAACTCTCCCTTATATACTGAATCAAGATCTTCTACAATATTCCAGAGCTTCTAGAACACTATACAATCATGACGCACAGAGAACTGGTTCGAACTTGTCTCTGTATTTCGTATGAGACAGCGGTTAACACGCTGCAGAATACGACGCGTCGACTGTTCCAGAGGGAACAGTACCGTACTCGCTACAGTATTGTTGGCTATCAGTGACAGCTCCGCAGCAACAATACATTAGCCAGCAATAGTTTCATTATACTCATAACTATTAAACTGCATCACGGGAATTTTAGTATATTTATAAACAATAATGATTCCTACAATAAACAATTAACTGCAGATTGAGACATTGATTCATATAGAAGTATGACACGCTTATACCCAGGAACCCTGCAGATACTCAGCGAAGTGAGGTCACCAATATACACGTCTTGTGTGACTTTTGCTGTCTCCTGCAATAGATTTGATTTATTTCATCCCTATTAAAGTCTAAGCTATAAAATTTCATACATATTTAAACATTTACATGTATTTCAATAAATAATTAACATAAAAATGATATTTCGTTAAGATAAAGCGTATATACCTACAAATAGATTTCGATAAAATCATCCTTATCTAAATTTTACCACACCTATGAAATTCTCAGTTGTGAAACTACATACATATATAAAAAATAGACTATGAAACATCGTACACATATAAACAATTACGTGTATGTCAATAAACAATCACAAAAAAGTTAAATTTTGGTTAAAATGAGGCGTTATGGACATACTTATACCTAGCAATAGATTCCGATAAACCATCCCTATTAAATTCTTTTTTTTTTTCTCTCTTCTATATGAACTACTACACTGCGAAAGGGTTGATTTTTATACATGTCAAATAATATGTTTTGTTTACAAAGAATGAATATAAAATAAATCATACAAAGAGAAAACAATTGATCTACACACCCTCTCTCAGGCAAAAATCCACCTTGCATATTATTCAACTTCGAGATTGTTAAGGTTCGTACCTTGTTAATAAGAATCTTCCCGTACAACTTCCATACCACACTCAACAAACTTATCGCACGGAAATTAGTACAATCCCTCGAACTACCTTTGCCCTTAAATAAAGGACAAATAATAGTACGTTTCTAATCATCGGGAGCCACACACCGGGGCTTTCACCGCCCTTACATTACCACCTCTCAATCTATTCACACTCAACCAAAACATTATTTTATTCATACTAAAATCATTCGTCAATATTTCACTCATCAAATCATCAAAACGCGCCTTACTTTCTGTTGAGGTTTTCTTTTGTTGATAAACAGTACACTAGAATGAGAGAAAATTTAAAGATAGAAATATTTTAATATGACACACTGTTATATTTTTATTTTGACACCCTTTTTCATTTAGCAAAAAAAAAGACTTGACAGACTTGTTGACAACCGGACCAATAGAGTACATTTTCTTCAGTATTACCAACATGAATCACATTTCATTTTTACAAGAGTGGGCACATGCGTAATATAGTTTTCCTGGATGCGCATAACTTTTATTCAAAACATTAACACTTTCTCTCACTATACATGTATTTATTAAGAAGAAGAGAGTCGTCATCAAAATTTGTAACTAGAATAATGGCGTCAAAAGCGGCTACGTTTATAGGGTACACTAAAAAAATTAAAAATCAAAATGTAATGTGTGTTGCATAAATGTATAATAAATTTTTAAAACACTTTAAAATTAGAAATGATAATTGTAATTGATATTTAAAATTTGTAGTAGGGCACAGTAGGATTTTAAATAATAAGAACATAAACTTATATTTACATATTGCATAAAATTATTTATTGAAAATACAAAAAACGTAATAACGTGAAAATAAATTTGAGTATCGTTGTCACGAGTCACTGCTATCTTCGTCGCTTTTTTCTTCGGAGCTGTCGTCCCCAGCGTTTATTGAAATTATCAGCGGTGCAATGTCCTCATGATCGAGGAATACCTCTCGATCGTACCACTTTTTAATTTCTTTGACAGTGTGGTTCACTGTATTTTTCCACACTGTTGGAGTTACGGTGTTCAGCGCTTCTGCCCACATAGCCAAAGTTTGACTGTCACCGTAACCATCGCGGCCTATGTGTTTATTGTAATAAGTTTTGGAAATGCCCCAGATATTTTCAATAGCATTGAAAATGCAGTGGTACGGCGGCAAACGTAGAACCCGGTGACGACATTCCAGAGCATATTCATCAATTATATGCTTCTGTTCAATTTTATGTCTACAATACAAATAAGAAATGTTACATTATTTTTCTGTTCAACATTTGTTAAGAGAAATATAAATTCAACTTACTCTGCTGCTAGATCAAGTAGTTCCCTTTTAAACATACATTGACTAGAATCAATGTTATGTTCTGTAAGCCAATTTTTTATGTTGGGCTTAGTCCAATTTTCACGCGGATTTTTTTCTTCTATCTTACTGTGATAGGACGCATTGTCCATAATTATAATGGATGGTCTCTCCAAATTCGGAATGAGTTGTTCCTTGAACCATTTTATAAAATTGTCATGGTTCATTTCCCCATGGTAATCATCAGCCTTTGTCTTAGAAGTAAAAATTAATGATGCATTAGGAACCCAACCGTCCTCCGTTCCAGCATGAAGAATGATGTACCTATGAATATTAAAAAAAGTTTTAATACTTTGATCGAATAATAGACCAGTTGCATTGACTTACTAACCTTTTTCCTTCAGACGTTGTTTTCCGTTTCACGCTTCTTACGTCCACGTCTTGCCAACTTCGGCGAGCAGATCCTTTTTGAAAAATCCACGTTTCGTCTAAGAAGACAAATTTATGTGGCGTTGAATAATTAAAATTTCTCATAAAATTTGTTAGAAAAAGTATTCTTTTCGACACAATATGTGGCAGCATATGGCCCGTTTGTTGTCGTCCTGCTTCCATGAAAATCCAATGTTTCGCAATACCTTGGTTATACTGGAAAGCGATCCGTGAAAAATGTCTCTAGATTTTAATACTGCAAGCAATGTTTTGCCAGTCATGTGTGATTCTAGAAAGAAAACATATTTATTATCATTTTTATTATTATAAAACGTCATTATTAATAAACTTACTGTTTGCGTACATCTCGTAAATCACGTTTCTTATTGCAGTTTCAATAAATAAATTAACTTCAGTCACTGGTCTTGCTCTCTTAATTTAGATAACAACAAGTAAAAGTTATAAACATACCTCCCGAACAGCATTTAATGGTAGCAGGGGCCCACCATGTGCCAGCTCTTTTTCAAAATATGCAACTACATTTGCAATAAGCATTTGCGACTGCTTGGATAATGCTTTAGGCATTATTATTAGGTTATGTAAAACCACAATACACCAAAAGACTCAAATAAAACAGTGAAAACGAAAATCACAATTGAACACTCAAAGGAATGAAGTGACGGTTAACCACAGATTATTATGAAATAAATAACTAAAACAACGAAGCACAACTCGAACAACAGTTACTGTTTGTATTGAAAAATACAGATTTGATACGCAACAAGGCAACAGTAATGAAATTCGAAGCAAAAACAACGATTAAAGTAAACTAGTGTTGATCACACGGAACGGACAAAAGCAGATGACAGATGTAATCACGCGGTTTAGACTATAAGTGTAAACGTGACCGTTTACAGTTCCAGTAGTACCAACGTGTGGTGAAAAAATTAACTACAATTAATTTAAATAATTAAAATTTCATTAAAAACATTACGTTCAATTTTTTAATAATTGTAAATTTAATTAAAATGCATTTTTCTTATAGTGTGCAAAAAAAGCATTTATTTTTTTCTCTTTTCTAATCATAAACATCACTCGGCCAATACTACAAGTTTTTTTTTCGTTTTGTAAGGTTTTGATGACGTGCCTCTTCTGCTTAATAAATACGTGTATACTCTCTTAACCAATTGTAACGTTTATTACAATTTCGGGTTCGGTGAAGTTTATTATTAAATGAAACACGAGTAATGAAATCACTAACAAAATATTTATTTAAAACGAAAATAATGTAGTACAACTACTAAGACATATATTTATATACAACACGTATTTATATTCACAACAAAGTATTTAGCAACGACTTGCACTGTTCACACTTCAAATACCGAATGCCTGTTGCCGGCCGAAACTCTTCCTTATATACTACAACAAGATTTTCTAGAATATATGAGAGCGTCTGGAACACATGACGCAGAGCGAACAGGTTAGGACTTGTCTATTGCGTATGAGACAGCAGTGAACGTGCTACACACTATGACGCGTCGACTGTTTCAGACGGAACAAAGCCGTACTCACTACACTGCCCCCTTAAGGATGTTTCGTTCCGAAACTTTTCTGCGCCATGCCGATATCTGCACGTTGATCCCCGCGAGCACTGTGACGTTTGGTGGAAATAGCAGCCCACAGTTCTTTTCACTACTGTTGAACCACAGGGATTATAGCTACACACCAGTATCTCAATTCCGGTATATTGGAAAACAGTTTCATACATGTTTCTTATAATTCTCCAGCTCAATTCATCAAGGCCTCAGCCTAGTTTTGGTACAGCTAGTTTTAGAATATCTTGATCGAGCAGCACACCTCGCGCTCGTGCAACTTCTTGTCAGGTTGGTTTGCGGCCTTCTTTCTTCCATTATAGTAGATATTTCAATTCCGGATCAACTTCTTGGTCTTTCACAACTTCTTCCGTCAGCCAATGATCGTCTATCACTGTGGTCCGTAAGATTGGGACGGACTTCTCCTCCACCCGGGTACAGTGTTTGCAGTCTTCTGAGCATGGTCGTCTTGATAATGCGTCGGCGTTACAATGACTAATTCCTGTAGCCGTTCTATCCATCTTGCTACCTGCCCTTCCAAATTCTTGAATTGTAACAGTCACTTCAACGCGGCATGATCAGTCCTCACCAGGAATTTCCTTCCATACAGGTATTTGTAGAAGTGTTCAACGGCTTTAACTACTGCCAATAATTCTCGCCTGGTGACGCAGTAGTTACGCTCCGGTTTCGAAAGAGTTTTGCTAAAGTAGCCGATGACCTTCTCTTGTCCATCTTGAATTTGTGATAGGACGGCGCCGATTCCGACATTGCTGGCATCTGTATCCAATATGAAGTCCCCGTTGGGTAGATGATAACTCAGGACTAGTGTTGTTGTTAGTGCTCGCTTGAGGTTGTCGAAAGCGTCTTAGCAGTCCTCTTCCCACACAAATTTCCGTCCTTCCTCCGTGAGTCTTGTCAGTGGCTTGGCAATGTTGGCGAATCCAGAGACGTATCGCCGGTAGTACGTGCAAAGACCATGAAAGCTTCTCAATTCATGTTTGTCATTGGGCACTGACCATTCCTTTACTGATCGGATCTTCTGATCGTCAACGACTATTCCGTTTCCGGACACAATATGTCCCAGGTACTGCACTTCTTCTCGAAAGAGATGACATTTCTATGGACTAATCTTCAAACCAAAACTTCGCAGTCTCAGGAATACCTCCTCCAAAATCCTCATGTGATCGTCGAATATTCTTCCGACCACAATAATATCGTCAAGGTACACTAAACAGGTTTTCCAAGATAGCCCTTGTACCGTTTCCATGAGTCGTTCAAACGTGGCAGGAGCATTGCAAAGCCCGAACTGCATTACTGTAAATTGCCACAGTCCGGCCCCGACAGAAAACGCAGTTTTCTCTTTATCTGTGGGTGCCATTCCAACCTGCCAGTACCCACTTTTCAAGTCCAATGTTGAGAATATTTTCGACCCGGCCAGCGTATCCAATGTGTCATCTATTCGGGGCAACGGGTAGCTATCCTTCTTCGTCACGTTGTTGAGTTGATGATAGTCCACGCAAAATCGTGTTGACCCATCTTTCTTCTTTACCAACACCACTGGTGAGGCCCACGGACTGCTTGAGGATTCGATGACACCTTCTTTCTCCATGTCTTGAATAATTTTCTCGGTTTCCTCTCTCTTGGCCCGTGGTAATCGTCTTGGTACTTGGCGGATGGGGCGTGCATCGCCGGTGTTTATTTGATGCTGGACTATGTTGGTTCTACCCTTGGTCCCACAGATGGTGTCGAAAAGTCTTGATATTCCGTTATTAAATTGCTCATTCTGTTATTCTGGTCCTGGTTTAATTCCCGGCAAGATGTTGACAGTAGATTGGCCAGTTAACGGACTAAATATTTCCAAATTTTCCACTAAATCTTCTCTACACTCGTTATAAAAATGTTCTATACTTAGTGTCACAAAAAACTGTTTTCCAGGTTCTTGCGTGTTTGAACTTGGACTTGTTCCGTTCTTAATCCGTACGTGCTGGGTTGTTGTTCTAGCGCTGGTGACGCTTGACCTTCGCTTATCGAATTGCAAATTGCACAATTCCAACCGACACAAACTTGAAAATTTTCGTTTGACGTTTGTGAATGTTCATCTAAAAATCGCATTTTTTTTTCATCATTTTTTATGAATTCAAAATCTTCTTGCCAAATCGGTTGACCTCGATGAAACTCTTTTGACGCTACTATTTCACAAGGACCATCATATATAGCTATACTCTCCATACCTAATAATAAAATTTATTACAATCAAAAATTGATGTGTCAAAATTAAAAACTATATTCTTTATATCCTAAATGTTTTTCGAAATTGTCACAAGCACAAGACTGAAATTATTTTCACTAAAGAATATTTTTCTTTATTGTCATGACAAGTTTTATTTTTGTTAAATTTTCACAGTATAGCAACTCAAACATTTCGTTGCAATCTCTGATCCTTGGATATTTCCCAAGTTTTTCATTAATTTCAATAGCTTTTTAAAAATCTGAGATACCGGCACTGCTCACAAATAATCTTTAAATCACCAAAATTACAAAAAAAAAAAAAATTATTACAATTACAGTTTTTGCTGTGAAACTTATTCTACGCTAAATCAAAAAAGTTTCAAATAAAAAAGTTTCATTTTGTTATTTCTTGGCTCTTTTAATTATACTATTTTTCAATTTAAAGACTATTAGTGAAAAACAATTGACAATCAGTCGATTATAATTTGTAATTATTCTGCTTACGGTTAAGGTTACGTTTTTAATTACTTTTAGAAAAGAAAAAAAACAATTGACAATCAGTAAATTACAATTTCAGTTTTTGCGGTGAAACTTATTCTACGCTAAATTAAAAAATGTTTCTTGGCTCTTTTAATTATACTATTTTTCCATTAAGGCCTTCATATTTAAAATAATCGTGCATTTACATGATTAATAAAGATACAAATATTTCTTT
This sequence comes from Pterostichus niger, assembly GCA_947425015.1. Classification (NCBI taxonomy): domain Eukaryota; kingdom Metazoa; phylum Arthropoda; class Insecta; order Coleoptera; family Carabidae; genus Pterostichus; species Pterostichus niger. The sequence continues at coordinate 16,388,945 of OX380350.1, forward strand.
AACTAAGGGATGAATTGAAAAATATTTCAAATAAATCGTCTTAATTTTTTAATTAATGCCCAAGTAACACATAATGACGTCATTTTTGTAACGTCGAAAATGATGTCACATTAACATACACAATGACGTCCTATTTTCGACATTAAGACGATGAGACGTTGTTATGCGACGATTCATTTATTACGTAAAATCTATATACGTTTCGACGTCGATATGTTGACCTTGACAGTCGATATTACGTAAGTACATCAACGTCAATAAATCGACCTATATCATGCTACATATCGACGTCAATATGTTGATTTTGAAAGTCGATATAACGTGGGCCTGTCAACGTCAATAAATCGACCGTATATCGACGTTGATATGTTGACTTTGAAAGTCGATATAATGTGAGTTTGTCAACGTCAATAAGTCGACCATATATCATGCTACATATCAACGTCGATATTACGTAAGTACATCAACGTCAATAAATCGACCTATATCATGCTACATATCGACGTCAATATGTTGATTTTGAAAGTCGATATAACGTGGGCCTGTCAACATCAATAAATCTACCGTACATCGACGTTGATATGTTGATCTTAAAAGTCGAAATAACGTGGGTCTGTCAACGTCAATAAGTCGATCGTATTTCATGGTATAATCGACGTCGATAAATCCTGATATTATGATAATTTATATATCACAGATTTCATAATTTTTTTTCAATATTTATTAAAATATCCAATTTTTTTATTAAATCAATTTGAATACTATTTTATTAAATTGATTATAATTGAATACCTCCTGGTTGTTGTTCTCAATTTCATTACTTTCTAGTTCACAGGTTGAAAGATGTTTATTTGAAATATTTATTAACGTACTTCTATGATTTAAACGTGTCTCCTGTAAATCGTCATTTAAAAAATGTTGAATTTCTACATTTATTATTTCATCTTTCAGAAATTTATTGAAATTGCGGCGTATTCTTGCTTTATCACTTTCACTCATGTGGACAAATAATTATAGATACGGATTTTGTTTAAAACTAAACACGACAAAGTGTTTGATGTATATTAATATGTAGTTATCTGTAATTCATAATAAATACTAAACTAAATATCTTCATCAGTATTAAAGTGTACAATTAATTATTTTTTTTAATTTCTATATTTGGATTTGCATTACAAAATACTGCCAGGAAGCATTTATACGCGCACAAAATTAGACCAACAGTTACCTTATTTATTGTTACTTTAGTTACTTGATAATAATAAAATAGTAATGAATGTAGTTATTATTATCAAGTCACTGAACAAAACTATAATAAATCAGTAAACAAATATATTTTGTTTTACAAAAATAAAAATGTCATCTATGCAAAAAAGCAAAAATAAAAGGTTGAGAAAAGATCTTAAAAAAAGGTGCTGGCTATTGAAGAAGATTCATCATCATCCACATCGTCATCACTACATGTATCATATGAGGAAAATGAATATTGAGATTTATTTTTAAAATCTAGGTAAATATATAAGTTTTAATATATTTATCGAATCGAATATTAATATATTTTAATTTCTAGACGTTATAAGTTTTCATAAAAGCAGCGAACAAAATGCAAATGTAGAATCAGTGAGGTAATTTTATAAATATCATGTAATGTTAAAATTAATATTAATATAATTTCAGCATAAATAATAAATTTTATCATGAAAGATGTTTCAAAATCAATATATTTAATAATGAACAAAATTATGTCAACAAAGCTTGGCCAACAATATAATTATTGTGGTACACCACCGAAATCAAAATTTGGTGGAACTTTGACGGAAAAAGTTATATTTTGTAAGTATTATTTTCTTGTCAGAAAATTTCGTTCTTTGTATTAATGTGCTATTTCAAAGATACAATTAAAAGTAAACACAATTCTACAACAATACAAGAGTTTAAAGAATACGTTATGAAATGGTTGAAGTATGCTCCCCAACGACAAAAAAGATCAATTATTGCAGCAGCCCAATCTCAGTTCCAGTAAATTAAATTTAAGTTACAATATTTTGTAATTATATAAATAATGTTGTTAAATATATCTATTTATAAAATGATATTAATTTATTTATCGATTTAAACATATCAATCGATGTAGTAATAACAGTGTTGGTCAACGTTATTAGTGACGTCGTATGTTCATGTTACAAGAGTCGTCGTTCGGCGACGTTACTAGAGTCGTCGTTCGTCGACTGGAATAAGGTCGTTGTTCGTCGACGATGCCAATAACGTCGTATTTCAACGTTACTAGAGTCGTTGTTCGTCGACGATGTCAATAACGTCGTATATCAACGTTACTAGAGTCGTTGTTCGTCGACGATGCCAGTAACGTCGTATATCAACGTTACTAGAGTCGTTATTTGTTGACGTAACTAGAGATGTCGTTCGTCGACGTTACCAGAAACGTCGTATATCAATGTTACTAGAGTCGTTGTTTGTCGACGTTAATATAGTTGTCGTTCGTCGATGTTAATATGACGTTGACAAAAGACGTAGTTTCGACCAACGAATAAACGTCAATTCATACGTTGACTATCGACGTTACATGTGATGTCGAAATGGGGTCATTTGGTTACTTGGGAGATATGTTTCTAACAACTTTAGAAATAAACAATTGACAATCAGTTGATTACAATTTTAATAATTCTGTTTAAAAAAAACACTCTTCAAATCATTTAGTTTAAACAATTGACAATCATTCGATTATAATTTTTAATTATTCTGCTCGAAATCCCTCTTTATATATATTTGTAGCACTACAGGCCGTGCAGGCCCATGGCTTTGTTGACGATTGCTCGCCATTGACTCCTGTCCTTTGCTTTGTCTCTCCAGTTTTTTATGTTTAGTCTTTCAATGTCTTTCTCCACTGCACTTTTCCATTTCACTCTTGGCCTTCCTCTTCCTCTGCCTTTCACCGCCCCGCCCTCAAAGACCCTTTTAAGCACTCTGTCCTCTGGTAGCCTCACCATGTGCCCCAACCATCTTAACCTTTGCGCTTTAACCACTGACACTATACCCGGCTCACCATATAAATTCATGACATCTTCATTCGACCTGCGCATCCACAAAGCTCCCACTTTCTGACCCCCATAAATTTTCCTTAGAATTTTTCGCTCCCATCTGCCTAATTTACTTTGTGTCACCTCATTCAAAACCCAATTTTCACACCCATACATGACAACCGGTCTGATCATAGTCTTGTATAATTTAATTTTCATCCCTCTTGACATATTCTTATTCTTAAAAATTTTTATTAATGAACCCATACTTTTAGAGCCTTTTGCTAATCTCGCATTAATTTCTTCCTCTTCCTTGTTGTCATTAGTGATGGTTACCCCCAGATAGACAAACTTATCTACTTCTTCGAATTTGTAATGTTCTGCTTCAGCTGCATGAATTTCTAGAAATGCTTGTTCTTGCTTTTTACCTCCTTTTAGAACCATATATTTAGTTTTTCCTTCGTTTATTCTTAGGCCCGCTTCTCCAGCCTTTGTCACTAGTTTTTTGAAGGTTGATACCAATTCTTTCTTACTCCTTGTTATCATCGCTATATCGTCGGCATATGCGAGATTTTGATGTTTGTGATGATATATTGACCCTTTGTTGTATAGCCCACTAGATCCTATAACCCATTCTAAGACTAGATTAAATAAAATCGGAGATAGTGGATCTCCCTGTCTCAAACCATTATTTATGCTAAAACTACTGGACATTTCTCCGTCTATCAGTACCCTGCCTTCAGTATTCTCCTGCGTCATTTTAATTAACGCAATTAGTTTTGTTGGCATGTTATACGCTCTCAATATTTCGTACAGTTTATACTTATTTATTGAATCATATGCCTGCTTAAAATCAATAAAGAGGCAATGCATCTCTAAATTATGTTCGTAGCTATTCTCCATTATCTGTTTAAGGGTAAAAATTTGATCATTCGTGGACCTGTATTTCCTAAAACCCGCCTGATAATCACCTAATATGCCTTCCGCTACATCATTCAACTTATTTCTAATACAAATAGTTAACACTTTGTATATAACGTCGAGCAAGGCAATGCCTCTATAATTTTCGCAGACGCTTCTATCGCCCTTTTTGAAGATTGGGAAAATTAATGACTCCGACCATCTTTTAGGCATTTCTTCTTCTTCCCACACTTGTTGTATTACCTCATACACCTTTTGCATGAGATTTTTTCCCCCCAGCTTATATACTTCGGCTGCGATTCCATTTTCCCCAGGGCTTTTCCCATTACGTTGCTTTTTTATAATCTTCCATATTTCTTCCATTTCCGGCGGTTCCCACTCGTTATCTAGAGTATCTGCTCTCCCCTGCTCTTTTTCCTCCTCTAATTGCGTTGTTTGTCCATTTACCATGTCTTCAAAATACTCAGCCCATCTTTTAACTCTGCTTTCTCCTGTTACTAGCTGTCCATCTTTGTCTTCAACAAAAATAGTTCTTGGCCTGTTCCCCCCTTTAACTTTTTTTGCGGCACGATAGAAATTTTTTACCTCTTTGTTCATAAAATTTTCTTCCATCTTTTCCAGTTTCTCTTGCATGGCTAATCGTTTCTTTTGCCTGCACATCTCTTTGGCTGACTTTTTTTCTCTTGTGTATATGTTCTTGTTTTGAGGACTTGGGTCTTTCAGTACCCGTATTCTTGCCTTATTCCGCCTATCCAGCGCTTTTTCACAATCTCTGTCGAACCAGTCGTTCCTGAGGGCCCTCTTCCTATCTCCTAATACCAGATTGGATACCGAGAGAATAGTATACTCTATCTTGTCCCATTTTTCATCAATCGTATCCCCTTCTTCTAACTCTGCTAGCCGTTTTTCTAATTCGATTTCATACTTCTGTCTCTCTTCATCCTTGTCTAATTTCCTTATATTAATTTTATTTTGACTCTTTCTTGCCGGTTTATTACTTCGTGGTATCTCTTGCTTTACGTTTACTTCGACCATAAAGTGGTCCGAATTTACATCTGCCCCTCTGCGCGATCGAACGTTCGTTATGGCTCTGGCATGCTCCTTCCCAATCATAAAATGATCAATTTGATTACAAATCTCATTACTTGGCCCTATCCATGTTACCTTGTAAATATCTTTTCTCTGAAAGTGCGTGCTCATTATTTTCATTCCCTCCTCAATGGCGAATTCGGTTAACCTCCTTCCATTTTCATTGGAGTCGTGGTGCTTGCTCATACCTCCGGTTACGTGTTTGTATACTTCTTCGTTCCCAATCTTGGCATTGAGGTCGCCCATTACTATTTTAATATCAAAGTTAGGAATTGCGTTTAATGTGCTTGATATTTGCTCGTAAATCACATCTTTATCTTCCTCCTCTTTGTCGTTTGTATGTGCGTGCACATTAATTATAGATATTTTCCTATATTTGCCTTTTATTCTGATTTTACACATTCTTTCTGTTAATGGCGTAAAGTCCCCTATTGCATCCTTTAGTCTTTTGTGTATCATGAATCCTGTTCCCAGAAATACTGTTTCCCAACCACTACTAAAAAATATGTAGTCCCCCAATTCTGAAATATTATTACCTTTCATCTTTGTTTCTTGTAACGCCGCAATGTCTACATTATACTCCTTTAATACTCTTACTAAATTTTTACATGCTCCCTCTTCATTCAGTCCTCTCACATTCCATGTTATCATTTTTATGTTTTCCTTTTCTGCTTTCGTTTTCCTTCTTTTTTCTTTTTTATTTGTTCCATTATTCGCTGTCATTTTGTTCTGCATAGTCGTCTCCTTAATTGTTCCTATTTTCGTGTTTTCTAGTTTTTTGGATCATTATTTCTTGCAGTGTCTCCTTCTTCGAGTACTTCCAACTTCTCGTTCCATAATCTCATTTTTCCGTCTACTTCCAGTTTGTTATAGTAAACCCTCGTTACTCTTCCTTTCTCTTTTTCTTCTTTTGCTGTCTTTCTGATAACTGCTTGCATTTTCCTTTCCCGTAGCGTGAGATCATTTTCAATGTATATTGAGCCACTTTTCGTATTTTTAAGTTTGTTTTTATTTTTCATGATATTAATCTTATCTTCGAAATCTCCAATCTCAGCGATGATCAAAACTCCTTCATCTTTTGTCTTGATTGTAGATGTAGATTTTATTTGACACTTGACCTTTAGCTCTTTTTCTATTATTTCGCCAACGGCTTCTTTAATCTTACTTCTGTCTCCTGTCAGGCCTCTGATTATTATATTGTTTCTTCTGCCTTGCTTATCTCTGGCTTCGACTTCTTTTCGCAAAGCATAAATTTCATTTCTTAACTCCGCCCTTTCTCTATGCCATTTTTCTCCTTTGTTTTTAAGTTCCTCTTTTAACTCACTTATACCTGTATTGTTACTTTGGATCTGGTCTTTTAACTCCGAATGGTTTGTGTTCATCTGTGCTTTCGTCTCGCTCATCATTTGGGTCATATTTTCCATCATATGTTTAATGTCCTCCATTTCCTTATCTTGTGCGATATCTCCCTTTCCGGGAGATCTTCGTAATTTCCTGCTCTTTCTGAAGGCTATTTCAGATTCCTCTGATCGCCTTCTTTTTTCTGCTGAATCACTTCGGGCCCTAAACTCCTTAAACATTTGCCCTGTATGGGACGTCACTGTTACAACGCACTGCTAGTACACAGAGCGCATGCGCTCAGCCGATACACCGAGCGCGAGACCTGAAGGCCACTGCCTGACACTAGTCAATTAACCTCACTGTTCCCACTAAAATATATTTTTCAATCTTTTAAACTGTTATACACTACGTGACTTTCACTTATATCACTTTCACAACTTTGTTACTCACTACTCGAAAACTTTTGGATTGCTTTTACTCAGTAAGGCCTTGCTCTAAGGTTTAATTACTGGAGCTCTCGCAATACACGTCTTACGTTCGTGAAAAGTTCTAATTTTTGTCCCTCTTTAAAACATTTAATTTGATACCAAACACGATACGTTTCTAATTACTTTTAGAAAAGAAAAAAAAACAATTGACAATCAGTGAATTACAATTACAGTTTTTGCGGTGAAACTTATTCTACACTAAATCAAAAAATGTTTGAAATAAAAAAAAGTTTCATTTTGTTATTTGTTATCTCTTTTAATTATACTATTTTTCAATTAAGGTCTTCATATTTAAAATAATCGTGCATTTACATGATTAATTAAGATACAAATATTTCTTTAACTAAGGGATGAATTGTAAAATGTTTCAAATATATCGTCTTAATTTTTTAATTAATGATATGTTTCTAACAACTTTAGACATAAACAATTGACAATCAGTTGATTACATTTTTAATAATTCTGTTTAAAAAAAAACACTCTTCAAATCCTTTAGTTTAAACAATTGACAATCATTCGATTATAATTTTAAATTATTCTGCTCGAAATCCTTGTTGTTGTCTATGTTAGGTTTACTTACCCTAACCTAAAAAAATTATGAAAATGTCACTAATGCCACTGATTGTGACTTTTGTTGTTACGTTGCCATGGGTTTACAAGAAATTACTATTCATCTCCTTTCTTATCCCGGACGCGCTGAGTAATAATAAATAATGTGTGAAACATCTAGTAGACCATGGTTATACGTGTTATGTAGTTTGTTGACAATGTACTATACGTGAAAAGTGGCTGCCAGGATTACTCTGCTTTTCTGGACCTTTTAACAATTTTAAAAGTTATGGAACAGCTTCCCACAGGAAAGTGCTGATAACAGCACTACTACAGCCATGAACCCAGAAGAACTCTCCTATTACATTTATATTATATTTCATTTTGTCTTTGTAAACGTAGTTAGTAAGTTAGTTACAAGTTAGAATCCAGTCTGTAAACACATAATCTTGAGTTGTACTTTTTCGTTGTTTAAAAATAATTTTTTTTATAGTAAACTCTAATTCGGTTTACGTAATTTATATATATATATATATATATATATATATATATATATATATTGTAACGTTTATTACAATTTCGGGTTCGGTGAAGTTTATTATTAAATAAAACACGAGTATTGAAAAACACTAACAAAATATTTATTTAAAACGAAACTAATGTAGTACAACTATTAAGACAGATATTTATATTCAATACGTATTTATATTCACAACAAAGTATTTAGCAACGACTTGCACTGTTCACACTTCGAATACAGAATGCCTCTTCCCGGCCGAAACTCTCCTTTATATACTGGAACAAGATTTTCCAAAATATACGAGAGCCTCTCGAACACGGTAGAAGCATGACGCAGAGCGAACAGGTTCGGACTTGTCTATTGCGTCTGAGACAGCGGTGAACGTGCTGCACACTTTGACGCGTCGACTGTTCCGGACGGAACAGGATCGTACTCGCTGCCCCCTCCTTAAGGATGTTTCGTCCCGAAACTTGTCTGCGCTATGTCGATATCTGCACGTTGATCCCCGCGAGCACTGGGACGTTTGGTGGAAATAACAGTCCACAGTTCTTTTCACTACTGTTGAACCACAGGGACTATAGCTGCACACCAGGATCTCAATTCCGGTATATTGGAAAATAGTTTCCAGCATGTTTCTTACAATTCTCCAGCTCAATTCATCAAGGCCACAGCCTAGCTTTGGTACAGCTAGTTTTAGAATATCCTGATCGAGTAGCACACCACGTAGATCACAGATGTTTGGTCCCCAGGTAAAAAATGCTTCTGTTTCGGCTCGACTGTCTGTCGGCTATCTGTAACACTTTGCCGACACATGGATGTTGTTTCCGTAATTCTTCAAGTTGGCCGAACTTTTTTTTAAAACCACGGCGATTCCCTGAGACATCTGTAGATCTTGGGCCACACAATGCGCTAATGAGTATTCTGTAGGCACTTTGAATAAGTCTCCCTGATGTTCCTTGGTCACACCATTTCGTACTTTATGGCCCGTAGAATAGGAGGCCATGAACTCGTCAAAGGTGATTTCCGGATCCTTGTACATTAATTCGTCGAGCTCGAGATTCATTGGCGTTGCCACCGTTGGGTTGTATAGCCAAACCAGATCCCCGGCTTGATATCCACCATTCTCAGCCTTGACATCATATTGGTCTTTCATCCTGTCACTAGCGCTCTGGATGTTGGAGCGTACTTGCTCATGGATGTCGTTCATCTTCTTCCGAAATTCGGTGACGAAATCTTCGCCAGCTAAATTTTCACCTGGCTTGCTGCCGAACTTCAAGTCGCAGGGTAATCGTAGTTCATGACCAAAGACGATGCTAGCCGGAGTCTGTCCTGTTGTTTCATGGACGGATGATCGATAAGCTAACAGGAACATTGGTAGGTGACAATCCCAGTCTCTTTGGTGGCCAGAGACAACCTTGGAGAGGTGTCTATTGATGGTTCTGTTCATGCGTTCGACTATACCATCTGACTGTGGGTGTAGAGCAGTTGTCCTTGTTTTGCGAATGTTCAATAGCTCGCAGATCGCTTGGAACAGAGATGACTCGAAGTTTCTACCTTGGTCTGAATGAAGTTCCAATTGTACCCCGAATCGGCAGATCCACTGGTTGACAAGTTCTTCTGCTACTGTAGCAGCTTCTTGATTTGGCAACGCGTAAGCTTCAACCCACTTGCCAAAGTAGTCCATCACCACTATGATGTATTTGTTTCCCTTGTCGGATTCTGGAAATGGACCGGCCACGTCTATTGCGATTCTTTCAAACGGGCTCCCAACATTGTATTGACGCATTGGGCCTCTCCGACATCTTTGCGGCCCGTTGCTTGCGGCGCAAACTACGCACTTCTTGCACCACTCCTTTACGTCCTCTCGACAATTAACCCAGTAAAATCGCTCACGCAGCTTCTGAACTGTCCTCGTTACTCCTAAGTGTCCTCCAGCAGTTACATCATGAATCTCTTTCAGTACCTCCGGTACTCTTTTCCTAGGGATTATGATCTGCATCTTTTGCTCTGTAGCCTCAGGACCTTCCAGGATACGTTTCAGTAGTTCATTCTCTATAACAATGGAGTCCCACTGCGCCCAGTAATATCATTTATTACACAACAGTCCAAATTATTTTTTATTATTGACACATACTCTTTGTATTGTAATTCATTTATTACATTAATATTATGTGCAATAGAGAGCAGTTCATTTGCTATTACTTGTTCAGCCATAATATATTGATATTATTTATAATGACGTGTTTGTTTAACGTTCAAAATAACAATAAATTCAGGTTGTGTGTTGAATGTGTATATGTAGGAGTTTAAACTTACAGTTATTATAGACATAAAAAATTATTATTCTATTATATCTTTTTTATCAGAATTAAATGTTTTATCAAATCCTAGCCACTTTACATAATATTTATTTCCTTTCTTGCGTAGAATTTTTTCCACTAAATATAAACCAGGATATTTTGTTTTACTAATTTCAAACTCTTAAAATCCTCCAGCAATAACTTGACCTGTCTCATCTTGCAATAAATATGTAACGGGCGAGGTGGATTGAATTTTTCTAATTTGAAATATCTCCGTAGTCCAGTTTGGAGTATAATTTTTATTAAAAATCGTCTTATATTTACTAATACGTACGTAATCACCAACTTTATATTTAGAAGAATGCGTAGTTTTAATGCTATTATATACTGTGTCGAGCAATTTCTTCTCGTTTTTAAAGTTCACAACAATCGGTCTCATACCTATAGTTGAATGTTTTGTGTTATTATATTTTTCAACCAATCTATCCATAATGTTAATCCATCGATAGGATCCTTGCAAACTAAATTCTTTCCATACCATAGCCTTGAGTGTACGGTTGAATCTTTCAATTATACTCGCCTTTAAACTGCTATATGTAGAATAATGTTTAACACCATATCTCTTCATTAGGTTTTGAAAGTCCACGTTATAAAACTCTTTTCCATTATCAGTTTGCAAATTTCGAGGAATAATAGTATCACCATGAAAGAGTTTACTCATTCCTGCCGTTACATCTTTGCCCGATTTTGATTTAATTGGTATGGCCCAAGCTGTTTTCGAGAAAGCATTAATAACAGTTAGAATATATTTGTATCCTTTGTTCTCCTTAGCGTATGGTATCATTTCAACAAGATCCGCCTGATAAAGATCTCTTAATCCCTTTATAACAACATGTCTGCGTGGAAAATTGCGACGTGCAGGTTTGTGTAATTCATTCACAATATCTTTTTTACTCATTTTATTAGCTTGGTTGTTAGCATTATTTCCACATAAAGTTTTTGTGGATATTTTTTACCTTTTATTGGTGTAAAACTTAATTTGTCGTTTACAGCGACAGCGCGACCGATCAAAAAAACCGGTTTATTATTCACTTTTGTTTCAATTAACGTTCGCTCCGCACTATATCGAACTGTTTGAATTGTTGCGTTAAAAGGAAATATGTAGAACGATTTTGAATCCGCATTCTCTATGTTACATGTCGTGTCACCCTCAAAATTTAGTAATAAATTTAGCATGAGTAAACTGTGATTCGCTTTTAATATATCATCAAACTGATTTTTTAACACAAATTCCTTTTGATTAAAGAAATATTCAGCATGCTGCTTCAAATCTGCTTCTAATTTCTCCAACTTGCTTGAAACATACCCCAAATTTACGGCATCATTTGGATGTATAGGTTGATCTATGATTCCAGTGACGCGACTTCCTCTCGCATTGTATACACCATCGTGCTCTATAAGCGCTTTATTGCTTACATTGGTAAATACTTTTCTTGCTATACGGTTATGTGTGTATTTGCTAATGTGACGTCCAAACTTATCAACAACCATTCTCTTAATAATTGTATATCATTTAATTGTAGTATATTTATATAATAATTTCAGCTTGACGTAAAGCTTCCTCAATTCGAAATATTTCATCTTCATGTCCCGTATGTCCTGCGAATTTAGAGGCTAATAATAGTTTCAATCGCTTCACGAGCCTATTGGGATTATGCCAGTATACGTACTGAGTCCGTTTGTTTGTCACATTTAATTCAGACTGTAAACCCTTTCCGGCTTTATATTTTGAAAGTGATTCTAGGTTTTACATATGGCACTATATCTCTTATAATATTTTTATATTTCCAACTATTATTCATTCTAATGGCCCCCAATCTATTGAAATGTTTGCGATGAGCGTTCGTGTTTTGCACAATATCTAAATAAGTCCTTTTATTGACCTCATTAAATATTTTACTATCAGGCATTTTTTGTGTTAAAAGCTCATATAGCCCAGGAGTACCATCATACCACTCACCGCCAATGTTTATATCATTATTTTCAATTTCAACCAATTGATCGCCCATCATAAAAGTTTTTCCATCTTCTACTACTCTAATTCCATAAATATTATCAATGTCTGGACTGTCAATTGCATACATCGCCATATATTTTCCAGCTATGCTTCCTAATATTTCTTGTGAAGACACTTCTAATTCGTTTAAATCACCTTCGGTTTGAATTTGCTGCTTTACTAATAATTTTGGGGTCAATGATGGTGGTTCAGAAATAAATTCTTCTGTTGGAAATTCTTCGTTTCTGCTTTGCCGCCATGCTTGTATTGGCGTTGGTGTTCTTGCTGTTTCGCTTTGTTTTGCTGCATATGGATTACATTTTTTAATCTTTTTTATCACAGGTGTTGTAAAAATTTCTGCTTCGTCTTCTTCTTCTTGTTCTTCTTATTTTGCTTCACTTTCATATTTAGATCCCGTTTTAATGGGCAATATATTACCTTCTTTATTTATTTTCATTAATGTTTCAGATAGATTAGTCAATGGCGTAACAATTGGTTTGAATGTTTCACTTAATAAATGTTCGGTTTCATATCTTCCACGTTTAAGATTCATAAGTTTATTTTTTATTATTTCTCTTGTCTTCACTATATCTCGCAATGTGTTAGTCTGACTCGTCGTCATCCTCTTCAAGTTGAGAATAAGAGTGCTGCTATTAAATAATAGGTATAACTATTTATATACTTTTTAAAAATTTATCGAAGCCTTTTCTGTAGCGTCCATTATGAAAATCATTATCCCTGTTAATAACAACGAATCCATATTTTGTATTCCAACACTCTGTGCATAACGCTCTAAAATCAGTAAATGTCATGTCTGTATTTACGTGATCATTATATACGTGATGCAAATTTAAATCGTCTTGTTTAAAAAGAATCAAGAAATTGGCATTGTCACGTATAAGATGTTTCGTTACACGGGTATATGTTTGAATAAGGCAAAATGCATCAATTTCTTTATGTCTGCCCATACTAAAATAATCTCGCATACAGTCTTGAGGATCGCACACAATATCGTCGAATATAAAAATTGAATTAGGTTTTGCACTAGTCGGTGGAATAATATTCGTATTATCAGAGTATTGAAAGTAACCTATATCCTGAATTGGCATTAAAATTTCTTGTAATAACCGATATTTATCTTGATACAACGATTTTGAATATACATAAACATTTTCAAATCTTAACCCATTTTGATTTGTAAGTAAAGTTATCATTAAATTGGTTTTTCCACAATTTGATGGACCGCAAATAATACAACGCATATTATTGGGAAAGAGTTCGCCATGTTTACTAAAACTTTTTTGCTTGTGGTCAAAATTATTCACTTCTAAGATGCACTTCTGTGTTTCAAACTTCATCTCACAAATATTTATGTGATGAATAAATAATGTGCACGTCTATTTATGGTTTCAGTGTTGCTTGAACTACTTGAACTATCATTAAAGCATTATATAGTATGGAGCAGCAGCAGCAGCAGCAGCAGCAGCAACAACAGCGAAAGCAACGAAGAGAAAAAGTTAAAAAAAGTAGAATACTTCGAGCGGCTATAAGAAATGCCAGAGAGGCTGCATTAAAACAAGCATCGTATGCAGATAAAAATAATATTATAAGTGCTGCTTTGAAAGCTGCCCAACAAACTGTTAAAGAACGTCGTAATGGCGGCGACAATTATTCTCTTACATCTCCGAGAGTGATACCTATTCCTAAAACTGGAGGATTTTTACCCTTTCTTATTCCATTATTTGCTGGATTATCAGCTGTTGGAGGTTTAGCCGGAGGTGCTGCAGGAATAGCGAAAGCTGTTAATGATGCGTCAAGCGCAAAACAACAGTTGCTTGAAGCTCAAAGACATAATAAATCAATGGAAGCAATCGCACTTGGAAAGCGTGGCGAAGGATTATACTTAAAACCATATCGGAAAGGATTAGGGTTATTTCTTAAACCGCCGCCGCAATCAAAAAACTTCCGTTGAGAGCGTTAACTGATATAGATCTGAAAAAGTTTGTAAACAATGTGCCATACTTTCGCGGGATCTATATGCGTAACGCTCTTCCAAAATCAGGACCGCTCATTAATGAATCAGCTATTGTAAATCTCGATGATAAAAATGGACCCGGTACACACTGGGTATGTTACAAAAAACGCGGTAAATTGGTTCATTATTTTGACGGCTTTGGAAACCTGAAACCGCCAAACGAGTTACTTAATTATTTTGGCGATAAAGTCAAGGTTAAATACAACTATCACAGACATCAAAAATTTAATTCATATGAATGCGGTCATCTGTGCGTAAAATTCGTAACAAATACTACAACGTAAATGGTAGTTCAGTCATAATGTCGTTAACCTTCACATTAACAGGTTCAGAATCGGTGTTAAATGCAGATTATTCACCACCATTAGATGTTACAAATGGTGATTGGGTTATTGGTTTGGTTGATTTTCAGTGTTACAATTCTATTCCAAATATAGTAGAGGGTAAAAATAAACTATATTATTACAATAAGAATAAACTTGAACATATTAGCATTCCTGAGGGATCATACGAAATTGATGATTTATGTGATTATATACGTTCGCTGACGCATGATCCAAATTACCACGGACCTCATCGGAATGGAAAGGTGAACTTTGAGTTTCTATTACGTCCGAATACCAAAACTTTAAAATGTGAAATTTTATGTTCGCAAAAAATCGATTTTACACATGATGATAGTATTGGTTCATTATTGGGATTTACTAAACGAACTCTTGAACCTAACATATTACATGAATCCGATTTACCTGTAAACATTTTAAAAGTAAATAGCATACAAATTGAGTGTAACATTTCTTCAGGTTCATATCAAAACAATTCTCTTGTACATATATTGCACGTTTTTTTCCCAACAGCCCCGCCCGGCTATAAAATAATTGAAGTACCGACGAATGTCATTTACTTACCTGTGAGCGTTGGCCTAATCAACAACATAACAGTGAAAATTGTCGATGAACAGAGTGATATTATAAATTTTCGCGGGGAAACTATTATAGTTAGGCTCCACTTAAAAAGAATCAATGGGGATTAATTTTAGTAATAAAAGAATAGCAACTACTAAATTCCACATCACTAAGCAAGAGATTAACAACAAAAAATATCAAATTTTTTCAATCGCAAGGCTATAATTTAAAAGTAAAATGAGTGAATCAATTTTGAACATTGATGATGAAG
Organism: Pterostichus niger; assembly: GCA_947425015.1. Taxonomy (NCBI): domain Eukaryota; kingdom Metazoa; phylum Arthropoda; class Insecta; order Coleoptera; family Carabidae; genus Pterostichus; species Pterostichus niger. Next base: position 16,404,455 of record OX380350.1, read on the forward strand.
TATTATTTGACGAATCAATAATTGCCAAGGAAATACATACACATCAACCTTACATATCGTCTACGTTCAACAACAACGATGAAATTCGAATTCCAATACAGAAACAGGATATCCTCACGGAACCCAGTGACAGTGACATCGTGATCGAGGGTAAATTGTTAAAAAAGGATGGAACAAAACCACCAGCTACATCAAAATTTACAACAAACGGTATACTACATTTATTTGACGAAATACGTTATGAATTAAACGGCATTAAAATTGATAAATGTAAAAATGTCGGCATTACAACCACAATGAAAGGTTATGTTTCATTAAATGCAGCACAAAGTGGAAAGCTTGAGAATGCTGGGTGGAATCCCCAGTTTGTGACTGATGATGAAGGAAGATTTAATGTGGTAATACCTTTAAATATGATTCTTGGCTTTGCAGAACTTTATGGGAGAGTTCTGTTGAATATTAAACATGAACTTGTTCTCATAAGGTCAAAAGTCGATTCCAACTCATATGTTAGCGGTGAGGAACTTAAAATAAATATTTCAAAAATCTCTTGGCGTATGCCGTATATTTTTGTTTCTGATAAGGAAAAACTTCGATTCCTTAAACGACAAGAAAAAATAAGCCTGTTCTCATGGCGTTCCGTTCATGGGAGCTTTGTGAATATCCAGTTCTACCAATAGCACAAAAACAAACGTGGAGTAATAAAACATCGTCACAGATGGAGAAACCGCGATTTATAATTTTAGCCTTCCAGACTAACCGTAAAAACCAACATGGGAAAAATGCAAGTGAATTTGACCATTGTGATATCTCTAATGTTAAACTCTTCTTGAATTCACAAAGTTATCCTTATGAAAATTTAAATTTAAATATTAAAAACAATAATTTCGCAATGCTCTACGAAATGTATGCCAAGTTTAAAAAAGTATATTACAAAGAAGATAAACTAGAACCACTCTTAAATAAAAATGATTTTAAAACAAAAGCTCCACTCGTATTTTTGGACTGCTCAAACCAAATAGAAACACTTCGAAATGCTCCTGTAGATGTGCGTCTAGATTTTGAATCAAATGAAAACTTTCCTGCAAACACTACTGCTTATTGCCTCCTTATTCACGATCGCATTGTTGGAACTCATTGTTGATATACAGGGTTTCAATGGTAACGATAGTGAATTAATTCCAAAGGAAATAGCCATAACATCAAAAAATGGTGATAAAATACAACATTATATGCTGAAACCTCCGTTTCCTTGGAAGCGTTTAAACAAGGCACGCAAGAAAGAAGCGCAGTGGTTATTAAATCATTATCACGGATTATATTGGAATTCTGGCAGTAGTGAGTTTAAAGAAACGGTTGCTAGTGTGAAACGTATTTTGGCTTCAGCGTCGCAAATTTACGTGAAAGGAGTAAAAAAGAAGAAATATTTAGAGAATCAATTAAGATTGAGTGTGCCTGTAATTGATTTAATGCAGTATCCATCGTTGAAAAACGCAAATTTAATACATTTTTCCTGCTTTGACCATTCTGCACCGTTTCTGTGTGCACTAAGAAACGTGTGTGTTATTAGAAACTGGTTGAGTATTCTCTTTTCAAACAATGAATAACTCTGTACAAGCTATAAAATAAATAAAGAAAAATAGGATATAATTAATCTGTTTTTTTATTGTTCATATCATTATACATTTTCTTTCCTTATATATAAACAACAACTTCTTAAATGCTAAAACATTCATATTCATATCCTTATCCAACACAAATTCAATACATTTATAGTCATCAATATTTGGATTTAATGTGGCATAATCATGAGCTAAAGATAGAATTTTTTCATAATATTTTTTAAAATTTAAATTTTTCAGCATATGCAGTTTGTGAATAAATACATCGAATATGTTAAACATTGTTTGTGCAGATAAAGCGTCCATAACAAATGTATACTCATTATGATACCAGGAGAGAGTTAATAATTTTTTCCCATTTACATTATTCAGCACTATACCAATATCATACGGTAAATTTTGATACATCTTTTCTGAACCATTTTGTAGATAATTTAAAATTACATCTTTATACGTCAAAAATTCTTCCAACTGCAACATATCAAACTGAATGCCAGCGTTGTCTGGTTTACTACTGGTCAATTTCATTACAGGTGTAAAGTTTCTAATTACACTTAAACCAACAGAAATCCACTTAGTATTTTTTTTATTTAAACTGTAATTAGTGGATAATAAAAGAAAATCTCCTTTATACGCTGATTCTGTGCGTTTATCAATAAAATCAAATTTAAAATCTTGTTCAGTGAACGCACCAATGTCGAGTGTAGCTGGCACCAGGTCTGTGGGCACTTCAACAACAACATTGTTTCGTAAGTTGTGTTTTCGTGACATGTTCATCTAAAACAAATAAATAAAAATAATAAATATATAACTACATATAAAATATATACACGCATACTTACAGAGTGGTATCAGTATCTATATAGCTATGTTGGGCGTCGTCGGCGAACGTGGTATACCACACACAGAAAACAGTTCAATACTATGTTCACATTTTAATCTTCATCGTGTATTTATTCATTTTCATGACGCATTGTAATTGGTTAAAATAACGTTAATTCTTATTGGTTAATAATAAACAATTTCTTCCAATAAAATATGGTATATTTCGTAACGTTAAACAAAACAACTTTCAAAAGTAATTAACAAAACCAGTATCTGACGCATTACCTGATGCACATTGCGACCTTGACCCCCATACATGCATAACTTGATTAAAAAACAGCCAAGGTCACAAATGGCTTCTGCAGGAACGGTGAAAACACTCTACTCAAGTGCTTTTAACCATGCCACAAATAATACTATTTGTTGCAGCTGTGCTGCTACTAGTAATTCTACCAACATCATCAATCAAACTCACTGGATGTAAAGAAAACAAAGAAAAGAAGCAATATTTAACACGGGATAGTTTTGTTAGATATGATCTCAAAAATATAACACATATTACTTTCGACGAATGTGGAATTGAAACAGTATCTAAAGATGCATTCGATGGTATGATTAATTTGGAATACTTGAAACTTACTAACAATTTATTTGATAGTTTGAACCCGGATACATTTAACAGTAACACCAACTTGAAAGAGCTTAACATTGCTGGGAATAAAATAACAGAACTACATGAAAATACATTAGATAATTTAGTTAATTTAGAAATATTTAATGTTGGACGAAATAAATTAAAAATTCTACCATATAAATTATTCTGGTCTACTAAACATCTGAAAAATATTTTTCTATGAACTAATCAAATAACAACTATACATGCAGAAACATTCAAGTACAGTCAAAACCTTGTTAATCTAGACATACGTGATAATAAGATATCTAACTTACCAACTGATCTATTTAGAAATTTAAACAAATTAGAAAATTTCAACGTTGGAAGTAATCTCTTAAAAAATATGGATGAAATATATTTACCAATCACGTTAAAATATCTAGATATCACCAGAAATAATATCGCAAAATTCTCGGAAAATTTATTTGAAAATTTGACTCAATTGTTCCATCTTCGTGCACCTCTAAATCAGCTGGAAACCATACCTAAGAATCTATTGGCCAACCTGCATGTCTTAGATACTTTAGATCTTAGTTACAATCAGATTTCATCCTTGGACCCTTCTACATTTGACAACAATGCAAAACTTATTGAAATGAATTTACGAAATAATAAGTTAACAGAATTGCAAGCTGGGTTGTTTACGGTAAGTTTCTTATAATACGAAAATAACAAATATTATTCAAAATTCATTTTATATTTTAAATAAAAACATTATGAAGTGAATAATTAATCAGGTAATTTGCATTATTACATAGAATCTAATAATTGATTATACAAAGTGTTTCAAAAGTATTGAAAAAAATATAAGAGTATACATTAGTTGATGTACTGATCAGAAAGCAAAATAGTTATTTGTATATTAAGAGCGTAAAGTGATTCTTTGTTACTCGAGCACGGTAATTGCAGCGCTAGCCGAAGACACTTTACGCTTCTGATACACATAATTTTTGACGATTACATCTTAAAATTATTAAAAACGGATACGTACTGAAAATAAATTCGTTCTGTCAACTGTCAATATGACAAGTTTCTGTTTTGTTTGTATCTCTGGTAACTATTGAAATAAGCGCGAACTTAATATCTTATTCGCGATTTGCCATTGGAAATGCGCGCATTTAACATCTTTTTTAGTGCGTTCGAATGACTAAAACTAACATTCTCACGCGCACTTCATATAAAAATAACTATTTTTCGTTGTCAATAAACATTTTGAATTGTCGTCTCCTTAGAAACGATATATTGATTTTATTTAAATTATGTGATTCAAAAACTGCATAATATGTAATTTTTTTTTGAATAGCACAATTAAAAATAGTTATTTATGTATTAAGAGCGTAAAGCGATTCTTTATGACTCGAGCATGGTAATTGTGTAAGAGGAACAAAGATATTTTACGCTCGTGATACACACATATTTTTTTCTACGATTGTATCTTAAAATTATTTAAAAACGTATACGTATTGAAAATAAATTCATTCTGTTAACTGTCAATATGACAAGTTTCTGTTTTGTTTGTATCCCTGGTAACTATTGAAATAAACACGCATTTAATATCTTTTTTGCGCGTTGCCATTGGAAACGCGCGCATTTAACGTCTTTTTCGCGCGTTGCCATTGGAGACGCGCAAAAAAGATATTTTTCGATTGTTCCACAGAAAACGTCAACTTTACGATCACAAATGAGAGCGTAATTGTCAACTTTTCATAGCAATAGTAGAAAAAATATATATTGTATCCATCTTGTACAGAAAGAGTGTTTTCAGCACTCGCATGATTGCAGACCTCGGCGTTGCCTCGGGCTGCAATTATCCATGCTTGTACTGAAAATATGCACTTTCGGTACTTGATACATAAATAACTATTATATTATAATTTATAAATATCTCCTACTTTTTAGTAATTTATATATTAGTTTTATCTTCTGTTATTTAATATATTTCAATATTTTGGTTTAATTTGTAAAAGCATTGAACCTAGATAAGAATCAGAATAATTAGTATTTGTAATTAAAACATGTAAATTGTGTCATTTGTTAGACAATTGTCAGAATTTCCCAGAAGTCTGTGCGTGGTATTCAATTTCGGGAACCAATCAGACGTACAGTTGACTGCCACATAGGTTCAATACAACCATTAAAATTAACTATTTGTATCATATGTTTTTATGGCGTAAGCCAATCGCGGTAGACGTCTTATTCGTCATTTGTATTTTATGAATATCCTATATGAATTTCTATTTCTTGTTCAGAACCTGAAGAAACTGAATTACCCGCTTCTGGGTTCCAACCTCATTCACCGCATAGACGAAGCAGCGTTCCCAACTTCATCAGAACTTCACTCAATCGAGATTTCTGACAACAAGTTACAAACATTGTCGCCAAGTGTGTTCCAACATTTATCTTCACTGCGACATCTGACGGTGCGCGGGAACCCCTGGGTGTGCGATTGCGCCCTGGCAGACCTGATCGAACTAGTTAACAGGAAGTACAACAAAGTGTTCTACAAGCCGACGTGTGCAACACCTGTGAGTCTAGTGGGAGTAGAGTGGGAGAGGCTCAGCAAGAAAGAGCTTTGTTCTGAGAAATAAGTATATAGTAAGCTTATTCATATATTCAATGCTGACTTAAGGGATTTTGCTGCCTGGGGCTGACTTTTGACAATTTTAGTAAAAGGTTCACTAAGAATAAAATAAAAAGGTGGATAAAAATAGTTATATGTTCCGCGTGATGGCCGCACGGGATGAGGGCGTGATTCACGACCGTAAGGTCGTGGGTTCGAGTCCCGCCCGTGACGGCCAAACAAAGGACATATCGGCATATGATCTAGTAGTTGGTCCGATATAATATATATATATATATATAATCAGTTTAAATCTCTTAAGTACCCTTATGGGTGTCGAGATTGTTTATTCCTTGTCGTTATTCTATATTGTTTATTAAGTCTTTCCATTTTTTCCTGTCCGGTGCTATTCTTCTTGCGTCTTGGTAGCTGATATTGTTCCTATTTAGTATTTCTTGTATGTTATTTTCCCATGTCTTCAGTGGTCTTCCTCTACTCTTCTTTTTTTGTTGTCCTTGCCTTCATAAATATATATATATATAATAAATATAATTTATATATATGTATATATACATATATATATATATATATATATATATATATATATATATATATATATATATATATATAAACTGCATTCATAGAGTATATGTTTGTTGTTCAATTGTTTCTTATGTCCGAGTTAAAAGCAAAAGAAAATACACGCTTTAAAGCAATTATCAGAGTGCCATGAGAAATAAAACAATAATTTGTTTGTTGTGTCTGACATTATTTGACATATTGGACCAGAATTGGAAGCTTGCTCTAATTTGTTTATTTATTTATTTATTCGAGTATTAATTATTAATAATAAAATTAATTATAACAACTATTATTTTCTACATAATCTAGACAAATAAATACCTATTATTAAGTTATCTAATTTGTTTTATTTCTCATGGAACTCTGATAATTGCATAAAGCGTGTATTTTCTTTTGCTTCTAACTCGGATCTAAGAAACAATTGAACGACAAACTTATACTATATGAATGCAGTTTTTAATTTTGAACATTTTTCTTCAGTATACTTTTGTTCTACAATTAATTGGTAAGAGATATCTCTTAATCAAAATATTAAGATTGAATTTCCTATGTTTGGAAAAAAAGTAGACACGCTATATATTTTTATTTATATATACCGGGTGTTTACTTTTTTTTTGTTATATAGGAAATTCAATGGTAAAATTTTCATTTCACCATAAATTTTTCCCTATTAATTTTAAAGCAAAAGTTTAAACACAAACTGCGTACAACGAGCGCTTATTTATTGATATACGACAATCTTGTCACGAGATACAGGTTGTAACACACAAACACAAAATAACAACATAAACAGTTAAGAAGCTAAACGATATATCAACAAACGAGTCTCGACCGGTCGGTCGTTGTCATCGTACTGACCTGCGCTTTCACCCACGCGGCTACGGCCGGATGCCCGCTACCCCTAGCGGCCGGAAAGCCACTAGCGCCCTCTTCAAGGGTTGCGCGGGTGTTTGAAGTCTTACAGTCTCCCCCTCTGGGTCGAAGATCGCGTCCTCGCCTTTGACCCAGGACTAGACTTTTGGGAAGTTCTTCGAGGTCGTCCCCTGCGCCGGAGGGGTATCACCGGAGCTGCCACTTCGTCGCTAGACGCGCGGAACGGCGTCAGGGCCGAAACGTGGTAGCGTCCGACTGGAACGCCAGGATTTTTCGGCAGCGCGACCTCGTAGATGCTACCTCCTCCGCCAAGGATACAGTAAGGCCCGTCCTTCTTCGGGAAGAACTTAGATGTCACTCCCTTAGATGCGTTGCTCAGCGCATGGGTTGTCACCAGCACCAGGTCCCCCTGCTCGTAACTGGGCGCCGGGCGACGCTTCTTGTCAGCTTGAATCTTCTGCCGATCCTGCCGTAAAACCTCCTGCTTCTGCGACGACATCCTATACGGCGGAGCGGAGACAGCGGCGTGATCGCCGGTGTCAATGCGATATTCCGCATACGGCGTCGGCCCTCCCCCTGCTTTGAAAATGTCGCCGTTTTCCTGGAGGAACGCGCTCAGTCGGTGTCTCGTGTCGCCTGACAGCGAAGTTCCTTCTTCTGGACGCAGGTACTCGGTCTCCGACTCGTCCTCCGTCTGTAGTCGGTACGACTCGCAGGGTTGATCGTCGAAAAACCATATCCGGCGCGCCGTGTTGAGGACGATGCCTGCGTCGCCGAGGAAGTCGATGCCGAGGAGCGTTCGGTTATCACGTGCTTCCGGAAGCACGACGAATGTTGTTTGTATTGCGCGACCTTTCAGCAGCACCTCGACGGTCGTTGACAAGACCTCAGTCGGCCTTCTCTTCCCATCTGCGAGCGTCATCGTGAGTGCTGAGGTGCGGAAGTGCTGTCCCTTTTCGAGTAAGACCTTGTACAGCGAATGGCTCGCCACACTCTGTTGCGCTGCAGTGTCGGCAATCCCTGTACCGACGACGCCGAGGACTTCGATGTCGAATACTGGGCGCGCGCGCGGTTTCACCATTGAATCTTTAGTGTGCAAGGAACAAAACGTGACCGCGTCGGCGGCGATTGCCCCTTGCGTCTTGTCCTTACATGTGGGGCATCTTGCACGGATGACACCTGGAGCACCGCACCCGTAACACGCGATGGGCGGGCGTCTGTCGAAGGCTGTTCCGGCTTGGGCCGGAGTCGTGTTCACGGCGTCTAATTTCTTTGCGGCAAACTTGCGGCACTCCTTCTTGCTGTGCCCAAAGGCTCCGCAGAATTGACAGCGTGGCCTGTCACTGCGCTTGTCAGCGGCACTCGTTGGCGTTTGCGACCCGGGTACTGCTGCCGCGGCGGGAACGTGTGTTTCTTCGCGGAAGCACTCTTCAGCTGTTCGCGCGAGCTGCAAGAGGTCATCGAAGGTCTTGACTTCATCACGTCTTACCCGTTTCCTCACGTTGCGGTGTAAAAGTCCGTACACCATGTCGAGTTGTACTGACTCCGCGAGTTGTGGTTCTGGAAGCTGTGACAACAACGACCGGCACTTACACACAAAAATGTCTGTTTTCGTGTTCCCCCCCCCCCCTCTGTTCTTCCGAGAACAGTTCACGGAACACTTTATATGCAGGTTTTCGCGCGCCGAATGCCTGCTTCAGATCGCGCATCGCGTCACTGAAAGAGTTGGTTGACGCTTTTACGCCCGACCACCACTCCGCAGCTAAACCCGTAAGGAGCATCGGTAGCCCCTTTAACGCGTTCTCATTTGAAATGTCTGTGCACTCCTGGTACACTTTTATTGCGTCGATAAATGTGTCCACGTTCTCACCTTCGACGCCACTGAACCGAGACGAACATCGCGCGAAATTCCCGGTTTGATTGACGGACGTAACCGACGTCGGGTTCGCGGCGCGTAACGCGTTCATCTGTTCTGCGAACGAGCTTTGCAGTCCCTGGATAAGGTTCTGGAGCTGTTCGGTGGTCATCTGTATTAGGGCCGCCATGTTGTTATCCACCGTGCTAAAACGCGGGCTTCGGCGCAAAGGAAGCGGTTGTGCGACAAGTTCCTTCTTGTCCAGCGTGGTGGCGTTGTCGGCGTTTCCTGGGAAACGAGATGGCGGTGTGTATCGCACTCAAGATGGCGGTGAAGACCGGTTTGGCGCGTTCTAGCAACCAAAATGGCGATGATCGCGTGGTTTTGTGTGACGCGAAAACACTTTTCGCGATGGGAAAATATACCCGCACAATAACGCGCTACACTCACTGTTCGAATTATTGTTCACTCGCGTACTTCGGCGCCACTGTTGGGCAGCCACTTTGTAACACACATACACAAAATAACAACATAAACAGTTAAGAAGCTAAACGATATATCAACAAACGAGTCTCGACCGGTCGGTCGTTGCCATCGTACTGACCTGCGCTTTCACCCACGCGGCTACGGCCGGATGCCCGCTACCCCTAGCGGCCGGAAAGCCACTAGCGCCCTCTTCAAGGGTTGCGCGGGTGTTTGAAGTCTTACAAGGTAAATTAAAATTTCCATCCTTAAGCTGTTTACAGAGTGCAAGAAAAATAAAACAAATAATAGTATTGTTTAGTATTCTATGAGTTTGACAGTTTGTGTTCTTTTAATTGTTACTTTGGTTTCATTAAGATTAAAATAATGGAAAGATTTACTGCAAATGAAAAATTTTAGTGTGTAATATGGTTTTTTGGTGCAAATTCGATCGAGAGAGGGATTTATTCAGCATTTTTTTTAAAACCGTCCTATTTCTTGCACTATGGCCATTCACAGAATAATTCAACAATTTAATTAAACTGGCTCTGTGATAAAACTTTGCAAGGATTGTAGGAATATCAATTAAGGACATCAGGAGCAAAATTTGAATGAGAATAAAATAATTGAAAACGAACTGAATATCCTTTTATGTGCAACTGAAAATCCAAATGTTAGTGTGCTTCAAATAACTGCTGAATTAATTTTTATATCCTTCGACAGTACATAAAGTATTAAAAAAGGGAAAATATTACTCTTACAAATACGCAACCCACCAAGAAATTTTTGAAGCTGATAAAATTACAAGAAGTGTGTTTTCTGAAATTTTTATGGAAAATGTAATTTAGACAGAAATTTTTTGAAATTCATTTATTTTACTGATGAATCTACATTCACTTTACAAGGAGAACCAAATAAACAAAATTATCGGTATTGGAGCCAAGCAAATCCTCATTTAATTTTAACAATACATACCTAATATCCAGAGAAAGTTAACGTCTGGGCTGGAATTTTTGGAAGATTTATAATCGGACCATTTTTCATTGAAAACTATTTAAATAGTGACAAATACTTGGATATGCTGCAAAATGACATTGGTCCGCAATTAGAGGAATATTCTGTCCAAGATAATGTTGTATGGTATCAACAAGATGGATGTCCGGCACATTGTAGTAGGAATGTTAAATCATATTTAAATGAATGTTTGGATTGGTAGAGGAGGTCCAATTAATTGGCCAGTTAGATCACCCGATCTAGTCCGGTATGATTTCTCTTATGGCCGTACTTGAAGGAGAAAATTTATAAACGCAATATTGTCAATATTAATGATTTAAAAAATGCAATTGTTGAAGAGTGCAACAATATTACTCAAACACAATTAAGCTCTGTACGCAAGAAATTTTGTAATAAACTAGGGTATTGCTTGGCTGTTAATGGCGATTTGTTTGAACTTTGAACATTTAATTTAAATAACATTGTCTCACTTTTTGTATTTATGAATTTCTCTGTAATATTGTCTTAATACTTAATAATTAACTAAATAAGATATCGATGAGATCATGAATTTGAATTTTCTTTATTTGTATAAAAGTTAATTATTTTAAGCTACACTTCACAATTAATTTTTATTTGGGTTTCCCTAATTTTTCATTCCGAATTCATTTTCATTTGTAGTAAATCTTTCCATTATTTTAATCTTAATGAAATCAAAGTAACAATTAAAAGAACACAAACTGTCAAACTCAAAGAATACTAAACAATACTATTATTTGTTAAATAAAAAGTATCAAAATTCATGAAACTGAGCCAAGAGTTTTTTTAATATTTTTTATTAAACCTAGTTTCACCAAGTGTTGGATAACAATTAATTTTGTCTTTGTTGTTACTATTATTTTTTTAATTTTTCATGGCACTCTGTAAACAGCTTAAAGATGGAAATTTAAATTTACCTGTATCTCGTGACAAGATCGTCGTATATCAATAAATAGGGCTCGTTGGACGCAGTTATTAATTCTGAACAACTTTTGTATTTAAACTTTTGCTCTAAAATTAATAGGGAGATATTTATGGCGTAATGAAAATTTTATCATTGAATTTCCTATATAACAAAAAAAAAAGTAGACACCCGGATATATATATATGTAATATATTAATAATTAATTATAAATATAAGATAAGCTTTTAACGTCTTTATTATTTTCACCAAAAACATGTAACCAACTAAAAAATAAATAACTACCGTAACATAGAAATATAACAACTTAACAATTGTAGTTAATTATCAAAAACAAGTCACAAAAAATAAACATTTCATTTGTAAATGTAAATAATCAAGTCACCACACTACTCCCCCCAAAACGGGACAGCATGGAAAAACAAAAAATGAAATATTTACTTAGTACAAAAATATTAATATACAAACAATAGAAATTTTAAGGTTACAGTTGTAACTCAGGTGACGCTGTCAAATGTAATAAAATTCCAAATTTTGGTTAATTTTGTCAAAATTAAGTACTGTCTATGTATGCTGGTTTAAGTCTGTCAATGCTGACTGATTCTATTTTTCCATTGATCAGTATTTTGAAAAATTTGTTATATCTGTCTATAACTTTAACTGGACCATCAAAAGCTTGTTTCAGAATCGGTCCAATTGCATCATTTCTGACGAAGACATGAGTAGTAAGAAATAAATTTGGAGGAATGTAAGTTGGTACAGATGTAGATGTTTGAGAAGAAAAAGGTTCCAGTTTATTAATTGCAGTTTTGAGAGTCGTCAAAAATTGAGCAGTGTCAAAATCGTGTGCTAAAAATGATGGTTTTGTAGGTATGAATTCTCCTGGCAATCTTAACTTTTAACCATAAACTAACTCTGCAGAACTACAGTAATTGTTTTTTATTGTAGATCTGATACCCAGTAGTACAAATGGAAGGAAATCCATCCAATGGGAAAAATTTAGATAAGTTTTTAAAGAATCTTTTAAGTGATGATGAAATCTTTCTATAATGCCATTCGATTGAGGGTGATAGGCTGTAGTCAAATTGTGTTGTGATATGTCAACTGGAAATTGTAGGCCATACATACCAACAGCTTTTCAAAACACTTTTTTCAATCATTTTCATTCTCTTTCTCATCCAGGGATAAACGGTACAATAAAATTAATTTCATCCAGGTTTGTTTGGAAAGATATAACCAAAAATATTACAATGTGGACTAGGAACTGTTTAAATTGCCAAAAAGCAAAAGTAACCAAACACACTAAATCTGCAATTTCAAAATTTTGTATTTCTTCTTCACGTTTTGCTTCGGTACATATCGATATAGTAAAGTTACCGATTTCAGAAGGTTGCTCCTACGTCCTAACTTGCATCGATCGCTTTACAAGATGGCCGGAAGTTATACCCTTAAAAGATTGTTCAGCTAGGACTGTTGCGAAAGTTTTTGTTTCGGGATGGATTTCGCGTTTCGGTGTCCCTAAAACTATCACCACTGATAGAGGGCAACAATTTAATGCAGCGTTGTTTACCAATTTATTATTGTTACTTGGATCACATCACATAAAGACTACAGCCTATCACCCTCAATCAAATGGCATTATAGTGTATTCATAGAGACCGAAAGGTGTGGTGATTGCGGTTTTTTTTAATAGATTCCTCGTCCATCGGAATTTGATTATAAGCTTTTACAACGTCTAATTTTGAAAAAATGTTTGCATTTTGCAGGTTTGAAGTGAAATCTTGTAAGTGGGGTAATGGATATCTATCGGGTGTAGTCTGAGAGTTAAGAGTACGGTAGTCGCCACACGGACGCCATTCACACGTTTTCTTCTGAACCAAATGCAGAGGTGAAGCCCAAGCACTTGAAGATGGACGAATTAATCCAATTTCAAGCATACGATTGAACTCTTTTTTGGCAATTAAGAGCTTGTCTGGAGCCAAACGACGTGGCTTCGCAAAAGTAGGATTGCCAACCGTAACTATTTGATGTTTGACTGCATGTTTAATGTCACGTTTAAAATCTAAATTTTTTGTTAAATTAGGGCAGTTTAATAGTACGTGTTCGAAAGTGTTTGTTGGATTATGGATGTTGTTAATATTTTTTGTATGACTAGATTCTATAACACATTTTGATGACAGATCTATTAAAAGTTTGTAATGAGTTAAGAAATCAGCTACAAGGATTAAATATTGGACATCAGCAATGATAAACTTCCAGGTAAAACTTTTTGACAAGCCTAAATCTAATGTCATTGTTTTATAACCGTAGGTTTTGATATTAGTATTATTTGCGGCTTGCAGGTAATGTAGGTTTAATTAATTTTTGGAATTTTTATTAACTTTGACAACGCTCACCTGTGCACCGCTGTCAACCAAAAAACGCTGACTGGTATGTCTGTCAGTTAAAAAAAATAACTTAGTAGACGTTGTATAATTACTATTACTGGAAACAAAAGGTATATAATTAGATTTTTTATAAAATGATTTTTCTGAGTTTGATAGCACCTCAGGTTTTGTCAATGAGGGTGGACCCGAACATGGTGAAACACACTTTTTGGCTTTCTTCCCAAACGTTGAGCGATACCAGCAGAGAGTTGAAGATGAAGATGAATTTGAATTGGATGTTGTGGTAGCATTATTTAGAGTTGATAATTCCAGTTTCAGGTCCTTAATTTCTTGAGATAATTTTTTTAAGGTTGATGACTCGTCAGAAATTGCAGAAAGAGATGGATTGGCAATAGTGAGAAGTTTGTCGGCAATTATAGCCTTGTCGTCTAATGAACTGCTAGGCATTGATGTTAATATCAGTTGTATGTTGATTGGTAGTTTTTGTACAAACAATTCTTCCAAAATACTTTCATCCAAAAGCTTAGATCCTAAAAGTTAACGCAAATATCTCAACATCTGAGTAGGTTTCTTGTCTTCTAATGAAGAAAAATTAAATAATTGTTGCAGTTTTTCTTTTTCAGATTGCCCCGTTCTCTGAATTAAGGCATTTTTCAAAGTAGTATAAGGTAGATCCGCTGGAGGTGCCAATATAATGTCTCTAACTTCATTTGCGAACTGTGGTGTTAAATTTTTTACGATTTTGCTAAATTTCGAAAGTTCAGATGATATTCTCCGTTGAGCAAAAATTGTCTCTACTTGCGCAAACCACAACTCTGGATCAGCAGGCCAATAGTCTGGTAACTTGAAGGGTCCAGTTAAAGTTGACACATCCATCGTGGAATTGTCCAGTGCAATCGGAGGAAAAACTTGATTCGTTTCAGGCATAACTGCGTACGAGGTAAACGTGTAATGAGGGGTCACCAATGTAATATATTAATTATTAATTAGAAATATAAAATAAGCTTTTAACGTCTTTATTATTTTCACCAAAAACATGTAACCAACCAACAAATAAAATAACTACCGTAACATAGAAATATAACAACTTAACAATTGTAGTTAATTATAATTAGAAAAAATACAGGGGTTGTTTTAATAAACAAGGCGTGTTTTTTAAAAGGCAAGAAGGAACTTTATTTTATAAATATGAAAAGAAACATCTGTCATAATAATACAACAATCATAATAATTGAACTGTCTTGCCAACATAACTCAACTGTCAATACTCCCTCTGAGTTCTGAATGGCACATTGGGGACACATAGCTTCTCCAACAATTCGTTGAACTTGGGGCCTGGCAATCCTTTCGTCAGGACGTCTGCTGGTTGATGGCTTCCGTCGATGTGCAGTACCTCCACGTCTCCTGCGAGAACCCTCTCGCGGACGTAGTGGTACCGAACGTCTATGTGTTTACTCTTGAAGTGAAACTCTGGATTCTTGGCGAGTCGCACATCCGCCATGTTGTCAACAAACAACCTTGGCTGAGCAACCTGCGTCGTCAGATCATCCAGAAGTCGCGAGAGTCACACTATTTGCTTTGCTGCCTCGCTGGCTGCGATGTACTCTGCCTCCATTGTAGACACTGCGGTGCATTTCTGCAACCGGCTGCTCCACGTGATGACTGATCCCGCATAGGTGTACATGACACCACTTCGAGATCGGCGTGTTGAGTCTGCCGCGTAGTCTGCATCGCTGAATCCTATTAAGTCCTTGGGTTGGCCTCTCTTGAACTGTAAGCCGAGACTAACAGTTCCTCGAATGTACCGTAGGATCCTTTTTACTTTATTCCACGACTGCTTGGTAGGATTATCCACTTCCTGGGCGACTTGGCTTACAGCGAATGAGATGTCTGGTCTCGTCCCTGAAGCCAGGTAGATCAAGCTCCCGACGGCCTCCCGATAGGGAACAGAACTGTCCAAGGGTTGACTTTCCTCCGAAATTGATCCTTTCACTTCAACTGGAGTCTTCACTGGCCTTGAGTCACTCATCTCAAATCTGTCCAAGATTTTTTTAGCGTAGGCTTGCTGATTTAAGATGACTGAACCGTCCTTTTTATGATGTATTTCAATACCAAGATAACAGTCAGGTTTGTTGTTTGTAATTGAGAACTCCTTAGTTAGCTTCTCAATAAACTCGGTGACTTCCCTTTGGGTTCCAGCTACCAACCCGTCGTCCACGTACAAGGAAACAAACAGTTTACTTCGAGATCCAAGAACAAACAAACACGGGTCTGACTGACTTTGCTTGAAACCCTGCTGTTTCATGAAATTAACAAAGCGATAATTCCAACATCGGGGGCTCTGCTTTAAACCGTATAAACTTTTCTTTAATTTCCAGACTCGACTGGATCCGTCATGGTAACCCTCTGGTTGTTCAAGAAAAACATCTTCCTCCAGGGTTCCATACAGGAAAGCAGTTTTGACGTCGAACTGTCGTAGGAATAGTCCTTCATTCACTGCGACACTCAGCATCGCTCGCACAGTTTCGAGTCTAGCCACAGGACTGAATGTTTCACTGTAGTCCACGCCTTGCTTTTGTGAACATCCTTTTGCCACTAGGCGGGCCTTGTAACGATCCAGGATTCCATTAGAATTGAGCTTTTGTCTGAATACCCACATACAGTTGAGAATCTTCTTTCCGGTAAGACGTTTAACCAGCTCAAATACTTCATTCTCAACCAAAGACTTCATTTCTTGCTCCATTGCACTCCGCCACTCTCGTGAATCTAGGGCATCTTGTACACTTGGCAGTCCATCACCAGAAGCAAGACATACGAAGTCCTTTAGATGACTGGGAGGTCTAATACGTCTGCCTGATCTCGTCCTTACTTCAGGAGATTCCTCAGCAGATTCCATTTCTCCCTCTGAGCTGAGCTCGCCGTCATTAGAAGGCTCAGAGTCATCTATGATAAACAACTCTTCTCTCGGACCAGGGGGTAAATCAGGTCCAGATGAATCACGTGTGCTTATCTCTAGAGTAGGCCGTAGACTATCTTCAATGGTTGCTGCGAGATCTTCAGGCTCGAAAGCGACATCCGAACAGAGAACTACATTCTTTCCATCGAATACTCTGTACCCATCTCTTTCGTCGCAGTAGCCAACTAGGAAACCTCGTTTAGCCTTAGCATCCCATTTCTTCCTCTTTTGCTTAGGAACATGTACCCAACAAACAGTTCCAAAAACTTTGAAGTGATCAACAGGGGCGGGACCCGACCCTAGCCACAGCTCAATGGGTGCTTTACCACTAACTCGCGATGGTCCAGTTCTATTGATGATGTGACAAGCGGTGTTTAGGGATTCTGCCCACAGGTTCTTAGGCAACTGCTTGGCTTGTAGCATGGTCCTTCCGCTCTCCACAAGAGTCCGCATCTCCCGTTCTATACCCCCATTTTGTTCAGGAGTATAGGGCATTGTTTTTCGAATGGAAATGCCTCGCCTCTGTAGCATGCTCACGACCCTGCTGTTATCAAATTCAGTACCACCATCGCTCATGAAGGTCCGCACAGTATGCCCAGCATTCTCAGCCTCGGCTAAAAATACCTCTAGGCACTCAGGAACATCAGACTTTCTTTTGATGAAGAAAACTCTGCGATACTTTGTGTATTCATCCTTGAGCACAAGACTGTAGAGTGAACCAGCCAGAGAGGGTTCCTCCATGGGCCCACACAGGTCAGCCATAATAAGCTCGCCTGCGTGTTGAGCTCTCTTAGTTCGAGATTTGTAAGATCTGCGGTGATGCTTACCACGAATACATGCTGTGCAGAATTCTCTCTCCTTGTTGCACTGAATCTGTCGCTGCTTCAGCAACCTCCACACATGTTCTCTGTCCTGGTGGCCTAACCGCTCACGCCACAGCTGTAGGTTGACTTCTTGACATACATTAGCATTACCCTTTCCATGACTAGACTTGATAACTTCCATGTTCAGCTCATACAGTCCGTTGTGAAGTTGTCCACACACCATAGAAGTTCCCTTGTCAACAAACAGACATCTGCCACCACGCGCTTCGAATACAGGACCCTTGCTCACTGTCTGTCCCACTGACACTAGGTTGCGGCCCAAATCAGGAACATACCAAACGTTTCTTATCATATTCTCCATCTTCTTATTGTCGAATATGCATCTAACCCTGATATCTCCTTCGCCATACGCCTTTATGACTGAGTCGTTACCTACAATTACGTCAATAGGCTTGCTGAACTCTCTGTAGGTTTCAAAACACTCCCTGTTGAAGGTCATGTGATGCGAGGCTCCGCTGTCAGCTATCCAAGTTTCCTTGCGGACACTCATCTCGGCCGAGTAGCAAAGCATATTTGAAACTGCGTTAGAGTTTTTGTTTGGGCACTTAGACGCAAAGTGTCCAGGTTTGTTACAGACGAAGCATTTAAGAGGCTTTTTCTTTCCTTTGTCTGGCCTGCCACGAATGTCTTATTTCTCCGTCCTGACTTCCAATGCTACTCCGCCAGCACTTTGGTTGTCCGGAAGCCTCATTTCAATCAGCTTCAGTCGCTCCGTCAACTGATTGAGAGTACGATCCTTTTGAGGAATACTTTCCCAGACATTTTTGAACTCAAAATAGTGACTGGGTAATGTACTCATAACTCGGCTCATTAAGACGAGATCTGGCAACTCAACCTTTGGCAACTTCTTCAACTCCACGTTGATTTCAGAAAAGATCCTTCTCAAACGAGCCACATAAATGACTATCTCTTCGTCATCATGTTTCTGACTGTTGTAAAATGACTCAAACAACCTGTCTAGCCGTTGATCAGAGCTCTGTTCATAAGCTGATAACAGCTGCGTCCAGATTTCGTACGACGTCTTACATGCGGAAGTCATTTCCACATTGTTGTCGTCCATGTACGACACAAGTAGAACTTGACTCAGATTGACCAATTTTTTCCAACGTTTAATTTCAGTTGCATCTTCTGTTGGGCATATAGTTTCTCCTGTTGTGATTTCGTATGCCTCATGGTGATTTAAAAGGAGCTCCATTTGCCTTTTCCATTTTGACCAGTTAGATCCATTTAACTTGTCAATTCCAACCTTGAGGTCCATGCTAAATACAAAGGTACTACCTATTTCCTAATGCTCTTTTAAAAACTAACTGGGCCCATAACCAATTAGAAAAAATACAGGGGTTGTTTTAATAAACAAGGCGTGTTTTTTAAAAGGCAAGAAGGAACTTTATTTTATAAATATGAAAAGAAACATCTGTCATAATAATACAACAATCATAATAATCGAACTGTCTTGCCAACATAACTCAACTGTCAATAATTATCAAAAAATAAATAAACATTCCATTTTAAAATAATCAAGTCACAAAAAATAAACATTTCATTTGTAAATGTAAATAATCAAGTCACCACATATATCTTATAGTGAAAAATAACATACTGAATCCTGATATATAAATATTTGAAAAGGTAAACTTAACTTCTAAAATTGTGAAAAGGTCCAGAAAACCAGAGTAATCCTGGCATCCAATACTAGCAGGCACTTTTGACGTATAGTACATTGTCAACAAACTACATAACACGTATAACCATGGTCAACTAGATGTTATGGAACCGCTCCACAACCTTTAATTTTAATTAGTTTATTAAATTAAATTATAATTTGTCTTAGTCTACATAACTATATTATACATAGTTATCTTATTTTAGGTTGTTCTATTCATGTATTTTTAAGACGTAGTTAGATTTATTGCTTTGACTTTATAACCATATTTGTAAATATCCCTTGACACTTTTAGTTGTAAAAAATACTAGCATCAGCAATTCGTTCCGAGCAATTTAAACCCAAATTGTTCTCTTTTAAAAGATATTTTTGCTTGTTACAATTGTATTTATTTTTGTAAAGATGTCTTTGTCCACGATTCCTAGATGACTTCCCTTCACACAGTCGCTCCTAAATTTCTTTTATACAACATTTCGAACTCTTTTTCCTAAAACCTTCGTTCCAGGAAATTCTCGAGTTTTATTTAAAATTATTACTCTTGTGACCTCGAGTAGTTGGTTTCCCTTCCAACTTTCAAACCACCCAAATCAACCTCCCAAGTGGGTGGTACTTCATCTCATTGGTCCTCCTCGTCAACCCCTCCTTTTAGGGGTTGGTTAACAAGTTTCCTTAAAAGAGTCTCGAACCAAAAACCACACGGATACTTACATTAACACTTGTACTTACACTTGAACTTGAACTTCAACTTGATCCACAGAATTGGAAGCAAAAACATTTAAAATCAACTTCACATATTTCTAACTCAGTTTTATTATATTATTATTTGTATATTATTTGTTATTAAATATATTTATTTT
Source organism: Pterostichus niger (assembly GCA_947425015.1). Classification (NCBI taxonomy): domain Eukaryota; kingdom Metazoa; phylum Arthropoda; class Insecta; order Coleoptera; family Carabidae; genus Pterostichus; species Pterostichus niger. Next base: position 16,424,611 of record OX380350.1, read on the forward strand.
ACCAATTTAAAAGTGTGTTACTCGACGTAATCAGCGGCGGAAACACACGGGGTGATTTCCCGTAACATAGATGTTTCACACATTATTTAATATTAAAAATCATCTAAAATAAATTGAATATAGTCTTACAGTAGTTCATTCTATTATATTACCCGATTTTAAACAATAATATATTTATTTATTGAATATGTATATATATATATATATATATATATATATATATATATATATATATATATATATATATATATCTCACGTGTTTTACCCAGTACTGGATGTAGTAAATGACCACTAAAGAAGGAAGTCATAGAGATAATTTTAATGTAATGAAAATTGTTTGTCAGTTGTGGGAATCGAACCCATGTTCTCTAAGCCACAGTCTGATTTGATACCACTTGAGCCACCTACTTCATATATACGAACGTCCTTAATAAATTATCACCAATGCAGACATACATCTACGAAAATCTTAGAGACACCCATGTCTAGCCTACCGGGACGTTTGGCCATGAATCTTTGTACAGCTTGCATCCATTTGAGTATACGACCTCCTCAAAGAATTTTATGTTTCTGTCTGTTTCCTGAACATACAAAATTCTAACCAATAAAGCTCTAGCTCTTTCCCATATATTCTAAACGATGCCCTGCGATGTACAAATATTTCAAGATCTTGACTCATGACTTAATATATCAAATATTTTGCTAATTATGCAGCTGTTTTATAAACAAGCTTAGCTTGTTGTTATTCTATTAAAATGAGCGTGGTGCATGCAATAAAAGGGGTGCAATGATCCCACAGCGCACAAATATTAATAAAAATTTAGAAATTTTTTATAATTTACATCTAATGTTGCATATCTGGATTAAATTACACGATGTGTTTTATCTTAATGTACCTAGATATAAATTAGACCTATAATGTTTTTAAATGATCATAATACGGGGATTGCATAATATGTATATCTTGTAAATTAGTAAGATGTAATTAATTAAAAAGTTAGCATGTTTTTAAAAATTAATAACTAAGAAACACACATACAAAACAATGAATTAATTTGAAAGTTTTATAACTGTGAATAATATTTAATATTTTTATAATATAATTTTTGTATATTTAAAAAAAATCCATATCAAATATCTAATTCATAAATATATGTTTATCATAAATAGAATATAGATATAGACATATCAGTAATAGGCTGGTACTACAAGCTCTGTTTTTTACTATTTTAAGAGCAGTGAATTTAGATGTTTTGGGTATCTCTTAAGCTGGATTTATAATGAAGTATCGCAAATAGTGTCGGTAACGTTGAGCGTGTATTACAGCTAGTAATGATTTATATTGAAGGAAAATAAAATATGTAAAGCAATAGTTGCCCAACATTCATGTTTTTACCTTACCTTAACTAAAACTGTCTACCGCTGGCCAATAAGAAAACAGCATTTTGAACTTTGCACAGAAATCTTTATTACCGATTTATCCACCATTCTCGATCTGTTTATCAGTCAGATATCATTTTGTTAGTCGAAATATTTTCTATTAAAAATAAACAATGGACCGAAGTATCATCGAGCAATAAACAACAATTAACCTATCAAACGTTATATGATATGACAGAAGTACAGAAATTTAACCTTGATGCCGAAGTTACACGAAAGATACCGAAATAAATGTGAATTTTGTATCTAATAACCTGATTGGCTAACAGTAGTGGAACTACTTTTTAATATAATCAACTATTTTGCTTGCTTTAGTATCTACTTTACTGCAATTGCGTTACGTTTTGCGTTACTTCATTATAAATTCAGCTTTACTTGTTAAAACTGTGCTCTTAGAACACCCAAAAACAAAGCTTGTGGTACCAGCCAACGAGCATAGAACATATAGATATATAACGAAATAAATAAATATAAAGTTGGATTTTACAGTACAAAGTAACACAATAACAAATTCTCACATAAATATTTAAGTAAACAATATTAAGTAACCAGTAGACAAATATAATTTTTCTAGCTTTTTGTTCAGAATCTTCTTTTATTATATCATACAAAACCAAACTTTCTGATAAATAATGTTCTACTGTAATTAGTGCTTAATTATTTAATCTATCTTGCGAAATACTATTTTGGAGGTAATTTCTAATATTTTTTAAATTTTGTTGTAAATAAATTCTTTTGCAGTATGTATCCTAACATTTGTACTACATTGAAACTTGGTTCCATAATATTTTAATTTAGATATTTATTTAACGTTAATGCATCCATATCTTTTTGTTTCGTTGAATATCAGTTAATTTAATTTGTAAAGCCATACAGTCATAAAAGCATAAAGAAATATCGGTTTGGGTTTAGGATTTGGTCATTGTGAAAATAAAATTATGGTTTTGATTTAGGTTTCGGTTATTTTATAAATAATTTTGGTGTACCGATTGTTTCAAAAAGGTTTCGGTTTTGATTTACTTTTCAATTTTTAGACCACAATAGGTTTTGGTAAACTGTTTCATTTACACGGTTTCGATTTTGCAATTTTAAATTTTAATTTTCTTTGTTATTCTTGTACGTCTCGATTTTCAAAAATATTTTAGCTTATCCTGAATTTCAGATAGCTAATTTTATTCTAGTCCGATTTTAAAAAATAATCCAAATGATTTTCCGAAATTCACTTAGTAACAAAATTATATAAGAGTTTATTTTGCTCTTATAATTATACTTGTATACATTATAGGTATTCAATTTAAAAATGAAATACATTTAGAAAAACGAAAACAAATAAACTACTTCAATAAATAAAAATAAATTTTTATTGTATTTATCAAATAAATTGGGTATTCCAATAATATAACAATAAATTAATGATACAATATTTACACACATGCAAGTTTACAATGATTTGGGGTAATAATTAATATTTGACTTAAATAATAAAATATCTTCTAATATCTTTTCGTCTATGTTGGAACGTAGGGGTGAAAATATGAATTTAAAGTTAATACTTTAAAATTATTTAGAAATATACAATTTTATTCCATTTAATTAACCAAGAAAATCTTGAATATAATGCGGTTAAGCGCATGAAAAATAATTTTATTTACGATGTCGGTGTTGGATCTGTATCAAATTTTAGTGTCGGTTTTAACTTTTTTTTTCAGATAACGGTATAGGTTTTGATTACTATCTCTGCATACAATGTTATAATATTTTATTGTCAGGTACTTTTTTCAAGATAGATATATTATATAAAATTAGTAGCTAGTTATTCAGATATTGAAAAGGTTACTCCAACATATTCAAAATACTCTGAACAATTAGTAAATGATAAATATAAGAAACAATTTGATTCTCTTTCAAAAAAAATTATTGAACAAATACTTAATAATTCAAAAGAATTAGATAATTCGTATTGAGATGGTACACAAATTATTTTTTCATGTTTAACAATAATTTAAACTTTTTAGAATAACAAAGTAACATCATGTACGGTCAACCAATTTTTGAAACAATTATTAGAATGTCGAAACTAATCGGGTGGTTTAAAATGTAAACAAAACAGAAAGCTTAAGTATCATAAATTAATATAAACGATCAAGTTTTTAAAGATGCTAATCAATACCCGGGAATATCGCAGTCCAAGTGTCAATTGTCTAGTCGAGAGTAGTTAACAGAGCCCTACCGATAAATTTTTGTTTCCTAAACTAAAATTACCACAGAACTACATTAATACTCTTACCATAAAATCAAGAACGTGATTTCCTAAAACAATCAATTTATTTATAGCATTGCATGTTCTTAGTTACATAGTGATTCACAGTACATCTGCTGTCCATTAAAAATAAAGGGAAACCAACCCTGTTTAAAGTTGGGTTGTAACGACGATACAGGATAATACGTAAAGTGTTAGCACATCTTTCTTCAAGTAGGTCTCGCATTGATTTAATCTATATTATTCTGATTAGTGCATTTTTAAGAAATTACATAAGCAAAGAAACTTTTCTTAAAAATACAAAATGGTTTAGAAATAAGAAAGAACAAAATTTAATACGTTTTTGTTCCGTCTCTTTCTCATCCACTCGGTGCAGGCTACAGCTGTCTCTATTGCATTGAAAAACGAACCAGAGCACCCGACGTACCACCATCATGGCTGAGAATTCTTACAAGAATGCAACGAACCTATAAACAAGCAGGAATATCAGCCCGCCAAGTCATTGCGAGTATTTGGGAACCGCGCCCGACAAATAAAAGGGAGGTAAACGAGACTGCGAAGACTGTTAGCACATTCTGACGCATGCAAAACCTGATATTTTGTTCTCTATCACGCCAAGACGATGCTAACAAATAAGAATAACATAAACAACTGTTTTCCCCGAAATATGTAGTGATTTCTGTTTAGCCTGCATAAATCATGAAGTTTTATCCAGGAAGAGCATCTTGGGAGGCCAGTTTTATGGTCCTGAGATTGCAGATTAATGGTACAAAAATTTAAACAGTAATTATTCCCCATTTTTCATGTTTATAATTTATAACGATGCTCACGCGTTGTGGGCCTCGTCACCCGTCCGGTCGAACCTCGGCTAGGCTCAAGTCGAAGTCGGTGTGGGTACGACAATTTTATGTGATAAAGCTCGGGGCGCCAGACGATCTGTGCCTCAACAGTTCGACGAAGGAGTGATCGTCAAAACCTACGGACGGGTTCGGCGCTAAAACGATTTCTAAGTATCGGTGGGGAAGTAAACTAGTCGTATACTGAACACAATTATACATATATTGAAGGTAACTTATACAAACAAAAATAATGATCGTGATAGTTGTTAACACAGTTACTCGACAGGATAACGAGACGTGGGAAAATCCAGTCAAGGATACACGCACCGGAGAAGATGACGGATTGTAAAGCGTAGTGAAGGGGCGCTGTGTCCACTCTAGCACGTAGGATCGTTGTGGTTGCCAACGTGGCATAAAACTGAAACAATACGGCGCAACGAACGTCGATGAATCGGAGGTACCTGCGATGTATACGACGGTAGCCGACAATACTGACTCTCAATCAATCCTACTACTACCACGAAGCACGAGCTACACAACACTGGTGCAACAATAAATAAATAAACTAAATGGTGCCAACAGCCGTAGCTTGACTAGACTTCTTACAATAGCGAGACAGGTAAGAATTATCAGTCGTGAGTACTGAGCGTAAATAACAATATACAATAATGTAAAATAAAATGATAAGGCTTAGCTGTGCTCTCTCTGCCGAGGGTAGCCAGGACGTTGCCGGTGGGCGATGACTGGGTGCGGTCCGTCCACGGAGGAGCGTGACGTAACAGGATCCAAGGTCGTTCCTCAGGAATTACTCGGTCGCAACAGCACGAAGGCCCAGGAACAAACGATGAAGATGCGTGACGTAAAATGTAGCTCAACCGATGAGTGTGAGATGCGAAACCAACGCACACAAACGGAAGTCAGGAGAAAAATTAAGACATAAAAAGTAAAAATAGAAATGTGAATGAAAATGAAAAAGGAAAAAGCCTGTAACAAAACCTAGATTAGACGACTTGCATAGTTGATGACACTTGTTTAATATATTGAATTTAAAATAAACGATTTAAAGAAAACTATACTAGTAATTTACCTGAGTTGGTATGCGGCTTGAGGTGAATTTTATGAAGCGAACAATGATCCGGAATATTCCGTACTTAATAATTAATCTAATTATTAATCTCTTGGAGCGGTAGCGACGCTGATCCAGTAAACTGGGCAATTTCGTTTTAAAACTTATCGCGAATTTGCAAAAAAAAATGTCGCACAGCTCTCTCGCTCAAAAACTGGTTAAACAGTGAAAAAAAAATAGTAAAAACGTTAAAAATTACGCATTTCCGGCGACAAGTAAAATCTAGTAAAATACCAAAAGTGTCATCTACCCCTGCAAGGCGTCCATCGTCGAATGGTACGACAGCATAGCAGCAACAGTTGCATACGCTGCCGTAAATAGCTAGTGTCCTGACTTGCCGTAGTGCAGCACCGGAGATGTCAACAGAAGGTGACGGTGAAATGTTGACAGATGACTAAATGATAACACAGGTGATTGAACAGAAATAGAGCAGACATAAGGTAAGTACAAAAAAAGGATGAGATGTAGTCAAGAATGAAGTACAATACTAATGTTATGATTTTCAGGTGATTATAATGATGATGAAAATGAACGATGTGGTGAATCCTAAATCTAACTGTAACAAATCCATTTCAAAACTTTAAACGCATTTTGTCGAAACACGATTTTTCACAACGGTATGCAACATAATTGCAATAGTTTTCAATATTTTCATTAGAAATGAAAACCATATTTTTAAAATAACATTTTGAGGTAAACTACATATGGAATTTTGATACGTTAATTCTAACATTTTTTATAAACAAATGGTTGACCCTTATCTTGGTCGTAAATTGAGGTTTAACTTCAAGTATTCGCCAATCACACAAAAATTCATATTTTTTAATTCCCGTACGTGTTTTACTAGCTATAGTAATGTAGTTTAAGAGGATTTATTTTGTTCCAAATTAAAATTTACACCACCTACACTGCATGCCGTGGAGCGCCTTAAATTTAACGTAACTTGGGAGCCACCATTTTGAAATCTATTTTTTTATATTCTTTAATATACGCCCAATAATATACTTCAATAGTATTGTCTTACAACCTTTTCATGTAAAAAAAAATATTTTTTTCCGGCTGTTACAGTGGTGTAACCCCTTAAAGGTAAAAATATTGCAATTTATAATACAAATTTTCGTGGAGCAAAGGGATTATATAAATTGATTAAATCCTATTGAAATTTACTCTGTATAATATATATAATATAATATAAGAAGAATATTAACAGAAGCTAAAATTGTTGCTAAAAAAAATAAATCAGTATTATAGTTGAGTTCAATATGGTCAGCCAATTAGCAAATTTGGACATCATGCATAACATTTACATAATATAAATTACTGTCAGTGTGATGAAAATTATGATTATAATAATTTTAAATAGCACTTAGAAAATAAACCTGATGATCAAATACAAAAAACTGAAGCAACATTACAAAAAGCTTACGAAATAGTAATAGAAGAAAAAAATAATTTTAAAAATAAAAAAATGACATAGAAATCATATATACAAACTGAAACATTCATGAAACTACATAACAAGATAAGGTTTACAATCATAACCAGAACAAAAAAATCAATATTAAAAGTGAAATTGTAAATGAACTTTATAAATAAGCACGAAAAACTATGCAAGAAAATAAAAGGATTAAATGAAACATTTCAAGCAGATTTTAGAGAATTCTAAAAAATTACATAGCGATGCAGGAACCTAGTTTGTTTAGTAGTAATTTCAAACACCTAATGAAAAAATATAAAATAAATCATTATACAACATATAACGTTAAAAAGGATCTAGTGTTGAGCGTGTTAGTCGTACATCAAAATCATTTATGTGGAAAGAGTTTAGTGCACAAGGATTATATAAAAGGTTGGAATTATTACCAAAAATTACAGTATTTTCTAATATTAAAGTTCATAGTATAATTTGCATGAAATCAATTAATGTTAACAAAAGCAATTATTAAACACAGTATATAATAATATATAAATAATTGAAAATATATATCCAAATTTAAAAATTTGTGATGAGAATTGTACTTATCGCAGTGATTTTGCTAAAGGTTACTCACCAAACTGGTCTAATGAAATATTTACTATTAAACAAGTAAAATTTACTAATCTACTATATATATATACCGGGTGTAACACGAAAAGTGAAACATAGGCGTTTAATATGGCAAATCAGTTTTTCCGTGCGCATTTCTTCCCTAATTATTTTAGGAAAAAATGTTTCAAATAAATGTTGTAAAGCATCAATAAACAAAATTCATTTTGACTACTTCATATCTGCAGAAATTAAATTAGAAAATTCACGTAATTTCAATTTAATAGTAATAGCCATGGAATTAAATTATTAGTATTTATTTTGACCAACTGTGATATTAAATCAATATTAGGGTTTATTATTATCAAAAATGAATAATTATTCAGATGAAGAAAAGTTGCAAATAATTAAATATCATTATTCTGGCCATAGTTTACGACTAATTCGTGACTATATTAGCGCTATTTGGCAGCATCATGATATTCCTAGTACGGCAACTATTCAGAGGTTTATAGTAAAGTTTGAAAAGACAGGAACACTAAATTTCAAGAAAGAAATAAATGAAAGAATTTATAACAATGAAGAAAATATTCTTGCTTTAATAGAACTGGAGCCAACAATGAGTGTGCGGGACATTTCCAGAGAACTAAATATAAATTTTATGACAGTGCATAGAATTCTCAAAAAACATAAATACATTCCGTTTAAATTTCAAAACCACCAAAATATATTGGAACGAGATTTTGAACTGCGTGCCTCCTTCTTGTGAAATAATGATGGAGAAATCAAATTGTAATAGATAATTTTTAAGTAGTATTTTATTCACAGATTAATGCACATTTACCATGAATGGCGAACCAAACTGTCATAATTATCGGTACTGGTCACAAAATAATCCACATAATATTGTAGAATCGAGGACACAATATCGTCATTCTGTCAATGTGAGGACAGGAATTTTTGGTGATAAAATCATTGGCCCATTCTTCATCCAACGAATAAATTCAGCATCATATTTGAATTTATTAATTAATACTGTTGGACAACAAATTTTTGAAACAAACAAAGAAAATGTGTGGTTCCAGCACTAGAGAAGTTGTGGAATATCTAAACCATGTATTTCCTGAAAGCTGGATAGGACGAAATGGACCAGTTAACTGGCCAGCACGGTCGCCAGATTTAAATCCGTGCGATTTTTTTTATGGGGCCATTTAAAATCTTATGTTTATAAAAAAAGATACCAGAATTTAGAAGAACTTAAAAATGCTATATTACAAGAATGCCAGAAAATAAATAATCGACAATTAAAGAATATTCGAGAAAGCTTCTACAACAGATTAGGTTATTGTTTAACTCAAAACGGTGGACTATTTGAACATCTAATTTAACAATTTAAGAATATTTAGTTTGTTGATGTTTTTATTGAATTAAATTTATGTTACATTAATTAATTTGTTAAATAACAACCTACCTTAAATATTTTATCGAGTTTATTATTTTATTATTCTTAAATAATAAATCTAAAAAATATTTTGCCTTATTATTATTAAATTTTTATTTAGAAAATAAATATTTAGTACGTAAAAATGATTTTGACAATTTATTCTGATATTGACGTATAAAACGTTACGCATTTGTTCATCTCTTGTTTTTAATTCCATGTCTATTACTATTAAATTGAAATTACGTGAATTTTCAAATTTAATTTCTGCAGTTATGAAGTAGTCAAAATGAATTTTGTTTATTGATTCGGATGTATACTTTTATGCTTTACAACATTTATTTGAAACATTTTTTCCTAAAATAATTAGGGAAGCAATGCGCACGGAAAAACTGATTTGCCATGTTAAACGCCTATGTTTCACTTTTCGTGTTACACCCGGTATATATATATATATATATATATATATATATATATATATATATATATATATATATATATATATAAATTTAATTTATTAATGAAAAATTTAAAAGATTTATTTAATCAATTTTATTTTTTTTACACTAAAACTTATAAGTTATATAAATTCAATAACTACTGTAACTATGTACGTATCTTGGAAAGTCAACAAATACAATAAATAATAATTATATACCAATTTACAAATTGCAACACTCCTCCCCCGATAAAATGAATATACAATTCAAGACAATATAAATAACAGTTGAAGTATATTAAAAATTATCATCTCAGTGAACAAGGCGATGTTGTCAAAAATTAATAAATATCAAAAAATCAATCAAATTGAAATAAATAACTGTTATCAATTTATGCTGGTTCATGTCTATCTACGCTGACTGACTCAACTGTATCATTTACTTTTTAAATTTTGAAAAATTTGTCATGCCGTTCTAGAACTTTAAATTGTCCGTTGAAAGCTTGTTTGAGGATTGGTCCGATTTCATCATATCATAATTTTCAGGTATGTAAGTTGAAGGAAATTTAGAATTGGATATTTGAGTGGTAAAATGTTTTAAATTACTAATTGAAGTTTTCAGATTTTCTAATAATTGAGCTGTATTGAAACCGTGTGGAGGAATAGATTGTTATTGTGGTATAAATTCTCCTGGTAATCTTAATTTAGTGCCGTACACTAATTCAACAGAACTACAGTAATTATTTTTTATTGTAGATCTTATACCAAGCAGAACAAAAGGTAGAAAATCATTCCGACAGGATGGATTTTGAAACGTTTTAAGAAAATCTTTCAAATGCCGACAAAATCTTTATATAATTCCATTTGATTGGGGGTGATAGGCTGTAGTTCTTATATGATGTGAACCTAGTAATATCAACAAATTAGTAAAAAAAACTGCAATAAATTGTGGTCCTCTATCAGTTGTAATTGTAGTAGTTTGAAATTGGTGATTTAGTATGCCTAATTACTTTTGATTTCTGACAGTTTAAACAGTTTTTTGTTAACATTGCAATGTGTTTGTTCATTTCTTTCCAAATAAATCTAGATGACATTAATTTTATTGTAGCATTTATTCCTGGATGAGAAAGAGAATGAAAATGACTGAATACAGTTTTTTGAAATGTTTTAGGGTATGTATGGTCTACAATTGCCTGTTGATACTTCACAAGTCAGTTGTAGGTTAGAATTAGGTAGTTGAAAGTCTTGAAATTTTAATGAAGTATTTAATGAGGTTTTACGATTAAATCATTCAGAGTCAGTTAATTGAGCACTTGCTATTTTATTGTAATCAATGTGTTCTGTGTTGTAAAAAGAATTTATTCACACCAAGTGCTAGTGTTATTTTTTCGTAACGACCTTACCCCGCTGTTGTTTGTTGACCTACCATTAAAGTTGAACCAGACGGCAGGTCAACTGGCGCCCTACCCGAATTTCCGTTTCTTAAACTCACTCCCAATCTCCACTGAGCTCGCCGCGGTTCAACCGGCCTTGCCCGGGGTCTTCGAAAAGATAGTAGCACTCTCTGAAAAAAGTATCTTAGGCACATATTACATAAAATTTGAAACATATGTATTTATTCCAGCTTATTTACAAAGTGGATAGAAAATATTTGAGCGGTAGTGCATAATGAAAATTATAGAATGAGAAATCAGGAAGTAAGCTAGATGATCCACTTCAATGCCTATCTTCTGCTAAAGAACTAGCAACGTTTAAAAATAGTTCTGATGATGGTCTTAAATAGACAGAAACGTTAACATATCAACACCAGGGATGTGCGCGTAGTCTACTGCTAGTAATCTACGCCATTCTCTACGTGTAAACAATCATGTAGTCTACGTCATCATTTTTCATGTATACAATGTAGACTATGTAGAAAATGAAAACACCTGTCTTCACTTAAGTCATATTAAAATTTTATCCCTAGAACTAGGGAATTTTAAATGTTGGTAGAGATTTTTATTTTTATTCTAGGGATTACATGAAAAAAAATTAGTTGTGCAGGGCAAAACGTTCAAAATTTGTCAACTGGTTACTGTTAAAAATAGCGCCAAAGAAAACTCCGTCTGGTGAGATGGCGCGTTGATCGATTTTAAAAATATGACAGTTCGCCCAAGACCCAAGACAGACATTCGTCTAGTAATGTACGAGCAGTTGCTTTATTAGTTTTATTATATAAAGACCGATAATGACCCGAGCTCACGAATACGAATACATGTAATAGTTACAAATTTAGGTTATGTTGAATTTTACAACTGTCAGATGAATTATCTACATTGTTTACATTGTCTACGTCGCTAGAATTGTCGACGTATTGTCTACGTGTAGATGTAGACAATTAAAGATTACACGTAGATGCACATCTCTGATCAACACTGATTTTGTTTTATTCCTGTCCACTTTTCGACTAAAAACTATTTCATTTCAAATATTTGGACGCTATTCTCAATTTTATATTAATTTTAAGTATAAATATTTTTGTTCAAATTTATTATTGAAATAAATATATTTATATTTCAAGTGGACTTTTTTTAAAAAACAAAGTTCAGTTTAAAAAGTTTAAAAGACAACTAATATTAATTGCATTTTCCATGGAAACTTTGTATAAAACACATATTGATGAACGAATTATACCTACTACATCAAATGAATAAGTTTTTAAAATTTGTACGCTCTTGTTTTGGATCGAAACAACAAACAAAATCTAAATTGAAATGTAATAATAATGAAGCTGTTTATTTCACTGCAAAATTCCAAATTTTATACTTATTCATGGGAAAATCATGGTATACCAGCTACCAGAGAACGTGAATCGTATATAATTTCTACTTAATTAAGTAATATATTATTATTATATTTAAACCTAAGCTTTTTGGAAAATGGTTCGTTTGTTAAGATTTGCGAGTGCCTTTCTTCCCAACCGATGCGAACAGATATGGAAATATCCAAGATACAAAATTACTGGATTAGTTTGTCTGACAGAAAACATTTGATTAACCCAGATAGATCTGAAACTTAAAAAAACTAATTTTGTGTTTCTTATTTAAAATTGTGCTTAGTAGCTATATGAAGAAAATATTTTTTATTATATAAAGTTTTTGTTGATGTTTTTCTAGTTCTGTAGATAATTAGTGTCCTTTTAAAATAACAGCAGGATTATAAGTGTCTATTAAAAAAATATTAAGTTTGGTTTCAGATAAAATTTATATTATATTATCGCATGAAATACAAAATATTTATAAAAATTAAAATAATATATAAATTTTATGTATTCAATCTTTAGTGTGATATGCAGGGATGTGCGTATAGTCTACTGCAAGTAATCTACGCCATTCTCTACGTGTAAACAATCATGTAGTCTACGTCTTCATTTTTCATGTAAACAATGTAGACTATGTAGACAATGAAAACACCTGTGTTCACTTAAGTCAGATTAGAAATTTTATCACTAGAACTACGGAATTTTAAATGTTGTTAGAGATTTTTATTTTTCTTCTACGGATTACATGAAAAAAAATTAGTTGTACAGGGCAAAACGTTGAAAATTTGTCAACTGGTTACTGTTAAAAATAGCGCCAAAGAAAACTCCGTCTGGTGAGATGGCGCGTTGATCGATTAAAAAATATGACAGTTCGCCCAAGACCCAAGACAGACATTCGTCTAGTAATGTACGAGCACTTGCTTTATTAGTTTTATTATATAAAGACCGATAATGACTCGAGCTCACGAATACGAATACATGTAATAGTTACAAAGGAATAAATTTAGGTTATGTTGAATTTTACAACTGTCAGATGAATTATCTACATTGTTTACATTTTATACGTCGCTAGAATTGTCGACGTATTGTCTACGTGTAGATGTCGACAATTAAAGATTACACGTAGATGCACATCTCTGGTGATATGAAATAAAACAGTTTTTGATGTGTAGTGCAATATTACATTTCGTACATATGCTCTGAACTTTTTTATGACATCTCGTTTGCTTTTCTTGATGAGCATGTGAATGATCCAGTCTATCAAATCTTGAAACCTCAAAAAGAGATGATAAATATTTACTTGGGCCCCTTTTACTAAGCTTCCTATTGTCTCCAGCAAAGCAGTAGCTACACTTCTTCGGAAGGCTATTAGTTTCATCTAAAATATTCAGCAACAAATTATCGTCAAAAAAATACTCAAATATTTCTAGACAAGAAGGACATTATTCGCAGCTTGTTCTACTGATTCCCATCCTGATTCACTGTTTGGTAAATCATCTTTTATCCAATTGAATATTTTATGCCGTTTTGCATCAAGTTTTATTTTAATTGACTCAACGAGATTTCGTCATCTGCATTATATTCCGAATCAGTATCATTATCATTAATCATCTGCAATTGTCCCAAATCATATTCAGCTCGTAATTGGCGTCCAGGTAAATTTTATATAGAAACATTATCTTCTTCGCCGAAATCTTCATCGGTATTATCATCGCACGCATTTTCTGGTGGTAAAATAAATATATTGTTAGGTAAATTTTCAAGTAATTCATCTTCCGTTAATTGTTGTTGTTCAAAAAGTGATAATGACCGGGTCTTATAAATAAAACGTAAAATTAATATTTATTCTACAATAAATAATTATAAGTCTACCGTCCTTTTAAAAGGACACTCATAGTTTCATAATAATAAATCATGTAAGATTTATTTTTATTGCCAATCTTACAACATAGATTTAAATGCACTATCTGACATTACAATAACCTATAAAATATTATTTAATTATATCAGAGTTATTTACAATTCTTTATTAGATTTATCCATGATAGTCAATATATATTTACAAATTTTCATTACTTATTATTGACAATTAAATTACGGATCAAGCTGGAACAACTATGAACGTATAAACTGCAAGCACTCTAAATCAAGTAAGTGGCTCAGTTCAGCGCTTGGGATTCCTCTAATTTGAAATATAGAAGCTAAACAAGTGCGTCCTTTTAAAAGGACGGTAGATCAATCTGGGTTAAAAAGCCACTATATGAAAATTGTATAAATAGATGTCGGCTCCCAATCAGGTTAAAATTTTACGTTATTCTCATTGGAGATAATAAATTTAAAAGTGAATCTACAATATATTTATATCAATGCATCAAAATTTCGGAGTTCAATGGGGTAGTGCATTCGAACCGCACGGATAATGCCACCGCATAGCCTCTCCTACCCAATTCCGACTTCCACCTCCAAGTGGTGAACCCTGGTAACCCGAGAACCCTCTGGGCTAACGGAAGCGGGAGACATGGTCCTCCGGAAAGGGGGTTGGCGTCGGACTAACAACCCGTCCCGGAAAAACAACTTGTTGTGAAGCCAAAGGATACGTCTCGGAATGAACAAGGACGATCTGGAAGACGAAACTCGTGACGAAAAATGGACATGATATTTGGAACTTGGAATGTGTTAAGCTTAAACCGACCTGGAGCACTAAAAACCTTGCTGAATGAGCTGGACAAAGTTAAGATAGATATCACAGCTGTACAAGAAACTGTAACAATATGAGCTATCTCATTGTTGTTATGTTGCGTTTAGGTAAGATTGGTTTCGTGTAATTTGACACTCGTGACCACATGTGGCATTAAGGCTGAGTGTGAGATCGTTTGGTTTTCGAATATAGGGCATTAAATTATAAAAAGAGACAGTTATAGTTAATATTCTTAGAATTCCAACAAGATTTCATGTTCGCGTAATCTGCAGGGCCAGAGTGTCAGACTACATAACCAAAACACTTGAGACATCTGTGTCCACCCCGATGCGTGGGGGATGGATTCCAGATGTGGGTATCGTACCCAGGACAGCAAGTGTTTTGGTGGAAACCATCAGTCTCGGCCATCGACTCAAAGCGTGAAGATGTAGATCTTCACATCACGCGGTGTTCGCGTTTTACTTTATTGAAACTAGATTAGTGAATTAAGTATTATAATTAATAAAAATTTAATTTAACTCATAATTCTGTTTCCATCTTCTTATTAAATTATAGCATTTCGTGTTCAATTCAGTTTAAACTTTATTAGTTATGTGTAATAAAATTTTAAGACTGCGTCCATTTATAAGAGATCAACTTATTCACCCATTCCGCTTGTGTTAGAAAACCAAGTGGCGTGGTAGGGACATACTTACAATGCAGAATCATATTTTCTATTACAGCGGAAACAATTTGCATAAAAAAGCTTTTGGATGCGGATTCATCGTTAACAAAAAATATAAGAATAATATTATCGACTTTCGAGCAATTAATGATAAACTATGCTCCCTGCGACTGAGGGGAAAATTCTGTAACATAACAATAATAAACGCCCATGCGCCTACAGAAGACAAGGATGAGGAAGAAAAAGATTAATTTTACAGCACACTAGAAAGAAGTTACAATCAAACACCAAAACATGATCTTAAATAATAATGGGTGACTTTAATGCCAAGGTGGATAAGGAAGCAATGTATAGACCAACAATATTTTAAATTATTTACTGCGCCTGGATATTGTCGCGCTCATGAAATACTTAGAATATTTTCAAGCTCTAGTCATACGTATTCTCCTAATAAGGACAGGTTATCACACACTAAGGTGTTGTAATGAGTTTTGCATTACGCATAATGAGTAATTGCTACCGCAATTACCTAGCATGAGCTCGACAGCAACCTCCTGAATACCATGTTCTCCGAATACTTGTTTTCGCATTTAATTTCGCACGCTTCTCGATAAGAGGACACATCGCTTCGCAAACCAGGAAGTAGCTGACCGCAATCACGCAAGATGGACTGCGGTCTAGCTCCTTCGCGGTTCCGTGTAATCGATATGGTGTCCCGGATCTCAAGTTCAATGTTCAAAATATAGATCTCCTAGTTTAGTCACAGTTGCATTAGTAATCACCTTTTTTGGAGACACTTACGAGAAGACTGCGTTAGAATCTAAGAAAAGAATGCATCACGGTAGATTTTAGTGTAACCTAAACCCGAGAATCGGGAGCTTGACGGAAATAGCTAACCACAGTGTCTGATGCACTTTGTATAAAAACTCAAGTTCTGGAAGAGTCGGGAACAGTAAACCGTAAACGGTACGACAGTCGACAGTCGAAGACAGTTGTACACAGTTCGAGTCGCTAGTTCTTCCACTCTCAGTTAAATCAAGTGCATCAGTACACGATGGTGAAGCCATGGGAAACTTTGTAAGTACAAACTGTAATATTAATCAATAAACATCTATGTAAACTATTCGCTTGTATTCATTGAAATCCACACGGTAGAATGAAGTCCTGGCACTGTTTTACTGGAGTCTTCAACACGGTACCCATCTTGAGCTATGAGTAATGTCGTCACGTCAGTTGTTTGTGGCATTATCATAGTTGTAACTGTAATTATAATTATTTTGATAACGTCTGCTCAGTATACTCTAATGTCGGTTACTGATTATTTTACTAAGATCCCCCGAGACGTGACAATATCAACTAAGGATGCGGTCCCGATCAAATTCCTGCTAAGTTTATTAGAACGTGTGCTTTTTATCTAGTTTCTCCTTTACACATAATATTTAATCAGTCACTACAATCTGGAATATTTCCTGACGTCTGGAAACTTTCACATATGAAACCCATTCATAAATCTGGTGAAATTAACGATGTTACTAATTATAGACCTATATCTATTTTATCCACATTTCCTAAAAATTTTTAATTTCTTTTAGTAAATGAACTGAAGTTTGAACTTGAAAATATTATTATAGCCGAACAGAATGGTTTTTGTTCTGGTAAATCCGTTTTAACAAATTTAGTTCCATTTACCGAATTTCTTAGTTTAAATATGGATAAAAAAAACTCAAGTTGACGTCGTATACACAGATTTTAGCAAGGCATTTGATCGGGTCCACCATCCTACGTTGATATATAAACTAAGAGTATTGGGGATTCACGGTTCCTTATTACGCTGGATCGAATCTTATATAACTAATAGATCGCAATTGGTCTGTTGTAATGGTTTTAAATCTAGGATAATTTTGGTTTCTTCCGGTGTTCCGCAAGGGTCTCATATAGGCCCTTTGCTCTTCAATCTATTTATTAATGACATTTGCAACTGTTTTGTAAACTCGCAATTTACTTTATATGCTGATGACTTAAAGCTGTTTAATACTGTAACTAATTTTGACGACTGCGTAATGTTACAAGATGACCTTAACAATTTACACGAATATTGTTTAATGAATCATCTGGATCTCAATATCTCTAAGTGTTATGTCATGAATTTCACTGGAACCATGAAATTATTTCTTTTAACTATACTATTAACAGAACAGCTTTGCAGATCAAATCCGTGATCAGGGACCTAGGCGTTACTTTTGATTCTAAACTTTTGTTTAATCAACATATAGAAAATGTAGTAAAGGATTCCTTCCGTACTCTTGATTTTCTTATAAGATACACTAAACACTTTAAAAAATTAAACTCAATCAAATGTTTATATAATTCTATTGTTAGAAGTAAACTTAAATTTGCTTCTGTCATTTGGAACCCTTTTTATACAAAATATATTTCCTTAATTGAAAGTGTTCAGAAAAGATTCGTGAATTCGCTATGTTATGTATTTAAGATTAACATTTCATGTTATTTCAGGAGACTGGAGCACTTCAATATGACAACTTTGGAGAATATAAGATGTTTAACAGACATGATAATATGTTATACTCCAATTGCATAATATCATTCTTTAATATCTATACTCCATATAAAATAACTAGATCAAAAAATCTGTTTCTACTTCCCTTAACAAATACAAATAATTTTAAAAACTCACCGTCAAACAGAATTATGTATACTTATGATACTAAGTTTAGTCATATTGATTTGTTCCACCTTTCACTGAATAGCTTTAAAAAGGCTGTTAAAATAGCACTGTCTTAATTATTATCATAAGTATTCTATACATAATGTATTATTCAAAATTTAATGTATTTCTCCGATTGTTTCTAAATTGAATGTATTATTCTAAATTTTTTGTACTTGTCCAAGT
This sequence comes from Pterostichus niger, assembly GCA_947425015.1. Taxonomy (NCBI): domain Eukaryota; kingdom Metazoa; phylum Arthropoda; class Insecta; order Coleoptera; family Carabidae; genus Pterostichus; species Pterostichus niger. The sequence goes on from OX380350.1 coordinate 16,443,255, forward strand.
ATTTATTTACCTTTGTATGTTTACTGTAAACTATAATTTAGTATTCTTTGATTAATCCGTGAGAACCTGTTATTGGTATTGTTATACTGTTGGTTTCTCTTATTTGTATAAATAAATAAATAAAAAAAAAATAAATAAAATAGGTACACACAGCTTACATGATACGACCAATGGAAATGGATTTCGGTTAATTCAATTTGCCATAACAAAAGGAATGGTTATTGCCAGAACCCGGTTTCCGCATAAAAAGATACACAAAGGAACCTGGATCTCACCAGATGGTTTGACAGTAAACCTAATTGACCACATACTGATAGATAGTAACTAAAGAAAGATGAAAGTAAAGATTTGTTTGTAGCAAAACTAAATGAGGTTCTAGAAGATTACAGAAGTGACGAACGAGAACTGGAAACAGAAATAGACCAAAAGTGGCAAGTAATAGAAAAAAGTATAAAGAAAGCAGCAGAGGAAACAATTGGGAAAAATGCAAATTAAAGGAAACGTAACCATTGGTATAATGACGAATGCGCAAATGCAAATAAGGAAAAAAAACAGGATAGGAAGAAAATGATGCAAAGGCGAACAAAAGCAAACACGGAAAAATATAAGCTGAAAAGATATACTGAAAGAAAACTATTTAGATAGAAGAAGCGACAACTTGAGGAAAAAGTTTATGAAGAAATTGAGTTATTATTATATGATGAGAAAGAAACCAGAAAACTCGACCAAAGAGTAAGAGAAATAAAAAGAGGTTTTAGACAACCGGTCTTAAACTGTAAAGACAAGGATGGTAACATACTATTAAATGAAGAACAATGCACTGGCCGCTGCATACTACAGTTGTTGATTTGTAACGAAATGACATATTGATGTCATATAACAATTTACTTAACAACTAAATTATAATGCACGAAAAATCATGAATACTCGCCGAGGATTTGTAGCTCAAGTGGTAGAACAGTCACCTAGCGAGTGAAAGGTTCTGGGTTCAAATCCCGGCGAATGCTCATGATATTTCAAAAATTCTAACATATTTACTAGACAGACAAAGATGTCGAATATATACTTCTTAAACTATTTTATACCAACGTCTGGTGGTATACGCAGAAGAAAATATAGGAGACTATCAATGTGGGTTCCAAAACGATAGATCGACTACAGATCAAATAACCTGTCTACGGCAAATTCTAGAGAAATGCACAGAGTTTAACATCAATACACACTACATATTTATAGACTTTAAGGCAGCTCATGACAGCGTATATAGAAATAGAATAAAGGATATAATGAAGTACTTTGGCTTTCCCCCAACAAACTCATACAACTAACAATGATGACACTAACAGACGTAAGGAGCAGCGTCAGAGTCAAATCACATCTATCCAATGAATTTTCTGCAAACAAGGGATTAAGACAGGGCGACCCGCTAGCTACATTACTGTTTAACTTAGCGCTCGAAAAAGTTATCAGAAATCTGAACCTGAACTTAACCATATATGAACAGAATATTCAACTATTAGCATATGCTGACGACGTCGTAATAATTGGCAAAAATAAAACTGCAATAATAAGAATCTTTTTAAAGCTAATACTAGAAGATAGAGAAGTCGGTCTACAAATTAACCGGGGAAAAAACAAATATATGGAGGCTGCGTCCAAAGAAGGAAACGATGGATAGATGATCTTGAAATCCAAAAAGTGGACAAATTCACATACCTAGGCACAATATTGAATCCAAATAACGACATAACAGAAGAAATAAAGAACAGAATAACATTAGGTAACAAAACATCTTTTGGATTAAAATACCTCCTAAGCTCAAAATCTGTGAACAAAAAAATTAAACTTATATTGTATACAACAATTATAAGACCAGTAGTACTACATGGCTCTGAAACCTGGAGTCTAACAAAACGAAACGAAGTAGAGTTGGAAATCTTTGAAAGAAAAGTACTGCGGAGAATTTTAGGACCTACACAGGAAGGAGATGATGGATGGCGTCAAAAATATAACTTTGAGCTATATGAGGATTTCAACGAACCAAACATAACCAAAACACTAAAAATAGGTAGACTACGCTGGCTAGGACACATCATGAGACAGAATGACATAGAAAATATTATTAACAATTCCCCTAGGAAAAAGAAAAAGACCAAAGATAAGATGGATGGACAGTGTGGAGAGGGACCTGAGGGCTCTAGGAGTTTCAAATTGGAGGCGAGCAGTGGTCGACAGAGTAGCATGGAAAAGGATACTAGAGGAAGCCAAAACGCACCCTGGGTTGTAGCGCTAGTAAGAAGAAGAAGTTTCAATATTTCAAACTTACATAATTCAAACAATCATCTTGAACTGAATGATATGATGGTGGCGGGCCAAATTATTCAACGAATTGTTTAAAATTAAAAAGTATCATAACATTTTGACAATCCTTTCAAAATCAACAAGTTCACAAGATGATAATCTGAAAAACAAAACGGTCAAAATTTTGAGAAAATATTTTAAATCATTTAACAGGTTTTGTAGCCAGTTTAAAATTTTTCGTTATTTAAAGAAATAAAAATAAATTCTTTTTGAAATTTAGTAATCACATTTATTTTTAATAGTATTCATTATTTCTAATTATTAATATTCATATATTTTTACTAACTGCGCAAGTGTAAACAGTGTCTTTCTGTTCAACTCGAAACATTTTTCAGTGCAGTGAGATCTAAGGTAAGTACGTACTGCATTTTAGCCGTGGGAAATTCGAGTTTATTGTATAATATTTATTTGTAGCCTGTGATTACTAGGCAGAGTTTGCGAACTTTCGTTCGCATTCTGTGCACTGCCTTGACCTGGAGTTTATGTTTGCTAAGCGAGACCTCTCGCAACCAAAGCGAGAATCATATACCCCTAGACCTAAACCACTGAACCGTTGTTAATCTTTCTATTTCTATTTCTAATAATTTTTACAACAAATTAAATCGTCAGCAAATAATACAAATTTGGAATTTAAGAAACCATTAGAAATTATAATAATATATGTATAAATTAATAGTTGAAATAAATCTAACCTTGCGGATGTAACTACACGTATCAGAATTACTCTTCTTGGGTTGTTTGCCACAAACATTTAGAAGAGTCAAATTTTAACATATTGTTTATATATAGTTGAAATATAAAGCAAATTAATACGACAAGTGCTCAAACGCTCGATAAAAGTCTACCAAAATTAAAAAAAACACAATTCTTTACCTTATTTCCCTCTCTACATCAAAAGTTGAAATCGTTATCTGTTATTCACTCCCAGCTCGACATGTTCCATTCCAACATATTCCACATACCCCCTCATCCCAAATTAGATCACGTTAAGAACATTCTCCAAATATCCTCTAATTCTCTCTCAAATAATAGGTTATTGAGGGAAAGAACAATACTCCCTACAACTGACCATTGCAAGTTTAAATTTTTTGTTAATCATTTAAGTATAAATACAAACGAAAAATAATTCAAGTTTTATCATATTTTAGAGCTTTTTAAACATTTTTTTCTATTTTATAACTATGAAATTCAATATTCAGATGTATACTAAATGTAGCATAAACTTTCTAACTATAAATAAGAATTTATTCAAGAAATTGTAAACATTTGGTCAAGAACAGACTATTTTATCGATAGTCATTTATTTACAATAAAGGAACAACATAGGTTTCAAATTGAAAGTTATGATTTATTTTATTCTGTTACAAAGACTTTTTTAACAAATATGTTAAAAAAACTAGAATAGTTTAAAGAAATTATAAAGAAAACAATATTTGTTAGATGCAATATTACTGATTTTTATCGAAACTTAATTTTAGTTAGCACCGATAAAACAGTTTTTTTTTATATAAACTAGTCAATTAAAAAATATCGTCTCCTTCATTGTGTATAAAGTTTGTTCTTGTTCTAATATATTTTTTTTTGTCAAGACATGATTGAAAATATTGTGACGGTGATAGATTTAAAGTTAAATTTATGATTCGGATGACGCCTGAATTCGAACCAGGAACCTTCAAAGTATGACGTCAATCGAATTCTTCTGACATAGTGCCTAACGCAGCATCGATCCAGATATACCTATATGATAGGTATTGACTTTCTGAATTTTCAGTCATGTCATAAGAAAAAAAAATACTTTAAGGTATGATTTCCTTTAAATCAGAAGACCCGTTGTCAATACCCAATAAACCTGTTAGATCTTAAGCAGAATTGTTTATGTTTTGTAATAAAATGTAGTCACACTAACGCCATCTGTTGGGTGTAGAAAAATGTAATGTAAAACAAGAGCGTCATGCTGCGGCAGATAGTCAAGTAGTTGAACAAGATGGCGGAGTGACAGTTGATGTGTTTTCTAATTCTGTATCAGTTTCATGTTTTAATCTACTGGTGCATCATTTTTATAACGAGCTACACTACCGTCTATTTTGTGGGAATAAATACATTAAATTCAACGGCTAGTTTTATTTAGTGTCCCAACATTTGGCGACCGTGACAGGACGGTATGTGCAGTGATCGTGTGTGACTGTAAAAAACACGCCAGTATTGGACTAAAAAATCAGACGAACAGTTATCTCAATAGTGTGTGCGGTGTATTCAACGTGCGTATTGAACTAGTAATTATCGAGGAAGACTTGTTGCGAACGTTTCGCGGGTTATTCGGATAAGAAGCTTTGTGTTTGATCACGCTGAGTAAACAAACGTTTAAAAAAAGAAAAAAATGGAAACCATTATTGAGAAAATGGATCAAGATAAACGCTCCAGGAGGGCATTGCGTGCCAACTTTACTAAGATAGCGAATGCCCTGGATGCTGTTTTAAAGGCAGAAATTATGGATGAGGTGGAAATAGAGTTAAAATGGTCAATGTTGGTTGAAAAACGTGCAAGTCTGGATAAATTAGATGACGACATTCATAAAGCAAAAATAATTACGAGCAAAGATGATGCAGCTTTGATAGCAGAACTGGAAGCAGTTGATGAGTATCAAACATTATTTCGTAAATTGAAGGTACGTGTTTCTAAAGTTATTAAAGAAGATACTGTTCATATTCTAGAGGCAAGTGGTGCTAGTTTAACAGGTGAAGAGCCAACGAGAAAATTTAAACTGCCTACTTTGGAACCAAGAAAATTCAATGGAGAACTAAAAGAGTGGCTACCTTTCTGGACGCAGTTCCAGAAAATACATGAAGATAACAGTATATTACCAGAAGATAAATTTCAATACTTGCAGCAGGCTATCACGCCGAAAACCAGAGCCAGAGAGCTCATTGACAGTTATCCTTTGTCCAGAGAAAATTATCCAAAGGCTTTGGCAGCGCTAAAATCTCGATTTGGTAGAGATGAACTCTTAATTGAAGTTTATGTGAGAGAATTATTGAAGTTGGTACTACAGAATACAATCTCAGCTGATAAACACGGATTAGCTGCCTTATATGACAGGTTAGAAACACAGTTAAGAGCGCTAGAAACACTTGGTGTAACAACGGAGAAATATGAGGCTATGCTTTTTCCATTGATCGAGTCTGCGCTACCGGAAGAAATACTTCGAATTTGGCAACGTTCGTCCCTCTTTAACCAAGGTGATGGAAAAATGAGTAGATTGAAGAATCTCATGCAATTCCTTTGCAATGAAGTCGAAGCGGAACAAAGAATATCATTGGCAACAGAAGGTTTTCATTTAACGGAAAATGAAACGAATAAAAGGGGTCGGAAAATAGAAACCAGAGTGCCAACGATATCGGGACTCGTCAACACCACAGGAAAGGATAGTTGTGTTTTTTTGTGAAGGACAACACGGTGTGGATCAGTGTTTCAAGGGACAAAAACTATCATTCGAGGAAAAGGCTGTTATTCTTAAGAAGAAGAGAGCGTGTTTTAAATGCGGGCAAATTGGTCACCAAAAAAGACGGTGTCATGCACGAATTAAATGTATGCTGTGTGAACGACCACATATAACTATTTTATGTCGGGAATTGAACGCGATACAAGTGGGCAAAACGGCCGGTAAATACAAGGTAGAAACCACAGACAATAAAAGTAATAGTGTACCAGAAGTGGCATTATCGAACTTTACGAACACTGTTAACAGAGCGAATGTGTTTTTACAAACGTTAAAAGTAAAATTGTATAACGATGGACAAGAGCAAGAACATGTCGTGCGAGCTATGTTCGATAGCGGTTCACAAAAGTCGTACATCATGTCAGCTACCGCGCGCGTGCTGAAATACAAAGTAAAGCGTACGGAAACAGCGGTACACGCGTTATTCGGCGGAACACAGACCACAGAGAAAACTCATAACTGCTATGACGTTAGGATTAGGAGTTTGAGCGATGATTATCGTTGCAAATTTGAGGTGATGGACCAACCGGTCATTTGTAATCAGATTCGCCCTGTGCATGAGGGACTGTGGAACGTGGAGTTGGAAAGGCTCGGCATACAGCTGTCAGATACTGAAGATGAAAGTCCTATTGAACTCCTTATTGGTTCTGATGTCGGAGGAAAACTGATGACAGGCGCCAAACAAACGCTCAGCTGTGGATTGGTGGCCATGCAGACTTCCTTGGGCTGGGTTCTAACAGGAAAAGTACCTGATCGAAAGACGGAGTGTGATACCACCATGACAGTTGTATCACTGATTAATAACAAAATAACTATTAAAGATTTATGGGAACTAGATTAATTAGGAATTACCGATCCAAAAGAAAAACTGTCAAAGGAAGAGCAGAACAAAACTGCAAAAGATATATTTAATCGCTCCATTCGAGTAGACGAAGAGGGTCGATATGAAGTTAGGCTGCCATGGGTTGAAGAGCATCCACCACTACCCTCCAACGAAACAATAGCTCTAAAACGATTAGACTCGACAGTGAAGAAATTAAACAACACTGGTTACTACGAAAAATATCAAGAGGTTCTGAACGAGTGGTGCCAGGAGCGAATTAAAGAAAGGGTGCAACAGGAAGAAAATGTGTTAGTACACTATTTACCACATAGGCCGGTGATCAAAGATAATAGTGCTACCACGAAGATCCGCCCGGTTTTCGATGCATCGGCGCGTGAAGTCGGATATCCTTCATTAAATCATTGCTTAGGAAAAGGAGGAAATTTGATAGAATTGATACCTGATGTCTTGAATAGATTTCGACAAGGAAAATTTGGGAGTATTGCTGATATCAGAAAAGCATTCTTGCAAATAAGTGTCCATGAAGCAGATAGGAATTACTTACGTTTTTTCTGGAAAACAAAAGAAGGCACTGAGGAAATCTACAGGCATCGGAGGGTCGTGTTTGGGGTCAGTTCAAGCACATTTCTCTTGGCAGCCACCATCAATTTTCATTTGAACCAATGCCTGAATAATTGTAAAGAAGTCAAGCATATTTATTCAGAAAATACCGTAAGAAAGTTGATGAATTCTTTCTACGTCGACAACTGCGTTACCAGTCTGGACGATGAGAAGGAAGTACAGATATTTATGAGGGAAGCAACTATAGTTATGGGTCAAGGACAATTTGAACTTCGAGGGTGGGAGTTCAACAATGATACAAATGGCGAAATTACACCAGTACTCGGTTTGAATTGGAACAAAAGAAAAGATACTCTTTCATTGGGTCCCATAGACGTTTTATTTGATGAAATAAAAATTACGAAAAGAACCATTTTGTCGATTACTCAGAAGATCTTCGATCCAGTTGGCTTCAGCAGCCCTACTACGTTACAACCCAAATTATGGCTTCAGAATCTATGGATGGAAAAGATGGGTTGGGACGAAATAGTGGATGACCAGACGGAGTTAAAATTCAAGAAATGGCTCGAGGAATTGCCAAATCTAAACACCATCGAAATACCGAGGTGGTTAAGCATCGAACCATCAAAACAGCAACAGATTAGTTTACATTGTTTTTGTGATGCCAGTAGTGTTGCGTATGCTGCGATAATATTTTTCAGAGTGGAATCGCAAGGAGGTGTGAGTATTAATTTAATCGTGGCGAAAGCTAGGGTAGCACCTCTTAAAAGACTGCCGATACCCAGGCTAGAATTGTTAGCGGCAAACATTGGTGCCCGTTTGTACGTGCAGGTCAAGAAAACTTTGAGTATTAAATGCCAAACATACTTTTGGTCGGACTCAACTACTGTTTTGACTTGGATAAAGAAAACCGAAGAATGGAGCTTATTTGTATGGAATCGTGTCCAGGAGATTAGACTTACAACAGACGTCGAATGCTGGAGACACGTACCAGGCGATATGAATCCTGCGGACTTACTATCCCGAGGGTGTTCACCGAAGACTTTAGCTCTATCAAAATGGTGGGAGGGCCCCGATTGGCTGCATTTAAAAGAAGAATGTTGGCCAGAAGAAAACCTGAGAATTGATGAAAGTGAAATAAATTCGGAAAGGAAGAAGTCGGCGTATAAAGCCTTGTCATGTGTTGAAAACTATAATGACTTATAGTTACTTTTCTTTATATGAGAAAAATATTCGCATGATTGCCTGGATATTTCGATTTATATACAATGCTAGAAACAAACAAAGACGAAAAGGTGAGCTTTTACAAGAAGAGATAGATTCGGCAGAGAAATTCTTAATCAAGATTGTACAAAAGGAATCGAGTTCGCTTCAAAGAAAGGAGGTGCTTACCTCCTTAAATGTTTTTAAAGATGAGGAAGGTATAATGAAAGTGAAAAGCCATATAATACGAAGAGCAGATGTGGAAGAGTTTTTATATCCCTATTTACTACCAGCTGATCACCCGGTAGTAAAACGACTTGTGTTACAAATTCATGTAAAATCTTGCCACATCAGAGCCCAGGGATTGATGAGCATCCTAAGAGAGAGATTTTGGATGTTGGGAGGACGTCGAACAATACGAGCCATATTAAATTCATGTATAACGTGTAAAAGGAGCAATGTGAAAAGGGCGGTAGTGAATGCTCCACCACTTCCTGCTGAACGTGTTCGAGATGCGGTGGTGTTTGAAGTTGTAGGTGTTGACCTAGCAGGCCCGGTGTATTTGAAGGACGGGAAGAAGGGATGGATATGTCTGTTTACATGTGCTGTCTACCGTGCCATTCACTTGGAGTTGGTGAGATCATTGTCCACGAATGATTTCATAAAAGCATTGCGACGGTTCATCGCAAGAAGAGGACGTCCGAAATACATTTTCTCTGACAATGGAACGAATTTTCGAGGCACAGAAAATCTTCTAAATCGTCTAAATTGGAATAATATACTGAAGGATACTTCAATGTACCGAATAAGTTGGCGCTTTAATCCACCATCAGCCCCTTGGTGGGGTGGCTTCTGGGAGAGATTGATCGGCACAATAAAACAGTTGCTGAGGAGGACATTGGGACGATCATGTTTATCCGAAGATGAATTTGTAACTGTGCTGTGTGATTGTGAATTAGTCATAAATTCGAGACCAATAACTTACTTGTCTAATGACCCAACTGATTTAGTGTCATTGACACCGAACATGTTTTTAACCGAAACAAAAGAGTGCGGAGTGCCCGATTTGGACAGATTAGATACTGTGAATTTAAACAGACGATACCGGTATTTGCAAAGATTACGAAGTGAACTACGAAAGAGATTTCGAATCGAATACCTCGGGTCTTTGAAGCAGAACGGTCGGGTGAAAGTGAATTCGAACCTTTCGATCGGTGAGTTAGTATTAATCGGGGGAGACAATATCAAACGAATGAACTGGCCATTAGGTCGCGTAGTAGAATTAATACCGGGCCGCGATAATATCGTTCGGGTAGTGAGAATACAAACTGAACACGGGCAGCTCCTACGCCCAATACAACGTGTCTACTCACTGGAGAATGTATCAGCACCTAAGGATTTAGTGACAAAGCAACAGCCCACTTCCGATAGACTGGGAGAAGAGCGTGTGCCAGTGCAGAAAAATGAGAGGAAAGCGAGTGCAGGAAAAACTACCGGTGTGTCTGTAAGAAGTCAGTGTACAACACGTAGCGGACGTTTAGTTAATAAACCAAAGAAATATGACTAATTTAAGTAAGATGTGAGACATAACATTTGTAAAATTTAAATGTCTCAGGTGGGAGAATGTTAGATCTTAAGCAGAATTGTTTTGTAATAAAATGTAGTCACACTAACGCCATCTGTTGGGTGTAGAAAAATGTAATGTAAAACAAGAGCGTCATGCTGCGGCAGATAGTCAAGTAGTTGAACAAGATGGCGGAGTGACAGTTGATGTGTTTTCTAATTCTGTATCAGTTTCATGTTTTAATCTACTGGTGTATCATTTTTATAACGAGCTACACTACCGTCTATTTTGTGGGAATAAATACATTAAATTCAACGGCTAGTTTTATTTAGTGTCCCAACAAAACCCGTCTTGTAAAATATGTAGTTTTTTTGTTTACCATTACGGAATATATTATATTCTTGTATACCCCCTCAATAAAATTATGTGTGCGCCACTGCTTTGTACAACAGGAGCTTTGTCGGAATTACAGCACAGGGTCTGAACTCATTGAATCGCAGTGTGGTAAATAAATGAAGCTTGAACACGATTCGGTAACCATAGAAAAGGCACAATTAGAATTGAAATTGTTTAACAAACACAACCAATATTAAAGGTAGTTTCTAAGGAAACTTTATATAAAATATATTACATTCGTCAACGAGTTTATGTACTTCTTGAAATGAATACTTTTATTAAATTTTTACGCTCTTGTTTTGGCCAGAAAGAAGAAACGAAAGCTAAATCCAAGTGTACTGATAATAAAATGGTAATATCGCAGCAAAATTCAAAGTTTTCTATAAACACATGGGAAAATCAAAGTATACCGGCTACAACAGAACGTAAGTCGCATGTAATCGTATTATTTGAGTAATATATTATTATTATACTTTTAGAAATTGAACCAAATCAAGCTCTTTTTGAAAATGGATCGTTTGGCAAAATTTGCGAGTGTCTTTCTTCTTCAAAAAACGCGAACAAAATTCGAAAGATTCAAGATACAAAATTAATTGATATTTTTGCCAGCAACAGACAACTTTTTATCAGTAAACCATTATATCTAAATTGGATAAATGAACAAGTCGTGACATTTTTCAACACATTTTGGCTCCCGGACAGGTTTACATTTCGCGTGATACTCATCGGCGATGATAAATTCAGAAGTGAATCCACAATATATTCGGATGAGTTTATCAAAATTTGTATCTTACCCATTTCAAAATGTCTTTATTTTTCGAATGATATGATGGTGGCGAGTCAAATTGTGCAAGTTATAGATGAATTGATCAAAATCAAAAAGTATTATAACGTTTTGACCACGCTTTCAAAATCATCAAGTTCAAGAGATGATGTTTACAAGAAACAAAAGAACAAAATTCTGGGGAAAAAATTTAAATCATTTAAGAAGTTTTGTAGCCGGTTAAATTTTTTTCGTTATGTAAAGAAGTTAAAATAAAATATAATTTTGATATTTAATAAATACTTCTTTTATTATATGTTGTCACTTTAATTTTTAAAAGCATTTAAACAACTTTTTATTTATATAAAAATAATACGTATTTTAAAATCATTAATTTGCTTATTCCTATTATTTTTAATTATTAATATTGATACATTTCTTACTTCCTTCGCAAATGCAAACGGCTTCGTTCTGTTCATCTATAATTTATCGAAAGAAAATACAACAGTTACTGATACGACATTTGAGGTTGTTGTACGATATTTATTAGTAGCCTGTGATTATTTTCAGCGGTTGGACTGTACAGTTTTGTCGATGTTATATTAATTTATATTGATTTCGTTATAAGAGAAGTATATCAGAAAATAAACTACGCGCCATGCAGAAATACGTTTCTTAATAATTCTATTGAAAGCGATTTGATTAAAATAATAATCAAATGTGAACTTCTCAATCAGTCAGTAGACGTTCTACATGTGACACTCTGCCGTAGCAGATCACGATAAGTGATATATTTATACGATTATACGGTTAACAACCGTCAAATTGCGGCCCCAAAGATGCTAGTGGAAAAGGAGCCATAGGAGTAATTTTAATATAGGTGAAATTTGTCTGTTGGCTGTGGGAATCGAATCCGGGTTCTGAAATCCTCAGTTCGAATCGATACCACAGCCAGCTACGCTATAAAAGATAGGCTTTCATATAATCTTCGTCTTGTTAGTTGTAGGCTGAAATGAATCGGATAGTGTTCTCGAAAAAATAGATTTTGGAATTTGTTAGATAGTGTGATGTGTGATCCAGGTGAGTATGTTATCGTATGTGGTGATTTTCATAGATAGGTAAGAGTAATGTTTGCGAACGTTTATCATTGATCTTACTCAAAAAAACTCTTCATAATACTTTTTGCTGTTCTTCAAACTATCATACATTTAAAAATATTACATTTATCATGCTCAGGGCGGCCCTGAAAATCAGATTTCTGTTTTTAAGTTCTATATGATAAAATTAAGGTATCTTATATTGAATTTGAGATATTCATAAATTGCTTTATTGCTTCAAGTGAACAACTACACTGCTCAAAATTGTACAGGGATATTTTTAAAATTCAATGTAAAATTAAAACCTAATATTATATAAATAAAACACTTCTTAAATACATAATTATAAAATTTAAACTATAAAATAAAGCTTGTCCCAGAAAAAATTGTCGCCTATAATTTTTAACTAAAAACTTTATAATGAAATGGTTTTTTTTAAACTATTGAGGACTTTATTGATCAACAACTAAATAGTACATAATAGCAAATATTTACATTTTATTTATGATTCATCCAAAAGTTGCGCAATTTCCTTTTCACCCCATTCATTAAAATTTGTACAGCATAATCAGATCTCATTTCTGTAATTTGTTTACACTTATATTTGAAATTATCGACAGAATTGGCTTGTTTATTATATTTTAATTACTTCTGCTTCATATGGGGCCAATATTTTTTGATTGGCCGCAATTCAAGACAATTTGTAGGATTTTCAGATTTATGTACAAATTCTATGTGGTTTCTTTTATACCAATGAATGACATTGTTTGTGTAATGACATGTTCTCAAATCTGGCCAAAATAGTTTTGGTGTGTTATGAAGCCTTATAAAGGACAAAAATGGTCTTTAAAAACACTCGCTTAAATATCTTTCGCCATTGATTGTCGTTGTCGAAAAATAAGGCATACTGAGTTTACCACAGGAACAAATGACCTGCCATACAAGAATCTTTTTTGAGAATTTTTCTATCTTAATTACCTTCAATTAGCTACTAACAGATTTTCTGAACTTTCCAGAATAAGAATAATGACCTAGTCGAGGTTTTAATTCAAGTTAACAATACGTTTCGACATCCATGATAACACATAATTTTGTAAAGTTTTTTTGAATAACAACAAAGACAAAATTAGTTGTCATCCAACACTTGGTGAAACAAGGTTTAATAAAAAGTATAAAATAAACACTTGGCTATGTTTCACAAAATCACCTTATGAGGGCATCGTCAGAGGCTGGCCAGCACAGTTGTAACCATAGACGCGTTTCGCTCTTATTAGAGCTCATCAGTATGGTATAACTCACTTCTTCACCTAGAACAAAGTTCACGTGAAGAAGCTGGTGACGAAGAACTGTGCCAGCAGAGAATAAGATCTCTAACAACAGGTAAGATGACATGAGAAGTTCTGTGGAACAGATCATGCCATCTACCGAAAAAAAGGAGAAGCTACGCAAAAGAAATTTAAATAACAACAAAGCCGAAATTAATTGTCATCCAACACTTGGTGAAACAAGGTTTAATAAAAAGTATAAAATTGTGAAACATAGCCAAGTGTTTATTTCACTGGACTCTCCTTTTGTATTATTTAAAATTTTATTTATTGTTTTATTAGGAAAGTTATTAGCTTTTAATAAATTTTTAACTGTGTTATTTATTTCTGAGTGATAAATACTGGATGTGAGTTGAAGCGCTCGATTTTTTAAGTTAGTTGCAATATTAAGTTTTTGATGAATTGGATGATTTGAATTGTAATTTAAATATCTTGTTGATGATGTGGGTTTTTTGTACCATTTAGTGGAGATAGTGTTATCATTGTTATGTATTATTAAGATGTCTAGGAACGGAATTAGATTGTTGGTTTCTAATTCTGACGTAAATTGTATATAAGGAGAGTCCGGTGACATAAGAAATAATAAAAGTGAAATAAAATACATATCTATGCCATATATTCAACGTTTAACTTCTAAGATTAAAAAACTATTTAAAGAAAAATGTGAATTAACCGTAGCTTACAAACAATATAAAACAATTTATGATTTATATAGCAAAATCAAAGATAAAACTAAAAAAGAATTTAATTCAAACTTAATTTATAAAATACCGTGTTCACAATGCAACAAACAATATACAGGCCAAACAAAAAGATATTTAAAAATTAGATTAACAGAACATAAAAGAAATTGTGAAAACAAAAATAAAACTATAAAATGTGCCTTAGTGGAACACTCAAAAACTAACAACCATCAGTTCGACTTCGACAACACTGAAATATAAAAAATGAGAAAATTTTAAATAAAAGATTAACTTTAGAGATGCTATATATAAAGTCGGATAAAAACAACATTAATGCACAAACGGACATAGAAAACTTAAGCAATATTTATTGCAATTTAATAAAAAATCAGTGTGTGTAATTATAGTTCCCACAATACATTTTTGTATTTTATTTTGCCTAACTACTTTTTATCATTCTCTTTTAATTCGTTATTTTTTCACTCCATGCTTGATTCGTTTTTTTAATTTGGTTGTAAAAATTAATTTCATTTTTTTGTTCTCATTCTGTGACTAGATTTAAAACTGTGATCATGAATTTTTGTAATGTTCTTTTTAATGTGTTTTATTGTTAGTGTTAAGAATTGTTGTAATTTTAAATCTTTTTGACTATTTATTATTTTAAATTGTGACTATTATGTTCAGTTTTTTTAAACATTTTGTTTATGTTAATTACTAGACATTACATGTAAGTTTTTTGTTTCTGTGTTATTATAAAACATAAGTTCTTGTTAATTACTTGTAGATCCCTGATGAAGGCGATGGTTATCACCGAAACGTTGGAATTGTAACTTTTTCAAAATATATTAGACTTATATTCCGATTATCAAAGTTTCGTAAAAATTTATTGTCAATGTCAAATTACGTCAAATATGTGCAATAAAAAAATGTAGGTATAGTATTATACGCGTACAAGGAAGTCATGTGGTGTCCACATCAGATTTTTTTCTATAAAGTATTATTATTTTTTATCTATTAGTATAGAGAAAAAATTATTCTTTCAAATGGGATCCAAAAAATCATAGTATGATATATTTTTAAATGTCGCCCCCTTTCACAGTGATAAAATGATAATCGATAAAAAATATGATATTGCCAAATTACCGCAAGCATACTTTTAAAATGTTTTTCTTTATAAATTATTTAGTTTAAATGATTATTTCAGGAGATAATATCAATATTCCTTACTTATGTTACAACCTGTATATCATCAGCATAGTCGAGGTCCTCTAGTTGTTGAACTAGACCCCAAGTTATATAATGTATTTTAAGGTATAATTTAAAGACAAACCGCTATCTGCAAATAATAAACATTGTTTAGAACAGTATTATGCAAAGATACACAGGATATTATGTTTTAAAAACCAAGTAAAATATTTCTCAGAAAAAATAAGTTGGCCTATTTTATATACCAGGTTCTATTAAACAAGTCTTATATTTAACTTTCTCTTGTTTCTTTAATATTTCAGCAGATACAAGTTGTACAATTAAAAATCAACCAGTCTGTACAGATGTTTATTTAACTTTTATGAATTTGGCTGTTAAACGAAGCTGCTTGATCCATACTTGTTATACAAATTTTCTCTGTTTGGAATCATTTTTATTTTCTTTTTAGCGCTTTTCCATACGTCAAATCATTATTGGCTATCTTGCATTATGTGAAATACAAAGATTGCTTGAAGAAGGAACTTCAGAGAGGATCATCTCGTAGTATACGACTTGACGAAGATGGTGTGCAGGTAAAGATTTAATTAAAATCAGTTGTCAAATAAATGAGAGTAAAAGATATAAGCGTTTAAAAAAATCTGTGATGTAACAAGTATTTAATTTGTAGAAAGTATTTTCATTGGCCAGATTAAATTTGCGCGCTTCGAGAAAGCGACATGATGTGGTGAAGAGGTGAACTATCAAATGTCATTTTCAATATTTGTGTAAAATATAGTTCGTTCATTGTAATTAAATAGCATTGTATATTTTTGAATTGCATGATACTAATTTGCAAGAATAAAAAACTGACAGATCCAGATGTGTTTGTAATGGTGCCATATTTGTGAAGATCACTTTGATGATATAGTTGAACGTTACTTCGTTACAACGGATACATAGTTTTTGTATTTTTAGTTACAAAATGGCACTGAGAACTTCCATTCGTAAGAACATGAAAAGAAAATTTGTCATGAAAAAAAGATCTGGTTCTCTCATAAAATCTATGATGTAATAATATTATTTCCTAATACAAAATAAGTATAACAACAAAGACAAAATTAATTGTCATCCATACACTTGGTGAAACTAGGTTTAATAAAAAATATTAAATAAACACTTGGCAAAGTCTCACAAAATTCAGCCTCCAAGTCACCTTATGAGGGCATCGTCAGAGGCCGGCCAGCACAGTTAGTAACCATAGATGCGTTTCGCTCTTATTAGAGCTCATCAGTATGGTATAACTCACTTCTTCACCTAGAACAAAGTTCACGTGAAGACTTTGCCAAGTGTTTATTTAATTTTTTTTAAATACCTAAGTATATTGTATATTTTAATTCAAATAAATTATTTGACAGCTACTTGTGACGTCATAAGCTGAATGTAATACTTAAAAAAATCATATCCTAATATAATATTCTTCAGTTAATTTTGTGATTACGCTATAATAAATGGAGGATTCTGCGTGACATACTTCATTGTAGAAATATTACTTGTCACAGAGATTATTGATTCATGTTCATAACGTTACATATATTGTAACTCTGGAGCCTGATTCTGTATCTTGCGTGACTACTTGCGGCACCCATACTAACACAGATATGTCACATGCATATAGTAAACCATCTATCGGACATTTAAAGAACTAATGGGTATGACGTCACTTCTTGCGAGACACGCAAATCTAGATGCGTGACCTCCGTAGGTCCTGTTTCTTACTTGCGACACTACCTGTCTCATTCTAACATTATGTTTGTCTTTTACTTTCTTGTCATTTTGCGTATTTTGGAATTAGAACGAGTTGATGATACATTATACATGTAAGTATATTATAATTCTATGTTTATTAATTTAACTTAAAAGCATTATAACTTTTTCCAAATACAATTAGGAAAAGTTACATTCTTTATATTTTAATTTGTTTTTGCTCCTCTGTAGCGTTCATATCACGTTTTCTATCTTCTGCCATAATAAAATCGTATAAAAAAACTACAAAACGATGTTGACAAACAATGACATGTGATTGCAACTGACAGTTATAGTTTCAAAACCATCACCAACACTAAACTTGGCGCGAAAACGTAAAGCACGGAATTCCCTATGCTCGACACCAGAAAAGAATCGGTGACGTCATACATTGTACTAACGCAAATTTAATCACGCAAGATACAGAATCAACCTCCTGTTCAGAAAATAATTTTGAGCTGCCAACTGCCTCGTTTACATTGGTAGTGCTTTTTTTACAAAAGGGTAAGATTGAGATTAAAATTACAAGGTAGCAAATTTGTATTTAAAAAAAAAGCGAAATTATATTTATTACAAAAATGTTTTCTAACTAAATGTTTTATTTTCTAAATTACATGTCATGATAAATTTTGGAAAACAATAGAAATATGTAAATATGTAATTTTCTTACTTTTATTTAAAGTTTGTAAAACATGAAAGGACAAAATTAATACGGAAAAACTCATAATAATATTTAAATAAAGAGAAATATACATGTTTACCTTATTAAACTGAAATTAAACATTTAATTGGTATATAATTTTCGTTGTCTAATATAATTAAAAATAATGTTTTCCCGACCAAGAATACACTTTATATATTTGCCATTTGACACAAAATAGACTATTTTATTTCCTAGGGAATAAAGTGAGAGAATAAAGTTAAATTCAGCTATCTATAATTATTTTATTTATTAATAACAATATTTATGTAATGATGTCTTCATTTGTTCATTCCTTGCAATATTGCTTGGTTAAGGTTCGTTTCCTTTTCCCAGTAAAACCATTCGTGCTATTTGAATTTTGTTCTCCTTTGAAGCTTCTATGTAAACCTCCGCAACAGCATTCGATTACCATCCGCCATTTCTTTTGACAGTAAGAAATACCCCGCTATCTGCCAAAAAAATTGGGGAATGTTCTTGATTTTATTGGTAACACCCTATTTGTTGCTTCTTTTGCCGTAGCAGCAACATGTTTAGGTATTTCAACAATTTCCTCTTCACTCTCGACTTCCATTTTTACGAAATTGAAAATAAATCGAATGAACAAATTCAAGTTTTCAATTCATGAATAGTATATTACATAATAAGTCAGGAAAGTGATGCTTTACTTGACGAAGCGGTTGTTTGAAGTACGTAATTTTAAAAATGTACAATTTTATTAAGAGTGTCGTTTACCTAAATTTTATTTCTGTTTTATGTAAATAATTACTTGTCATAAATGTATATGATAAAAATCGAGATAAATAATATAATTGAGACATATCAGAAATTATTTTTATTCGACTATTCTAGGAGGCTATGCGAAATTAAACACAATGTAATAAGGTAAAATGAATGACAAAACACGTGAAACAAGTAACAAATAAATATTTGCATTGTTGTGATTAATTTGACCTTGTTACAATTTGTTTAATTTCGCATAGCCACCTAGAATAATTGAATAAAAATAATTTCTGATTTCTCAATTACCTTATTTATCTCGAATTTGTTAATATACATTTATGACAAGTAATACATCTTTGAAAAGATAAAAACATGGCGGTTTTTATTTTAATAAAATAATTCTAGGTTCCCATTTGAAAAATAAAAGTTGATAGTCGTATCATGTAAACCTGACTTTATAAAAAATTTCTATATATTTTATTATATTATATATATTTGTAAAATCCAAGTAAAACATTTTTTCTAGAAAAACTGTTAGCAGCTTCATGTAATGTATCACTTCCGGTTAGTCCATTTTAATCAAAATCTATTGCGTTATTTCCATTGCTATAATAGTCTAATATACCAAATTTGAACATATTTGGATTATATTTTAATATAGTTTTTCATTAAAATCTATTTTAGATTTCAAATGAAAAATAATTCTGTATTTTGGGAGGAAATAATGGTTCCAAAATTAGTACATTTTTATCAAGATTGTTTGTTGCACAAATTAGTTGATCCTTGATTTTATATTTCTTGTTCAGTTCACATTTGCAAGGAATATCGTGAGTCTTCAGACTACTTTTGACAAAAAATATTCTGTGACCGTAGCGGTAAAAGTTTATGGTTACCCCGCAATAAATATATCCCTGCTTTCAAATCATCGTCGCTGCGAGAGCACAAGATGTTAGTTTGGTTGCCTAGTTTTGTTCATTTGGGAATTAAAACATGAAAATATGATGTAAAAATCGAAAACAAATATAGAGTTTTCTCTTAAACGGGACATATTTAAACAAATTTGAATGATAAAAAGTATTATTTTTTCATAACCTTTCATTCCATATACAAATTGTATATTGAATTGCTCTGTAAACTGTGAAAAGTTTGACAATGTTTAAACACAAAAATGACTGCATCTTGTTTATTATAAACTTTATCAAAAACCTGACTGACAAATGTTAATATTTTTATATCATCATTATTTATATTATATTTGAATAAATTTGGTATGTTAGAAGAGCAAATAACTTGATAGCATATTTGAGACTGTTAGATAAAGGTATAAACATATTGCATCGTTAATATTTAAAAAAAAAATCTCTATAAGATGAAGTATTTATTAATTAAAATGGATTTGTATGACCTTACACCTCTTACTGCTAACAATGTAATAGTGAAACATTTGGAGATGTTAATCGTTAATTTGTTCTCGCAACAATAACTATCAAACTTATTTAAATCTGACTGTAGTAGTTCACATTCATTTATACAGGGTGAGTCTGGGAAGACGCCCCTCCCCCCCCTTAACTTTTTTATTATGAGTAATAGAAAAAAATGGTTCATATGAAAGTTTTATTATTTTAAATATACTATTTGATGGCAGATGTATATATTTTTTATAAAGTCAGGTTTACAAGATACGACTATCAACTTTTATTTTTTAAATAGCAACCTATAATTATTTTACTAAAATAAAAACCGCCATTTTTTACTCTTTTCAACAGTGTATTAGTTTTTATTAATGTATCTGAAAAAATTCGAGAAAAATAAGAAAATTGAGAAATACTAGAAATAATTTTTATACAAATATTATAGGTGGCTACGTGAAAATAAACAAAATGTAACAGTGTTATACAACTTAACAAACTAAAGCAACAAATTCAGTAACAAAAACAACTTAAAACAAATTATTTTTACTGAAAATTATAATAATGTACTTTATTAATATTTATATGATAGACTTAAAAATTTAGATTACATCTTCTCATGTATATAACATGTTTAATAATTTGTTATAATTTGTCTTTAGAGACATTTACAAATGGCATAATAGCCATCTACTTTAAATTTTTATCAATTACAGCTTCAGCACCGTGTCCAGCATGTTGAATTTGTATACCTCGCGAATTTTCTTCATTAATTAACCATTGTAAGGCTATTTTAGATTGATTATCTTTTAAACGGTAACCCCTTGCGGGGATTATAGCTATTGTATTTGGCTTTATAAATAACCGACGAAAAACTTTGTTACATGCTGAAGCAATGGTAACTGCTTCTGTAAACGGATCCACTTTGCAATCCTGTATGAAAGTTTTCCTAAATTGCTCGCAAGCACGACGTAATATGTCAACGTCCGATACGCAGTATTCAATTATTTCCGTCTCCATGCGAAATACAACATTTTCCTGTGTTTGTTTAGCATGCCATTTCAGAAAATGTTATCGTACAGAAGTAGTCATATTATCTACACGGGTCCCGGTAGTAGTCCAATATAGTTTTTATTTTGAATTGTGTTAAATAAATGGGGAAAGTAACCTTTTTTTATTGAAGATGGTAAATCCATTGCTTTCGGTAAAGCAGATAATGGCATAGGAAGATAATTAATAGAATCGATGAATTTAGTGTTATTAATTTGTAGTACAAGAATTTTTGATCCATTTAATGTTAATTTAGGTTTAACTTGTCTTTCTTCTACTAAAAACTTTAAAATAAACTGACAGTCGAACGCTTTAGCATTATGTGCAATACATATTATTGAAGAAAAAGAAGTACGGGGTAATAAAACATAAGAAAGAAATTGTTCAAGTGGTTCAACTTTAAAGATATGTTCCCGAATGCCGCAGGCAAAACATATTTGTTTTATATCTTCGTTGTCGCAATACTCAGAGCACACTTGCTGCGCTACACACAAATTAACTTTATGTTCAAAATTATCACCAAGCTGTTTCTCCTGACGAGTCTCAAAATCATAATAAATAAATAAACTTTTGCTTTTTAATGTAGTTTTGTCCTGTAAAATGTAACACAAATGTCCGGGATTTTTATAAGTTTCACAAAATTTACTGTACGTTTCACCGCACACATGCTGTCTATTTTTATTGTTATTGTATATCTTAAAACATTTTGTACACTTATGCACTTTTCTACAGACAAATTTTAAATGATTGTCGAAGCAAATTTGTCCTCGAAACTTTCTTTTACACAGATCACAATAAATAAAATTCAAGGTAGGAAGGCACGCGGGAGAATATTTACAATAAGAACATATATTTTCACATTTATGACCACCTCTAATACTATAAGGAACATGACATTGCTCACAGAAATATCTACATGAAAATGCAGCAGTTAAACTTTTTATTACTGAATAATGATTTCGATAGTGAAGTAGATTTAATCTGGGGAGATTTGTTCCTCTTGCTCCTTCAAATATTACTTCACCACGACTATTATATTCATATACACATATATTCATTATAATATCTTTGAGTTTCAGTAATTTCTGGAATACCTGCTCCATGATGATTTATAATTACTCCCGCTTTTATCACTAACTCGCGTGCTTTTGTACTTTGAAAATCATGTTTGTCCTTCACTATATTTTTAAAACAAGCGTCTTTTCTTAGCCATGAGTCTGCTACAATAAGCGCGCGCGGTAAACACAAATTATCTTTATTGTCTATTTCTATAATACCCGTTTTTTTTACGACACAATTCTGCATAATCTAGTCCGTGTCCGCGTATTCTCCCTGAACCCGAGGGAGCTGATACTCTGGTTAATTCGATTGTAAATTGTTCATCCGCAAACACGTTTTTATTACTCTGTAGAATAGTTCGAATTGCATCCCATACAACATCCATATGTAATTGATGTGCACGACGAAAACTTAACCACGCCGGCCCGTTCTCCAGGCGGGGTGTGTGAAATATAAATCCCACATAGTCATTTGGACTAACGGTTTTAATTACATGTTCAAAAACATCTTGGAGGCCTTTCTGGAACCATGTAATAGGGTTATTTCCCTCTGAAGGATCTTCCACAATGAAGGTGATTCTTCTACCCGTTACATTAATTTTTTTTATATGTTTTTCAATTTCAGATATTAAAGTAAATCAAAGACTAGCTGGTGTCACTTCCGTATTTTCACCGCTACCCCCACCAATTTGCACTGCGTTATTAATAGTATTTTCACAAAAATTAAAAAAGGCATTGTAATTTGCCTGCTCTGATAATGAAGATTCTACGAGATCTTCGCAAATGCTAAAGAAAGCGTCAAAATTTGCTTGATTATTCATAGCGATACAAAATACTAAACAGAACACTAACAGCGTCTACCTGACTGGTATTTTCCTTTCTCGGGGGATTCTTTTATATGTAGGTCGAAAATCTACGGTCTTTTGTTAAAATATATATACCTGTGTTTTGTTTTTCATCCCCTCTCACTTATAAAACGGGTCTTTTATAAAATCTCTATAGATAATTAGTAATTTATATCAATTCTGTAACATTAAAACTAACGTATTATTATAAATTCAATACAATGAAAGAAATTTTATTTAATCTATAACTGCAAAGGCAAATTTCAACTAGATAAGGATATTAAAAAAAATAAATTTTGTATTTTTAAAGTATATATTTATTTTCTCTTAAAATAAATGTGTTTACACAACTTACATCTCTAAATAACTTATAATAATAATAATTAAATGATTCTATAAATAATCTCTTAAAACTAACATTTTCTTGCATCACGTATTTATATAAACTTTTTGGTAATGCTAATCTATTTCTAATACTATAAATAACTACGTTTTGTACAATTTTTTTATATATACCATTAATATATTTATACCTTACATTATATTATTTTATTAATAAACTAATACTACTCTCTAAGCTAATTAAATTTAAAATGTTCTCTTCACTTAAAACTATTTGTACATTTTTAAAACTACACAATATCTGTCTATTCTCCAGCACAATAAAATCAATGTTACTGGTATTAAAAATACGTTTGCCGGCGCGTTTAGAAATGTCCACTCTTTTTTAAAAAACCCATCACTGCACTAATGTCTACAATATTTATAATAATTTTTTTAATTACATTCCCTACAAGCCTCACTGATACGTGCGGGATAGGGTTGGGGTCGACTCCTATAGCCAAGAAGGTACGACGTCTAGAGTCCAGGGGAAGGGGGGTGACGTCAATGAGTCTGTCGTTATTGTTCCTGTAATCGGTATTTACAGGGAATGCAAAACTCGTGGTTGCCGCTGCCCCCAGGACAAGATTTAGCCGCGCAGCCCCTTCCCCCACGAACAAATGCTCCTCCTTAAGCAGAGCAGGATCCAGCTCAGACTCGTTCTCCGTAAAATTAAACAGCTGCGCGTAAGGTTCGCTGTCTGATTCCGAAGATGATGATGAGATGCATCTTGCTCGTTGCTGCTTCCTGCAAGGCTCACCCCCCTCTAGGTCCACAGTTGATTCCTCCGAGGAAATACTGTAAACGCGTTTCCTCTGAACTGGCTGCACCTGGTCGTCGGTGTTGTCGGCGTCGCTTAGAGGAAGTTCTTCCTTAGCCCCAAGTAAATCCGTCATCATTTTTTCAAAGTCTTCTTCTGTTACCTGGGGCTCCGGCGGTACTGGATGAGCCTCCGCAGTGACTTCAAACGTTGATGTCGATTTTGCAGGCGTCTCGACTAGGATGTCATCCACGACTTCCATCAGCGGCACCAAATACGACGCAGGTCTCACCACCTTCACATCCAATATACGAATTTTATTTTTACTTTTTGAAACACTCGTAACTCCCGACGGCGGAATAAGATTTTCACTGAACTGCGACATGATTCACTGATGGCGGAGCGTTTCTCTTTTTCGTTAAAATCACACAATGACCAGAACTAAAGATTTCAGACGACAACAAGAATGTATTGTATTAAAGATTTTCTCTTTTCGTTAAGATTCGCTGCCCGCACCTGTGCGCAATATAAAATTGACCAGAACTAAAGATTTCAGACAACAACAAGAATGTATTGTATTAAAGAAGTCGGGACGTTTTCTCTTTTACACACAATGCCCAAAAATTTCAGACAATAAGAATGTATTGTATTATTGATTTTAAACAGATATGCCGCCAGAAATTTATCACCCCATAAACTAAAAGCAAAGAAGTCGGGACGTCACAATGACCAAAGATTTCAGACAATAAGAATGTATTGTATTATTGATAGATACGCCGCCAGCAATATATCACCCATAAACAAAAATGTCGGGCATTTCTCATAGAAATTGGATTTCAAACAAATACGCCGCCCTAACAAAATAATGCACATGCACACCCACACATTAACACGCGCACGTGCACACCTGTCTGTCTGGCGCCGACCGGCACATTAACACATGTCTGTCTGTCTCGCGTCGAGTGGAATATCTCACTACTGGCTTAATGTTCAATTCTTCCTGTTAGTAATATTTGGGGGAGGGGGCGTGATTTGACGGCTAGTAACCGCACTTCACGCGAAAAATATATCACTTACCGAGATCTGCTTAGACAGAGTGCAACATCCAGTAATAGGTAAAAGGCGTCATGATATATTTATTTATAGTAAAATTAGCTACCTTGCTTGTATTGTACAATATTTTATTTATTACTCATTTGTAAACATAATTCATAATTATAATTACATCCTGTCAGTTAGAATTTTTGTGACAAAAATTGTTTTAAATATCTCCTAAGTTTTGAAAGTATTACTGTTTCAGCGCTACTAACTAGAAAAATCTGATGTGGACACCAAATGACTACCTTTTACGCATATTATACTATACCTACATTTTTTTATTGCACATATTTGACGTAATTTGACATTGACAAAATATATTTTTTCTTATTTTTTGTTCTAATCCAATAGCAAACTTAATTACAAAAAACAAGAAATATATAATTTTTAAATTTAGTTATCTCGCTTATACAAAAGGCTAATTTAATAATTCTTAATGTGCTAGACGCAGAATTTAATTCTATGAGACTTTTATTTGCAGCATTTATTTCTAAAATTAAAATAATACCTTTTTTTTCAAGAAAAACTCTTAGCAGCTTCATGTGATGTATCACATCCGGTTAATCTATTTTAACCAAACTCTATTATGTTATTTCCATTGATATAGTAGTCTTATATACCAAATTAAAAAAGTTATAGATTATATTTTAATATCGAGTCGGCCTGTGGATCTTGAGAAACCTGGCTCGATCCCCAAAGCCTACAAACAATTTTCACCAATTTAAATCTACCCCTGTGACATAATGATATATTTATTTATTTTTATTTTTACATTAAAATCTATTATAGGCTTCAAGTAAAGTAGCACTTCCGGAAGTTATATAATGATCAAAAAGGGAGCTGCACAACTAGATGTTATAACAGTCCTAAATAAAAATTTTTTACTTTCTACAGCTTACCGTTTTTGATTTATGCGTGATACATACGTACGTACGTACAGACGTCACGACGAAATTAGTAAAAATGGATTCAGAGATGCTCAAAATGGATATTTCCACTGAAATCTGAGAACCGAAAATTTTCGCGATTACAATACATCGTTTACATCGTACAAGGAAGTAAAAATTAACAGCTGATGTGTAAAATTTCACAAGTTAATAGCTTGTAAAGATTCATTTTCATAGTGAATAAACTGTTTGAATAAATGAAGTTTACAAATTATGGCATCTTTGAAGAATAGTAATTGCATAAGAGATATTTTCTTTATCGAATCAACAGTTATTTAAAAAAAATCAACTTGGTTGCCCGGTAATTCCATGATAAAAACTTTCTTTGATAAAAACTTGAGTTCGTAGGTGGAGAATTTTTATCTGACAGTTTGTAGCGTCAATCTGAATCTTTGGCATAGAATTTCTAACATTTTTCTGTCACAATTAAATTACAGATGCTAATTTTATATTTATTTTGTCAATACTGTTTTGATAGTAACAAATATTGATGATTTTAATCAATTTTGAGCTATTGTCATGACAAAAGGTAAATGCAAATGTATCCACTTGTGAAAAGATACCTAACTTACGTATTCTTGGTGATTCTTGGAAGACGAACCTCCCCTTAACTTTTTTATTATAAGAAATATAAAAGTTTTCTTCATATGGAAGTTTTAGTATATTAAATATACTATACTATTTTATGACACATATAGAATTTTTTTATAAAGTCAGGTTTACATGATACGACTATCAACTTTTATTTTTCAAATGGGAACCTAGAATTATTTTATTTTTAAAAAAACCGCAATTTTTTTCTCTTTTCAATGATGTATGTAAAAATCGAGATAAATAAGATAATTGAGAATTATCAGAATTTATTTTTATTCAACTATTCTAGTTGGCTATTTGAAATTAAACAAAATGTAACAAGGTAAAATTAATGACAACAATGCAGATATTTATTTGTTACTTGATTCACGTATTTTGTCATTCATTTTACCTTGTTACATTTTGTTTAATTTCGCATAGCCACCTAGAATAGTTGAATAAATATAGTTCCTGATATTTCTCAATTATCTTATTTATATCGATTTTTTTTCATATACATTTATGACAAGTAATACATCGTTGAAAAGAGAAAAAAATGGCGGTATTTATTTTAATAAAATAACTCTAGGTTCCCATTTGAAAAATAAAAGTTGATTGTCGTATAATGTGAACCTGATTAAAAAATTTCTATATGTGTCATGAAATAGTATATTTAATATACTAAAACTTCCATATGAAGAAAATTTTTATATTTTTTATAATAAAAAAGTTAAGGGGTGAGGGGGTTCATCTTTCCAGAATCATCCTATATATATATATATATATATATATATACATACAGGGTGATAATTAAAAATCTGGCCATAGGCGTTTAACATGGGAAATCAGTTTTTCCTTGCGCGTTGCTTCCCAATTGATTTTAGACAAAAAGTTGTAAAGATTAAAATTCTGCATCAGATTTCATTTGTTGCATTTCATACCCGAGAAAATAAATTTTAAAGATTTTTGAAAATTGCTAATTTGTAGCGATAGCCATGGAACTCAAACAAAATTACAAGCAATTGTATGACATTGTAACTGTCAAAAAAAGTTTGTGTTTTGCGATTTTCGTTTAATAGAAGTTAAATATGCAGGCAATTAAATTGAATTATGGCCATCAACCGGCTCAAACCAGCCTACCAAGCATCAGAGCTACCATATCCTGGGCAGCAGCAGGAAAGCCCAGCTCCAACCCCAGCAAGTCCAAGGAGAACGCGAAACGGCAGACCATCGCGCGCACCTGATCGTTTTTCATCGTAATCGAAGACTCGATCACTGGCAGGGGGGTACTGTGGCGACCTCGGGCCACGCACACCTAAACCAATCACATGGGCGACCCCCACCAGTCGCGGCAACCAGGATCCAGTCAATCATGTGAGCGACCCCCACCAGTCACGGCAACCAGGATCCAGCCAATCACATGAGCGACCCCCTCCAGTCGCGGCAACCAGGGTTTAGCCAATCACGTGAGCGACTCCCACCAGTCGCGTGATCGGGTATATAAGAGCGTACCCTGGACAAAACGGTCAGAGTCTTTGGTACTCTCAACCACTCTCATCCTCTGCTCAGCCGCAAGGCCAGAGAATTCATACTTAGGCACGTTTCTGCTCAGCCGCAAGGCCAGAACCCTAAGGCACTCTGCTTAGGCGCAAGGCCAGAGTTTACAGCTGTCCGTCGCTATCGTGCAGCAATCACCGCCCTCGAGGACACCACGGAAACCATCTTCCCAGCGAAGACGCTCGCTGGCCCGGACCTACCTGTAGGAGAACCTCCGCCAACTGTCCACGCCAGTAAAGCCCGTCTCACCGCTACCACCAACGCCGCCGAAACTGAGACCCGCGAAGATGCAACGCCGCACCGGATCACCGCAGAAGCGCCACCGGGCACCGTCGTCGCAGCAACCACCACGCTCCGTGTCTCCAAGGAAGCCGCGGCCCCGGCAGTGCACGTCACCTACGAAGGCGCGGAGTTACCGTCTGACGCCGTACAGCACCCCGGACCCGCAGTACTACGACGTCAACCGCAGCCGAGTCCATCCAGCGGACTCCCACCTAGCCGTGGTTCAGAGGGCGTACGCGGAGAAATTCGGCAATAGTAATTGTACATAAAAACTGTTGAATAAATGTTTATTAAAGTTATCAAGGCGTATATGTTCTGATCCCAAATACAAAAACTACACACAACCCCATAACACATTGTCGGTGCCACTTTTTATTTAAAATTTTTATTTATTTTCGAAGGTTAATTTGTGTAAATTTGAAACGTTAAACTTACGCTATTGCTATGATCCATTTAGCGTATTCATAGGTCCGTTAGATATTTTATGTTTAACAGTATTATTAATACATAATTTTCAAATAATACACACTTTATTATTTAATCAACAAATAAAAGTTACTCTAATCGCTACTTAAAAAGATACATTTTGTTTTACAATTATCAGTGTTGCCAACTCTAGCCAATATAATCATTCTATACTTATTTCTCATTAATACCAATTGATGGCAGATAGTCCATACATAAATTAAAATCATTTAGATATTTACAGATAAATTAAGATATAATATATTTTATCCAACACCCACTACTTATAAAGTCATTATTGTTGTCATTTTAGATAAGTAAAGTAGTTTATAAGTCACACGTGAGTTATAAGTCATAAGTCACGCATAAATTATGACTTGTAACTCACTGTTTTTTTTAAACATTTCAAAATGTATGAAAGTTAAATTTTATTCACATTAAAATTTACATAAATGAAAAAGAATACAATTTGATGATGTTGATACAGTGCAATTCTCGACCTGGCCTTTTGAAGAAGACAACTCAACCATTTTAGCAGAATTTGTTCCTATGAAAAAGAATTTCATATGTTTTGAAGACTGGATGACAACAAGAAACGTCAAAGGTATAAATGAAAGTGTTTTACTTTTTTTCATACTTACAAACGAAACTGGCTCCTTCTTCCTTATGGACGAAGTATTCAATGATTAGAACAACTCTTCAGCTTTATAAGAAAATAAAACACTTTCATTTATACCTTTGACATTTCTAGTTGTCATCCAGTCTTCAAACTTATTAAATTCTTTTTCATAGGAACTTCTAGACTTTGTTGTTAAAATACCAACAACCGCTTCTTCCGCTTCCTTACTGATTATTTCGGGAATAAAATTATCGTCTTCCATTTCGAATACTACAGCTGCACCCTTTTTTCAACTTTGTTGTAATATAACACATTTGTACCATAAATAACTATTATCCATGACCATTAAATAATACATTCATTATAAATGCACTTCTAGATACATAATATGATTCATTTAAAAGTGCTGAATAATGAAAAAAACTATCGAATAATGAGCCCATTATTCAATTGCTATTAGCCAATCAAATCGCAGTTCCTATAACAACGCAACGCTAAATGTTGAATAATGAAACATTATAGATTGCCATCTAGCGAGATATAAAACAACTAGGGGATGCCGTTTGATGTTTGACACAATACATTATGTTATTTATAATTTATATATCTGTACAATAAAAGAAACACAAGTGAACTTATAAATTTTCATACATTTATAATATAGAATTATTAAAACAGAGAATTGTTGACAAAAATATTGGTCAAGTGACTCTCACTTCATGCCTTCGATAAAAGAAACAACTTCATGCTTGTTGCCATTTCAACTTGTCAAACGTTTTGTAAGTAGTGAAACAGGTTTCAATCGTTTTTGTGTCAAATATGAAACACTACGAGTTTATATATTCAATGGTACTAGTGATGAAAATGATGAAGTTTGTACACCACCAGACGTTTTCTTTGGCGTTATGCAACTTCCGGGTCCAGTTTGATGGTCGTGGATAAAGTATAATATTCAACTCGCGTATTATGGTTATTATTTATTCAGAAGATTCTACCGGATTAATAATAACTATCATAATACGCTCGTTGAATAATATATTATATAAATACAAGTAAAATGAGATCAGCACGTTACAGTTAGATCCATAATACAAATAGTTCCGAATTAAAATGAGCAGTCTGGTATATTTCCTTTTATTTAATCATAAATAAATTTAAAAAGATGGGATGAAACCATGGCCAAGTAGCAACAAGTCAATTAAAGTACTGGATAAACAGATCTCAAGTTCTAGATTGCGAATTATTTTATTGTGATTATATTAAATATTTTCAAACGAAATCTTTAAACATGTGTAGCCAAACATTTTAAGTAAAAAACATCAAAGACAAAATTAATTGACGTCCATACACTTGGTGAAACTAGGTTTAATAAAATATAAAATAAACACTTGGCTAAGTCTCACGAAGAGCGGAACGCGTCTATGGTTACTATCTGTGCTGGCCAGCCTCTGACGATGACCTGAAAAGTTTACTTGGAGGCTGAATTTTGTGGGACTTAGCCAAGTGTTTATTTTATATTTTATTAAATATTTTAAGCTTACTTTACATAAAAACACATCTAAAATATTTATGAAACACCAAGGAAATTATTAGAAACTACATTTTTAGATGGTGAGCAGAAATCTTTGAAAGCCACTGTGCTAGAATATTGATAGCACTTCCAGTGTTAATCTACATCTATTAATTAATTTATCTTAATATTTAAATTTAGGTTTTCGTGATATTTTCTTGTGTATTGGGACAGCAGGAACATTACTGTTTTAACTATATCAATTTGCTGCAAGAAAATTTATTTTTAAAATGTTTTTTTAGAAATGTTTGTTCCTTACCTTTAAGAACAAAGAAAACTTTAATGGAATTATATTCCACAATGCCATATTCACTTTATTATGCAATCCTTGAAGTAGAAACGTATTTCTCTAAAACAACAAGTTTTAATATTTAGTACACATGAATAGTAATTTATGAAATTAAGGTAAAAAGTGCCAGTTTACAGCACGAGTGCAATACTAGTCACTTATAATCCAAATATTTTCTACGATCGAGCTTTAACTAATTTTACTAATTACATTTCAGATGTTAAAATCAAATATTTTAATGTTATGTAGTTAAATTTGTTTCTTAGCAACACTGTGATAAACAATCAATTTTCGCACGATCATATAAAAATATTTGAAAGAAATTTGCCATACCGCTATTGCTGTTTCTGGATTTAAATATAGTATGTTGAGTTGTCCCAATGTTACAAGAACATTCTTTGACTAAAACCAAAATTGTGTTATTATACCGGGCGTATAATTAAAATATGTAACATGGGATATATAATGGTATTTTTGTAATATGGTGATTGTTGCTTTTCTAATTAAATTAGACTAAAAGTGTAAAAAAAATTATTTTAAGTATTATAAATTGCATCTAATGAGTATCTATTTGTTGCTCTATTGTGTTTTATGCAAGAGTAAGAAGCAAATGAAAATGGCTTTTTATAAAGAAAAATACGAATTGAGATATATATAAATATATATATATATACTGGGTGATAAAAAAGATCCGGGACGGTGAAATATCTCGAGAAATACACATCGAATCAAGAAACCAAAAAACACGTGTTTCATATTTTGAAAAACCTATCTAAGCACACCAAACACATACCCCCACTTTGGCGAGAGACAACTTTGAAACCTTAAATGGGAAGCCCCATTGTCTATTGCAGATTCGTATTCTGCGAAAAAAAAAAAGTTAATTTTATCTGATACTTGTTTTCCAATTCGGAATAGATGGCGCTCTACTCGCAAAAATGAGTTTTGACATGATTATGAAAGAAAAGTAAAAAACGGTCTAATATCACAAGAAATAAACATTGAATCAAATAAAAAAAATCAACATAATCACAAGTAGCCACAAGCCTTTCACCGACTAAATGCTTGAAATAAATTTGCATATTATATATATATATATATATAAAATATAATTTTAAAAATTGACAATGTAAAAAACAGATATCTATTAGGTAAGTTATTATTTAAAACAAATTATATTTTTGATTTTGCAATTTGTTAAAAAAAACAAATTTTAAGTTTCAATATTTTATTCGTGACAATTTACAGGTTAGCGTACTTTCAGCTAGACAAGTTAACACAATCTGTCTTACACATGTCTCTACTCCTATTTATTATATTTCTTATCTTATATTCTAAGAAACACGAATGACATTGTTTCTAGTGTCGAATAACGAAACTGCAGCGTTTCGAGATTCATAATTCCTCCCCATCAAGAAACAATGTTATTTTAGGGGGTTTAATTCTTGATCCTTATTATTTTGTTGAATAATCCTATTTTGTTTACATTTGATAATAAGAGTATATATTTTATTTTTAAATAATATTAATACAATAATAATTATAATAATAGAGAAGATTATATAAAATGTAGGTATATGGTGATTGCTAATTTGTTTGATAGATTCCATTTCTTGTAAATGTGTAACATTCAATTTTAATTCATTTACTTTAGTAATTTGCGGCACTTTCTTTAATTCCATGTTATTTAAGTTATCGAAAATATATTCTTGATATAATGGTTTATATTTTTGAAATTGCCAATTTTTTATGGCGCACGTATCTTGGTCATTAAGACAAATACCCTGCAATTGTTTATATTTATAATTGTTTCCACAGTTAAACTCTAATTTTTGCGGGTTTGGTGAGAAAATTATTACTTTATTTGTGAATGGTATTTGAGAAATATAATTCATTGTTGTAATTTCCTCACTTAAACAATCATCATATACTTGCTTATTTAATATATTATTAATACAACTGTTTATAGGGTTATAATTTGAGATACAATATTTCTTATTTTTAAACTTACTAATAGATACATACTTATTATTATGTGTAATATACATGGTATTATCTTCTAATATTTGTTTATATGAGGAGTCATAGTATAGTGTGGGAGGGAATTGTTGTATTTTGTGTAGACCATTTGTGTAGTTTGGGACAGCTAAAAGGATATGTATTTTGTTATCTTGTAGTGTACATGTGACATATATTGTTTCAATCATTTGAAGGATATTCGGGTTTTGTGTAATGTTTAGAAGGCTGTCGAGGTCTATAATTGTAATATCTAATTGATTTAATGAGCAGAATTCTAATGATTTTATAACGTTATCGACGATGTTTTTGAGTCGTTGAATGTAGATTAATATTTTGTTAATCTGTACCTCGGTGTGTATGAGTGTTTTCCAGTTCTTTTCCGTTTTAATTATGGCTAAGATTTCATTCAGTGAATTTCGTAATTCATTCTCGTTGAGGTTTATAGTTTGCATATCTTTATTAAACTTATCTGTGAGTGTCTGTTGTTGATGCAGGACTTCGTTTGCTTGTATTTGTAGTGTCTTCTGATTATTGCTGAGTTGTTCTAATATTGTGTTGTAACGCTCCTCGTCAGTGGCGTCTAAATTTCCGCTTATAGATTTTATAATGGATCCGAGTCCATTAATTAATCCTCTTTTATTTCGTTTGTTAAATAATTTAATTACGTTTAATTCCAACTCTCTGAACATATAATTTACAATTTTACCATTTTCGGTTAGGAACGTTTCGTTTGTTAACTGTTTTATTTCCTTATTAACGATTTGTTTTAATTTTAAATATTCATCATATATGGGATTTATATCGTTGTAAAAATAAAGTAGTTGTTCGTTTTCTTTTAGGTAGCATTCCCCAATGGTATGTAATAAAACGCCGGGATTACTTGTAATATTTTTTTCATCCGCGAATCCATGACAGATTCTGAAACAATTAAATTTTGATTCTATCAATTTTTACTTTTCGCTCTCTTAATTTGTCTTTAGCATTTATTGTTTTATATTTATGATTATAATTTTTAATCTTTGTTTTTACATATAATGGTTTTTTAAATTTAGTTATTAAACGAGGGTTCTGTTTTATATAAGCCTCCGTAAGATTTTTTAGTTTATCAATTTTATTATTTTCTTTAGGATCTTTATAACGTTTTTGTTTTTCTTTGTTAATATTAATTTTTATTTGTTCTATTTCTTTTTGTCGTTTTCCTACGTAATTTTCTAATTTATTTTGTATGTTTTCTCTCGGTCTTAAGTTTGTATAATCTTTACCATAAAGTACTTCGTTTGGTGTCATATTGGTAGTAGATTGGATTGAATTATTGTATGCGAAGATGCAGTCATTAACTAATTCTTCTAGGGGTTTCAGTTTGCAATTTCGTGTTTTAATTCTTAAATGTTCGATTAATGTCGAATGAAATCTTTCAATCGCATTCGATTTTGGGTTTTGAGCTGATGTTATATGTAACTTTATCTGGTTATTATGACAAAATGTTCGTAGGGATACGTTATTAAATTCACAGCCTTGATCGCATATTAATTTTTTGGGGGGAATTTTTATTCTAATAAATGTTTCCAAGATTTTCACTATATTCTTACTTTCTTTTGTTTTAATGGGGTATGCCTGTGCATATTTTGAGAATTGATCATAGATTGTTAGATAATATTGTCCGTCAAGGGTTAATAAGTCAGTATTTATAATTTCAAAGGGTCGTTCAGGTGTTTCAGTGAGATTGTCAGTGAGTTGTATCGGTTTTCTGTCATATTTACATTCTTTGCATGTTTGGCAGTTATTTATAAATGCGGTGATGGTGTCTATCATTTTAGGCCAATAGTACTTTTCTTTTAGTTTGTTATAAGTTTCCATGATTCCTCGGTGATTTGTTTTACCTATATGATATAAATATACGATTTCATTTTGTTCATCTAATTGCTCTATGTCCTCTACTTCTTTATTAACTTTAATGATATTAATACTATTTGTTTCAAAGTCCTTTTGAATAAGCTGGTTCAAAAATTTAAATATTTTATCATTGCATATGCAATAATATCTAACTTTAGGTATAATATAATTTTTTATGAATTCTCGAAGTTGATTTTCTGCTTTACTCTCTTCTATAGTGACCGTTAATCGTTGTTTTTTGTTACTAAAAAGGCGTGTAATTTTTACGTCATACTTTTGATCGAAAGAGAATATAATTTCGTTATCCGCTATGTTTATTCTGTTTTCTAGGATTTTTAAACCGTTAACGGGGTGTTCTTGGGCAGAATGTATGGTTTCAACATCGTCTTGTGTACTGATTATATTTCTTATTGAATCGTCATCTTGGTCTAGAATTTTTTCTAACTCAATTCTTGATTCTAATTCGTCACTTAATACAAAATTTTGGGGTAGCGAATAAATGTTAATTTGTATACAAGTATTCTCGAATATTGAAGTTAAAATTTTGTTCAATTCTTGCTTAGGTAATCTATCCAATCCGCATGATAGATAAGGGATGTTGATTTCATGTATATCGTTTTTAATTAAGTAGTCACGTAATTGTGTTAATGATTGTTTTAATAATTTTGTGTTACATTTATCGCGGGATGATTCTTTTGAAAATAAGTGAAAGATTTGTTTATTATATTCATTTTGAATTATAATTTTGTTTGGTAATTTATTCATACAAAAACTTTTACTGTTAAATTGATCATCAACTTGTTTTGCTAATCCCTTGCCGAATTTATAGTCTTTTGAAATACAGTGTGCAAAGATAGGGGTTGTTGTTACGTCGCCTATTTTATAATTAATTTTGAATTTATTTCTAATTCTGCTTAAGAAGTCTGCGATTTTATTCGTTTTTCCAGCTATATATTCTACTTCGAAATTATATTCGCTGAGTTCGATCTTCCATCGCATCAGCTTCTGGTTCGCGTTCTTCATATTGAAGAGCCAGACCAGTGGTCTGTGGTCGGTGCGTATTATAAATTTCCTTCCGTAAAGATAGGGTTTAAAATTTTGAATAGACCATACTATCGCTTTCAATTCTTTCTCAATCGTAGAGTAATTTTGTTCTTGTGAGTTAAAGGTTTTAGATGCATAGGCGAGTGGTTTTTCCTGTAAATTATGATTTTGAGAGAGTACGGCACCCATTGCATAGTCGGAAGCATCGGTGGTTAGTATAAAATTTTTGTTAAAATCAGGGAATGCGAGTATTGGTGGGTTTGTAATTAGTTCTTTCATTTTCATAAAACATTCTTTATATTCGTCATTATGTATATCTATTATTGAGCCTTTGCGTAGACAGTTTGTAAAAGGTTTGGTTAATTTTGAAAAATTTGGGATGAATCTACGATACCAGGAAAGCTTGCCTAAAAATGATTTTATCTCTTTTATTGTTTTCGGAATTTGAATATTTTGTATCACTTCTATTTTTTTTTGTATTTGGCTTAAGGCCTTCATTTGAAATTACAAATCCTAAATATTCGACTTCTGTCTTGAAAAACTATGATTTGTCTAATTGTATTTTAAGGTTTGCCTGTTTTAAATATTCAAAAACTGTTTTAATGTTTTCTAAATGTTCTTGTTCGGTATTGCCAAAAATTATGATGTCATCTAAGTATACAAAGCATATTTTACCAATTAAATCTTGTAATATTTCATTCATGCATCTTTGAAATGTTGCAGGGGCGTTAATTAGACCGAAGGGCATACGCAGAAATTCGTAATGTCCTGAAGTTGTGCTGAAGGCTGTTTTTTCTCTGTCATTCTTGTCAACGAGTATCTGGTGGAATCCCGAATGTAGATCAAGTGTAGTAAAGTATTTTGGTTTATTTATTTTGTCAAAAAGTTTGTCAATGTTTGGTATGGGGAATTTGTCTTCTTTCGTTTTTTGATTTAGTTTTCGAAAGTCAATTACTAGTCTGGTTTTTTGTTTGCCTGAGGCATCCGCTTTTTTCGGTACGATCCATATGGGCGAGTTATATGGACTTCTTGATTTTTGTATGACCCCTGTGTTTAACATAGTTTGAATATGTTCTTCGATGTCGTGTTCATAAATTTGCGGGAGTCTGTAGTTTTTTGAGTATATAGGGATGTCATCTGAAGTGTAAATTTTGTGTTGTATTTTATTTGTGAATGTCAATATCTCGTTTTCTTTTGGAAAAAGTGAATCATATTGTTCTAATAAATTATATAATTTGTCTTTTATGTCTGATTGTAAGTGTTCGTCACGTATTTGTACGTAAGTTTCATTATTCTGCTTACTCAGGTTTTGAATATTAAATTTCATCTGTTTCATTTGAATCACATCTTCCGAGAAATTTATAATAGTATTTGTTTCACGTAGTATTTCTGTTCCGAATAATAAGTTACAATTTACATGGAAATTTAGAATGAAAAATTTATACTTTTTATTAAATATTTTAATTTCAACATATTTGTTACATTTCACTGTATTTGTTGCGGTTCTAAAGGTTAAAAATTCTTCTAAAATTTTCATATTATTTTGTTTTACAGTTTGTTCTGTTATTAAGTTAATATCTGATCCTGAATCGATAAGGATTTTAAAATTTTGGAATTGAATTATTGGGATTGTTTTTATATTAGACAGCATTACGTATTTTCTTCTGTCTGTTCTAGGTCGTAATCTAAAAAAGATTGATTTTCAAAAGTTTCGTCTTGGTTGTTTAATTCTTGTTCGTTCGGAGTTTCGTCGCTATTAGTCTCTATGTCGTTTGCATTTCTAAAGCGTAATTTCGTTTCATAGTTTGTGTGGACATTGGTATTGTTGATTTTGTCATACCGGACATGGGAATTGGTTTAAAATCGCGTCGTGTTTCTATGCCATTTTTAATATTTTGTCTAGCGAATGTGTGTGGTCCTGAAGGGCGTGAGAACTGAGGGTTAAATGGGTGTGAAGGAAATTGTTGTGATGGAAATTTCTGTGGTGGGGGATAAAATGTCTTTGTGATTTTTGTTGTGTATTTTGAGGTGATATTCTATTCATGGGTGATCTGTGTAATTGCATTGAATTGTATTCGTTTGTTAAAAGTTGTTCGCAAACGTCGAGTGTTTGCGGATTTTTACTTATAAATGAGGCTCTAAAGTTCATAGGTAATAATGAAATAAAATGAGCGACTACTGTTTTTTGAGTTTCGACTATTAAACATTGTCTTCCGTATTGTTCGTATGGTAATAATTGAATTTTGGAAGTCATTCTCTGGTATAAATCTTTAAATTTCTTTAGAGTATCATTTATGTTATTATCTATTTGTGTGATTTTAATTGTTGTTAATAGCAGTGTATTATAAGTACTTTTGTCTTCAAAGTTAGTTTGAAGGTGCAATTTGATATCGTTCCAAGATGTGAATTCGTGCGTATCTAATATGTCTTTAGCTTTGTCGATGAATTTCTTTTGTAACATAGAAAAATAATATGTTTTTTGTATTTGGGATAAATTTAGTGAATTCATTATTGCATAGAAGTTGTCGACTTCTTTTATAAATCTAGGGACATTTTATTCCTCCATTATACTCAGGCACTCCATCGATGAAGTTTCTGATATCTGCAATCGTTGCGGTTGCCATGTTTAATTCTAATTGACAGTTATTTAATTCTTGTATTGGATATGTTAAGGGTGTATTTATGTTTCCAGTAACAGGTTGTTTGACTTTGCTACTACTACCTAATATAATTGGTTTAAGTGTAACCGGAATTGTATACAATTTGTTAGGTATTCTTTCAATATCTTCGTCGGAAGACATATATTAACATTTAATGATTATTACAATGTGTAATTGTATGTTTTGCCTTGTGTCGGGGCTCGTTT
Organism: Pterostichus niger; assembly: GCA_947425015.1. Classification (NCBI taxonomy): domain Eukaryota; kingdom Metazoa; phylum Arthropoda; class Insecta; order Coleoptera; family Carabidae; genus Pterostichus; species Pterostichus niger. The sequence continues at coordinate 16,482,684 of OX380350.1, forward strand.
TGTTTCCTAACAGCGTTAGCCGTTCCACAAAACTCTTGTGTTAATTTGTGTAACAGTATTTAGTCACAGACCGATTGTTACGACCGGCAAAATATATTTATCTACTATGAAAGTGGACTTACAGTAAGAGTATCGTGAAGTAGGCTGCTGTTTTCATAGTAGTGATGGTCTTGATGCGCTTCAAGTGGGCGGAAATTGTGTTTCTGTCACGCAGCTCGTAGATCGATTGGATTGGTGGATCTGATTGCAGAGCTGGATTCACGTTGAGGTGGTGTCTCGTAGTATCGAAATGACGTTCTCGATGTGTAAAGATGGGTCGTGGTTAGACCCTGGTGCGACCACTGTTTAGGTCGTTTGAAGATCGTAGATGATGTTCGGATAGCTCTTGTGAAAATTTTAAAATTTTCGACAAGCGTTTCACAGACTTACGAGGTTTAGTTTCACTCACTGGATTCTTGTCGGCTATCCTACCGACTGCGCCAATTATATTTTTGATTTTGCAATTTGTTAAAAAAAACAAATTTTAAGTTTCAATATTTTATACGTGACAATTTACAGGCTAGCGTACTTTCACCTAGACAAGTTAACACAATCTGTCTTACACATGTCTCTACTCCTATTTATTATATTTCTTATAATATATTCTAAGAAACACGAATGACATTGTTTCTAGTGTCGAATAACGAAACTGCAGCGTTTCGAGATTCATAATTTATATATATATATATATACATATTATTATTAAAAATTGATATGTTCTATAGGTTAGCAAATAAATGCTGAAGATGATGGGTTAGCCATCGAAACGTTCAATAAATTGATAATAGTATTTAAGGATCCTAAATCCATATATTCCTTTCCAAAATTGAAACTCAGGATCTTCATATTCCAAACAAAACAAATAAAATAAGTTACAGTTTTATCCCCGTCCATACTCTGAGTACCTTGCTCTAAATTTGAATGAGATTGAGTGTTTAAAATGGTGTGTTAGTGCCTATTTTGATGTATGGGCGTGGATGAGAAAACATGAGTGGAAATTACTTATTTGATGGTATATATTATGTATGGAATAACTGTTAAAATTAATACTTACCGAAATTTCAATGATGTAAGATTTATAAAATATTAAAGCCATATTAATATTTGATAAACCAAGTATAAATACAATTTCTATTATCCCAAATACTTTAAAATCTTCGACGTAAATATAAATCATAATCCCAAATACTATTTGAATAATATTCATTATAATATTAAGGGCGAGAATAATTCCAAAACATTTTATGAAAGTTTTTGTTGTTTCTGTAATCATCATATGTATCTTTGTTGATTTCTCTAAGATATGAAGTGCATTATTTTGTCTACGATAATATTTGATCTTTCTCTCAGAAAAGAAATCATAATTTTCATCTAGAGACTCTAAACAGTCATTCAGATTTTCAAACTTTTTATTTAGAATAGATAAACATTGAAATATTATAATTGTTGCAAATATTCTCACTGCCATTGGATAATATATTGCAATCAAATCAATAAATCCATTGTAGACATCTCTTTGAAAATAAAACATACATCCGCATGTAATTGAGTAAAATTGACTAATCCAGAATTCGCTAAAATAACTTGTATTCACGTGCAAAAGTTTTAGTTCCTTGTCTATTAATATAGTTGTAGATACGGCTTCAACAAAATATTTCTGATCATACGCAAAAAATATTGCACTTAACAGTGCAATAATGAAAGCAAATATATATATAAGGCAATTAATCCATAATACGATAATATATTATTCGTGTCGAAGGTAGCAAGTCTGTACTTCTGGCATGTAAAAACTATGGAGAAGACAACTATAACATTAGAAATTAAAAACAATACATCTGGTTATTACATAATTTACTTTCGTTGCTTCCAGGATTAACTTTACAGACAAAAGATTCAAATTAAAGTTGTAAATGTTAAGATTAAATTCTTTATATAAATTAGTTTCATTTCATTTTACTTACTTCATTATTTACTGCCGAAATAAGATTTTAGTTATTTATCTGACAGTATAGCATTAAATTACATTTACCTAATTCCGTTATGAAAAGTCCTGTTTTACATCAATTTTTGAGGTTATGAAATGTCAATTTTTTTCATAACTGTTATTCAAGAGTTATGTAATGCCTATGGCACACTGGTCGATGAGCGTCGATGACCATCGGTGAACTCCTCGATGAAACAACAGAATGCACCCGTCATCGACTTAAATTAGAGGCTCCTCTATTTCCATCGAAGAGCTCATCGATGAAACGAACATATCTCATTTCACTCGTATCTTTTGTGTCTCACTTCACGTTAGCATATTTTTTAAATTTAGTTTTTCTTTCTCGACTTTAGAAGCTTTTATTGTTTGTCAATGAAGAGTGTGTTCTGTTGTTTCATCGAGGAGTTCATCGATGGTCATCGACGCTCATCGACCAGTGTGCCATAGACATAAGGAATTCTTTACATAACTAGTTACGTAATGAATACATAATGTACAAAACTCGCTTCGCTCGTTTTGGCAAATATTATGTTCGTCAAATAATATCACGTTTTCATAACGTATTACGTACAAAATTTTATCTAATTCCGCTAAAATAATGTTTAAAATACATTTAATTCTAGGTTTATGACAGTTCAGTATATTTCAAAATCAATAAATCAATTTACAAAAGCGTTGCCGTGAAAATAAATGAATAAAATGTTTAAATTTATAGCTTATGTCATCATTGAAAATGAGTTCTGAATCCGACACAGACCTTCCTTCTGATATCGAAGAATCTGCTAATTTGGCCGTGAACTGTTTAATACCAGAAACATTATTAAATGTATATAAATCCAAAAAAAAATATAAATAGTGTTTTCCGTTATTTGCAAACATATTTGAGAAAGTTCAAACTGTCAATATTCATTACGTAACTAGTTATGTAAAGAATTCTTTACATAACTCTTGAATGACAGTCATACAAAAAATTACATTTCATAACTTCAAAAATTGATGTAAAACAGGAATTTTCATAACGGAATTAGGTAAAATAAGTAACATGAACTATGAAGACTGATTTTAATGCAAAATCTAATTCCTTACAACATTTATCTGAAGCCTTTCTATGTATCAAACTAAAAACAAGCAAATATTATGCTTATCTAATATCTGAATATAACTAATGTAAGTTCTTTTTCTTTCAGTTATTTGGAATTCTCCATGCACTCTTTTAATATTAAATGGGTAAAAACACAATGCTACAAAATATATTCCATTGTCTAAAATAATACGTGAAACCACCCCCTGGTTTAACTTTAAAATCTTTAATAGGAACCTCCATTTTTATTACAGATTCGGATTCTACGTTTAAAATTAGGGAAATTTTGTTTGAAACTTTTTTTTCGATTCGCGATAGATGGTGCTGTAATCGCAAAAAAATTATTTAACTTCCCCAACAAATTTCAATATTGTCCCTTGTTCTATTCCCGCGAGAGGGAGTGCGGGGCAATGTTTAGTAAAAAGATTCGATAACTTTTGTCTAAATTATAAATCTTCTGGATTTTTTAATTCTATTTTAAGTTTTCGTTGGTGAGAGGAGAGGAGACTCACCTAAATCAAGCACCCCGTAGGTGAGAGGCGAAAGAATCTGAATCTGCAATGAAAGTTCTCTTTTGAAAGATAAATTTTACGCCCCCACAACCATCCCCACCCTCAGGGCGAGAGGCCTTTAAATGTAGCACCATTGGTTGTCATTTGTCAAATTAAGGTACACATTCTTTTTATTTTCCACTTGCCAGTGTAATTTCTCGAAAAGTACGATGAGTCGATTTTTTGCGATTACAGCGTCATTTCGCATCGCGAATCGAAAAGAAAGTTTCGAACAAAATCTCCCTAATTTGAAACGTAAAATCCGAATCTGTAATAAAACATGGGGGTTCCTATTTAAGATTTTAATGTTACCCCTCGCCGCACCCCAGGGGGTGAGATTGGGGGATCGACTTTGGTGTCAGTGGATAGCCCCTTCAAAAATATTTGATACGTATTTTTTACTTTTTTGATCCGATGCGTAGTTTTCGAAACTTAAAATGGACCACCTTGTATAAAACAAAAATACAAAAATAAATTGTTATTAAAAGAACGGTTTTCGAATACCAGTTTAAGATTAAACCGGATTTTAATTTTTTTAGAAAAGAAAAATAATTAAAATACTTTTTCTACTCCCATATTTTAATTTACTTATTAAATATGCAGGTAATATTTGCAACTTAATAAGATTCATAATGACACAGATTTTCATTATGATACAAACTTTCATCAATGCAAATAAATAAATTAATATACCATCACGCCTTTCATCTATTAATGGGTGTAGCATTCTGCCATAGCAGATCTCGGTAAGTAATATATTTATGCGCGGGTAGTGAGGTTACCAGTCGAAGAATTTGCTTTTTCCATGGCTTCCATGGTTTCATCAACTAAATGGTAATATTTTTTTGACACTTAAGGGTAATATTTATTTATAATATAGATATTGCATTTAGTTGTCGAGAAGTACTGTATGCAACTTGTGTTTTTTGGCTGTTAAAAACTTATTACATAATGTAATATTTTATACGATTGTGCGAAAAGTAAGTCAATATGTACTCATTTTCAGTTCGAAAAGGAATAACATACTACAAGTGTGTAAAGGGATTTTATTTTTCATCGAGTAAAATGTGTATTGTTAAAATCTCGACGAACTCCAAAAACACACTTTGCACACGTATTGCGTACGATAATTCTTATGGCGACCATTAAAAATATCTTTACAAAGAACTAATCAATTTTTTTTTATAATTTTGTTGTTTTTACACGACTTAACATTACGTTCTTCAGACGATTACAATGGCTTTCAATTCCGACAATAAACTTTTCATTCAAACTCGTTCTTCAACTTTTTCATTGTGAACATTCCCTAGGTTAAAGTTAGATTACTGCCAACCTTGAAATGTTAAAATAACTGAGGAAAAAAGTGATCAATTCCAACACAAAACGTTTGAAACTGTCGACTAGTGTGTAAAACTTACTTTTTATACACGCTAGTAGTAGAAAAGCAAAGTTTCTTTTCCAGCCACCGCCACTTTTGATACACTCGATTGACCGGTGAGTCTGATTTATAATGTTGTATAAAATCTTGACCTAGAACATGATTGAGAACAGTTTCATTATCAAAGAAGAAAATCATCTTTCACCAAGACAATGCTCGTCCCCATACGTATGTTGTTGCAATGGCGAAAATCAATTAATTGGGGTACGATTTTGCTTCATCCGACTTCCATATCCTCTCAAAACTGAAAAAAAATTTTGGTGAACAACGATTTGCATGAAATGAAGATGTTAAAGTATCAGTTGATGCGTATTTTGTAGGCCTGGCGGAATCTTTCGTGATGGCGTAAAGGCTTTGGAATATCGTTGGACAATATGCGTTAGTGTCAAGGAAGACTATGTTGAAAATAAGAACAATTTCAAAGAGGTGAACTCATATTTTTTACTTCATTCCGTGAACTTTTCCAATGGATCTCGTATTTGTTGAATAGAAAACAGTTCATTTTAATTTAATATATTTTTATAAGGTTTGGGATAATGAAACAACAATATTATAGCTAACCTAAATATTTTTATTAACATCAATTGACTACAAAAATAACTTAATTATTACTTATCTAATTCTTAATTGTACAATGTCCCCATGCACAGTGGTTGAGGATCACTGGTCTAGACATTTAAATTGTGCATTTAAGTCGGTAATTACATTTTACTTTATTGGTTGCCCAATAATTCCATGATAATAGCTGTCTTTGATAAAAACTGGAGTTTGTAAGTCGAGAATTTTTATCTGACAGTTTGTCGAGTCAGTTAGAATCATGCTATTCTTTGGAATAGAATTTTTAACATTGACATATTTAAATGATAGAAGTTATTTTATTTATTTAACGAATTTCAATTTGTTTTTCAAGGATAATTTGCTTAAATTCGAAACGACGTTGGGTTCAAATTATTACAACATACATACATACATAACATCACGCTATATCCCATTAATTTGGGGCAGCACGAACAGAGATGTGCATCTACGTGTAATCTTTAATTGTCTACATCTACACGTAGACAATACGTCGACAATTCTAGCAACGTAGACAATGTAAACAATGTAGATAATGCATCTGACAGTTGTAAAATTCAACATAACCTAAATTTGTAACTATTACATGTATTCGTATTCGTGAGCTCGGGTCATTATCAGTCTTCATATAATAAAACTAATAAAGCAAGTGCTCGTACATTACTAGACGAATGTCTGTCTTGAGTCTTGGGCGAACTGTCATATTTTTAAAATCGATCACCAGACGGAGTTTTCTTTGGCGCTATTTTTAACAGTTACCAGTTGACAAATTTTGAACGTTTTGCCCTGCACAACTCATTTTTTTTTCTGTAATCCCTAGAATAAAAATAAAAATCTCTACCAACATTTAAAATTCCCTAGTTCTAGGGATAAAATTTTAATATGACTTAAGTGAACACAGGTGTTTTCATTGTCTACATAGTCTACATTGTATACATAAAAAATGAAGACGTAGACTACATGATTGTTTACACGTAGAGAATTGCGTAGATTACTTGCAGTAGACTACACGCACATCCCTGAGCACGAACCCCTGAAACATTTATATACACGATACTCGCTTCGACCACATTAACACTTCCTCCATACGTACTCTTTCTTTCTTCACAACCAAAATCCATCATCACGCAACAAACCTTCATTCACATCCATCCATTCGCTCCTATACACCTGTTTCGTAAATCTTCACTTACGCCCAATTCTCTAACAACGAATCTATAAAGAATTGAAGGCAGCATCTCCTGAGCTTGTTTCAAAATACATTTAACACAATAAAGGGATTGAATTAAATTATAGTACTTTTTAAAATGTTATTGCTATGATTAAAAAAAAACATAAACCCGACAAATTAATTTTAAGTTTTAACTAGTTTCAGGTTTAAAGAGTCAATTCCGTGCCACCGAATTTATAAACAAGATATTTTTAAATACCAAAATGTGCAATAACAAAAGTAAATCTTAATTTAAATAGACATTTTTGCACCTTATTTCATTTCATATTGAATGGATTCAGTAGTGTGGAATATGCAGATATTGTTTTAGATACATTTTAAATTTGTATTCTCAACCAATATACTTATCCTGTTTTTTCCCACAATTTGTTATGTTACATTAGATTTAATTGAATTAATTTATGAGTGTAATGGCCAGCTCCACCGACAATATTTAAATTTGAATCTAATTTATATACTAGTAAAGCGAAGTTACGTCATATGTAACTTAGCATTGCTGTTAAATATTCGATTTTGATTTATTTAAACCAAATTTAAATTTAAATTTTCTGCATGAACCTTGCTATTATTGTGTTATATTATGTTTTTCTACAACTGTCAACAAAATGTTCATTTTGTTTCACTAATATCAATACGCGAAATACGTGATTGTTTCATCATTTACATTACCATGACAACGCGTATTTTGCGCATTATTTTACACCCTAGTGTTTCGTATTATAGTGCGCAAAATGAGTATCTCGTGCACGCTCCCAAATTATTTGTTGTCAGGTTTCATTAGTTACAACACATCAATAGTATCAAATTAATATTATTGTTGATTGTTTTCCTTCAATTTATTTCAATAAATCAATAATTATTATATTATTCTTTATTTACAGTTGTAGAAAAAATGTTGTTTGTATTTCGTAGGCAAAATTCTTGTTTTTTGGCGCGTTCGAATGACTTTTATTGTCCCGACCTGCGGTCTCGACTAAAAGTAACTTTCTCATACGCACTTAATACAAAAATAACTATTTGTTGTCCATATCGTATTTTGTTATTTCCTAACTTATTCAATTACAACTTGATATTTATTTGAAAATTTGTTGTTTACAGATTTTGAACTCTTGTATTTTGGTTACTAAAAGGAATAGAACCTAAGTTGATATGACATCTACTTTATCTGTCCTCAAGAATAAGCTATTAAAATAAGCGGAGAAAATATATAAACGTACTATAAAAAATCTTCCGTGTGAAAATAGTAATTCACTTTAATTTACATCCAAATGAACACAAACCTTAGTACTGAATTAATAACACAAATGAGTTTAAATACATACACATAAATTTAAATGAATAATTGATGACATAAAACTATATAGGTCAAGAAAAGGAAATGTCATTGTCAGTGAAATTTTGTCAATCTAGTAGACAATCAGCCTTATTCTCGTGACCATTGTATTCGATACAATATCTTATAAAATACGATTATTGTAAACTTTACAATAATTATGAAAATTCGTATTCACGTGACCATTGCATTGAATACGATCTTTCATAGAATGCAATATCTTATACATTTCAAGAACTAGTCGAGTGTGGTATTCTAGTGACCAATTTTATAAAACTGACAATTGCATTGAATAAGATAATTGCATAAACTTATTGTAATCTCAGCAAGTACTTCGACAACTTGTTAGGCAAATTGTTTGTTGAAAAATATTAACTATAGTAGTTAAATATTGGTGGAACATGGCAAATGATGGATTTATATTTATATATATGTATATATATATATATATATATATATATATATGTATATATATATATGTATGTATACTTAACCTTATTGAATTGGTTGAATTTCACCAATTTAAATCTACCCTTGTGGCTCTTCCTCCACTAATATCTTTGGGGGGGAGGCATGATTTGACGGCTGGTAACCGCACTTTACGCGATAAAATATATGATATACCGAGATCTGCTTAAACAGAGTGCCACACTCAGTAATGGGTAAAAGACATGATGATATATTTATTTATTTATTTTCTATTTTTCTGGTCTTTTAAAAGACAAAACTTAAGGGTTTCAAGACGACAATTAAGGGATATTGGGTTTTACAAACCTTCTTCTTTGATGCCATGATTTTGATTACAGAGGGGTTAAAATATCTATCAAACGTCAAAGTTCCAATATGGGATACCAACACACGGAAATGAAGAATATATTTTTTTTCTACAATATCACATTTTTATTAAATGTTCTTTTAATTTTAAAGCATTAAGTGTAAATGTAGCACAATTCAATTATTTAATATCACTTTAAAATAATTTCAAACAGTTTTTCATCCATCAAAACAATTGCATTTTATGTTGGTAACAATTATTATTGCTTTCATACTTGTATAGATTACAATATCGTAATTCATACAATATCTTATTTTGTTGTTTACAAGGTGGTCACGAAAATACCAAATTATTACAATGTCTTAAAGTACCTTGTAATCGTAATTGTAAAGTTTATGATATTGTATTGAATACAATGGTCACAAGAATAAGGCTGATAGTCTGTTATTTTATAATTTATATATTCAAAATACATCAACAATAAGTAATCTGTTTAATAATAATTTAGAAAATAATATATAATAATATAATATATGAGGTAGGAGGCTCAGTGATATCGAGTTGGTCTGTGAATCTAGAGAACCCTGGTTCGATCCCCACAGCCGACAAACAATTTTCACTAAATTAAATCTACCCCTGTGGCTCCTCCTCCACTAACATCTTTGGGGGCCGTGATTTGACGGCTCGTAATCGCACTTCACGCGAAATAATATATCACTACCGCGATCGGCTTCGGCAGAGTGCCACACCCAGTAATAGGTAAAGAGCGTTGTAACAAAGTGAAACAATTCGCGATTCAAGCTAAGCGATACGCACCATGCGGCAAAATTTTTAACTAAAAATGGTTACGTCACGTCAGGGATACAATTACTGTCATTACGCTCTCTTTGCGTATGTAGACGTGTAAAGTTTATTGTTATAAAATTTTACTGCTTTGTTATTAAAAAGTTTGGCATAAAAAATGGAAAAACAACCAAAAGTTAGTAAGAGCAATGTTAATTGTGTATTTGGTTGCAAATCAGATAGAAATAAAGATAATATAGTATATCACACATTTCCAAAACATGGCGAGAAAATAGATGTAGCTGAAAATTCTGAAAATACACTTTTACAACATTCCTTTAATTCAACTGAAACTGACGAAATATGTAATATAATAGTAGACTGCACACTATGATTTAAAATTTCTACAAAATATTAAAATCCAGGGGTACTTTTGGTTGAAAAGGACATATTTGTTTGCATAATAATAACATTTTTACCAATTCTAAAAAATTCAAATAGACATATATGTATATAATTAAAGAAAAATTGTACTTATGTTTCGATAATGCACTGTTTGGGTTAGCTCTTTCTAAAATATCACGAAATTTTTCCGTTTGAAAACTATCCATTTCAAAATTAATTTTTGTACGAATATTTTTATAACACGGAGTTTCCAATAATGGTAAAGTATTATAGTTTTCAATTACTGATTTTTTTTACATGCCCAAACACATTTCACATTAGTTTGGGAAATTAAATTTAGTTCAGACACATCATTCCTAAAATGAAAACAAACCCAAGCAAGAAAATAAAATGTAATCTAAGCCTATAACAAACGAAGGGATTCTGCAAGTCTAATCAATTTAATCAGAAGAAACTATGTTGTTTTTGTTTTAATTGTCACGTTAACATTAGGCACTGAGTTGCGAAATCCCTAAAATATAAATCGTTAGTTATTGATAGAGGTTGTGAATTTTGATTTCGAGAATACGAAATTTTTTTGTATCTGTTCTCAAGATACTCTAAAATTAATGAGAATAAAAAGAACTGTCATAATATATATATGCCGATATCGTTGCCGGAGCAACCGACAGTAATAGTCGGAACAAGTTACCTGACCAACGGGAAAAACAAAAATTATATATACACAGGTTGTTTCTATACCTCTGCACGAAACTTTAATGACATTTATAATTTTATATTCTGATCATAGAACAAATATTTTTTTTTAAATTCGTAAAAAATAAGGTATTTTATTTCTAGCGAACATTTTTTATGTCACTAGTTTAATTAGTACATTTGATTATGTATAATTATGTTACTAATGAAATAAAAGTATAATTACTGCCTACAAATAATTATTTATTAATTAGTTATTATGTAGGTACCTGGTGAAATGCTTTATTTTTATTTTTTTTAAAATTAAATGTACTATTAAACCAGTGACACTAAATATGTTCGCTAGGAACGATATACACTATTTTTTGCTAATTAAAAAAAAAATTTTTTTGTTCTATAATAAGTATATCAAATTATAAAATAAAAATAAATAAATATATCATCACGTCTGTTACCCATCACTGGGTGTGGCACTCTGCCTAAGCAAATCTCGGTAAGTGATATATTTTTTCGTCGTCAAATCACGGCCTCCAAAGATATTATATATGTTATTAAAGTTTCGTGCAGAGGTATTCATTTTGTACAGTTTTATCCACTGCCTATGAAATCTCTCTTCTGCTTAAATTTTTTTGTATACATGATTTTGTTGTAATCAATCCGTATTATAATTAAGTTTATTTGTTTTAGGGGGATTAATAACAATCATATATCGAAATCAATTTATTTTATATAAAAATCTCCAAGTGATTTATTTGGAAGAAAATGAACTTAGATATGTAGAAAGCAATGCCTTCAGATACATGACAAATGTAACAGAAATTAGTTTTCGTTTCAACCTAATAACGGAATTGCCAACTGACATATTTTCAGATACTCCAACTTGGTTACAATCTGGCTTTTTTCGAACAAACTAAAAAAGTACAAAAACACTTATTTTCCAATTTAAAATATTTCAAACTTGTTTCCTTAAGTGATAACCATATAACCTCTGTTGAGATGAATTCCTTTATGAATGTTCCTCTTTTACAAACACTGTATCTCTACAACAATCATCTGACTAGTTTAAATTTAACTTTTCTTTTTTTTCCTCTTTATTAAGCTTCCCCCTATGGGTATTAGGTCTAAGGTGATTACATATATGATAGTGTGATACAATTATTCAGTGATCATAAATACTTATATATATTGATGTCTTTGATGGACTGCAAAATAGGTTTGTTGTTATTTCCATTTAGTGCTTCTTTGATGGTTCTTGGTATTTTGTGTCTTAGTCTTTCGTCGTTATACTTGGTACAATATATTAGCAGGTGTTCTAAAGTTATTTGTACGTTACATTTGTCGCAGGTTGGTGGATTGGTTTTGTCGAAGAGGTGTTTGTGGGTCAATCTAGTATGTCCTATTCTCATTCTCGTGATTATAGTTTCTTCTTTTCGGGTAAGACTTTTGTGATGTTTTATGGTTTCGATGTTTTCTTGAATTTTTTGTAGTTTATTAGATAATTGGTTCTTCCAGTGGTTGTTCCAATTTTCTAATATTTTTTGTTTAATGCTGGTTTTGGCATCGTTTGTTGGTACTGGTAGGTTTTCATTGTCGATTCCGTCATCTATGGCTTCTTTTGCAGCTATATCCGCCTGCTCGTTGCCCGTTATGCCGACATGCGAAGGGATCCAAATGAATATTATGCGGATGTTTCTTACTGATAATTGGAAGAGTAGTTCTTGAATGGTTTTGATGAAGGGGTGTTTCGGATAGATTATTCTAATTGATTGGATCATGCTAAGGGAGTCGGAGCATAAGGCATAAGATGTGTCGTGGTTAGTGGATTATACTATGTTGGTGAGGCAGTGGCATATTCCGTATATTTCGGCTGTGTATATACTCACTTCGTCCGGTAAATGGTATTTGTGAACTTGATCTTGAGTTACAAATGCTGCACCCACTTTGTTATTTAGTTTCGAGGCATCTGTATAAATGAATTGGTTACCGTAGAGATCTTCTTGTATTGTTCGGAAATGATTCCTGATTGTCAGATGATTTGTATCTTCATTTTTATATTTATTAAGATCTAAATTAATGCTGGGCATTTCGATAGACCAGGGAGGTATTATGGAGGGATTATTTATTTGGATGTTGGGTATTGTGTGGTTAATAGAGTTAAGCATTTGGGAGATATGGTTTTGATAAACTGTATGGTTTTGTATGGATGTTGTTTGGGACTGTGGGTTGAAAACAAGGGTGGTTTGGTTGACTTGCTACTTTCGTAATATATGTTAGCTGCAAATATTTTCTTCGGTGGTAGAGTGATGGCTCGGACATTTCACAATAAAGACTTTCGACTGGACTAGACCTGAGGGCTCCTGTGATTATTCTTAGGGCAGAGTTATGTATTGAGTCCAAGATGCGAAGTACTGATTTCTTTGCAGTAGAGAATATTATTCCGCCGTAGTCTAGTTTGCTTCGTATTATGGCTTTGTAAATAAATGGCATATAGTGTTTCCCTATCAGATCCCCAGTCGTGATGCGCTAAGACTTTTATGATGTTTAGTTTTCTACTACAATCCGCACTTATTTCTAATATATGTTTCTTCCATGTATGTTTTTTGTCTATTGTTAGTCCAAGTATTCTTATTTCTTTGTCATATTGTATGTTTTTGTTCCGTAAAGTAATTATTGGGTCAACATTATTTTTCCTATGTTTAGAGAAATGGATGGCTTTTGTTTTGGTTTCAGAAAAGTTGAACCCAACTTTCTCTGACCAGTTTTATATGTTGTTAATAGTTTTTTGGAGCTGATTTTGAATATCGTTTATATTTTTATTTCTGTGATATATGAATAGGTCATCTGCGTAAAGTAGGAATTTGACGGGGCTTGATATTGTTTTTGCTATATTATTGATAGCAATCATAAAGAGAGAAACACTCAGAGTTGAGCCCTGCGGAATTCCATTTATTTGTTCTGATTTTTCTGAATAGCAGTCATTAACCCGGACTCTAAAAGTTCTATTTTGGAGAAAGTTTTGAATAAAATGTAGTGTATTGCCATCGATGTTATGTTCTTTTAGCGTTTTAATAATGTTGTACTTCCACGTAGTGTCATATGATTTTTCTATATCAAACGATACTACTATCATGTGTTGCCGATTTTTAAATGAAGTATTTCTGAATTTAGTATCGTAAGATTGTCCATAGTGGATCTTCCAGCTGTAAAACCTGTCTGATTTTGTATTATTATGTTATTTGTTTCTAAGTACCAGTTAATCCTTTTTGCTACCATTTTCTCTAGAATTTTACATAAGCAGTTAGTAAGCGATATTGGTCTGTAACTTAAAGGATCGCATTTGTTTTTATTGGGTTTTAGTATTGGTATTATGGTTGAATCACGCCATGCATCTGGGAAAGTGTGAGAACTCCATATGTAAATATAGGTTGTTAGCAGATATTCTTTTATTTTATCTGGGAGGTGTTCGATTAGTATCGGTGATATGTTATCTGGACCAGGGCTCGAGTCCTTCTTCATCTCATCTATTGCCATGTTAAGTTCCCATCTAGAAAAAATTTTATTCATTGGGTCGTTGGGGTCTGTCTCAATGGTAATTTAATTTTTCGATTTCGTTCTTGTATTGCAAAAATTTATTATTGTAGGAGTCATCCCTGGATACTTTCTCAAAAGTATTTGCTAGTATGTTGGCAATTTCTTTTGGGTTTGTTGCTGTGCCGTTGCTTGTTGTAATACTAACTATCTCTCTGGGTGTATCACTACCTTTGATTTAATTTATATTTTTCCATAGATGTTTTGCTGGTGTATCTTTGTTGATAGTACTTATGAAATTTTTCCACGAGCGTCTTTTACTTTGGCATATTTTCCTACTGTATGCTTTAGATCTCTGCAGCTCGAGAATATTTTCAGGGGTGTTATTTTTCCTGACTTTGTATAGTGCTTTTTTGTGTTGTTTTATTGCCATATAACATTCAGAATTCCACCACGGAACCTTCTTAGTTAGCTTCTTATTTTCTTTATATCCTATTGCTATTTCTGCTGCTTCTATAATTTTTGAATTGAGATTTTCTATAATTACATTAATATCATTAAATGTGGTAACAGTGTTTAGGTTATTTATTGTGTCTCGGTATTTGTCCCAATTTGCGTTTGCATAGTTCCATTTCTTACATTCTGTTTCTTCACTTTGATTGATATCATCTGTAGCGTATGTGATTTTTATTGGAAAATGGCCATCGCTTAGTAATACAGGTAATGTTTCCCAAGTCATATTTGATGCTAGTTTAGGGTCTACAAATGCTAAATCTATAATACTTGTATTGCCAGAACGTCCAGACATATGGGTAGGTGATCCGTCATTCAGTAAGATGTAATTATCTAACAAGGTGTCTTCCAAAATTTTATGTGCGTTGAAATCTCCTAGTAAAATTATTGGTTGAGGTAACTGATCAATTATATTTTGAATTTCATTTGTAGTTTTAATTTTGTTAGGTGGAATATACATGTTACATAGGGTTAGCGGTGTGGGGTAGATGGTTCTGATTGCTATTACTTCCACTTCGGTGTTTAGATTAATCCGGGTGGTTTGGATTGAGTTTTTGCTAAATATAGCCAGTCCTCCGCTAGCTATGCCATGTGTTAGTCTGTCTTGTCTGAAACAATCGCAGTATTTTAATTTGAATTGTTTTCCCTCCTGTAATCTTGTTTCCTGTATGCATATATATTGTGGTTGATGATGTTATATTAAATATTGCAATTCTGGGAGATGGGCTTGGATACCATTGTTGTTCCATTGGATTATTTTCATAGTTGATTAGTATTTAGGTTTGTCACTTGTTTTGCTTCTTCCAATAATTGTATGTTTATTCCTGTAATTGTGCGAGATAATCGGCTTTTAAGTACTCTAAATGTTGTCGTTCTCATATGTTTTAGCATTTCTAGCAATTTTTCAATATTTAGTGTGTACTCCTTGGCTATACTTATTTTATCATTGGATCCTTGAATATTTTGCAAAAAATCCTTGATTTGGTCATATGTTAGTATGTATTTGTCAGAGCTTTTATTCATATCTTCAGCTATTGGTTTTAGTTGTTCTTCTAGTGATTCTTGGCTGGCTGGGCTTTGAGATCTTGATCTATCTCCTGTGCTTTTCTCCGTTTTTTTAGTTGGCTGTTTAAATGTTGCCTTATTTTCTAAATCTGCTGTATTAATTTGTATGTCTTCTATAGTTGGTTTGTTTCCAGTATTTCGTTCTTCTGGTTTATTGTATGGATTTATTATTAGATTAGGTTCTGTTACAACAGTGTTGTTTGCTGTGAGGTTTTTAGTTAGTGTGTCTGTTTCGGAGTCTACTGGAGCTGGTCTTTTTTTTTTGTTGTTTTTTCGGTAAGTTCGGGGAAGTGTGATAGTTCCGGATTTTGTTTTTGTACTTCGCATTTTGATGTCGGGTGTCCCGTTTTATTGCAATGATGGCAGAGTACTTTTTCACCGCTTAGGTATATCCTATATTCAGTATCATCGTGTTTGAACAGAATACTATCAGGGACTTCTTGGCTATCAGGTGCTACGTAAAGCTGTCTTCTAAAACTGCATATATGTGCATATATGTCTTCTTGAAGTCCCGCTCTTTGAAAATAGATTGGTGATACGGGCTTTAGTCCGTAATTAATTAGTATTTTAAGAATAAAGAACGTAGACACTTGATGTAGTTTCACAAATTATTTATTAACAAAGTTGATCGATTTCGGCTTATTGGGCCATCTTCAGAACGTTGACTGTTTAAAATACAAGTTACACACAGTTTATATAGTACAGTGATTAACGGTAAAGTTCATTTACAAAGATCTTAATAGTATCTGAATGAAACAAATCCAACTGGTCATTGAGGACATTTAAGCCGCTATGAATAGCTTTCTGAATTTCAAATGCTTCTAAGAAGTTCATTCTACGTCCTTTATTGGTAAATATGTAAAATTTCCAGATTATCAATGTTGCAGGTATGATTTTTTTCATTCAGATATATCGCCATATTGGAGTCAGTTTTTTTAAATTTGAAGGATCTCATATGTTCGTAAAACCTAATTTTAAAAGATCTCCCTGTCTGACCAATATAAATAGCGTTCCAATCGTTACAATTTAGTTTATAAATACCACTATTATCTAATTTATCTTTAACGGTTAATTTGTTATTGACTAAAATATGCTTAATAGTATAGTTGTTATAATAGGCTGCATTAATATTAGAATTCTTTAGTTGATAACCTATGTTGTTACTGATATTGTTTACAAAAACAATTTATAATATGGTTTACACTCTGAATTTGAAGAATGATCTCCGTAGATTTTATTGAACATGATTTTCTTGTTCTTCTTAGAAATTAACTTATCGATTATACAAGGGTTGTAATCATTATTATAAGCTATTTGTTTGATAGTGTTGCGTTCTAAATTAAAGTTAACTGTAGATAAAGGAATATTTAACAGTCTGTGTACATAACAATTTAGGGAAGACATTTTAATATTGTTAGGATGGTTTGAGTGTGCTGGTATAATGGTGTCTGTATAAGTAGGTTTTCTATAGATTTTATATGCAAAAGATGATTTTAACCGTTTAATAGTGATGTCAAGGAAATTTATCTGGCAATTCTCGTCTTTTTCAATGGTAAATTTATTGGCTTTATTTTGACTATAGAGAAGTGATACTAAAATTTGTAATTGTCTGTCAGAGCCTGAGAATAAACAGATTATGTCATCTACATAACGGTACCAGAATTTGATCTCGTTAATAATTTTAGCCTTAGAATTAAAAATTGATTTTTCAAAATTGTCCATAAAGATTTCAGCTAATAAAGGACTTAAAGGGGATCCCATAGGAAGATCATCTTTTTGTTGATAAAAGCGGTTATTAAATTCGAAATAATTTTGTTCTAAATGTTAATAAATAATTTGTGAAACTACATCAAGTGTCAACGTTCTTTATTCTTATTCATAATGTTTCACCAAGTACCAACGGCTCCTACTTTTGATATAATTAGTATTTTCTCTAGTTCTTGGTGCGGTATTGAAGGGCAGACATTAGATAAAACAATTCTTACAGCTGGCGTAATTAATCGTCTGATTTCTATTTGGTGGTTATTAATTTCAATATTTTCAAACCTGATCCAAACAAAAAAATTGCGAAACCGACGCACATGAGTGTCAGTACTAGACAATCATTCACACCAAGACCAAGCACAAGCAATTACCGTCCTCAATAACTTTGACCCCCAACAAACCATTAGACATTATACACGTAGACACATTAAGTCTCGAAAATTCCAAATTTCTCACAATAATTGACGCATTTTCAAAATACGCGCAAGCCTATAAAGTAACGTCAATCAACGCTAAAAAATTCACAAATATACTAACTAAATTCTTTTCCCATCATGGTATACCAAAATTAATTGTATCCGACAACGGACTCGAATTTAAAAATACAGTTGTTAAAGAATTATTATCCTTGCATAAAATTGAAATTCATTTTACTTGCTCACAAAATCCAAACTCGAATGGTTTAGTTGAACGGTTTCACTCAACTTTAATAGAACATATTCGTTTATTTAATATGCAAGTCAATTTCAAGAATGAGTCATAAAAGATAAAATATCATATGCAATTTTAGCATATAATAATAAAAATCATAGTTCGACAAATTTAAAACCGATTGAAATTATTAACGGTCATTTCGAAGTAAATTCCCCTCTCGATATCGAACTTGATAAACAAGTTACCCAAGACTATATACAAAAACACATAGATAAAACTAAACTAATGTATCGAAATATTAATCAAAAATTGCAAGATGAAAAATCTAAATTAATAACTAAAATTAATGAAACAAGAGAAGAACTCCCAGACATCCCTGAAACAGTTTATGTTCAAAACAAACAAAAAGTAAATAAAACGAAATTGCCTAAATTTAAGAAAGAGAAGATAAAAAGGTTAAATAAACCCCTGAAAACAGCGGAAATAGAAACTAATCCCAATGACAAAAAGCAGCCTAAAATACACCTTTCCAATATAAGGAGACCCCGAAAAATTTCTAACAAAAATTCGGATATTTCAGGTCCCTCTACCTCTCATACTCCCACGGACTAAGTATGAAAGACATAACACATAATCCAGGACTACTGACAATAAATCTCGGGACCGCAAAACTCCAAAAATCCACACACACATTCATACACTATTACGACTTACAACCACTTTGGACACAATATGAAAATTTAAACAAACAATATGAAAACCTTAAACGAATCCTTAATAATGACAAGACAATTTTTCCTGAATTTGACAATTATAATAACATAATTGATTATATTCGTAATAACATTAACGAAAAAATTAATCATTTAACAAAGCAAACAGAAAATCAACGAGTTAAAAGAGGCTTAATCAACGGCCTCGGAACAATTATCAAATCAATAACAGGAAATTTAGATGCAGACGACGATAAACGTTATACACAAATTTTGAATCACTTAAAGGAGAATCAAAATAATTTAAATCACCAAATTAAATACCAATATTCCGTCAATCAACAAATGATAGACTATTTTAATAGGACTGTTGACACAATCAGAGAAAATGAAAATTTATTAAAATCAAAAATTGAACAACTATTCCACATTGTTGTCGGTGGAACTAGAGATCAAGATAAGCTCTTTATAAAAGATATTTTTCATCAATTAAACACTTTATATACTTTAACTTTTAATATTCTCCAAGATGTCGAAAATTCTTTGTCGTTTTGTAAATTACGCACCATACATCCAAGTATTATAAAGTCACACGATCTTCTCACAGAATTAAATAAAATTTCAAAATTTTATAATAATCAGTTACCAATTAATATAAATTCAGAAAATATTCTAGAACTAGAAAAAAATGCTCTTTGTAAATTGCAAATTATCATCTAACAAAATTACGTATTTTATTGAAATTCCTATAAATTACAAAACGCAATTTGAGTTCTTTCACCTAATACCGATTCCTACGAAACACAATACTGAATATGTAACTGTTATCCCTAATCAAGAATACCTCTTAAGATCAAATGATGGACAAATTATTATTTAAACACGGAACCTTTGGCAAACCAGTAGTAATCGAAAACTACAAATTTGACTTCAACAAGTCACAAATTCCAAAAATTTCAATTGAACTGAATACCATCAACAAACTGAAACCAATGAACAAACTCGAAGAATCCATTGACAACTACTTCTTCAACCAGCACGATGTCAACAATATCATCAATTATTCAACCCTAATACTCTATATAATTCTGATTACAGGTGCTATCATCCTGCTTGTAATCTTTTTAAAGAGAAAGTTCCACAGACGCTCGCTGACAAGACCGAAGTCCAGAGAAGGCATTGAACTTTAACCGAGAACTTTAGCCCCTACAACGGTCCACCAGCTCCCCGATGAAGCCCAATTCTAGCAAAGGAGGAGTTAGGAAACGGTGTTCCCACAGAAACCGCTGACTCCAGCAATACGATTCCAGAATAGTGTAATATCATATCTTAGAATCATGTAACATCCTGGGTAGGATCGTGTAAAACTGAACTCAGTTAGATTCTCACTCCAGTACGATCAACACATACTTGTAACAAATCTGTATCTAACTTTTTACTTCTGAAGCTAAAAAATATCTTATGTTGTAAAACACTTAAAATAAAATTTTTAAAAAACATTTATTGCAAATCAATAAATCTAACTTATATATATATATATATATATATATATATATATATATATATACAGGATGTTAAAAAAAATCTGGCCATAGGCGTTTAACATGGGAAATCAGTTTTTCCTTGGGCGTTGCTTCCCAATTGATTTTAGACAAAAATGCTTCAAATAAAAGTTGTAAAACTTAAAATTCTGCATGTAAGCCACTAATCAGATTTTCTTTGTGGCATTTCATAACCGAGAAAATAAATTTTAAAGATTTTAGAAAATTGCTTATTTGTAACGATAACCATAGAACTCAAACAAAATTACAAGCAATTGTATGACATTGTAACTGTCAAAAAAAGTTTGTATTTTGTGATTTTCGTTTAATAGAAGTTCAATATGCAGACAATTGAATTATGGCCAGTTATACAGCCAAAAATTAAAATTTAGTTTAAATAAATAAGGACAAATCTAATGTTTACAAATAATTAAAATTTAAATTTTTATTGTTGAGTAGTAATATTTCTACAATTTATTGAACCAACAGACGTCATTTTTTATCAAGTTAATGACACAATATTAATTAGTAAATTTTTTCTAGCAGTCATATTTTTACGATTACAGCGCCACCTGTTGGGTGTACAAAAAATGTTTTCGA
Organism: Pterostichus niger; assembly: GCA_947425015.1. Lineage (NCBI taxonomy): Eukaryota > Metazoa > Arthropoda > Insecta > Coleoptera > Carabidae > Pterostichus > Pterostichus niger. Next base: position 16,503,957 of record OX380350.1, read on the forward strand.
ATAAAACCAACATACTATTTTAAGCTCTTTCCGAATCTACAATAACAAATAGGGGTTCCCATTTAATATTTTTAAGTCGACCCCCTTTCCAGTCCCCCCTAGAGGTGTGAGAGATCATCTTGTCAGAATCCGATGTCCCCCCAAAACTATGAAGGTTTTGATTCGGCACACTTGTTGTTAAGATGCATTCTTTTCGAGATATTCAAGAACATAATGTTATTTGGGACACTCTGTATATATATATACAATTATGCATCTAAATCAGTAAACAGAATTACATTTACATGCGTTGTAACGACAGAAATTAAATAAAAAAATATTAAAAATTACGTTGAAAATATCAAATAGCTATGGAAGTGAAACAAAAATAGATAAATGCTTGACGTTTTTCTGTCTATTTGATATTTTACCTCTGACAAATTAATCATTCAATAAAATTCATTAAAAAAACTCCATACCTATGATTACAATTTAATAATAAATAAACAATTGTACATTTCAATGAAACGTTTATTTCATATAGGGTTGGTCATGTAAAAATTATAACCTATCTATTATAATTTAAAGCAATAACCAAGTCTATTGTAGAAGAAATGTCGTACATTAGCGAGCTGCCTATTTGTGATTAAGGCGCACTTATCCACGATAGCTTCTCTCAAAGAATTAATATTTGGGTGGCGTTGCTTATAAATTTTACATTTAAGAGGACCCCATAAAAAAAATCGCTAGGTGTTAAATCAGGAGATCTGTCAAACGTCAAGCATCTATCTATTTTTGTTTCACTTCCATGGCTATTTGATATTTTCAACGTAATTTTTAATATTTTTTATTTAATTTCTGTCGTTATAACGCATGTAAATGTAATTCTGTTTATTGATTTAGATGCAGAATGTTATGCTCTACAACATTTATTTGAAGCATTTTTGGCTAAAATAATTTGGGGAGCAATGCGCACGGAAAAACTTTTTTTTCATGTTAATCGCCTATGTACACAGGTATGATGTTCCACCCGGTATATATATTAGAGATGAAAAAACTATTGATAGTACTATCGATACATCGATAGTTTTAAAAAATAAAGTACTATCGATAAGTAATTAATAGAAAAGAACTATCGATAGTATCGTTTAGTAATTATCGTTTAGTAACTATCGTTTAGTAACTATCGTTTAGTAACTATCGTTTAGTAACTATCGTTTAGTAACTATCGTTTAGTAATTATCGTTTAGTAACTATCGTTTAGTAACTATCGTTTAGTAACTATCGTTTAGTAACTATCGTTTAGTAACTATCGTTTAGTAACTATCGTTTAGTAATTATCGTTTAGTAACTATCGTTTAGTAACTATCATATAGTAATTTTATTTATAATATTTAATAAATTTCTTCAACAATCACATTTATTCATTGTTTCTGTTATTTAACTTTATCTAAAATGTAATATTTTAATAAACTGCAGTTACTTCTACAGTTTTCAATGTAAATTAAATGAAACAATAGTTACTGCATTTGTTTATGTTGATTATATTTTCAATTATTATCAAAATTTAATAAATCATATATCCTTTTCATTGAGTTACAATATTTTAACTCATTGATCCTATCTGGTATATAATTTTCACTTTTGTCTACACAACTAAATAAATAAATTTAAAAGTGCAAGTCATTTCTCTACATTCATAGTCAAACATAAGTAATTGTGTTTTTCTCCTACTGACAGATTTCGTTTACTAGAGCAACGCTTTAATAATACAGAGTCTGTATCATGTTTCTCCACTACCTGCTATTGTAACTTCGCCCCCTTTCTCCGAACCTAACAACATCTGTTTTTCAAGTACCTACATTCCAAACTTCTTTGTTCACCCCAAAATCCACCATGTTTTTTCTTCTAACCAGGATAGTCTCCGCTTACCACTCATCCAGTATGCATCACAACTCCAAAAATACTATCACAACACCACATTTCTTTTTTATTTGATCTAAATTTAAATTAATATAAAAGGTGTTTCGAATTGCAACTAGTTTTTCTAATATCTTGATCTCGAAAAAGTATAAATTAATGTAAGAAATGGTATATACCTATGGATAGAAGTACATATTTGCATTTGATTTTTATTTTCACATTTGTTACTTCTGAAATCTTGTTATTAATCCTAAATTTTAAAGAAATAAATTTTTGACATTTATTGTATATTTTCTTATTTTCTATTTCTCCCATTTGAACATACCTTAGAGCGGGTAATATTAACTGTAACAAAACCATATTCACAGGAATTATTTAGCAAACATCCCTTAATATAGAGCAATAACAAAAGTTTTAAATTTTAGGGGATGAGAGTAACATTTAAAAAATTATACATTTTATTTTACCTCTCTCTCAAAAAAGGAACGAATTTAATCACTGATTTTAAACTCTGTATAAGCAAAGATTTTGTAATTTTGAAAAAAAAATTATAATTTTATAAAAAAATACTATCAATAAGTAATTAAAAGAAGAAAAAATCTATCGATAGTATGGTTTAGTAATTATCGTTTAGTAACTATCGTTTAGTAACTATCGTTTAGTAACCATCGTTTAGTAACTATCGTTTAGTAACTATCGTTTAGTAACTATCGTTTAGTAACTATCGTTTAGTAACTAAAACTATCGTTTAGTAATTAAATTGACTATCAATAGTACTATCGATATATCGATAGTTTACTGATAGCACTATCGAACAATCGATAGTTGAAATTACCGATAGTTTTTCATCTCTAATATATATATATATATATATATATATATATATATATATATATATATATATATATATATATATATATATATATATATATATATCATCTTTTTTAGAGAAAAAACGGAAAAACTACAATTCAAAATATATAGTATATTCTATTTATATATATATATATATATATATATATATATATATATATATATATATATATATACCGGGTGGAACACGAAAAATGAAACATAGGCGTTTAACATGGCAAATCAGTTTTTCCGTGCGCATTGCTTCCCTACTTATTTTAGGAAAAAATATTTCAAATAAATGTTTATAAAAAAGATACCAGAATTTAGAAGAACTTAAAAATGCTATATTACAAGAATGCCAGAAAATAAATAATCGACAATTAAGGTATGCTCGAGAAAGCTTCTACAACAGATTAGGTTATTGTTTAGCTCAAAACGGTGGACTATTTGAACATCTAATTTAACAATTTAAAAATATTTAGTGTGTTGATGTTTTTATTGAATTTAATTTATGTTACATTAATTTATTAAATATTTAATAACAACCTACCTTAAATATTTTATCGAGTTTATTATTCTTAAATAATAAATCTAAAAAATATTTTGCCTTATTATTAAATTTTTATTTAGAAAATAAATATTTATTACGTAAAAATTATTTTGACAATTTATTCTGATATTGACGTATAAAACGTTACGCATTTGTTCATCTCTTGTTTTTCATTCCATGGCTATTACTATTAAATTGAAATTTCGTGAATTTTTAAATTATATTTCTGCAATTATGAAGTAGTCAAAATGAATTTTGTTTATTGATTCGGATGTAGAATTCTATGCTTTACAACATTTTTTCCTAAAATAATAAGGGAAGCAATGCGCACGGAAAAACTGATCTGCCATGTTAAACGCCTATGTTTCACTTTTCGTGTTACACCCGGTATATATTTCTCTAAAGAAGGTTAAATACACGCATAGCTTTATGAAGGCGTACTGAAGTTATTTTAATAGTAAAAATTAAGATATTCTTCTACACAACTGTAACTATACTCTATGTTTTGACATATATTTTTTAAATGTAATTATACAGAATGTTCAGTAAAGTGAATCAAATTTACTCCACTACAAATCACTATAATGGCGGTTACATTGAAAATATGTTGTAAATTGAAACAAAACTATAAATAAAAACAAACAACAAACAACAAACTAGATTTAAATTTTACTTGAATAAATAAATTTAGTGAAAAATGGTGAATAACTCCGAAATTATTGGTTTTAGGCATAGGATACCCGTAATAAATATGAAAGGTAATACAAAAAGACACACAACAGAATAATAAAATATAGAGTGTTCCATTTGAAAATGACGAGTTATAGTCATTTGAAGTGGAGTAAATTTAATTCGCTTTACTAAAGATCCTGTATAATTACATTAAAAAAAATATGTTAAAACATAGAATATAATTACAGTTACAGGAGATATCGAAGACGGGCATTTCGATGACATTTGTATTTTATATAAATTTTGTTTTACTATTTTATATATATGTTGTTTTTTTACTTTACATTGTATTAAAGCTGAAGAAGAGTGAGTTATACACTCGAAACGTCCTGCATTTGTATATTCATATTTATGTATAAAAAGTGGATGCTGCAGCCTTTATTTTATTATATAATTATATTTATTGGATCCTATAGAAACTTTATTTCCTACAATAGTATTTATTTTTAACGTAAATTTTATTACATTTGTTGGACTATTACGATATATTCGTTCGGTTATAATTCCCTTAGGTTTGTGTCCGAGGAAAAAAAATGACAGTTGTCAACTTGCCAATAGATGGCTATATCCTACATACACAGCTAACTTCTATATCAACTTAGTTCAAAGTCATTCATTAGAGCTGACAGCAGCGCTCATCTCGAGCCAGAAACAAATTAAAATTGGGTATCATTAATCGAGAACCTGGAGCCAAATTAATCATTGGACCCCTCCCCCTACTTTGTTTTTTTTTAAGTCCACTTAAAAATAAATTGAACAAAACTATTAATACTTATAATAATCATTATTAAAATTAATATAAAATTGAGAACAGCGTCCAAATAATTGAAATGATAATTTTTTTTGTCGGATAGTAGACAGGAATAAATCAAAATCAGTGACAGGCATTGTAGCAGATAATCTGGCTTATTTTCTGACTTTTCAACTTTACTTCCTTGTACGAAGTAAAGGAAGTATGGTAATCGCGAAAATTTTCGGTTTTGAGATTTCAGCGGAAATATCCATTTTGACCATCCCTGAGTTTATTTTGACTAATTTCGTCGTGACGTCTGTACGTACGTTTATACGTACGTATTTATTTCGCATAACTCAAAAACGGTAAACCGTAGAAAATGTAAATTTTGTATTTAGGACTGTTATAACATCTAGTTATGCACCTCCCTTTTTGGTCATTATATAACTTCCGGAAGTGTTACTTTACTTGAATCCTATAATAGATTTTAATGAAAAACTATATTCAAATATAATCCAAACCTTTTCAAATTTGACATATAAGACTACCAGTGACGGCGCCAGCAGTGGTTCCAGGGGGCATTTACCCCCTAAAATTTTCAGTAGCCTCTGGTTGCCCTCCCCCTACCGACTTTTAATGCCAATCTAAAAATTGTAGCTAGTAATATTGTTTTTAACATCTTAACATTTTAAAAAGACAGAAACACTGAAAGAAACTCAAAAAAAAATTCTTATACAGCATATTTTTTTTGCATCAATGCATATGTATCTAAAAATCTCTATCTGCATTTTACCATGATTATTATTGGTGTTAAAATAAACACGCTGCCGAACTTGATCAAACATGTCAAATTAATTGTGCGAATCCGATAGCGACGCAATGAACAAGAATGACAAATGAAAGATTAAACAACATTATTATATTAAGTGAAGAAAAAAACATATCAAAATTAATTGATCTTAATGATGTTGTAGACAAATTTGCAAGTTTAAATAAAAATAGAAGAATTAAATTAGTATAACTAAATCACTGTTGTGTTTTTGTTTATTATTTATTGTTATATGAGATTTTTTACGTGTTGTAATAGACTGATGTAAGTCTTAACTTTAGTTGGGGTATTGTAGGAGAGCATGCTATAAGAAATTGTACTCTATATTATATTTAAATTTAATATTGACAACATTGTTATTTATTATTAAAATAATAAAAAATATATGGCCCCATAATTTTCTTCCTGGTCCCTACTGGCCCCCCTATATTTCAGAACCTAGCGCCGCCACTGAAGACTACTATATCAATGGAAATAACATAATAGGGTTTGGTTAAAATAGACTAACTGGAAGTGATACAATACATGAAGCTGCTACCAGTTTTTCTTTAAAAAAATGGTATTATTTTGACTTTAGAAATAAATGCTGCAAATAAAAAAGTTTTAGAGATATAAATTCTGCGTCTAGCACATTAAGACTTTTTAAATTAGCCTTTTGGATAAGCGAGATATCTAAATTTAAAAATTATATATTTCTTGTTTCATGTAATTAAGTTTGCTATGGAGTAGAACAAAGATAAGGAAAAAATAAGAAATTTAATGTCAATGTCAAATTACGTCAAAATGTAGCTATAGTAGTGTAACGTTTATTACAATTTCGGGTTCGGTGAAGTTTATTATTAAATGAAACACGAGTAATGAAAACACTAACAAAATATTTATTTAAAACTAAACTAATGTAGGACAACTACTAAGACATATATTTATATTCAACACGTATTTATATTATTCACAACAAAGTATTTAGCAACGACTTGCACTGTTCACACTTCGAATACAGAATGCCTCTTCCCGGCCGAAACTATCCTTTATATACTGCAACAATGTATTCGAGAATATTCGAGAGCTTCTGGCACACGGTAGAAACATGACGCAGAGCGAACAGGTTCGGACTCGCTACACTGCCCCCCTCCTTAAGGATGTTTTGTCCCGAAACTTTTCTGCGCCATGTCGATATCCGCACGTTGATCCCCGCGAGCACTGTGACGTTTGGTGGAAATAACAGTCCATAGTTCTTTTCACTACTGTTGAACCACAGGGATTATAGCTGCACACCAGGATCTCAATTCCGGTATATTGGAAAATAGTTTCCAGCATGTTTTTTATAATTCTCCAGCTCAATTCAACAAGGCCACAGCCTAGCTTTGGTACAGCTAGTTTTAAAATATCCTGATCGAGCAGCACACCACGTAGATCACATAGGGTGTCCCAGACGGTGCGATAAGTTGGTTTCTCGTGGGACAGATGTTTGGTCACCAGGTAAAAATGCTTCTGTTTCGGCTCGACTGTCTGTCGGCTATCTGTAACACTTTGCCGACACATGGATGTTGTTGCCGTACTTCTTCAAGTTGGTCGAACTTTTTCTTAAAAACCACGGCGATTCCTCGAGATATCTGTAGATCTTGGGCCACACAATGCGCTAATGAGTATTCTGTAGGCACTTTGAATAAGTCTCCCTGATGTTCCTTGGTCACACTATTTCGTACTTTATGGCCCGTAGAATAGGAGGCCATGAACTCGTCAAAGGTGATTTCCGGATCTTGTACATTAATTCGTCGAGCTCGAGATTCTTTGGCGTTGCCATCGTTGTTGTCACCTGCGAAAGGAGCCAAACGATTGAAATGAATCACTCTTGGTTTTCCTCCAGTCCTTTTCCTGATTCGATAGATGACGTCATTTATTCGCTTCAGTACCTCGTAGGGACCTTCCCAGGAGTTCTGTAGCTTTGGGGACATTCTACGGCGACGCTGTGGGTTGTATAGCCAAACCAGATCCCCGGCTTGATATCCACCATTCTCAGCCTTGACATAATATTGGTCTTTCATCCTGTCAGCACTCTGGATGTTGGAGCGTACTTGCTCATGGATGTCGTACATCTTCTTCCGAAGTTCGGTGACGAAATCTTCGCCAGCCAAATTTTCACCTGGCTTGCTGCCGAACTTCAAGTCGCAGGGCAATCGCAGTTCATGACCAAAGACAATGCTAGCCGGAGTCTCTTCTGTTGTTTCATGGACGGATGATCGATAAGCTAACAGGAACATTGGTAGATGACAATCCCAGTCTCTTTGGTGGCCGGAGACAACCTTGGAGAGGTGTCTTTTGATGGTTCTGTTCATGCGTGCGACCATGCCATCTGACTGTGGGTGTAGAGCAGTTGTTCTTGTTTTGCGAATGTTCAATAGCTCGCAGATTGCTTGGAACAGAGACGACTCGAAATTTCTACCTTGGTCGGAGTGTAATTCCAAAGGTACCCCGAATCGGCAGATCCACTGGTTGACAAGTTCTTCTGCTACCGTAGCGGCTTCTTGATTTGGCAAGGCATAAGCTTCAAACCACTTGCTGAAGTAGTCCATGACCACTATGATGTATTTATTTCCCTTGTCGGATTCTGGAAATGGACCGGCCAAGTCAATTGCGATTCTTTCCAGGATACGTTTCAGTAGTCTATTCTCTATAACAATGGAGTCCCACTTCGCCCAGTACGATTTTATGGTTTTCGAGTGTCGTGCAACTTCTAGCCAAGTTGGTTTGCGGTCTTCTTTCTTCCATTCCAGTAGGTATTTCAATTCTGGATCACCTTCTTGGTCTTTCACAACTTCTTCAGTCAGCCAATGGTCGTCTATCACTGTGGTCCGTAAGATTGGAGCGGATTTCTCTTCCACACGGGTACAGTGTTTGCAGTCTTCTGAGCATGGTCGTCTTGATAATGCGTCGGCGTTACAATGAGTAATTCTGGCCCTATGCTCGATGACGAAGTCATATTCCTGTAGCCGTTCGATCCACCTTGCTACCTGCCCTTCCGGATTCTTAAATTGTAACAGCCACTTCAACGCAGCATGATCAGTCCTCACCAGGAATTTCCTTCCATACAGGTATTTGTAGAAGTGTTCAACGGCTTTAACTACTGCCAATAATTCTCGCCTGGTGACGCAGTAGTTACGCTCCGGCTTCGACAGAGTTTTGCTGAAGTACCCGATGACCTTCTCTTGTCCATCTTGGCAATGTTGGCGAATCCAGAGACGTATCGCCGGTAGTACGTGCAAAGACCAAGAAAGCTTCGCAATTGATGTTTGTCAGTTGGTACTGGCCATTCTTTTACTGATCGGATCTTCTGATTGCCAACGGCTATTCCGTTTCCGGACACAATATGCCCCAGGTATTGCACTTCTTTGCGGAAGAGATGACATTTCTTTGGACTAAGCTTCAAACCAGAACTTCGTAGTCTCAGGAATACCTCTTCCGAATTTCTCATGTGATCATCGAATGTTCTTCCGACCACAATAATATCGTCAAGGTACACCAAACAGGTTTTCCAAGATAGTCCTTGCTGTACCGTTTCCATGAGTCTTTCAAACGTGGCGGGGGCATTGCAGAGCCCGAACGGTATTACTGTAAATTGCCACAGTCCGGCACCGACAGAAAACGCAGTTTTCTCTTTATCCGTTGGTGCCATGCCAACCTGCCAGTACCCACTTTTCAAGTCTAATGTTGAGAATATTTTCGACCCAGCCAGCGTATCCAATGTGTCATCTATTCGGGGCAACGGGTAGCTATCCTTCTTCGTCACGTTGTTGAGTTGACGATAGTCTACGCAGAATCGTGTTGAACCATCTTTCTTCTTTACCAACACCACTGGTGAGGCCCACGGACTGCTTAAGGCTTTGATGACACCTCCTTTTTTCATGTCTTGAATAATTTTCTCGGTTTCCTCTCTCTTGGCCAGTGGTAATCGTCTTGGTACTTGGCGAATAAGGCGTGCATCGCCGGTGTTTATTTGATGCTGGACTATGTTGGTTCTACCCTTGGCCCCACAGCTGGTGTCGAAAAGTCTTGATATTCCGTTATAAAATTTCTCATTCTGATATTCTGGTCCTGGTTTAATTCTTTGCAAGATGTTGACAGTAGATTTGTCAGTTCTGCAGGAAGCTTCTTTGGTGGATTTTGTGTAACGGATGTTCGTTTGATAATCGAAGTTACTGATAACCAATGTCCTAAGATAGTACCCTTCTTTAGTGTAACTGGATAATAATTCACATTCATTACTCGAACTGGTACTACCTTTCCAGTATGCACGAGAGATTTTCCAACCAGTATTCCTCTAGTAGTCGTTTCATTATGATTTCCAGCTTCTAACATCATGGTACATCCGGTTGGAAGTTCATGTTCCAGGTGGGCATCAACAATCATTTCACTTCGATTTAACACGACCGTATCTTCAGCTAAGGTCAGACGTACTGTGTCTTCTCCTCGGGGATGTAAAACGATCTCTTCATCATTGATCTTTAGTATTCCGCGTTTTAAATTTAGTTCGACGCCATTTGTGTTCATGATGTCCATCCCGAGAATACATTCGTCTTCAATGTCAGCTACCAGGGTACGGTGTTTAATTCGTTTATTTCCGATGGTAATGGTAATGTGTGCTTCGCCATGGATGGTAGCCGCGGCTCCTGTTGCTGTGCGCAGTCGCCATTTTGTTGATTCAATCGTCATCGGTTTCTTAAGAGTACATACATACATACATAACATCACGCTATATCCCATTAAATGGGGTAGCACGAACCCGTCAACATTCTCATCCTGACACACGATACTCGATTCGACCACATTAACACTTCCTCCATACAAACTCTTTCTTTTCTCACAACCAAAATCCATCAACACACAACAAACATTCATCCATTCGCTAGTGTACACTGCGCTTGTTTCTGAAGATCGTCTCCGCACAATTGCAGGTAAACACTCAAAACATCTAACCAATTAATCTAAAATCAAGAATCATACGCTTGTCTTCATTCATCATATTTATCCCGCAATTAATTTTCTCCAAACATTCCTATCCTGACACACCACTTTTGCTTCAACCACATTCATAATTCTTTTCATACAAGCTCGTTTATTCTTCACGCTCAGAATCTTTCGCTCACGCAACAACCCTTCAATCATATTCATCCATTTGTTCCTAGGCCGTCCACGCAAACTTTCACCCTCAATTTCACCAACATACACCTGTTTCACCAATCTGTCATTCGACATACGTTCTACATGACCAAACCATCTCAACTGACTTATTCCCACTCTTCTTACAACATTCTTCCCAATCTCACATTCATCATACACCAATGTATTCCGGACACGATCTCTTCTAGTATATCCACACACACCCCGCAAATATCTCATTTCCACAGCAGTTATACGCCGTTCATGTTTTTTCATCCATACCCAACATTCACTACCATACATCAACGTAGGCACTAACACACCATTATAAACACTCAATCGAGCATCTCTGGATACATTCACGTTCCGAGTAAAGGTTCCCAGAGCACCCAATATCTTACATCCAGCAGATACTCTTCTTTCAATCTCTCGATCAATACGTCCATCCCTCGAAAACACACTCCCCAAGTATACAAACTCATTTACTTGACCCAATCTCACACCATTCACCGAAACATTGCAATCAGTCACCAAATCACTCTTCTCAAACACTAACACTTTACATTTATCAACATTCAGTAATAGATTTAAACCTTTTCCTACTTCATTTATACTTAGATTCATTCTTCTCAATTGTTCTTCAGATTCACCCATTACAACTACATCATCCGCATAAGCTAACGCAGGCACTACACTGCCACTAATACGTACACCATCCGCCCCATTCAGCGATTTTCGTAACAACACATCCATATATAAATTAAACAACCACGGGGACATCCCACAACCATGTTTCACGCCAACATCTATAGAAAACCAATCACTCAATCTACCATCAACTCTCACCGAAGCCTCGCTATCTTCGTATAATGCACGAATCGCTCCCAACAAATTACCATTTATACCGTACTCTAGAAGTACATACCACAGAATAACTCGATGAACACTATCATATGCTTTTTTAAGATCGAGAAAGCCACAGAACACCTTCTTGTTCTTAGCAAGTGATTTCTCAACAATCATACGAAGAGAAAACAATTGATCTACACACCCTCTCTCAGGCAAAAATCCACCTTGCATATTACTCAACTTGGAGATTGTTAAGGTTCGTACCTTGTGAATAAGAATCTTCCCGTACAACTTCCCTACCACACTCAACAAACTTATCGCACGGAAATTAGTACAATCACTCGAACTACCTTTGCCCTTAAATAAAGGACAAATGATAGCACGTTTCCAATCATCAGGAGCTACACACAGTTTCAAACAAAATTTAAATAAATAAACTAACCAATCAAATAATCTCTCACCACCATACTTCAACATCTCATTCGTTATACCATCCAAACCAGGAGCTTTACCATTCTTCAAACGTAACAATGCAAAACTAACATCACTTTCATCTATATCCCATTCATCACTTCTAACATTTTCTCTTGAATTTTCACTACAACAATTCGATCCATTTACGCTACCATATAAGCCTCTAAAATACTCACACCATCTATTTCTAACGTCTAATTCGTTCCACAATAACTCACCATTCGCACTCTTAATCGCTTTTACCGCCCTTACATTACCACCTCTCAATCTCTTCACACTCAACCAAAACATTCTTTTTTTCATAGTAAAATCATTCGTCATTCTTTCACTCATCAAATCATCAAAACGCACCTTACTTTCTCTCACTACTCTCTTAACATGTTTATTTAACCTTTTATATTCTAGCAAACATTCATCACGTAAACTTCCAGGCACATCTTTTACATGTAGAAATCGCAAATACGCTCTCTTTTTCTCTTCAATTGCTTCTTTCACTTCATCATTCCACCATGCATTCCTTGGACAAGAGCCTAATCTGGATTCACCACAAACTTCTTTTGCACATTTAAGACCAAATTATTGCAAGTAATTCTTTTTCGGTGGTGGAGTAATTAATTTCGTGAGTATTAAGGGTTCTACTAGCGTATGCTATGGGTAGATCCTTGCCGTCAATATTTTGTGAAAGCACTGCACCAAGAGCAAAATTTGAAGCGTCAGTGGTTAATCTAAATTGTTTTGAGAAGTCAGGATATTGTAATATTGGAGAGTTTGAAAGTAATAATTTACATTTTTCAAAACATGAAATGTATTCTTTATCTTCGAAATTAATTTTTGTGTTTTTCTTTAGACATTGGGTAAGTGGTTTTGTTAATTGTGCAAAATCCTGTATAAATCTCCGATAATAACCGAGTAAACCTAAAAATTATTTAATTTATTTTTGTGTTTTCGGAATGCAAAATTTTTGTATTATTTTAATTTTATCAGGATTCGGTTTTACTCCATCTGTTGTGATTAATTGCCCAAGATAGGCGACTTCTTTCCTGAGAAATTCGCTCTTATCTAGTTGTAATTTGAGATTCGCTTCGCGTAGTTTGTGAAAAACAGTTTTGATGTTTTGTATGTGTTCTTGTAATGACGTTCCTAAAATAATGATATCGTCTAGGTAAACGAAGCATATTTTGTTTATAAGATCTTTTAAGACAAAATTCATGAGTCTTTGAAAAGTGCTAGGTGCATTTTTGAAGCCAAAAGGCATTCTGAGAAATTCAAAATGGCCTTGGTCTGTCGAGAAAGCTGTTTTATCTATCGAATCGGGATCCATTTCAATTTGATGGAATCCACTTTTGAGGTCAATAGTTGTGAAATAATTCGATTTACCCAGTTTATCTAAAATATCCGTAATGTCTGGGATCGGGAACTTATCATCTATCGTTTTGGAATTAAGTTTTCTATAATCGACTACCATACGAAATTTTTCTTTACCGGAAGCGTCTGCTTTTTTCGGTACAATCCAGATTGGACTACTTTAAGGTGAATAGGAGTGGCGAATTATATTTTCCTCTAATAATTTGTTTATTTGCGAATTTACTTCATTTTTATAAACTATTGGATATTTATATGATCTTTGGTATACAGGCGTTTCGTCTGTTACATTAATTTTGTGTTTTATTTTATTAGTACAAGAAAGGTTTTGGTCATCTGTAATCGTTAGATCTTCAAATTCTCGAATTATTTTATTTAGTTCGTGTTTTTCTATGTCATTGAGATGTTTAGTTCTAAGGTTTAGTTTGTTTGATATTTCGTGTATATTCAAGTTTAATTTGTTTTGATGAAAGTAATTAAATTTAAATGTATGTTTATCTAATATGACGGATTCATTTGAATAATTTATTTTTGCATTTAATAACTTTAACCCTGAATTTCCTATTACAATATTAAAATCTTTGTGAAATTCGTAAATGTAACATTTCAATTTTTTATTAAATAATTCTACAAATGTAAAGTAATTTCCGTAGGAAACAGCGTTGGCAGTTTGAATTTCGAAATGTTCAGGAAATATTTGAAATTTATTTTTATTCTCATTTACAAATTCTTGGCTGATAAAATTTTCGGATGATCCTGTATCTATTAAAACTCTAGCGTTTTTGAATTGTATAAACGGTAATTTAGAAGTATAATTTGCTAAAGATTCGAATTTTCTGTCGGGTCCAAAGAAAAATTTTCATTTTCTGTTTCAATCTCAGCATTATTTTCATAATTTTGCGTTTCATCAAAATGTTCAAAATTTTATAATTCTGATTCATTATTTAACTCGATAGGGTTATCTAAAAGTTGTAAATCTTGTCTTTGTCTTTTCAAATGTGGTTTAAATGTATTAGTACTAATAGACATAGGTTGGGGATAATTTTGTTTTGTTTTGAATTGTGATTGTTGTTGTTGTTGTTGTTGTTGTGAATATCGAATCATTGGTGATCGATATTGATTCGTATGTATGTTCGGATTGTGTGGTTTATATGCAGGTGTTGGTGTACTTATCTTTTGTTTTATTGTTTTGTTTATTAATATTTGCATGAATGTACTGGAAATCATTTTTGATTAAATTTTGTATATCATTTAAAGATTTAGGATTTCTAGCTGCTAGTTGACTTCGGTATGGTTCTTTACAATTTATTATGAAATTATGAGAAGCATATGTGGACATAAATATTGATAAATTGTCAAATCCATTGCCAAAATTTATACTTAATAAACTCATCATTCTGTTGAAAATATCTTCATATTTATCAAAGTATATGAAAATATCTTCATTCGATTTTTGTTCTAAATGAGACAATTCTGTTAAGAAATGAACTTCGTTTCTTTTGTCTCCATATTCTTCCATTAACAAATTTTTTAAACTTGCCCAGTTAGTATATGTTTTAGTAGCCAGTTTTGCATTAGCTTCTTTAATAATTTTCTTTCTAATTGTATGTAAAATAATTCTTTCTACAATTATGGATAATGTTTGTTTGTCTACAATATCGAGAACTTCATTGCAAATATTTATAAAATGGGGTAAAGTACCTGTACTTCCATCGTATTCTGGGATTATTTCTAATAAATCTTTAATTTCACTAGGAACTTTAGGTATGAGATTAATTGTAGCGGGTTGAATTACTGGTGTTGACATTTTGTAGCTGTGTTTTTAATATTTGATAATAATGTCTAGTATATAAATTTGAATAGATTAATAATTGTGTAAGTTTTATTTTAAATGTATTGATGTTACGTTAATAATGAGGAACAGTGATTCGATCAACAAACAATACAGAGATGAATAAAATTACTTACAGTAATATTAGGATTAAATTAAATATGGCCAATTTCATGGTCCTTGGGTTGAAGCTGGAGCTTGGTGAGATGAGGCCTGATGTTCGCTCAGGTGGGCAGTGGGTGTTGATTTTTGCTCAACGGATGATGGTGAGGCGTCTTCAGCGGCTGGTCAGCACTCGATGACGGTCTCGGAATTAACGACGATATGATTTGCCTTTCCTCGTCGGAGTTGTAGAGAGAAGATGTAGTTTTTGATGTTGGTTTGCAGTTTGTGAGATACTGATGCACTTGAACTTGTTGTCACGTTTTATTTTGAGTGTAGAAATCTTTAACGAATTAGTATCATCAAGAGTTATAGTGAGACTTCGGATTTTAATCACTCTGAGAACGTATTGATTCGTGATACTGATTTTAACACTTGAAAGTGACGACTGAAATTCTTCAACGAATTGGAAACTCAAATTTGAGGTTCTTCGGACTTTACAGACTTGTCAGTTATCCTACCGGGACTGCGCCAATTAAATCAATCAATAATAAGATTGGATTTTTAAAAAGAATTTTATTGTGCTGCACAAGTACATACAGTGAACTCTTCTACTTGACTATCTTCTAACAACTGACTCTACGTCTTACATTTTGTCTACATATAACATTTCTTATCTAATATATCCTATTACAAATATGTCATGGAAAAGTACCGTGTGAAAGGTGCAATGCTGATGCAATAGGGGTTGTGTCCCTACATAATTTATATATATATATATATATATATATATATATATATATATATATATATATATATATATATATATATATATTGTTAGCGGTAAAAATGATTAAATAAAAAAATACAAAAATAAGAACAACACATAACCTCACAGTATTGTATAAACACAAGACACACACACACACACACACACACTAAATATCAGGATAAAGAAGGTTAGAAAGTCAAAGCGCGTGATACACTTTTGTGGCACAAATTTATTATTCGAAATCACCCAAAATAATATTTAGCGGCCGTTTGCTACAAGCGTCCGGTGAATACTGCCGTAATCACTGCACGATTGCCAGCGGCTAGTTAATTACATAAAAATAATTAATTAAATAAATACATCAGGTAATAAACAACCAAAACATAACTTTGAAAGTAATGACATAAGAGATTCATAATTTATAATTAATAACAAAAAAATTCGGAAATCTATAATTGCTAACAAGGCCATTCTGACATAAGCTTCGCTCTCGAAGCTTCAGCCTCCGGTTAGTTGGTATTTTCACAGTCCTGAGAACCATCTCCTAATAACAGAAAACAAAAATGTAAGAAACATTACAACAAAAGAGAATAAATGAATAGCTCTTGTTCACAACAAGAGTTAGTATCTCAGTGATAACGATAACCCGCAAACTCTACCACTCAAGGGCGAGAGCTGCAATTTAACCCTGCAAAGCGCCAAGCTTTCAACAGTCATTCCGCAAACTCTACCACTCAAGGGCGAGAGCTGCAATTTAACCCTGCAAAGCGCCAAGCTTTCAACAGCCATTCCGCAAACTCTACCACTCAAGGGCGAGAGCTGCAATATAACCCTGCAAAGCGCCAAGCTTTCAACAATCATTTCGCAAACTCTACCACTCAAGGGCGAGAGCTGCAATTTAACCCTGCAAAGCGCCAAGCTTTCAACAGTCATTTCGCAACGACAAATTGTTACTCTCACCTGAATCTTCTCCAAGCTGTGAAAGCAACTCTGTCGTCTCAACAGAAAGTGACCAATCAGTGGGCCATTTTCTTAATTGTTCTTTCGCTGCTTTAGTTATCGTGTTTTTACCCACACAACGAATTTCATATCGTCCCTCACTTGTTATGCCTACAACTTCAAAGGGGCCCTGATATTCATAATTCAACTTTCCCCGATGCATGGTTTCAGTTCATCAATACAAAATCGCCTACTGCAATTTTTATTATATCTCATCGCTTCAAATTTTCTTTATTTTATTTTTTTTTATTCTTTTATTAATGTTCAACTACTCTCTTACACGTTCTCGATCTAGATCTAGGCTTCTTATTGCCTGTAAGTCATTAGACACATTTTGTAAGAAACTTTGAATGAGCGGTGTAGCGGTGTCTATTCCGATTAATGCCCTCAAAGGTGAAGTTTTGTAGATTTCTGGACTGTGGTGTTTAGGACAAGATGTATCTTTCACAATCCGCTCGACCATTCTGACTTCAAGCTTATTTCGATACGAATCAGATTCATTATAGTTCGCATATAACGTTCGACTTGACCATTGGAACGGTGTACATCGGGAGTTATATAATGATATCTTACTCCGAGAGCATCTAAACAAGCAGGTATGTTTAGGAGTAATTCCATTGGCTGATTTTGTAAGCACTTAAAACTTTATTTAAATGTTGCAAACCTTCTTCTACAGTTACTGATGGAATTAATACGTCGTCTAAGTAAACGAGAGCTATTGTATCTTTTAAGTTACCCAGAGCCTTATTTACTGCGCGTTGGAAAACAGCCGGTGCGTTGGCTAGACCAAATGGTGTTCTTAAATACTCGTAATGACCATCTGGGGTGATGAAGGCGGTTTTCTCAATTGAATCGGCGTCGATGGGTATTTGGTGGAACCCAGAAGACATATCCAACGTTGTGAAAAACTTTCTTTTTCCAAGTCAATCTAATTAATCTTCAATGAGTGAAAGGGGGTATCGATCTTTCATTGTATGTGCATTTAATTCACGATAATAAATAAACATCCTGTATGTGCCTTCCTTTTTATGGACGAGGACAATTGGACTTGCAAACTGTGATCCACTTTCGCGAATGATGTTATTTCTTAATAAGTCTTCTACAATATTTCGGACGGCTTCTCTTTCATGTGCAGATAATCGATGAGGGTTTCGGTTTACAACAAAATTATCACGTAACTTTATTTGCAATGTAGCATTATTTACTGCAGGTAAATTGTTACCGGAATTAAATAATTTCGGATAACGTGAAAGCACATTTATGAGAGATTCGCGATACACATCGGGCACATTTACACTATTGTTTTCATCAACACTACTCATGCCGTAACGAATAAATGCATTTTTATTTCTCACTACACGAGTACCGTCTTGATCGGTTATAGAAAATAATCCGGGGTCATTGTATAAGTTACGTCCGATTATTACATCACTATCCAAAATACAATCTGGTAAAACAGCAAGCGTAAGAATAGTCGAGACTTCAGAGATTTTGACAGTTGTTTCTATTTCATGGTTTACAGTTATACTTCCCGGCAAAATACCCGTTATAATTATAGAGCACGGTTTTATTATATTTTCGAAACGAGAAATGTAACGATCTGAAATTAGGGAAATGTCAGCACCCGTATCGATGATACCTAAATAAATATCTCCGTTAATTTTTATTTTATTTACTTTAAGTTGTGCTCCGGCTTTGCATATATTTACAACTATCCGTTATGTCCAGGTTTAAAACAAAAATTACAGACAGATGGTTTAGTTTCAGTATTAGTACGCGTACTGGACTGTTTCGAACTCGAAGTTGATAAGTCACTACTATTAAATCTTCTCTGTGTATGTGTTGCAGTACAATTTCTTTTAAAATGTCCCATCTTGCCGCAATTAAAACATTTTACTACTGGAAAATTTCCGTGAATTACTTGTTTGCCAGAACGATAGCGCTTGTATGGCGGTGGGCCGTAAATGGTCAGTTCGACAATATCGACTTCCTTCCAGTTTGTACGCAGGTTTTTTTTTTTTTTAATAAAGCAGTCTTTTCGTAAACGTATGCTTTGTACGTGTTACACCGGTCACTATTAAAAGCAGAAGCATCAGATAGATGTTTACCTAAATTCTTTTTGGGTGGAAACGCCTCATAAATATCTCGTTTAAATCCTTCCCAGCTGCGAACTTCCGGCGTCCACGTATTAAACCATGTTTTAGAAACACCACTTAGATAACGCCCTATCCGCACTAAAATTTGCTGATCACTCCAAGTAAATTCCTCTTTGATAGTTTCGATCTGTAGGATCCATTTTTAGCTTCACTAAGATCAGGTCTGAAAATAGGTAATTCCACTTGTTCAGGTGTTGTTTTCGATGATTTAATAGCTTTCACTAAATACGACAAAATGGCCTCCATTGTACTATTACTGCGGAACGCGAGCGAATCCCACTTCTGATGTTAGCGGTAAAAATGATTAAATAAAAAAATACAAAAATAAGAACAACACATAACCTCACAGTATTGTATAAACACAAGACACACACACACACACACACACACACACACTAAATATCAGGATAAAGAAGGTTAGAAAGTCAAAGCGCGTGATACACTTTTGTGGCACAAATTTATTATTCGAAATCACCCAAAATAATATTTAGCGGCCGTTTGCTACAAGCGTCCGGTGAATACTGCCGTAATCACTGCACGATTGCCAGCGGCTAGTTAATTACATAAAAATAATTAATTAAATAAATACATCAGGTAATAAACAACCAAAACATAACTTTGAAAGTAATGACATAAGAGATTCATAATTTATAATTAATAACAAAAAAATTCGGAAATCTATAATTGCTAACAATATATATATATATATATATATATATATATATATATATATATATATATATATATATATATATATATATATATATATATATATATATATATATATATATATAAATTAATTTAATACGGGTACTAATAGTAAAAATAACTTAACTAAACCTAAAGAAAACAAAATAACAGCAAATAATGCGAGATCTAAAATATTTCGATGTGCAATGTGTACTAAAAAATATTTATGTGAAGCATCATTCAGACTGCATTTAAAAGACCACGCAAGTAGAAACGATTTTAGTTGTTCAATGAGTAAAAGACCGTTCAAATTTAAAAATAGTTGGACGAAACATGAAAAAACGAACAAAGATTTTTTTTTTAATTTAAACAAATTTATTTACAACTGGCAATTTTTATGCCAACCAGCAAATGTGATATAGTATGTGGAAAAAGGACTACTCATTAGTAGTTTTTTTTATACAGATTGTGTAACATAATTATAATATTGTTATTGTATTTTTAAGTTGCTAGATCTAATGGTTTTCTTCGTTTCAATCTTCGTGTTTCATTGCTGTTGTCGAGCAAGTTTATCGCCAGGTGGTTAGGGTGTTGGTTCAGTCGTTTTTGATATTTTTCGGAGAATATTTGTATTTGTTCGTCAACGTATTTCATTCTCAGGTCTGAACGTAGGGTATAATTACTTATATACCAGGGTGCATTGGTGATTATTCTTTGAATAAGGTTTATGTTCGATGATTTTGCACTCCCCATAGCTGAATGCCATACGTCCATATAGGCATTAGAATTGTTTTTTACAACAGTATTTTGTTTTCAATTGACTTTCGGCCTAATAGCCAATACATCTTTTTAAATTTTATATCCAGTTGTTTTCTTTTGGTACTTAAGTGGTGTTTCCATGTGAGGGATTTGTCTATGTGCATGCCTAGGTATTTTATTTCTGTATGCTGTGGTATGATTTCCTCGTTAAATGTGACCTGTGGACAAGTTGTTTGTTTGTTGGTGAATGTGATATGATTGGATTTTGTTTCATTAATCTTTATGCGCCATACCTTAGTCCATTTCTCCAATCAAAAAATTTTTGTAGCATTTGTGACGCTTCTGATGAGTCCTTATGTGTTGCTAGTTTGGCAGTATCATCTGCAAAAGTCGCTGTCATTGTGTAATCTTCGACTGGTAGATCGGAAGTGAAGATCTGGTATAGAAGCGGCCCAAGTACACTTCCGTGTGGAACTCCAGCTCGTATGCTATATTGTGTAGATTTACATCCTTGATGTACAATTTGTAAGAGGCGATCGGTAATGTATGATTTTAATAACAAGAAGTATTTATGTCAGTTTGACATTATTGAATTGTCATTATATGAAAATACATGTTTTAGAAAAAATAATAATCTTTGTTATTACTGCGTTTCATATTAAACTCCCAGTCCTTGAATATATCCATCTATTTCTTTGTTGAAGTGAATGCATCCATCTTTTAACAAAGTGTTAAAAACTATCCCCATTCACTACATTTACTTCTTTTTTCATATTGCGGGACCTTTACTTGCTGCTATATCTATATTTTCTGACGATTCTGTGTGAAAACCAGACATTTTAGAATTTTCTTATAGAACAATTGTTTTTACTTCCTTGTGCACAGTAAAGGAAGTATTGTAATCGCGAAAATTTTCAGTTCTCAGATTTCAGCGGACATGCGCATTTTGACTATCCCTGAACCCATTTTGAATAATTTCGTCGTGACGTCTGTACGTACGTATGTATCTCGCATAACTCGAAAACGGTAAGCCGTAGATAATTTAATTTTTATATTTAGGACTGTAATAACATCTAGTTGTGCACCTCCCTTTTTGGTCATTATATAACTTCCGGAAGTTATAAATTACATGAAGCTGCTAACAGTATTTTTCTAAAATATGCTTTTATTTTGATTTAAGAAATAAATGCTGCAAATAAAAGATTTAAAGAATTAAATTATTCGTCTAGCACTTTAAGAATTCTTAAATTAGCCTTTTGTATAAGCGAGATATCTAAATTTAAAAATTTTATATTTCTTGAACAAAAAATAAAAAAAAATAAGAAATTTAATGTCAACGTCAAATTACGTCAAATAATTATATGCAATAAAAAAAATGTAGCTATAGTATAATACGCGTACAAGGAAGTCATGTGGTGCCCACATCAGATTTTTTATTGGGATTTACATCATATAACTTGATTATTTTAATCAAAATATAAACCCAAATTATGTTTACTTTTTGTGTTGGTGTCGCTACGACTTTCTTACTGAATCTGCTAACGAGCATTCATTTATACCTGGGAAATTTTTTTATCGTACATTTCAACAACGTAATCTAAACTCGTGATCCACTCTAAAAATTAAAAATCTGATGTGGACACCACATGACTTCCTTGTACTCGTATTAAACTATAGATATTTATTTAATTGCACATATTTGCCATTAAATCTTTTATTTTTTTATTTTTTTTTCTAATCCATAGCAAACTTAATTAAAAAAAAACAAAAAATATATAATATTTAAATTTAGATATCTCGCTTATCCAAACGGCTAATCTAAAAATTATTAATCTGCTAGACGCAGAATTTAATTCTCTAAACCTTTTATATGCAGCATTTATTTCTAAAATTAAAATAATACCATTTTTTTCAAAGAAAACTTTTAACAGCTTCATGTAATGTGCCACTTCCGGTTAGTCTATTTTAAGGTGAAGCATACGGCCTGAAGTTCGTTAACCAACAATTTGTTATCGTGTAAGTAGGGTTTCTTGTGTTTTTAACAAAAATGTTGATCTGACCAATCATAAAAAAACAAGTATGGGTCTATGCTAAATAGTGGTAGGGGTATTGGTACATACATACATACATAACATCACGCTATATCCCATTAAATGGGGTAGCACGAACCCGTCAACATTCTCATCCTGACACGCGATACTCGATTCGACCACATTAACACTTCCTCCTTTTATTTGAAGCATTTATTTCTAAAATTAAAATAATACCATTTTTTTCAAGGAAAACTGTTAGCAGCTTCATGTATTGTGTCACTTCCGGTAAGTGTATTTTAACCAAAATCTAGTATGTTATTTCCATTGATATAGTAGTTTAATATACCAAATTTTGAAAGTTTTAAATTATATTTGAATATAGTTTTTCATGAAAATTTATTATAGGCTTCAAGTAAAGTACCACTTCCGGAAATTATATAATGACCAAAAAGGGAAGTGTACAACTAGATGTTATAACAGTCCTAAATATAAAATACCAATTTTCTACGGCTTACCGATTTTGAGTTATGCGAGATACATTCGTACGTACGTACAGACGTCACGACTAAATTAGTCAAAATGGATTCAGGGATGGCCAAATGCATATTTCCACTGAAATCTGAAAACCGACAATTTTCGCGATTACAATACTTCCTTTATTTCGTACAAGGAAGTAAAAAAATCTGAAAAGGGGGGAGATTATAAGTGAAAACAATATTTCAGTTCTATAGTCAGTACGTTGAGTACTATATAAAGTTAAAATAAGTGGCATAAGTTGTGAAACACCGTGTACAAACTAATCTTATCTAAAACCTAAATAAAACCAAAGTCATGACATTGTGAACTGCGTAAGTCACAAATAACTTTATCTATTTATATTTTTTTATTGAAATTAATTAGATTCGCGGATGTAAAATGTTCAAAACTTGTACAATATAAACAGCGATTGAAAGAAATATAGTCAGTTAGCTACAGCTTCACTAGTTTGATATCGTGAACACATACAATGTGTGGAAATAATATCGGCAAAATATTAATCTTATTCATAATATGTGCGAATTATAAAATAAATTGTTTAACTGTGAGTTTGAAACGTAAATCTTTAAATAACATAACAAACGAGACATTCAAAGATTACTACGTTACACAAATAGCCAAAACAGATTTAAAAGACATAGAAGATATAAATGAAGCACTGCTTTTATTCAAGCGAGAAATAACGACTCTAGATCTGTCTATCAATCTTTTGCATGAACTGGACGATGAATTATTTATTGATACAATCAATTTAACACAACTTTATCTAACGGATAATAAAATAGAAAAACTTCCAAATGGTATATTTTCCAATTCAAAGTTACTACAAGTACTTGACATATCTTTAAACAACTTAAGTGAATTGGATCATAATATATTTCAAAATAATGATAAAGTTAAAAAATTAATTTTGTCTAGTAATAAAAAATTAAAGCATTTACCAGAAAATATTTTCGCTAATTTAACAAATTTGGAGATATTGAATCTGTCGTTTCTCAACATAAGTGTTTTGGATCCAAGCATATTCCAAAATAACGAAAATCTTCAATACTTGTATCTGGCCAACAATAAACTAGAATATTTACCGAGGAATATATTCTCTAATTTAAAAAGTTTGCAAGTAGTTTTTCTTAATTCTAACAATATAAGTATCTTAGATGACAGTCTATTCCAAAATAATGTGAAAATAACAAACTTATTTCTGTATGATAATAGATTAGAACATTTACCAACTGATATATTCTCAAATTTGAAGTTGCTGAAATTTATTGAGCTTTCTAAAAATGAAATAACTGTCTTGGATCCAAATACATTCCAAAGTAATACAAAACTGGGAAGTTTACACTTATATAGCAACAAGTTACAATACATTGACCCTCAAATAATACTTAACTTTAATGGGTCACAACTATCATTGTATGACAATCCATGGAAATGTGACCGAAAATTCAAAAAGTTAATTAGAATAATGGACAAATTTAATTCCGTCGACATTCATCACTACAGTACCTATTGTGAAACACCAGAAGAATTATTTGGTAAGAAGTGGGACACTCTCAAGGAAACAGATCTCCCTTCAGTCGTGCTAACAATTACACTTGGTGGGACTTACCACGCTGAAGAAGGCGACAGTGTCATGTTGAACTGTACAGTCACAGGGGACCAATATTCAAACTTGTCAAATATTCAATGGACGCAAGAAGCTAATAGATTGAATTTGGAACATTATTCCAAACATTTACCAGACTTACAAAATGGAAGTTTCATTTCCAATTTGCTTATTTCGCATGTACAAAAACAAGATGGCGGTTTGTACAAGTGCATTTATGAAGATGAGATTGAACGAATTGAAGAACAAATATATTTAAATGTTTCTACATCAACGGTTTAAAAAATCTACTTGTTATGAGTGCGGATTTGAAGGTGGTTATATATTCAATATCAAAAGTTTTGCAAAAAAATACATAATAATAATAACTGGTAATTTCTGTAGCTGAATTATAATAAATTTGAACCTTGCTGTTAGTTCTATAGAATTTTATAATAAGCTCAATATTTTATTTACTTTGTAAACTCTCACATTTATAATTTTTGTTAAATTATTCTGTAATTGGGACTCGTTCCTGTTGGGTAATAAAAGTGATTATTATTATGACAGACATTGTTACATATGTTCTTATATAAGACCTGGATATGTTCTCTAAGTTTTGAAAATTGAAAAAAAAAATTATTAATATGTAATAAATTCAACCTAATGTTATGTCGACTCCAATCTTGCATCAAGGTTACATTAACAAAAAAATTGTTTAACAGTAGTTGGTCATGTACAAAAATATATACAAGGTGTCTTCAGTATTGTTGAGATTTAAAATACGTCCTTTTTCTTTGTCAATAAATACAATATTAATATATTATAATGATTAAATAGTTATTTGTGTATCTATTGAAAAAGTCAACTTTACGATGATAAATGAGAGCGTAATTATCAACTTTTCATAACAATCGTGGATAAACATCTTTTTCTACTTCCGTTATTAACATGTTATTTAGCACCATGGATACTAGGTTAAATAACATCTCAATCACATGTTGACAAGCTGTGCCTTCCAACGTTTTAGTCACTGGTATGAAACACGGGGTGAAGTTGTTTTCTTGCATCTTTTTAAATAATTCTTTAAACTTTGTTGTCCTAATTTGCGATTTATTAGTTATGCGCGAAGCTTAAAATATAATATGTAATTAAATCGAACACCAAAAGGATTATAGTTGAAACATTCTTAAAACAAAAATGAATAAATGAATATTTTATGAATCATACTCGTTCAAAAAATAGGACAACAAAAGCATAATTATTTTAGCAAGTCTATTTGTATTGTAGATTTCACTCTCAGCCATAATATCATATCAATAATTCCATATTCAATCACTTTGATTTGTATATACAACGTGTAACTTATCGCTATTAATTCTTCATTGAATTCAGGATGCTAAACTAGGAGCGAAATGTCGAGATAACTAACATGATTTATAGTCATTTGCGATAGCGATCAAAAATTTGTTATACTTTCTTTCTTAATTCAACAAGTTTATTTGAATTCAGACTAGACGCGGACATAGACGTAAGCAGCAAATATGTTTTCTTTTTTAATAATTACTTTTTATTCCATATAAAAAAAACTTTATTTTTTCGCAGCCCTGTCAGAAAGTAAAATTTTCTACCTTACTTACTGTGGATCTTGAGAACCCTGGTTCGATCCCCACAGCCGACAAACAATTTTCACCAATTTAAATCTACCCCTGTGGCTCCCCCTCCACTAACATCTTTGGGGACTGTGATTTGACGGCTGGTAACCGCACTTCACGCGAGGGAAATAATGTGTACATTATTCCTCTAGGGAGTTTATAATATTTTGACAGCTCAGTTATCAAATACACGATGAACCAAAATGATTGAATCAGCCGCCTCGTTCTGATTAAAATACGACAACGCTTTTGATTTACCCAAATATCATTAATTATATCAATATTACCTACGTTTCCAGGTCAATTCATACTAATTTTATTTCGTGGAAAATAGTTTAGAAAATAATGCGAACTTTTTAAAGTCACGTGAGGATCAATCATTTTGGATCACTCTGTACAAGTAGATAAATTAACTTTGGAGGACATTAAAAAAATTGTTTAGATCTCGTGTCTTATTCAATTTGATAATTAATTTATTAACAAAAATTTGAACTGGATGTCATCTCGAGCTGATATCTCCACATGTCGCTATCAAAAGTTACGAAATTTGTTATATTGAGGTTTTATTTACAAAATTATTTATGAACACTTGAACTGTCTGTCCTATTCTGCAACTGAATTATTCTATTATTACTAACTAAATTTAGTTATAAAAAATAAATATCACGCGTTTTATTCATTACTGAGTGTTGCACTCGTCGTAGCAGATATAAGTAAGTGATATATTTATGGGCGTGAAGTACGATCACCAACCGTCAATTCACGGCCTCAAAGATGTTAGTGAAGGGGAAACCATAAGAACAGTTTTAACATGGTGAAGATTTAAATCTTACTCCAATAAAGCATAAATATCAATCTCTGAATGAGAGACACCTGTAACCTATTCATGAAATAAAAATGCAAATTCAACAATGACATATGAATGTTAAATTGCCATGCTTGACAGATTTTACAACCAATTACAAAGTAAAAGGATAAAAGCTCAAATAATATCCGGTCAACAAATACTATGATTAATATCCTCAGGGTCAAGCAAAATAAATACAAAACATTTTAAAATGTAAAGCATTCAACAGCGTTGACAATAATTGTAGCACTATGGTAGCGCTCTTGTTTTACAAGCAAATAAACAATATAATTACGCCTGAATCTGGAGTGATATATTTAGTATAAACTAGAATTCCTTCCTTAAGGACTAAAATTAATCAAGTTATGTAACCTCTCTAGTAAGCATGATTTTTAGCCCATACAATTAAATTACAATTATGGGGTAGGTGGCTCAGTGGTATCGAGTCGGCCTGTGGATCTTGAGAACCCTGGTTCGATCCCCACAGCCGACAAACAATTTTCACCAATTTAAATCTACCCCTATGGCTCCCTCTCCACTAATATCT
Organism: Pterostichus niger; assembly: GCA_947425015.1. Classification (NCBI taxonomy): domain Eukaryota; kingdom Metazoa; phylum Arthropoda; class Insecta; order Coleoptera; family Carabidae; genus Pterostichus; species Pterostichus niger. Next base: position 16,531,916 of record OX380350.1, read on the forward strand.
TTGGGGCCGTGATTTGACAAATTGCAACGCGAGCCGTAGGCGAGAGCTGCAATAGTGGAAGAGGAACAAAGACACTTTACGCTCGTGATTCACACATAATTTTTTCTACGATTGCATCTTAAAATTATTAAAAAACGTATACGTACAGAAAATAAATTCGTTCTGTCGACGGTCAATATGACAAGTTCCTGTTTTCTTTGTATTCCTGGTAACTATTGAAATAAGCGCGCATTTAATTGTTCCACAGAAAACGTCAACTTTACGATGATAAATGAGAGCGTAATTGTCAACTTTTCATAGCAATCGTAGAAAAATAACTTTGTTGTGCGGGTCCAATGGCAACGGACGAAAAAGATATTAAATGAGCTGTTACTTTAATAGTAACCAGCGATGCAATTAAAACATAAATTGGCATATTGACAGAACGAATTTATTTTCAGTGCGTCTGTGTATGTTTTTAATCATTAAAGATGTAATTATGTTCGTATCACGAGCGTAAATTCTCTTTACGCCTCGGGCAGTCAAAGTAGAATAAATATTTTGTGGGTAAGAGATCGACTACAAAATACAGAAGATATTTTAAGAACTTGAACATCCTCGCTACTTGATACACAGACGTCCACCTTCTTCTCGGCCGTGAGTAACCCGATAGCGGATCCGGAAGTTCCTTTTTTAACGCGGTTAGAAAACCAAATGTCGGTTCTGTACTTTGTTAGTTTTAAACCTAGTGCCTTTGCCTAATTACTTTGTTGTTCGCGATGTTGGTATTAGTGTTCTGTGCAAACTTAGCTGACTTTGGACTTCCTGTGATCGAGCTACTTAACACACAGGCGGACAATGAACTGTGTGGATTTTTCGTGGGATAGCAACCATTACTGCCAGTCTTATACCCAAATTTGGGTTTATAGTTTTACGACCGTTGGTAACAATTATCAATTAATCGAAGGGTTTTAACACTTGCAATTTAAATTATAATTAATAACGGTATAAGGGGGTGAAGGTAGCTTTCTGCTTGTGTCATTGTAATTTACATAACTTTTTAAATCATTTCAACACCCAGTATTTAATTGTAATTTAATTAAACCTAGAAAAATATGTATTTTCTAAGTATTCAATAGAGTTTTGTGCGCATGTCCGAGAGAGACATCCGAATTTCTCCTTGAAATTATGTACATGAAAATACGACATGTTTAACTAATTTCACCGTATGTAATTTCCACTAGTTTCCTCTCTCTCATACTAAATATCTATCTCTGTCTAATGGTCCTCTCTTAGTATTTATTTTTAATAGATGTCTGGTAGAGGGTGTTTTTCCCGAATCGCTGAAATTAACTAAGGTACTACCTTTATATAAGAATGGAAATAGAGATGATGTTAACAGTTATCGCCCGATTTCCATTATTCCTATATTAGCTAAAATATTTGAAAAAATCATTAAGGTCAGACTGGTAATATTTTTAGAGGTCAATCAAATTTATAATAACAGACAATTTGGTTTCCGGAAAAATCGTTCAACCATTCAAGCAGTTTTGAAAATTATCCAGTACGTTGTAGAAAACTTAGAAAAAGGACAACATACTACCATTACCTTATGTGATTTATCTAAAGCGTTCGACTCCGTGTCACACACTGATTTAATTCTTAAACTTGAGCACTATGGTATACATGATATCACTTTAAATTTTTTAAGTTAATATTTATTAAATAGAAAACAAAGTGTTTACATAGGAAATAATTCTTCGGAATTATGACTAGTAATTCATTGTGTACCACAAGGATCAATTCTTGGGCCGGTCTTTTTCCTAGTTTATATAAATGATTTTCTTCATTTTATGTTGCCAACAGAAATTGCTCAGTTTGCTGATAATACAAGTCTGCTACGTTCACATAAAGATATTTCTATGCTAAATGAGTTGGCGCGAGACGAGCTACAGAAAGCGGAACAATGGTTTGTTGCTAATAAATTGAAATTAAATTCTGAAAAAACACAATTGATCACAATTTTCTCGAATAAAACTGCACAGAAAAGTGAATTTGTGAAAGTGCTAGGAATTTATATTGATGATCGCTTAAACTGGGGACAACATGTAATTTTTTTTGGCTAAAAAACTAGCAAGTGTAAATTTTTTAATTCGTAAACTGTATCGTGTGTTAAGTTTGGAATCCTTGCTAACAGTATATTTTGGTCTTTTTCATTCCTGTTTACACTATGGTGTTATTTTGTGGGTAAATTCTCCGAAAGCAATCAGGATTTTTCGTCTTCAAAAACAAGCTGTACGAATGATTTTGGGAGTTAATAATATGAGAGAACACTGCAAACCTTTTTTTGTTAGACTCAAAATATTACCACTGACTTGTTTATATATTTATAATTCACTTTTAGAAATTCACAAAAATAAACATAATTTCAAATTAGCTTCAAATATTCATAATTATGCAACAAGAAATTCAAATTTAGTTCGCTCCCAGTGTTATAAACTAAGTATATCAAAAACTAATTCCTTGGATATTAATTTATATAATGTTCTACCTCTTGATTTGCGAAATGCAAATGAACATATTTTTAAACGTAAAGTTAAGAGTTTCCTACTACGTCGTTGCTTTTACTTTGTAAATGAATATTATAATCATAGCTGGCTGAATGAAGACTGGGTTTGATATGGTTGTAGTTACATTTTTAATTTTTTTTTATTTGTTTATTTGTATGTAACTGTATTATCTTTGGGCCTGCTATAAACAATTGATATATTGTAAAATAGTTAAATAAACTAAACTAAACTAAACTAAAGTAAATTAAACTACCTGAGTTAGTCAGACTGGTCATTTAAATCAGGTAATGGTATAAAAATCTACGCCCACTATTCAAGAAGAGAAGCATTGGAGTTGGAATGTTTATATTTTTATTTTTGTAACTGGAAATATAAATCGACTGTGTGCTTTTTTAAAATGGACTGGTATTTCTCATTTATTTATTTACTTGAAAAAGACTTGTAATTATAACATCTGTGGAATTTGAAGAATGCTTGCATTATTGTACTTGCTCCTTTCAGTTTGAGAACATACGAGTATAACTTTAATTTTAGTCACCACACCTCTTTATAATCTTAGAATTATGTATCTGGGTTCCAGTCCCATTATTTTCACTACATTAAAACTACCCCTGTGGCTCCCCCTCTACTAACATCTTTGAAAGCCGTGATTTTACAGCTTCTAACAGCACTTTACTTATCGAAATCTGCTACGACAGAATGCCACACCCAGTAATGGATAAAAGCTTGATGATATATTATTTTATAGAATTATATGGGGTATTTCACAACTTATGGTATTTAATTCAACCCCATTTAATGCACTGATTATGAAATAGAAACAATTTTTTCAAAATTCGCTAAATTAATTTAACTATATATGAAGCAAACATTGTTAGTACCACTGGTTTGAAATAATTATTTAATTATCCAGCAAGCCTGGCTGGATTTTAAAATAACTCATTATCCTGTATAGTAATTTTCCATCGAATACCTGCAGTTTCAAACAAATATTCTGGACGGTGATATCTTACGAATCAAATACTTTAATTTTTCAAACCTAATTTTAAGTTTATGAGTCAGCATCTAGTCCTCGAAATGCATTCTTAACGATCAATACATCTCGAATTGATCGGCGTCCATAGTATTAATACAGTTTCTATGTATCGTTGTCAAAATGCCATCGATCGTGATTTATAGATTTACACCCCTTACAATCCCCATCACAAATATAGGGATGTCCCCATTACTGAGTATTTGGGAGGGGTGGAGGAGGTGTGGATATATGTATACAGGCTGGAGAAATAAAGTGAAGTAAGGGATGGGAAGAAATGCATTTGGTTTTATAGCAGATGCACTAGTTCTGTGGTATTAAGTAACAGCAATGGGATTGGTGGAGACAGGATTGGATTTAGGAGGAAAAAACTACAATCATTTCAATTCTTTTGCGTACACAAATGTTTCAGTTGATAAATTATAAGCAAGAAAATTTATTTATTTATGTTACGCTGAACAACAGGAACTTAATCCCAATTACAGTACAGGATCCACACTCACCGAGCCGCAGTGTAGCAGTTCATATAATTTTTAGCTTGAGTGAGATTCGAATTCGGGATCTCCGGATTCGAATTCCGTATCGCTATCCACACCACCGTACTGACGGACATCATCACATCTTTTACCTATTACTGGGTTATCAGCTATCAAATTACGATCTCCAAAGATGTTAGTGGAACAGGAGCCACATAGGTAGTTTGTCCGTGGTGAGAATTGTTATATTGTTACTATGGGAATCGAACCCCGATTCTCAAATATACAAGCCGACATGATAACACATTTTAAAGTTAAAGCTACAAATGTGGTGAAACCAGTTCGTTAAATGACATTTGAATAACGAGAGTAGAAAAATAAATATAACATTGACACAGTCTACGATTTAAGTCATTCTATAAAAATATTCGTGGTACGCCTCTGGCCGTAGACCATTGGCGTCGAAGTTATTACGAAGTAAAGGAAGTATTGTAATCGCGAAAATTTTCTGTTCTCAGATTACAACGGAAATATGCATTTTGAGCATCCCTGAATTCATTTTGACTAATATCGTCGTGACGTCTGTACGTACGTATGTATCTCGCATAACTCAAAAACGATAAGCCGTAGAAAGTTAAAATTTTGTATTTAGGACTGTTATTACATCTAGTTGTGCACCTCCCTTTTTGGTCATTATATAACTTCCGGAAGTGGTACTTTACTTGAAGCCTATAATAGATTTTCATGAAAAACTATATTAAAATATAATTTAAAACTTTTCAAATTTGGTATATAAGACTACTATATCAATGGAAATAACATAATAGGTTTTGGTGAAAATGAACTAATCGGAAGTGATACATTACATGAAGCTGCTAACAGTTGAATTATTTTGATTTTAGAAATAAATGCTGCAAATAAAAGTTTTAGAGAATTAAATTCTGCGTCTAGCACATTAAGAATGATTTAATTAGCCTTTTGTAGAAACGAGATATATAAATTTAAAAATTATATATTTGTTGTTTTTTTTAATTAAGTTTGCTATGGAAAAATTTAATGTCAGATATGTGCAATTAAAAAAATATCTATAGTTAAATACGCGTACAAGGAAGTCATGTGGTGTCCACATCAGATTTTTTTTATATAGACTTTATATATTTTCTTCACTTGTGTGTATGTTTCAAGGCTTTTTTCCATAAAACCGAGTGTCTTGCAATCGTTTAATTGGGTCTATATTGCTTGTTTTAGCTGTTTGCAGTCTTAAGTGAACCACTTTTTGTGTTTTGGTTTGTTAATGATGTTATTATATATTTTAGTTTCTTTTGTTACGCCTGTTTCAATGGAAACTTTTTCAATTATTTACCTCAACTGTTCGTAGTTTTCAGCTGTGTTCGTGTTGACATTTGCCCAGTGTAGCATCAGTCATTTTTGTTTGTAGAAATCTGCTTTTGTAGTGTCCCATTTAGTTTTCTTTGTAATAAGATTTGTTTTGTCTGCTTCCTTATGATGCTATTCTGTAATTGTCTATAACGTTTCAGTTCAGTAAATATGAACAAAAGCGCATAGATTGTTAGTGACATATACATTTAATGCCATTTGACAATCAAATATGATGGCTTTTGTTCAAATTTACAGATCTGTAGCGTTATAGAAAATTACAGAATAGCACCGTTAATAGCTTTATTAACGTTATCGAGCAGATTAGGTGGTCTGAAATGAGTATGGCTTCGATGATTTTGATATTTTCTATAAATTTTGGTGTATGTGAGTCAGTCCATAATGGATCAATCGCACTTTTCCTATTACTCCCTAAATAGGTGTATTTTGCTGGGGAGTTGCTCTTCGATCTTTCGTTGCGTACCACGAAGTTTATGGTCTTAATAAAATATAAACTAAACACTTGGCTAAGTCTCACAAAATTCAGCCTCCAAGTCACCTTATGAGGGCATCGTCAGAGGCTGGTCAGCACAGTTAGTAACTATAGACGCGTTTCGCTCTTATTAGAGCTCATCAGTATGGTATAACTCACTTCTTCACCTAGAACAAAGTTCACGTGAAGAAGCTGGTGACGAAGGACTGTTCCAGCAGAGAATAAGATCTCTAAAAAATTTTGTGAGACTTAGCCAAGTGTTTAGTTTATATTTTATTAAACCTAGTTTCACCAAGTGTATGGTTAACAATTAATGTTGTCTTTGTTGTTGTTTATGGTCTTGTCGTGGATAGTTATTGAGGCGAACTAATTACTGTCCGTTTGAAGTAGGTCACCTAGTTCATTAAGTTCTTCTATGCGGGCGTTAAAGTCACCACACAAAATAAATGTGTGATTTGGGAATTGTAAGTTTTCTATTCAAATGTATAGGAGAAATAGGAGACTGTGATAATAAGGTTATTTGTATTTGATTTCTGTTTGAAAAATATCTTATGTAATTCTTCACCTATGATTGAAATATTTTCTGGGGCTGATTTTACGAAGAACATTATCCCTTCTATGGATCGTCCAGTGCTTGCCTTCTTTATTGCCGGTTGTTCTGTCTTTATATAGTCCTTAAGAATCTGAGGGTTTTGTTGTAGGTCTTACTTTGTCCAGGTTTCTGTTAGACATATTATATTGTGGTCGAGTATAGATTTTTCGTCATTATTACTCAGATTGAAGATTTTTTTGTATCTTTTCAAGAATAGTATTTTATTTGGATGTTTAATTAATCTATTTGCTTTACTACCCCGTCGATTAAGTTCCAAGTCTTGTCTTTGTGTATTTATTCATAGGGTCGGTTTTATTTTGAAAATTGCTGTTTGCTGTTTTGCCAGCTTTCTTTATTACTAGAGCCATTTGAAAAGGTCTCGGAATGACTCACAGATGTCAGCACTAGTTCCGGTTCGGGTATCGTATTAAAATCAGCCATCTTTTGTAGAAACGTCTGCGTAATATTATTTCGATCAGTGAAGAATATCTGAAGATATAGCAAATTGTTGTATTGTGGACGACTGTGTGTTGCAAAATGGCAAAAATTTAACATCATACTAATATGAAAAATATGCCAGAGGACTCTGCTCCACCATTTTCAACTGTTTGCAAGTGGACTAATGAGTTTAAACGTGGACGTGAAAGATCAAAAAATGACCCACGTAGTGGACGACCAAAATCTGTCACCACACCAGAAATTATTGGGAAGTGCACGACATAGTATTAGAGGATCGCCGAGTAAAGGTTTCTGAAATTGCACAAGCTTTAGGCATATCAGGTGAACGAGTATTTCACATTTTAATGAAGGAATTATGCATGAATAAATTATCTGCAAGATGGGTGTCTCGATTGTTGACACCTGATTAAAAACGAATCAGAATGCTAATGTCTGAGCAAGGTTTAGCCCGTTTCCAGAGAAATCAAACTGATTTTATACGTCGATTCATAATAGTTATTTGTGTATTAAGAGCGTAAAATGAGTCTTTGTTACTCGAACACGGTAATTGCAGCGCGAGTCTTAGGCGAGAGTTGCAATAGTGCAAGAGGATCAAAGACACTTTACGCATTTTTTCTACGATTGCATCTTAAAATTATTTAAAAACGTATACATCCTGAAAATAAATTCTTTCTGGCAACGGTCAATATGACAAGTTTCTGTTTTGTTTGTATCACTAGTAACTATTGAAATAAGCGCGCATTTAATATCTTTTTCGCGCGTTTTTTATTGTTCTACAGAAAACGTCATCTTTACGATGACAAATGAGAGCGTAATTGTCAACTTTTTATAGCAATCGTAGAAAAATGTATTTTTATTTACTCTGTAACATAATTTGATATCATTGTAATTTTGCAAGATTGTCATTGTCAAGACAAGACAAGTTTGCAACATATAGATAATGAATTGGACTTATTTAAATGAATTTAACTGAAATTACGTTAAGAACATGATGTCTTAGATGAAATTTATTTCTATTAATAAATAAATATATGTTATCAATTTTATTGCGCTGTTTATCTATCAATAACAAATATTAAAAACAAAATTTTGTAAAGCACTGTTTTCTACTCGCATAATGAACTTTTTCTTTTGATCAACAGACAATCATAGCCCAGTGGATAAGAGCGAAGTAAAACTCGCATTAGTGACACTACATTTACGTAGCAGTGCCCGCCCCCGCAGTGAATGCATTTACACAACACCAGCCGCCGTCCGCCAGTCAATTCAACTTCAAACGTCTGCCTCGGTGTCGCGCGCCGGCTGCGAGGCCATCGCTCCAACAGACAACCCAAACTCTGCAACAAGCTACGCCCCTTCCCCGTCTGCCCCTGCCCCAACCAATGCTTTTTACACAAAAATGGACACCAGTTTTCGTAATTTAAGTAATGTAAATAATTTTTACCTAATTCCGTTATGGAAAGTCCTGTTTTACAACAATTTTTGAGGTTATGAAATGTCAATTTTTTCATAACTGTCATTCAAGAGTTATGTAAGGAATTCTTTACATAACTAGTTACGTAATGAATGTTGACAGTTTGAACTTTCTCAAAAATGATTACAAATAACGGAAATAACTATTTATTAATTTTTTTTATGATTTATATACATTTAAATTTTTTGTGGTACTAAACAGTTCTCCGCCAAATTATCTATTTAAAAATCTGTACGAATCAAATAAAGCAATAAGATAAGACCAAGTTTTTATGCCTTTTTGAATTTTCATGCCTATTTAGAGCCTTTTTTTTACTTGTGACGTGATTTTTTCAAAATTTCTTTAATACAAAAAATTTGTTTCGCTACGCTACTGCACACGCTAATGAATTTGTACTTTGTAATTCCCCGTCGTACCATCTAACGGGGGGTCCCCGTTTTTATTTGCGTCGAGTCTTAAATTCACTCATTCCGTTGTGCTGAAGTTGTTCGTGTGACAGTGTAAAGTGCGTTTGTAGTACAATGCCAAAACAAAAATCTATCAAGGAATTAAAATACGAACGCAACAATTATTTTGCCAAGCGTGTTCAAAAATCGTAAGTTTTATTTGCAATTACAATTAGAATTATTGTATTGACGTTCCTTGCATTTAACAGATTAATTGTGACAAGAAATACTATATAAATCAGCATGTGAAAACGTCATTGTACCAGGAAAAACCTAAATTAATTAAAACTCAAACTAAGATACAACAAACTATTGGCACATGTATGCAATCTATGGCATCTACTTCCGGCTATACGGAACAAACAAAATTTAATTTTAATCTTTGCAAAGCTTTGATAAAAGCAAATATACCCATTTATAAATTGCAAAACAACTATTTCAAAACGTTTTTTGAAATACATTGCGCATTGCACATTCCTGATGAATGCCATCTTCGCAAAAATTATGTTAGTTCAGTGTACAAAGAAGTTTTTCACGAAATAAGAAATATGTATTTATTTATTTATTATTCAACAGGAAACGATTACAAAATTACAGAATAAGAGTACAAAACAGATAAATAATAAAGAATATAATGAACAAATAAAAATAATTACAAAAAATATTTCAAGCAGCTACCTATTAGTATTAACAACTTATAATTGTAGAGAAATAAATTTCTTTAAAAAATCTAAACAAATTTAATAAACGAGTATGAGACAAGATAGTAGGTATTTAAAGAAATAACAAAATTAAAGGCACGTTTACAACACCGCTAACAATTCCGTTACTTTCCTTTTAAAAGAACAAAAACTATCAGCCAAATCCAATTGCGAACAATAAATGTTGAAATTCCTGCACATTGAATTTATCGGACAATTTTGGTGAGAATTAGTTCTAGCAAAATTGTACAGAAAAGTAGAGGTATTGCGGGTGTTGCAAGGACGTATGTAAAAATTCAATAGAGCCAATAATTCGGATACATCAATCATTCCATTGAGCAACTTAAAAATAAACAAAATTTGTTGCTTGATTCGACGAGTCGACAAGCGATCTAAGTTAAACTCATTCAATGAACAATTATAATCTATGTCAGGCCAACTACCACTGATACGGAAAAAACAGTGTTTACAGAACTTTTTATCGAGTGCTAAAAAGAGCTAATAATTTGGTTAATATGAAGATGAAATGTACACTTAGGATCAAATAAAATACCTAGATCAATTTTATTGTACACCCTATCTAAAACCGCATTGCCCATAGTATAGTTATGATTAATCATCTTTACTCTTCTTGACTAACTCATGATTTGACATTTTTTCAAATTAAAATATAATTTATTGATTATTGACCACTGATATATGTTATTTAAGTCAGCTTGAAGTTCATAGCAATCGTTCAAATGAGAAATATCGTGATATAATTTAAAGTCATCAGCAAAAATAAGGCATTTTGAAAATGTTACAACTTCGACAATGTCATTTATGAAGAGCAAAAATAGCAAAGGGCCGAGGATTGACCCTTGCGGGACGCCCGAAGGGACTATATAATTATACGATTTAAAACCATTGACAAATACGTATTGTGTTCTGTCTACAAGATAAGATGAGATCAAATTAAGCACATTAATCGAGAATCCAATACGTTCAAATTTGAAAAGCAACATTTGATGAAATACTGTATCAAATGCTTTGGAAAAATCAGTATAGATGCAGTCAACTTGTGACTTTAGTTCCAAAGCATTTGACACATGCTGCGCGAAGGTAAGTACTCGTAAATTAGTAGTTGTCGAGCGACCACTGACAAAACCATGCTGATGATTACTAATACATTGTTGCGTTTGTGTTTGAATATACTTAAATAAAATAGATTCGAAAATTTTTGAAAAACTACTTAAACATGAGATTGGTCTATAGTTGCACAGTTGTGAGCGATCGCCTGATTTAAATAAAGGACATACTTTTGCATTCTTCCATAGAGACGGGAATAATTGTAATTTTAAACTTAAATTAAAAATATAACAAAGAGGTTGAGCGAGGTGATCAGCACAACCTTTGAAAATATACACAGGAATATTATCAGGGCCGACAGATTTCGAATTGATTTGAGATTTTATAGCTAGAATTACATCACTTATATGAATATTACGAGCCCTAACAACTTAATGTTCGGACACTTATATTTTCTGATAAAAACTGTGTGTAATATACATGAAACATACATAATATTTTATTTAGCTTAAATTTACAATTAGAAGTATAGTCTAACATTAAGTTTTATTAATATACATAGATAATTTTCTTTATCATGTGTGTATTTAGAGTAATTTGATGAAAAATTGTATAAAAGTATTGACAACTTAATATTCGGACAGTACTAGAAATATCCCATTATTATTCTTAAATATGGAAATAATATATAGCTAATAAGAAGTAACGTCGCCTTTTGCTTTAATAACAGCTCTAATTAGTGCAGGCATGGTTTGTACGAATGATCTACAATATTCTGGAATGATTGCCACATTTCACTTATCTTTTCTTTTAACTCGGATTATTCCTTAAATATTGTTTCATTTTATGCCACAATGTTTCAATAATATTTAAGTCTGGATTACTACAGAGTCATGAAATAATATTTTAATGATGCTGTATAAACAATTGTTTAGTAGATTTTACAGTGTGACAAAATGCTCTGTCTTGTTGGAATATAAAGTCCCCATCAGGATGTAACTTTCGAATGCTTGGTAGCAAACTTCTTTCTAGGATCTGCTGATGATACTTGTTAGCATTTATAACGCCATCAATAAATTGAAAATGTCCAATTCCATTTGAGGACATGCATTCCCATGAAATTACACTATTTGGGAATTTTACAGTACGCTTTAAACAGTCTTTATGAAATGCTCCTCGTTTTGATCGTATCATTCTTCTGCGATAATTTCCCACATAATCATCAAATTTTGATTCGTCGATGAAGCTTACCTTCGACCAATGTCTATGTCCAAGATAATTTAGATTTGACCCATAAAAGTCTGTTTTTCTTTTGTTTTTGAGTCAATATGGGTTTTTCTTTAGCCTAAATGAAATTAATTGATAAGTAGAATAATATTTAATCAACTTAAACATTAGCCTACTTTGTAAAAACCTAACCCACATTTATGAATCCACGTTCTACAACACTCCTTAGAGACATTCAGCCCTGTTTCGGCATTCTAAGTTACCGTTATTCCTCGTAAGGTATTCCTACGTCCTCTTCTGTAAATAATTTTAAGGGTTCTTTGAGCTCTAGGTGTTACTTTGCGCGAATGTTCTTTTGGTTTTCCAGGTATGTCAGTTTCAGAAGGCTCTCCATAGAGTCTCATTATATCGTATACCGTAGATTTTGGAATATCGAGTACATTAGCTATTTGACGTATACTTAGAAAAGTTTAATAATCAAATCTTGTAATTTTTTTGTTTATTGATACACCTCGATCCATTTTGCTTTGTGTTTTGTTTTAATCAACTTTCAACAAACGTAGCGCAAAATTGACAGCTAAAGATTATAGTTTTGTTTTCTGTCTATATTGCTTTTATGATATTTTAAAGATGTGTCCGAACATTAAGTTGTCACTGTTTTTGTACATGTTTTTAAATAATTACGTTATAAACGTAGTTTATTGCAAAAAATAAATATCTATATTAAAATAACTTAATATTACAACAAATTTTTATCTAAAAAGTTAATTTCAATAAAATATTATATATGCTTGTTTAGATTATACGCAGTTTTTTACGAAAATAGTGAGTGTCCGAACATTAAGTTGTTTGGGCTCGTATTAATAAGTACATGAGTATTGTTGATATTATTAAATGTATCAAGATTTCGATCAGGATCATCATTATCATTTCTAAAAACACTTTGAAAAAAATACGCAAATGCATCTGCTATTGCTGAACCACCAACAAATGGTACATCTTGATTATACATAGTTGTGGGAATTCCATTGGTTTGTTTTTTATTTTTGACAAATGACCAGAAGTCTTTCGGATCATGATGTTGGACAAAATTATTTTCGATGTCCTTTATGTATTTACGATAAAGTTTTGACGATAAGTTTTTACATTGAGATCTATATTCTTGAAATTTATTAACATGGATTGTTAGTTTTGTTCGATTGCATAGTTTTCGATAATGCTCCTTCGACTTTATCAGAGTAATTAACTCATTATTGTACCAGACTGGATAATTGTGTTTATTACTACTCCGTCTGATTTTAGGAATACATATATCGAGAATGTTATAGATGATACTATAAAGTTTGTTAACTGCAACATCAACACTATTGCATTCAGTGACATGAGTCCAATCGGTAGTTTCTAATAAATTGTATAAAAGCACATAATTCCCTTTACTAAATTTTCGGTATGAGCATTCAAGCTGAATAGACGCGTCAATTTGTGAGTGCGATAGCTCTCAGTGTATATTCTCTGTTTAAATTTTCCTACTCTATTTAAAAATGACTCGCCTATCAAAAGAAGAAGCTACTGCTATTGTGAATCAGGTGATACGTGAAGAAGTCCTTTGTGATGAATTCATCAGCAAAATTGTGAATTCTGTATCCGCGCGAGTAGAAGCAGTCTTCACTGAAAATATCTCAGCTCTTAGTAGCGAAATTAAATTTCTCCGTGACCAGCTTGGTGAAAAAGATCAACAAATTTCTACCATGGCCGAGGAAATTGACAGACTGCAACAATACAGCAGGCGCAACTGCCTGCGTATCTTTGGAGTACCGGAGAAGCCCAACGAAGCAACGGACGGTGTCGTTCTTCAGGTGTTTCAACAGAAGCTCAATGTTTCTGTGGATCCATCAACGATAGACAGATCACATCGCCTAGGAAAGCAACTCCCAGATAAGTGCAGACCTCTAATAGTAAAATTTTGTCGGTACAATTATCGTGCGGTGGTTTACGCTAATAAGAATAAACTTAAAAACACGGGCATCACTATAAGAAAAGATCTAACCCCTACGAGACTGAACATAATTAATGCTGCGAAACGGAAATTTGGTATACGGAACACATGATCACGGGACGGCATCATTTTTATTAAAATTTGCGATACTGTCCACAATGAAAGAGTTCGTCAAACTGACTCAGTAGATTTCTGTCCTTGTCGATGTTTAAACTTGTTTGAGTAGAGTTTCTGCTTCATTTGATTATTTATATATTTGTCAACGTTATTTATTGCACACATATTGCAGTGAGTCGTTAAATCCAATTGTTGCAACCTATAATTTTTCTAGATTTAAGTATCATTTAATACAGTATTTTTATTATATTTTTTTACATTTTTTTAAATATAATGATTGGAAATTTATTTTTTGCCGTATGTAATTTAGTACAATTAATTTTATAAGATATATCGACATACAATATAAACAAAGTAATATACTTTGCTAATTTTTAAATAAGTACAGTAGAATTAAGAATATTATTTATTGCTGAATACTAGTACAATCTCACAAATTTGTAAATTTATTTGACCTTCGTTATTCATTTACTTATTAATTTCTAAACTTGTATACTTCTCGATTAATTACGGATGAAGAGTTCATTGACACACTAATAAAATCAGCTGATTTTATCAGAATATGTTTACATTTTGATTGTGTTATTGTTTGATTTACTTGTAACAGTCATGTTTTATATTGGTCATGTCAATATTAGGTCTTTAGTGACACATTTTGATGAATTCAAAGATTTAATTTTAAGACACAATTTTGATGTTTATGCTGTTAGTGAAACATGGTTGAATGCAAATTTCAATAGTAATAGTTTTCATATTGATGGATATGATCTCTTTCGAAACGACAGACTGGAAGGGCGCGGTGGCGGGATTGGATTTTTTATTAAAAATTATATTACTCGTAACTTAGTTATTCTAAATGACATCAGCGTCAATAGTGTTCATTTAGATCACAGGGGGAGCTGTAGTTCGCAAGCTTGAAGCCAAACGTCATTTGACGTTTACTTTTGGCAGCCATCTTACGCCGGTCAATAGTATTTTGCCGTTTATTGTAATATATACGTGTTTTTATGGTTTTGTATTTTGTTCGTTGTTATTTGTTTATATAGTAATTAAGTAGTTATTTAATGTTTATATATTTTCGTACGAAGATTTAAAATGAGAATTTTAACAATTTATTATAAGTACTGAAGAAGGACACAAGGTAAAATTATATTTATTTATATATTGTATGTACTATATTTATGTGGTCTTTTTTCTTTTTATTGTTTTAAAAATGACAGCTTGTTGTGCATTTGGATGTGACAACAGAACTTCAACTAAATAAAAAAAACAGCTTATAGAAGAACAGAAAACGAAAATTTCGTTTCTTGGCTTGAATAAATAAAAGCAAATCAAAGTTAGGTATCATATGGAATAATTTACATTGCTGTCAAATATTCGATTTGCTATTATTTAATTAAACCAAGTTTAAAATGTAAGCTTTGTTGGTGCAACTTGGCCATAAGTTATTGTTATTTACATATATTTTTTAATTTTATTTAGATTTCCGAAAAATCCAGAAAGGCGAAATGTTTGGCTTAAAGCAATCAGAAGAGTTGGATGGATACCTACAGATACAAGTGTTGTGTGTTCTGAACACTTTGCAGCCGAGTGCTTCGATAGAACATCGTTGTCGTGTATAAGACTTCGAGACACTGCGATACCTGGGATATTTAAATCATTTCCCACGTATTTACAAAAGGTATATTTCAGATAAAAGTCTAAAATGAGCAATACCTAATATATCCAATACCACTAGCCATAAAATATTTGAGGGAAACTTAACTTTCTTATTATATTTAATATACTTCGTTGTATTTTTATATAATGTACTACTATAAACCATAATTAAATATTTTTAATCAATATTATTAATAAATTGTATTTATTATTATTTATTAACAATGTTTGTTGATGTGCGAAAGTGATAGACAACGGTTTAACAAATTTGTACTGTTTTCTGGTCATTAATATCATTTTTTATTATGCACCTCTACAATGGTGATTTTTTAATAAAATAAATATGTTAAAGTAATAACAAACTGTTGTTTTCTTTACTTTGTTGCCCTACGATTTAATTATGAGCATTATTTTAATACTGTTCGCATCTGACATGTATTTCATAATACTAGCTATACTAAGTTTGACCGTCGTAATATGGCCGCTGCTTGATCCCCCCTTCCGTTTCATGGCTTCACGCAACATACCCATAAGCGTTGGTTATACTCTCTCCATTTATTCTTTACTCCGAGATTTAGAGTAATATTGGATTAAATTTACACTTGATAAAATTATAATTAGTGTGATATACCGTCCACCTTGTGGGTCCTGCGTTGAGTTCATTGACCCTTTGGAATCATCAATCTCATCAATTTTTTCTGAAGCAGATCATATAGTTTGTGTTGGAGATATTAATATCAATTTGATATCTCTGAATAATAATTCTGTTCATCTTTTTTCTACTCTGCTTGATGAATTCGATCTGACGCAGATTGTTTCTGAACCCACACGTGTAACACCACATTCTGAGACATTGATAGACGTAATTATTACGTCCTGTAGTGAGATTTGTTCTGATGTCTGTGTGACTGAGATGCATCAGGTTACTGACCATAAGTCTATCTCTTGTAAACTGAACATATCTTGTCAGAGATATTGTGAACCAGAATTTAAACATTACAGAGATCTTAGAGATGTTGATTCTAATGGCCTTCGTAATCAGCTCTTATCTTATGATTGGCACAACTTCTTTACGTATGAAGATGTTAATGATAAGTTATATATTCTTAATGATATTATCCTATCACTTTTTGATGAATATGCACCTCTTAAAACAATTAAAACCCGTTACACCTCATCACCATGGATTACTGATGTCATTGATAATGATTAAATTTATAAACAATGCATACTCTCAATACAAACGTACTAAATCTATAACACATTGGAACAATTATAAAACATTAAGAAATCTAACTACTGATGGGATTAGAAGAGAAAAGAAAGCCTACTTCGAATTTAAATTAAAAAGTTACAAGGGTAATAATGTTTGGAAGGCTATCAGACAGTTTAATATCAACACAAAACCTGAAAATAAGATACCGAATAATTTGTGTAATGTTAATATGTTGAATTCACACTTTGTCAATTTTATTCCACCGTCTCAACCTGATGAGGCTTTGTTACAATTTTACCAGTCGCAAAGACTGCTTAATAACAATATCTATTTTTCATTCTCTCTTATCTCAGAACATGAGGTTTCAAAAAAATTTCTTTCATTACAGTCAAACTCATCTGGAGCTGATAATATAAATCTTAACATGCTTAGAATAATATTCCCTGATATTGTTTCGCAACTAACTCACATTGTAAATGAATGCCTTCTTCGAAACACAGTTCCCGATATCTGGAAGCAAGCGGTGGTCAAGCCTATTGCCAAATGCAAACAACCGTCATCTTACAATAATTTAAGGCCAATCAGTATACTTCCAACAGCTTCTAAAATATTTGAGAAAGTCATTCATTTTCAGATTGTAAATTATCTAAATAATTTCAATATATTACCTAGCACTCAGTCAGGGTTTAGACGGGGATATAGTACGACAGCTGCTCTGCAACATATTATTGACGATATTGTGATGAACATTGATAATAAACGTATGGTACTTTTAGCGCTGCTCGATTTCAGTAAAGCATTTGATACCCTCAACCATGAACTTCTCTTAACTAAATTGCATTACATAGGCTTTGACACTGACAGTATAGAATTAATTCGTAGTTATCTCTCTAATCGTAGTCAGGTAGTTAAGGTAAATAACATCACATCTGATCATGTTTCTGTGTCTAAAGGCGTCCCTCAAGGCTCTATTCTTGGACCGCTTCTGTTCTCAATATACGTTTTTGATCTATGCAAATGCATAAAATTTAGTTATGTTCACATGTACGCTGACGATACACAAATTTATCTCTCATTTAATCCAAATGATGCGCAGGGATGTGCGTGTAGTCTACTGCAAGTAATCTACGCCATTCTCTACGTGTAAACAATCATGTAGTCTACGTCTTCATTTTTCATGTAAACAATGTAGACTATGTAGGCAATGAAAACACCTGTGTTCACTTAAGTCAGATTAGAAATGTTATCCCTAGAACTAGGGAATTTTAAATGTTGTTAGAGATTTTTATTTTTATTTTAGGGATTACATGAAAAAAAATTAGTTGTGCAGGGCAAAACGTTGAAAATTTGTCAACTGCTTACTTTTAAAAATAGCGCCAAAGAAAACTCCGTGTAGTGAGATGGCGCGTTGATCGATTTTAAAAATATGACAGTTCGCCCAAGACCCAAGACAGTCATTCGTCTAGTAATGTACGAGCACTTGCTTTATTAGTTTTATTATATAAAGACTGATAATGACCCGAGCTCACGAATACGAATACATGTAATAGTTACAAATTTAGGTTATGTTGAATTTTACAACTGTCAGATGCATTATCTACATTGTTTACATTGTCTACGTCGTTAGAATTGTCGACGTATTGTCTACGTGTAGATGTAGACAATTAAAGATTACACGTAGATGCACATCTCTGATGATGCGTTAAATGCAGTTGCAAACATGAATAAAGACCTAGAAGCATTATCTAAATTTAGTTCTGATCACTGTCTACACCGAAATGAATCAAAATCCATGGTGATGTTACTAGGCAACGAAAATAGCAGACAAGAACTATTACGAAGTAATCTAATTAATATCGTGATAAATAATATTGGAATCAACATCTCTAACACCTGTAAAAACTTAGGTCTCATACTTGATCACAAACTTAGATTTCGTGAATATGTGTCTCTGTTGATTAAAAAAGCTTATTTAGCTTTGAAAAATCTGTATATGAACAGGTTCATTCTGTCCAGACAAAATAGAATGATATTATCCAGCAGTCTTGTTCTTTCAATATTTAATTACTGTGACACCATTTATGGACCACTCATCACTTCACATGATATGAACAGAATACAAAAAGTGCAAAATTGCTGTATAAAATTCATTTTCGGTCTGAACAGACGTGAGCATACAACACCTTATTTAAATAAATTGGGTTGGCTAAATATGAAAGAGACCCGAATGCTACATATTGCATGCTCAGCACATCGTTTAATTCAGAATAAATCAGCACAATACCTATTTAACAAACTATCAATTAGAACTCAACATCACCAATGCAATCTCAGAAATAATATGAAATACCATGTTCCCAAACACAATACTGCTCTATTTAAACGCACTTTCAGTCACATATTTCCAACTGTATTGAATAAAATCCCTCCCTCAATTTTAAAAGTCAAGTCTGGCGCTTTCTCTAATAATTACAAAAAAATATTACTGAGTGGGAATTAAGTGTCACTATGAAATCTTTAAATTATCTACGTATTAAATTTTATTTATATATTTGTTGTGCTACATTATATTAAAATGTTATATTATGGTATATAGGATATTATTTTTTTTTATGTATGCCACATATATGACACTTGTTCACCATTTTATTTGAATTTTGTTAATATTGGCTTATGCCATACCTTTTATTTTGTAATTTAAATTGTATTGAAAAGGTTAATTGGAAGAACAGCTTATGCTGAATATTTGCCAAATAAAAGCATTTATTATTATTATTATTATAATATAGATCAAATTTAGAACATGATTTTAATGTGTTATATCCACTAAAAGATAATTCAATAAATAAGGCCGGATGATGATTGTCTTCAGGTACTACTGAATCTAAACATTGCTGAACGGTACAATAAAAATTACTTAGGACAATATCAAACAACCGATCGTTGATATTATATATACAAATATAATGATTCATACAAAATAAGTTAATAGAATTTATAAAGTTATTTACAGTGGTGTCTGATCGAAGATTCATGTTATAATATTCATGTAGGTTCGTAATATTTAAATCGCCCAATATAATAACTTTTGAATCATAGATGAAGGGCAACGAGGAGATTGAGTCATAAAAACATTCATAAGTGGTGGAAGTGACATTTGGGGGGATGTACACAGCAATTAAGTAAATGGTAATGTCAGTCTTTGTAATTTTAACACAAACAACTCTACATCCGATGCAGAACATTTTAAATTATAAAGTGATGGATAGAACTCAACTTTGGCAGCAATTAGGACGCCTCCACCTCGCTTTTTACCAGTTGCTGCATGATCTCTGTCGCTACAGTTTAGCGTCGCGCACATTGCAAGTTAACCATGTTTCCGTAAAAACAAGAATGTCAAAAATGGTGGTAGACACATTTTGATTTAGAAGCAACAGTTTTGTATTAAGGCCGCGCACGGTCTCGTAGTACACGGACATTAACCTCTAGTTTTGTTGATTGCGGTGCGCGAGTTTTTTGATTCAACTATACGCCGAACACCATTTACGTATTTTATTGTTGAATTAATATTTCCCGCTGCTTTTAATGATTTAAAATCCTCTCGTAACAATGAGAAGTGTTCACGCTGCCTAAGTGTTGTATCACTGCTGACAATTAATTTACTATAATTTACGTTTTCTTTAATTTTATTAATATTTTGATAATTCTCTTCTGAAACTTAAGGCTTGCATATTATGGCGAATTAGGAGTAAATTTTGATTTATTCCTCTATCAGGGTAAACTTGATCAATTTTAAAGGACAAGTACTTTAAGAATCTTCTGTGAACACGATCGAGAGCCGATACCTGAAAGTTATAAAACGGAAACCAGACTAAGACAGCATATTCTAACTTCCTAATCACAAAGGAGAAGTATAGAGTTTTTAAAACTGAGATGTCGTTAAGAGTTTTGGAAATTCTTATTAAGAACCCAAGAGCTTTACAAGCAGATTGACAGACATTATTAATGTGTTCAGTAAATTTCAAATCTGAGGAAAAAGTGACGCCTAGGTCTTTTACAGATTCTTTTCAGGTAACAATTTCGGTATCCATGTGGTAAGAATAAAGTATTTTATTGATGCTATTGGAATAAGACACCACACAACATTTATTTATATTAAGTGGAAGTCTATTGAAATTGCACCATTCCATTAGGGAATTTATATTAGTTTGTAAATCATCAGCGTCTTTAAGTGTTGAAATATTTTTAAAAATTTTAACATCATCAGCATATGCTAACTCTGGACAAGAAAATATAAAAAAATATAATAAATAGCAGAGGGCCCAGGTTTGACTCCTGTGGACACCAGATGTAGCGATAAAATTAAAGGAGAAGTAACCATTGTAGAAAACGCAGCAGACACGTTTGGTAAGATAAGAACGTAGAAGGTTTACCAGACCTGGTGCAGCACCAATAGCACTAATTTTTTCAATCAAAAGTCCATGGTCAATGGATTCGAAAGCACGAGAAAAATCCGTGTATATAGTATGTAACGTTTTTTTTTTGTATTTTTCACTTTGTTTTATTTTCATGCTTTCCGTACTTTTTTGTTGTTGTTTATTTTTCCTTCGTCGTCAAATACCTGAAACTTAATTATCGATTAGATATTGACCGATTAGATCCTTCTGATACTTAGCTTTATTTAGATTTCGCTCTCGTTGTAGTATTCCATTTAATAGTAAAACTTAGATTCAGTTTCTCTTGTTTTCATTGCTTTAATTTTGTTGGTTAATCATATTTGTTTGTTACGCAGTCAACGCTCTGTCGATAATACGATCTGCTAGGTATGTTCTTTACCGGCTCCGTTCAAATTTAGGCGGAGGCTTACGTTTTTACGTGTTTACGTATTACTTTGGTCCGTCCCGTGTTCCGTGTTCCTGGCATAGAAGTTGTTGTGAGCGCACTTGCTCGCTGGCATTGCATTGGAAGATTCCGCCTGGTTGTGGAGTGGAGTTCCTGTTAAGGGTTACCACGGAATTAAAGCCCAGCAGCTGTGGGAAGAACCACGTGTAGCGGAAGTGACGCTGCGTGACATTCCGATTCCACGTGATTGTCCGCCATATTGGAAGTGACGATTTTGGACATCCGGTTGGCAGATCGAGTTGCTCCACTGCTGCCACCTCTCCCGTTAGCACCCGGATACCATTACAGCTAAGCCAGAATACTTTGTTCATTATCCTTTTTGTTTAAAATGAATTATATATTGTCACATTTTCAATTTATGTACCGTATCTTCACGAGATATTTGAGTTAATGATTATCGAGATAACTAATGGTAGATACAGAATTATTTTGTGAAAATCCAGATAAGAGCATTTTGCCTAGAGTAATTTGTAGTGACGTTGTGGTCACCTACGAGGTATGTCGCTTGGGCGACGTGATAGTTATTAGGGTCTGCGATTTAGTAGTCACGTACGTTCGGTCGCGCCGCATAAACGAGTCATTGGCCAGTGAAACGTCCTACGTCGGTATACGCCAAGTCACTTTAGCACCCTTTTAGGTGTCGACGTTGCCGCAGTCCTAGTCGCTACTGTGAGACACGGCGCCCCGCCTTCGTTCATGTCAGTATTCGTTTCTAGCTTAAGTGGATTTACGATCCAGTCATCTTGTAGTATCAACTATTGTGTCCCGTGTAACTTCCTCGTTAGTTGCTTCAATATATTATTAATTTCCCGTATTCCCATCTTGTTATTAAAATATTTGACACCTCTCGTAGTCCCGTCCTGGGAAGCATCCCGAATTTTGTCGGCCGTCATACTTTTGTTGAACCAGTCGCGGCTCAGGACGGCTGGCACCCTTTTTTTATCTACCAATCACTTTATTCCGACTCACCCCTTCTTCACTGAGTCTAGCCGCGGTTCAACCGTTCCATCCGGGTTCATCATCCAGGGAGCGTATGGTTGACTTTTTATAACAAATAATTAATATAATATATTTTTATTATTATACGTTTAATTTTTGTTATAAACGTTGTGGCGCCAAATTTTATAAGGACGTAACTTGAGGCTCCAGAGATGGGGGCGGCTAGCTTGCAGTGGAGAAGGGGGTGGTTCCACAAACTGAACACAAACGAAACAAATATACAGGGCGCCACGTAGTTGTATGACCCAGCACTGTACCCAACTACGAAGGTACCTGAAACCAAAAGCACGGGAGACGAGAGAGGGATCTAGGGCATACAGGAACATCTGAACTCGTGAGCACTATTCCAGAGGCCCACGGATGATATAACTAAAATGCTGTGTACTACTTACCGACAAAACAACACTACTTACCAGTAAATAAACTTGAGCACTAACGGAAACACTAAGTTCCTAGAAAATGACAAAAGAACCGGTTCCGAAATAAATAAACACTGTGGCTGACAACACTGACTTTAATGAACAACCGTAAAAGACAACAACAATACTAATAAGCGCGGGAAAAGTTGTAACAAGTCTAAGTCAGCACAATTAAGACATACATATTAAGTAACTTCAATAACTGGGTCATGGTGTGACATGTAATATATAAACATTATAGTAAAGTGTAATACTTATTTTGCTGACTTAGCATTGTTCCAATATTATATAAGGAATGAATATTATACTCGGGGGATAGTGAGTGCGAAAGGGATGACCGATCGGGCCAGCAGAGTAGAGTGTAATCCGTTAGAGTCAACACATCAAGGCTGTATCGAGTAGTGCTGTGTAAATGTATGTAAAACTATTTATTAAATATATTTATACTTTTATACTTAAATACTTGCGTCCTTCAATCTGACAAGAACCCGTATATTATCTTTCAGAATATTTCGCTAAACTTAAAATTCGGGCGGAAATTGAAAATTGGTCGGACACGAACACAGTAGACTTGCTAAGACTAAAACTGACAGACGACGCATTTGACTTTTACATGTTGACTCCAGAATTACACAGTAAAACGATAACATTGAAACAATTTAGTAAAATATTGACGGAGCGATTTTTGAAAAAACGACAACCAGGCCAGATCTATCGCGATTTGACGAATTGCGAACAGAAAATCGGTGAAAACGTCCAAAATTTTGCACAAAGGCTAAGAAAACTCAAGAAAGAACTGATATCGGAAGAAAATATAGAAGACGAATCGGTGGCGAAGATATGTTTAGAACAATTCAAAATAGGGCTACGTCAAGAAATCCGTAGATACATTAGAACCATGATGGACTCCCAAGATGACCTCACATTCGAGCGAGCGGTAACAATGACTGAACGAGAAGAAATGGAAATAGCGCGAGTAAAAATGGAAAATGTAGAAATCGGAGCTGTAGACAGAAGAACAACCAACGGCAAGGAAGTGAAAAAATACTATAATTGCAGAGCTACAGGCCATTTCAAAAGAGACTGCAAACAAATAGAAACGTGTAACTATTGTGGAAAGCCAGGCGACAACATTGCTGAATGTTGGAAAAGACCAAACAAGAACAATTACAACAGGAGCTACAACAATACACATAAATACCGAGATCCACCACCAGAAAGAAGCAATAGATATAACTGGAACAATGGATATCGAGGAGAAGAAAACACAGACAGGTTCACAGAGAGTTCACGCTATCAGTCTAATACGTCACATTTAAACGGGCAATCCCTCTCGCATGCGCCCCGTCGCGGGAGGTATTAGTATATTCGGGTAAAAATTATAAACAAACAGTAATTACTCAAATTAGTCCAAATTCAGATTTCAAATTAGAAGATATTTTTCAAATTTTGTATTAGCATTGGTAAACAATAAAATTTTAAAACTATTAGTAGACACAGGGTCAGCTGTTTCATTCATTAAAAGAAAATTCACAAAGGGGCAAATAGAAGCGGAGAATGTGGGAGCGTTAACATCAATATCAGGTTGCGAGATAGTATATTAAGGAACAACAAATGTAAATTTCTGTTTTGAAAATTCTAATATTGCATTTAATTGTGTGGTTTGTTCAGACAACATAAAGTTAGAAGCAGACGGTCTTTTGGGCGTGATTTTGTAAAATGTTTTATAGCCAGAATAGACTACGGCACGAATGAAATCACGTTAGGTAATATGCGTATAAAACTGTTAGCGTACAACTCGAACCAAGAAGTGCTGACAGCAGCAAAAGTAGAAACAATGCACGATAACGTCACGGAGCCAAGTAGCGTAGTTGAGAAAGGTCAGGAAGTGCAAGCTAGCAACATTCCGATACCTTTAAAAATGGGAGAACTTGATAATAAAATATCGAAGATAAACGCAAAAATGCAGAAGTCGGGTATCAGTACCCTAAAACAAGAAAAAACCGACACAAAAACCAGTGAATTGGTTAAGTTAAAGGATACAGTTACAATTCGACCAAACTGCGAAATAATGTGTACAGCCGTTCAGAATCTGGGCAATACGGAACACGATATTTTGATGGAACCAGTAGAGATCCAAATACATGGCGTTATGGCAGCAAGGGTGCTGCTAAAGCACAAAAAGAAATACCTATCAAGCTTGTGAATATAACCAACAAGGAAATGGTTATTCAGAAAAATACGATTGTGGGAAAAGCAGAATTATTCAATGAAAAGAAGATAAAAGAAGAATATAGAAATGCAGAATGCAAGTTAAGGAAAATAGATGTATACGGAATACACAAAAATAAGGGTCCGCGCGATATTGAGAAACAATTACAGTTAAAGTATCTGCCAGAAGATATAAAACAAGAGTTACTGGTCTAATTGAGAGAATACGAGGATGTATTTCTATGGGAAGACAGCAAACTAGGATGTACACATAATATAAAACACAAGATAAGCACGGGAGATGCACAGCCTATAGCAAAAGCACCATACAGAGTACCGTTTAGTCAAAAAGAAAAATTGAAAACGGAGCTGGACAAGATGCTTGAAGCAGGGGTTATTGAGCAGTCGAACTCACCGTGATCAGCGCCAGTAGTTATGGTACCAAAAAAATCAGAAAATGGCGAAAGCAAAATCAAGGTCTGCATAGACTTTAGAGGTCTAAATACAGTGACAAAAAGGGACCATTTTCCTGTTGCTAATATGCAAGAGACCTTGAACCAGTTAGGGAATGAAAAACTGTTTACAACACTGGATTTGGCATCAGGATACTGGCAAGTTGACGTAGAGGACCAAGATAAAGAGAAAACAGCGTTCATAACTGATGGTGGACATTATCAATTTACAAAAATGGCGTTTGGTTTAGCGAATGCACCCAGTACATTCCAGAGACTTATGAATAGAGTTTTAGCAGGACTAACAGGTGAAAGATGCTTAGTATATCTGGATGATGTAGTTGTTTTTAATAATGGCGGAATTAAGGATCATTTGAAACGACTAAAGGAAGTCTTTGACAGGTTGAGACAAGCAAACTTGAAACTACAACCGAGTAAATGTAAATTTTTGAAACCAGAAACCAAATATTTAGGTCACGTTATTAATGGCGAAAGTGTAAAACCAGATCCCGACAAAATTTCAATTATTCAAAATTATCCAAGACCGAAAAATGTAAAAGAAATCAGGGCTTTTACTGGTCTTGTACGATTTTATAGACGCTTTATTTTAAATTTCGCAACAATAGCAAAACCACATACAGAATTAACAAAGAAAGATATAGCATTCAACTGGACAGATGATTGTGAAAAAGCATTCGAGGGATTGAAAAATGCCCTGTGTTCAGATTCACTACTAACTCATCCAGACTTTCGTAAAGAATTTATACTATCAACGGATGCCAGCGGAAAAGCGATCAGCGCTATTCTAAGTCAGAAAATTGGAGGGTATGAAAAACCGATAGCTTTCGCTAGCCGACAACTAAACAAGGCTGAAATGAATTGTACCACATCAGAATGGGAATGTTTCGCTGTCTGTTGGGGTGTGAAATACTATCGTTGTTATTTATATGGCCGCAAATTCACAGTCATCACGGATCATGAACCACTAAAATGGCTGATGAAGTTCAAGGACAACAATTCAAGATTATCCAGGTGGGCACTAACATTGAGTGAACACGACTTCGAAGTAATTCACAGACCAGGCAAAAAACACATTAATGCTGACGTGTTATCACGAATTCCAGTGCAAGCAATCGAAGCGGAAGAAAATGCGTACATGCCAGTATGGGACAGACATACTATAATACAGAAACAGCAAGCAGATGCAGAGATAACACAATACAAAAAGAAGGAAGGATTCTTCATAGATGTCGAAGGTCTTGTGTTTAAAGAAAAAACAGATAACGAAAGACATCATAAATTAGTTCTGCCAGCATCAATGAAATTTCGGGTGATGCACGATTACCACAACTTGCCGTATGCCGGACACGAAGGGTTCGAAAAAACGAACAAACGAATAAAGGAAAAATTCTTCTGGAAACATATGAGCAAAGATATTGAAGAATTCTGCAGTAAATGGCATTCATGCAATGAAAGAAAAACGTCACCACATCACAAACCAGCACCGCTACAGAGATTCCAAGAAGTAACTGCGCCATTGCAAAGAGTATCTATGGATGTTGTCGGACCACTGACGACGAGTACAAAGGGTAACAAATATATTCTGACGTTCCAGGATCACTTCACAAAATACCCTGAAGCATTTGCAATACGTGTGTAAAATTTTTGCAATTGAAAAAATTCAAACAACTGCTTACAGGCCGCAAACGAACGGAGTGATAGAGCGAAGTCACCGAGTTTTCAAAGATATGTTATCGCATTTTGTGAGTCGAGACCAAACGGATTGGGATGAGTGGTTACCATATGTGCTGATGGCGTACCGAAGTAGCGTACACAACAGTACAGGTGAGACACCATTCTTCCTGATGCAAGGCCGAGACATGGAGTTACTATACGACAACATAACTAGACCTCAGACGTCACGTTACGATTACGACGATAATTACGCTGCCGAGTTAAAACAACGACTGCAACTAGTATTCAATAAGGTAAAACAGCACGTAGCACAAACGACTGAGACAGTACACAAACAATTTAATAAAAACGCAAAGTCGACAAGTTACAATGTCGGTTTCGCGGTTTATTTACATGACCCGACAGTACAGAAAGGAACGTCGCATAAGCTACATAGACTTTGGACAGGACCGTACTGTATTATAGAATCAATGGGGCCCGTAAATTATAAAATAAAAAATAAAAAATCGGGAAAAATTCTTAAGGTACATGTAAATCGTTTAAAAAAAAAACTGAGACAGAGAAGAGTAATGAAGATACCGGGACGAACACACAACAAAAAGACAATAATTTTCAAAATTATCAATTAGTTTTACAGGACTTGGCAAAGCAGACAAATCTCAATACAAATAGCACCACAAACACCCACCACACCATATCATACGCGAAGTAGAGGGCCAGTGCAAGATCACCTCTGGATCTTGACACCAGGAAGACAGTAGCTTTTTATTTTGTTACAGATAAAAGCAACTCTACTCTTGACTGCAGAGGGCCGAGCACAAACATCATCACCCTGACTCTAAAGGACGTGGCGGAGTAGTATCAGTAGTATTTTTTTGGGTTTTTTGTTTTAAAAGAACAAGGAGATATAATTCAAATATTTGATAAACGGGTTGCAAGACCACAAAAATGTAATTAACAAATTTAAACAGCACTATACCACTAGTACAGTATGTAGTAAGCACTTTAATTAAAAATAAGTTAGGGTACGTAGGGCGAGTCATAGGTGAAGTCTCTGAAGTTCTCCATGACTCCGTTGACACATATTTTGCAGGAAAAAGCAGAGCAGATAGATTGCAGTCAACTTGCGCCGGCTCTGTATTACGTAGAAAACAAATGGCTAGATTACAGTACAGAATTAACACAGAGCATCGAACCTGAAGTCTTGGAGGTGCAGCAGGAGCCGCAGTTTAAATTCAAGCCCTTGTACGATATCGGCAATGCTGCCATATACTCCAAGGCGGAGATGAAATCAGCGCAGGACGCGTTAACTTTTGGACTAGAACGACAATCCATCGCCAACAAGAAGGGTGGTCGGGAGAGACACAGCAGACCAAGGCTTGTCTACTCTCGACTTGTTTACAAAAGCAGAGTTACAGAGCCAGGCCATGTCTACTGTCAAGCAAATGTGGGGTTGGTTCTCGAGTCTGGGTATATTTATGTCAGGATTCATCGGGGTCTACACGATTTTCAAAATTTTAATTTTACATTAGAGTCACTTTTGAATGGATATAACTTGTATAGTACTATAGGATGTACGTTTGGACTAGCAGCTTGCTTGTGGAATGCACGCATGTGGTGCTACACAACCACCACAGGAAGGCGCGATCAGCAGATCATGAGCAAGAACTGGAAACAATCGTTGTAAACCGTGATGAGAAGGAAATACCCGGGGTTGTAACACCTAGTGCGCCCTCTGTAGAACCAATTCCGAAAAATATGTGGCACCGTTATACATAGAATAGATTATACAAGTTTTGGGTTGTTAAATTTTAAGGAGAGACCACTCTTCACCACAGTTTTAAGGGAACCGACAGCTACAGCCAAACAAGAGATGACGTCGCCGAGAACTAAGGACAGTAGAAGGGCATGCAGGGCAAGGAAGAAAAGGGTTAACGAACCAAAAAGTGCATGTCGCAGCCAAAATGTGCAGTCCACGACTCGGTAACGAAGTGACATCATTCAAAGGAGGAGGAAGCCTCATCCCAAGGAGATGAATCACGCATCCAAAAAGGCGCAGCTGAGTACAGTGTTCCAAAAAAATATTTAGATATACAATCGTGTGAAGTGTAGTGGTCAATAGAGACACTAAGTTTTAGATTTAAGGAAATTGTGCCCCTATACGGAAGCAAATTTCAAAGAAGGGAGGAATGTAACAAGTCTAAGTCAGCACAATTAAGACATACATATTTTAGCGAGTACGGCCCTGTTCCGTCTGGAACAGTCGACATGTCTGCTGCACGATTCACCGTTGTCTCAGACGCAATAGACAAGTCCGTACCTGTTCGCTCTGCGTCATGCTTCTACCGTGTGCCAGAAGCTCTCGAATATTTTCGAATACATTGTGGCAGTATATAAAGGAGAGTTTCGGCCGGGAAGAGGCATTCTGTATTCGAAGTGTGAACAGTGCAAGTCGTTGCTAAATACTTTGTTGTGAATATAAATACGTGTTGAATATAAATATATGTCTTAGTAGTTGTACTACATTAGTTTCGTTTTAAATAAATATGTTGTTAGTGTTTTCATTACTTTAATAATAAACTTCACCGAACCCGAAATTGTAATAAACGTTACAATTGGTGTCAGGTGTGGGGTTGTGTTTTGTGAATTAAAAGTGAAGTTTAAGTGCAAATAAATAAAAATGGGTTCGAGAAAAGTAAATCTAAGTGATTTAAAAGTGACTGATCTTAAGAGAAGAACGTGATCTGGATACTACAGGCAAGAAAAGTATACTGCAAGAACGACTTCGACAATTTTTGGTTGAAGCTGGTGAAATAGCGGATAATTATGAATTCGAAATTCCGGGCGATTTGAACTCCATTTCCAAAAATCTGAAAGAACTTATGGAAAATTCCAAAACTCTGAAGGAGGAACTGCAGGAAAATTCCAAAACTCTGAAGGAGGAACTGCAGGAAAATTCCAGAAGTTTGGAAAAAAATTTGAAGAAAATTCTAGAAGTTTGGAAGCCAAATTGGAAGTGAGTTCCAGAAATACCGAAGAAAATTCCAAAAATCTGAAGGAACTTATGGAAAATTCCAAAACTCCGAAGGAGGAACTGCAGGAAAAATCCAGAAGTTTGGAAGCCAAATTAGAAGAAAATTCAAAAAGCTTAGAAACTAAATTAGAAGAAAATTCCAGAAGCTTGGAAACGAATTTAGAAACTAAATTTGAACAGAAGTTTGAAAAAATTTAAGAACATTCGAGAAATGTTGAAGACAAATTTAAAGTAAAAATTGAAGAAATCGAAGCAAGATTGGCAACATTGAATCACGAATAGCCAAATGTCCAACAAATTCACGACTTGATTCAGAAAACTCCATCTAGTGACCAGCCATTAAATAACGAGAAAGTTGAATAATTAGTGACAGACGGGAAAGAATCACTGCGTAGATTCCACATGAAACCACCAGAATTTGATGGCAAGGTACCTTGGCCTAATTATTACGCCCAATTCGAAGCTGCTGCAGCATCTAATGGGTGGTCATCATCTGAGAAGGC
Source organism: Pterostichus niger (assembly GCA_947425015.1). Taxonomy (NCBI): domain Eukaryota; kingdom Metazoa; phylum Arthropoda; class Insecta; order Coleoptera; family Carabidae; genus Pterostichus; species Pterostichus niger. The sequence goes on from OX380350.1 coordinate 16,563,014, forward strand.
AACGGCCTTGATAATTGCGCTGCGTGGTGACGCAGTGGATATTTTGCAAACAATCCTTCCAGAAGAACGGCAGAACTATCATCAACTAGTTAAGCGCTTGGAAATGCGTTATGGACACGCACATCTGCAGCAAGTGTATCACTTGCAGCTGAGAAATAGATATCAGAAATCAAACGAGACTCTACAAGAATTTGAATCTAATATCGCCCGTCTAGTTCGCCTGGCATATCCTGACACCCCAGATAGTGTGTTGGAACGACTGGCTGTGCAAGGCTTCATTGATGGTCTCCGAGATAAAGAAACCAAGCGGGCCCTGATTCTGGCTCGTTCAAGTAACCTGTCCATTGCCTTGGCCAGCGCATTGGAATTCGAGGCGGCAGTACACGCATCAAGACGACAAGGAAATATTCGCACAATAGAGGGCGTGGAGGAGGATCATAATGAGTCTATGGAGGAAACAGCACGGCGTGTCATGACTGATATGTTGCCAAAGAAGAGACAACTTCGATGCTGGAACTGCGGTGAGCTAAGGCATGTGCGAAGCCGCTGCGGGGAACAAATACAAGAACAAGGCAGCGGAAAACTAAAGCGGGTCGACGCAAGGGGGCGAACGCCGATCCATCATAAAGATGCCCTGAAGCTAACTGGACATGTCGCATCCCTACAACCTGGACTAAATAGCATCTTTGTGGATGGGTTGATCGACGGGAAACCACATACCTTGCTGATTGATACAGGTGCGACAAAAACCATCATTAGACCTGATACTCTCAAGAAACCGATGACGATTGAATCAACAAAATGGCGACTGCGCACAGCAACAGGAGCCGCGGCTACCATCCATGGCGAAGCAGACATTACCATTGCCATCGGAAATACACGAATTAGACACCGTACCCTGGTAGCTGACATTGAAGACGAATGTATTCTCGAAATGGACATCATGAACGCAAATGGCGTCGAACTAAATTTAAAACGCGGAATACTAAAGATCAATGATGAAGAAATCTTTTTACATCCCCGAGGAGAAGACACAGTACGTCTGACCTTAGCTGAAGATACGGTCGTGTTAAATCGAAGTGAAATGATTGTGGATGCCCACCTGGAACATGAACTTCCAACCGGATGTATCATGATGTTAGAAGCTGGAAATCATAATGAAACGACTACTCGAGGAATACTGGTTGGAAAATCTCTCATACTTACTGGAAAGGTAGTACCAGTTCGAGTAATGAATGTGAATTATTATCCAGATACACTAAAGAAGGGTACTATCTTGGGACATTGTTCATCGGTAACTTCGATTGGCAGACGAACATCCGTTACACAAAACCCACCAAAGAAGCTTCCTGCAGAACTGACAAATCTACTGTCAACATCTTGCAAAGAATTAAACCAGGACCAGAATATCAGAATGAGAAATTTAATAACAGAATATCAAGACGTTTTCGACACCAGCTGTGGGACCAAGGGTAGAACCAACATAGTCTAGCATCAAATAAACACCGGCGATGCACGCCCCATTCGCCAAGTACCAAGACGATTACCACTGGCCAAGAGAGAGGAAACCGAGAAAATTATTCAAGACATGAATAATGAAGGTGTCATCGAATCCTCAAGCAGTCCGTGGGCTTCACCAGTGGTGTTGGTAAAGAAGAAAGATGGGTCAACACGATTCTGCGTGGACTATCGTCAACTCAACAACGTGACGAAGAAAGATAGCTACCCATTGCCCCGAATAGATGACACATTGGATACGCTGGCTGGGTCGAAAATATTCTCAACATTAGACTTGAAAAGTGGGTACTGGCAGGTTGGCATGGCACCAACGGATAAAGAGAAAACTGTGTTTTCTGTCGGTGCCGGACTGTGGCAATTTACAGTAATGCCGTTCGGGCTCTGCAATGCCCCCGCCACGTTTGAAAGACTCATGGAAACGGTACTGCAAGGACTATCTTGGAAAACCTGTTTGGTGTACCTTGACGATATTATTGTGGTCGGAAGAACATTCGATGATCACATGAGGAATTTGGAGGAGGTATTCCTGAGACTACGAAATTCTGGTTTGAAGCTTAGTCCAAAGAAATGTCATCTCTTCCGCAAAGAAATGCAGTACCTGGGACATATTATGTCCGGAAACGGAATAGCCGTTGACAATCAGAAGATCCGATCAGTAAAAGAATGGCCAGTACCAACTGACAAACATCTATTGCGACGCTTTCTTGGTCTTTGCACGTACTACCGGCGATACATCTCTGGATTCGCCAACATTGCCAAGCCACTGACACGACTCACGGAGGAAGGACGGAAATTTGTGTGGGAAGAAGACTGCCAAGACGCTTTCGACAAACTCAAGCGAGCCCTAACAACAGCACCAGTCCTGAGTTATCCTCTACCCAACGGGGACTTCATATTGGATACAGATGCCAGCAATGTCGGAATCGGCGCCGTCCTATCGCAAATTCAAAGATGGACAAGAGAAGGTCATCGGCTACTTTAGCAAAACTCTGTCGAAACCGGAGCGTAACTACTGCGTCACCAGGCGAGAATTATTGGCGGTAGTTAAAGCCGTTGAACACTTCTACAAATACCTGTATGGAAGGAAATTCCCGGTGAGGACTGATCATGCTGCGTTGAAGTTACAATTCAAGAATCCGGAAGGGCAGGTAGCAAGGTGGATCGAACGGCTACAGGAATATGACTTCTTCATCTAGCATAGGGCCGGAATTAGTCATTGTAACGCCGACGCATTACTAAGACGACCATGCTCAGAAGACTGCAAACACTGTACCCGTGTGGAAGAGAAGTCTGCTCCAATCTTACGGACCACAGTAATAGACGACCATTGGCTGACTGAAGAAGTTGTGAAAGACCAAGAAGGCGATCCAGAATTGAAATACCTACTGGAATGGAAGAAAGAAGGCCGCAAACCAACTTGGCAAGAAGTTGCACGACACTCGTAAACCGTAAAATCGTACTGGGCGCAGTGGGACTCCATTGTTATAGAGAATGAACTACTGAAACGTATCCTGGAAACCGCTGAGGCTACAGAGCAAACGATGCAGATCATAATCCCTAGGAAAAGAGTACCGGAGGTACTGAAGGAGATTCATGATGGAACTGCTGGAGGACACTTAGGAGTAACGAGGACAGTTCAGAAGCTGCGTGAGCGATTTTACTGGGTTAATTGTCGAGAGGACGTAAAGGAGTGGTGCAACAAGTGCGTAGTTTGCGCCGCAAGCAACGGACCGCAGAGACGTCGGAGAGCCCCAATGCGTCAATACATTGTTGGGAGCCTGTTTGAAAGAATCGCAATTGACGTGGCCGGTCCATTTCTAGAATCCGGCAAGGGAAATAAATACATCATAGTGGTCATGGACTACTTCAGCAAATGGGTTGAAGCTTATGCCTTGCCAAATCAAGAAGCCGCTACGGTAGCAGAAGAACTTGTCAACCAGTGGATCTGCCGATTCGGGGTACCGTTGGAACTACACTCCGACCAAGGTAGAAATTTCGAGTCGTCTCTGTTCCAAGCAATCTGCGAGCTATTGAATATTCGCAAAACAAGAACAACTGCTCTACACCCACAGTCAGATGGCATGGTCGAACGCATGAACAGAACCATCAATAGACACCCCTCCACGGTTGTCTCCGGCCACCAAAGGGACTGGGATTGTCATCTACCAATGTTCCTGTTAGCTTATCGATCATCCGTCCATGAAACAACAGGACAGACTCCGGCTAGCATTGTCTTTGGTCATGAACTGCGATTGCCCTGCGACTTGAAGTTCGGCAGCAAGCTAGGTGAAAATTTGGCTGGCGAAGATTTCGTCACCGAACTTCGGAAGAAGATGAACGACATCCATAAGCAAGTACGCTCCAACATCCAGAGCGCTAGTGACAGGATGAAAGACCAATATGATGTCAAGGCTGAGAATGGTGGATATCAAGCTGGGGATCGAGTTTGGCTATACAACCCACAGCGTCGCCGTGGAATGTCTCCAAAGCTACAAAACTCCTGGGAAGGTCCCTACGAGGCACTGAAGCGAATAAATGACATCATCTATCGAATTCGGAAAAGGACTGGAGGAAAACCAAGAGTTATTCATTTCAATCGGTTGGCTCCTTTCGCCGGTGACAACAACGATGGCAACGCCAATGAATCTCGAGCTCGACGAATTAATGTACAAGATCCGGAAACCACCTTTGACGAGTTCATGGCTTCCTATTCTACGGGCCATAAAGTACGAAATGGTGTGACCAAAGAACATCAGGGTGACCTATTCAAAATGCCTACAGAATACTCATTAGCGCATTGTGTGGCCCAAGATCTACAGATGTCTCGAGGAATCGCCGTGGTTTTTAAGAAAAAGTTCGGCCAACTTGAAAAATTACGGAAACAACACCCATGTGTCGGCACAGTGCTACATATAGCCGACAAACAGTCGAGCCGAAACAGAAGCATTTTTTACCTGGTGACTAAACATCTGTCCCACGAGAAACCAACTTATCGCGCCGTCTGGGACGCCCTATGTGATCTACGAGGTGTGCTGCTCGATCAGGATATTTTAAAACAAGCTGTACCAAAGCTAGGCTGTGGCCTTGATGAATTGAGCTGGAGAATTATAAGAAACATGCTGGAAACTATTTTCCAATATACCGAAATTGAGATCCTGGTGTGCAGCTATAATCCATGTGGTTCAACAGTAGTGAAAAGAACTGTGGACTGTTATTTCCACCAAACGTCACAGTGCTCACGGGGATCAACGTGCGGATATCGACATGGCGCAGAAAAGTTTCGGGACGAAACATCCTTAAGGAGGGGGCAGTGTAGCGAGTACGGCCCTGTTCCGTCTGGAACAGTCGACATGTCTGCTGCACGATTCACCGCTGTCTCAGACGCAATAGACAAGTCCGAAGCTGTTCGCTCTGCGTCATGCTTCTACCGTGTGCCAGAAGCTCTCGAATATTCTCGAATACATTGTGGCAGTATATAAAGGAGAGTTTCGGACGGGAAGAGGCATTCTGTATTCGAAGTGTGAACAGTGCAATTCGTTGCTAAATACTTTGTTGTGAATATAAATACGTGTTGAATATAAATATATGTCTTAGTAGTTGTACTACATTATAATAAACTTCACCGAACCCGAAATTGTAATAAACGTTACAATATTAAGTAACTTCAATAACTGGGTCATGGTGTGACATATAATGTATAAACATTATAGTAAAGTGTAATACTTATTTTGCTGACTGAGCATTGTTCCAATATTATATAAGGAATGCACATTATACTCGGGGGGATAGTTAGTGCGAAAGGGCTGATCGATAGGGCCAGCAGAATAGAGTGTAAATCCGTTGAAGCCAACACATCAAGGCTGCATCGAGTAGTGCTGTGTAAATGTATGTAAAACTATTTATTAAATATATTTATACTTTTATACTTAAATACTTGTGTCCTTCAATCTGACAAGAACCCGTATATTATTTGCTAACTCGTCATAACGAGGAGGGTTACAAATTGGTGGCAGCGGTTTGGGATATCGTGTCAGATCAGGGTGAACAAAAAGGAAAAATTATATTTTTTTTTGTTACATTCGCGGAGGCCAAGTATTATAACTTTTCGTTGTTTATTTTCTGTGTCTGGTATTGTCCGTCTTTATTATTTATTATAACATGGGTAAACCCGGGGATATATCGGGAGGTAGCAGCGCGTCGGACCGAACCACAATACAGATGGCGATTAAAACAGAATTAGAGACATTGTTCGCTGCAAACAGGTTTCAGTACAGTGTGGCGGCGAACGCATTAGATAACTTTACAGGGCAAAATCCTTCAGAATATTTCTCCAAACTTAAAATTCGGGCGAAAATTGAAAATTGCTCGGACCCGAACACAGTAGACTTGGTAAGACTAAAACTGACAGACGACGCATTTGACTTTTACATCTTGACTCCAGAATTACACAGTAAAGCGATAACATTAAAACAATTCAGTAAAATATTGACTGAGCGATTTTCGAAAAAACGACAACCAGGCCAGATCTATCGCGACTTAACGAATTGCGAACAGAAAATCGGTGAAAACGTCCAAAATTTTGCACAAAGGCTAAGAAAACTCAAGAAAGAACTGATTTTGGAAAAAAATATAGAAGAAGAATCGGTGGCGAAGATATGTTTAGAACAATTCAAAATAGGGCTACGTCAAGAAATCCGTAGATACATTAGAACCATGATGGACTCCCAAGATGACCTCACATTCGAGCGAGCGGTAACAATGGCTGAACGAGAAGAAATGGAAATAGCGCGAGTAAAAATGGAAAATGTAGAAAACGGAGCTGTAGACAGAAGAACAACCAACGGCAAGGAAGTGAAAAAATGCTATAATTGCGGAGCTACATGCCATTTCAAAAGAGACTGCAAACAAATGGAAACGTGTAACTATTGTGGAAAGCCAGGCCACAACATTGCTGAATGTTGGAAAAGAACAAACAAGAACAATTATAACAGGAGCTACAACAATACACATAGATATCGAGATCCACCACCAGAAAGAAGCAATAGATATAATTGGAACAATGGATATCGAGGAGAAGAAAACACAGACAGGTTCACAGAGAGTTCACGCTATCAGTCTAATACGTCACATTTAAACGGGCAATCCCTCTCGCATGCGCCCCGTCGTGGGAGGTATTAGTATATTCGGGTCAAAATTATAAACAAACAGTAATTACTCAAATTAGTCCAAATTCAGATTTCAAATTAGAAGATATTCCAAATTTTGTATTAGCATTGGTAAACAATAAAATTTTAAAACTATTAGTAGACACAGGGTCAGCTGTTTCATTCATTAAAAGAAAATTCACAAAGGGGCAAATAGAAGCGGAAAATGTGGGAGCGTTAACATCAATATCAGGTTGCGAGTTAGTATAACTTCAATAACTGGGTCATGGTGTGACATTTAATATATAAACATTATAGTAAAGTGTAATACTTATTTTGCTGACTTAGCATTGTTCCAATATTATATAAGGAATGAACATTATACTCGGGGGGATAGTTAGTGCGAAAAGGCTGACCGATTGGGCCAGCAGAATAGAGTGTAAATCCGTTAGAGTCAACACATCAAGGCTGCATCGAGTAGTGCTGTGTAAATGTATGTAAAACTATTTATTAAATATATTTATACCTTTATACTTAAATACTTGCGTCCTTCAATCTGACAAGAACCCGTATATTATTTGCTAACTCTCGTCATAACGAGGAGGGTTACATATCTACCTATATAATGTGAATGTTTTGAATGAAAGTAAGGCAGACGTGAATGAAATGTTTTGCTTGTGGTCGAGTGTTGTTAAGAACAAATGCGTAAAGCATAGTGTGGGTGTTTTTGTTAGTAAAAGAAATATATCATCACACTTGTTAACCACTACTAAGTGTGGCACTATGACGTAAAAGATATATTTATGTGCGTGAAGTACGGATGCCAGCCGTTAAATGACGATCTCCAAAAATATTAGTCTTGGAGGAGTCACAGGGGTAGTTTTAATTTGGTGAGAATTGTTTGTCGGCTGTGAGAATCGAACTCGAATTCTCAAATCCACAGGTCGATTCGATACCACTGAGCTATCTACCCTATTAAAGATAGGTTATTATAGAATGTTTGTTGTGTCAGTTTATGGTCTAATTGAATCCGAAAGTGATCTTGATAAAATAGATTTTGGAATTGGTTCGATTGTGTTAGAAAGTTATCGTTTGTATTGATTTGAATGGCTGAACAGTTTAGTTCAATTTGCTCATCAATTATGAACAATGTGTAAAAAAATATTTATTTCATTAATTTTAATGATTATAAATTGTGTCAAGTCTGAAAGGCACGAGAAGCTGGACATTGTGGAAAGTGGATGACACAAATGTTTTAGGAATTACTAGCGGTCGATTTGGCTTTGCCGACTCTCGCACTAGGTTCCGCGGTCCGCGAGGAAAAGTATTTTTGAGATTTATTACTTTATACACCATCGGTAGTCGAGTACTCAAATTGTAAAGAATTGTTCTTTACTAGTTTGTAAAAAACAGTTGCCTTTTCATCCATGCTTGATTAAATTTTACTTTGTCTAAATCACCAAACTTTTAACTTCCATTATAAATCAACTGTTGCAAACTTGGATAGAAAGTTATGAGATATTCTTTCCGAAGTCCAGTCAGGGTTTCGCAAAAATAGATCTTGTATAGATAACTTACTTGTGTTTGGCACAATTGTTAAATCAAAATTTTTAAGTCATATAGAGGGGATGTCATACACCATTCTCGATAACTCTTAGAAAGCTTTTGACAGCGTTACCCATCAAAAACTATGTCAAAATGAAGAAATAAATACTACCACCTCCTATGTATACTTGGGCGTTACGTTTAGAACATCGGGATGTTTCAACGAAAATGTAAAATCATCAAAAGTTACAGGTGGAATCAAACATCTAAAATATGACAAGTTACAAATAACTTAGAGGTAACCTTAAAATAACGTTACTATTAAGCTTATCATCACTCATTGTTACTTGGGTAGCAAACTTATTATTATTATTGTTCAAAACATACCTGGCGGATAATTGATGTCTCTAACAATTTGAAACAACTATTGTTTTACGAGGAACTGTAGAGAAAATAAGCTTGTAGCTTGTCTACATATTTACCGCTGTTAGGAAGAAATATGTTGATACAGTAAGAGCTAAATGTCTTCTACTTTCAAAGAAAATAACATTTTATTCATAATGATACAAAACCAGTGGTATTACCGCGCAATGTATTCTTTGGATGTGTATTTGTTGTGATTATTTAGTTTCTTTCTACTTAATGATATAATGCAGCCAAACAGAAAATTTGTTTACATTTGTCTGTAGTTGACTCCTACGTTGAAGTCTCGCACTCAAGAACTAGTGAGAATACTGCTTAAAACTATAACAAAATTATAAAATATCGAAAAATGCTTCCTTTCTTATAGAAAATTTCTAATACTAGAGTAAATAATTTATAGTAATCAAATACAACCTTTTAATACACAACCAATAATTTATAAAAAAATAATTATTAATAGGTATACAAACTAGTTATTTGTGTATTAACAGCGTAAAGTGATTCTTTGTTACTCAAACACGGTAATTACAAAGCGACCCGAAGACGAGAGCTGCAATAGTGTACGAGGAACGCGTTGCCATTTTAGACGCGCGACAAAGATATTTTTCAATTGTTCCACAGAAAACGTCAACTTTACGACGACGAATGAGAGCGTAATCGTCAACTTTTCATATCAATCGTAGAGAAAGATAATTGTAGGATTTTAGTCTATACTATTAACGTTTCAATTAATATTAATTCGTGAACAAAGGAAATTGTAATGAAAACATAGGCAGATAAAGTTAACTGAAACTGTAAGAATGTTTTTTACTTCCTTGTGCTACCCTCTTCTGCTCCGGCTTTACCGCGGCTAGCTTGAACAGTGGAGACGGCGTGCGGTTCACGTTGCCAAGTGTCCAAAGTAAAAAGAAAATAAGAGGGGCGCCAGTTGGCCTGGCGGCTGGTGTACAATACCCAGGAGTCGGCCAACAGACTCCATGGAGGCCGGAGCAAGGTTTCAAGGCGTACTCGAATCAAACACAGCAATAACAACAGGTAACAAAGTATATTGCACACTCCAAATAAACAATATAAAAAAACCGTAACCGGTGACGTCGAACCTATCGGCGGAATCACCAGCCTGATCCCGTGAATCGCCAGGTTGAAATAAAACTATCGCGTAGTGCGCGGACGCAGAGGCAATTATGACTCGCGTTAAACAAACAGTTACGCGCTCAACGGAATCACGGGCATTCGATGCTCGACCACGGAACTCGTGACGCGCTATCCAAAATAAGACGCAAGGCCCTAACCACTACCCGACGTACGGCTAACTACGGCGACTTGTGCCAACAGTGCACACACAAAGAAAGTTAATCACGCAGACCAGTCTGAAGAAAACAGACGATAATCTCAAGTACGAAAAAAATTAACAAAGTTCAAATAGTGAATTTACAACATAAGAAATATAAAACGCAACAACGTAACCAAAAATAAAGTAAATAAAAAAATATTTCGCTTAGCTGCAGGGGAAGAAGGGGTGATGTTGGTTCCTCTGTCAGCAAGCGACTGTCGAGTCGGTCCCCACCACGGAAGACTACGCAGCGCAGGCGCGTCGATGATGTGGCTGCCACGCGGCGTTTTGATCTCCAGTGGCGTAAATCGCCGAACTCGCCGAACTCGCCTTAGCCTTCAGTGTCCTCTAGGACTTTAATCTAGCACGAACACAACAGGAATATAGGCGAAACTCCTTTAATGTCCGATTCAAAAGGACAACCCAAAATTCAACAATAAAAAGCCTGAAAGAGATAGGGAATTAGGATATTCGAATGTGGACAGTACGCTACTGACTTCATACTAATTTGACTTAACTGAAAAACTGACGCTACGTTACTTAAATAAAACTGAATTGACTTGGTACAACATTAAGACTTGAATACTAAATTGAATGCAGAATAAGTGGTTGAATTTAGAATTTTCATTACCTGAGTCGTTGGGCGGCTTCAGTAACAAAATAAATAGGTGGGTCTCCGTAATCCGACAAAGTCGCAAAATATTCAATTCTCAAACGGTTGCGCTACTTTCTTTAAAATCCAGACTACTCTGTTTGTAAAACTCATCCAAAAACAACACGTTTTACTTCCCAAAAAATAGTAGCACGACTCAGACTCACGATATCTACTTATCTACTGCCTTAACTTGAAAATACTTTTGAAAGTCATGAAAAATCCTGATGGTACGTAGCAGTAAGAGAAAGAGACACAGAATTCAAAACGCGATGGCTGTCCATAATTCAAAGTTCGCAATTCCTATCTCTCCGACGACAGTGTTACTCCCCCGCTTCGACGGTTGCGGCACCGAGACGCCATACCAGAAACGAAAGAATATAAAAACATAACAAACTCTCCCCCTACTTATCCAGGAAATTTGCTTGAAAATTTCCGACAAGAAAACTCTACAGAAGAAGAAAAATGAAGAAGAAAAGAAAAAAAATGTAAGTACTATGTAACTAACATAAGACTAAATTATGACGAGTCTTGTTCAAGCTCAGGATGAGCCTTGAGGTCCTTGATATTCCAATTACCAGGGAGTACGGTGCCCTTCACGTCCTTCAATACGTAAGTATCAGCAGCTATACGTCGATGTACCATAAATGGACCTAAATACTTTGCAGCCAACTTCGCCTCATAATACTTCGACGCGTCCGATAGAACGTAGTTCCTACGCCACACAAGCTGGTTGTCATACAGGATGACGTTACGATGTCGTAGGTCGTAGCGGGCTTTCGACTTTACGTAAGTCTCTTCCGTACGTCCTGATACAGTTTCGCGAAACAATACGAACGTTTTAACTGTCTCTCTTCATTCACAGGCTCCACAGTGTTCTCCTCAGCTGGTTGATGCCATTCGCCTGATAGCTGCATATGCCGTCCAAAATTTATGAAATAAGGGCTCACTCCAGTGACTTCGTGCACAGCCGTCCTTACGGCACAGCCAATTTGCATACCACGTGCGGTGATTATCGGACACGTGGTCTTTAATACCCTGTTGACGCGCTCCACCGGGTTTGTCTGCGGATGATAAAGCGAGGTGTACCTACATTTTACCTGATATTTCGTCAGAAGGCGCTGGTACTCGTGCGAACGGAATTGTGTCCCATTGTCGGAGATGACAGCTCTAGGAACTCCAACGACTAAAAACACATGTTCCTCCAATGCCTTCACGATCGGGTTTGCCTTAGCTTGACGCAACAGAAAGAACATGGCAAACTTACTAAAAACGTCGTATACGGACAGGATAAACGTAAAACCCTACGACGGCGGCAGTGGACGCGGTGGAATGACCTCCCATGCTTCCAGGTGCAGCTCTTTGTACCGGCTTTGACTTGATGCAGATCCCGCAGCCCTGGACATACCAAACGGCGTCTGCCTTCATCTTCGGCCAGTAATAACGTTCCGCCAACCGATGGAATTTATATAATTTCCTATCCCTAATGCAATTAGCTGGATAGTGAATCGAATCCTCCCTAACCAGTTGCGCCATTTTTAAGAACCATGCATCTTTCACACCATCAACATTCACACTTATATCATCCAAGATCGGTACAGCACGAGACAACGCATCCGGGACAACATGCTCTTTTCCTTTGCGGTGTACAATTTTAAAACTATACTGCTGCAACCGAACCGACCATCTAGCTAAGCAACCTGAAGCATTTTCCAGCTTATGTAGTCATAACAAGGAGTAATGGTCTGTAATCGCGGTGAACTCCGTGCCCTCCAAATACGGACGTAACTTCTCTATCGCCCACAGAAGTGCCAACAGTTCTTTTTCTGTCGTCAAGTAGTTCCGTTCCTGCCGCGTCAATAAGCGGAATAGGTAACAAATGACTTTCTCGCCATCGTCATGTTGTTGACTCAGCACAGCACCAAGTCCAAAATTCGATACGTCAGTCTGCAGAACGAATTCTCTGTCAAAGTCGGGACATGTCAGAATTGGAGCAGATACTAGGTGAGTTTTAATCTCCTGCCAAGCCTGGTCACAACAGGTGTCCCACTTAAATGTAGAATTTTTCTTTAAAAGACTAGTGAGCGGAGCGATGACCGATGAAAAATGTGGCACAAAACGTCGGTACCATGACGACATTCCGACCAACCGACGAACCTCAGATACCGATTTCGGCACTGGAATGTTTAAAATAGCACCAACCTTGTCTGGGTCAACATGAAGACCGCGCTTGTTCACCACGTATCCTAAATACTTCAAATCATCTCTACAAAAATGACACTTATCGCGCCCTAACGTCAGTCCTGCGTCGCGAAGTCGATTGGAGACTTCCTCCAGTATATCCAAGTGTTTATCAAAGGTAGACGTAACTATGACGATGTCGTCTAGGTAAACGAATACGTGAGGATCCAAGTCGGTACCAATAACGGAGCTAATAAAGCGTTGCCATGTTGCAGGTGCGCTGTACAGGCCAAAAGGCATGCGTCTAATTGGAATAAACCACGATTTGGTACGGTGAAAGCTGTATATTGCTTTGCATCTTCCGCAACGGGTATTTGCCAATAGGCGGATATAATATCCAACGACGTGAGATACTTTAGGTACTAGCAGAATTGGAGACGACCATGAACTCTGCGTTTTTTCCACAATCCCATTTGCCAACATAAAATCTAGCTCGCTGTTGACATGCTTCTGCATCGCAGGAGAGATTGGATAGTAGCGTTGCTTGATCGGCTCGCTATCCGTATAAATTTTAAGCTCAATCCTGTCCGTACATCCTATCCGATCCTTATCCATTCCCATAAACATTCTATCCACGACCTCCGATAATCTACATTCCTGCTCCACTGACAAATGACTACGAGGATAAATCGCGTCAACTGAAACTACCGGTAAGTGAGAAAATGACCCGCGACGAAGATCTGGCACAATACCCATAATTTTCCAAAAATTTGCCTCTAAAATCAACAGATGCGATAGCTCCGGCACGACGAGAATGTTAATGACTCTCACACAGTCACGTAATCGAGCTGGGACCGAGATACTTCCGATGCTAGCGCAGCGTTGTCCATTCGCGACGGTGCAAAGCATAAATGATTTCTGTAATGGTAAGTGTAAGCTACTTAAAATTTCCCAACCCATTTTCTCGACGATTGTGCATGATGCACCCGAATCTAATAATCATTTAAATGAGTTCTCGAATATAAAAACTTCTAAATATGGGCGTTCGTCACCCTGAACATGAGCTAAAATAAATTCCAACCGTGCATCGTTTATAGAGGTCGCTATGTCTGGTTGTCGGTGCCGTTCACGACCACTTACGGCATCCGTCTGGCGTTTCCCGGACGATAATTCGGACAAGAATTGCTGGTAACGTCAGGTTTACCACATTTATAGCAATGAATCTTGCGTGGAGCATTGCATTTTATAGCGAGATGTCCCGCTTTGCCGCAATTCCAACAACTGTGAGAACTGATGTTCCTGACGATAGTCAAGCGTGCTGAAGAAGCTGAAGAAGTGGATATATGCGAAGGTAAGGCAGCGTCAATATAAGCTAAATCTGGTTCTAATGATTGTTTTTTTCTAGGTGGTGGCGTAAACAATGAATGGATTCTTTCCTCTGATCGAGTCTCCTCCAAAGTCATTGCATCTCGTGAGGCTAATTTAACTTCGACCAACGCTAGTTGATTCTGGTAGAACGGTAAAATATTACGAAATAGTATGCTGGTGAAAAGGGGGAAGAAGTATTCAGACACATATTAAATTGCATTCTGAAGAAGACAACGGTACCAGAAGATTGGAAGAAAACAATCATTGTTCCTATTTTCAAGAAAGGGGACGGGAAAGAGTGTACGAATTTTAGGGGGATATCACTGACAAGCACTCCTAGTAAGATTTTCGCAAGAATTCTAGAAGCCAGACTACGAACACAGGTAGAACATCAGTTAGAAGAAACTCAATGCGGTTTTAGACCAAATAGGAGTACACAAGATCTAATTTTCGCAGTTAGACAAATATCCGAAAAAATAACACAATACAAGAAAATAGTACACATATGTTTCATCGACCTGGAAAAGGCGTTCGATAAGGTGGATAGACAGAAGTTATGGGAAATACTAAAAAGAAGAAGAGTTAGAAGCAGCCTAATAAACAGTATTAAAAGCTTATATCACACATGCACAAACCTAGTGAGAACAGGGGAAGTACAATTGACAGAATTTAATACATTTAAAGGAGTGAAACAAGGCTGTATACTTAGCCCACTACTATTTAATATATTTTTAGATGAAGCCGTCAAATCGGCAAAACACAAATGTAAACAATTTAACCTAGGGAAATGGAAAATGCAAGATATAAATTTTTTAGAACTACTATATGCAGATGACATGATAATCATGGGAGCAACAGAAAAAGATCTACAACATAATGTAGATATCTTTAACGCAGAGTTGAGGAAGATGGGTATGAAAATAAATGAAAAGAAAACAAAAACTATGATCATCAGCAAAGAGGAGTGTCAACACGAAATATTTATAGAAAACAATAAATTGGAACAGGTCAACAATTTTAAATATCTTGGGAGCCACTTTAACAGCAGAGGAGATATGGACGCTGAAATTAATGAAAGATTAAATAGCGCCGGAAGACTTTTTAATGCACTGAAAGGGAAATTCCTAAACCAAAAAGATATACCATAAGAAACGAAAGTCACAGTGCATAAAACAATATTCTTACCTACACTAACGTACGCATGCGAAACCTGGACACTTACAAAGAAACACACAAGTAGATTACAAGCAATGGAAATGAGATTTCTAAGAAAGATCGCAGGAAAAACAAGAAGAGATAAGATCAGAAATGAAACATTCAGAGAAGACTTGCAAGTGAAATCACTTATAGAACACGTGCAAGAGGCACAATTACGTTGGTTCGGACATATAAATAGACAAATAGAAGAAAAAATAGCAAGGAAAGCCAGTGAGGCAAGAGTAACCGGAACAAGGCCCAAAGGACGACCAAGGAAAACATGGATAGAGGGTATACAAGAAGCCGCAACAAAGAAAAACATAGCATGGAAAAATATAAAATCCCTAACACAAGACAGGAAAAAATGGAAAGAACTATGGAAAGCTAAAAAAACATCATGAAATGTACAAATAAAACGCTCGACACCGTAAGGTAAAAGAGTATAGATTAAGAAGAAGAAGTATGCTGACCTTGTACTCGCCTGACAGCCTGGATTTTAACCTGGCGAATAACAAAGTCATACTCGCAAGACATTCCCCAATTAATTCATTTGGACCCTGAGTACGACGACGCTTAATTTCCTCGAAAAGTGTTTCTTCGTAGTTGACTGACAAGAATTCCTCCCGCAGTCCCTCGACAATGTCGATTTGCCCTAAACCATACCAACGCCGAAACAATTAACTGCGATTTAGTGACATTACGTGCACTACGCAATTCATCCACACGCTCAAGAAATGTGTTAATTGACATTTGTCTCCGATCGGCACTAAATTTAATTCCCCATTTCTCTATTGGAACAGATCTATAGCCTAATCTAGCCTTCTCACTCACCATTTCGCCCTCTGACGAATCTGAGTCTGAGCCGAACAATTTCAACTCGGCAAAATATGCGTCTACTAACGGATTAACTAAGGTGGACAAGTTCTTCACCAGTTTTGATTTGATTCTAATGTTACAATTTTCAGTTGGATCTGCGTCCGCTTTTTGACTTCGTCATTGTTGGCTGGCATGCAACGAGAAGCTAGACCTACTGCTTGTGCTATCTTAGTTTCGATTTTCTTGTATGCTCACGAATTTTTCACATCAGTAAATGCGCTAATTAAATCAGAAATTTGTTTAATTTGTGCTTCCAAAGCTGCGTGATCCTCTGCGAATGCAAACGGATCATCAGGAAAAATAAAACTAGAGCTTTTCTCCAATTTAAGCAACGCACGGAGCGATTGTCTCATGAACTCAATCGTACTGACCTCATCAATACCTCTGAGCTTTAGCCCATAAACTAACTCATTCTTGCCTAGACTATTTATCTCCATTTTAGCCTCCATCGTACGAGAACTCAATGGTAACCAAATGTAAAATAAAACTAAAGTAAATTTCAAAACTAGTTGTAGAATAATTCCCAAACCAAAATTTTCATTCCCTAAATAAGAGTCAATTTCCAAAATCGAGCAAAGAAAAAAAATCACAAAAACGAGCCAAAAATGAAAACGAAAAAAAGCCCCACGCTTTGAGCGCCAAACTCTTTTGCCACACTCTTCTGCTCCGGCTTTACCGCGGCTATCTTTTAACAGTGGAGACGGTGCGCGGTTTAACGTTGCCAACTGTCCAGAGTCAAATAATAATAAGAGGGGCGCCAGTTGGTCTGGCGGCTGGTGTACGCTACCCAGGAGTCGGCCAACAGACTCCAAGGAGGTCGGAGCAAGGTTTCAAGGCGTTTTCGAACGGTAGAAATAAGGCACAGCAATAACTATAAGAAGTAACAAAATATATTGTAAATCCAAACCAACAATATAAATGCCGTAATCGGTGACGTCGAAATTATCGCCGAATCCACCAGCCTGACCACGTGAATCGGCAGGTTGAAAAAAACTATCGCGTAGTGCGCGGACGCGGAGGCAATCAGGACTCGCGTTAAACAAAACAATAATGCGCTCAACAGGATCACGGGGCATTCGGTAGTCGACCACGGAACTCTTGACGCGCTAAACTTAAGACGCAAAGCTCTAACAACTACCCGACTAGCTACGGATACTTGTGCCAGTAGTGCACACACAGGAAGTTAGTCACGCTGATCTGTCTGAAGAAAAACAGTCGATAATATCAAGTACGGAAAAAAACTACAATGTTCAAATGGTGAATTTACAACACAAAAAAAAGCAACAACGTAAGTACGCTTATAAATACGCATAGAAATAAACTAAATAAGAATATAAGTTGAGACAACCTCAATCAAAAATAAAATAAATAATAAAATATTTCGCTTAGCTGCAGGGGGTGAAGGGGTGATGTAGGTTCCTCTCTCAGCAAGCGACTGTCGAGTCGGTCCCCACTACGGAAGACCAAGAAAGCGTAGACGCGTGGACAGTACGCTACTGACTTTATACATACTTGACTTAACTGAAAAACTGACGCTACGTTACTTAAATAAGACTGAATTAACTTTATACAACATTAAGATTTAAATACAAAATTGAATGCAAAATAAATGGTTGAATTTAGAATTTACATTACCTGAGTTGTTAGGCGGCTTCAGTAACAAAATAAATAAATAGGTCTCCGTAATCCGACAAAGTCGCAGAGTCCAACGAGCCACTATTTATTGATATACGACGATCTGGTCACGAGATACAGATAAATTAAAATTTCCATGTTTAAGCTGTTTAGAGTGCAATGAAAAATACGCAAATATGGAACCGGCGTGAAGTTAGCCCCGCCCATGAACAAATTAATAATTTTCATGATGTCATTAGTTAGTGCTTCGTTAGTGCTCTTTAGTGCACTAGAAAGCAACGTTAGTGCACTTCACAATTCTATAATATATTAATAAATAATGGGCCGGGCCAACTTCACACTATAATTAAGATTAATTTGAAATGTAATAATACACTTTGTTAGTGCATCGTTAGTGCTTTCTAATGAAATCAATAATTTCGTTAGTGCTATTACCGTTGCCTTGAAATAAATAATAAACTACGGGCGGGGCTAACTTCACACTGATTTCAGGGTTAATTATAATCATTATGACATCATTAGTTAGTGCTTCGTTAGTGCTCTTTAGTGCACTAGAAATCAGCGTTAGTGCACTTCACAATTCTATAATATATTAATAAATAATGGGCCGGGCCAACTTCACACTATAATTAAGATTAATTTGAAATGTAATAATACACTTTGTTAGTGCATCGTTAGTGCTTTCTAATGAAATCAATAACTTCGTTAGTGCTATTACCGTTGCCTTGAAATAAATAATAAACTACGGGCGGTGCTAACTTCACACTGATTTCAGGGTTAATTATAATCATTATGACATCATTAGTTAGTGCTTCGTTAGTGCTCTTTAGTGCACTAGAAAGCAGCGTTAGTGCACTTCACAATTCTATAATATATTAGTAAATAATGGGCCGGGCCAACTTCACAGTATAATTAAGATTAATTTGAAATGTAATAATACACTTTGTTAGTGCTTCCTAATGAAATCAATAATTTCGTTAGTGCTATTACCGTTACCTTGAAATAAATAATAAACTATGGGCGGGGCTAACTTCACACTGATTTCAGGGTTAATTATAATCATAATGACATCATACATTAGTGCGTCGTTAGTGCTCTTCAGTGTATTGATATTAAACTTTGTAGCACATTAAAATTATATATGATTTAATTAAAATTACGACCGACGTCAACTTCACAATATAATTGAAATTCATTTGAAATGTAATAAAATATTATGTTAGTGCATCGTTTGTGCTTTTTAATGAAATCGATGATTTTGGGGTTAATTATTATCATTATAACATCATTTGTTAGTGCATCGGTAGTCCTACATTCTGAAATATTTATAATTATTTGTGCGTTTATTAGTATTGTCAATTACATTCTTACAAATAAATCATGCTTTTGTTATTTTTAACTTATTAATTATTTATTTTCTTTACTCTACATATGTAATAACAAAAAAATTAAATTATATATATATATATATATATATATATATATATATATATATATATATATATATATATATATATATATATATATTATATATAAATTATTTGTTTAAACAACGCAAGTAACTTTTTAAAAACTATTTATTTGGTTAATACAACAAAAAGTTGTTAATAGCGTTACATCTGAATCTAGACTAACTAAAACTACATGATACATTTGTTTTTATGTTCTTGAAACATGACGTGTCCGCGAGACGTGCTTCTACGTAAATGTCTTATTTGTCACGTTTGATGTTGTAGCTGGGCGTATAACTCCTCCCTCCTTAGAAGGAAGCACCCTCTGGAAGTCGAAGTTCGATTTCTTCTTTCTTCGGGGTTGTTGTATTCAGTGCCTGCCTTAATTTCCTATTTCGGAACCACTTAACAGAAAAGTAAATGATTATTAACATTATTCCGAGATATAATAGAATTGTCCAAATGCTCGGGATGTGAAAGTTCGTATCCGATTTTTGAATTGGTGTGAATAAATTAGTTTTTATTTCACTAAGTTTTAGGGATTTTAGATTTATTGTAAAATTAGAAATTTTATTAGATTTTAATCTAATATTGAGTTTTGGAAGCATTAAAGGAGTTCCTTGAGTTTTATCCCAAAATATTAGTTTTTGTTGTTTAAAAACTATGTCACAGTTATTTTCCACTTTAATAAGAAAAATTCCAGTTAATGATTCTACGTTAATTCCTTCTGGGTAGTTTATAGTGATTTTCTCTTCTCGGGGTAGAATAGCCAAGTATTGGTTTATATCGGGCACTAGTTCAAAGTGGTTTTCCTTTATTTCTAATTTTGTATAATGGCACTGGTTGCTTTGCTGTTCGTTGAGGATTTCTTTTTCGCATGTTGGATTGTAATGCGCGTGGAATTTATTTGGGCATTGGTATATTTTGCTTGGAATACATATGTCGCTCAATGGAATAATTTCATTTATCGACTTTAAAAAATATCTTGAATTAGGTATTATAGTTACAAAATCTGAATCATATCTTGTTGGGATAGGATGCAAGTAATAAAGATCGAAATTTGTTTCATAATTAATTGGGATTGATATAAAGTAAATGATTTGAAAGGATTCAATCTTACAGTTAACTTTTAATAGTGATTCGTATTCCAAAATATTTTCATGATTTGGTTCAAACGGGAGTTGGGCTTTATAAAATTTTGAAATTTTGTGTATTTCTAATAGAAGTTCTTCAGGCTGTATTATACTTGGGTGCAATGTTCTTAATTTACAGAATGTAATTGAATTTTCTATATCCTGGAGTACGTTTAAAATAGAATTATAAAGTATAATAAGTTGATCATAAATATTTTTTGCAAATAATATATCCTGAATATGCATATTATTAATAATTTCGTATAATTGTAAAATTTTGGATTTCAAAGTTGATTCATTATGTAACCTAACAGTGTTTTATTAAAAATTTTAATTATTTCATCATTTACAGAGTAGGCCAATTTTAATTGGTTTTCCAATTTATGGTCATTTTTTTGTAAGTGCTCTAGTATTTCATTATATCGTTTGCCGTCTTCGGCATCTAAATTTCCGGTGACAAATTTAAAAACGGTTCCCAAGCCATCTATAAGTCCTCTTTTATTTCGTTTTAATGCGGTTGAGTGGAAGCCAATGTTTGTAATTTTGTTATTAATACTATTTCGAATGAATTCCACAATTTTGTCATAGTTATGCAGTTCATCAATGTATCTAGTATTGTTTGAAATTGTCATTTTTAAACTTTCATATTGATCGTTTAAATTATAGTATTGTTCAAACAGGGGCTTGACGTTATAGTAATGCACGAAGGTGTGAGTGGTTTTTTCTAATTTAGCAGGACCCAATTTAATGGGTAGTATTCCCAGATTCTCCGTGATATTTCTGATAATTAATCCATCGCTGAGTGCGAGGGACCTGTAAGTGGATCAAAATTATAAGTTATTTTTCTTGGTCTTTTAATATTAGATAAATGAATTTTTTCAACTGTGTTACCATGTTTTACTTTAAGTTTAGCTGTTTTCAAATTTTTATTGATAGATTTTAATGATTCGGGTTTAAATTTATTTTTAGTTTTTGCTTGTTTTTGTCTATTTTTCACAAGAATTTTATTTGGAATTTCGGGTAGTTCTTCTCTCGATTCATTAAATTTGCCAATAATTTTCTCTTTATTCTGATCGATTTTATTTTTTATTGATTCGTATAATAATTTTGTTTTGTTCTTATGATTCTCTACATAATTATTTATGAGTTGTTTGTCGATGTTTATATTAAGGGGGGATTTAGTATCAAGATGACCAGAAATTACTTCACACGGTTTTAATTTTGTAACTGAATGGATTGTATTATTATAGGCCAAAAGAGCATAATTAACTTTTATTTCTATGGATTCCTTATTATAGACTTGTTGATTATTAAATAGTCTTATGTGTTCTATAAGAGTCGAATGAAATCGTTCTATGATTCCATTCGATTCAGGGTGTTGCGAACTAATAAAGTGTATGTTTATTTTATGAAGCTCTAAAAGTTCTGTTACAATTGAATTTTTGAATTCTAGCCCATTGTCAGAAATTATTTGTCCGGGAATTCCATGTTGCGTAAAATACTTTACAAGATTATTAACAATTTCAATACCTTGAGAGGAATTGAGTTTGTATGTCTGTGCATATTTAGAAAATGAATCTATTATGGTGAGGAATTTTATTTTTTCTAATGTAATAGTATCGATATGTAATAATTCGAAAGGCTTTGATGACGTAGGTGTTAAATTTAATTTAAGCTTCAGGGGATTCCTGTCGTATTTTGTAATTTGGCAGATTTCACATGAATTAATGTAAGTTTGGATAGAGTTCCTTAGTTTAGGCCAGTAATAATTTTGCTTAATGCGCGCTTCTGTTTCTTCAATACCACGATGATTTGTTTTGCTTTCGTGGAATTTACAAATAATTTCAGATTTTTCGTTTTCGTCTGTAACATCCGTGAGGTACTGTTTACATCTAACTATGTTAATTTGGGAATTTTTAAAGTAATTTTGTAAAATCAGGCTAAACTTTTCATACGTACCGCTCTCGCAATATAAGTGATATTTAACTTTGGGTACTATGTACTCTTTAATAAAATTAATAGCTTCCCTTTCAAAATTTAATTGAGAAAGTTCTACTAGTATTCTCTGTTTTTTTGTTGCGTGTAATTTTAGAATAATTAATTTTTTTGGGCTATGTTGTGTTTCTGAAATAATTATTTGATTTTTGCCGTAATTTACAGGGCATTCTATTATTGGGATTCCTATAATTGGGTGTTCTTTATTTGAATGAATGGTGGCGTTGCTCTCACTAGAAGAGTCGTCAACATCACTTTGTTGATCACCTGTTTCGACGATTAGTGATTGATTATCTTTTTCGTCTGTTTGTCTCGGTTCTAGTAATTCGTTTAAATGTTGAATGTCTTTTATAACTGATTCAATGTCGTCCGTATCATTTATGTTTAATTCAAAGTTTGGTTTATCGTCGGGGAGTTTAAAAACTGTAACGAGTGTGTCAGTATTATTGAAAATATATTGAAGCATTGATTTGACATCTAACCAATTCTTTCGATCTAATCCTGAGGCTATTTGTGGTATGGCGAGATTTTTAATTTTGTTTTTAATGCAAAAAGCTTTTAAATTTAAAAGTGCATAAAATACATCTTGTTTTGAAGGTTTATTATTTATATTTTTCTTTAGTAATCATGTAAATTATATATCTGAAATTACTTTTTAAATGAACTAAAGAATGAAGTTTTGGGTTTTGTTTTTTTAATTTATCCACATTATTAAAATTTTCTTTAAACTGTTTAGCTATTCCTCGTGCCATATATAAATCTTTGCTGACGCAGTGCGCTAGACTGCTAGATAGCGGCGCGTCGAATAGATTCCCTACAACTTCTAAAACATTATTATTCGTTGACGTATTATTAAATTTTGATGTCAAATAATACTGATATTGTGTTAATGGGTCTTTATTGTCTAAATCGGCAGGTAAATTTTGAATTTTGTCATTAGTTTCATGAGGAATACGGCTTAACGCATCGGCATTAGAATTTAACTTTCCTTTTTTATAAATTATATCATAATCGAATTCTTCAAGTTTAAGTCTCCATCTTATTAATTTTTGACTACATTGTTTTAAAGAAAATAGCCATTGTAATGGTCTATGATCGGTGTAAATTTTGAATTTACGGCCAAAAAGATAGGGTCTAAAATATTGTGCACTCCAAACTATCGCCAAAAGTTCTTTCTCTATTGTGGAATAATTCATCTCTGATTCATTCAAGGTCCTGCTCGCGTACGCGACCGGGAGGTCATTACCAGAGTTACCTTGCGATAAGACAGCTCCGATTGCGACGTTACTGGCATCACATGTCAAGATGAATTCTTTAGTAAAGTCTGGGTATTGTAACAGTGGTTCGTTTATAAGCAGATTTTTGCACGTATTAAAACAGTTTATATATTCAGGGTCATTGATGTTGATGATTGCATCTTTTTTCAAGCATTTTGTAAGTGGTTTAGTTAGTTTCGCGAAATCTTTAATAAATTTCCGATAATAACCAAGCAGGCCAAGAAATCCTTTAATTTGTTTAACGGTTTTGGGAATAGGATAGTTTTGAATTGCCGAAATTTTGTCTGGGTTAGGTCTTACACCTTGTGGGGTTACAATGTGGCCTAAATACGCGACTTCTTTTCTTAGAAATTCCGACTTATCAAGCTGAATTTTGAAACTGGATTTCCGTAAACGGTTGAAAACTAATTTTAAATTATTAATATGTTCTTGCAAACTACTTGAAAAAACAATAATGTCGTCCAGATAGACTAAACATTTTTCGTTAGTGAGTCCACGTAGTATGTTGTCCATTACTCGCTGAAAAGTTGCGGGGGAATTTTTCAAACCGAAAGGCATCCGCAAAAATTCATAATGGCCGTCTTCCGTGTTAAAAGCGGTCTTTTGTATCTCTTGATCATCCATTTGGATTTGGTGGAACCCGGAGGCCAAGTCTAAAGTAGTAAAATATGTACATCGTCCTAATTTGTCAAGTAGGTCGGTGATATTTGGTAATGGGTATTTGTCTCCTATTGTTTTCTCGTTAAGTTTGCGATAATCTATCACTATTCTTCATTTCTTTTTACCTGACGCGTCTATTTTTTTGGGTACAACCCATATGGGTGAACACCAAGGTGAGTTAGAATGTTTAATTATATTTTGGTCTAGCATTTTTTGGATTTCGGGATATTTATAAGATTTTGTATAAGTCGGTATTTCGTCCGTGGTTTTAATGCTATGTCGTATTTGGTTTGTAAATGTCAGTTTGTCGTTTTCATTATAAAATATATCAGAGTATTGATTAATGATTTTTAAGATTTCTGATTTTTCTTCTATGTTCATGTGTTCCGTGCGAATTTTGGATGCATTGAATTCCAAATTTTTTATTTCATGACAATTTAAATTTGGGCTTGCATATGTCACATAATTATCAAAACTTTCTACTGCAACTAAACTAGGTAATCTAAATGTAACCTGATACTCTGTTGGATTGATAACGGTACATAAACAGTGAGAGTTTTGTACGTTTGTTACACATTCGGGAATAATTAAATTTTGAGATTTAATTTGTGGAACTAGTACTGTACCTTTCTCTACGTTTACCTTTATTTTTATAATTTTTTCTGACTTTGGTTCGACAGTAACATTTGGTATAGTTTTTAAGATATTTAAATTCAAATTATTTTCGTTATTAAAATAATTTATTTTAATTTTACTATATGGTGTAATAATTAAATCATTAAATGTATCAATTAAAATTCTTAACTTTTTTAAATTGTCCATGCCCAATAGCATGTCGAATTGGTCGTGAAAGTCGAAAATGTGATATTTTAAATAAGCTTCATCTTCTAAATTAGGGTTTAATATTTTAGAAATAGGTACCATTGTACTGTATAATTCTGTAGATGTCCCGTGTGCTGTTGTAATTTGGAATGGATCTTTTGTTACAAATTTATTATAAAATTTAGATGCTATGTTGGGCCGTATAAAAGATCTAGTGCTACCGGTATCTATCAATACTTTCAAATTATTCTCTGGGAGTATTATAAATGGGAGTTTACTCTGATTTATTGTTAAATTCATTAGTTCAAAGTGAGATCCGAGGCTAGATTTCCTAAAAAATGTTGGTCAGAGATATCAGTGTCATTTTTATCGTTAATATTTACTTCTTCTACTATCTCTATTTCGTTACTTTCGTATGTTTCTGGGAGATAACAATTATTATCTGCAAAGCTATCGCTTTCTTTTAATTCATATTCGTCTAAATTAAAAAGTTCTTCTGCATGGAATTGTGGGGATTGAAAATTTTGACGTGACGGTCCTGGTCTAGGCTGAAAACCAGTATTGCGAGTTGATATACTCATGGGAGTGGGTTTTGGCATAACTTTGCTCTGATTATTCGTTGAATTTCTAAAATTTTGACTTTGGAAATTTCTTTGATTTCCGAAATTAGGGTTCCTGTTTACTGTGGGAGTGAAATAGTTTTGTCTAGCAAGTGGGAGTTTATTTTGATATGCGGGTTGAGGTGGTATGTATTTGGGTACCATTTTAAAATTTGGAGTGTTTTGTTTTGGAATATGTTTTTGATTTTGACTATAAAGGTTTTTAGGTGTTTTAGGGTTTGCTTCGAATTGGAAATCATTCGTAAGCATGTGTAATGCCGCATTTAAATCACTAGGGTTCTTTGTCCGCATCAATTGACCGATAGGGTCTTTAAGTCCCTTTAATAAAATTCTTAGAGCATAGTTACGGAAATATCCAATTAATATTGGTGCCTCGTTAGCGACGAAATTTATAGCAATATTTGATACTTGTATATTTAAGAGATGTTGCACTCTATTATAAAATTCAAAAACAGTTTCTTTATCGCCTTGTTTCAAATCTGTCATTTCAATACATAAGGTATAACAATCTCTTTTGTCCGCGTAAGTGGTTAAAAGAGCTGTTTTTAAATCATTCCATGTAGCAATAGTGCAACTTGATATATTAATGGCTGCTTCGCCCTTTAATTTTGCTAAAATGCTACTCATGAGGTATTCATTTTGGAAATCACCTTCATCGGCGGCATTATAAAATTTTGTTACAAGTTTTCCCGTGATTTCTAAGAATCGGGGTAATAATTCCCGTTCTCCATGGAATTCAGGAATCATGTCCAGATATTCCTTTTTAAGTGTGGGTACGGTTGCCATTTTAAATTTTAATGTAGGTTGTCTTAATTTGAACGAACTGATTTGAGGATTTAAATTAAGATTTTCAGGGTCAGAGTCTGATTCAGAGTTTGTACTATTTTCTGATTCACTTGTTAAAATAAAAGTAGGAACAAACGACATATGGTACTCACAGCAACACCAGGATTCGCTTCATATCCTCTGAGACGATGGCGGCTGGCTGGTACTCCGCTCTCGATAAACGCTTCTTTGCGTAGATGCGATGACCTCTCTGGATTTGATGACTGATGTCCTCTCAGCAACTCTCTCCTTTTTGGGTCTCGTACTGGTTACTTGATTGTCTTGTACGTGAAGTGTTATTTTTGCTTTTTACACTTCGAATGTTCGATGGCTAAATTAATCACTGACGTGAAACGATTTTATATTCTCTAAAACTTTTTAGCCATCCTACCGACTGCGCCAATTATTTGTTTAAACAACGCAAGTAACTTTTTAAAAACTATTTATTTGGTTAATACAACAATAAGTTGTTAATAGCGTTACATCTGAATCTAGACTAACTAAAACTACATGATACATTTGTTTTTATGTTCTTGAAACATGACGTGTCCGCGAGACGTGCTTCTACGTAAATGTCTTATTTGTCACGTTTGATGTTGTAGCTGGGCACATAACTTATATATATATATATATATATATATATATATATATATATATATATATATATATATATATATAAAGCTAGTAACAAAACAGGAATAATATAAAAAATGTTCATCTATTAAAATAAACACCATCGTGTAAGGGAAGAAGAAGAAATAATATAAAATTTAAACAGTATACATGATTGCGTGCGGTTTTACAATTTTAATACTTTTAACTAAAACACGATCCGATTTGCAGTCATCATATTCTTCCCAATGTCCATTTGCACGTCTGCAAAAAACAGTATAATGACCCATTCCTTCTAATACTGTTGGTTCAATAAAATTCCAGATACACCGTAATAAATATATTTTTTCTTGTAAAATAATTGATACCGGAAATTCTTTTAATTGAAAATGCATTGGAACTTCTATATTTTTATTTACTATTGAACCGGGCAGATCTATTTTTATATGGCTCCAATATCTTGCCTGGTTTCCATTGTTTCATTGCAATCATCATCAATGCATGGTGATTGTTTTATAAATCTATCCAAGTTCTCTTGAATAACAGTGGCAAGCAAAGATAAATTACCGGATTCTATGCAATGTTTATCAACGGTTACAACAGATAAATTTCTTTGTAAACCACTGTAATCGGCTCCACAAATATCCGAAGAACACTGTTTTTTTTTCTATAACTGACCATGGCATAAGTTTTGAAATTATATGATTTATATTGCAATCAGAATTAATATGTCTTATTCCGGCATAGAGGTTTGTAGTCGTAAATATATCTATTAATAACTCACATCTCCACTTATAGACATTTATATTTACCTTATTATTACATATTGCCTTTATAATATTTTGAATATTTATTGCAAAATGTTCTAAATATTTTTTATATGTCTCACTATCACAATATGCAGTAGCTATTCCCTGCATAACACTATCGAAGGCACAAGTATTTGTAACAGAATACAATATTCCTCTTACATTAATAGATTTTAGGTCCATAGTACTACCATTTCGTATTATAAAACATTTTATACTGTTTTTAAATGCCATTACATCGTCAGTACAATTACTGTTTGGAGTCAAGTAATACCCTTTTAATTTCACATCTTTACATTGCTGACCTTTACCTTGAAAGTTCTCTACTGCGTTAAGTTCTTCGTTATATGAAGCAGGGTAACTCCACTCTGTGTCCTTTGTTTCAGCAAATGTTTTTTGATTATATTTCTGTGAATCGGTTTGCATTTTTGGTGTATCCTTGGAATTCTTTAGTGAATTTTTCGACGAGGAAATTAGCATGGAACCTTCGATTAAATTTAAATGTGTTATTAAAAAACTATCTACAGAGGAATAAGTATATTGCATTAGATGAGTCTTAAATTCACTAAAATAGCCCTCGCCTGAAGCACTACTTGCGATTATATCTCCATATTGAAAAAATGGTCTCATTATGGCTGACCACAAAGGAAGTTTCTCACAAAAATCACAAAATGGTTTTACAAAATCAGGCAAATAGTGCAAATTATCCCTATCTCCTTCATCATGTTTAATTTTTAATGCCACATCATTTTTGATATCTCGTACCCACTGTGAAAATGATTCTATATTTGAATCTAGTATATTACTGTCTTCACTAGTGTTCTTGTCTACGTAGTCCTCATCATCACTATCAATTAATATATTTAAATGAGGTTCCAAGTCTTGATTCAAACCAGATTTTTGAAATTGCTTCAACCACTTCTTTCTTTCTTCGCAAATTGTTATTGTTTGTAGATATTAAGTTCCCTTCAGTTTCTTTTTGGCACACTATCAATGCACTCTCAATCAAACTTTTAGCTTCATTAATATTGCTGCACTGAATTAGAAGTCCTATTGTTCGAATATATAATTCCTTATGTCTCACGGTTTTTCCTTGAAAACATTTCCATTTTCTCACAAAATTAATAATATGTGCTACGTCTATTCTAATATAGCAATTAGGTATCAAAGTACTTTTTTTATGAACAATTTGATAGCACATATTTACATAACTTTGAAGAGTTTTATGTTCAGTGAACGCATTACAAATTGAACTTAAAAGAGCTAAAGAATAATCACAAATACATTCCTTAGGTATCCTTGCTCCAGATCTAATCCATTCTTTCAACCAGTAAGATATACTGTTAGTATCATGTTTTTCTGATAACATTTGTACAATCGGAATTTGATTTTCACTGTTACATTCTGGTATATTTATCACACCACAGTATAAAAATATATGCCCTGACAAATTATTCCCAGGTCGTATAATTTTTCTAGTAACACTTCCAGTTACATCTATTACAATTTTAGGATATTTTATAGTTTGACAATATTTATTATATACCCGTAACTGATTAACCGACCAGTAATGTACATAAAATTTATTTAATCATATTTCCCTAATCATGCCTCTATATTTTTCACTATACATGAGCTGTATTGCCTGTATTGGATCCTCGTAATCTTTCATTTTTAAGATAGTCGCTTTTGGCCTTGCGTAATACTTGCATGGATGGAAAATGCGAGGATTCATCATCGAACAAAACAGTATCCATTTTCTTAATTTCTAATTTTCGGTACTTACTAACTGATATTCGCTCATTAACTAGACGCTTTAATGTTTCTTCTCTCACTTTTCCTGCAAATTTTCTTTTTTTTCCCGAATGTGGAACATTACAATTGCCAGATATGACGCATTCCAGAATAACATCTGCATCTAGATATGGCTCTGTGTCTATCTTTCCAAAAATTTTAGTTTCGCAGTCTATACAATGTGCCCAAAATTTAAGATATATGCTAGAAGGATCTTTAACAACAGTAGCTCGTTTGAAATAAAGTGTACAGGGCAAATGTTTTTTTTTTGAAAATTTCTTCATTTATTATATTAGTCCAAATTCCGGGTTTTAGTCTCTCATAGTTTTTACGCTTATTTATACGTTCTTTGTCATTTCTATGATAAGCAATACTTTTTGGTCTTATTAGATTCCACTTATCAGAAGATAATTTAATATAAAAGGTATGGCCTTCTAACTCTTCGCATGACTCATCAGAGGATCCATTACTTTGTCTTGTTATTTCTGTAGAATTGTTATAAATTATTTCTTCGACATTAGCTTTTATGAAATATTTCCTTGCAAAAGTATATATTGCCTTTGGTGTCATTGGTAAATTATTATATAGCTGAATATTCCACCATAATTCGGCAGATGGTCCAGGAATTTCATTTTTAAACTCATATTGTTGCAAAATTTTGTATAAAACATTGTGTTGCACCGCTGGCACACGAGGCATTTTGATCTAAAATTTAAAATTAAAGTAATAAAATACTGAAATGCTATAATTTAATTGAAAATAAATTTGTACTTTAAGAAAATGTTATTAATAGAAGTGATGAAATAAGAAAAGTTATTAAACATATTAAAAATAAGTTTGTAATAAATATCTTGCAGTACAATAAAAATTAAGACTTATTTTTCTATGAATTATCTATTTACATTTTCATAAATATTTACAATTTTATTTATTCTTATGTGCAATATAGGTATGAAATACTTACAGCACATAAAGAATTGAAGAATATTAAAAATACGTATAAAATAACATAAACATAGATTCAATTGGAACACTTCTACTTCTGTTTGGCTTGCAGCAATACTTAAAACTAGGTACGAAACGTAGCTATATTAAAGTCAGTTATTGAAGTATATTAGATTTTTGACCTGATAATTAATTATTATATTTGTGAGCAGTAAGTGTAAAGAAAGCGGCAGGTATTAAGCAAACTGCGGTACTGTTTAATTACACAAAGCCGGCGACTTAGGCCGAACAACAAAGAGATTCGTGAAAAACCCGACAGTCGACGGCTCGGTTTACCGGCACTGCTTAGAGAATGCATTTGATACAAAAACCCTTTAGTTTATTATTGGTTATGTTAATTATCTGCAATAATATATTAAAACTTAAAACAGCTTGATATTAATTTTTGTTTTCACCAGCATTTCTAGAGATAATTATATATTTATATAATTATATATGTATATAATTACTTATGAATATATTATTATATTACATACAAGTAATTTATTAATTGAATACACACTCATATTGAATGATATATCTTAAAATCCATAATTAGACGTTAAAAATAAACTCTAGTATATTGAACTTATTTATTACGGTAATTAATTAACATTATAACAAAAAATTACAATTTTATCAACAAAAAATATAAAAATTATATTATGAATTACGTTAATTTTACGACATATTTTCAAATATTCAATGGAATATTATATTATATTTAGGTGACCGCGAGATTACGTCCCCTTTTCGCTTCATAACTGCTTCAATGCATTTAGACATTGTATTTAATAAATTTTGACAATTACTTGCAGTAAACGGATCGCATATTTATTGACCTTTCATTTTAAGCGTTTTAAATGAATGGTCATGCCAATAATAATGCATTATATCTAGTGTACATAGAAAAATATGACATTGTTTTTTAAGAAATGGATATAAGTTACCAACATGCGCTTTAAAGGTTACAGTAAACCTAATGGGGTAGGTGGCTCAGTGGTATCGAGTCGGCCTGTGGATCTTGAGAACCCTGGTTCGATCCCCACAGACGACAAACAATTTTCACCAATTTAAAAATCTACCCCTGTGGCTCCCTCTCCACTAATATCTTTGAGGGCCGTGATTTGACGGCTGGTAACCGCATTTCACGCGACAAAATATATCACTTACCGAGATCTGCTTAGGCAGAGTGCCACACCCAGTAATGGGTAAAAGGCGTGATGATATATTTATTTATTTATTTTAGTAAACCTAATAGCAAAATTAATTTGACTAACGACGCGCCAACGTATGATGTCATTATGATTATAATTAATCCTAAAATCGGTGTGAAATTAGCCCCGCCCGTAGTTTATTATTTATTTCAAGGTAACGGTAATAGCACTAACGAAATTATTTATTTCATTAGGAAGCACTAACGATGCACTAACAAAGTGTATTATTACATTTCAAATTAATCTTAATTATAGTGTGAAGTTGGCCCGGCCCATTATTTACTAATATATTATAGAGGTGTGAAGTGCATAACGTTGCTTTCTAGTGCACTAAAGAGCACTAACGAAGCACTAACTAATGATGTCATAATGATTATAATTAACCCTGAAATCAGTGTGAAGTTAGCCCCGCCCATAGTTTATTATTTATTTCAAGGTAACGGTAATAGCACTAACGAAATTATTTATTTCATTAGGAAGCACTAACGATGCACTAACAAAGTGTATTATTACATTTCAAATTAATCTTAATTATAGTGTGAAGTTGGCCCGGCCCATTATTTATTAATATATAATAGAAGTGTGAAGTGCATTAACGTTTCTTTCTAGTGCACTAAAGAGCACTAACGAAGCACTAACTAATGATGTCATAATGATTATAATTAACCCTGAAATCAGTGTGAAGTTAGCCCCGCCCATAGTTTATTATTTATTTCAAGGTAACGGTAATAGCACTAACGAAATTATTGATTTCATTAGGAAGCACTAACGATGCACTAACAAAGTGTATTATTACATTTCAAATTAATCTTAATTACAGTGTGAAGTTGGCCCGGCCCATTATTTATTAATATATTATAGAATTGTAAAGTGCACTAACGTTGCTTTCTAGTGCACTAAAGAGCACTAACGAAGCACTAACTAATGACATCATGAAAATTATTAATTTGTTCATGGGCGGGGCTAACTTCACGCCGGTAAATATGGACGCAGTTTTTAATTCTGAACAACTTTTGTATTTAAACTTTTGCTCTAAAATTAATAGGGAAAATTTTATGGCGTAATGAAAATTTTACCATTGAATTTCCTATATAACAAAAAAAATGTTTACACCCGGTATATATATATATATATATATATATATATATATATATATATATATACAGAAATATTGTGTTAACATTTTATGGACTAAATGATAATAATTCGGCTTAACTTTTATTTAACAAAATCAATGATTGATTTTCAAAATAAATTAAACTTAGTTGACCGATCATATCATGGGTTAGAATGACAATCGCCCTCATCTGTCAATTTATAAAATTGAATCAACAAAAATGATGTATATCTTTAAAACTAACCAATCAGATGTGAATTATGCGAATATTTCGACAGCGAACATTTTTCCGAGCAAAATATTCGAGTATTTCTCGCAAAGGTAACTACATTAATTTTTAATAACGAAGGAAAATAACAAAAAGATTAATAATAAATGATATTAAAAGTACAGTTCTGGTAAACAATTCGATGATTTTCTTTCGTTTCTGTCATCGAAGTATTAGTTTTAACAATTTGTTGTAATATATTTCTTGAACCTGTTTTGCTATGGAGTTCCACATTTGCTTCACAACTAACTCCTTGTAGTGGGTCCCATCAGATTTTCTCATGTTGAACACCCAATCCATTAAAATATCATTTACTTTTTCTACCGGCAAAGCTTTAGTAGTAACGTCGTAGCCTCTGTCACCACAAAATTTTTGGAACTGTGCCCACACTGATTTTTTTGATTTACTTGTATTTATTGGTGCGCAGTTTTAAACTTCTTCATTCAGTACTTGTAAGCAATCTGACCCAAATTGGGAAACCATGTCTATTTAATTATACCGTTTTTTTCACAAAATAACACAATTTTATAAAATTTGTTGAATTACTGCATCATCACGACAACTAATGACAGATTGTTACTTTTTTTTTGTTTCCATTTAAAATATATATATATATATATATATATATTCCGATGGTGTATCAACTGGACACCTATCCAAGTAATTTGTGTAGCAATTCGACACCCGTTTTCAATTGGGCCACGGCTCCAAATGATCTTTTTTTATTGTGCATTTTCTATTGTTAATAGCTTAAAATAATCAGAATTTTCTTACCTGTGTTATAGATATAGCAATTATTTATTAAGTAAGTCTGAAGAAATATTTTTCAAATGCAACATTATTTAGAAAATGAGAAATATGTATTACAGGTATCATTTCGACACGAAAATAAACTTTTGTGTAAAAGCCACCAACAGGGAAAATTCGAAACTACGATGAGTTGCAATTGAATGTATAACAACAAGTTAGAACAAAAGAGGACGCTAGCATTTAATAAACAGGATTTATGTATTGCGGGTAATCATGTTACCTTTACATATCTTCAGAGAGAATCTGACTTACTCATGTACCCCCACTCCTCTTGTGTGTGCTAGTGATGTTAATAAAGAAATGTTTTAATTGGGGAATCCTTGGCTAGTGTATTATTTGGACACATCCAAGTAAATTGTATAGTAATTCGACACCTAATTTATATATTGCAAATAATCACTAGCTATATTTATATTTATCATATCTTTGGAGTTACTCTCACTCTACCACCACTTCTCTTGTTTATGTTAGAGTAATCATCAATAATTATCTGATTATTGCAGGTTCTGTAATGCCTTCTTCAACTTCTACTTATAGCCAGCCTTTTAATTTCCATAAAACTTCTTCCTTGTATCAGGTCATCTACCATTTTCCTTCTCCTCTTTTGTAATTTGTAATACACCAGCCGCCGTATCGGGAACCCCGCCGTATCGAGAACCCCGCCGTCGCGACGCCCAGTGTTGTGGTTTTTCATAAAATTTTAAAAACCACTCCATGCGATCGTTCATAGCCTACCAGCCGCTATTTCGGAGACACTACCGTCGCGACGCCTGGCGTCGTTTTACCGAAAAGTCGCAGAATCACTTATTACGTATTCACTAACCTTCGCTGTATGTTTGGCCGTCATCCAGACACACCATCCGTCATTTTCGGCATCAGTCGCCGTTTCGGGAACTCCGCCGTTGCGACGCCCAGTGTTGTGTTTTTCATAAAAATTGAAAAACCACTCCATGCGATCTTGCTCAGCACACCAGCCGCTATTTCGGAGACACCACTGTCGCGACGCCTGGCGTCGTTTTACCGAAAAGTGGCGGAATCACTTTTTACGTACTCACTAACCTTTGCTGTATGTTTGGCCGTCATCCGGACAAACCATCCGTCATTTTCGGCACCAGCCGCTGTTTCGGGAACCCCGCCGTCGCAACGTCTAGTATTGTGTTTTTCATAAAAATTGAAAAACCACTCCATGCGATTATTCATGAGCACACCAGCCGCTAATTCAGAGACACCACCGTCGCGACGCCTGGCGTCGTTTTACCGAAAGGTCGCGGAATCACTTATTACGTACTCACTAACCTTTGCTGTATGTTTGGCCGTCATCCGGATACACCATCCGTCATTTTCGGCACCAGCCGCTGTTTCGGGAACCCCGCCGTCGCGACGCCCAGTGTTGTGTTTTTCATAAAAAATTAAAAACCACTCTATGTGATTTTGCATAGCACACCAGCCGCTATTTCGGAGACACCACTGTCGCGACGCCTGGCGTCGTTTTACCGAAAAGTCGCGGAATCACTTATTACGTACTCACTAACCTTTGCTGTATGTTTGGCCGTCATCCGGATACACCATCCGTCATTTTCGGCACCAGCCGCTGTTTCGGGAACCCCGCCGTCGCGACGCCCAGTGTTGTGTTTTTCATAAAAAATTAAAAACCACTCTATGTGATTTTGCATAGCACACCAGCCGCTATTTCGGAGACACCACTGTCGCGACGCCTGGCGTCGTTTTACCGAAAAGTCGCGGAATCACTTTTTACGTACTCACTAACCTTCGGTGTATGTTTGGCCGTCATCCGGACACACCATCCGTCATTTTCGGCACCAGCCGCTGTTTCGGGAACCTCGCCGTCGCGACGCCTAGTATTGTGTTTTTCATAAAAATTGAAAAACCACTCCATGCGATTATTCATGAGCACTCCAGCCGCTAATTCGGAGACACCACCGTCGCGACGCCTGTCGTCGTTTTACCGAAAGGTCGCGGAATCACTTGTTACGTACTCACTAACCTTCGCTGTATGTTTGGCCGTCATCCGGACACACCATCCGTCATTTTCGGCACCAGCCGCTGTTTCGGGAACCCCACCGTCGCGACGCCTAGTATTGTGTTTTTCATAAAAATTGAAAAACCACTCCATGCGATTATTCATGTGCACACCAGCCGCTATTTCGGAGACACCACCGTTGCGACGCCTGGCGTCGTTTTACTGAAAAGTGGCGGAATCACTTTTTACGTACTCACTAACCTTCGCTGTATGTTTGGCCGTCATCCGGACACACCATCCGTCATTTTCGGCACCAGCCGCTGTTTCGGGAACCCCGCCGTCACGACGCCTAGTATTGTGTTTTTCATAAAAATTGAAAAACCACTCCATGCGATTATTCATGAGCACACCAGCCGCTAATTCGGAGACACCACCGTCGCGACGCTTGGCGTCGTTTTACCGAAAAGTCGTGGAATCACTTGTTACGTACTCATTAACCTTCGCTGTAGGTTTGGCTGTCATCCGGACACACCATCCGTCATTTTCGGCACCCAAGTTCCTCGAAAACCGGCGTCGTATTCGTACAACCGTTGACAACTTGCTTCGACCATCCCCGTACGCTTTGGAATGCGACGAAGACCCAACCTGGGTCACCTCGGCGTCCCAACGCTCGGCGTCGTTTTTCCGAAAAGTCGCGAAATCGCCTTCTACGTGCTCACTGACTTTCGCAGTAGATCTGGTCGTGGTTCCAGACGCACCATCCGTCACTTTCGGCACACGGTTCATCGAAATCCAACATCACGTCCGTACAACCATCGACAATCCGCTCCGACCATCCCCATACGTTTTGACACACAACGACGACCCAACCGAGGTCACCTCGGCGTCGTTTTTCTAAAAACCCGATGTTTATACTTCCCGACTCGAGCCGTGGCTATCTTCCACCATGCCAATATCAATAACACATTTGTAGTGAGTTAATAAATACATCATCCATCATATGCCATTTCGTAGGCGAGTCCGCCATAATTTGTTACAATGCTGATAGTAATGTTTTAGTTGAGCAATATTTGAATAGTACAGTGGCGAATTCAGGGAGAGGGGCATGCCCCCTCCCTTACGGTATTGTGTTATTAATTTTCTTATACTTATATAATAGAAGTTAAACATTTAACGTTAATATTGTATTTTCGTTTGATGATAGGTACATGTAAATTATTATTAAAGCCCGGATTTTTAGGCAATTGCCTAGAATCAAATTTTAATATAATTCAGGAAATTTTGTTTTTCTATACATAGGTAATATGTTTATGTGTAATGGAAGGTTTTTTGTTCGTGCCTTAGAGCCTATTTTACCTATATTTTGGTTTTTGTGCCTATTTTACCTTATACAGCCTATTTTGCCTATTATTGTTGCCTATTTCAACTTTCATTGAACAGACAAGTTTTATCAGCGCCATCATCTATTTCGTTGACTAATTAAGCACTCGACAAAGTGTTCCATCCTAATCTATCAGCGCTATCTATCATCTATCTATTTCGACGACTGATTCGGCAATTGGCAAAGTGTTTCAACCTACCCTATAATATTTAAAGTATCTACATTGTCTTTAATCAAGTTTTTGTGTGTAAATTTAAAATGGCGAACGAAAAAACGCCTTTTAGTCAAAAGATGAAGACGTGGATATGCGACAGGCCCGGGTTTACAACCGACGGCGATGTTTTATTTTGCCAATATTGCAACCAAAAGGTTAGAATTTATTTTATAGTTAGATTTTTTTCTAGTATTTTTTTTATAAAATAAGGTATAGATAAAACTGTATGCCTATTTTACTTTAGGTAAATTGTTCAAAAAAATGCCATATTGAACAACATGAAAGAACAAAAAATCATGTGAAAAGGTTAAGCAATTTGACCACAGCTTGTTACGTTCCAATCTGATCCTTTGTTTTTTTATTATCGTTCCCATTCCACTAACCTAAAACATAATTTATTTTTCTTGTAATTTAGCTTCACTCGTTATTTAATTAAATTAGATATATACTTAGCTTTTGTTTTCTCCTATTTAAATTCATCCTTCCTATTCTATATTTAATTTAGCGTTCTCCTTTTTATGATTAATTGTAAATTTAGTTATTGACAGTCTTTAATTAGCGTAACTTATTGTTTTACCGCTGTCAGTTCACGCGCGGGATTTATTTTTGTAAAGGCTTGTTTACAGTGCGGCGTTAAGCGGATTGCGAATTAGTTTATTTTATTTTATATTAAAACTCGAGTAGTCATTTATTAATTTATTTCATTTACATAATTTCCTATACATTTGTTTTTCCTTATCCCTAAATTTGCTTATCCCAGATTGTCGTTCGTACACAAGTCCTTGGTCTTCATAGTTTCTTCTGCCTGCTTTATTATCTTTCTTTCTTCTCTTTCTTCAAAGGCATCGACCTTTCTCTTCTACATTCCTTCTAAATTCTCTTCCGATTTGGAATTATTACCACCAGGTTGTTTATTATCTTTATCTTTCTCATTTCTTCACCTATCGGTCTGTCTCGGTCTTTGTCTTCAATTACCGAATATCCGGTTGCGAGTTGAATTTCCTTTTACTTAGATCCGTGACTTAAGTTGAGACGGTTGATTGTTGATCGTTGTAAAGAAAAACGTGGTTGAGTAGAAAGTGGTTACGTGCTGAGTATTAGTTTTGAGTAAATTCGAGTATCAGTCGATACTACCCAGTTTGGGGATTACTTACCTCGAAACTACAAGTTTGGTAGCGAGATTCTTGGGAGATAGTTTGGGATTTCTCTCCTACCGAGCTCCCACGTGGGGATCAGATTCAGTCCCGTTGCCGCTGCATTTCTCACCGCCCCCGCCTTTCATCTTCCTGAGGGCAGACCAACAACGGAGACCATCTTCAGCTCCAGAGAGTGACTCATCACCTCGTGGACTTCCGGTTCAACCCATTCCGGTATCCAGGTCACCAGGCTACCATCCCTCGTTCCAGCGTCGAGTGCGAGAAAGAGACCGCAGATAAGTGCTTTTTATTGTACTCTGTAAAAGAACTGTAGATTTATTATTTTTATTGTTTTGAACATTTAGTTAGTTTACTGCGCCATTCACTAGAGTTTCGTTATTTTGTTGTAAGGGAACATAGGTGTTCAGGACTTTATCTTGGATTTCATTTATTTGGTACGACGTTGGTACCATCCGCGTTGTACTGTTTCCGCGTATACCCCTGATTCCCCATACCTGTCTCGCGCTCTCCGGTTGATCAACCTTTAGATCGCGTAGTCGAAACGCTAGGTGTGCGTTGGGTGTCGGTGCGTAGGTGGTCGCGCTGCGAACGGCTCAAAGTGGGTATTTTGAGTCATATAGCTGTCTTATGTCATATAAAGTTCGTGCACGCTGTGTACTCCCATTTTACTTTACTGTTTTTGTACACCTCGTGAATGACCTTACGTCAAGTGCAGTAACTATTTATTTACGGTGTTTTATTTGTCACAATTTAATATTTATATTTTACTTGCATTTATATGTATTATTTTTTTCTAATAATAAGTCAGTAGTTAAGATTATTTCGAGTCATTACATACCCTGCACTCTCCCGATCTCTCACTCTCGCACAGAATTTCCGTCGAAGGTTAAGTCGACACGTCCTAGCCGCCATCACAATTTGGTTTGGGTGAGAGCAACTGCTCTAATTGTGTGGCGCCCTCTCAAAAAGTTACAACCCTCCCCTTCTCCACTGAGAAGCCGGCACCTCATCCATAAGGTAGGATAGTTACATCATAAGCTCCACAACAAAGATTAATTACAGAAATAGAAACGCATCAAAATCCTTTTTTTTACGATCTTTGTAATCTAATGGCGTCATGCATGATACCCTGGAATAAGGTTCAGAATCCTGTGTTTCGAAAATTTTTTGCTGAATATTGTAATAAACAAATTCCCTCGGAATCTACTTTAAGAAACAACTACTTACCTCTAGTATACAAACAGGTTTAGTATTCAATTTTTTTAATGCAATTCCAATGATTTTAATTTAAATTTTTTTTAAAGAAAATTTTGGGTATTCGGAATGATATTTCGGACAATGACATATGCTTAACTGTAGACGAAACAACGGATACTCGTGGCAGGTATATTTGTAATGTGATTGTTGGAAAATTGTGTGGTGATTCACCAGGTGTCCCTCATATACTGGCTTGTAAAGTTTTATCCAAGTGCAATCATGCAACTATTTCCCGTTGCATTAATTCCTCTCTAGGTATCTATATTTACTCCATGTTTCATTTTCAAATCATTAAATAACATTTTTTGTAGAAATTTTGTGGCCTGACCATATTTTCCCTGAGAGGGTAAAAATTATGTATTTTGACGCTGCGGCTTACATGATAAAATGTGCTACAACATTGAAAGTATTTTATCCTAACCTGCTTCACATTACGTGTTTGGCACATGGTTTAGTTTAGTTTGTGAAGTAGTAAGAAACCACTTCCCTAATGTCAATTCTTTAATTAAATATACAAAACAAGTATTTTTAAAAGCTCCCACAAGAATTCAGCATTACAAACGTATGTTACCGGATGTTGTCTTGCCACCAGAACCCATATTAACAAGGTGGGGTACCTGTCTGCAGGCGGCATTTTTTTATGCCGACCATTTTAATGAGATAAAAATGGCAAGACAGTGTGTTTCCTCGATAAATACAAATATATTTAAATGTTAACGTTTTTAGGTTATACTTGGATTTGATGCTGAATCCGCTCAATCAATTAAAGAAGTGTAGAAATGTTTTCAAAAACAAAGTATTCTTCTTGAACTAACTTATATTAAGGCTCATTTCGCAATACTTACAAATGGAATAAAGGAATTAGAGACTCAAGGATTGCCATTGTCAAAAAGTTTGGAAATTTTACATAATGTTAAAGAATCTCTGTCAAACATACCTGGAAATGCCGGAAAAATTGCATTTGAAAAATTGAAAAATTTTAGAATAATTACCGGCCTATATGCCTGCCTATTTAGGTGTTTTTAAAGGCCTAAAAATCCGGGCTTTAATTATTATAATCACCTTTTTCTTGTATTACTTTAATCATAAGTTCTGACTGAAAAATAATGTAAAAATACATTATGTTATGGTACATATATTTTTTATTTTATAATTTAACTGTGCTGGCCAGCCTTTGACGATGCCCTCTGTAATGATTTTCTTCACCACCACCCGCCCTGCTTGCCTGCAACTCAAGTAGCAGATCTACGATTCAATTTTTTTGCTGGATTATTTCTGTAGTTCATTTTTTTGTCACGAGAAAGAGATGAGTTTTTTTTGGCTGGCTGTCAAACGAGATTCTGCTTCGAGAGTTCATCGACGACGGTCGAGCCAGATTCTGCTTCGAGATCTCATCGAAGACGGTCGATCAAGGGTTCTGCCTTCAGACTTCGTCGTGATCGGTTGATTTTGTGGATTCTGTTCGAGATCTTATTTTGTTGTCGGCCATGTTGGCTTGAGTTTTTTGATTTTGTGAAGATAACGACGAAATCCATGAACATCACCGTGCTGACTGCATTTTGAGAGTAAGTGTTCAAACTAAGATTTTACTGATTTGAAGTTTATTAGTTGAAACGGTTTATTTTTGATATTTGATTTCATTTATTTTGTTTTGTGGAGCACATGTTCGTGTCTCTTTTGTTAGGTTAAATTTAACGTAGCGTCAATCATCTTAGTAAAATTTTAGACTCAGAAGCTTATGATCAATTGTAGTATTTAGATCGATTGAACTCTGGCAGAATCGCACTTTTTGTTTAACTTAGCTAGATTACCAGTTCGTGTATGAAGTCATGTTCTGTCCACATGCACTTGTCATCTTTGGAGCATATCATTTTAGTAATTCTGTATAAATATTTTGGGGGGTTTTGCTATTGTTTGGATTTAAATTTTAGTTTTTGTGAAATACATGCTTCACGTGTATTGGAACCACGTGTTGGTTAGTTCATTTTGTTTCTGAATTTCATTTCCGGCCACCATCTTTGTATCCCTTCTCCCTTCATATCATGTCCGTTCATCATCATTCATTGAGAACATGTGTGTGAGAATGTGTTGAGACCCGACTGTTTTTTTTGGACAATTTAGGAGTTTACAGGCGTTTTTGTTTTTTTGAGAACTTTTCTACTTAGTTAGAAAAGCTGCCTCATCTTTTTTTTGGAACATACTTTGCTGGCTTTGTGCTATTTGATTAGATATTAAGTTTGTGATATTTAGTTTAAGTTTTGTTTGGTCTGGTTTGACTTTTTGGTTGCTGATTAGCAAATTTGAGATTTTGGATATTTTGAGTCAAAACCAACCACCACAAAGCCGCGAAGCCTGTTTATTGTGTAAGTAGAGACTTACTTCCTGTCCAACGTCCCTGTCTCAACAACCCCGTCATTCATTATCCATCTCTTCACCTTTCTCATTATTTTCATCGTCATTTTCTTATGTGCTTGCGTAACGTAACGTTAATTCTGAAACATTTTGTATTTTTTGAGAATTTTGATTATGAACATTTTGTAATACTTTTGTTTGATTTTGTAATTTAAGTTTTGCTTTGTAACCCGTAGTTTGTTATTTAACTTGAGCTTTGTTAACGATTTAGATTTGGAATCTTTTGCTTTGTCATTTTTGCCTTATACGCTTTGCGCTTTTGTATGTACATTTGTGGTATGGTTTGCTGCTGGTTTACACCCTGTTTTAGGTGCAATCAGTAAGGGATTTTAGTCTGAGCTACCTAAGAGAGGAGAGGCTTGGAGAAGTGACCTATATTAACCTTCTGAAGACGATTGTCGAGACAAGCAGTGTACTGAGTGGCTTCACGCACTTTACCAAGGACC
The DNA here is from genome assembly GCA_947425015.1 of Pterostichus niger. Taxonomy (NCBI): domain Eukaryota; kingdom Metazoa; phylum Arthropoda; class Insecta; order Coleoptera; family Carabidae; genus Pterostichus; species Pterostichus niger. The sequence continues at coordinate 16,606,128 of OX380350.1, forward strand.
AACACATCTTTTTACGTCCGGAAGCTCACCATATTTGATCTCCAGTCGAGAAGATCGGTCTACTTCAACTCTTCGTCTCCGTCCTCCTCTCCAGGAGTCTCAGAAGAAGAGGATTAGATAGTCCAACCTACCATTGTTTGCAGCGTACGTCTGACACTGTCTTAGTTGAATAGCAGAATCCACCGCTCAGTTAAGTTACCTCTTAGTCCTTGTTTTTTGAATTAGTTTGTTGTTTTGGTTACAAAGATTAGATTAAAGTTTAACTTGTATTTTAGTTGTGATTTTGATTTATTATGTTATGCGCATCATACCTTTGTGTCACTAGTTCCTAGCTCACTAGAGTGTCCCTTCTTTTTTTCGAGCTAGGTGGCGCCTCCGGAACCTACGCCCAGCACCGCTGAACATAGTTAGCCAGGTATTGTATATGTGGTGCTTCCTTTGATTTTGTTGTGTAAGCCGAAAGGCCTTGGTTTTGTGTGTAGCGCGCCAAAAGTAGAAGAAGCATTACATATATAAGTTTTAGCGCCCGAACGTGGGGCTGTAATTTTGTTAATTTTTGCTTTGTTAGTTGCTCACTGGAGTAAAGTAAAGTTAAATAGCAGTACAGCGGCACTGGAGTTTGTCTTTCTCTTATCATCTTTCTTTCACGTCATTATCATTTTCTCATCCTTGTTTCACCCACTAATCCAGTTTAAATTTTTGTTTCAATATCCCTGGCCATGGAGAATATTCATCACTTGTTAGAGGACGAGCTAGAGTACGAGCTTAATATCAGAGGAATAGTTAACCACGGACCAAATTTTGACATGACCGAGACATTACGAGGATTATTACGAATGGAAAGTATATCTGGATCATTCACTCAAAACATTACCATACCTGTTGACCCTCGATCCGAGTATGAAATTTGCAAGGAAAAACTCAGGAAAATCTATGGTGAGTTATCATTCCATCTTTGCCCACCATCACTTCATTCTAAATGTACCACACGATTAGGATACCTACAAAAACGAATTTCGCGTATTACGACTCTTGAATACCGTTCTCAGCTTTTAATAGATTTAGCTACAGTTAGTGAATTATTAGCTTCACAATGTAAAAATACCGAGAATTTATTAGATTTGGAGAATAATTTAGTTTCATCCCCACCTTCTCTGGTAGCTTCACGACCTTTACTTGCTATGATTCCACCGGCGAATAGTGTTCATCAGCTTCCACAAGATTCTGTAAGACAAGTTGTGCGACCTGACTTCTCGCATAGCACTCAAATACTTCCGTCACCCACCACCAATCCCTTTTTGCCAAGTTCAAGAACTTTTTGGATTAGCAAACTCAATATTACATTTGACGGTCATGGTAGTTTAATGACTTTTCTTGACCGAATTCAAGAAGTTGCCTTAGCTCGAGGAATTACGAATCATCAGCTCTTTCAACAAGCTTCTGATCTCTTCACCGGATCTGCTCTAATTTGGTTTAGATCAATAAGACCATCTGTTAATTCTTGGGATGCCTTAGTGCTCCGTTTAAAAGCAGCTTTCCTACCTACGGATTACGAAATGCGTCTATGGGATGAAATTCGTCACCGAACACAAGGACCCGACGAAAAAGTTGAAATTTACGTAGCAATCATGCGAAATCTCTTCAGCCATCTTTTATCACCTCCTGAGGAATTAACTCAAATTATGTTCATTATTGGCAACCTACAACCTTATTTTCAGAGAGATCGCTCTCTATTTAATTCTCAAACTTTTGATGCCTTAATTTCAAACCTCCGTCAGATTGAAGACACCCGTTCTAGAATCCTGTTCTTTAAAAATCCACCGGTTCGATCTTCTACTACATTAGAACCCGAATTAGCATATCATCGTGAACGTTTGCCCTTGCGACAAGTTTCTGAAGTCACTAACGATCATTCTGTTCTTGCTATTACCAATTCTCGAGTTCGATCCTGCTGGAATTGCGGACAAAAAGACCACCTATCAGCGTCTTGCACCCAACCTCGTCGTAAACATTGTTTTACGTGTGGCACATCAAATGTAACTCGTGCTACTTGCCCGCGCTGTTTACGTAAGCTTTCAAAAAACGATTTGGCCGGTCTCGAACCATCAGCACTCGAAACCGTCGGCCAAACACCTGTGCTGAACGACTTCGTTGGACACAATGGCTTAACGAAATAAATAACTTTATGAATGCTTCAATATCACCTGTTTTTCGAAATGTGGGACATGATCAACGACCTTATATTGACGTTACTATCAATACTAAGCACGTGACCGCTTTACTTGATTCTGGAGCTAATTTAACCGTTTTAGGAAAACCTGGTTTATCTTTGTTATCTTCTGAGAACTTAAAATTCACCTCTCACGCGACCAGCAATGTCTTCACTGCCGATGGCGTTTCACAACCAATCCTAGGATATGTTTTGTTACCGATCACCCTAAATGGAACCACCAAGTCAGTTAACACGGCTGTTGTCCCTTCATTGCGCCATAAACTTATTCTTGGTGTTGATTTCTGTCGACAGTTTCGTTTGTCTCTCCATTTTTCCAATAACACTTGGCACTCGTCGTCACCTGAAATAGCTAGTATCAATGCTATAAAAGGCTTATCCGATTTATCTTCTTCTCAGTTAACAGCTCTTGAAAGTATTAAGGCTGCCTATCATCAACTCAGCTCTCAAGGTTTAGGTTCTACCCATCTTACGACTCATATTATTGACACCGGCTCAGCTTTGCCCATTAAACAACGGCATTTTCCCCTGTCTCCAATTATGTTGTCGCATCTAAATCAAGAACTAGATCAAATGCTTAAATTAGGAGTAGTTCAGGAATCCCAAAGCCCTTGGTCATCCCCTGTTCTTTTGGTTAAGAAAAAGTCTGGCGAATTTCGTTTATGTTTTGATGGTCGCCAATTAAATGCTGTTACAAAAAAGGACGCATACCCATTACCTTTTGTGTCATCCATCTTGGACAAATTAAGGGATGCAAATTATTTATCTTCTATTGACCTTAAGTCAGCTTTTTGGCAAATTCCCTTGCACGAACAATCCCGAGAAAAAACTGCTTTTACTGTACCTGGTAGAGGTTTATTCGAATTCACACGAATGCCCTTTGGCTTGTGCAACGCGCCTCAGAGCCTGCAAAGACTCATGGACCGAGTTCTAGGTCCCCAGTTAGAACCGAAAGTCTTCGTTTATTTAGATGACATCATTATCGCTACATCATCCTTTGAAGATCATATTGTCACTCTATTAGAAGTCCTGGATCGTTTAAAATCCGCCAATTTAACCGTAAATGTTGAAAAATGCGAGTTTTGTCGCCCTAGTTTAAAGTTTTTGGGTTATGTTGTCGACAGCCACGGTTTACGTACTGACCCGGACAAGGTGTCCGCCATTGTTAATTTTCCACGCCCCAAAAATACCACCGAAATTAAACGTTTCATGGGAATGGCATCGTGGTATCGTCGCTTTGTCCCCCAATTTAGCTCTATTGCTGCCCCTATTAATGACCTTTTAAAAGGCCAGAAAAAAGGTAAAGCTATAGTTTGGAATTCTATTGCAGAGCATTCATTTAAACTTTTGAAGAACGCTCTTATCGCCGCTCCTGTCTTGGCTAGTCCTGACTTTAAATTACCATTTACGATTCAAACTGATGCTTCACAATATGGAATTGGTGCAGTTCTCACTCAGGTCTCCGAAAATCAAGAACACGTCATTTCGTACATTAGTCGCTCTTTAAATAAATCTGAGAGAAATTATTCGGTCACGGAACGTGAATGCTTAGCTGTTTTGTTCGCTATAGAAAAGTTTCGTCCTTACATCGAAGGTTCATCCTTCACAGTCATTACAGATCATTATTCCTTGTTATGGTTGATGCGTATGTCTGAACCTACGGGCAAATTGGCTCGCTGGGCAGTTAAACTGCAACAATATAATTTCTCCATTCAACACCGTCCTGGAAAAATAAACGTCGTCCCTGATGCATTGTCTAGAGCTCCTGTTGAACTTGCGTTACTCGACATTTCTTCTGACACTCCGGATAAATGGTACACTAATTTGCGTACTAAGATCTGTACTCAGCCCAATTCGTACCCTGATTGGCGTTTGGAGAACAACATTCTTTATAAACACATTCCTCGCAGTAGCGCAATGCCTACTAATTTGTCTGAGTGGAAACTTGTTGTTCCTCATGAACAAAGATCCGAAATTTTACGTCTATGTCACGACTCTCCTGCTGGCGCTCATCTTGGTGTGCAGAAAACCTTCCTTCGAGTTGCCGAACATTATTACTGGCCTCAAATGCGTTCCTATGTGCACAAGTATGTCACTCGCTGTGCTATTTGTTTAGCTAACAAAACTTCTCACTTGCGTCCTGCTGGCTTAATGGGAACAGAAAAGAAAGTTCGCTTTCCCTGGCAGTGTATTGCCTGCGATCTTATTGGACCCCTACCTCGTTCTACGACTGGACATACTTACATCCTTGTCATATCTGACTGGTTCACGAAATTCACACTTACGTTTCCTTTGCGTTCTGGTACAGTTTCCAAAATTTGCGATTACCTGGAAAAAGACGTTTTTCTCATGCACGGCGTCCCGCAAATTATTCTGGTTGATAATGCGACTCAGTTTCGTAGTAAAGTATTTAGCAGTCTGTTATCTAAGTACGATATACCTAAGTTATGGTATAACGCTAAGTATCATCCTCAAGTAAATTTTGTTGAACGTTGCAACCGTGTCATCAAAACCGCTATCCGCTGTTTTATCAACAAGAATCAACGACACTGGGATGTCCACTTACCTGCTTTGTCACAAGCGATTCGTACCGCTACTCATGAAGTGACTGGATACAGTCCTGCTTTTCTAAATTTTGGTCGCCATGTTCCTGTCTCCGGAAAATTCTACGGTACTCCTGCGGATCAACTTGAACTTGGTTCACGTGAAGAATATGCTCAACAACTAGCTAAATTTTCCGATACTTACAAAGAAGTCGTCCACAAGTTATCTGCGGCTCATCATCGTAATACTCGTACTTACAATCTGCGGCGTCGCCCACTTCAATTTAATGTTGGAGATACTGTTTGGAAGCGCAATTATGTCTTGTCTAATGCAGCTAATTATTTTTCTTCAAAGCTGGCACCCAAATATATTCGCTGTTTAGTTTCCAAGAAAATTTCACCTTTGGTTTATCAACTCACTGATCTTGATGGTAACCAACTTGGAAGATGGCATGTCAAGGATCTTAAGACTAATCCTGACTCTGACGAAACATCTAAGTCTGAGTAGTACTTGACCTAGAAAAAAAAAAAAAAATTCTAAGCTGTAGCTTATTCATTTTTTTTGGGAGAGAAAGGAGGAAGTGTAATGATTTTCTTCACCACCACCCGCCCTGCTTGCCTGCAACTCAAGTAGCAGATCTACGATTCAATTTTTTTGCTGGATTATTTCTGTAGTTCATTTTTTTGTCACGAGAAAGAGATGAGTTTTTTTTGGCTGGCTGTCAAACGAGATTCTGCTTCGAGAGTTCATCGACGACGGTCGAGCCAGATTCTGCTTCGAGATCTCATCGAAGACGGTCGATCAAGGGTTCTGCCTTCAGACTTCGTCGTGATCGGTTGATTTTGTGGATTCTGTTCGAGATCTTATTTTGTTGTCGGCCATGTTGGCTTGAGTTTTTTGATTTTGTGAAGATAACGACGAAATCCATGAACATCACCGTGCTGACTGCATTTTGAGAGTAAGTGTTCAAACTAAGATTTTACTGATTTGAAGTTTATTAGTTGAAACGGTTTATTTTTGATATTTGATTTCATTTATTTTGTTTTGTGGAGCACATGTTCGTGTCTCTTTTGTTAGGTTAAATTTAACGTAGCGTCAATCATCTTAGTAAAATTTTAGACTCAGAAGCTTATGATCAATTGTAGTATTTAGATCGATTGAACTCTGGCAGAATCGCACTTTTTGTTTAACTTAGCTAGATTACCAGTTCGTGTATGAAGTCATGTTCTGTCCACATGCACTTGTCATCTTTGGAGCATATCATTTTAGTAATTCTGTATAAATATTTTGGGGGGTTTTGCTATTGTTTGGATTTAAATTTTAGTTTTTGTGAAATACATGCTTCACGTGTATTGGAACCACGTGTTGGTTAGTTCATTTTGTTTCTGAATTTCATTTCCGGCCACCATCTTTGTATCCCTTCTCCCTTCATATCATGTCCGTTCATCATCATTCATTGAGAACATGTGTGTGAGAATGTGTTGAGACCCGACTGTTTTTTTTGGACAATTTAGGAGTTTACAGGCGTTTTTGTTTTTTTGAGAACTTTTCTACTTAGTTAGAAAAGCTGCCTCATCTTTTTTTTGGAACATACTTTGCTGGCTTTGTGCTATTTGATTAGATATTAAGTTTGTGATATTTAGTTTAAGTTTTGTTTGGTCTGGTTTGACTTTTTGGTTGCTGATTAGCAAATTTGAGATTTTGGATATTTTGAGTCAAAACCAACCACCACAAAGCCGCGAAGCCTGTTTATTGTGTAAGTAGAGACTTACTTCCTGTCCAACGTCCCTGTCTCAACAACCCCGTCATTCATTATCCATCTCTTCACCTTTCTCATTATTTTCATCGTCATTTTCTTATGTGCTTGCGTAACGTAACGTTAATTCTGAAACATTTTGTATTTTTTGAGAATTTTGATTATGAACATTTTGTAATACTTTTGTTTGATTTTGTAATTTAAGTTTTGCTTTGTAACCCGTAGTTTGTTATTTAACTTGAGCTTTGTTAACGATTTAGATTTGGAATCTTTTGCTTTGTCATTTTTGCCTTATACGCTTTGCGCTTTTGTATGTACATTTGTGGTATGGTTTGCTGCTGGTTTACACCCTGTTTTAGGTGCAATCAGTAAGGGATTTTAGTCTGAGCTACCTAAGAGAGGAGAGGCTTGGAGAAGTGACCTATATTAACCTTCTGAAGACGATTGTCGAGACAAGCAGTGTACTGAGTGGCTTCACGCACTTTACCAAGGACCAACACATCTTTTTACGTCCGGAAGCTCACCATATTTGATCTCCAGTCGAGAAGATCGGTCTACTTCAACTCTTCGTCTCCGTCCTCCTCTCCAGGAGTCTCAGAAGAAGAGGATTAGATAGTCCAACCTACCATTGTTTGCAGCGTACGTCTGACACTGTCTTAGTTGAATAGCAGAATCCACCGCTCAGTTAAGTTACCTCTTAGTCCTTGTTTTTTGAATTAGTTTGTTGTTTTGGTTACAAAGATTAGATTAAAGTTTAACTTGTATTTTAGTTGTGATTTTGATTTATTATGTTATGCGCATCATACCTTTGTGTCACTAGTTCCTAGCTCACTAGAGTGTCCCTTCTTTTTTTCGAGCTAGGTGGCGCCTCCGGAACCTACGCCCAGCACCGCTGAACATAGTTAGCCAGGTATTGTATATGTGGTGCTTCCTTTGATTTTGTTGTGTAAGCCGAAAGGCCTTGGTTTTGTGTGTAGCGCGCCAAAAGTAGAAGAAGCATTACACCTCATAAAGTGACTTGGAGGCTGAATTTTGTGAAATATAGCCAAGAGTTTAATTCATATTTTTTATTATAATTTAACATGATTTTTATTTGTGATTTGTGACTTGTGATTTTTATTTGTAATACTAGTTAATTAAAAGTATAAAAAATGAGAATTATTATAATTATTTATAATAGTTCCTTCATTTTAATTTTTCCACTTAAAACCGCTTTTACATAGTGTATAGTTACTTTTCTGTTGTTTACTAAAATATCCTTTTACTTGTCAACAGAAAACTTTTCCTATAGTACAAAGAATAAAATTCCGCGTATTTTGATAGTCATCTTGGTTAATAATGTAGACCACGCTTACTTTTGAAAAAATCCTTGTAAATATCCCTCCCCATAACAATTTTTCGGAACCACCACCAGAATAGCGTATGATTGGACATATCTAATAGTAATTTGTATAGCTTTTTGTGTCCGATTTAGTATTGCAGCTCATTAGCTAAATTTATATTTATCACATCTTCGGAGCGAATCTTAATTTACTCATTTCCCTCACACCTCTAGTGTGAGCCAATGTTGTAGATCAGGGGTCATCAAATGGCAAACCGCGGTCCGAATCCGGACCGTAGACCTATTTAATTTTTATTTTACAAATACTGCGTCTTAATATGTTTTGTAAAATAAATAAAGTAATTAAATGAATACCAAATGTAGGTACCTACTATCGTACTAAGGTCTTTAATTACAAAAGATCGCGAAGTAATATGATTAATGTTTGAAATATAAAGTTAACTGTCAAGATTTCTTAATATTCACAACAAATCTTGACGGTTATAGTGACAGCTTCTGTTTCTAAGACAAACCTGTCTCAAAAAATCATAATTAGTAGGCGATTTTCTCGAACTATTTTCATTAATTTCTCTAATTTGTGGCATTAAAATGAAGTAATCTGTATGAAATAATGTGTGTGGATAGGTCTAGTATGGTCATGTGCAATATTATACCATAATTTTTTTACCGGACACTTTTAATTTACAAAAACCTTTTTTCCCATGTTATTTCCCTATGCCTACCTTTAACGTGGAACGCGCGGTATAGTTTTGAGTATTTAAGTATTTTTATTGTAAATTTAATTTACATGTATTGATATGTTATTTTGTTATTTGTATAATTGTTTGTGCTATTATGTGCAATTGTAAAATGTAAACTATATAGTTTTAATTAGGTTTAGGTATATTAGAATGTACCTATGTAGTGAACTAATTTCTTTTTGTTTTTTTTTTTGTATTTTTATTTAATTTTATGAGAAACTATATAATAAAATCGTCGTTAATTTCACAAACTGACGTATCTCAGAAAAATCAGTTTTTGAGTTATGACCAAAAATGGACATCTTTTTAAATGCTTTTTCTTCTTACAAAATGGTGTAACTTAAATTGCCATAGTCTTCGAGTAATAATAGCATTAGTTTGTGGCGTATCTCACAATTTGTTTTTTTATAATCAGACAAATGGACGTATCTCGCCTTACGCCACTTTATCCAATCTTTAAATTAGCTAGGAGGCAACACCCATACGTTGTTTATCCCCTACAGTACGACGAATTACGCATTCTAACGATAAAAACTGCAGAATCTGGAGAATCAGTCAAATGGACTGACATTATGGAATTCAAAGTATCGATACATTACCCACAGCAAATCTTCTTTAAGACGAGCCACCTTGAAGAACAATACAAGTCGTTGTTTTTAAAGCGTCTTAAAATGGATCACAGAAAAGTATACCCGAAACATTTAAATTCTCAACCCAATAAAAGATCCCAAGAAAAATACTCTGATTTACAGTCTTTGTGTGTTGGAGCAACTCCAGTTATCAGGCTTGAGGAACATAAACAATTTTATCGTTCGCTACCACATTAAAGTTTTCTATTATAAAATTATTGTAATGTTTATAAAAAACTCAATTCTGTTAATTTTTACGTCACAGTAATAATCATAAAAATATTTGCTTTTGTTTGTCTTAAAAAAATATATATTTTTTGTTTAGTTTGTATTGCTTATATTTGGGATGAATGTCATTTTTATTTTTCTAGAACATTTTACACAATAAAAATCTGTTTAATTTGATGGTTTAGTTTCATTTAACTATATAAAATACATTTTCAGCTTTCAGTTTAACAGACGTATGATACAATACAGTACAATTTTTTAGCCTCACAAATGGTCGTAACTAATTTCATTCGCATAATCTCAAGGTCAGTTTACTTTTTTGCAATATTTTTGTCAAAAACTAGGAAAGGATAGTTCACGCTATAACACTTGTCAAAAATTATTAGAATTTACTTTATATGTCACAGTGCATTTTGAAGCTAAATGTTGTGAAAAACTTTAAATCGCTTTTCGGCAAAACTAGAAAAAATGAGATACGTCAGTTTGTGAAATTAACGACGAAATATTTATTTAAAAAATAGTTATTTTTCTAGACAAACAATGTCCTATTATTCTACGCTAAGGTGAATAACATATTATTTGTCATGAGTTTGCTTATTGCTCTAAATCTATACGCAAGTTTCGCATAGTACGGCGTGTCGGCTTACTGCCTTACTCTTTCTGTATCGTAGAGCATAAAATTCCACATATTTTGAGTACCATATCGCATTTTTGTGCTCCAAAATTTTCGCCTGCGGCGCACGTCTCAGGGCGCCACATTCTGCTTCAGAACCCAGGCGCCAAGTACCTCAGATACGCCTCTGGATGAGCGTGGAGCGCAAGATTGTCAGTTTTTCAGTCGCCGCGATTGGTAATGGGAGCGGCGCGGTGTGTTGGCGGGGGAAGGGGTACGCGCTCGCTCGTGTGAGTCACGCCGTCCGCCGCCCGCACCCAAAGTGTTTTGTTATTAAGTTGAGTGACGGACGCCAACACGGAGTGCGCTAAATACGATTACGCTAGGAGTTAAGGTACCTGCCTAAATTTGCAAGTTATTTTTTTTATAATGGAACCGAAAAAAATTAAGTTGGGGCTCAATATGACGATCTGTTATTGCATAATAATGTGAGATGGTTAAGCAAAGGCTGCGTTTTACAACGATTCTTCACCATTTTAGAAGACTTGAAAGACATTTCGTTTCAAAATTTATCAGACGTCAACAAACGATTATTTCAGTTTTCTTAGCGATAAAGAAAACGTAACTTGCATTGCTTTCTTATCAGATATTTTTAAACACATCAATGATCTGAACCTTAAACTTCAAGGCAAAGGAAATCTTGTATGGGAGCTCCTGACAGAAGTAAAAAGCTTTTTGCGAAAACTCGATCTTTTCAACATCGATCTTGATAATGAACGCCTGCACTTCCCAAATTTAAAAAAAAATCTGCAGTAACAACGAGCTTGACGTCGGCCAGTACAAGACGTTCATTGAGGATCTTAAATCGGAATTTGAAAACTGATTCACAGATTTTAAGAAAATTGAGAATGTCGTCGACATCCTCAGTAACATTTACTCTCTGAATCCTGGGGATGAATGGAGTAATGAAGCTGTAAATATTTTCGGGAGTAATAAAGCTGCTCTCCAGATCGAAATAATCGATTTCCAAGAAAATACAGTTTTTAAACACGAAAAACAGGAAGTTTCTTGTCAAGAGTTTTGGATAAAATTTGTTTATGCTAATAAATACCCAGAATTAAAAAATTAGCCTTGAAACATCTCACTTTGTTTGGGTCAACATATGTTTGTGAAGCAGCATTTTCTAAGATGAACTTCATTAAAAATAAATTCCGGAACAGACTCGCCGATGAACATCTCCAAGATTTAATGACAATAGTCTGCACAAACTTTACTCCAAACTTCGGACGGATAGTCCAAGGCAAAAAAATTAATTTTTCACATTAATATTGTAAAAATCCTTGGTACTTACTTCTTTTTATTCAAAACATTTATTTATTATTTAATAAAAAAATGCACCGGAACCCATTCGTTTTATTTGTCCATTGATACAGTATCTAAACATATTATTTAAATAGTTCAGTTTATTACCTTTTGGACCGCGACGGTCATGATTTTTTTAAAAACGGACCCCTAATGAAAGTAATTAGTGACCGCTGTTGTATATTAACGTTTTGGAACAGCGGTTGCTTTACATGCTGATAATGAAATGTTTTAATTGGAGAATAGAATATTACATTGTAATAAGGTATCTTTTTATTGACTACAGAACAATGATATATACCTATATAGAGCCGGCTTTAGGTGTATATAAATTAGTTGGTATCTGTAATAAAGTAATATGATTTTTTTTAAATTCAACAAATTTATAACTTCTTTTATTCGTAGCAAACATGTTGAAAAATTACGTGAAATAGCGAGAGTAATAAATGTTATTTCCTCTTAAAGTATAATTTTCAATATAATAATGAAATAATATCAAAAGAAAAGTAAAAAGCAATAATACGAGTATAATTAATATAACATAAATAATGTTATTTTATATTTACTATAAAAAAACGTTAAACAAAAACATTAAATCAGCACTGGTAGCTTATATTAAAATTATATTGGATGAAAAATATTAATTTACAATGTATTTTAATAGTACTCGCACATTTGTGATAGCTGATCAGTGGAGATGTAAATTTCCAGGGATTCGTGAATAAAAGATCGACGTGTAAATAATTATTTTATTTTCACAACACAAAAATACAAAATAAACGGATATGTATTTGAATCTCGAGAGCCGTGTCTCGGCGGGTCCGGTGAATTCTGTACCTACAGAAAAAACAAAGTCGGTGAGCATCTATGTCTGGTATAGTATGTTCAAAGATATTCCGTTATGGCTTTAACTTAGTAAGCCTGTATTGAACCGCACACAGTAAGAGATTCTACCTGTTGGCGCTCAGGGTAGGATTGCAAAATATTTAAATTCGGAAATCTTTTATCTCTGTGCGGATTACGTATTTCAGATTTACTTGAAATAATAATGAATTCGAAAAATTAAAAGCTAAAAATGTGTATTTAGATTATCATGACAATATGTGCGCTGATATTTTTGAGACGTGGTTTTCTGATAATTTACTGCCGAATTTGCCGCAAAATAGCGTTATTGTTATGGATAATGCCAATCACCATTTCTAAGTATCGGTGGGGAAGTAAACTAGTCGTATACTGAACACAAATATACATATATTGAAGGTAACTTATACAAACAAAAATAATGATCGTGATAGTTTTTAACACAGTTACTCGACAGGATAACGAGACGTGGGAAAATCCAGTCAAGGATACACGCACCGGAGAAGATGACGGATTGTAAAGCGTAGTGAAGGGGCGCTGTGTCCACTCTAGCACGTAGGATCGTTGTTGTTGCCAACGTGGCATAAAACTGAAACAATACGGCGCAACGAACGTCGATGAATCGGAGGTACCTGCGATGTATACGACGGTAGCCGACAATACTGAACTCTCAATCAATTCTACTACTACCACGAAGCACGAGCTACACAACACTGGTGCAACAATAAATAAATAAACTAAATGGTGCCAACAGCCGTAGCTTGACTAGACTTCTTACAATAGTGATACAGGTAAGAATTATCAGTCGTGAGTACTGAGCGGAAATAACAAATATACAATAATGTAAAATAAAATGATAAGGCTTAGCTGTGCTCTCTCTGCCGAGGGTAGCCAGGACGCTGCCGGTGGGCGATGACTGGGTGCGGTCCGTCCACGGAGGAGCGTGACGTAACGGGATCCAAGGTCGTTCCTCAGGAATGACTCGGTCGCAACAGCACGAAGGCCCAGGGACAAACGATGAAGATGCGTGGCGTAAAATGTAGCTCAACCGATGAATGTATGAGTTTGAGATGCGAAACCAACGCACACAAAACGGAAGTCAGGAAAAAAAACAAAATAAAAGTGAGAATAGGAATGAAAATGAAAAGCCTGAAAACAAAACCTAGATTAGACGACTTGCATAGTTGATGACACTTATTAATGTATTGAATTTAAAATAAACGATTTAAAGAAAACTATACTAGTAAATTACCTGAGTTGGTATGCGGCTTGAAGTGAATTTTATGAAGCGAACAATGATCCGGAATATTCCGTATTAATAATTACTTTAATTATTATTCTCTTGGAGCGGTAGCGACGCTGATCCAGTAAACTGGGCAATTTCGTTTTTAAACTATATCGCGAATTTGCAAAAAAATGTCGCACAGCTCTCTCGCTCAAAACTGGTTAAACAGTGAAAAAAATTTATTAAAACCGTTAAAATTCAACGCATTTCCGGCGACAAGTAAAATCAAGTTAAATACCAAAAAAAGTGTCATCTACAATAAAAAAAAAATTCTTTTTGCCCTTCTCATGATTCCAGTCGATTCACCAATTATTAGAATCATATCTATTAATTCTTCTTTCGTAAACATTTGAAAACGTTTTTTTATTGTTTGCAAAATAAGTTAAATAAAGTAACCAGCAAATGTATACTTTTTTGACATTAATTTAACACTGTTACATTTTGTTTATTTTCACATAGCCACCTATAATATTTGTATAAAAATTATTTCTAGTATTTCTCAATTTTCTTATTTTTCTCGAATTTTTTCAGATACATTAATAAAAACTAATACACCGTTGAAAAGAGAAAAAAATGGCGGTTTTTATTTTAGTAAAATAATTATAAGTTTGCTATTTAAAAAATAAAAGTTGTTAGTCGTATCTTGTAAACCTGACTTTATAAAAAATATCTACATCTGCCATCAAATAGTATATTTAAAATAATAAAACTTTCATATGAACCATTTTTTTCTATTACTCATAATAAAAAAGTTAAAGGGGGGGGGGGCGTCTTCCCAGACTCACCCTGTATATATATATATATATATATATATATATATATATATATATATATATATATACATATATATATATATATATATATATATATATATATATATATATATATACGAGTATATATTTGAGATTTTTCACCAAACTAATTCTACTCCTGTGGCTCCCCTACCATTAACATCTTTGGGGACCGAGATTTGACAACTGGTAGCCGCTCATCACGTGAAGAAATATATCACTTACCGCGATCTGTAACGGTATAATGGGTAAAATGAATTAAATATAAGCATGAAAATATTTCCGTATTAATTTATTTGAAATTACACAAACTCTTGCAATTACTCTAAATTATTTTTATTAAATTTATTAATGAAAACCCTTACTATTTTTGTCTTTTTTTATCTAAACACTATTCTTCAACAATTATTTTTATTAAATTACAACTTGTTTTGGTACAATACCTCATCACAATATTGTAATAACACAAATAAAATAAAAACACCAATTATATTTTGAAACCGACATAACACAAATACATCGCGGAAGTTAAAACCAATCAAGAAATTACATTTTGTAAGCATTTCCATTAAGTATTAAATAATTTATAATTCAAGAAATACACATTTTCTACATTATGGTATTAATTTATAAAACATTTCAACATATTAAATTAATTTCTTTATTGTTCATTCACAGTAAAACATCTATGAATATGACAAACAATTTCAAAACTTATATTAGACCTTTACATTATATTAGTCATATTTTCGCACTGTCCTTCGTGTCTTTAAATGACTCTAACATTTTTTATCAAATTATTAATTATTTATCAGGATTACCATTTATATTTATTTATTGCTATTGCATATATGAGTCTATTTTGTTTGTTGCAACATGCAATTACGGCGCAGATGTACATATAGTAGCAACAGAAAATGCTCTGTTTTTAATGTGTATAGTTTGTTTTATAGATTTTATATTGATGGTAATATACAATTTTGTATTTAAAAACAAAATAAGATCAAGTATTTATAACTTAAATCAACATATTATTGCAACACAAGATTATGAAACAAAACAATATTCATTGATATTTAAATTAATCTTAATAACTGTACTGTTTGCCGTTTTAATATGCTTGGATTTCTCAACTAAATTAATTGGAAACATCTACTATTACATTTCTATAATGTTTGGTATTTATACCAATTTGTTGAGCACATTTGCAACAGTAATGGTATTGAATGAAGTTACTATTCAATTTAAACATTTGAATGATTGTCTACTTGATATAAAGGACTATTCTTGGATATTTCTGTCAAAACAAAAGAAATTGAAACAGTTTGACACATTTAGATTTGACAGTTTGTTGGAGTTGATAGAGAAACATAGAGATTTGTCTGAATGTGCTCAAGATATGTGCAATAGTTGGTCGCTGAAGAGCTTACTGCAACTAGCGTTTTATTTCTCATTTCTGGTTTTGGGAGCCAGTCCGACTGTGGATGCTATTCGACACATGTACAAAGTAAAACAGTTTCTATCTCATGATACGTCCTGGGTTTATTTGTTTTTTATCTGGACTTTTATATACATTTTCGCAATTTTTGTCATTATTTATACTTGGCAATCAATTTACACTGAAGTAAGTATACAGGGTGAGTCTGGGAAGACGAACCTTCTCTTAATTTTTTTATTATAAGAAATAGAAAAATTTTCTTCATATAGAAGTTTTAGTAAATGAAATATACTATTTTATGTCGGGTTTAAATGATACGACTATCAACTTTTATTTTTCAAATAGGAACCTAGAATCATTGTATTAAAATAAAAACCGCCATTTTTTTCCTTTTCCAACGATGTATTACTTGTCATCAATGTATATGAAAAAAATCGAGATAAATAAGATAATTGAGAAATATTAGAAATTATTTGTATTCAACTATTCAAGGTGGCAATGCGAGATTAAACAAAATGTAACAAGGTAAAATTAATAACAACAATGCAGATATTTATTTGTTACTTGTTTCACGTGTTTTGTTATTAATTTTTATCTTGTTATATTTTATTTAATTTCGCATAGCCACCTAGAATACTTAAAAATAATTTTTGTCATTTCTCAATTATCTTATTTATCTCGATTTTTTTCATATACATATATGACAAGTATGAGACGTGGGAAAAGAAAATGGAGATCATTAAAAACAAAAATAAACTAAGAGGAACACAAATTTACATAGAAAATGACCTTACCAAAGAAGAAATAAGAATACAAAAAGAACTGCTAGAAATATATAAACAAGAAAAAATGAAGAACAAAAATGTAAAAATAGGATACAAAAAAATAAAAATAGATGATTCCTGGTACGAGTGGTGCACAGATACGAAGAAACTAAATAAAGCTAAGGGGTCAAAAAACGATTAGATGAAGAGGAAGAAAAGAAGAAAGGTACAAAAGTAAAAAGAAAAGGTAAACAAAAACAAAGGAAAAGTAATACAAATATTAGAATTAGCACGTGGAATATAAGAACAATGTTAATAGCTGGAAAATGATGGAAGTTAGTCTTGAATTAGAGAAATATGGAGTACAAATAGCTGCATTGCAAGAAACTAGATGGAAAGGACAAGGACAGATAGATAATAAAATGAAAGATGATATAATGGATTTTAGGCCTATAAATGAGCGTCTAGCTTACCTAAGAGTAGCTGCAAAACCTTTTAATATATCGCTGATATATGTATACGCCCCTACGGAGAATGCATAGAAAGAAGAAAAAGAAAATTTTACGAAGTATTGGAAAATATAATTAAAGCATAGAAAAAGAAGATTTAATAATGGTAATAGGAGATATGAATGCACAAATCGGGAAAGAAGACTATATTAGTGAAATAGCTGGTAAACATACAATACATTAAAATACAAATAACAATGGGCAGAGATTATGTAATTTTGCGATAAAGAATAATATGATAATAAGCAGCACTAAATATGAACATAAAAGACAACATAAAATAACATGGGTATCAGCGGACCAAAGTAAATGCTCACAAATCGATCATGTACTTATAAACAAAAGAAAACAAACATCAATAAGAGATGTAAGATCATACAGAGGCCCATGTGCAGATTCCGATCATTACATGGTAATAACGACAATAGGCAGAAAGTTAGAAGAAAAACGAAGAGTAAGAGTAAAACAATGTCATGGAATAGAGATAAATTAGACAGGGAAGAGGAAAGGGCAAAATACACGGAAAAGGTGGAAGAAATTATAATGAACGGAGAGAAAGATGAAGAAAATGTAAACACAAAATGGAAAAAGCTAAAAGTAAGCATAATAACAGCAGCTGAACAAAAAATAGGATATCAAGAGAAAGAAAAAATAAAAGGTTGGTTTAGTGAAGAATGTAAGCAAATAACAGAGGCGAAGACAAAAGCAAGAATAAAATGGATGCAAACAAACAAACCGGAAGATAAAGAAGAATATGAAAGAATAAGGAAGGAGTGTAAAAAAAGATAAGAAAAAATAAAAGAGAATGGATAGGAGAAAAAATAGAAAGAATAGAGAACGAAAGGAAAAATATAAACACAAGACGTTTCTATCAAGAAATCAAGCAACAAAAGCAAAGTAGTAAAGCGGATGCAATTAATATGAGAGATAAAAATGGAAAGATAACAGAAAATGCAGTGGAAATGAAAAAAGTATGGGAAGATTATTTTAAAGATATATTAGTAGTGGCAGAAGAGGAAGAAACTGGAACTGAAGAAACGGAAAGAAAGGAAGAAAGGACAGAGGATGAAGATATTGTAAGGGAACGTACGCTAGATGAAATATGTAATATAATGAGAAATAGCAAAAATGGAAAGGCCCCAGGAACGGATGGGATATGCATGGAACTTTTAAAATACGGAGGTGAAGAATTATATGAACAAATGCATAAACTAATAATACAAATCTGGAAGGAGGAAAAGATGCCTGAGGAGTGGAAATTAGGGAAAATTATAACAATACATAAAAAAGGCGACCCAAAGGATTGTAGAAACTATAGAGGGATAACACTACTTAATAATGCCTATAAAATATTAGCAGCATTAATACAAAAGAGATTAGCAGCAACAACCAAGAACAAAATAGGGCAATATCAATGTGGGTTCCTACAAGGTAGATCAACAATAGACGCAATTCATACGTTAAAACAAATTATGGAAAAGGCGCACAAAGCAAAGATAAATATTGAGCTACTTTTTATAGACTTCAAGCAAGCATTCGATTCGGTGAAAAGAAAGAAAATGTGGGAAGTGTTAAAAGAATTAGAAATAGATGCCAAACTAAGAAGGTTAATAATGATGACGCTGAAGAACTCTAAAATATGTGTAAGGACGAGGAAAGGGGATACAAACGAATTTACAATAAACAAGGGAGTAAGGCAAGGAGATTCTTTATCAGCAACGCTGTTTAATATGACTTTGGAATATGTAACGAGGAGAATAAATAGGAAAACAATAAGAAGGAATGGAGGGCAAATTATAGCATATGCTGATGATGTAGTAATAATTTCGAAGAGAAGGGAAATAATGGAAGAAATACTAAGGGAAATAATGATAGAAGGAGAAAACATGGGGCTACAACTAAAAGAAAATAAAACAAAAATAATGAGATATGGAAAGATAAAACAAGACATAAAGGTAGAAATAGGAGGGAAAGAGTTCGAGGAGGTGGATAAATAGAAATACTTAGGAGTTATGATAGCGAGTAACGGAGACAGAGCAACGGAAATAAAAGAAAATTTTTTTGCAACAAACAAAGCGTATTATATGCATAGAAAATTATTTAAAAGTAAAATACTAACAAAAACAACAAAAATGAAGATTTACAAATCGATGATAAGACCAATATTGATGTATGACGCTGAGACATTGACAATATCAAAAAAAGAAGAGGAGCAATTGAGAATAATGGAAAGGAAAATATTAAGAGACATACTAGGCACGATTAAAGTAAATATAAATGAATACAGAACAAGAATGAACAGCGAAATATTATAAGAAATGGATGGGGAAGATATAGTTAAAAAAATAAAACAGCAGAGAGCAAAATGGCTAGGACATGTGTGGAGGGCAGGTGAAAATGAGATGATACACTCCATTTTGGAGTGGGACCCTGGAAATAAAAAAAGAGGTAGGCCAAGGTCGACATGGCTCAAAGAAGTTAAAGAGGACTTACATACGGCGGGAATTACAAATTGGACAGAGAAATCAATCGATAGGAAGCTATGGAGAAACTTAATTATGAAGATATGAAGAAAGAAAGAGGGACTGATCCACCCAGTAGGAAAGGATCTAGAGAGCTTCACTGAAGCGGCGCAACCCCAGAAGGGGTGTCAAGCCATTATTTATTATTATTTATGACAAGTAATACATCGTTGAAAAGAGAAAAACAATGGCGGTTATTACAGTAAGTAATAAAACAATGCTAGGTTCCCATTTGAAAAATAAAAGTTGATTGTCGTATCATGTAAACCTGACTTTATAAAAAAATTCTATATGTGTCATAAAATAGTATAGGTATTTAATATACTGATACTTCCATACGAAGAAAAATTGTATGTTTCTTATAACAAAAAAGTTAAGGGGGTGGGGGTATAAGTTTATATAAAAAATGGGTTCCAATACCCAGTAGTGTTTCTAAGGTATATGTCGCCCGTGTGAGAGAATAATCTCCCCCCTTCCTCGTTCTGTTAATTGATCTGAAATCTTTTTACCTTAAATTTAATAAAATAGACACAGAAAATGCAAAAAGTATACCTGTAATTGTAATTCCGTTGTTGATATCTTGTGTTGAATTGACATCAAATTGAATTCTCAGTGAACTAAAGAATGTTTATTTACATTAATTACATAAACATCATCATCACCATCATCACGCCTTTTACCCATTACTGGGTGTGGCACTCTGCCTAAGCAGATCTCGGTAAGTGATATATTTGTTCGCGTGAAGTGCGATTACCAGCTGTCAAATCACGACCCCAAAGATATTAGTGGAGGGGGAGCCACAAGGGTAGATTTAATTTAGTAAAAATTGTTTGTCGGCTGTGGGGATCGAACCAGGGTTCTCAAGATCCACAAGTCGACTCGATACCACTGAGCCACCTATCCCTATCTTCACAATTGCATGAATGTCAATAACAGTTACCAACCACAACATTTCATATATAAATTGCCCTAAATTGACTTGGTTTAAAATATCTCACATTTCTTTAAATTTAAATTTTTAAAAAAAATAAAATAGAAAAAATAGTATAAATAACTGATTTTAATACTTATTTTTGTATTCATCATCTGTGGCGCTACAGCCCAAATCGGGCCTGGGCCTACCAGACACACCGAGCCGCAGTTTTTACACTGCCGTACTGCCGGTTTTCGTAGTCAAATGCTACATTATTTAAGACGTATAAGTGACTAGCTTATAGCGCCCGAGTGTGATAAATACATGTAACTGTATTTTATATTATTTATTATATTTTTGTATTAAGTGCGCAAAATGAGTGTTTTTGTTGCGCTTGAGAATGTTACTTTATAAAAGTCATTCGAACGCGCCAAAAAACAAGAGTTTTGCCTACAACAACATTTTTTCTATAACTGTAAATAAAGAATAATACAATAATTATTGATTTATTTAAGTAAATTGAAGGAAAACAATTAACAATAATATTAATTTAATACTATTGATGTGTTGTAACTAATGAAACCTGACAACAAGATGCGCGAGATACTCATTTTGCGCACTAGAATACGAAACAGTGCGCAAAATGCTCATTTTGCGTATTAGGGTGCAAAATATTGCGCAAAATACGCGGTGTCATGGTAATATAAGTGATGAAAACATCACGTACTTCGCGTATTGATATTAGTGAAACAAAAATTAACAATTTTTGACAGTTGTAGAAAAAAGACTTTTATCACATTTGTCCTTTTTCTAAACTTGTACTCATGCGAAAAAAAGATGTCTTATAAAACTCGTTCTTAAATATACTATTTTATACCCGCCACGTATTGCGTCTTTAGAATATATTCAATTCTAAAAAATATATACGAGTATTTAGGTACTTACTAAAAAAAAATTAGGAAACAGAAACATAGAAAATAAGATATATAAATTTAATAAATATGTGTAAACTGAAATTTACAATTTTAAAATTGTTTTTAGGCCAGATGTGCATCATTGATAGTACATGAAATTTGGAATAAATACGCAGAAAAATGTGCTGATTATAAAGTAGAAGAAGTAAGAATTGAAATAAATTATTATTTTTTAAAATAAGAATTAATAATTAGGACTAATCCTATTTGTAGTTTCAATTTATCTCTTTACAAATGATTCATGGACGATTAAACTTGACTGCATGTGGATTTTTTACATTAGACTATACTTTAATGCACACGGTATATACTGTTTATTACTAGGTATTCAACACATTTATTAATTAATTTTTATTTTAGGTTATTGCTGCGTTGACTACATATGTAGTTATTCTTATACAATTTAAAGCAATGAATTAAAATTGATGTTACCAATGTACAGTATTTTATATTTATGTGGTACAACTAGGCAATGCAATACTGGTCAAAAATTTCAATACTGGTATCTCGGTATTTTCGTTTTGAGTATCGGGATACCGGTATTAATACCGGTATTGATAAATTTTTAAAAATTGAACCTATTTAACATTTATTTACAGTAGGGTGTGGTGTGTGCGTGTGGTATATAGATTAAGGGAATGTCAAATTTAATCAAAAATAATCATTTTATTTTAATAATTATAAAATATAAATAAAATTGAATAACATCAAAAATAAAGATAGGTAATTCTATATATGTAAAATAAACAACATAAACTTTTACTTTTTTGCTTCAATGGAATTAAAATAATCTTTTAGTAAACAAATATGATCGAGTGTGTCGTCATTTAATCTGGATCTTATTCTTGTGCATATTTGAGATGCGGCTGAAAATGCCGTTTCTGATTTCGCACTTGTTGGTGCTACTGTTTGTAAATAATCGTATGTTAATTGTAAATTCACACCCTTAATACCTTCCTCTTCAAGAAATATCATTTCTTTCCTGATTAGTTGCTCCACTCTTTGCTATTTGCTAATGAACGACTACGAGACAACTACGAATTGGCTGTCGGCAAGCTAATAATTGACAAATACGCAACGTTCCACTGTTCCATTATTTGGGATTCCCCGCAACAAGCTTGCCAACTCTTCAATAACATAATTTTAAAAAGGAGTTAAACGTTAAAGTAATAAATAATAATAACATTCCGCTAAATTGTATCTTATACTTCAATTGAAAAAATAGCGAAAAACCGGTATTTTTATGCTAAACATCGGTTTGAATACCGGACAAATTGTGTCCGGGATCCCGGTATTACAATCCCTACGTACAACTATGTTGTAACGTTTTTGCATATTTTGTGAAAAGGTAGAACTATAAACATTTAGTTATATCGATTTGTAACTGTATTCATGTACAATTTTTATACAAATCAGGCAAGTAGTTTGTACATCTATGCCATTTTGTAACCAAGGTAATATCGATAATAAACTTAATTTTTATTTAATACTCAATCATAAGTTTTGTATTTCCTTTGGGAACGCACGCATCTCTCTAATATTCAAACACTGCTTAGCGAGCACATAGCTTTATGCAGACGCATAATCATGAAACACCATAAAATTAAAATACCTAAAATGGCGGATTTAGCAAAGATCCGAACCAAAATATAGTGGTTACAAATTCAATCTATTACTCAATAGATGGCGATTTAGTGGAATATTCATATTTTTTAAATTGTTTATTAGTAGGAAAATTTATATACCGTATTATTCAACACTCTAAAGCGCAACTGCTGCCTTTCTAAAACATTGCTTTATGATTACCCTGTTTTATTAAATATCCTAAAATGGCGATATTCACGTCAAGTGATGTCATTGACAAATTTTGTATCTCACACAAATGCAAATCAATTGTTTAAAACATTTAATAATGTTTTTGTTTACAGAACAACAAACAGATTCAGACATGTGTAATTAATGTAATGTTCTGTAATAACAATTCAGGTTAATTTTCATAACAATATTTGTTTAGAATGTTTAATATTATATTTGAATTAATTAACAGACATAAACCTGCTAAATTAATAAATTTTATTCTAATTTAATTTGATTTTCACAATAGTGTTAGTACGAATTATATCAGCAATACGAACCCAGGCTCATATAGTTAATTTATACAAAAAAATAGGTTGACTCGACCAAAGAAACAAAACCAGCCGATCATCTATAATTACAGAAGTAAATAAGCGAGTTTTACGTAATACTGTAAAAACAAACCGGCGATCGAATACTAAATAAGTAACTACTTTGAGGAGAAGTTAGATATTTACAACAAAGAGAACTATTCGAAAAATAGGATAAAAGATCTATAAAGTAATATTTGATTCTATTCGAGGAACTCCATAATTCTCGTGCTGACTCACAAATGGTTCATGGATCGCTAGTTGGACAGCTATGGTATAGAAGGTATTTTCTTCCGTGGAAACAAATATTGAAGTTGAAGCTAAGTGAATTCATGCAACTTTATTACTGAATTGTGCTATACTTTAATATGGAATATATGGGGCATACATATCATATTCGGCGAAGAACGTAAATATAAAAAAAATATTTTATTACTTTTCGGAATAACCCATTTATTTAAATTAACATTGGCTATTATAATTATTTTGCTCTAATTTTACGCATATATTTATTGGATTCATTATTCTTCTTGGCCACGTCTTGTCAAGATAATTAATAAAAACAAAGTACAGAGAATATGTACATCAGTTTTATTTAAATATATATTTACAATTAATTACTCTTCAATCTTCCACGTTTATCACCGAATATACATGACTTTCATAACTATCTACAAAGAACAAAGTCACATACCCCCTTAACCATTGACTTATTCCAACATGATCTCATATCCTATCGCTATTATGCACATATGCATCTTAGTCTAAACATTGTCGTATTATACTATGCCAAATAACTTATAGTCTAAGGATGTTTACAAAATAGTTATACCCTTCAACAATTCTTAAACCTAGTAATTAATGACAACACCTATACTGTTAATAGTCACACATTTTGGTTGTCAATATATTTTCATGCGACAATCTGAAATATTACTACAATGTCAGAGACAATAATTTTCTATTAAATAATCTGCATAAATGAAGTTAATTTCATAAAAATTTTAATTAGTTCACTATAGGTGAGTATATAATTAGAAATATAATTACTAAAATCTTTATTTTTAGTTACTATAACTGCGCTGAAAAGGCACGTTTTAATTGCCTAAACTACGAGTATATTTTCTTATATTGAAAAATAATTGTAAATAATTTTTTCTACAATTGCTATGAAAAGTTGACAACTACGCTCTCATTTGTCATCGTAAAGTTGTCGTTTTCTGTGGAGCATTCCAAAAATATCTTTTTTGCGCCTCACCAATTGCAACGCGCGAAAAAGACGTTAAATGCGCGCATTTCCAATGACAACGTGTGAAAAAGATATTAAATGTGCGCTTATTTCAATAGTTATTAGGGATACAAACAAAATAGAAACTTGTCATATTGCCAGTTGACAGAACGAATTTATGTGTCTTTGTCTTACACTATTGCAGCTCTCGCCTTCGGCTCGGGCTGCAAATACCGTGTTCGAGTAACAAAGAATCACTTTACGCTCTTAATACACAAATAACTATATGTGAATCGTAAAATAATAGTTAACGAAATATTATGTACATTAAATCATATTATTTCACTTTATAACAAATAGGTATTTAATGAAAAAATAAGTACCTTTAACTTATTTCACTTTATTATTTATTTATTTATTTATTTATTTATTTATAACCTTCCAACAGGATAAGAAGTATCCCAATAACAGGAAGGTTAAAGCAAATACAAAAAGAAAAATAGCACAGCGTGCTTACAATAAATGAACACATGATCACAAAAATTAAACATAGAATTATAAAATTATAGACTATAGTAAATGTACATTCTTATACAAGTAATTTTTAAATTGCTGAAGACTAGAGTAAAATATATCAACTACATCATCAGTTGAACTTTCAAAATCATTAAAGATGAGACATAGCCTTGTAAACGGATCCTTAAGTTCATAATTTCTTCTTAAACGAGGAAGATGAAATGTTTTAAGGGATCTTGATGAGAGACGTGGAATTTTAAAATAAATATTACCTAAACCTGAGACATCATCAATGCTATTATGTAGTAGTTTATAAAGATATATTAGAGAGCATAATTTGCGCCTGGAATCCAATCTATGCATATTGAAATAAGATAAAGATACAGTATAGCTATAGGTTATTATATTGAAAGAGCCAGATGTTTTACGCATACAGAATCTAACAAATTTTCTTTGTACCCATTCTAGTTGAATGCTATATGTATCATAAATTGGATTCCACACAATAAGACAGTACTCAAGTTTAGTTCTGACTAAGCAGTAATATAAGGATTTTAGAGTTGCAGGGTTAGTAAAATGCTGTGTATTTCTGATAATGAAGCCTAATGTTTTATAAGAACTATTTACAACATACTCACAGTGAGAACTAAAATGCAAACAGGGATCAAATACCACCCCCAAATCCTTATATAACTCAACCCGGACAAGACTCTTATCTCCCATCAAGTATGAAAAAGAAAACAAACTATGTTTCATCGAGAACGACATGACCTTACATTTCGATATATTAAAATATAAACGTGAAGAGGACGACCAATCTAGTAGATTATCTATGTCTCTTTGAAGCTCAATATAGTCAGAGTTTGAATTAATAACTTTAAATAACTTAAGGTCATCAGCATATAGCAATGAGAATGAGTATTTAAGGCACTTAGTTATATCATTAATGAATAATATAAAGAGCAGAGGGCCCAGATTGGAACCTTGAGGAACACCAGAGTAGGTATTAAAATTCCTAGATTTAAAGTTATTATATTGAACACATTGTCTGCGATCTGAGATATATGAACGCACAAGCTGTAGTAGATCTGAGGAAAAGCCAAACTGATGCTGCAACTTATACATCAAAACATCATGATTTACAGAATCAAAAGCCTTGGCGAAGTCAGTATAAACAACATCTACTTGTGAGTTAGCACTAAGGGCATTAATTGTAAATTCAGTGAAGTTAGTTAAGTTGGTTGTTGTCGATCT
The DNA here is from genome assembly GCA_947425015.1 of Pterostichus niger. Lineage (NCBI taxonomy): Eukaryota > Metazoa > Arthropoda > Insecta > Coleoptera > Carabidae > Pterostichus > Pterostichus niger. The sequence continues at coordinate 16,632,792 of OX380350.1, forward strand.
ACCCTTTATGAAGCCATGTTGCATAGGGGTAATTTTATTGACAACAGCATGGTAAATATACTTATATAATATTTTTTCGAAACATTTAGAAATATTTGAGAGAATAGAAATTGGTCTGTAATTGGAAATATTAGTAGAGTCACCTGATTTGAATATTGGACAAACTATGGACTCTTTAAGACATTTAGGAAAAGTTTTATTCTCAATGCTGAGATTAAACAGAATGTACAACGGTTTCACAAACAGATCGCAACACCCCTTCAAAATATAGGCTGGAAGATTATCAGGGCCAGGTGAACATGAGACTTTTAGGGACTTAATTGCAAGAACAATATCTTGCTCTGAAATTTGAGATATAGATACAGATTCATTAAAATATGTTGGTAAATAGATGTCAGAGAAGTCAGTGACACTCTCGTACAAATAAACACTGGAAAAATAATCAGCAAATCCTTGTACAATGGAAGAGGTGTTAGTATAGTTAATATTATTCCAGTGCATGTTCCCAGGAATACGCGTAGAGTTCTTTTTATTATTTATATAAGTCCAAAATCTCCGTGGCTCACTAGTGATTACATTTTCAGACTGACGTACATAATTTTTATAAGCTATTTTTATGTTGATTTTGATCTTTTTTCGGAGAATCTTAAATTTTGAGTAATAAAGTTCATTATTATTTACTTTATAAAGCCTATGATTTCTGTCTTTTAATTTAATATCGGAGATTATTTGTTTGGTAAACCAAGGTGGGTAACAAGATTTCTTTCTACGCGTGAATGGAACACATTGTTTAAAAATAGAATCTAGAGTGGTGTAAAATTGTCTAAATGCATCATCAACATTGGGATAATCCAGTAAAATATTCCAGTCAACATTTTGAAGTAGATTATACATAAGAGGAAAATTGGAAAAGCGAAAATTGTAAGATAAGTTGGTATTATATGTTGAGTTAGGTGAAACAGACGGATAAACATTTAGTGAGATTATGAGAGAAGGATGATATAAATCTTCATGAATTAATGGAAAGTTACTTCGGGAAACATTGCAGTCTCTGTTAGACAATACTACATCAAGCAAGCATGAATCATTGTTGTATACTCTGTTACATTGTACAGCATTAAGAAAACTGCAAAAATTTTCAAATCTAGAGATAATTTGATTATTGAATCCATGTGAATAATGGTAAGCTAGTTTACTGATATTTAAATCACCAAGCAAAATGAAATCGGACTGCATTATAGACGGACAAGTCTCCAGACATTCATAAATCATATCATGCTGTTCTATGGAAATAGGGGGTGGAGAATAAATAACAGCAACAATCAAACTCCTGCCCGATCCCAAACAAATGCGAACACATATAATATCAGCAACACAATTCATATTTAAATTTAATTTTACTTCATGTGATTTAAATTTAGTGCTAATAGCACATAAAACCCCACCGCCTCTGGTTTTACCCACTCTAGCATTATCACGGTCTTTTCTGTAGATCCTATAATTGGTAGAGTTCAGAATCTCACCACTATATACTGAATCATTAAGCCAGGTTTCTGTTAAAGTTATAACATCGAAATTGGCAATAAAAGAATTATTATAGAAATCATCTAGTTTGGTGTTCAGTCCACGAACATTTTGGTAATATATATCCATAACAATGTAAACATACAATAATAAGAATAAAAATAAATATAAACAGTTTCAGTAGTCAGTATAAACATACGAGAATACGTCGAAACCAGCTATTAATTAGTAACGTTAATGAAACGCAAACGAAAACAAGTTAATTTAGTGAACAGTGATATTTACAAAATAGACATACAGTTAATCTGCTCCATTTGACAGAAAAATCATTTTAAATATGAAGTAATATTAATCTAATGTGATGTGATCCAAAAATTAATTAAAGTGTGTCGATATTAAAGTTCAAGTCTGCCATTTTTATTTCGTCGCCAAGCTTATAAAAAATGTTTCCATCAATTGTCCACACATTTTTAAAGGTGATTTTATTAGAGATAAGTTTGACAAGCTCAAGGCGTTTCTTAGTTAAGTCTTCTTTAATAGTTATCTTAGAACCTTTAAGCTTACTTCTTGACTTTAGGACTAAGTTACGAGTTTTATAAGACGTAAATTTAATAATGATGGGTCGTGGTCGAGATGATGGAGTGTTAGTAGAAGCAGGATCCTTAGACGCAGATTTGGGGGTAACACTGGATTTTTTACCCACACGATGACATCGATCAATGGAATGAGGTGAGACTTGTAGTGACAGAGAAGATTTAAATAGATCGCAAACCTTGTTTTCGATGTTTTCAGTCGGTTCTTCAGGAACTCCGAAGACTCTGAGACAATTTCTTCTGGAATATTGCTCGAGGCGATCGATTTCATGGTGGAGGGTCAAGTTTTCCTTGTTCATCTCAGTAATGATGGATTCGTAGTGCAATTTCTGCACTTCCAATTTTTTGTCGATGCGTTGGAATAACAAATCAACGAGTTTTTCAAGAAAACTGCCATCTTTTAACAAAGCATTCATTGCTTCTTGCACTTGCTGAGATACTTGGCGCGACATGGTACCCGTAAGTCAATAAATATGTATCAAAACTTGATAATTAAGTAGATCACTGATTTTAAATTTTAAATTTTAGATATTTAGGTTACAGCAATAAAATTCAACAACGGAGCAGCAAAAAACACGTCTACTCACGCCGAGACATAGAATAGAATTATACACCAAATCGTAAAGAGAGCCATGACTGTGGCTTGAAATAAAACAATTAACTAAAACAATTGTAATTATTATTATTAAACGAAATAATATTTTTTTGTCATAATAATAACGAAAATAAGAATAAAGAACACTTAATAACAACAAAATGATTTTATAACAAATATTCAAAATGACTCCCAGCCTCTTCAATACATTTTGCACAACGTTTTGAAACAGAATAAGTAGTCTTTTCTCTTTGGTCAGCAGATAAAGATTCAATTGCTGCTTCAATTTTATTATTCAGTCCGTTTAATGTGTTTACTGGTTCTTTACAAACAAAATCTTTCACGTAGCTCCATACAAAAATCAAGTGGTCATATCGGAAGAAAATGTATTGAAGACGCTGGGAGATATTTGAATATTGATTATAAAATAATTTTGTTATTATTAAGTGTTCCTTATTCTTATTTTCTTTATTATTATCACAAAGAAATATTATTTCGTTTAATAATAATAATTACAATTGTTTTAGTTAATTGTTTTATTTCAAGCCACAGTCATTGCTCACTATTCTCTTTACAATTTGGTGTATAATAAAGTGCCCGCCATTTTACTTTTTAATAATGTAATATATGGATTATTTTACATGATTGTAAAGCAAATTTGATGCACTTTTCAAATTTGTAAAAAAATATAGAATGTTCCATTTGTTTCAAAGTTGATATTAATTACTAATAAACCGGAAATGATATCATGAATGTACATACGTCATCAACTAGCTTTCATGTTGCTGTATAAATCATGTTATATGAAAGAAATTGCTAAGTTGATAAATAAGCAAGATATTTGCTGGGTCTATTAAAATATAACACCCTGTATATATGTGTATATATATATATATATATATATATATATATATATATATATATATATATAAATTATAAAATCTACAGAAATGGTGAGATATTTCTACAAAATTGTTTCGATTACATGAACATATTGTTAGTTTAAAGTTGAAATTATCAAAAAAGAAAATTTTATTCGAGTTATATAATGTGCAAAATGCATATAACAACAACTGTGGTCAACGAACAGATCATAGATCGACAAGCATTTATTATTGGGTTACATCGCCTTTATTAGTATTAACAGTTTTAATTATATTAGGTATTGTATCCACAAGTCTTGCACACTCGTCTGGTAGAATATTGTCCCATGTATTCTGCAAGGCAGCTTTTAATTCGAGTATTATCCCTGCTGCAACATAAATACAATTTCCACCTGTCTCATAATTCGAGATCGAGGGTATAACATTTACATAATATCTTCATACCTCTGCGAGTTAATTATGCCATTAATAAAATGCAATTTCCCTACACCCTTTAAAGACATACAGCCCCAGACCGTAACAGACGTTGGGATCTTGAAGCCTTTGAAGATGTATGCATAACTGGTTTTCATGTGTTACCTACACAAACATCTTTGAGTCCAGTTTCGATGTCTATTACATTTTTGTAATTTTGTTATTAAACATTTTTTCTTTGTTTATTGGAAAAATAACATAAATAATTATTATAGCTAATAACATAATATTGTTTTATAGATCTTTTATCCAATTTTTCGAATATTTCTCTTTGTTGTAAATATCGAGCTTCTCCTCAAAGTAGTTACTTATTTAGTATTCGATCGCCGGTTTGTTTTTACAGTATTACGTAAAACTCGCTTATTTACTTCTGTAATTATAGATGATCGGCTGGTTTTGTTTCTTTGGTCGAGTCAACCTATTTTTTTTGTATAAATTAACTATATGAGCCTGGGTTCGTATTGCTGATATAATTCGTACTAACACTATTGTGAAAATCGAATTAAATTAGAATAAAATTTATTAATTTAGTAGGTTTATGTCTGTTGATTAATTTAAATATAATATTAAACATTCTAAAAAAAATATTGTTATGAAAATTAACCTGATAATATATTTTGACAATCGAAACATTATTTTTTTCATCATAAACTTGAATTGTTATTACGGAACATTACATTAATTTCACATGTCTGCATCTGTTTGTTGTTCTGTAAAAAAAAACATTATTAAATGTCAATGTGACAGCTCAACAGTTGGTTTACATTTGTGTGAGATAAATAATATGTCAATGACGTCACTTGACGTGAATATCGCCATTTTAGGATATTTAATAAAACAGGGTAATCATAAAGCAATGTTTTAGAAAGGCTGCAGTTGCGCTTTAGAGTGTTGAATAATGCGGTATATACATTTTCCTACTAATAAACAATTTAAAAAATACGAATATTCCACTAAATCGCCATCTATTGGGTAATAGTTTGAATATGTAACTACTATATTTTGGTTCGGATCTTTGCTAAATCCGCCATTTTAGGTATTTTAATTTTATGGTGTTTCATGATTATGCATCTGCATAAAGCTATGTGCTCGCTAAGCAGTGTTTGAATATTAGAGAGATGAATACCTACCCTTTCCTTTCTTGTTTTTTATACCGGGTGTCTACTTTTTTTTCCGAACTTAGGAAATTCAATATTAAAATTTTGATTTACCGATATCTCTTTACCTATCAATTTTAGAACAAAATTGTACTGAAGAAAAATGTTCAGAATGAAAAACTGCATCTATAGAGTATAAGTTTGTTGTTCAATTGTATCTTATATCCGAGTTAGAAGCAAAAGAAAATACATGCTTTAAAGCAATTATCAGAGTGCCATGAGGAATAAAACAAATTAGATAACTTAATAATAGGTATTTATATGTCTAGATTATGTAGAAAAAAGAAAATAATAGTTTCTATAATTAAATTTATTATTAAATTAAATTTTAGTTAGCTTCCAATTCTTGTCCAATATGTCAAATAATGTCAGACACATTAAACAAATTATTATTTTATTTCTCATGGCACTCTGATAATTGCTTTAAAGCGTGAATTTTCTTTTGCTTCTAACTTCGGACATAATAAACAATTTAAGAACAAACTTATACTCTATGGATGCAGTTTTTCATTCTGAACATTTTTCTTCACTACACTTTTGTTCTAAAATTAATAGGTAAATAGATATCGGTAAATCAAAATTTTAACTTTGAATTTCCTAGTTCGGAAAAAAAGTAGACACCCGGTATAATTTGAAACTGGTATATTACATCTATTCTTAAGTTTTTTGATATGATGAATTAAATCAATATTAAAATTCTACTATAAACAAACTGCGCGTTTAACAAGCGAGCCTTATGATTCTAATGCCTATGGCACATTGGTCGAAGAGCATCAATGAGCTATTTGATGAAACAACAGAACGCATCCGTCATTGACGAAAAATAAAAGCTTCTAAAGTTGAGAAAGATAAACTAAATTTCAAAAATATACTAACGTGAAATGAGACACAGAAGACACGAGTGAAATGAGATACGTTCGTTTCATCGATGAGCTCTTCGATGGAAATAGACGAGCCTCTAATTTTCCTAGATGACGGGTGCGTTCTGTTGTTTCATGGAAGAGCTCTTCGACCAGTGTGCCATAGGCATTATGATTCTAAATATGAAAAACACATGCAATGTTGCAATGCTCATCTCCTTGGCCGATATGATTGAAGTCCGTTTCAATTGAATTAAGCCCAGGACAAAGGATTTAAGCCTATTTTTGAAGATTTAAGCCCTCTGTACAGAATTTAAATTCTTTAATGTTCATAGCACACAGATCGAAGAGTATATTTAATTACAGATTTTGTTATGTTGGCAACATTGGGACATTCGTAAACAAGAATACGAGTTAAATAAGTTTTTGTACTCATACATTAAAATGTGTTGTTTCGCGTCGCCTACGCAACGACCGAAACGTCAATTTCCCGCACTCGTTCGGGAAATTTTGGGAAAAACACTCTAATTTCTAAAGCACTTATTAAAAAACTATATTTATAATAAAAAAGTATAGTATTTCAAACACCCTTTTGGGTAACAAGGTTATTAAATTTACTGTTTAAATTACGTATTTATTTCAGAAATACGAGTTTTCAAAAACTATTTATTTCTTTAACAAAGGATTATATGAATTATACAATGGAACTTAAGAGTGTTGAACTATCTGTAGCAACTGTAGAACTACGTGACAAAGCTATGATCTACCTTTTTATATGAGGAGATATGATATCTAGTTACATGAGAATTTAGATAGCACTTTCTGATGCAATATGGGCGATGTCTCTATATAACTCCTCCCGTGCTAGATGAAAATATATCTCTGTGAGAATTATTATCATTATTAGGTTTCGTAGTTCGTTTATCATATTTCCTCTTACAATTTCTTAACAGTACTATTACTATTCCAATAATTATTAATAACAATATAATAGTTGCACAATGATTAGCTACTTCAGAATGCGAATAAGATTTATCTAACTTTATAAGATTTTGTTCATTCATGTGAATCTTCTCCAATGATTTAATATTTATAGTTTTATTTACGGTCTTAATAAGAACATTACTATTCAAATTAAATTCAATAACTTTTCCATAAGATTTTAGAATTTTAAAGTTTTCATCATTTATTTTACAATTATTAACTGAATATAAGCCTTTAAGTTGCTTTTGCATAATATCCTGTTCGCACTCTATTTTTATATCTTCTTCTATAGGTAGATACAAGTATTTTATATTAGTATTGGGTATTTGGAATATTTAATTTTTATTATTAACTTTTATATAACTACAACTATTAGTATGATGATTACAATATAAATTAGTCAGACAGGTTTCTATTACATTACTCTCTTTTTGGCAAAAATACATTAACGAGTCTAACTTAACACATTCTGTTAATCTTTTTAACTGGTTATTGTGTTCTTCGTAATATCCGGGTATGATATCTAACGTATAATAGTTATCTTCGTTTAAAGTGGATATAGGGGTAAACAGGATAAGTGGGCTTTTATATTCGGGAAAGGGAATGGAGACTAACATTTTTATTTCAAAGTTTTCATATTTACAATATGTTTTAATTAAATGATTATTTTCCCAATTTTTTATAATTACTTTATTTAAGGGCTCCTCGACTTTAAATTTAATTATATTTATTATTTCATCACGAGATAACAGTCCCAAATGTAAAGTATTTAAACTACAAAAAGTGAAGGTTTCCTCAATTTGATTCAATGTTATAAAAATATCGTTTGCTATAAAGTTTAGATCATGAAAAACATTTCTAATTCTATAAACTTCATGTTTTTCAAAATATTTTCCTATTTGTTCTTTTAACAATAATATATTTTCTCTAATATTTTTATTATTTAAGTTAATGCTTTCAATTTGATTATTAAATTGTTGAGTTATATTTATATTATTCGAAATTAATTCATTCATTTTATCTCCAAGAGTATTTTGTTTATCAGATAACTCTGTTATGAGTTTATCATATTTTTCAGCATCTGACGCATCAAGATTTCCACTAATACTTTTAATTATTGACCCTAATCCGTTAATTAATCCTCTACGGAATCGTTTCGTAAATATATGACTTTTTAGTTCAATTTTGTTCAATATATTTTCTAATATATGTTTATTCATTACTATTTCATTTAAATTGTAACCATTTTGTTCTAATTCTTTATAAAACATATTTCTATTTTCTTTAAGATTATTAATTTGATTAAATACCTCTAATCAGGGATGTGCGTGTAGTCTACTGCAAGTAATCTACGCCATTCTCTACGTGTAAACAATCATGTAGTCTACGTCTTCATTTTTCATGTAAAGAATGTAGACTATGTAGACAATGAAAACACCTGTGTTCACTTAAGTCATATTAAAATTTTATCCCTAGAACTAGGGAATTTTAAAAGTTGGTAGAGATTTTTATTATTATTCTAGGGAATACATGAAAAAAAAATTAATTGTGCTGGGCGAAACGTTCAAAATTTGTCAACTGGTTACTGTTAAAAATAGCGCCAAAGAAAACTCTGTCTGGGTTGCTCCGATGGCTGTGTATCTGTAACAATACGAGGTCTTTTAATTTGGTCGAGTTTATGTTTTTTCTCTTTACTGTCTATGATTTGACATTTTCCGGGGACTATGTTCTTTATGTCAATGATTTTAAATTTTGGTTTTTCACATTTTCCAACATGTCTTTTATGTTGTTTTAAATATACTTGTTCGGGTAAGTTAACGTCTTTATTATATTCCTCACTATATTTTACTTTATTTACTTCTATATTTTTCTTAATTTCATTATATATTTCGTTCATTATTTCTTTATGACTTTGAATATATGAATCTACAATAATTTCTTCAGTTATTTTAAAGTTGTCTAATTTCAAGTGTCCTAACAATATATTTAATGGAGTTTCTTTCGTTGCTGAGTGTATCGAATTATTATAAGCGATGAGGGCATAATTTACTCTTTCCTTTAACTTTAATTCTTTGAATAATTTGTTCTGATTAAGAATTCTGATATGTTCGATTAATGTACTATGGAATCTTTCGACAATTCCATTTGATTTTGGATTATCTATACTTATGAAATATATTTTAATTTTTCTAAAACTTAGGTAATTCATTAATAATTTATTATTAAATTCTTTGCCGTTATCAGCAATTATTTCTACGGGTATTCCGTAATGAGAGAAGTATTTCATTAATTTATTTACAATAGTTATCGCATTTTGATTCTTTATTTCGTAAGCTTGGGCGAATTTTGAAAAACTATCTACTATTGTGAGATATTTAATTTTTTCAAGGGATAACAAGTCTATATGAATTTTTTCCAACGGTTTGTTAGCAGTAGGTGTCAAAATATTCGGAATTTGAATTGGGTTTCTTTCATACTTGTTTAATAAACAAGTTTCACATTGATTAATATAATTTTGGATATCCTTTTGCATATTCGGCCAATACATCATTTGTTTTAATTTTTGATAGGTTTCTGTGATACCGCGGTGGTTCGTTTTTCCTTCGTGGTAATTACGCGTTTGATTCAATTGTTCTTCTTTATCCTGAATATCTATTAATAAATTTTTACACGAAATTAATTTATAACTATTAGCGCGAAACATTGTTTGAATGACTATATTAAATGGGTTTATATATTTTTCAGGTATTAAACAATAATAATTTATTCCTGGTTGCAAGTATTCTTTAATAAATGTTAGAATTGTTTTATTACAATTAATTCGGTTTAAATATAAATAAATTCTCTGTGTCTTTTGTTAAAAAGTTTTTCGATTTTTACTTGATTATTATTATTCGTTTCTTTTACTATAATTTGATTTCTGCCAACATTGATGGGGGATTCGATATAAGTTAAACCATTTATAGGTTGTTCGTCGTCTGTATGAGCAGTGAGTGTACTAGAATAATCTTTATTGTCTAATTCTACTACTACTGAACTAGTTTGCTCGTTGTTAGATTGAGCAGTGTCTGTGCTAGAGGAGTCTTTATTATTTCCAGTTATTTCAACGGAGTTAGCATAATTTTGTATTAAATTATCTGGTAACTTTTTATAAACGTTAAACTTAATAGAGGAGTTTTGGAAAATTTCTTCAATTAGATTTACTATTTTGGGCCATTTTTGTTTATCTAACCCAGAACGTATTTTTGGAAGATCAATTTCATATATATCATTATGAATTAATATTCTAATAATTTATTCAAACAGTTTTTTATATTTTGTTGGGTTTGTTTTTCCTTAAATGTATTTTTTGTTAATAAATGAATTATGGTTCGTTCGTTCTCAACTTGTACTGCTATTTTATCTGAAATTATTTTAATCTTACTCCGTTTACTTTTCGTTTGATAATTATTATCTACTTGTTTGGCGAAGCCCTGACTCATTTCGAAGTCTTTTGAGATGCAATGTACGAGTGGATTTCCGCTTTCAAATATATTTTCATTTCTATATTCTATATTGAATGCAGGTCTGATCCTGGATAAACAATCAGCTACATGATTTTGGTTTCCTTTTTTGTACTCTATCTTAAAATTAAATTCTTCTAATTTCAACTTCCAACGAATTAACTTTTGACTCGGTTCTTTTAACGAATTAAGCCAAATGAGTGGTCTGTGATCAGTTATGATTTTAAAATCTTGTCCGAGTAAATATGGTCGAAAGTGTTTAGTAGCCCATATGATGGCTAGAAGTTTTTTTTCGATGACACTGTAGTTTTGTTCGTGTTTATTTAACGTCCTTGACGCGTAAGCGATAGGTAAATCTTTATTGTTTTGTCTTTGTGATAAAACAGCGCCGAGTGCATAGTTGCTTGCATCGGTGGTCAAGATGAGTTTTTTTTCGAAGTCAGGGTATTGTAATATGGGATTATTACTTAACAAATTTTTACAAATTTTAAAACTTTCAACATAATTTTTATCATTAATATTAATTTTATTACCTTTTCTTAAACATTGTGTGAATGGTTTCGTAATCTTTGCAAAGTTGTTTATGAATCTACGATAGTAACCTAATAAGCCAAGAAAGGATTTAATTTCCTTAGTTGTTTTTGGTATTGGGAAGTTTTGTATGATTTTAATTTTGTCCGGATTTGGTTTGACTCCATCTACAGTTATAATATGCCCTAAGTAAGCAACTTCTTTTCGAAAAAAATTAGATTTGTCTGTTTGAATTTTAAAATTCGCCTCACGTAATTTCTGAAATATTTTTGAAATATTTTCTGTATGTTCTTGTAAACTACTTCCTAAAATTATAACATCGTCGAGGTATACGAAACATATTTTATTAATATAATCTTTCAAAACGTAATTCATGAGTCTCTGAAAGGTTGACGGGGCATTCTTTAAGCCAAACGGCATTTTAGTAAATTCATAATGTCCGTTATTTGTACTAAATGCGGTTTTTTCGATATCTTTACTATCCATTTCGATTTGATGGAAGCCACTGGTTAAATCAATTGTTGAAAAATAATAACTTTTACCTAATTTATCTAATATCTCTGTTATATCAGGGATCGGAAATTTATCACTAATAGTTTTTTCGTTTAATCGACGATAATCGATTACCATCCTATATTTTTGTTTTCCAGAAGCATCCATTTTCTTGGGTACCATCCAAATAGGGGATGACCAAGGGGAATAGGATTGTTGTATAATATTATCGTTTAGTAATTTGGAAACTTGATTTTCAATTTCTTTCTTATATATTTCAGGGCATTTATAATTTCTAGAATAAATGGGTATTTCGTCCGTGGTTCTTATTTGATGTTTAATCTTACTTGTGAAAGTTAATTTTTCATTTTCTTTAAGAATTAGATCTTGGAATTCATTTAATAATTTTGATAAAGCATTCATTACTTCTTTATTTAAATTATCGGTTGGGATGTTTAATTTATTTATAGTTTCGGTGTTAAATACAGTTTGTTTCGAATTTTGGTCGAAATATCGAAATTTGTGTTCATATTTGGATAACATAGTAATATTTGATGTTTTAAAATTTATCTGAGCGTCTAATATTTTTAAACCATTAAATCCAAGTAGTATGTGAAAGCTAGAATGAAAGTTATATAAATAACATTTTAGACTCTTATCTTTATATTTAATAAAAGTATATTCTTCACCATTTGATTCGCCATTCATAGTATTAATAATAAAATCTTCTTTAAATATCCTAAATTTTGATCTATTTTTATAAACGTGATCTTTACTAATAAAATTTTGAGATGAGCCAGTGTCGATTAAAATGAATAGGTCTTGTAATTTTATATATGGTAGATTACTGATCATATTTATCGTTAGGGATTCAAATTCGTTTCTGTATCCATGGGAAAATTTTCATTTTCGTTATCATTTTCATTATTTTCTGAGTTATTACTAGCTAATGTTTCTTCATTTTCGAAATAATTCTCTGAATTTTGTTCAACATTATATAATTCTTCTGCTACAAATGTCGGTCTCGATTGGGATTGGAAATTATTAAATGGTTTATATGTTCTGGTACTTGTGGACATTGGAGTCGGTTTGTATGCAGGTTTGACATGCACTGGTTGTCTCGAGAATTGTGAGTGTTGTGTGTTAGGATTTCTTGTCATGGGTGACTGGTGTTGGTTAAAATATTTTGTTTGTGTTTGGTATGGTTTTTGTGCCTGATTCGGATTTGGTTGGAATGAAGGTTTTGGTACATTCTGAGTTTTTACATATTGTAGGTCGTTAGTTATTAGAATTGATATGTCACTTAAAGTGCCTGGGTGTCTTGCACTTAATTGTGATCTATATGGTTCTTTACAGTTTTTTATAAAGCATTGTGTTGCATATTGTTGACCAAATGCGATCATATTTTTAAGTTCATTATCTTCTAAGCTTAATTCTACTTTACTTTTATACAATAAAAATAATTCAGTATATTTCTTATGAAAAGCTAATATTGATTCGTTTGTTTGCTTTAATTCGCATATTTCAATTAACAAAGTAGCTTCATTTCTTTTATCTTGGTAATTTTGAAGTAACAGATCTTTTAAACTTTTCCATGTAGTTAAACTATATCCTGATAATAGTTCTTTAGCAATACCAATTATTTTCTTTTTCAATGCTAGTAAAATAAACTTTATTGTAATCTCTGAGGGATCTGATTGGTTTATTATAGCTAATACTTCGTTTGTTGAAGTAATAAAATCATTTAGCGTTTTTACATTTCCATCGAAATTGGGAATTATTTCTAGGAAGGTTAACACTTCTTTATTTAGTGTGTTTAAAGCCATTTTGTGTTGTTTTATAAATTTATATTATAATTAATAATCACTTGACTTACATTAACAGAAAAACGGTTGCAATCTTCATTTGCATGGGTGCAATTTTCTTTTGCGAGATGTGTGCTGGTGTGACGATGCTCTGGCCTTTCGGAGTACCGGGACGAATCTCGTACCGCTCTGTGAGTTGAGGCTGGATTCAGGCTTTTGTTAGGACAGCTGCGCTGATCTCGTTCGACCACGGTGAAGAGATGAATTTCGGCACCTTCCGAAGTTGATGGCACGGCTCTTATGTTGACACCAGGAGTTTACAGCTTCTGTCAATGTTCCACTGATTCACCTTTTTTATTTTGTTTTAGATTCGTTTGCAAATTAACAATTAAAATTGACGATTTCGAGTTTTTAACGGATTTAACACTTTTATGCGTTTCCGAACTACGAAACCTTTTGCTTTTATCCGTACGACTGCGCCAATTACGTATTTATTTCAGAAATACGAGTTTTTAAAAACTATTTATTTCTTTAACAAAGGATTACATGAATTATACAATGGAACTTAAGAGTGTTGAACTATCTGGAGCAACTGTAGAACTACGTGACAAAGCTATGATCTACCTTTTTATATGAGGAGATATGATATCTAGTTACATGAGAATTTAGATAGCACTTTCTGATGCAATATGGGCGATGTCTCTATTAGAGATGAAAAACTATCGGTAATTTCAACTATCGATTGTTCGATAGTGCTATCAGTAAACTATCGATGTATCGATAGTACTATCGATAGTCAATTAAATTACTAAACGATAGTTTCAGTTACTAAACGATAGTTTTAATTACTAAACGATAGTTACTAAACGATAGTTACTAAACGATAGTTACTAAACGATAGTTACTAAACAATAGTTACTAAACGATAGTTACTAAACGATAGTTACTAAACGATAATTACTAAACGATACTATCGATAGTTTTTTTCTTTTAATTACTTATCGATAGTATTTTTTTTACAAAAATATAAATAATTTTTTTTTCAAAATTAAAAAATCTTTGCCTATACAGAGTTTAAAATCATTTATTAAATTTGTTCCATTTTGAGAGAGAGGTAAAATAAAATTTATAATTTTTTAAATGTTACCCTCATCCCCTAAAATTTAAAACTGTTGATGTTGCTCTATATTAAGGGATGTGTGCTAAATAATTTCTTTGAATATGGTTTTGTTACAGTTAATATTACCCGCTCTAAGGTATGTAAAATGGGAGAAATAGAAAATAAGGAATTATACAATAAATGTCAAAAATTTATTTCTTTAAAATTTAGTCTTAATAACAAGATTTCAGAAGTTACAAATGTGAAAAATAAAAATCAAATGCAAGTATGTACTTCTATCCCTAGGTATATATCATTTCTTACATTAATTTATATATTTGTCGAGATCAAGATATTAGAAAAATTCTAAACACCTTTTATATTAATTTAGATCAAATAAAAAAGAAATGTGTTTTGGAGTTGTGATGCATACTGGATAAGTGGTAAGCGGAGACTGTCCTGGTTAGAAGGAAAAATGGTGGATTTTGGGGTGAACAAAGAAGTTTGGAATGTAGGTACTTGAAAAACAGATGTTGTTAGGTTCGGAGAAAGCGGGCGAAGTTACAATAGCAGGTAGTGGAGAAACATGAAAATTGTACAGAATTTTGCTTAGAAACTACAGAAAATGAACGAATATATACAGAGTGTTTTGCTAAGACTATTACAGAATATATACAAGGTGTGTGATTATTTGTATATGTGTGGTGATGTATTGGCCGCCACATGACCCTATAATATTCACTACAGCACAAACTACAATGAACATCAGAGAACAATTGAATTTAAATTATCTCGTACCTGTTACCCTATAATAAATTTCTTAGAAATCTCACTTTGTCTTTCATCCCTTTAACGTCTTCCGACAACCAATCGATTTACAGCTAACATTTGTGTACAGGTACTGTACAATAACGATATTGAATATAATTTGAATTATATCATTTAAATGTAGATGAAATCTTGACAAGTCATACTTAACACATAAGCTACCACGTGGTCCGCAAATAACACACGTATTCGAATTGCTCCGGGAACATAAGGTAATTTGCTTGTCATTACTCACAGTCAAGCCCGTGTTATTTATTATTTATTTATTTTTATTTTTAAATTATTTTATTTGAAAGATAGTTACTAAACGATAATTACTAAACGATAGTTACTATATGATAATTACTAAACGATAGTTACTAAACGATAGTTACTAAACGATAGTTACTAAACGATAGTTACTAAACGATAGTTACTAAACGATAGTTACTAAACGATAGTTACTAAACGATAGTTACTAAACGATAGTTACTAAACGATAGTTACTAAACGATACTATCGATAGTTTTTTTCTATTAATTACTTATCGATAGTACTTTATTTTTTAAAACTATCGATGTATCGATAGTACTATCGATAGTTTTTTCATCTCTAGTCTCTATATAACTTATACTACAAATGAAATTAGTAAATAATTTAACACTCTTTATTTTCATTACATTAAAATTAAATCAATTGAAATTTGACATTACTGTGAAATTAGTTATAAAATGTTTACAAAGCAGTGTTATGTGTATATGGTATATTATTGTTTTGTGGAATGTTTATATTTATAGTACAACTTTGGCAATTTTGAAATACTAACTCCTGGCACAACTTCGTTTCTTTGAATGGACTGTAAAGCTGGCGGCGCATGAACATTTATAGCAGCAGCAGCAGGTTCTGTTGAAGTACTTGCACATGATAATAAATATATAGTTTTACACTTTTCGTACAAAAAATATTGTACAAACCTCTTGCGTGAAATAGGTTCCCGGATTCGTTCTATGGAAGCGCTCGCAAGCTCGCGCCGTCAAACACTCATCCGGGAACCCATCGTTCCCGCACTTGGTATGTAAATAACTAATAATGTCTATAGAACACTAGTCTTCGGTGAAACAACAGAACGCACCCGTCATCAATGAAACGAACGTATTTCATTTCACTCGTATCTTTTGTCATTTCACGTTAGCATATTTTTAAAATTTAGTTTTTCTTTCTCAACTTTAGAAGCTTTTATTTTTCGTCAATGACGGGTGCGTCCTGTTGTTTTATCGAAGAACTTCGACCATTGTGTCCCATAGTCTACCCAGGTGGAAGAGTCCACTAACATCTTTGGAGGCCGTGATTTGACGTCAGGTACCACAGTTCACTCGAAGAAATATATCACTTACTGAAATCTGCTTCGTTAGAGTTCCACACCCAGTAATGGGTAAAAGGCGTGATGATATATTTATTTATATATGTCCCTAGATACTGATGTATTTAACAAACATTCTTTAAAATTTTGTTATTAATTAATTTACACTTTTAATTCAATTGTAACAAAGTAAAACAATTCAGAATTAGTTTTTGTTATAATTAGGGTTTTTCACTATCAACTCAGCTTCAAAAGATACAGACAAATTATATATTATCTTAAGTATCTATTTTTAAAGTTGACTTGACAGAGTTTTGGTTATCAAATTTATTAGTGCATATGTTTGTAATAATTTCAGTATTCTTCGATAATTATTTATCGTGTTTATGGCTTCTCTGCATTGTCGCGCTTGTTAGCTATATTATGTGATGACATATCTGGGTAAATTATTAGCTGTGCGTTGGTCTGAGATAGCTTTTGATTCTTGTATTTCATCCCTTAGAAGCGTCTAGTGTTTTTTATGTAAACTCGTGCATGGGAACAGTTATCTGTAACCAAGTCAACGATTCCACCCTCTTACTCCTTGTCAGCACGTCCCATGGAAAACAACAACAAATAGTCAGTGATGGTTTAGCTTTTGGATTGACAAGATGTAGTCTTGCCATGCAGTAACTTTAGATCATATTTGTTGTTGTTTGCCATCTTCGGTCAAGTTGTTTAAATAGAGATTTAATATGTTTCGTTTAATATCTATCACTATTGCAATTTTGTAACTTTTCTATTTATTTTTATGTTGTGAATATATCCTAATAAACTTTAAATTTTGAATAGTAATTAACTTATTCGCCCAGCTCTTGCTCGCGTTACACAATATTATTATTATTAATATTCGCCATCTTATTAATGCAATTTGTAACCTTACAAGCCGGTATTTTCGTTTTATTTTTAAGATTACTTGTCAGTGTCAAATATAATTAATATAATTCTACAGGTAGAAACATTTCAAAACAAATTACAAAGCAATTTGGACCATCACTAGACGTTAACTAGTACCCTGTATGTACTCTTAATTCATTCATTTACTGGGCAACAGACTTGGTAAAATCATGATTTAAAAACAAACAAAAATTATATTTTTTTTTTATTAATTATTATTTTTACGTCCTTGAAAATTTTCTGTTCTCAGATTACAACGGAAATATGCATTTTGAGCATCCCTGAATCCATTTTGACTAATTTCGTCGTGACGTCTGTACGTACGTATGTATCTCGCATAACTCAAAAACGGTAAGCCGTAGAAAGTTGAGGTATTTAGGACTGTTATAACATCTAGTATGCACCTCCATTTTTTGTCATTATATAACTTTCGGAAGTGCTGCTTTACTTGAAGCCTATAATATATTTTCATGAAAAATTATATTAAAATATAATCCTAAACTTTTCAAATTTGGTATATAAGACTACTATATCAATGGATATAACATAATAGGTTTTGGTTAAAATGGACTAACCGGAAGCGATACATTACATGAAGCTGCTAACAGTTGAAAAAAATGGTATTATTTTGATTTTAAAAATAAATGCTGCAAATAAAAGTTTTAGAGAATTAAATTCTGCGTCTAGCACATTAAGCATTATTAAATTAGCCTTTTGTGAAAGCGAGATATCTAAATTTAAAAATTATATATTTCTTGGGTTTTGCAATTAAGTTTGCTATGGATTAGAACAAAAAATAAGAAAAAAATTAAATAATAATGTCAAATTACATCAACTATATGCAATAAAATAAATGTAGGCGTAATATATATAATACGCGTACAAGGAAGTCATGTGGTGTCCACATCAGATTTTTTAAATCATTAAAGGAAGTAAAAGTTATTAGTGTTTAACTATTTATATGAAAAATTCCTGTAAAAACTATGTAGTGTCGATGATTATTGCACATTACAAGTTTTGCCATGACTTTCTGAAACTATATGCTCGACTATACGTGTTTACAACTTGGATGGCCAAATTAACAAATAAGTTAGGTGTTGAAAAGCCAGGAAAATTGCTATTTTTGTTGAAAAATTATAACTGTGAAACAACTAACGAATCATAGAAAGATAAATGAGAGTGAGATATGTTCATAAGAATGTATGATTTAGTTTATTTATAATTTTTTATGATTCCATTGAATGGATATTGTATTTTGTTTCATATTAATTAATTTCATAAATAAATATTGAACGTTATTTTGTCTGTTTTACAAAAAACTTTAAAATAGTTATTTTTGTATTAAGTGCGCAAAATGGGTGTTTTTTGTTGCGCGTGAGAATGTTACTTTTAGTCGAGACAATAAAAGGCATTCGAACGCGCCAAAAAACAAGAATTTTGCTCACGAAATACAAACATATTTTCTACAACTGTAAATAAAGAATAATACAATAATTATTGATTTATGTAAGTTAATTGAAGGAAAACAATCAACAATAATATGAATTTGATGCTATTGCTGTGTTGTAACTAATGAAACCTGACAACAAATAATTTGGGAGCGTGCGCGAGATACTCATTTTGCGCACTAGAATACGAATACTCATTTTGCGCACTAGGGTGCAAAATAATGCGCAAAATACTCGTTGTCATGGTAATGTAAATGATGAAACAATCACGTACTTCGCGTATTGATATTAGTGAAAAATAAATGAACATGTTTTGACAGTTGTAGAATAGTATGTTATGCATCAATGGAGAGAAACAAGCGATTATTCCCGCGTGTGAAGTTGACAAACCGAGACGTAAGCGAGGGCTGAAGTCAAGGTTTGCCAACTTCACACAAGGGATAATCGCGCCCTTCCGAGAAGCATATTATACTTTTCGTAACAAGTGCACAAAAATTACCGTCTTATCGGGACAAATGTCAAATATGGGTTGCGTAACTAGTTACCTAGGAAACGCCGCAAACAGCTAATAATCGTAGTCTCTAGGGAGAGAAACATGCTACCTAGGGAGAGAAACATAATGTTTCTCAAATTAACAAATAAGTTAGGTTAGGTTAAACATAATGTTTCTCTCCCTAGGGGAGACGAGCAGTGTTTGTCTCTCTAAAATTAGGGAATAAGAACGTGTTTCTTGTGCATGTGTTACGAAAAAATGTTTTTCTACGATTGCTATGAAATATTGACAATTACGCTCTCAGTGGCATCGTAAAGTTGACGTTTTTTGTGGAACAATCGAAAAATATCTTTTTTGTGCGTCTCCAATGGCAACGCGCGAAAAAGACGTTAAATGCGCGCTTATTTCAATAGTTACCAGAGATACAAACAAAACAGAAACTTGTCATATTGATAGTTGACAGAACGAATTTATTTTCAGTACGTATACGTTTTTTAATCATTTTAAGATGCAATCGTAGAAAAAAATATGTTTCACGAGCGTAAAGTATCTTTGTTTTTCTTGTACTATTGCAGCTCTCGCCTTCGGCTCGCGCTGCAATTACCGTGCTCGAGTAACAAAGAATCACTTTACGCTCTTAATACACAAATAACTATTTTTAAAAAACTGAATTTATATTAAGACACTTATTTTGTTCTGCACCAGAAATATAATTAAATTAATACAAAATACAAACAAAACAGTTTTAAATCAATGATTTAAATAAAAATCACACTGCTTGGCAATAGCTTTCTGTTTTGCATTTGTTCTGCAGATGTTGACGTAACCATTAGCATACAAATTTGTATAACTGACAAGATTTACATAAATTTACATAATCAAATATATTTTGATGTTCCTAACATGTGAATAATATTTAAATTGTACGATATTATGTTAAGTTACTATGTTCTATTATTCTCTAATCTTCTGTGTCCAGATGTCGTGGGACTGAACTGATATTTCACTTATAATGGGAATGGTATTTTGTTTGTTTCAATTAACATTACAATTTACTCCAAAACCTGTTTGTATGTTTGACGATGTATAATTATGCTTATATGTCAAATACAGCTTTGCCATTCCAGTGGCGTACACTGGATTTTGTTGTGGGGAGAAGTCCAAAAAAATGTATTAAATAAATAAATATATCATCACACGTTTTATTCATTACTGGGTGTGGCAATCTGCCGTAGACAGATTTCGGTAAGTGATATATTTCTTCGCGTGAAGTGGTGTTACCAGCCGTCAAATGACGACTTCTAAAGATGTTAGTGGGAGTAGATAGAAAGCACAGCTATCACTCCAGCAACCGCAACATTTTTTGACCTCGATTGACCCCGCTGTAGATGTTGAATAAAATTACGATTCCGATTTGGTGACCTTCACAAACAGGTTTGAGGTGAACAAGATTTGCAGTTGCTTCCGCAAATAGACTAATTAAAACAAAAAATAATATGAGACCGAAAGTAAACTGAAGCAAGTATTACACGATATAAAAAGGAACTAGAATGAATTTTTGTTTTGTTTATGATATACTTATTATAAGATATAATTATTGTAATAATAAATACTTTTATATATAATTGAATTATTAATTTGCTTACAGACAGGATTAGGATAATTAAAACAACAATATTATAGTTTACAAATTTTTATTAACATTAATTGAATACATTTACATTATTACAAGATAAATTATTACTTAATTAATTGTGTAATGTCCCCATGCTAATGTGTCTGTAGAATTGTGAATTAGATATCTTTTATCATCATTGGCAGATAAAGCGTTTTTATTTTGAATTTGTGTATACATCGTATGATTTTTCGATTTAAACAAATTTTGTTGAACATAAAACGATTCGTTTGAATTTAACGTATTTTTATAATCTTCAAAAGTAATTTGATTTTTTACTACACATTCTTTAATTCCCTTTGATTTTTTTATTTCAAAATTATTTGTTAAAATGGAATATAATTTTGATCTTAAACCAACAAATTCGGAAATAATTTCACCGCTTAATTCATCTTTAAATTTTCCTAGTACAGCCTTATTTTGCAACGGAATACAATACGGATTATTTTGCGAGAAGTTTGAAGTATCAAATTCATTTAAATTTTGCATCATATCCTTATAAATATCATCAACAGAAAACTCATAAATTAAAGAATCCGTATCTGTATATAATAATTTAACTTTATCTTGATATTTATTTTTTATGAAGGAATAATGAAAATCATACATATGATATTTTGAAAGTTCTAAAATACAAAAACCTAAGTATGTAGGTTTGTTATACAAAACATTTAATTTATTCATTTGAATAGCTACCAACTTTTCATTAAATATAGATAAACTGTGAAAGTTTGGTTTTGATATATAATATTTTGCACCTCGTTTATTAGCAATATTTTCCCAACTTGTAACTAATTTTACTGTAACATGAAGGTCAACATTTTCTAAAGTCTTTCCGTACGCTGCGTTATTTAAAAGTTTAAAAAAATCTTTTTCGAGCATGTTTGTTGCTTTCATTCTCATCTCAGTATTAAGATCAATGTAAACTTTCATCCAATTTGATTGATTGAAACTTAACACTCTATGTATTTTAGTTAATTTTAACCCATATTGCAAAACTTGTTGTAAATTTCTATAATATATAACATATTTTACTTTATTATTTAAATTTGTAATAAGTTTTGTATTATTAGAATTTGGTGGAGAAATAGATTCAACGCAAAACGGTAAATCGTTATGATTCTCATGTAAACTATGACAATATTCTAAATCAACTTCAAAAATATAACCTTGTTCTGAATTCTCAGGAATATTTTCAATATTTAATTTCAAAATTTCTTCATTTGTAAGCCATTTAAAATTATCAGTAGGCAAGGGTTTTGACATTGCATGACCATATAAATTATTAGCATCCCAATAGACTATATATTTGGAGGGTAAAGACGTATCGTGTGAAGACATATATTTATTATTTGCTTTTGAGTATCGATTTGAACATTGTGAAATACCTCCTCGGATTCCTTTCTTAATGAAATTTATCATATCACTATCTGTTAATAGTTGCAATTTAACTTTGCTTGTTTTCAAAAGAGCATCCCTGCTTAGACCGCGCGCGGTAAAGAATTGACACGGGTCTAAATTATATATTTTCATACATAAAATTCTAAAATTTTCGAAAACATCAGTTAAAAGCAAAACATCCGTTTTTAAATAAATATCAGAATGGTCGCCTAATGTTTCACAATTAAACTCGCTCCAAACTTTTTGAGCATGTTGATATTCTTCATCAGATATAGAAGTATTATTGAGTGTATTATCGAAAAACGTTTTATCGGGTAATTTAGTAACAGATAATTTTTCAATTGAATCCATATACATGTAGGGAAATACACCTTTTCTAGTTACAAGATTAAATTGATTTAAATTTGGGAAATAGTTTAAAGTATTTGTAAGCTGTTCCGACTTTAAATTTCGTGCTAAACTATCTAGAGGTTTACTCATAAATCGGTATGAATCTAAAAATCTCAATTTCATGTAAACACTTTTACCATCAATTTTATCAACTAATAGATGTTTTGTAAATGAAATATACTTTTCCTTATTTTGAGGTATAACATCAATTTTCTCACCATCAAATGCAAGATCTTTAATAAATATATGACAATCATAATTTGTCAGATTGTGTAGAAAAATAGGTACAAACTTGGGTATTTTAAAATTTAAATTACATGAAGAGTGAGATGGACCGCGAAAGGTGCCATTAAGGAGACAATAGTCGTGTACCCGATCAGTACCTAATTCTTGTTCACAAATATGACAAATGTTTGAGGAATTGTAAAAATGTTGTTCATCATCTGTTAAAGATGTCATAGGTATTATATTTTTTAAATGGTCCTTATAAAGTTCTTTAACATCGTTTGAAATATATTCAACAAATTTACATGAAGTGTCTTTACCAGAATATGTTTTAAATTTACTAAGTTCATTGTTATATGAACATTTAATAAAATATGCAAAGCTATATGGTTCATGTGTGTGAGTCAAGCTTGTAAATGAATGATTCGTTGCAGGCAAACAAGACATGAAAGGAATTTGTAAAGATTCAAAATCAGCGTATACAACGAAGGGAACTTTTAATTTTCGCTCAAAATGAGTAAATTGCAGAATATTATCGTTTTCGTTCGGTAAATAAGTAACTATGTGTGCACAATCATTCTTTTGATGATTAATAAGCTTTGATTCATTTGAAAAATTAACTAAACAACCGTCACAAATCCATTTTTTATATGTTGTTTTGTTAAATTGATTACTGATTAAACGCGATAAATTTTTTATCCAAACATAATGATTCCTATCTCCGTTTTCGAAATATAACAAATTTACATGATTACGTTTTTTATTTTTTGTGTGATGTAATGGACCTACTACATTATGTTTCTTATTTTTATAGTTAAAGTCGAGACCAAATACATTGATAGATAGATCGTTTATCTGCTCAAATTTTGAAACATGTTTAATTTTCATTGGGAAACTTAAACCACTAAAATTTAGTTCGTTTTCGTACGGAATATATTTTGATACTCGTTCTGCGTGAACTGTAGAAGGGTGTAGCGCTGATAGAACTGCCCACTGGAAACATTTTTCATTGATGTTTTCAACGTTAACACAAGCTCGCTTCTTTAAAATATCATTTGGTAGTGGGATGTATGATGATGCTGAGACTGGAGAATATTTATTCATGTTTATTTCTAAATGTTCTACTTTGACTAACGTCCAGCCAGAACCTTTTTCCTGCAAACATATATTTTTGTAAATTTGAAATAAAAATATATTTGAGTATATTACCTGAAATTCATTGCTGTCTGTTTCGATTCGTGACGATAGGCTATCGTATATTTCTGCCAAATCCGTAGAATGTGTAATTTCTTGAAATTTTGTGTTGAATGATTTTATTTCCTCGCTATCCATTTTTGCAGGAAGTATATATGAACAAAATAATTCTATATTCAACTTTACTGAATCATGAATTTCAAGCTGTTTTTTAATTAGATTGCACACTTTAGGTTTTAAATTTTTTAAGAATGATGGAATATCCGTTTTTAAATTCTTGTTTTTAATTTGAAACGATATAATTCTACACTTAAAAGCGGTTTTAATAATTGAAACATCGGGTTCACAGTTAATACAGGCTCTCATTTTATGTTCATTAGTTTTTTTATGAGAGTTGAATAAAGATTTCTTTACATCAATTCCACAAAATTTACAAAATATAAAATCATTAGGATTATTTAGTTTTAGACGTTTAGACGATTGGTTTGAGTGTAAACTTTTTTTATTCATGTTGTGAATGTGAGACATATGTTTGCTAAAAGTTAACGGACTATACAACTTTCCGCAATATTCGCAAAGTGAGTGTAAATTTCTGTGGCATTGATATAAATATCAATGCCACAGAAATTTATATTTATATGTCGATGTAAACTATCTTTTAATTTATAAACTTTGTTACATACATTACAAGGAAACATGACTATATTAACCACTAATAATATTAACAATCATATGAAATTCTAAATTAATAAACTAATTTTACGAAATAAGAATGATTTTACAGCGTTTATTTCACTTCAACTGCTTCTTCTTCTCCCCCATCGTTACTATAACAAAAAATTAGTAAAATAGCATTAAAAAAATTATTGTTTACTTTAACTTACCTGATAAACTTAAATTTCGCGAATGTATCACCAGGTTTCGTTATGTTAACTATGAATTGTCCAGCTAACTCTATAATTTCCGCCTCGGATGCAGATTGAAACCTCAACGGCAAGAACACGTTATAATTTTCTATACCCAAAATGTATTTAGGTCCATATACAGTTTTAATTAATTTCGAATATTTTATTAAATATTTTTCTCCGACTACTAAGTCAGAAATTTTCTTAAACGTCGCACCTTCACCGAGTTTGTTTAACATATTCAAAACCATTTTATCTTCTATACTAAGGAATTAAATAGCATGTGCAAGTCTTTTATACCACAACAATGTTTTGCTGTTTATTTTTGTTTTCAAGTATTTTAATTTAAAATTCAACATACGACAAGACATATATGTTTGTAATTACTGTTTATTTATGATTATTGTTCTTTTAATGTACATGTTTAATTGTGGAATGCTGTTTCAATGTGTACTATTTTTATTTTATTTAAAATATACAGAAATAACTTTAAAACAAGTTCTTATTTATAAAATCTTCCACTATATATTCATTTGTTTTACACATATTACAATTTTTTATTAATGGAGGTGATCCGTCGATATGGTCTCTTTGCGTAGGTAAATTGTAATGTTCAACGCAATGTAATCTCTTTATTATATTGAGATTTACTTTAAATTTGTATGGCAATTTCACCCACATTTTTTCTAATTCAACTCCTTCAAACATTTCTAATATATATATGAATTTTTCTTCATTTATTCCCTTGCATATGTACACTGATGGCGCCAATTTCCTTATAATATCACGAAAATTGCAATTATCGCGAAAATTTATTTTATATTCGATAAAACATTTTTCATTTATAATATCTAAATTACGTGCTATAGAGAGCAATTCACATGCAACTACTTTCTCAACCATTGTATGACTAAGATTTGTTAAACCAAACGTGAGTAAATTTAACCCATATGCGAATATCTTTGTTATTTTAACCAATAAGAAAGAGTTTTATTTTAACCAATAAGAACAGGTTTTATTTTAACCAATCATATTTAAGATTTAAAGTATATATAAACTCCTTAGAATTCAAGAATTTTCAATAGACTGCGAAAAGTGATCCAAAGAATTTCGCTAACGGAGAGTAAGTATAATATTTGAAATATATAAGTATTAAAATTAATTATACATATTATCTCTCTTAGATGGCTCAATCACGAAAACTTGACGACTCAACTGCTTCTAGCACATACTATTACGATTTTGCAGACATCATCAAGAATAGTGAACTGCTTACATCTTTATATAAAGAAGATTCTCTTTTACTTTCCTCAAACTATCCGTTGAATAAGAGTAAAACGAAATGGATAAGTATAGGCTTGAGTGTAATTAGGAATTATACACCTGTTATAAAATTTAGTACAAGTAAACCAGACAATTCTGGAATTCAGTTTACTCTAGCAGAGTGGAACGAATTAAGTAAATACAAAAATATGATTTTAAATTATTTTGATTGTGGTGTGGATATGACGTGTCAGAATATACAGGGAAATCATTGTTTTTTTTTTAACAATATTAATGGTAAAAAAATGTTAACATTAACATGGAATAACAATGAATATACTATTGTTTTAGAATTATCATCTGTTCAAAATATGTTTCAAATTAATAACATAATTGATCATAAAATGGAGTTGTTAAAATCAATAAAATTTGCTGAGTATTACGGAAAAATTTTAACTCGCGTGCGTGATTATTGTAAGTTAAATAATTGTACAACTAAGCTACCATGTATTGAAACTGTTTTAGATGAGGATATTAATATGAATGTACTAGCATTTAAGGAATTATTATATGTGTGTAAAGGAACAAAAATTCATGATGAACTTTATAATAAAAACATATTTTAAATATAAACTTTTATTTGTCAACAACCTTACAAAACAAGTTCCTGTGCAAGTAAATCCAACCATTTTTTAATTACAAACACGTTTCGCATTGCACAAATAAATGGTGGTGAATGTGAAAAACATGAAAAATTAATTGTATTCGCATTTTTTAAACTAGGATACTGTACTAAATCAACCACATCAACACACAACTTCAGTTTATTTTGCAGATATTTCTTCTTTCTCTCTCCTTTCACATAAATTTTTATAGCTTTCGAAAGTTGACATGTAATGTTTTCGAGTGTCTGTGTGTAAGAACAGGAACCGGAATCCCAATACAATCCGTGATAATTATTCAATAACCATTGCGCTTCTTTTTGACGCGATTTATTTAAATTGTTCCACTCGTAAGGTGCTTCGAGAATGAAATGTTGCAATTTCTCGCCATTTCTTGTTAATATAGCAATTTCTTTAGGCACAAAACTACTATTGTTAGCAGTGAAACCTTGTATGTCCACAATAAACTCCATTATGTTACTAACCGTTTATTGTATTACACAAGAGTTTTAACTGAACTGTTCATTGTGTTATACTCTACTATACGATCATGAATAATGAGACAGTAGGCAGTAGTTTTAGCTGGAAAGTTTTCATTAGCTTCAAATTCAAGTCTCACATCCACCGGAGCTGTTTTTAAATTATCATTTTGTCTAGAACAGTTTAGTACTGTAAGAGGTGTTTTTGTAATAAAATCATTTTTGCTCAAAAGCGGTTGAGGTAACACATCTTTATCATAATAATCTCTTTGAAACTGTGTATACATATCATACAAGATAGCATAACGATTATTTTGTATATTTAAATTTAAATTTTCATAGGGATAATTATCGGAATTTAAAAACAGTTTCACATTAGAAATATTACAATGGTCAAATTCACTACTATTTTTACTATCTTGATTTTTTCTATCAGTTTGAAATGCTAAAATCACATATCGAGGTTTTTCAAACTGTGAAGATGTTTTAATGGTCCATGTTTGCTTCTCGGACGTGGGCAGTAGCGGAAATTCGAATAATGACCATGATCGAAAGGGGATTTGTATTTGCTTATACCTTTCCTGTTTCTTTAAAAATGATAACCGTACTTTATCGTTCACATAAATGTAAGGCATTCGCCAATCTATTTTTGTAATTTTCAATTTTAAATCTTCTGTTGTAACGTACGCATTTGAATCCAACCTTGATCTAATTAGAACAAGTTCTTGCTTCACATTCATCAGAACTTTTTTGTAATCCTCTGCGAAACCAAGAATGGTATTTAAAGGTATCAACACATTAAATTGCCCTTTAGTATCAGTTATAATGGATCCACCCCCCCAACCAGCATTTTCCAAAGTTCTTTTTTGTCCTTCATGAAACGAACAGTACCCTTTTATTGTTGAGGTTATACCAACATTTTTACACCTGTCTATTTCGATGCCATTTAACTCATATCTTATTTCATCAAACAAGTGTGCAATACCATTATTGATTAAATATGATGATGCCGCAGGCGGAGTTCCATCCTTTTTAAGTAATTCACCTTCAATTACGATCGAACTTTGACTAGGAAGTGTGAAAACTGCTTGGTTTTGAATGGGAATTCTGATTTCATCGCTATTATTGAATGTGGAGGCAATGTATGGTTGATGTGAATGAACCTCAACACGTGTTATTGATTCATCAAATAACACTTCTTCTTCAATATGCAGAATATTATTCATTTCCTTTTAGTCTGTAACCTTGACTCTGAAGAAATTTTATATTCTCACTTGTTAACTTTGTGATGGGTTGCAATCGTTTATATTTAATATTTATCACTCTTTTTCTATTAAAATTAATTGCCATTGACTTGTTTTAAATGCAGTCTAACTGTAATTTTTTCGTTACGAAAGTCGATAATTTCGTTTTGTTGATCAACGATTTTTAAAGTTACGTTGTCTATGACTCTAACGCTCACTGGTAAATAAATGATATTTGTTGGCACCTCAACTATTTTATACCCTGGCGGTGCATGTGGGAAAAAAACGTGTAATACATGTTCGTTTAAATTATTTACATACGATCCTGTACAAATATTACATTTTATTTGAATACTATTTACTTTCATAATGTTTACAATGGAGTCGGAATCATGTAACACATTTTCGTTCAGTATTTTTTTATTAAATCCTAACATACCTCCTATACTATCTTCCTTTGTAAAGTCTATCTTGTTTGAACATGAAATTTGACACTTTAAAGTATTTACGTTCGCTGTGAGTAGAAATTTAATTTTTTCCTTTTCTTCCTGATGATGATGATGTTCAATGTCATAATCAGGATCGCCTATAACAAATCGTATGTAATCGTTTAAATCTTCAATATCATAGGATCCTGGTGGAATTATTATGGATTTTAAATTATTATTTTTCTCATAATAGTATAATTTATTATTTCCTTCAGTAATATTCGGAATGGAGTTATATGTTTGAAAATCAACGAGACCGATAACCCATTCTCCACTACCACCAGTTAAATGTAGCGGTGGTGAATAATCAGCACTCAACACTGACTGTTTACCGGTGAGTGTAATTGTTAACGACATTATTTTTTATACAGAAACTTTAAACACAAATGACCACAGTTAAATGAATTAAATTTTTGATATCGACGATAATTATACTTAATTTTCACTTTTTCACCAAAATAATTAATTAATTCAATGGGTGGTCTTAAGTTTCCAAAACTGTCGAAATATTGCACACGATTTCCTCGTTTCTTGTAACATACCCAGTGTGATCCAATGTTGTTTTTACTGTCTAAATTAACAATTGCAGATTCATTATATAAAGGTCCTGATTTTGGTAAATTGTCACGCATGTAAATTCCACGAAAATATGGAATGTTTATAGCATACTTTTGCAAATCTACATCAGTGAGCGCTCTTAACGGAAGTTTTTTTTTTTTGTTTAAGAAATAATCCTAATCCATTTTTATGTTTTCCAAGATATAAACCGTCTCCTCGTTTTCCAAATGCAATAGCCTCCAGCGTCTTGTTATGTCTCTGAGCTTCAAGCAGTTGTTGTTTTGCAGATTTTGCTTCATTCACAGCTTTTGCTATTCCCGCAGCTCCACCAGCCAAACCTCCAAGAGCAGACAAACCAGCAAACAATGGAATAAGGAATGGTAAAAATCCTCCGGTTTTTGGTATTGGTATGACTCGCGTTGGTTCATACGATTCATTTTTCCGTTTTTGTACACTTTTCCGTGCAGCATTCAATGTTTCCGGAATTATGTCAGTTACATTACCCCTTCTTGTCTCCGTTAAATATGTTCTTCTAGCGTTCTGAATCGCATCACGAAGTACACTTTTTCCTCGTGACTCCATGTTACTGAATTCAATATGTATACTATACTAATACTAATAAATATGTGTACATATAATTTATTCACATCATACGCAAGATGAGATTTGAAAAACAACAATGTGCTATTCAAGTGTTGAACATTGAGGGTGAACAACAAAGTGTTGGTAAACATGGAATCCTTTTTCCTAATAATATACGTTGTATTATTGCTGGACCATCAAACTGTGGAAAACAAACTTAATGATTTCATTACTCACAAGTTTTAATGGTTTACGATTTGAAAACATCTATCTACACTCCAAATCGCTGTTTCAACCAAAATATCGAATCTTAGAGAATATTTTAAAGTCTATAAGTGGTATAAAATATTTTCCATACACCGATAATGCTAATTTAACCGCACTCTGTGAAGTATTACCAAATTCAATTTTCATATTCGACGATATTGCAACTGATCGACAAGAACATTTGTGTAGCTACTTTTGTCAAGGAAGACATAAAGAAATTGATACATTTTGCCTTATTCAAACTTATGCGCGGGTATGTAAACAACTTATACGTGATAATGCAAATTTACTTGTTCTATTTAAGCAAGATGATTTAAACCTAAAACATGTGTATAATGATCATGTGAATACGGATATGACATTTGCTGACTTTAGAAACTTTTGTGCAAATTGTTGGATGGATAATTATGAATTTGTTGTGATAAATAAAGAATGTGATTTATTTAACGGTCGTTACAGAAAAGGGTTTGATAATTTTTTAAAAAGTTTATAGACAATGGATATGTGTAATTTCACGCCATTTTTATTTGTGACATAATGGATGAAACACGTACGTTGCAAGATATAGTTCAAATAAAAGATATTATTAGAAATAAATTGTTGACTCTTAAACTTGGTAAACAAGAAACAGAACAATTATTGAGTGAAACTTTTAAGCCTATCGTTGCACCTTTATCACATTTAAGTGGTACATTAGAAAAAATTCGTTTGCCTGTAACAAAAGAACCTGAGGTATTACATGGTGAGGCGTTTGAAACACCGAGAAAAAAAATTGCTCCTAAAAGAGTACCAACATTCTTAAAAGACGATGAATCGCCAGCTATTGTTCCTAAAAGAGCGTTAGATTTTTTAAAAGATGATGAAATTAGTGAATATCCGGGTATGTCACCACTACAACAACAGATTAAAGAACAATTTCAAACAAAGGAAGACTTAGAACAATCTTCTCAAAATATCTTGGGGGACATTGCTGGCAAGTATATGGCACCTTACGCAATTAATAGTTCTGAACTAGACAATGTGTATGGAATCCGACTTGAACCAATTACTGATAAATTTATGATTGGAGATTCTGAAGTTGAAATAGATAATAACGATCTAAATATTAATGGCAAGTGGTATGAAGGTACGCCCGGATTATATGAACTTTTAACATTAAAAGTACCAAACCCTAACATATATAACAAAACCGATAAAGATAATTATTTGGAAATTGTTCAAAATACAAATGCACATCGAAAATATTATAACAGGTTGGGGAATATAATATCTCAACATAGTTTAAAGTATAAAAATATTATAAGAGATATAGTGCGAACAAGATCCACATCAAAGTTGAAAACACCAATCGGATTAGGATTTCCAGAGTTGAATGTAACAAACAAACGAGCACAATATATTTATTGGTGTGACCTCAACAAACTTTTATCGAGGTTAAGGTTGTTAATTGCTTCAAAATTAGCTGGACACACAGGACATGATGATGAAATTGTGCAAATAGAAGAAACATTACGAGAGGCACAAATTATAATTTAAATAAAAGAAATAGAATATGCATTCCCATTGTTAAAATGCATGTTGATAAGTTCGGAACTCATATAGTTAAAGGTATACAAAAACGTGTAAAAAAGAAAATATTAAAACATATACAGAATAAAACATTTGAACTAAAAGCTGTTCGTTTGACGGGAATTCCCACGGTTGAAAATGATGTTGTGACTGTAAAATATGTTTCAAATTTAATTAAGAATCTAGAAAGTGAATTAACACTAAAATTTAATGATTATGTTAATCAAAGATTGTTCGCTTTTGATGATAGCATTGATATTAAAATTTCAAAGTATCATAGCATACTTATAATAAATTTCATTTTAAATTTACATGGTGATGAATATAAATTTGAAAATGGTGAATCTTTCTATCTATTTCCATGTGAAGGAATAATAAAAAATGTGCAATATAATAAAAGTGGAATATTAATTGGTACAAAAATCAATGATAAATCATTATCGTTATTAGAACAGAAGATTTCAGTTAATGATAAGTTAACATTCTATCATATAGAAGGACGAAAGAGTATACAAAGACTTTCAGTGGAAATTATTCTAGAAACTAGTTTAGTATGAGTAAAAGAGAAATTGTGAATGAATTACATAAAGATGTGCGACGAAACTTTAAACGAAGACGTGTTATTGTAAAAGGTTTAAACGATTTATTTCAAGCCGATCTTGTTGAAATGATACCGTATGTGAAAGAAAATCGAGGATACAAATACATTTTAACAGTTATTGATGCATTTTCGAAGAGAGCATGGGCTGTGCCAGTTAAATCAAAATCTGGCAATGATGTAACAATCGCTATGAGTGTTGTGTTTCAAAACAAAATTATTCCTAAAAATCTACAAACCGATAATGGTAAAGAATTTTACAATAAAGAATTTTCTAATTTGATGAAAAAATATAATGTGAATCATTATTCAACATACAGTATTATAAAAGCAGGAATTATTGAACGATTTAATCGAACTTTAAAATCAATGATGTGGAAAGAGTTTAGTTTTCAAGGTACATACAAATGGGTTGATATGTTAGAAAATTTAATATTAAAATATAACAATACTAAACATAGAACAACTGGTTTAAAACCAATTGATGTAAGTGAGAAACATGAGAAAAAATTATTAAACACTATTTACAATCGAGTTAAAATAACTACACCTGCGCGATATAAAGTTGGTGATTATGTTCGAATCAGTAAATACAAATCAATATTTGAGAAAGGGTATCAACCATCTTGGACCACGGAAATATTTCAAATAGTCAAAATACAATCCACATCTCCGATCACATACTTGTTGCAGGATGAAAATGGTCAAGATATTGCAGGTGGCTTTTATGAGTATGAAATTCAACGTACAAAGTATCCTGGTATATATCTAATAGAAAAAATATTACGTAAAGATAAAAATCGATATTATGTTAAATGGTTAGGATTCAATGATAAATTTAATTCTTATATAAATAAGGAGGACTTATTATAATTATGGTGTATATGTTAATTTTATGAAACTGCTATGTAATATTAATTAGTAAATAAAATTCTTACATTAATATTAAAGACTTGTTGTTAAACTGCTATGTAATATTAAGAATAATAAATAAACTAAATTATATTGTTGTTTTTAATTACCTCAAACCTGTTGGAAGATTTAATTCAAACTGCAAACCTTGTCAAGGCCACCAAATCGGAATCGTAATTTTATTCAACATCTACAGCGGGGTCAATCGAGGTCAAAAAATGTTGCGGTTGCTGGAGTGATAGCTGTGCTTTCTATCTACTAGTGGGGGAGGAGCCACAGGGGTAGATTTAAATTGTTTGTCGGCTGTGGGGATCGAACCAGGGTTCTCAAGATCCACAGGCCGACTCGATACCACTGAGCCACCTATCCCATTAACAAATATATAAAATAAATAAATAAATATATTATCACGCCTTTTATCCATTACTGGGTGTGGCACTCTGCCGTAGACATATTTCGGTAAGTAATATATTTTTTGAAGTGCAATTACCAGGCGTCAAATCACGGCCCCTAAGTTCTCATGTGGTGAAAATTGTTTGTCGCCTGTGGGGATCGAACCCGAGTTCTCGATACCACTGAGCCACCTACCCAGTTGCGTATCGAAAGTTTTATACGATACGCAACATTTTGTTTTAGACAGTTGGTAGTAGCAAATGGCATACTAAACTGTGGAGTTGTGATAGTGTTTTATTAAGTTGTGATGCGTGTGGGATGAGTGGTAAGCGAAGACTGTCCTGGTTAGAAGGAAAAACATGGTGGATTTGAGGGTGAACAAAGAAGTTTGGAATGTAGGTACTTGAATAAACAGATGTTGTTAAGTTCGGAGAAATCGGGCGAGGGTACATAGCAGGTAGTGGAGAAACATGAAAATTGTACAGAATGTTGCTTAGAAACTACAGAAAATGAACGAATATATACAGAGTGTTTTTCTAAGACTATTACAGAATATATATACAAGGTGTGTGATTATTTGTGTATACATGTGTTTTTACATATGTGTGAATGACTGTGTATGCATGTGTGTATTTAGATGTGTATGTGTGGTGATGTACTGGCCGCCACAAAACCTATACAAAAAAATATTAAGCAGAAGAGAGACGTCATCAAAATTTGTAACTAGAATAACGACGTCAAAAATTGCTGCGTTTATAGGATACACAAAAAAATTCAGTGCAATGATTGTTGCATAAATGTATAATAAATCTCCTATCATTTGAAATGCTTTAGGCATTATTTATCAAATATATAACACACAAATCAGAACAAAATTGATAAACGACAACGTGAAACAAAATGGGAGGGAGAGTCGATTACAAATGTAAACGTTGTTAAAGCCAGTAGTTAAAAACGCATGGTAAAGAAATGAACATCGATTTTTTCAAATAAATTTATATTTCTTTAAAACCAATGGCTGGTAGCACAAGCTCTGTTTTTGGCTGTTTTAAGAGCAGTATTTCTGGGTGTTTTAGCTCTCTCCAACATGTTAAAACCGTGCTCTTAGAACACCCAAAAACAGAGCTTGTGCTACCAGACATTATGTTTAATCATGTTTTAATTTTAAATAATATTCAACATCATTAATGTTTCTTTTCTTATTTTAATTTTTTTTTCTTAACTACATATATACAAATATATTTATCATTTATTTAGTTAAGTACAAGTAACCTCTAAATTTCAATATAACTTCAAAATCTAAACAATTGCATATGTCAATAACAGATACCAATCACAACATTTCATATACAAATTTCCCTATAATGAATCGGTTTTGAAGAATCACAGATTTTTTAAAAATTTCAATGTAAAAAATCTGATCTAGACACTACATAACTTCCTTGTACGCGTATTAAACTATAGATATTTTTTAATTGCACATATTTGTTCTAATCCATAGCAAACTTAATTAAATATATATATATATATATATATATATATATATATATATATATATATATATATATATATACAGGGTGAGTCTGGGAAGACGCCCCCCCCTTTAACTTTTTTATTATGAGTAATAGAAAAAAATGGTTCATATGAAAGTTTTATTATTTTAAATATACTATTTGATGGCAGATGTAGATATTTTTTATAAAGTCAGGTTTACAAGATACGACTATCAACTTTTATTTTTTAAATAGCAACCTATAATTATTTTACTAAAATAAAAACCGCCATTTTTTTCTCTTTTCAACGGTGTATTAGTTTTTATTAATGTATCTGAAAAAATTCGAGAAAAATAAGAAAATTGAGAAATACTAGAAATAATTTTTATACAAATATTATAGGTGGCTATGTGAAAATAATTTGTTTCAAGTTGTTTTTGTTACTGAATTTGTTGCTTTAGTTTGTTAAGTTGTATAACACTGTTACATTTTGTTTATTTTCACATAGCCACCTATAATATTTGTATAAAAATTATTTCTAGTATTTCTCAATTTTCTTATTTTTCTCGAATTTTTTCAGATACATTAATAAAAACTAATACACCGTTGAAAAGAGAAAAAAATGGCGGTTTTTATTTTAGTAAAATAATTATAGGTTGCTATTTAAAAAATAAAAGTTGATAGTCGTATCTTGTAAACCTGACTTTATAAAAAATATCTACATCTGCCATCAAATAGTATATTTAAAATAATAAAACTTTCATATGAACCATTTTTTTCTATTACTCATAATACAAAAGTTAAAGGGGGGGGCGTCTTCCCAGACTCACCCTGTATATATATATAATATTTAAATTTAGATATTTCGCTTATGCAAAAGACATTTATTTTTTAAATGCTGCAGCATTTATTTCTAAAAACAAAATAATACCATTTTGTTCAAGGCAAACTGTTAGCAGCTTCATGTAATGTGTCACTTCCGGTTAGTGTATTTTAACCAAAATCTATTATGTTATTTGCATTGATATAGTAGACTTATATACCACATTTGAAAAGTTTTAAATTATATTTGAATATAGTTTTTCATGAAAATCTATTACATGCTTCAAGTAAAGTACCACTTCCGAAAGTTATATAATGACCAAAAAGGGAGGTGCATAACTAGATGTGATAACAGTCTTAAATACAAAATCTCAACTTTCTACGGCTTACCGTTTTTGAGTTATGCGAGATACATACGTACGTACGTACAGACGTCAAGACGAAATTAGTCAAAATGGATTCAGGGATGACCAAAATGCGTATTTCCGCTGAAATCTGAGAACCAAAAATTTTCGCCATTACAATACTTCCTTTACTTCGTACAAGGAAGTAAAAAACAAGCAAAATAAAAAAAAATAATGTTTATAAATTACTCATTTTATACGACTTTTATCGCACTTGTCCTGCGGCTTATTTCATAAACTTGGACGCGTGCAAAAAAAACATGTCTTATAAAACTCGTTCTTAAATATACTATATTTCCCGTATGTGAACGATTTTTTTCAAACATATATTTAAGCCATTTTTCTTCAATAATCCACTGTTTAATAATAATTATCGTAAATAATTAAAATTAATTACAAATACAGGACATCATTATATAAATAACCTTGCATGTCAAACAATGTAATTATCAATGTTAGAACTGATAATTATTTTTTTTGTGAATGAATGAGAATTATATTTAACTTGCCAATGTATCTGACATTTTGTTTGTTTAAAAAAAGAATTAAAACTGAACTGTCTTCTTGATTCAAGGTAGTTTATAGCAATAGTTAGTCGAACATATATAAATTAGCTTGAATGGAGATCTATAGATTAGCCAATCTAGAAACGAACATTTACTTATTCTAAATCAAATAGTGTTTTCACTACTAGCATAGCAACGTGCCATTATTAACTTCGTTTTGAGTCGTGAAATTGTTTTTTCTTTTTCTGTTTTCGCTCAGTTTGCATCGCCTCGGCTGAACGCCTCGGCCGCAAACATCTGAGCTCAATAAAAAAGATTTTCTACTCCTAGTAACATAATATACTATTCTCTACCGCGTCCTTAACAACGGTCAATAATGGATTATTATTGACCTAGGTAAATAATGAGAACTGTCACTTTTCAAAGAAATTCAAGCTTCTGAACTTATTTAACTTGTTAAATGGAAGGAAAATATTAATTCTGAATTTAAAATTGGCGCCTAATTTCAAGTTGGCAATCCCAGTCAAATTTCAGTTTGAATAGTATCTTTCTCGTCCTGTCACATTTTACAGGCGAGTGTGCTTTACTGTTACATTGTGAAATATGTATTTATTTATTGTTAAAGTCTCGAAAAGGTAAATGTTTATTATAATATTATTTAATAATCTTACATTGTACAGTTTTGTTCATTTTAGGGTTATAATTGCATTTTTATATAAGAAATGGACTTGTATTTATTGCTGCAGAACCCATGTTTAATGAAATTTGAGTATTTCGTATATTTCATGAAGTTACAGTAAGGTTACCCACGAGCATATTAAGTTGCATTAAGAATTTCTGGTATCATTGGTTGAGGTTATGACGTTTTAGAGATAATATGTAGCCCACATTTTCTGCCAAAATGGTAGCGAAAGTACTTCGCAATGAATTCCCAATGTAAGTTTCTGAGTTATCTAAATTTAAAAATGTTGGAACTATATTTGGGACATCTTGCTTATTGTATTATTTCGTATATTTTGTCTTATAAGTTTAGCATGTCAGAAACTAATGAATACTTTTGCCATGTCAGGAGTGGACCCTCTTATTTAGATATTTTTTAACTATTTTAACCCAAAAAGAATCTACCAGGACAAATTTTATCGAGAATCAAATATTTTTAAAAAACAATGCTAAAAACAAAAGAATTTCATTTCTGCCTTCTCGGTTTTTGTAGATATTAACAAGTATTCATATCAAATTGCTTATGTTATGATTATTAAAAAATTCGTTACATAGGATTTAAGAGTTAGTAGTGAAAAAAATAGTATACAGGGTGTAACAGCGAAATCAACCACCGCCTATATTTTCTTTATTATTATAGTTACAAAAAAATATTATATAACAAAGTTGTAGAAGACCAAGGGGGACATTTGGTTAGAGAATAAAATAATTTTTAAACCAGTGGTTCTCAAGATACAACACAAAGTCTATTTTTCAAATGGGATTATACATATTTTTTAGGCCTATTCGATAGAGTATTTTTTTCTGAATTCAACAGTGTAATCATTTTATATCCTTACATAACAAAAATATTGAGAAAATTCAATTTAAAGTTTCGATAAATTTGTTTTAACTTGACACAAAACAGTAGGCTATGATCAATAACAAAACAAAATAAGTTCATTGTTTTTTATAATAACTAGTTGCGATTGTTGTTCTCTGTGTGCGTTCTATTTACAAATCACCTATCTCAGCTCGCTTCACTTTAATCTCATTTTGACAACTAGTGATGTGAGTTGTTGGTAAACAAAATTCAACTAATGCCACTACACATACGAGGGCAGTTCAATAAGTAATGCAACACATTTTTTTCCAAAACAGGCGTTGTTTTATTCAGCATTCAAATACACCATGTTATTCCCCAATATTTTAGCTACACAACACTATTTTTCAACGTAATCTCCATTCAATGCTCCGGCTT
This sequence comes from Pterostichus niger, assembly GCA_947425015.1. NCBI lineage: Eukaryota > Metazoa > Arthropoda > Insecta > Coleoptera > Carabidae > Pterostichus > Pterostichus niger. The sequence continues at coordinate 16,672,327 of OX380350.1, forward strand.
TACGGCACTTTGAAATGAGGGCCTGTATGTCTGCACGGTACCATTCCATTGGTTGATGTCGGAGCCAACGTCGTACTGCATCAATACACTTCAGAGTTGATCGTTTGACCATGGGGAAGGACATCGACCAGAATAACCCCTTCATCGTCCCAGAAGACTGTACCGGCTGAGGATATGACTGGGTGTGGCGCCACTCCATTGATTGCCGTTTTGTTTCGGGTTCGAAGTGATGAACCCATGTTTCATCTCCTGTAACAATGTTTGACAAGAAATTGTCACCCTCCGCCTCATGACGAACTTTTGTCCACTATCAGATCACCGTAGACATTCTGCAAGCATCTATGAACATATGAGATGCCCTGGTTTTCCGCCAAAAGAAACTCAATCACTGTCCGTTGTTTGGAACGCACATTCGTTACAGATGCTATTTTAACAGCTTTGTACAGCGCTGTCACCTGTCGGAAGTCAATGAAACTATAAGAAGAAGCGGGAATGTTTGAAAATGTTCCACAAGAAATGTCCGGTTTTTGCAACCAGAATTGGTTGAGAACAAAATTTGTTGCTTTACTTATTGAACTACCCTCGTAATTACAATTATTTACCGACAGACTATTGGGTTATTCAACTGCGTTGATCACAATATTTCAAACTTGAGACAAAGATAAACTTTCAATTTATCTTCATAAGCTTACCATTACTATCACTTGTAATTATATCTTTTATTTTGTATGTACTAGTAGTAATTTCATAATGCACTAAATATAAATAAATATCTGAAAATGTAAGTTTATTTTTATTCTCATACAAAACAAAATGATATTAAAATCATTCGAAGCATTAGACAAACACCATACCATATACGAATACAATAATAAGCATATACAACTCAAGTTAAATATTAAATATACCTATAATTAATATAAAAATAAGTTCTTTTTCATAAATTTCCTAATGAAAATAGCACAACAATTATGTTTTCCTTTTTCAGATCTTACAAAAATTGTTAATATAACAATGTATTTGTTATTTATTTCAGAGATATGCAAATAAATAAATAAATACTATATTTTTTCATATTTACTATAATGACCCCACCTTGAAAGAAATAATAAAATGCTCGGTTGCATAAAGCGATGTTAACTATATTGTTAGCTAACAACATGTTAAAAACTAACAATGACCAAGATGGCTGAAGCCCACATTTTACAAATTATTTTAAACAAAAAAACTTCTAATAATAGTTGTAAAACTTAAAATTCTACATCTAAATCGAATCAACTAATTTAATTTCTTATAAATTCGATAGATTTAACTGTCGGTTCTCGTTGAAACATTTTATAATAGAATTAAATTAAAAAACACTAGGTTAGTTTCAAATAATGTAAAGTTCTTAGAATCCTTGGAAATTCAGATTGCCATTAAGGACCAGCTAACGGTTATGAATGAACAAATAGATTTGTACCGTTCACCTTTAATACGTCCGCTTTAATCTCTTTACAACTAGGTTTAAAATGTAATTTCCATCCAAATAATTATAGTTACCTCTTCGGTCTGATCTTATCTTATTTTCTTCCAACTATGGTCATAAATGGATTTTTCCCAAACTAATTGTACTTACATCTGTTTTCAATCATGTATCTCCCACTTCTTGTGTCAGAATTCTTGTCTATACTATTTATAAGTCGTACTCTAATGTACAAATTCATTCATATCTTGTTCACCTGATGATGGTCTAGTCGACCGAAATACGTATTGTAAAATAAACTTTACATTATTTGAAACTAACCTAGTGTTTTTTAATTTAATTTTAATTTCTTATGGTTTGTAACGACAGAAATTAAATATGAAAATTTACAAAATTACAATTTAATTCTTTGCCAGGGAATTAAAACAAAATAATAAACAAGTTTATTAAGTTTTTCTACCAAATATTTTGACAGTTAATTTTTTAAAGTAAAATTTGAAAGTGTTAATAGTTAATATTAATTATTTGTTTATAAATTTCAGGTAAAATAGTATACGTCAGTAAAGCGTCGTACAGGATTCGTAAGCGGTTTTAATTATCTACTCATCCTGTAATTCAACGCTTTCCTGACTTTTTACGTAATTTGAAATTTGAAAAATTTTCGCGCTGTAATTATTAATTTACTTAAATATAATATAAATATATCATTACGCCTTTTACCCATTATTGGGTGTGGCACTCTGCCATAGCAGATGTGGATAAGTGATGTATTTTTTCGCGTGAACTGCGGTTACCAGCCGTCAAATCACGGCCCCCAAAGATATTAGTTGAGGGGGAGTCAGAGGTAAATTTAACCTATAATGTGCCATTTACATAAAAGGTGGAAATAAAAGACATTAAATGCGCGTTTATTTCAATAGTTATGAAAAATACATTCGAAACAGAAACTTGTCATATTGACAAAACGAATTTATTTTCAATGCGTCGTCACTAACTATAAAATGTTATTTATTTGTTTTAATTTCGTTGTTAATATAATATTAAATTGTAATTTTGTAAATATACATATTTTCTGCCATTACAAAACATAGCAAATTAAATGCATATATCTATTAGTAATATATTGTTGACACTGGGTCCAAAAGCGAAAAGGGAAACAGAGTGAGATATATGCTATTTTATCTTTTTTCCATACTTGCTTCAAAATGCGCATGCTCGTAATACTGGAGTACGATTGGCTGACGTCAATTTCTAGCATGTTCAAATCTAGCGCCATATTTTAAATTTGTTGAAAATTATATATTTTATCAATTGAAGGTCATATCGACTAATATAGCAGTACATATTAAATTATTGATTCATATTTTTTCTATAAGTTTCATATTGCCTTGTTTTTAGGAAAACTGTGAACAAAATCATTCACATATAAATAAAAATATTTAACATTCAGATTATGAAATCATTTAAATATCTAAACTAACTTTAGCAGATTTTGAAAAACACAAATAACAACTGACTGGCATAATAATAACGAAGAAGATAGTCTTTACACAAACAAATGTAGCAAACAGACTAATTTAAATGCACACAAGTGGTGACAAAGAGAGCTCGCCATATTTGCAATGTCTCTCCCACTTCGTTATTAGCCAATAGTATTTCAGAATTACGGGCATGCGCATTTTGAAGCAAGTATGGACAAAGGTAAGATAGCATATATCTCACTGTCTTTCCTTTTTCGTTTAGATAACATTGCTGGTATAGAGCGTCAGCAATATATTACTGGTATATATTGATTGAAATGCAGAATTTTATAATTTGGGAAGCAATCCATACACCCAGTATATAACCCCAGCTTAAAAGTTATTATATCTTGGGGTCAGTGTCCTGCAAGTTAACAAACTTCTCCGAAAGCTCCCAGAGCTTCTTGGCCTTGTCAGGGCAGCGAGCAGCGCGTGTAAGCCTTGCTTCCTGGCAGTCCGAGAAGTACTTGCCCGTGACACCAGCGAGTCGTTCAGACACGGCACAGTGGATGGATGTCTGCGCACCTTGGCGTCTTGAAGAACCAACAACATTGGCCAACGTAGTGGAGCCCAAACATGGCGGTAGATCTCGGTGCGGATCATGCCTGGGTGCAAGCAGTTGGCGGTGACGCCGGTGCCTTGAAGACGACGTGCTAGCTCTAACGTCCAGACGATTTTGGTGTACTTGGACACGAAGTAGAGCCAGGCTGGCACGTAGCTGTCCAGCGGGTTCAGTCGCTCCAGGTTCAAGGAGGTTACGCGGTACATCACAGATGCTACGACTATGATACGTGCGCCTTCTGTCTTTTTCATCAGTTCTGTAACATACAAGAAATACATAATATGTTTAGTTAAAAACATCTTTTTCTAGGATTGCTATGAAAAGTTGACAATTACGCTTTCATTTGTCATCGTAAAGTTGACGTTTCTGTGGAACAATCGAAAAATATCTTTTTTGTGCGTCTCCGATGGTAACGCGCGAAGAAGATGTTAAATGTGCGCTTATTTCAATAGTTAACAGAGATACAAACAAAACTGAAACTTGTCATATTGACAGTTGACAGAACAAATTTATTTTCAGTACGTATACGGTTTTTAATAATTTTAAGATGCAATTGTAGAAAAAATTATGTGTGTATCACGAGCGTAAAGTAATTCTTTGTTACTTGAACACGGTAATTAAGGCGAGAGCTGCAATAGTACAAGAGGAACAAAGACACTATTTTTTCACTACAAGCCTAGCAACATGACATTATTGCCTTCGTTTTGAGTCGTGAAATTGTTTTACTCTACCAGTGCCTTAGTAACGGTCAATAATGGATTGTTATTGACCTAGGTTAATAATGAGAACTGTCACTTTTCAAAGAAATTCAAGGTTCTGAACTTATTTAACTCGTTAAATGCAAGGAAAATATTAATTCTGAATTGAAAATTGTCGCGTAATTTCAAGTTGATAATTCCAGTCAAATTTCAGTTTGAATAGTAATTATCTTTCTACCTGTCACATTCTACATGTGAGTGTACTTTACAGTTACATTGCAAAATATGTATTTAGGCATCTTCTTCTTCTTTTGTTAAATTCTCGATAACGTAAAAGTTTATTATAATATTATTGAACAATCTTACATTATACAGTTTTATTCAATTTAGGATTATAATTGTATTTTTATATAAGAAATGGAAAACATGACTAGTATTTATAGTAGTAAATAGGCGCCGATAGTCAGACACCTATGGAGTGCGAGAGAGACAGACATATTTAAAAGGCAAGGCAAAGACAAAGACGGAATCCCTCGTGTATGACAAAGATATCTGCCTCTTCGTCCTCTCTAAACAACTGCCATAGACGTGCGCCGTGTTCGCGGTGGGCTCTATTGATAGATCTTGTAAGTTAGTATTGTGTAGTGAATTGGCAATGTTGATCTCGCATTTGCAGATCTCGTGACGGGGGTGGTGGGATATTTGATGAATAGAATACGTTATAAGAGTTAATAATAATAATAATAAAAAAGAGATTACCTTTAAGTGTGCCGCCACTGAATGCAGCGGTATTCAAAATGAACTGAATAACATATTCAGTCGAAATAAGCTGACGTAGGGGAATCAGTGGCACCAACTAAAAACCATGAGCCCGTAGCCTATGTACTTATATTTATTTATAAAAAAGTTGTTTATACATATACAAGAATTAACATATAAGTATATTTTATTGAAGAAAAAATATAAAATATAAAATTGAACATTAATACACACTTATATTTATTTATAAACGAGTTTTATACATAACAGAGTTTTATTAGAGCCACCATTTTACAAATATACACACACTCAAATAAAGTAGAAATTATAATAACTGAACTTATTTTGAAAATATTACATACACTACTAATACTACTACTATTAAGACCACTACAGTAATATAAATATTATATTTTTTGTTTCTTATTAAATCCAAAAGGTTTTGAATTATGTTCACTGTATTTTCTTTTAAGATATACTGGTTGATAAGTTTTTATTTGTTCTCGACTCATTACTCGCCATTGATTGGTACGAATGAATTTATTTGGATATTTTAAAACTATTGGATCTGTGTATTCTGTGACCAAACTAATTAAAGTATCAAAATTAACAATATTTTCAGTGCTAATATTTATTGTTATACCTTTTACTTTATACTCTGTTTTAAGATTATTTTTATCTCCTTTAACTCGGATACGAAAAGAATAGTGCTTTGGCCCGCCAGATACAAATGTGTCAATGTAAGAAAGTTTACCGTATTTTTCAAGTTCATTTGTCATATCACCCAGATATATTCCATGCGTAGGCATCCATTCATTTGGTTTATGTGTATAAATAATACTGTCTGTGTCACAATAAAGAACACGAGTGTTAAGTTTATTTAGATATTTGTAAAGGTGAATTCGTGCCAACGCAGTAGTGTAAGTTGCAATAAAAATGTTTATGGTAGGTGATGGTTGCAAATTTTTTTCATTTTCTTTCCACGTAATGTACATAATGTCGTCGTTGATGGGTATCGATGAAATAATTTCATAATTTGGGTTACAGAAATACGTAACAAGTTCTTCGTACGTGGAAATGATTTTAGTGTGTGTTATATCTTCTCTTATTCCAAAACGACCCCATAAACTATTTAATTGTAATTTTGATACAGATCTTAAACCAGGATTATATTGAATATTCTCTTTATCTAATTGTATACCCTCTCTATCAAAGAAATCTTTAATATATTTAGTTTTTAATATTTCATTATTGTGACATTCGGTTGGCCAATCACTTGCCTCTTGTTTAATTTTTAGAAATTTATTGACATAATCACCAAACAATCCACCGGATTTTGTTTTCTCATCATATTGAATAGTATTAAATTTCCACACTTCATGTGTTTTAACAATTTTGTAACCCATATTAATAGCTAAACGTACCTCATCAACGTATGTAGACGTAATTTCCCGGTCACGGTCACAGTGTGTACATGCGTCGAGACTCATATTTACACCACACGTACGACATAAAATAAACATACATTTTTTATTTATTTTCAAAGGCAATACCGGATGATACAAATCAATAGGCGGTAATATTGTACACTTAATTAAACCTTCAAATTCACTTATTTCGGGACATTCATCGTCTACATATATTGTATGATGACCAATGGGATAGCGACCGTATTTGTTAATAAATGGATATAAACTGCAAATATCTGAATAAAAATTTTTCTCATTTTTATCGTCATCAACCTTGTAATAGGTTGTCATAGTTTCGACTCGTCCACCATAAAAACTATCACGTGGATTTAATGGTTTTATTTGAACAATATCATTTGAACTTAAAAATGTTTGTAATTCAACATTACTTTTAAATTTTTTCTCAAACTGACATTGCCACATTTCTACTATTTCATAACACTTTTTAATATATCAATTTTTCTAACAGTTGATTCAAATCGTAAATTTATGGTATCACCGCCTGTATTATACAAATCATCGTCTCGATGTTGTGGAAAACAAGTTTTGCAACCATGAAACCAGCACCCATAATATTCGAAAATTATTTTTCTATCATCAATTTCTGTATAGCCATCTACTTTAAACCCAAGCACAGTATGTTCATTTTTACGAAATGCATGCTGTATTTTAATATTACGAACCTTTTCCTCCCACAATAACCAAACTGTTGCCTCATAAGAGAAATTATTACTTTGACTACATCTGTATCCGGTTGTTGGGACAACAGCAATTGTATTTTCTGGTAAATAATTTTTCCTATAAGTATATAAACATGCACTAGATATAGTAATTGATCGTCTAAATATATCTACATTATTGTTCTGCAGGAAAAGGTTTCTAAATTTTAAACATGCTTCACGTAATATAGTAACATCATTTTTACAATATTCTACTAATTCTTTTTGCATATCAAACACATAATTTGATTCTTTCATTTGTTTGTACCAAATATCAAAATTTACGTATTCTTTAGAACTCATACCTTCAATAGCGTAATATTTTTTTAATGGTATATGACCAATATATTTCATGTTTTCCTCTCGAATAAAGTAATACGGAAAATAACCTTTGTGTTTAAATTTAGAGTCTTTGGCATTTCACTTAGTTTCATAGGCAGAAAATTTAAACTATCTATAAAATTTATATTTTTTATACGAATATTTAATATTTTAGTTCCACGTATCAGTACATTTGGTTTTAGTTTTAATTTGTCAACCATGTATCTTAAAAGAAAATGACCATCATAAGACCTTAAATTATGGGCTATTACAATTATATCTTTTAACGTTAAATAATCGAAAAAACATTTAATTGGATTATCACTGAATATATGTTCTCGAATGCCACAAGTATTACAAAACATAGTACTATTATTATACATACAATTTGAACAAGCCTGCTGTGCAATGCATAATACGGGTATATGTTCCAGTAGCGAGATTTCATTATTTATTTTCTTATCTTGTGTGCCAGTGGTGTTGTTTTTGAGTGGCGTATTTTGTGAACATTCCAAATCGAAAAAAATGTATAGAACTGCAGGTGCTGATTCCTCGTCACACGTAATATTTTTCATGTAACACTGATGTGTGGGATGAACGTATTCCTAAACAAACAAATGTAAAATAAAAAATAAATAATTTAAAATAATTTATTCCTACCTTGCAAACTGAGCAGAATTTTTCAAAACATTCGTGTGGCGTCTTTCTTAATACCAAACTGTAAGTTTTTAAACATTTTATGCAAAATTTTATAACATCACACATTGATCTGCTGTTTGAATATGATTTATTGTTTGTATGATTTTCCAAACATGTTGGTCCATTAAATTTTCTGTGACATTTAGAACAAGTTATAACCTGTTCGTTAATTATGTTTTCGTGGGACATATTACACCGTGAACATGTAAATGGGCATCGATGTGAACCTTTTATTTTGTATCCTACATGACATTTACGACAGTAATGGCGTACATTAAAAGCCCCGGTTATATTAATAATTGGATTATTATGATATAAAACATCTATATATTTAATTTCAACGCCATTTGCATCATTTGAGCCTTCATAAATAATCTCCCGTCCTAGACGATCGTCACCGAACAAAGTAATTTTATAATTAGTGAGATTATTTTGAAAATCTTGTAATTCCTCTATACCTGCTCCATTCTCTAAATTTACATTATATTTACGACACAATTCAACAGCATGATATTTTAAATCTTTTTCAGATGAACGTAATTTTTTATAAAGATCTTTATTTTCTAAATATGCAATACTTAGCACAAGAGCTCTAGCTAAACACAAATTGTCATTATTTTGAATATGTATTATTGAATGTTTACGACGACAATAATCTTCAAACGGAATATAATTCATATTTGTTTTTCCTTTACCGACAGGCATGATTGTATGCGCTACAGATAACATAAGTTCTCCGTTAACGAGAAATGTCTTATTACTTTGCATTACACTTTCAATAGCATTCACAATAATACTAGTTGATAAATCCGAAAAATGTTTATAACTTATTCCAATAGGATTGTCCGGGGACGAGTCACTGTGAATTTCTAAACCGATTCGATCAAATGGTGCAATTTTCATATCATAAGAAAGATATTTTAAGATTTTATCAAACACAGAATTTAACCAATCCAAAGGATCAATGTCTGATGAATATTTGTCAATTGCAATAATAATTTCACGCCATGTAGATTTAAATTTTTTCATACTTCTTTGCCGAATATTTATAACTTTAAATAAATTTTTAGTATCATTAATATATTGTGTTGATGTTTGAGATTGTTGAGGCTGATGTTGTTGAGATGTGGAGGACAATGACGTTGACTGTGTGTGCATTTCATGGTGGCCTGTAGTAGTTTGTGGTTTCACTGTTGGAAGTAAAATCTAATTAAGAAAAACTAATAATATAAAATTGTATGAAAGAATTTTTAACTCACATTATTTGATGGTTGTGTTACTGCAGACGGTCCTGGCTGTGCTGCTGAAGATGGACCTGGTGTTGGATCGTTTTTCAATAATCTCTCACCAGCGGTTTCAGCTGATGTAAATTCAACTGTTCCCGGAGTTATTATTTTAAATTCTATCAATAAAGCTGCTTTACGACCTGAACCCATATCCTTCTGGCCTAAATAAATCAATGCCATATTTGCCGTTTCATTAAATTCGGTGATATCATTTGCTGTTAAATTTGAAAATCTTTCAGGTAAAAATACGCTGAATAATCCTAAGTCACATATGACTTTTGCACCGAATGATTTTGTTTTAACTTGTTTTAGGTAATTTATTTTATATGGTTGATTAACAATTAACTCCGGAATACGTTTGACTGGCTTATTGTAGGTTGTCATTTGACCAATTTCATTTAATTTATGCATTTTTATTGCTAGAAAAAATAAAATTGTTGTAAATAATTGAATTAGTTGTATACAAATTTAAAATTCTTACCTTTTTGTTGTTGATGTTGTTTATTAAAGAAAAAATCCACACTTGGTGTCAACGACGTCAGCGGCAAGCAACACAAGTTTACAGCACTAATATTTCACGTACATATGAACAAAAGAGATAATATAAAATCATATATATATATCATCTTAAAAAATCCTCTCTCTCTTTCTCTCTGTGTGTCACTGCCATGATGTAATTGTTTATTTCCCTTTATAATTGATAAGATATCGAAAATTGCAGACACAAAAAATAAATATAATTGATTATTAGAACATTACACGTGTGTGTGTTGTTTATTTTATTTGCAATGGAATGCTCTTAATAATAATTTCTCAGAATTAAACCTTAGCTGAAATATTATTGGCTATAATAAGATGATTTTTAATTGGTTAAAATAATAATTTATTTTATTGGTTGACGTTATTTTTTAGTAAAAATAAAAACTTTATGAAATATATTATATATCTCAGTGTAAAGTGTGAATCCATGTGGGCTGCGTATGTGACTCCTATAAAAGTTGTAGATCTTGAATCTGCAATACAAAGTCTAGAACAACGTTGCTATTGTTTGGCCAAGGATTATGATCACGAAATAGTGTACAAGAAAAACTATTTTGACAAGGAGCATGAAGAGAAACTTAATAAATTCTTCAGAGAACAAGCAGATTGTTATACTGAAGGAGAAATTATATGTGCGAGTTACCTCAATGGTGACATTAATATTGTTCAATTTCTCACTAAAATCAAAAGTATTGAGTTATTGCATGAACTTGACGACGATGAAATAAGGCAGTATTTAGACAAAGACGTTGAAGATTTTCTAGACTTTTTAAAATCACAAGTAGCAACTAAGAAAATCGAAAACAAAGAGGTAAATATATAAAATAAATTATAAAATATATTTTTTTCTCTCTTTCTTTTTTCAGAATGTCAATAATCAATCCGATGGATAACAATGAATCTCGTTTGTTGTTACAACACATGTTTCAACTTGATAACGAATATAAACATATATTAACAGTAGGAATTTACCCAATAAATTTAGAAGTTGTTATAAAAATTGTAAATTGTAAAACCAAAAATAATATTATATTTAATGTGTCTGACTGGTGCAATTTTGTACAATATATTTAAACTATTGTAACTAGTAGTAGTGAAGGCAATAACAACTCTCAAATTGAATTTTATGCTATAAAGAAAGATTATAAAATTCACGTAAAATGGCTGCAATATCAAATTTCATTCAATGAAACTACGCTAAATATCATATGTAAGATACAAGATAATATATTAGATGTATCAAACTATTTAAAATCTATAAATTTTATAAAGTTTTACAGAGATATTAATACTCAAGCCTATTTTACACCTGGAAATTCTCTTGATAACATAAAAAATCTACTCTCTAGTAGTAATAGCAATAATAGTAATAATATTCTAGTTATAATATATAAAGAAATGTTAACATTTTATTCCAACTTTATTATGGACGATTTAAAATCAAATATGTATTATGTACCTAGTAATTATAATGAATTTAAATACTTGTTAGAACCAAATAATAATTTAAAAAAATAAAAAATATGTGTATATATAAAAATGTATTTTTATTACAACTTACCTCTATCTGTTAAAATAAAAAAAAAACAAAACAAAAAATAAAATGGAATTACTAAATAATACGCAAACTAATCATTTGCACTTTTTTCTTTATTTTATAATAATCATTGTGTGTCTGACATAAAGACATTTGAAAAAAATAACAATAGATGAATACACGTTATAATATAATATTGTCATTCTTCTATCTGCACAACCAAGATTGCAATGTAAATGCATTTCTCAATGCACACGATGGGATTGTTGATGTTGTTGCTGCTGTTGCATCGCTTGACGTGTATAGTTTCTTATTAAATATAGGTCTATGATGAAAACAAGAATATTTTGATGTATACTCATTGTTAACTCTTAGTAATGGCGGCCGTTGATCGTACTCATCCTCGTCTTCTGATAAATCGATAATTGTGCACATTAAATTATTTACCAGTATCTTTTCCATATATTGTTTCTTAACATATCCTTTTAGATATATTTTACAATAATTAGAGGAAAATATTTTTTTAATAATATTCTGTGCTTCGTAATAATGTATATGACCGTCAGACCAGTATAGACCATGGTAATTATTTTGTAACCATATTATTTGCTTCCGGAATGTAGAACTAGTAATTTCGCCCCATGTGCACGGAGGTCGAATTAGCATGTGATGAATTATTGATTCATTTCTATTAATCAGGGCAAATTCTTTAGCCACAAAACGATTCTTATACAAATTGAAACCTTGGATATCAACTACAAACTCGTCCATTCTTGTGCCTTCACTCCGATAACTCAAATTGAACTGACGTTATTAATGTTTGAATTACATTGTTTTAACAACATTCGTCATTGTATTATATTCTACCACTCTATCTTGTAATATGATGCAATACGCACTTGTTTTATCTGGAAACGGTTCCTTTGATTCAATTTCAATTTGAATGTCTACAGGTGCAGACTTTATGGATTCATTTTGTCTTGAACAGTGAATGACAAAAATTGGGGCAATTGTTTTAAAGTTATTAACCCCTAGTAATGGTTCTCCATTTCCACTGATTCGTCCATAATATGATGCTTGGAAACGTGCATACATGTCATACATTAATGCATATTTATTCTTATTCATATCTAAATTCCAATTGTCATAGGGATAATATTCAGAATTTAAATATAACTTAACATTCGTTATGTTACAGTTATCAAAAATGGATGTATCTTTTTTAATGGAATTTTTTCTGTCCGTTTGTAGAACAAGTAATACAAATCGTGGTTTTTCCAGTTGAGCACTTGTTTTCACTGTCCAGGTGTGTTTATTAGTTGCAGGTAATAAGGGGTATTCATATGTTGACCAACTTCGAAAGTTTATGTATAAAGGTTTATTTCGATCAAGTAATTTCAGCAATGCTAAACGTTCTGGATTTGCAACGTACACATATGGAACGCACCACTTTATTTTTGTAAGCTTAACATTTACATTATACTCTTCGTCTGATGTAGTAATTAAAGCATCATTGTCTGATTTTGATCGTACCAATATTAGTTCTTGACGGGCATTCATGATAATTTTATTGTAGTCTTCTGCAAATCCAAGTAGTGTTCTTAACGGTACACAAACATTGAAATTATTGTTTAAATAAATTGAATTTCTTGCATTCTCCATACTCCAGCCTGCATTTTCTAATGCTTTCACTTCGTTCTCTGTAAATGACGCATAGCCCTTCACAATTGATGTTATGCCTAAACATTTTGTCTTGTCAATTTCAATGCCATTCAATTCATAACGTATTTCGTCAAATAAATACGATATTCCGTTGTTTACGAGTTTTATATTCTGGTCTGGAATTGGATTCTGTCCTGCTACTACAACTGCTTCCACTTTACCCTCTATGTAAATGAAACTTTGCGACGGTAATGTGTATATGTCCTGTTGTTGGATCGGTATACGTATTTCATCATTATTATTATAAGTCGATGTAACATACGGCTGATGAGAATGCCATGCTATGCGAGTAATTTAATCATCAAATGCAACTTCATTGCCGACAGCCAGAATGTCATCTGTCACAAATGTATTAGTATTCATCGTCGTATTTTATTTTTTAAATTGTAACCCAACGATTTTAAAATATATTTTCTGCTTGTTGTTATTGTTGACGCGAATGAATCACTTCTGATCTTAGATTCACATGTCTTATTATATTTATATGGATGTTGTTGTTCGTGTTCTTGTTTTAATAATAATAAGCGGTCTACCCCTCTTATTATTTTCCTCTTCTTCATGAATAGCATGTTATATTTGTCGAATGTGTAGTCTAACTGTCACGAGTTCTTCAAGGATATTAACCAAATGTCTATCTTGGTCTACCACTTTTATAGTTATATTGTCAATAGTATGGACTCGAAGTGGAAGATAAATAATATTTTTTGGTACTTCAACTATTTTGTATCCTGGCGGGACTATTGGTGTAAACTCGTGTATTGTATGTGATAAACGTCCATTCGTATACGAGCCTGTAGTTATATTGCATTCTATGTGAATTGTACTAACTTTCATAATTTGCACTGGCTGAGCAGATCTATGAAGTTTGTTCCCTTCAAGAGTTTGAGGCGTGAACCCCAGTAAATACCCCAAATTATTAGGTTTATTGAAATGTATCGGTTCACTACACAGTATCTCGCTCTGTAATGTATTATTATTTGCTTTCAACTCAAAATTAATATTGCTGGGCAGATTATTTTTTATGTATTTGTTTATATCTTTAATTTCATAAGAACCTTCAGGAAGCGTTAAGACTGCGTCGCCATAATAAAAACAATTATTGGTCTTATCAATGTTCGGTATAGAATTATACGTTTGAAATAAAATTAAACCCAATGCATAATATTTTCATTTTAAAGCGGAGAGATCGGCATAAAACGATTAATTAAACGTCCCTGTCCCATATAACTAAAATGAATTCTATTTCTGCGGCTACCCCAAATCGCTTAACGATGGTCACAACAGGTACATTTTTAAGGGTTATATTCAGCCTAAAATTATTCTTGTTTTTTGCTACGATTGACCATTTAAAAATTACTAATTCGGATTAAATTATCCAATTAGCAGTTATTTTACTCAAGCAGAAGATTAAATATCCTGTACTGAATCAGACTGAGTAATGTAGGTAAATGTTTAGATTATGTTTGTATATAATATTTATAATATATTATACTAGTATCGTATGAATAAGGAAATATACTTATTTAAAGATTGTACATTTTTGTTTTTATTATACACGTACCGGCAAATAGGGCTGTACAATACTGTGTGAACCTTGTGAACCCAGTTATAACGGGTCATATTTTGAGTTCCTTTGTAAACGTAATTGCGGTGCATTTAATCGTTTTATGCCGATCCTTCCAAACAAAAATTCCAGGAAGTGCAACTACTAATTGTACCTATACCTACAGAGGTGAAACATTTTTCCGCAAAATCTACATACCGGGTGGAACATCATACCTGTGTACATAGGCGATTAACATGAAAAAACAGTTTTTCTGTGCGCATTGCTCCCCAAATTATTTTAGCCCAAAATGCTTCAAATAAATGTTGTAGAGCATAAAATTCTGCATCTAAATCAATAAACAGAATTACATTTACATGCGTTGTAACGACAGAAATTAAATAAAAAATATTAAAAATTACGTTCAAAATATCAAATAGCCATGGAAGTGAAACAAAAATAGATAAATGCTTGACGTTTGATATTTTACCCCCGACAAATTAATCATTCAATAAAATTCATACAAAAAACTCCATACCTATGATTACAATTTAATAATAAATAAACAATTGTACATTTCAATGAAACGTTTATTTCTTATAGGGTTGGTCATGTAAAAATTATAACCTATCTATTACAATTCAAATATCAAACAATAATTCTCTCAATAAAACAATCATTACAATAAATATTCAACTAAACCTCCATTTTCAGCCAAGCAATAACCAAGTCTATTGTAGAAGGAATGTCGTACATTAGCGAGCTCCCAATTTGCGATTAAGGCGCACTAATCCACGATAGCTTCTCTCATAGATTTAATATTTGGGTGGCGTTGCTTATAAATTTTACATTTAAGATGACCCCATAAAAAAAATCGCTTGGTGTTAAATCAGGAGATCTGTCAAACGTCAAGCATCTATCTATTTTTGTTTCACTGGCTATTTGATATTTTCAACGTAATTTTTATATTTTTTTTATTTGATTTCTGTCGTTATAACGCATGTAAATGTAATTATGTTTATTGATTTAGATGCAGAATTTTATGCTCTACAACATTTATTTGAAGCATTTTTGGCTAAAATAATTTGCGGAGCAATGCGCACGGAAAAACTGTTTTTTCATGTTAATCGCCTATGTACACAGGTATGATGTTCCACCCCAAGGATTCTAAACACTACAGGATGGCTCATCGCCTATGCTCGTGTATACGGCAACGCTCTGTTGTAGTGGGGGGTTACTCTGACGTCACGCGTCTACACCGCTTGGACCATCAATGTATTATGGTAGCTAGATGCCACCGCATTATTTTAGATAAACGTCTGTACAACTTATTTGGATTACTAATTATTAACTTTATTTAGTTTATCGTATTAATAACAATAATATACTTAATCTCTATAGTTATTGCACTATTAAATATAATTATACCATTCTACGTACTGATATCGCTAAGTAAGTTATATGAAAAAATATATTTTACTTTTTATTTTACTAATTACAAAGTACATAAATGTAGACATGAGTGAACCGAAGAAAAAAAAAGGAGGAAAAAGTTGTGCTATGCAAAAATTATAGTTCGAAAACCGAAAACATTTCATATCATGTATTTCCAAGAGAAGAAAAGATTCGCCTTGAATGGATTGTCAAATGCAAAAGAAATGATAAATTTAATCCAGGCACAAGCCGAATTTGCTCGGAACACTTTAGACTTGATGATTATCAGAGAGATTTTCGTAATGAGCTGCTTGGTATGTTTTATAATTTAATATAATTTCATTAAAAAATATTTTGTTACTATTTAAATTTATTAGGTACACGTAAACGGTTGCTCTTAAAACCAGGTTCAGTTCCTTCAGTTTTGCTACCATCAGCTAATTCTGAGATTAATACTTCCTCAAATTTGGTTAAAAGAGAGCTCATTTGAAGCGATCCTGACAGTTTTTTAATTGTAAATTGACATCAAAACCTTAATCTTACGTTTCACGAAAAAAAAAACAAGTTTTAGCGTTTACAGCGCCAGCTGTTGCAAAAAATAAAAAAGTTCCCGGATAAAACCTACATAGTTTTTTATGCTCTTTTCGAATTTGCAATAAAAAATAGGGGGTTCCATTTAAGATTTCAAAGACACCCCCGTTATCCACTCCCTGGGGGGTTGGGGGGTGAAATTTGTTATAGCATCGAACGTCCCCCTACAAACCATCAAACTTTTATTCGGAAAGTTTTTTTGTCTGATATACTCGTTGAGAGAAATTCCCCTGTAAAGATTAAAATTGGACATTCTGTATATACTCCAAGCGTACTGCATACCCGCGTGACGTCAGCAATACGACTCGACGCGCATTGGCTATAGCCCGGATAAGCAATCCTGTAAGCGTCGAGTATCCTTGGTTCCACCCGGTATACTATTTTCTTTTTAAACTCAAGGGATCGGCATAAAACGATTAAATGCACCGCAATTACGTTTACAAAGGAACTCAAAATATGATCCGTCATAACTGGTTTTACAAGGTTCACACAGAGTTGTACAGCCCCATTCGCCGGTACGGCCAATCATAGGAAAAAACAAGAATAATTTTAGGCTGAATACGACCCTTGAAAATTTACCTATTTTGACCATAGATAAGCGATATGGGGTAGCTGCAATAATGAATTTCATTGTTTCATTTCATTTCAAAATCTGATTGGAAAGTATATAAATAAATATATATCATCACGCCTTTCACCCATTACTGGGTGTGGCACTCTGCCTAAGCAGATCTCGGTAAGTGATATATTTTTTCGCGTGAGGTGCGGTTACCAGCCGTCAAATCACGGCCCCCAAAGATATTAGTGGTGGGGGAGCCACAGAGGTAAATTTAATTTGGTGAAAATTGTTTGTCGGCTGTGGGCATCGAACCAAGGCTCTCAAGATCCACAGGCCGATTCGATACCACTGCGCCACCTACCCCATAAAGTATCAATAATTATAACATTTTCGTATTAATCTAATATATTTTATTAAACTTATTATACTGAGTGATTGAACTCTGATAGTGCATACATGTATTTTGTTCAATTGAAGCGTTTACATGATTAGAAAATACATGAGAACTGCGATTCTAAAGTCAAAATTACATATATATTTCTCGTATCATATTCCTAGATAAGATCGCTTAGGACCAGATTTCACATTGTATTTTTGACTCTCTAAAAGATACAAATCATACGACAGATGTGTTGTTTTCCAGATTATGTTTAATTTATTGCTGTAAAATCCGAAGATTAAAAATTGTTGAATTTGACGATTTTTTGTTCTTTTAACAATTTTTTATATTCAGTTATGGTTTGATAATGGAATCAACTCTTAATCTTGAAACGTCGTCGTTTGTGTATTAATGAATTTATTTTACGTAATTAAATCAAGGTAAAAGTTAGTTTTTTGTACATATATCCTAACTAAAAAAGTTTTTTTTTATAAAATGGAATAAATTAATTTAGTGTATATAATAAAATTGTAAGTAAAATTTTATATTTTTAAATAATAAAATCAAATAAAATTGTCTTGTATAATTTAATTTTTTATTGTTTTGAAATATAATATAGAAATATTATCTATGGTTTGAAATATATATTTTTTTATTTTCATGTTTGTATAATTTTAAATCGCGCGCCAATACCCCTTCCACTATTTTATATCGAGTTTTCCAGATTCTTATGATTGGTTAGTTATACATTTTTGTCAGAACCACAAGAAACCCTACATACACGATAACGTCTTCTCGTAAGTCTTACTTCAGGCCGTATGTTTCTACGCATAAGATTCAAAATGCCTTTCTCAAATATAAAAAAAATACATAAATTTACAATAACACAATTTTGCAATAAAAGAAGCAATTTTGAGCTATAACCAGCTTTTTTGTATTATTTCTCCAGTTTTTATTATATTACGTCTGACAACACTGCTCCAGCTGCTTCATTGCGTGTTTGTTGACACTGTTGTATGACACTCCTTGTGGTTGCTTTTATTAAATACCTGTAAGTATTGGTAAATGTACGTATTTACATTAAATAACCCAAGTCGGCTCGAATGTTACCAGTTGTAGACCTGGGCTATTTTTTATTGAAAATTGAAAATCAATATTTATAAAAATGTGAAACAATAAACTTGGTGCAGTGATGTCAGTGTCTCAATAAAGTAAACATGTCTATAGTTTAATATGCCGGTTGACCAATCAGAATCATAATAAAATACGTCCTATACAACTACATTGCAATCTCTCATCGAACAGAATTTAGTGATCAGTGGAAAAATTACAGAATCATATGTACTTCGTTTTTGCTAAGATATCAGTGTGGAGAAGATAGGTATATTTGACTTTGTTCTCTAATTGGATAAAATTATAATGACAGTTTAATGTAATCGACAAAACTAATTATGTTATGTTTGAATAATTAAAATGTCTTTTTTCTACGATCATGCAAAAATTAGGCCATTATTAAACAATTATTTCTACGAAAAGTGACACTATATTGCACTGATAAAATTTTTATTGCATTCATGCATATTTTATTGCATAACATAATTAACAATTCATATTAATTCAAACTATATATGTTAAAAGTGCAGTTATTGCAATTTTTAACATTAAAACGACGTATTGGATATTTTTTTACTATTCTTCATTGCTAGTACATTGCACATATTCTTGTTTCGTATCAACAACAAATACTTTCTGGAAAATTTGCTCCGCAGTACTTATTTTGTTTTGAACTGATTCCTCTACATATCCTTCTGCAACTCCCGACGAAAGCTAGACCCCATTCTTTATATCTGTTGTACGCTATTTTATATTGTTTTCTTGATTTTTCGGGCAACAAACTTAATGTTGCTGTATTTGCTATTTCCAAAACTCCACTAGGAGTATAAAAATCTTCATCTTCACACATATTTGACATACGTGCACTTAAATTTTTCACAATGTTTATAAAATGGTTTGATTGTCATAGTTAACAAAAAGTATGTGGTTACTAAGCAGCAGACACCTATGTCTTGATAATTTATGTGGAAACAATTATTTACATTTTTTTATTTCTGTTACAGGTTGGACGAGTGAGATTTTATACAAAATGGACATCCCAGTTGACATATTGGATAAACTAAAATGTAGCAGCTGTGAATTGTACCTATCTCGGGGTCCCGTGTACTTACAACATAACGGAGCTGCTGTCTGTGGCCGGTGCTACACTCCTAAGCGTCCAGCCACTAGAAATACTCAGTACGAAGCAACAGCGAAGCTGCTCAAATATCCGTGTAAGAACCGGGAGTTGGGCTGTCCCGAGACGGTGCCCTTTGTACAGGAAGCAGAAGTGATCGAGCACGAGGAGGTGTGTGAGTACCGCCAGTATGTCTGCCCGGTGCTCGGCTCCGCCCACTGCGACTGGCTGGGCCCTAGAGCGGCCATGTTGGCACATTGCCGCAACCAGCACCCGAACAGCGTGTTGGAGAACCCTTGCAACCTCAGCCACGACATCACTAAGGCCAGTCTGCATAATTACATCATCTCTGCCTTTCATATCCTGTTCTTGCTGCACACAAAGGTTTGCGTGACAACAGGGAAAATCTTCCACGCAGTTCGATTACTGGGGGCGTCTATGGAGGCTGCGAACTTTTACTTTATTTTGGATATCAAGCGCGGTATTGAAAAGTTGACAAAAGAAGGCCAAGTGGCGCCTCAAGAATGCCTGGTGATCCAGGAGGATACTTCATTAGTCCTAGATATAAACTGTCTTCTGGACGTGCTGGGCGGCTTCGACGACACCACGTTCACCGTGACGGTGAAGCAGAGGGTGAGCGACGCGGCTGATCAGCCGTCGAGGGTGATGGAGAAGTGCGGGAGGTGCAAGGCGGAGGTGACGGTGTTTCTGTACCGCGACAAGAATGGTTGGCGATGCAAGCGCTGCCTCCCCGCTAAGCGAGCCTGCACCCAGGGCTGCGCGTACACCGACATCGACAACAAGTGCAGGAAACATGAACTATACTTCTGCCGGCAGCGCACCACGTGTTACATATGTGATGCGGCCGTGTCTCTAGGTTCGTTGTCCGCGCACTACGGCTCTGCGCACCAAGACATCACGCATCAAGCTGGCTCCACGTGGTGGGTAACTGAGACTGGTTCTCAAAGCAAGGTCTGTCTCGTGTCTAGTGTTGCAGGCACCGCGGTGTGCTGGTATTCTCTGAACAAATCACAATTTGCACTCAACGTGCACACCTCAATATCAAGTGAGCGGCTGAGTGAGTTTCGGTGCTCGGTGCGGGTCACTGACCCCGCCACCGGACAAGCGCGTACTTCCTCGCCTATTATAGTGTACAATGATACGTATGATTGGCGCATCGTAATTAAAAAAGGCGAGTTTTTCTCGTGGAACGTTGTATTTGATGTTTGTGTGAACATCACAAAGATATAAATTACCCTCATTCGTATATTTAGCTGATAAATAAATGTAATAAAATTTACCAACCAATTGGCTCATCATTCCTTATTTATTTAGTTAGATTAAATGACCATAAAATAATAGTTATTTATGCACCAAGGGCATTATGTAGATTATAATGTATATGGTTCTTGATGTGGCCATTATGATTCATAACGTCCGATCCGTTTACTCAACGCCATTGCTAATTAATACTCTTATACGTGTTGCTATAATAATAAATTAAAATTAATTACGGATGTCATGATTAAAATCACGATCTGAATCAAATCACGTTTTTATTTTAATTAACGATATTTTTTTATTATTTTATCCATTTAAAATGTTCGATTTAAAATTATATATATATATATATATATATATATATATATATATATACCGGGTGTAACACGAGTAGATAAACAAGGCGGATTCTGGCTCAAAACGCAACCCGCAACACACGCCGACCGTAATACAGGTTGCCTACGTCACAGGGAGTTAGCGGTTGCCTACGAATTAGGCGTTGGGGGTGAATGACCTGGTTCGAGGTCCGACCCCCACCCGACCCCCCACCCGACCCCCAACCCGGCCAGGATATGAGGTCATGGTTTAAAATGTCATGTCTAAAAATAGATTTGCAGCTGTTGACAAAAAATACACGTGTTCGCAAGATGGTCTAAAAAAAAATATAAAGTCATGTCAATAGATTTGCAGCTGTTGATAAAAAATAGTTGCAACATGTGTTCGCAATAGGGTCTAAAAAATTTGAAGTCATTTCTAAATATAGATTTTCAGCAAAAAATAACCCCATGAGACAGTGTGTTTGAGACTACTCCCACGCCTAAAAAAATGTATCAAACTGCGCATGTCAACAAATTACTATATATATTCAAGTAGACTATTAGAGAAGTATAGTTATATCAGATAATTGAATACAACAATAGCATCATGACATCAACCATCAGCAATATTAACGAACTAGTGGCGTTAAAAGAACTGTGCAGTATTGTCACTCTAGATGTGGGTAAAAATTATCAAGTGCTATCGTTGGGGAAAAAGAAAACAACATATGGTGAAATAATATTGGTCGAGTTTCAAGATTTCAACTCTTTCCTGGGCGCACGATTCAACAAAATTACAGCCGATGATCTGCTGGCACTGAATAAAACAGCTGCCGAGGGGAAGCTATTCATTGTTTCGAAAGGGAAGGTTGGGAAGACGGCAAATATCGAATTTATTGGTCTTTAAGATGAACAACTGCGAAGAATATAATAAAAGATTAATAATCTATTTGAATAAACTTGAAAAACTGAAAAGTGATGTGGAATTTTATAATAAAACGAAACAATTAATTATAAAATTTAAATTATTAAGTATAAACAATGAGTAAGGAGGTGACATTTAAAGAAGAGGTTGAAGTACACCTAATGGTTGCTTGGGCGTTTGCTTATCATGAGGCCCGAAAAGGACTCTGGGAGCAGCACGCCCGAGACCGAGAACGATTTAAGTTAAGAATTTTAAGATATTCCCCAATTATAAGCTATGCTTTAGAACAAAAATTGAAAACTATAATTATTTAAATATATTACTAATTATAACTGTAATGTGTCTGTATATATTTAACAACAATAAATGAAATATATATAAATACCATTGTTTTATTTTGTTTTTGTATTTCAGATGCCTATAAAATAATAAATAATACCAAGCATTTGTCGAAAGATAGATTTATTTTTACTCACGAATATTACATTTTGTTTTACATTTTATACAATCTTTTCTCATTGCCACTGAACATCCTGACTGATCCTCGAAAGTATCCCAAGAATGATCCCAACAGCTCTGGTATTGCTGGAACTCTTCATTATCCTGCCACGAATATGGAAACCTTGGCCATTGTTCTTGAATTTGTTTACTCGCGTAAATCATCACAAATTCCCGTGGAAGACATGCAATTTCCTCGTTACGCATAAAATGTAGAATACCGCCATTATCATTAAATAATTTAAATGATTTAAATATATTAAATTGTATTTTAAACCATTTATGTAAAGCTTTAACGTTTCGAACTGCACAATTATTTATATGCAAATTACAATAATCTATTTCTAATGGTGAGCCTAATAGTTCTGATAATGCTGGACAGTCTAAATTTTCTAAATTAATTATTTTCTTGTGGATAATATTTTCCAGCCAGTTAGCTTTTTCTTGTCCTTTTACATATATATTATCGGTTTTAGCCAATAGGCTTTGGCAAGTAGTTTCCAAATTAATATACGGTTCATATCCACTCTGCCAGTCTAAATTGTGATGATTTTTTGTTAACCACTGTATATTTCGTTTATCTTTGCTACTCAAGTCAGAGATTGGGAATGGTGCTGCAAATATTTCCGATTTGCAGTCACCATTATCAACATTTAAAATAGCGATTTCTTTGCAAATAAACTCATTATTTTTAGATAATTTAAAACCTTGTAAATCAACAATATACGGACTCATTGTGAATACTATGAAATCAACGATGCAAATGTGCTGGAACAGAGCGAGCGAAATAATATATATATGTTGACCACATGTTTTACTCAACGTTGTTTTTATGAATCCAACTATTATGACTGCTATCAAAACCCAACCATTTTACATAAACCATAGCCCCTTTACGTTTTAATACTTTTTCTACTAAATATATATCGGGATGTTTAACTTTTTGAAGTTCTTGAGTATAAAATCCACCTTGAATTGGTTGATTGGTTTGATCAACAAGTATATATGTAACTGGATTGGTTAATTTTATTTTGTTGATTTTAAATATTTCATTTGACCAATTTGGCGTGTAACCCTTTTGAAATTCTGCACGATGTTTGCTAATACGAACATGGTCGTTAACTTTAAATTTTGGACTGATTTTTTCAACAATTTTAATATGGTTGTAGACACTGTTTAAAAGAGATTTTTCATTTTTCCTATTTACATTTATAGGCTTCATGTTAATAGTGCTATGCTTTTTATTATTGTATTTTGCAACAATTTCAGATAGAATATTTACCCATTTGTAATTACCCCTAAAGCTAAATTCTTTCCACATTATTGATTTAAGTGTACGATTTACACGTTCAACAATACTAGCTTTTTTACTACTATAAGTTGAATAATGATTAATATTATTTTTTGTCATTAACTCCTGAAAATGTTTATTATAAAATTCCTTGCCCATATCAGTGTGTAAGTTTTGTGGTATGCGTTTATTAGTATTAAATATTTTATTCATAGCTCTGCTTATTTCTTCACCTGTTTTAGTTTTAACTGCTTCAGCCCACACATACTTGGAAAAAATATCAATAACTACTAGTATATAGCGGTACCCTTTATTTTCCCTAGCATATGGAAGCATTTCAACTAAATCTGCTTGAAACGACTCATCTAACCCTTTAACAATTACCCTTCTTCTTTTGAAATTTATACGGCTTGACTTATGTAATTCCTCAACGATATGCCGCTTAATTTTCGACATATTTTGCAAGTGTATAGTACAGAGTACAAGCGGTTTATGCGCTTTTTTTAATATTTAAATGTTTAAATAGGGCTTCTATATCACTGGTAACTTCACGTATGATCTCGTTTGCTTTTTGTATATTAGTCTCAGCCTTTGTAATATGATTATTAAGTTTATCTGCAATTTATTCTAATTGTTCCTCCAGTAATTTTTTGTTTACAGCATCAGTATCATTTATAGCTGGCGCAAGTTGAATTATTCGCCTATGCCGCATATTCAAATATTCATCCCCATCCAAATCAAAGTCTAAGTCATCATAGTCATAGGTCCGAGACCTATCGGCATGACGTCCAAACTTATTGAGGGGCATTTTGCTACTAACATTTTACAAGGATGTTAGCCTCATTTAACTCCTCAATTATTGAAACTATCTCATTATTGTGACTTTTATTTCCAGCATCTTTTGATGCCAATAGTAAGCGTAATCTATCAACAAGCTCATTAGGATTGTCCCAGTAAACATAGTCCACATTTTTATTGCTTAAATTCATATGAAGTCCTTTTCCACTTCTTGTACGTTTCGATGACTCACCAGCCCACGAATGAATTCTCGATCTCACAAGTGTATGAGGAGCTATAATATTTACATATTTCCATGATTTATTACCCTGAATTTGTCCTGTGGGTAAATGATTTCTACGATGTGCATTTGTTCTGTTTAAAATATCAGTATAGTTATTTAAATCATCTGTGCTGTAACCAATAGGATGTTTTTTAAAGACTAGTTCATATATTCCCGGAGTTCCTTTGTATTGGATGCCACCAATTATTAAGTCTTTATTATCGATTGTTACTTCTTTGCTACCCATTTTAAATGTATTGGTTTCAGGATCGTGGTATACACCATATTTATGATCAAATTTATCCATATCAGTAAGCATTTCTTCGATGTATTGCCGTGGTAAGACGTCATATTGCTGTAAATGTTCAATAAATGATGGTTCTTCCATCATTTCCTGTAATGTTTTATCGGTCAAAGCCGGTTCACTCTCAGCTAATACTTCTGTTTCCAAAAACTCTGGTTGGATTATTGATGACGATGCTGCTGGTATATTATAAAAACTTGCATCATTTCCTTCTTCTTCTTCTTCCACTTCTTCTTTTTTCTCCTCTTCTTTTGGTTCAATTTTAACTTCTCTTTTCTCTTTCTTTATATTTTGCAAACTAGTTGCTATTTGTTTTAGAGTTTGCGTAACAGGTTTATATGATTTTTCCAATAACACTTCTTCTTGAGCACGACCCTCTTTTAATGCGTTTAGTTTTTGTCTAATAATATCACGTGTATTTATGATATCAAGTTTTAGTCGTTTACTCATTTTTTAATATAGTACAAACAGCTTTTCAAAATCTGAAATAAATTTAACCACAATCAAAACAGCTATGCACAGTTTATTGAACAACAGCTTTGAACAGGTCTTAAACAGCTTTTGAACAGGTCTGAAACAGCTTTTAAACCGGTCTGGAACAGATCATAAACAGCTTGAACAGATCTTAAACAGCTTTTAAACAGGTCTTAAACAGCTTTAAACAGGTCTGGAACAGATCTTAAACAGCTTTAAACAGGTCTTAAACAGATCTTAAACAGCTTTAAACAGGTCTTAAACAGCTTTAAACAGGTCTGGAACAGATCTTAAACAGCTTTAAACAGCTTAAACAGGTCTAGAACAGATCTTAAACAGCTTTAAACAGGTCTTAAACTAGATCTTGACAGTTAAACCTCTCGGCAAGAACTGATAGATGTAAAAATATTTCTCTACTATTTATCTGATATTACAATATAATGATCGAAGCCTTTGCGATATCGCCCATTATTTAAATTACTCTCTTTACTTATAACTAAAAACCCATATTTATCACGCCAACATGCTGAGCAAATATTTTTAAACTGCTCATATGTCATATCAGACCCCACGTGATCTGTGTACACATGTTTTAAGTTCATATCATCCTGCTTAAATAAAATAATAAAGTTAGCATTATCGCGAATTAGATGTTTCGGTATACGCGTATATGTTTGACAAAGATAGAAACAATCAACAGCCTTATGTCGACCCATACTAAAATATTCACGAATTATATTTTGTTTGTCACACGCCACATCATCGAATATAAAAACAGAATTGTACTTTGCATCTTCAGGTTTTAATATATCAGCACTGTCATTATGAACAGAGTAACCCAAACCATGTATGGGCTTTAGTAAATTTTCTAAATATACATATTTTGGTTGATATAAGGACTTTGAATATATGCGAACATTTTCGAAACGTAAACCATTGGGATCCTCCAGCAGTGCAATTAAAACATTCGTTTTCCCACACCCTGATGGGCCAGCTATCAAACATCTAACTATTGATGGGAATAGAACACTATGACGTAGTTTTTCACCTTCACCATTGAAATCATAATTCTTAACATTTAGCGACTGTGCTTGCTTCAAAACCTGCATGTTGACTAAGCTATAAATAACCAATCACATCAATTTATTGTTTAGTAGCTCATTAAACACTATAAAATAAGGATGTTTGTAAATCAACGTCACACTTCTTTACGAAATGTTAAAAAAGGTGGAGGTTTCCTTAACTCTATGATTAATAAGTTACCAGTTGAGTTGCACATTCCTGGCTATAATTATTGTGGGCCTGGTACAAAACTGCGTAAACGATTATTGCGTGGAGATCGTGGTGTAAATGATCTTGATGAGGCTTGTAAACAGCACGATATAGCATATTCTAGTGATAATAACTTGACTAGTAGACATAAAGCTGATCAGTTGTTGGCTCAAAAAGCTGTTGAACGTTTTCAATCTAAAAACGCATCTACAGGAGAAAAACTCGCGGCTTTGGGCGTTGCTGGAGCGATGAAAGCAAAAGTTAAGATGGGTATGGGTTGCAAATCAGTTCGCAAAACGAAAAAAAGAGGTGGTGCGCTATCTTTTCGTGAGGTAGTAAAACGAGCGTGAAAATCCATAAGTTCCACAAATAATGATTTAAATAAAGCTGCAAAAATAGCGCTTAAGACAGTGGGTAAAATAAAAAGAAAAGTGAACACACCTCGTGTTATTACAATTCCGAAGAAAGGAGGACTTCTACCTTTAGTACCAATTTTTGCGGGATTAAGCGCTCTGGGTGCGTTGAGTGGTGGAGCTGCAGGTATTGCCAAGGCTGTAAATGATGCAAAAGCGGCGACTGAGCAACTAAAGGAAAAACAGCGTCACAACAAAACTATGGAAGCAATAGCTGTTGGCGAAGGTTTATACTTGACATCACGGAAAAAAGGTTTTGGGCTCCACATAAGATCGCTGAAAAAAAACTTCCGATAAAGTTACCAAAACGAGCGTTAAACAATTTTGACTTGTTAAAGTATATAAAAAAACTAAAAATTTCAAATTTTCGTGGTGTTTTCATGCGTAATAGATTGCCACATAAACCCAATAGTAATGAGTGTGCAATTGTTAATTTAGATGATTGGGATGGTGCTGGCACACATTGGGTAGCTTATAAAAAAAGTGGCAATAATGTTATATACTTTGACAGTTTTGGTAACTTAAAACCCCCAAATGAGTTAGTCTTATATTTTAGCAATTGTAATGTAAAATGTAATTATAATGTATTTCAGTCGTACAATGATATTAATTGTGGTCATTTGTGCTTATCCTTTCTTTATAATAAATAAATTATTATTATACATATTATGCAGTCGTTATTGAACCATCATGGAGTACACATTTACATTTTCAGGTCGTGAGTCTGTTCTAACATCGGATATTTATCCGCCAATTGAATTAGAAGATAATTCGCAATACGCTCTGGGTTTCATAAATTTCGAATCTTATAATTCAATTCCGAATATTGATAAAAAAAATTGCAACTTTTACTATGATAATAGTGTAATTAAAATACCTACAGGCGCATATGGCGTAAGTGATATACATAAATTTTTGCGAAGACAAGTGGAACAATTAAATAAAGAAAATTTTCTAGTAATAAAAGCAAATAAAAATACTCTTAAATGTGGATTAAAAGCCAATAGAAATATAGATTTTAATCGGGATGATACATTTGGGGACCTACTGGGTTTTGAAAAACAAACTTTAAATGCAGATAATCTGCACACATCAGAACATCCTGTAAATATTTTTAAAGTTAATACTATCTGCATTGAATGTGATTTGGTAAGCGGTTCATTTAAAAACAATGAACATGTTCATATTATCCATCAATTTTTCCCAAATGCTGAGCCCGGGGAGAAAATAGTTGAAGCGCCAGGAAATATTATTTATTTACCTATAAACACACGAATCATCAGCTCCATAACAATTAAAATACTCGATCAGAACGGTGAACTCGTCAATTTCAGAGGAGAAGTCATCACGTTAAGACTACATTTAAAAAAACGATAAAATGGGGATTAGATACAACTATGGTGGTAGTTATAACAGGAAGCTGCCCTATATTAATACACAAAGTATCACAAAACAGTCTAGTTTACCGCAGACTATCGATCAGTTAACACCAGACAACTTTAAATATCTACAAGCAATTGGTCATTATTTAAAGTCTTTAGGATATCAGATAAACAATTAAAATTGTGCTTCAAAAGAAAAGTGGGGCTAGGGCGGAAAAAAAGAAAAAAAGATTTACATCAGTGGTTATCTGGATAAGAATAAAATTTGATTCAGTTTTAAAGTGTAGTAATTATATATTTTGTATTCGTGAAACAAAATGAGTGTAAACATTTTAAATGTTAGCGAACGTGCATTGTTTGATAATGCAATTGTTAATGCTGAAAAGCATACACACCAACCATACGCATCTACTACATTGGGCAACAATGATGAAATCCGAATTCCAATTCAACAACAGGATGTGTATACATTACCGTGGAATAGCTTGCTGTATATCGAGGGACAATTATTGAAAAAAGATGGTACAGCAGCTTCTACAGCAGCTAAACTTATAAATAATGGAATATCGTTCCTGTTTCAAGAGATTAGATATGAAATTGGTGGTGTTCAAATTGATAATAGTAGAAATCCTGGAATTACTTCGACAATGAAAGGGTACGCGTCGTACAATACAAATGAAAGTTTACGTTTACAGAATGCAGCTTGGTCACCTATAGATGATATTTCAGCTAAAATAGTTCACAATGGGCATTTCAATGTTTGCATACCACTTCGTATGCTATTAGGGTTTGCTGAAGATTTTCGTAAAGTTATATTGAATTTGCGTCAAGAATTGGTACTTATTCGTAGCAATACTGATCTAAATGCAATTTACAGTGATACGGAAACTGATGAAAGTTATATCAAATTAACAAAAGTTTTGTGGAAAATGCCACATATCGCGGTGGCAGATGCAGAACGTCTTATGCTTATGAAATATATTGAAAAAAGCGTTGAACTCGAAATTCCTTTCAGAAGTTGGGAATTACATGAAAATCCGCTTTTGCAGACAACTCGTCAGCATACTTGGGCTGTAAAAACAGCAACGCAGCTAGAAAAACCACGATATAATCGTTGGTTTTCAAACGGGTAAAAAGAATAAGCTTAAATCGCACATGAGCTACTTTGATCACTGTAATTTAACAAACATAAAATTATATTTAAATTCTGAAATGTACCCGTACGATAATTTAAATTTAAACTTTAATAAAAATCAATTTGCTATGCTATATGAAATGTATGCACAGTTCCAACAGTCGTACTATGAAAAAGAAAATGAGCCTGTACTGCCTCCAGATAAATTCAAATCTTTAGCACCCCTTATAGTCATCGATTGCTCCCATCAAAATGAGACGCTCAAATCAGGAGCTGTTGATATCCGTATCGATTTTGAAACAGCTGAAGATATGCCAGCCGACACCACCGCTTATTGTCTAATTTTACATGATAGAATTGTTAGATATAATCCATTAACTAGTGCTGTACGTGCGATGTAATTTTATATATATATATTATAATAAATTTCTATGTATTAAACAAAATAAGATTTTTATTTGCTTAAACCCAATCTATCCATTCCCAGTATAATTATTGGTTTTTTCTTTAACATTATTATTCTCGACGCACAAAAAACAGGTATAGATCATATTAACCGCGGGGTAATAACATCCAAGGCTCCATGTGCTGCACATGTGCGAGCTGGTTCATGAAATATAAAAAATTGTCAATTCGCAGCAATGTCTGGGTAATATCATACAGCGGTCCACATGTGAGCTGCACATGTGCGAGCTGGTTCATGAAATATAAAAAATTGTCAATTCGCAGCAATGTCTGGGTAATATCATACAGCGGTCCACATGTGATAAAAACTAGCAAATATTGTGTGAATTAAATGTTGCGTCTGTTCACATCATTCTGAACTACGTTGGTCCATAAAAACAGTGTCTCATGTGCAGATTATTCATATCGTTCCCACAAGAGTCAAATGTTCTACCCCACTCAAATTTATTAATGTATAAATATGAATCAATTCTTCAGAGCATCAGTTAGCAAGTCATAATGTCCGCAAGTGAAGAAGTGCGTCAGGCTCTGGCGGAATTAAGTTCAAAATTAGCAAATATTGAGCAAGCTCAATACGGGTTAAGCAAGTTAATAGATAATAATTACATAGCCATTAACCATATAATTGGGGCTACAACTAGTCTATTAAACAACGTAAACGAGTTGTATGATTGTCAAGCCGAGGTGCATGCAATGGTGGAGAATCTAGCTGAACAACTTCTTCCACCACCAACGCAGCAGGGGCCATCATCATCATCATCATCACCGCCATTAACGATTCATCCATATGAATCATTCATCCCGCGGGTGCAGGAGTCTCCACTTTCACCTGAAAATCAACCATCCTACATGACTGATGATGGCACAGAATGGTATGTAGATAATGAGATCATCGATGATGATAATAGTACGTATCCGGAAATATTGGGATTACCAACGTCCGAAGAAGGGGGTATCTTTGTGCGGGATAATTAAAAGACAATTTATTTAAAAGACATTTATTAGTAAGTAATATTTTACATTATTATTACAGTTATAACATTTACATACATTTATTAGTAAGTCGTATTTTACATATTATTTTAGTTATAACATTTATTAGTTATTCATTAGTATGTTGTAAAATTTATTTTACATATTATTACAATTATAACCCCATGGTAATGTATCAGTGTATATATAATTAACAATTCGTTTATCATCATGTGGGCTTAAGGCTAATTTTTTTTGTTTAATTGTATGAACATCATGTTTGTTTGATCTTATTGTGTATTGGTCTCTAGCAACTGTTGAATTATTAAATAAACAATCATGGTAATTATGAAAAGTTATATTTTTTAAAGTTGCTCCAGATATTCCCTTTGCTTTTTTGTTAATATTTTTACTAGAATTTAGAATTTTGTAAGCGTACATTTTAGATCTTAAGCCAATAAATTCAGTCATTATTTTGCCATTATTTTCATCTTTCATTAGACCTATAACCTTTTTATTGGCTAGAGGTATATTGTAAACATTGTTTTTATCATAATCAGAGGTGTCAAATTTGTGTATGTCTCTTGTAATTATATTGTATATATCTGTGTTAATAAAATTGTATATTAAACTATCTGTATCTGTGTATAGTAATTTTGCACCATCTCCCAATTCCTTTTTAATATAGTTATAGTGAAAATCGTAAATGTAAGTTTTTGATATATCTAAAATGGAGAACCCTACATAAATTGGTTTATTAAAGTGAATAATTTTTCTTTTCATTTCTATGATTACAATATCGTCATCAAGTATAGTACAACTGTGAAAATTTGGTTGGGAAATGTAAGACTTTGCACCGTAACGACCATTCCATTTTGTAACTAATTTAACATCTTTGTGCTTTCGAACATTCTCCATTGTTTTCCCAAAAACAGCGTTATTCATGAGTTTATAGAAATTTTTTTTAAATTCATTATCTGAAAGTTTTCGTAATTCCGTATTTAAATCAATATATTTTTTTAACCAAGCACTTTGCTTAAACTTAAGAACTCGATGAATCTTTTTAATTTTTAAACCTAAATTGACACATTGCTTCAAATTTCGATAATGTATTATATATTTAGATTTTGGATATAAATTTGGAATTAATTTTGAATGTTTTGATATTGGCGGTGTAAAATGTTCAGGGCAGAGAGGTAAATCTTTATGCTTTTCATGAAGTGCTAATGGATATTCCAAGTCTACTTCAAAAATATAACCCGTGTCAGATTCATCGTTAATATTCAATAAATCAATATTATGAATATCAATATCACTAACCCATTCAAAGTCTCTATATGGTAAGTATTGACTCATAGCAGCACCATATAAATTGTTAATATCAAAATACATTAGAAAAGAATTTGGTAAATTTGAATCATACTTTTCATCCATATATTTGTTATTTGCCTTAGCATATCTGTTAGAACATTGAGATACACCCCCTCTAATCCCCCTTTCAATGAACAAAATTTTATCAATATCAGTCAGCAGCTCAAGTTCAATAGAACTACATTTTAACATTGCATCGAATGCTAGACCTGGGGCTGTGTAATAATGTAATGCGTCAAGTCCGTATGATTGCATACAACTTGCGCGAAAATTTTCAAATATATCAGCTAATAACAATACATCAGTTTTTAAATACAAATCTGAATACTCCCCCAACGATTTTATTTTAAAACTATTCCATACAGTCAGAGCATGGCTGTATTCATCATCACAAACACTTTCATTTCTGATTAAGCTGTAGAATTGTTCTTGAGTTGGTAATCTATCAGCATCAAGTTTCGTCCAGCATAGGGGAAGACTCCTTTTCTGGTTAGCAATTTAAATTCCTCTTCACTAGTACACTGGCTTCTTGTGATTTTCTTCTCAGAATCGTGAAGGTATGTTGACAGTTTATCGATACTACTTGCCATTAATCGAAACGAGTCAATGAATCGATAATTTATTTTGGTGTTGCTTACATATTTCGTGAATGATATATACCGCTCTTTGTTTATTGGAAGCAGATTAAGTGTCCCTGGAAATCCTTTGGCAATATTTTTTATAATAAAGTGGGCATCATAACCACTTAGATTATGAAAGACAATTGGAATAGTATGTGATTTTTTATAATTTAGATTACAGGACTGATGTGCAGCGCCTCTATACTTTGATGTGAAATGACAGTGGTCTCGAACTTTAATATCATTTTCGTTAAATGGTTTTCGACAAATGTGACATATTGTCGATCCATCAAATTCAAGTTCTTCCTCATTTATCAGCTTCATAGGTTGCACATTCTGAATTATGCTATTAGTACTAACAGCCATTGTATACAATTCGTTGGTGAACCATTCTTGACAATCCTTTCCACGATACATGTTAAATTTTGATAAGGAATCATCGTACGAACATTTCAAGTAATACGCAATACTGAACGGTATATGTTTATGTATAATTTTAGTATTTTTTCCCGAATTATCTTCTTCTACTTTTTCTAAAATTGATTCCAAATCGGCGTAAATTACAAAAGGAACCTCTTCTTGATAGCGATAGTTCTTGAATTTTAAAATTTTATTTTCTTCGCTTGGTACTTCAATGCGACACTTGTTCATTTGCTTGCAATACTGCATATGCTTAGTTAGCAAAGGTTCAGTTTTAAAATGATTTAAGCATCGATTACACATCCATTTTTTTCGATGATCAGATGATAATTGTTTACTTATTAAACGTGATAAATTTTTTATCCACATAAAGTTATAGTTGGTGCTAGATCGTATATTTTTTATAATATTAGCATCGCTATCAGTTTCCATTAATTCTTCATTATCAATGTCCTTTTCTTTATCGTTGGAATTTGTCATAAGTAAATGGATAGTTTTTTCGAAATTTTTCTCACTTAAATATACTGGTACGACTAGATGTTTCTTGCCAATTTTCTCCAAAGTATAAACATTTATTGTCAGATTGTTCATTTCTTCAAATTTTGCTATATCTTTTATTTTAATTTGAAAACTGATTCCATCATATTTTAACACTTTATCAAAATGTGGATATGAGCTAACTCGATCTGAATTATTAGCAGCTGGATGGAGTGCAGACGTCACAGCCCAAAGAAAGCAAAACTCATCGTTGTTCTTGACGTTAATTACTGCGTGTCTTTGTTTAATATCCTCGGGTAGTTCAATATAAGTACCTCCTGCTATCGGTGTATATTTGTTGATATGCAATTTTAAGTGCATAATTTCATGTAGCGCCCATCCTGAATCTCGTTCCTGGAATTCCTCTAGGTCGTGCAATATTTTATCTTGTACGTTTTCCTTGTACCAACTATTTAAATTGGTAGCACTGGTTATCGGTTTATTGCTAGTGTTAAATGTTTTAATTTCTAAAACACCCGTATGCGGCATAATAAATTCCGCACTGAACACAACATTTACTTTTATTATAGACGATTTTAGAGCATTATTAATTTTATTTTTAAAAATACGTTTACTCTTTTCAAAGAATAACTTTGGATCTTTGAAAGCTGTATTTATAATTACACCTGTTTGTATTCGCCCTCCAAAAATAGATTTCACATCCCGCCAAATTAATTTATTTTGCCGTTGTCTACCACGTACTCCAGATCCTGATACTGATTGTCCATTTTTAAATTGTTTTAATTTTTCACGAAAAAATTTTAATATGGTAAGATTGGCTTCAAGTTTAAATAAATTTTCATCTTTGTTGTGACATCCTCTTTGATTTTTAATACAATTAGATATTAATAAAATAAATTTGTTTATATGTTTTCGCCAATTTTCAGCTTCATCTACTGTTTTAATTAGATTTAAAGCTGATTTTATTTTTTTAATAACATTATCGCTTAACAAGCACACAGTCTCTTTACTCATTTTACTTGTAAATACAATGCGTAACTAAAACAAAATGCTCAAAAAACTAACTATATAGCTACAAATGGGTGTAAAAAATATATTTACAGCTTGGGAACCTGTTTGGACACGCTTTCCCACCTATTTTTTTTATCAAGAACAGCTGCAAATCTATATTTAGACATGACTTCATATTTTTTTTTTTAGACCATCTTGCGAACACGTGTATTTTTTGTCAACAGCTGCAAATCTATTTTTAGACATGACATTTTAAACCATGACCTCATATCCTGGCCGGGTTGGGGGTCGGGTGGGGGGTCGGGTGGGGGTCGGACCTCGAACCAGGTCATTCACCCCCAACGCCTAATTCGTAGGCAACCGCTAACTCCCTGTGACGTAGGCAACCTGTATTACGGTCGGCGTGTGTTGCGGGTTGCGTTTTGAGCCAGAATCCGCCTTGTTTATCTACTAACACGAAAAGTGAAACATAGGCGTTTAACATGGCAAATCAGTTTTTCCGTGCGCATTGCTTCCCTAATTATTTTAGGAAAAAATGTTTCAAATAAATGTTGTAAAGCATAAAATTCTACATCCGAATCAAAATTTATTTTGACTACTTCATAACTGCAGAAATTAAATTTGAAAATTCACGTAATTTCAATTTAATAGTAATAGCCATGGAATTAAAAACAAGAGATGAACAAATGCGTAACGTTTTATACGTTAAATTGTTAGTATTTATTTTGACAAACTGTGATATTAAATCAATATTAGGGTTTATTATTATCAAAAATTAATTATTCAGATGAAGAAAAGTTGCAAATAATTAAATGGCATTTTTCTGGCCATAGTTTACGACTAATTCGTGACTATATTAGTGCTATTTGGCAGCATCATGATATTCCTAGTACGGCAACTATTCAGAGGTTTATAGTAAAGTTTGAAAAGACAGGAACACTAAATTTCAAGAAAGAAATAAATGAAAGAATTTATAACAATGAAGAAAATATTCTTGCTTTAATAGAATTGGAGCCAACAATGAGTGTGCGGGATATTTCCAGAGAACTAAATATAAATTTTATGACAGTGCAAAGAATTCTCAAAAAACATAAATACATTCCTTTTAAATTTCAAAACCACCAAAATATTTTGGAACGAGATTTTGAACTGCGTGCCTCATTCTGTGAAATAATGATGGAGAAATCAAATTGTAATAGAGAATTTTTAAGTAGTATTTTATTCACAGATGAATGCATATTTTCCATGAATGGCGAATCAAACTGTCATAATTATCGGTACTGGTCACAAAATAATCCACATAATATTGTAGAATCGAGGACACAATATCGTCATTTTGTCAATGTGTGGGCAGGAATTTTTGGTGATAAAATCATTGGCCCATTCTTCATCCAACGAATAAATTCAGCATCATATTTGCATTTATTAATTAATGCTGTTGGACCACAAATTGTTGAAACAAACAAAGAAAATGTGTGGTTCCAGCATGATGGCTGCCCTGCACATAGCACTAGAGAAATTGTGGAATATCTAAACCATGTATTTCCTGAAAGCTGGATAGGACGAAATGGACCAGATAACCGGCCAGCACTGTCGTCAGATTTAAATCCGTGTGATTTTTTTATGGGGCCATTTAAAATCTTATGTTGATAAAAAAAGATACCAGAATTTAGAAGAACATAAAAATGCTATATGACAATAATGCCAGAAAATAAATAATCGACAATTAAGGAATGCTCGAGAAAGCGTCTACAACAGATTAGGTTATTGTTTAGCTCAAAACGGTGGACTATTTGAACATGTAATTTAACAATTTAAGAATATTTAGTTTTTTGATGTTTTTATTGAATTTAATTTATGTTACATTAATTAATTTGTTAAATATTTAATAACAACCTACCTTAAATATTTTATCGAGTTTATTATTTTATTATTCTTAAATACTAAATCTAAAAAATATTGGTAAAACTTGAGTTGAGGGCCAAACCTAAAGTTGGCTGCAGAACAAGCTGTTTCTGGCTTGAATTCAGGAGTACCAATTAAAAAAAAAACACCCCTAACCATGCCAAACCTAGTACAGAACGCATTTTTATGATAAATATACTTGAAATGCGAATTTTATTACAAACAAAATTTTGTTTTAAAGATAAATTTTATGACAGAACAATTCGGATGACGCCTGGCTTCGAACCAGGGATCCTCCGCTCATAAAATTTAACTTAAAAAAAAAACACCCCTAACCATGCCAAACCTAGTACAGAACGCATTTGTATGATAAATATACTTCGCATTTCAAATTGTCCGGCTTTTGACGTTAAGTTGGTATTCCTGAATTCAAGCCAGCAGCAGCTTGTTCTGCAGCCAACTTCAGGTTTGGCCTGCAAGTCTAGTTTAGCCAAAATATTTTGCCTTATTATTATTAAATTTTTATTTAGAAAATAAATATTTAGCACGTAAAAATGATTTTGACTATTTATTCTGACATTGACGTATAAAACGTTACGCATTTGCTCATCTCTTGGTTTTAATTCCATGACTATTACTATTAAATTGAAATTACGTGAATTTTCAAATTTAATTTCTGCAGTTATGAAGTAGTCAAAATGAATTTAGTTTATTGATTCGGATGTAGAATTTTATGCCTTACAACATTTATTTGAAACATTTTTTTCTAAAATAATTAGGGAAGCAATGCGCACGGAAAAACTGATTTGCCATGTTAAACGCCTATGTTTCACTTTTCGTGTTACACCCGGTATATATATATATATATATATATATATATAAATACTAGTACTAATAGAAATATTTTTTTTTCCTCTGAAATACTTCCGCGCGGCATTTAACTTAATTGTCCCTTATTCCTAAGGGTTTAAACTATAATTTAAGCAAATAAAAAAAATATGCATTTTAAAAAAATTCTAGAGTGGCCTTACCCCTTAAAGTTCGCAACTTTCAGATCAACGGTGCTGCAGCAGCACTGGCAGTTATGGCTCAATTTTTGTTATAGTAACACAAATATCAAACTGTTTATTATAAAACGGAGAAAAATCGGATCTTAATACCTCAAGTTGCCAATCTTTCCTTTCAGAATATTCTAATTCTGGTGTGTATGACTTAGTATTTAGAGTTATAGGGTCAGTCAGTTTGATTTCGCAGCAGTATTCATGCAATTGTTCACTTGGCAGAGGACAACATATAATAAGTACAAACTTGTTATTATCAGGCCAGGATCTGCACCGGACTAATCCTATTTCTGTTGATATGAAGTAAACTTTCCCCTCGTCTTGGGAATTCCGCCATTTTGATCCTGATTTAAGTGTAATGTTTCTGTGGGCTACAGTATAATGTTTAGTTAGTGTTTCTTCTTGAATTGGTGAAACGCAAATCGCACACTCTGTTGTATACGGACAGAAATATATTTAATGTTTTTCACACTTTTTTATAAAATCAGAATAGTTGCAACCGCGAGCGTGATTTCTGCACGGGCGTGTAGGAGGCGCACAGCTCGTACATAACCAACCACGATGATCGGAATAAATATATTGTGGAAGGTCAGCATTACAGTTCTTGCATCCAGTTGTGTCAAATATGGTCACTGTGAACAGCACTCCGTCAAACCTAGAAAGAAAATAAATTTATCATTACGGAATTTTAACAAACATTTTTGAGTGTGGTAGGTATTGAATCTAATGAATGTAGTTTTTTTTACGCTGATTTTTAATTAAATAAATATAACGCCCCGTCCAAACTTGAAATAATAGTAGTTTATACAGGGTGTAACAGCGAAACCAACCACCGCCTATATTTTTTTTTATTATTATAGTTACAAAAAATATTATAAATCAAAGTTGTAGAAGACCAAGGGGGACATCTGGTTAAAGAATAAAATAATTGTTATTTAACAAAAGGGACTTGCACTGCAAATAACCTTAAATCACTTTATTTCCTTAGGGCGTACTTGTCACTTTTATTACTCTCGGTAAATAATTTATTATTATTATTTATGTTACGCTGTACAACAGGAACTTATTTCCAATTACAGTACAGGGTCCGCACTCACCGAGCCGTAGTGTGGTAGTTTATATAATTTTTAGCTTGAGTGAGATTCAAACTCGGGATCTCCGGATTCGAATTCCGTATCGCTATCCACACCACCGTACTGACGGACAATGATTGAAGCACATTAAATAATAATTTTGATAAGAATAAAGTTAACATTATAGTATATAAAAATAATTTATCCTCACGTCAATTTAACAACCATTTTTGTTTGTATCAGATATTTGAACAAAAGTTTAATGAATTTAGTTTTATTTTACGTTGGTTATAATGAAATAAATACAGTGTGTTAGAAAAAGTGGACACACTCCTTTTTGTCGCTTATTATTGCAGATACACATATTGCTTATAGGACATTATTTAATCAGCGCAATATTTGTGGTTTAAATGGCTGGAAATTTTAATTATGGAACTTCCGGTTCCACCGGAAGTGATATCAAATTTGTAAATTTAAATGCAACCTATAATATTTTTTTATCTAATCGGATTACATTTTTATTCTCTATCCAACAAATTAGATAACTTAATAATAGGTATTTATTTGTCTAGATTATGTAGAAAAAAGTAAATATATAATTTATTAATTTTATTATTAAATTAAATGCCCGAATAAATAAATAAAAGTAAGCTTCCAATTCTGGTCCAATATGTCAAAAATAATGTCAGTCACAACAAACAAATTATTGTTTTATTTCTCATGGCACTCTGATAATTGCTTTAAAGCAGTGATTATCAAACTTATTTCTTTTACCGCCCCCTTTGAAAATCAATTATTTTTCAGCGCCCCCAATTTTTTATACACTCCTAAAACTTAAAAACCACAATTTCATTACTTTAATTAAGTTAGTTATAGTGTGCTATATTAGTTGGTTCTGGTGTTTAAACATACATTCTAAACTAGACATTTTTACCAGTGAGAGCAATTAAAAGGCAACTTTATAATATTAAGAATATATTTTAATCAAATTAAAAGAAACAATATAGATAGGTAATCAATTTTAGTTTTAAAACTAATTTCATGAGATGGATGAATTTGATGATTTTTAAAAAGTCGATATCAGGTTCGATTTTATTCAAAAACAGTCGTAAGTCGCCGCATTCGGTAACATGCAAACGATTTCTCTTTTTAGTAAGCAGCGTTGTCACAGCGCTAAATCCACGTTCACACAAATTCAAGTCATCGCCTTGAAGTTGGAGATTCATATCATTAAGCAATTTATAAAGGTCTGTCAGGTATGCGATATCATTCTTTGATGTGATGAGGTTGTCGCGCAATTCTGTGTCTTTGTTTTCCAAGAACTCTACGACAGAGTCAAACAGATTGTAAAATCGAGTCAGACATCATTCAGGGCAGAAATATAAACTAATTATTCGATATTGAGTAGTAGGTAGGTTTTAATTTTAGTGAATTTTAAAATATAAAGTAAATGAAGTTACAAATCAACCATCGCCCCCTTAAACCACGCCAACGCCCCCCATTTTTTTCTGGACGCCTTAACGCCCCCCTCTAGGTCTCCAACGCCCACAAGGGGGCGTTATCGCCCACTTTGAGAAAGACTGCTTTAAAGCGTGTATTTTCTTTTGCTTCTAACTCGGATATAAGAAAC
This sequence comes from Pterostichus niger, assembly GCA_947425015.1. Lineage (NCBI taxonomy): Eukaryota > Metazoa > Arthropoda > Insecta > Coleoptera > Carabidae > Pterostichus > Pterostichus niger. The sequence continues at coordinate 16,713,738 of OX380350.1, forward strand.
AATTGAACAACCAACTTATATTCTATGGATGCAGTTTTTCATTCTGAACATTTTTCTTCAGTAGACTTTTGTTCTAAAATAGGTAAAGAGATATCGCTAAATCAAAAATTTAACATTGAATTTCATATGTTCGGAAAAATAGTAGACACCCTGTATGTGACTACAATGTGAGCTCCACTGTTTGACATTCACATTTACTTAAATCTGAAGACACAAAATTTTACAAAAATCATTACGGTTTAATAAATAACAATTAAGACTTTCTAGAACTGTACATTGTTTTCATAAAAACTAATAATAAAACATTAACCACTATTGTAAATTAAATCATTTATTAATCTCACCCTCCTAATATCTCCAGCAGGCTATTGATACTAATAGGCAAGGAAGTATCCTCCTGTATCGCCAGACAGCCTGACGGCGCCACCGAGCTACACTTGGATATCGTCTGCTTGCCTCGCTTCACATCGACGGTGAAGTCGAACTTGGCTGCCTCGACAGGGTCGCCCAGACGGCGAACGGCGTGGTAGATCTTGCCGGAAGTGACGCAGACTTTAGTGTGGAGTAAGAAGAGTGCATGGAACGCGGGCAGTAAGAACGTGCAAAGACTGGAGGTCGTGATGTCGTGGGTTAGTTGCGCTGAGTTCAGCAGGATCTGCAACACGGGCAGGTGAGTTATTGTATTCATGGACTGGACGAATTATTTACAAAAATTAACCTAGAAAAATGGGGCAGATGGCTCAGTGGTGGATCTTGAGAACCCTGGTTCGATCCCCACAGCCGACAAACAATTTTCACCAATTTAAATCTACATCTGTGACTCCCCCTCGACTAACATCTTTGAGGGCCGTGATTTTACGGCTGGTAACTGCACTTCACGCGAAGAAATATATCACTTACCGGGATCTGCTACAGCAGAGTGCCACACCTAGTAATGGGTAAAAGGCGTAATGATATATTTATTTATTTAACCTAAAAATAGAGCTAAAATTTAATAAAACAAATACCTTGAAAAAATTATTCTAAAAAGAATGAAAAATAAATAATTGTCCGTATGAATAAAGTGACATTTGTATCACAAATTGCACACATTTTTTTCTACGATCTATTAATTAATTACATACATACATAACATCACGCTATATTCCATTAAATGGGGTAGCACGAACCCGTCAACATTCTCATCCTGACACACGATACTCGTTTCAACCACATTAACACTTCCTCCATACGAACTCTTTCCTTCCTCACAACCAAAATCCATCATCACGCAACAAACATCCATCCATTCGCTCCTGTACACCTGTTTAATAAATCTTCACTTACGCCCACTTCTCTAACAACGAATCTATCAAGAAATGAAGGCAGCATCGCCTGCGCTTGTTTCGAAATACATTTAACACAATTGCAGTTACACACTGTAGAGTAAAAACTGATAATGATGAAAAAAAGATGATGAAGAAAGGGAGTATCTCACTGTGCTTGTTTTTGAAGGTGAACTCCACACAATTGCAGGTAAACACTCGAAAAATCTAACCAATGAATCTAAAATCAAGAATCATACGCTTGTTCTTATTCATCATATTTATCCCGCAATTAATTTTCGCCAAACATTCCTAAAATGAGTCGCGCACACTTCTATTTTTTTGTCATGGTTCATTTGTTATAACACATCAATAGTACCAAATTAATATTATTTTTTATTGTTTTCCTTCAATTTACTTATAAATCAATAATTATTGTATTATTCTTTTTTGACAGTTGTAGAAAAAATGTTTGTATTTCGTGGGCAAAATTCTTGTTTCTTTTGGCGCGTTCGTATGACTTTTCTGTCTCAACCTGAGGTTTCAACTAAAGGTGACATTCTCACGCGCAACAAAAAAAAACATTTATTCGCGCACTTAATACAAAAATAACTTTCGTCGGGCTGTTAAATTGTTTTATTTCATGTATATTCTGCTGAGTTGAGAGTTGAAGACTAAACTCGACTTGGGGGCCAAACCTGAAGTTGGCTGCGGAACAAGCTGCTTCTGGCTTGAATTCAGGAGTACCAACTTAACGTCAAAAGCCGGACAATTTGAAATGCGAAGTATATTTATCATAAAATGCGTTCTGTACTAGGTTTGGCATGGTTAGGGGTGTTTTTTTACTAACGAAACGAAATTTTGTTTGTATTATAATTCGAGTACATGGTTTAAAAAACTAACCAAACTAACGAAACATACTTGTTTTGTCATAAAATTCGAGTAAGTTGGTACCCCTGAATTCAAGCCAGAAGCAGCTTGTTCCGCAGCCATCTTCAGGTTTGGCCCTCAAGTCGAGTTGAAAAACGTCAAACTTTATTCGGCAGCATTACCACATGTCAAATAAATCCCTAGATTATAATACTATGATTTGAAAACGTTGAATTGACGTCACTCCTGACAGGCTGAATTTTACCACACATACCAATGCAGAGTGACATTCAGTACAATGCTCCAGCATGTCTCGACGGGGCCCCAGCCAATCATAGCGTCCAGCCGGCAGCACGGGGCACAAGTGTTGACGGTGGGTGCACGCTTTCTCATGTGTCGTCTCTTCCTTCTCAAAAACGAACGGCACGGTTTCCTTGCAGCCCACAGACTGGTTCCTACATAATTCAATCATCAAATGTATCCCATAAAAACATGTACAGAAAATTAAGCCTCGTTCACAATACGAAATTAGAGGTTATAATTAGTATTTGTATTAATAGTGAAGTTAGTGACATTGTCGGTAACGTAGAATACTGTTTTTAATCAAATAAACATTAATTTTGAAAAAAAAAACGCTAGATGTCAGCTCGGTCTTTTGGTTTTTGACAGTTATAACGTTCGTTCTTTGTTTGTTGCTCATAATTGAAATTTTTAAAATAAAAATCTTTTGAAGACCACTAATACATTTCAAAAATTTCTTCCAAATAGAATTTTTATCAATCTTTCATAATTTGGCAACAAATTATAAAAATAGTTATAAAAAGTCAGGATGAGTAGATAGTTTCATGCCGAGCGACAGCGAGGATTGAAACAGCTTACGAATTCTGTACGACGCTTTAGTGACGGCGCGATTATCCCTTCTGTGAAGTTGACAAATCGAGACGTAAGTCTTCTGCCCTCACACTACGAGTCTTCAATTTTATTATACTTGTCTTTTGTTTATCAAAGTTTGGAAGCTAATGTAACACAAACAAAAAAAATTACACTACGGAAATATTTCTAGCGTACGAGCTTATATATTAGAACGTTGAAAAAACATAAACTTCATAAGCGTTTTTCTAAAAAACAAGACGGTGGGTCGTTTTTTACTTCCTTGTACGAAGTAAAGGAAGTATTGTAATCGCGAAAATTTTCGGTTCTCAGATTTCAGCGGAAATATCCATTTTGAGCATCCTTGAATCCATTTGGATTAATTTCGTCGTGACGTCTGTACCTACGTATGTATCTCGTATAACTTAAAAACGGTAAGCCGTAGAAAATTGAAATTTTGTATTTAGGACTGTTATAACATCTAGTTGTGCACCTCTCTTTTTGGTCATTATATGACTTCCGGAAGTGCTACTTTACTTGAATCATAGATTTTCATGTAAAACTATATTAAAATATAATCCAAAACTTTCCAAATTTGGTATATAAGACTACTATTTCAATGGAAATAACATAATAGATTTTGGATAAAATGGACTAACCGGAAGTGATACATTACATGAAGCTGCTAACAGTTTTCCTTGAACATAATGGTTTTATTTTGATTTTAGAAATAAATGCTGCAAATAAAAGTTTTAGAGAATTAAATTCTGCGTCTAGTACATTTAGAATTATTAAATTAGCCTTTTGTATAAGCGAGATATGTAAATTTAAAAATTATATATTTCTTTTTTTTGTAATTAAGTTTGCTATGGATTAGAACAAAAAATAAGAAAAAAATAAAAGATTTAATGTCAAATATGTGCAATTAATAGTATGTTATGCATCAAGGGAGGGAAACAAGGGATAAGCGCACCCTCCCGTGAAGCATATTATATTTTTCGTAACAAGTGCACAAATATTACTGTTTTATCGGGACAAATGTCAAATATGGGTTGCGTAACTAGTTACCTAGGAATCGCCGCAAACAGCTAATAATCGTAGTCTCTAGGGAGAGAAACATGCTACCTAGGGAGACAAACATGCTACCTTGGGAGAGAAACATGCTACCTAGGGAGATAAACATAATGTTTCTCTCCCTAGGGGAGAAAAGCAATGTTTCTCTCTCTAAAATTAGGAAATAAGAAAGTGTTTCTTGTGCATGTGTTACGAAAAAAAAATATCTATAGTTTAATATGCGTACAAGGAAGTCATGTGGACACCACAGATTTTTAATTTATAGAATAGTTGAATAAAACGCCCGTCGTGGTAATTACAAAATTTGAAACCATAAAGTTCAAAATTAATTTTTTCATGAAATTCACTCCAACCATTTTAAACCAACCATTATTTAGTTCGTATCAGTGTTGTTGTGTACCTGCATGGAAACCGCAAGAGTTTAGCAGCGGCTTCATAGATAAGACAGCGTGACGCCTGGCTGCCTGGTTTCACACAACAACCGCATAACGCCTCGCCGCCTGGCGTCTGGAACACGGGCCCGCGGCTCAACACCGCGTCACACGAAGTGCAACGCAAAACCTTTAAAATGTCTTCGGGGACGTCCATCTTTGCTACTGATTGGGGTCCGTCACTATAATTAGAAACTAGTAAATTAGTTATTTATATTGAGGCGAGGATACAAAAAAATCGCACTAGAGACAGTCAGTTTCAATAATGTTATTGTTTGAGTTTTTAATGGGGTAGGTGTCTCAGTGATATCGAGTCGGCCTGTGGATCCTGAGAACCCTGGTTCGATCTCCATAGCCGACAAACAATTTTCACTAATTTAAATCTACCCCTGTGGCTTCCCCTCTACTAACATCTTTGGGGGCCGTGATTTGATGGCTGGTAACCGCACTTCACGCAAAAGAATATATAACTTACCGAAATCTGCTTACGGCAGAGTGCTACATCCAGTAATAGGTTAAAGGTGTGACATATTTATTTTAAGTCTAATGTCAGAACATTGCGATCTTTGTGAACTATCTCTCTCGCACCTTTACTCTATTTAAAAACAAAATATGTATATTAAACTGCCGAATAGTCCCTGTGTCATGTCAAATATACATATACTGTTTTCAATTTAAACTGGAGGGATCGGCATAAAACGATTAAATGCACCGTAATTACGTTTATAAAGGAATTCAAAAATATGACCCGTTATAACTGGTGTCACAAGGTTCGCACAGGGTTGTACAGCCCCATTCGCCGGTACGTGTATAATAAAAACAAACAAATTACAATCTTTAAATAAGTATATTTTCTTATTCATACGATACAAGTATAATATATTATAAATATTATATACAAACATAATCTACCTTTATTACTCAGTCTGATTCAGTACAGGATATTTAATCTTCTTATTGAGTAACATCACTGCTAATTGGCTAATTTAATCCGAATTAGTAATTTTTAAATGGTCACTCATAGGAAAAAACAAGAATAATTTTAGCCTGAATACGACCCTTAAAAATGTACCTGTTGTGTACCATCGTTACGCGATTTGGGGTAGCCGCACTAATAGATTTGATTGGGACGTTTAATCATTTTATGCCGATCCCTCCAGTTTAAAATGAAAATACTATACCACTTTTGTTCCTAATTATTCTAAAACTTTTAATAAATATTATTTGATGCTTAATATATTTGATTTTATTTATATATGCTATTTTATAATATAACTGTTTGTTCTTTATATTTGATTTGAATCAGTTTATTTTATTATAATATATGTTCTGTTGCTCTTTAACATATTTTATGTATTTTCCTATAATGCATATACAAAGCTAAATTTGTAACACTGGCTGGTAGTACAAGCTCTGTTTTTGCCTGTTTTAAGAGCAGTGTTTTTGGGTATTTTAGCTATCTCTAACATGTTAAAACAGTGCTCTTAAAACAACCAAAAACAAAGCTTGTGCTACCAGCCACTGTTTTTGTCAAAAACAATGACACAAAATTAGATTTTGTACAACTGTTTCATTTCTGAAGTTGTACTGTCAAACAGACACATCATTTTAGCTGTTATTGCTCATATAACCATAATCAGAATTTACTTTTTTTATGATAAAATAAGGACATCAATTAATAAAACACTTTTCTTTTTATTTACATTTAAAGGTATTCGTTTTAGAATAATACTGATAATATTATAAAACTCTAACCTAACTTATAAATGTCAAATAAGTTAAATTTCAGATGTTTTTTCATCTGTCAGTGTCACCAACTTTAAATATATTCTTTTCTTTTTTAATACTAATTTTTAAATAAACGGTAAATCTATGCGTTTTAGAAAAAATAGTATGCGGCTGGTATATGCAAACTGTTTTCACATTAGATTTCGGGTTATTTTAATACTAGTTTCATTTTTATTTTTTATGTACACTTTGTGTTCACTGGTTGGTTTATTATTTCATAGTGACTTTAATTTTACTACTTGTTGCAAACCTCAAAGTTGACACGGAGACTATTCGCCAGTTTTTCCACTTTTAAAGTGGCAACAGTGCTCATAACACAAATAGGAATATTTTAAAATTAATCTGAAAGTTTTTTTTCCCTATTGTAACATTAGAATTAGTTTTTTTTATAGTTTTCTGTTACGCACATGAATGTTGAGAGCGAAAGTAAAATGATTCACTTACAATGTCGTCACCTCAAAATTACCGTCACTCGATTTAGACTAAAACAAAACACTTAATACCAGCCATAGTTTTAATTTGTAATGCTTCTTCTACTTTTGGCGCGCTACACACAAAACCAAGGCCTTTCGGCTTAAACAACAAAATCAAAGGAAGCACCACATATACAATACCTGGCTAACTATGTTCAGCGGTGCTGGGCGTAGATTCCGGAGGCGCCACCTAGCTCGAAAAAAAGAAGGGACACTCTAGTGAGCTAGGAACTAGTGACACAAAAGGTATGATGTGCATAACATAATAAATCAAAATCACAACCAAAATACAAGTTAAACTTTAATCTAATCTTTGTAACCAAAACAACAAACTAAATCAAAAAACAGAGACTAAGATGTAACTTAACTGAGCGGTGGAATCTGCTATTCAACTAAGACTGTGTCAGACGTACGCTGCAAAAAATGGTAGGTTGGACTATCTAATCCTCTTCTTCTGAGACTCCTGGAGAGGAGGACGGAGACGAAGAGTTGAAGTAGACCGATCTTCTTGACTGGAGATCAAGTAGGGTGAGCTTCCGGACGTAAAAAGATGTGGTGGTCCTTGGTAAAGTGCGTGAAGTCACTCAGTACACTGCTTGTCTCGACAATCGTCTTCAGAAGGTTAATGTAGGTCACTTCTCCAAGCCTCTCCTCTCTTAGGTAGCTCAGACTAAAATCCCTTACTGATTGCACCTAAAACAGGGTGTAAACCAGCAGCAAACCATACCACAAATGTACATACAGAAGCGCAAAGCGTATAAAGCAAGAATGACAAAGCAAAGGTTCCAAATCGAAATCGTTAACAAAGCTCAAGTTAATTAACAAACTGTAGGTTACAAAGCAAAACTTAAATACAAAATCAAACAAAAGTATTACAAAATGTTCATAATCAAAATTTTCAAAAGGTACAAAATGTTTCAGAATTAACGTTACGTTACGCAAGCACATAAGAAAATGACGATGAAAATAATGAGAAAGGTGAAGAGATGAATAATGAATGACGGGGTTGTTGAGACAGGGACGTTGGACAGGAAGTAAGTCTCTACTTACAAAATAAACAGGCTTCGCGGCTTTGTGGTGGTTGGTTTTGACTCAAAATATCAAAATCACAAATTTGCTAATCAGCAACCAAAAAGTCAAACCAGACCAAACAAAACTTAAACTAAATATCACAAACTTAATATCTAATCAAAAAGCACAAAGCCCGCCAAGTATGTTCCAAAAAAAAATAAGGCAGCTTTTCTAACTGAGTAGAAAAGTTCTCAAAAAAACAAAAACGCCTGTAAATTCCTAAATTGTCCAAAAACAACACAGTCGGGTCTCAACACATTCTCACACACATGCTCTCAATGAATGATGATGAACGGACATGATATGAAGGGAGAAGGGATACAAAGATGGTGGCCGGAAATGAAATTCAGAAACAAAAATGAACCAACACGTGGTTCAAATACACGTGAAGCATGTATTTCACAAAACAAAAATTTAAATCCAAACAAAATCAAAACCCCCCAAATTGTTTATACAGAATTACCAAAAATGATATGCTACAAAAATGACAAGTGCATGTGGACAGAACATGACTTCATACACGAACTGGTAATCTAGCTAAGTTAAACAAAAAGTGCGATTCTGCCAGAGTTCAATCGATCTAAATACTACAATTGATCATAAGCTTCTGAGTCTAAAATTTTACTAACATGATTGACGCTACGTTAAATTTAACCTAAAAATGAGACACGAACATGTGCTCCACAAAACAAAATAAATGAAATCAAATATCAAAAATAAACAGTTTCAACTAATAAACTTCAAATCAGTAAAATCTTAGATTGAACACTTACTCTCAAAATGCAGTCAGCACGGTGATGTTCATGGATCTCGTCGTTATCTTCACAAAATCAAAAAACTCAAGCCAACATGGCCGACAACAAAATAAGATCTCGGCTAGCATCCACAAAATCAACCGATCACGACGAAGTCTGAAGCCAGAACCCCTGATCGACCGTCTTCGATGAAATCTCGAAGCAGAATCTGGATCGACCGTCGTCGATGAACTCTCGAAGCAGAATCTCGTTTGACAGCCAGCCAAAAAAAAACTCATCTCTCTCTCGTGACAAAAAAATGAACTACAGAAATAATCCAGCAAAAAAATTGAATCGTAGATCTGCTACTTGAGTTGCAGGCAAGCAGGGCGGGTGGTGGTGAAGAAAATCATTACACTTCCTCCTTTCTCTCCCAAAAAAAAATGAATAAGCTACAGCTTAGAATTTTTTTTTTTCTAGGTCAAGTACTACTCAGACTTAGATGTTTCGTCAGAGTCAGGATTAGTCTTAAGATCCTTGACATGCCATCTTCCAAGTTGGTTACCATCGAGATCAGTGAGTTGATAAACCAAAGGTGAAATTTTCTTGGAAACTAAACAGCGAATATATTTGGGTGCCAGCTTTGAGGAAAAATAATTAGCTGCATTAGACAAGACATAATTGCGCTTCCAAACAGTATCTCCAACATTAAATTGAAGTGGGCGACGGCGCAGATTGTAAGTACGAGTATTACGATGATGAGCCGCAGATAACTTGTGGACGACTTCTTTGTAAATATCGGAAAATTTAGCTAGTTGTTGAGCATATTCTTCACGTGAACCAAGTTCAAGTTGATCCGCAGGAGTACCGTAGAATTTTCCGGAGACAGGAACATGGCGACCAAAATTTAGAAAAGCAGGACTGTATCCAGTCACTTCATGAGTAGCGGTACGAATCGCTTGTGACAAAGCAGGTAAGTGAACATCCCAGTGTCGTTGATTCTTGTTTATAAAACAGCGGATAGCAGTTTTGATAACACGGTTGCAACGTTCAACAAAATTTACTTGAGGATGATACTTAGCGTTGTACCATAACTTAGGTATATCGTACTTAGATAACAGACTGCTAAATACTTTACTACGAAACTGAGTCGCATTATCAACTAGAATAATTTGCGGGACGCCGTGCATGAGAAAAACGTCGTTTTCCAGGTAATCACAAATTTTGGAAACTGTACCAGAACGCAAAGGAAACGTAAGTGTGAATTTCGTGAACCAGTCAGATATGACAAGGATGTAAGTATGTCCAGTCGTAGAACGAGGTAGGGGTCCAATAAGATCGCAGGCAATACACTGCCAGGGAAAGCGAACTTTCTTTTCTGTTCCCATTAAGCCAGCAGGACGCAAGTGAGAAGTTTTGTTAGCTAAACAAATAGCACAGCGAGTGACATACTTGTGCACATAAGAACGCATTTGAGGCCAGTAATAATGTTCGGCAACTCGTAGGAAGGTTTTCTGCACACCAAGATGAGCGCCAGCAGGAGAGTCGTGACATAGACGTAAAATTTCGGATCTTTGTTCATGAGGAACAACAAGTTTCCACTCAGACAAGTTAGTAGGCATTGCGCTACTGCGAGGAATGTGTTTATAAAGAATGTTGTTCTCCAAACGCCAATCAGGGTACGAATTGGGCTGAGTACAGATCTTAGTACGCAAATTAGTGTACCATTTATCCGGAGTGTCAGAAGAGATGTCAAGTAACGCCAGTTCAACAGGAGCTCTAGACAATGCATCAGGGACGACTTTTCTTTTTCCAGGACGACGCTGTCGACAAGTGTTATTGGAAAAATGGAGAGACAAACGAAACTGTTGACAGAAATCAACGCCAAGAATAAGTGTATGGCGCAATGAAGGGACAACAGCCGTGTTAACTGACTTGGTGGTTCCATTTAGGGTGATCGGTAACAAAACATATCCTAGGATTGGTTGTGAAACGCCATCGGCAGTGAAGACGTTGCTGGTCGCGTGAGAGGTGAATTTTAAGTTCTCAGAAGATAACAAAGATAAACCAGGTTTCCCTAAGACGGTTAAATTAGCTCCAGAATCAAGTAAAGCGGTCACGTGAATTATGATATCTGTATTTTAATTATGATATCTGTATTTTGATTATGATATCTGTATTTTGATGACGAAGTGTTTTATTATATTAGACAATGGTTCCATTGTCTGACTCATACTTCTTTGAACTATGTTATGATAAGAGAATGATATATAAGCTTGAAAAAACTAGATTAGAACACTCTTGTACTGTTGCTGAACGTATTCACGTCAGTTGTAATTAGATTCTAAATAAATAAAATATAATTTTCAAAACGAAAGAATTTGTATTTTTTTTCCTTAAATACAAATCGAAAAATATAATTGGCGCAGTCGGTAGGATGCCAAAAGAGTTTTAAGCAAAATAAATAAATCTCTTTCGATCTCCATCGATTTATTTGGCATCCGAACAAGAATCTATGAGCGAAACACCAGCTCAGGCCTAAACAGTGGCCCATCAGAGGTTGAACAACCCATCTCTAACCATCATCCAGGCAAGCAGTCAAGGAGGACCAGGACAACACACATTCGCTGACTCCACCTCTCCGGGAAACCAGGACAACACAACTTCGCTGATCCCGATTACCAGAGAAAACCAGAAGAAAATCTCTAGCTGATTCTCAACAAACATGATTATCTTGTTAATCATCCTTTTACTTCAACTGTAAGTAAAATATATGTAACAAAATACACTAAAGGGTTTTGAGGAAAGGCTAACGCTTTTAAGAATCAAAACGAGCCCCAGCACAAGGCATAACACAAATTATAAACCTAAATATATTACACAAAAGGGGTGTCTCTAGTAATAACTAGTAATAAAGACACCGAGGAACCGGCACAGTTCCACACACATTACAAATCATATGTACAATAGCGATAGTGAACCAGAATCAAACCCATCAGATTCTGATTCAGAAACAAACCAAACACCTAGTGTTATAAGAAATTTAATATTAACGCCCAGTAAATTACAACTCAACTCAAAAATGGCGACAACCACAAACAACGAAATTCAAATGCTCTCTAAAGGTATCCCTGAATACGACGGTAATATTAAAGATCTACCATATTTTATAAATACTGTAGACGAATTTATATTATGTTTTGCAGGAATTGTATTGACAAACGTTCAAAGAATATTTTTATTTCAATTAATAAAAAATAAATTAAAGGGACCTGCAAAAACATATCTCTCAGAGAATTCATTTGCTGATTGGCCAACATTAAAATCATTCTTACAACTAAATTTCGAAGATAAAACAACAGCCGAAACTTTATTATTAAAAATCATATACAATACCAAAAATAACAATTCCGATTTGTTTCTCAAAGACATCACTAATAATTTTAATAAATATAAGAACAAAATCATGCTAACACAACATCAATTAGTAACAAAAAACGCAATTATCGCGGAAAATCAGAAAATCGTAGTATCTCACTTCATAAATTGTTTACCTCATCTCATTCGAGGATCCTTCACGGTCAAAAATCCTAAATCTCTTGAAGAATGTGAGCAGCTATTAGTAAACGATTTTAATTACGCCCAACATCAATCTCCCCTAAGGAGATTTGAAAACCAAGTAAAAACAACACATAATAACATACAGAAGAATACACCACCACAGAAATTCCCGGCACAAATGTTTCCTTCAAAACCAGTCACGATTCAAAGACACTTTCAACCACACGGTAGGAATAACTTCGGCAGACAAAACATAGTAAATGACATAAACACAAGAAGGACATTTACACCTCACCCAATGTCCACACAAACTAGACAGACCGGCCCAATGTCAACACAGACAATCATACCAAGACAGAATTACCAAACAGACATCGAAAACGACGTAACAACCACTAATGAACCAAATAACGAATATAATGAACAACAAGAAGACGAAACAGAATTCGCCTTCGAGGATTTTCAAGACACATTGGTCGAAAACGAAGATACGTAATGGCTAATTATCAAAATTCGATCCCGATATTACACGATCACGACTCCATTATTTTAATTGACTCTGGATCAAACATAAATTTCATATCACCCGATTACGCAAAATCAAGAAATCTGAAAATTAACAATCAAGATAAAATTACCTTTCACACAGCAAATGGAAAGAAAACACTTACAAATTCAGTTAATCTAAAAATAAATAAAAAATTATTTAAGTTTTATATTACAGACTTTCATTATTTATGTAACCTATTATTCGGTATGGATATATTAAAAGAACTAAATATAACACTAAATTTTAAAACAAATGAAATCTATTTTGAAAACAGAAAGATGAAATTTACAACACAAAATAAACTCAATAATAAACTAAACTATATACAATTTAGAGATCAAAATCTAGATATTAATAAAAAACTAAAAATTGCTAAATTACTAAAACAATACGAGGATTTGTTCCCCAAAGAAGGAGAACAACTCTCCGCCACTAACGTCACCACACACAAAATTCACACCACAGACGAAACACCCATATATACAAAAAACTACAGACTACCCCAATGTTATGACGAAGATATAGAAGAACACATTAAAAACTTATTAAAAGCACAGATCATTCAAAAATCTAAATCACCATACAACTCACCTATTTGGATAGTACCAAAAAAAATAGATGCGTCAGGGAAACGGAAAACTAGATTGGTAATAGACTTCCGAAAATTAAACCAAAAAACCAGAGAAGATAAATTCCCTCTTCCTAATATAGACGACTTATTGGATAGAATAGGAAAACCAAAATACTTCACGACTTTAGATCTCCACTCAGGTTTTCACCAAATACCCTTGGAAAGATCGGACAGGGAAAAAACGGCTTTCTCCACACCATCTGGACATTATGAATACACTAGGATGCCTTTCGGCTTAGTAAATGCACCGGCATCATTCCAACGAATGATGAACGAAATATTAAAAGAATATATAAATAAAATATGTCTCGTCTACATGGACGACATAATCATTTTCGGATATACTGAACAAGAACATATAGAAAATATCACAAAAATATTCGAAGCACTTAGAAAAGCAAACCTTAAAGTCCAAATTGATAAATCTGAATTTTTTCAAAACGAAGTCGAATACTTAGGATTCGTAATATCATCCGAAGGTTTAAAACCCAATCAAAAAAAAATAGAAGCAATAAATCAAATCACCATCCCAAAAACTAGTAAAGAAATTAAAAGTTTCCTAGGAAAACTTTCTTGGTACCGAAGATTTATTCCAAATCTCGCGAAAATAATAAAACCTTTCACAAATAGCTTAAAAAAGGGTTCACACATAGAAATAGAAAATGAAGAATATCAGAAAGCCTTTAAACACGTGAAACAATTAATATCAAACCCACCTATATTGATATCACCAGATTTCTCTAAACCATTTATACTAACTACAGACGCCTCAGACTTCGCCATGGGAGCCGTTTTGTCACAAGTACAAGAAAACCAAGAAAAACCTATAGCATACGCCTCAAAAACATTTAACTCCGCCGAACAAAACTACTCTACTATAGAGAAAGAATTAAAAAGTATCGTCTGGTCAATAAACAACTTTAAACCTTACCTTTACGGACAAAAATTCAGAATAAAAACCGACCATAGACCTTTAGTATGGTTATTTAATATGAAAAACGGTAATCAAAAATTAATGCGTTGGAAGATCGAACTCGGAGAGTACAATTTCGAAATTGAACATATCATGGGAAAAACTAATAAAATTGCAGACTTTCTTAGTAGACAAAGAAATCCATTTAAAATCGTAGAAAAAATAGGAGACGTAACTGAAACAACAATATTTTCACACTGCATATCACGAGATTATGCTATGAGTCAAGGACTCGCACTCCAAGTAAACCAAACATATAATAGTAAAAAATATTGTCAAAATTATATAGATCAAAATTCTCAACTAATACCACAAATTATAAACGGCAAAACTATATTACACTTAGTTACTAAGCAGAAATGCAACGACTTACCATCTGTAAAAAACTTTAAAAAGGCATTAATGGAACTTCGAGATTACTGCATCAAAAATGAATTGTATGAAATTAATATCCCAAAACTTGCCTGCGGCTTAGACCAAATGGACTATAAAGACTTAATAAAATATTTAAAATTAACCTTCACGGAAACTAATATCCTCGTGAATATCTATTCATTACCACAAAACTTCCTTACCAGCGACGACATAAACGCAACAATACATAGTTCCCCAGAAAACATCGTAAACGGTATAAAATATAAAGAAGATAGACTGAATATTGCCGATAACCAAATTATATTCAAATTAGGAGAATATTCAAAATTAAAAATAGAAAAACTACCTTTCGAAACAGTACAACCTAAACAAAGAATTCATATAACCTTCTCAAAGAATAATCTAAAAAACGAAATAAATAATTTTCTGAAAGACTATTTAGTACCTAAAGTTAGATATCTGGCTATATTTAATGACGAACTGGATAAAGTAATATCTCAAGAACTACAGAAAAATTTCGAACCAAATTCTTTAAAATTAATCGGAGTAAATAAATTTGTACAAGATATCTTTACAATAGATGAACAAAAACAAATTGTAGCTGACGATCATAACGGATTTAGAAACCACAGGGGAATATTGGAAACAATCAGATACCTGAAGAAGAAATACTACTGGCCAAAAATGGTACAAACTATCCAAAATTTTATTAATAATTGTAAAATATGTAAAGAAAATAAATACGATAGAAAACCTATAAAAATTCATGAAAATTTAACTATAACTCCGACAAGACCTTTCGAGACAATTAACATAGACATACTATCATTAAATACTCAAAAATACCTCACAATATTTGACCAATTTTCCAAATTCGGACAAATAAAAGCAATAAATGTTGATTCAGTAAACGTATTAAAAGCATTAAAAGAATATTTCGAGACATATACCCTACCAAAATTAATCATTATGGATAATGGACTAGAATTTAACAACGAATTACTAAAAGATTATTTAAAAACATTAAATGTAAAACCCCATTATATTTGTATTAACAATCCAAAGAGTAACGCGGTCGAAAGATTTCATTCGACATTAATAGAACACCTTAGACTAATTCAAAATAACGAAGAATTCAAACATCTTAATCAAAATGAAAAAATAAAGAAATGCATACTTAGTTACAATAACTCAAAACACACCATAACCGAAAAAACTCCAACAGAAATAATATTTGGAGAGACACATGAGTATAAATACCCCAAAGAAATACGAACTAACTCTGAAATGATACAACAACATCTGAAAGAACAAAAAGAATTATACAAAATAATAAATAATAAGATACAACAAGAAAAAGAGAAACGTCACCAAGAGAACATAAACCCGTTAGCATTACCAAAGGACGTATACGTAAAAGAAGAAGTAAGGAGAATACAAAAATTTAAAAAACCAATGTATATAAAAAGCAAAGTCTTAGCATATAACCCAAAATTAGGTATTGTAAAAGTCGAGAAACCATATAAACAACGTAGTAAAACCTTAAAGAAAATTAGAAACATACGTATCAACAGAATAAAATTATAACTTTATCTCTGTTCCCAGTGCGCAGGGTCAACAATTGACAGACATAACACACGGCAACGGATATCATCTGACAAACCTAGGATCGACACACATTGAACAGGAAAAATTACATACATACTTTTACTATAACGTAACACCTTTATACGAAAACTTTAATAGAATAGAAACTATAATTAACGAACTCCTAACCGAAATACACACAGTTCAACACATAAACCCAAATTATATACAATTACTAAATTCCACCTTTGAAAATACACAAGAACAATTAAACAAATTAAAACTTAACAAAAGAAGGAAAAGAGGCTTAATAAACGGTTTAGGAAGTGTTATAAAATCAATTTCCGGTAACTTGGACAGTTCAGATGGCGAACGATATGATAAATTATTTGAGACTATAAAAAAGAACGAAAAAATTTTAAGTAATAATGAGAATAAATTATTTAAAAACTTAAAAGAAGTAACGGAACAATTTAATATACAATTAGAAAATATTAAAATAAACGAAAAAGAAATGAAAAAGGAACTAACCTTTATAAAAGAAATTTTGAAGAAAAATAAACTTTGGGAAACAAAAATAGAATCTGAAGGAAAAATCCAGTTAATAATAAATATTCTGAACAATATCCAAAATTTTGCTATACAAATTGAAACTAGTCTTACGTTCTGTTCCTTAAATAAATTACATTCAACTATAATTTCCATGAATAGACTCCAGAACTTTATCAAAAATCAAAATATCTTTGAAATTATGTCACTTATAACAACTCACTGTCAATACGATGGACAAATGATCTACTATATTATCGAGATCCCTATTATGAGCACCACCGTATACCCTTTATATCAATTTACGTCAATACCTTTTATGAATAACACAAAAATGTATATCCTTGATGAACCCAATATATTGTATATTAATAAAATGAATAAGAATATTATTGTCAATAACTGTGTTAGAAATAAGAATTATTATTGTAAAACTGATAATGTAGAAATAAAGAAATGTATTAATGATTTAACAATAAGATATAAAAATGATGATTGTTCTTACTTGTTAATGGATAATGAAAATAATATCGAACAAATACCAAATACAAATGAAATCATTATAATAAGCCCAATTTTACAAAATTTCATAATTTATTGTAAAAGTAATGAAATTCACAAAAAGATAATAGGAATTTACAAATTTAATAACGATCAACAATGCACATTAAATAATTATCATTTTGAAAAGATAGAACAAAATTATAAAGAATTAATCTATGAAGGAAAAATTGATAAAATAAATGGGTTAAACGTTAAAAGCAGACAATTAATCGAATTGCATAAAGTAAATAATACTGAATATCATTTGGAAGAAATACAAAATTTAAATTTAAAGAATAACGATCATCATCTTTTTATTATATATTCCTTTATAAGTATAATGATAATTAGTTATATATGTTTTAAGATTTATAAGTATATAAAAGAAAGAAAACTGAAATTAATTGCTTTAAAAGATTTAGAATTAATAAAGACTCACCCTCTCGAGTAATATAATAAAAAACTTGAAGGGGAGGAATTATGATATCTGTATTTTAATTATGATATCTGTATTTTGATTATGATATCTGTATTTTGATGACGAAGTGTTTTATTATATTAGACAATGGTTCCATTGTCTGACTCATACTTCTTTGAACTATGTTATGATAAGAGAATGATATATAAGCTTGAAAAAACTAGATTAGAACACTCTTGTACTGTTGCTGAACGTATTCACGTCAGTTGTAATTAGATTCTAAATAAATAAAATATAATTTTCAAAACGAAAGAATTTGTATTTTTTTTCCTTAAATACAAATCGAAAAATATAATTCGTGCTTAGTATTGATAGTAACGTCGATATAAGGTCGTTGATCATGTCCCACATTTCGAAAAACAGGTGATATTGAAGCATTCATAAAGTTATTTATTTCGTTAAGCCATTGTGTCCAACGAAGTCGTTCAGCACAGGTGTTTGGCCGACGGTTTCGAGTGCTGATGGTTCGAGACCGGCCAAATCGTTTTTTGAAAGCTTACGCAAACAGCGCGGGCAAGTAGCACGAGTTACATTTGGTGTGCCACACGTAAAACAATGTTTACGACGAGGTTGGGTGCAAGACGCTGATAGGTGGTCTTTTTGTCCGCAATTCCAGCAGGATCGAACTCGAGAATTGGTAATAGCAAGAACAGAATGATCGTTACTAACTTCGGAAACTTGTCGCACGGGCAAACGTTCACGACGATATGCTAATTCAGGTTCTAATGTAGTAGAAGATCGAACAGGTGGATTTTTAAAGAGCAGGATTCTAGAACGGGTGTCTTCAATCTGACGGAGGTTGGAAATTAAGGCATCAAAAGTTTGAGAATTAAATAGAGAGCGATCTCTCTGAAAATAAGGTTGTAGGTTGCCAATAATGAACATAATTTGAGTTAATTCCTCAGGAGGTGATAAAAGATGGCTGAAGAGATTTCGCATGATTGCTACGTAAATTTCAACTTTTTCGTCGGGTCCTTGTGTTCGGTGACGAATTTCATCCCATAGACGCATTTCGTAATCCGTAGGTAGGAAAGCTGCTTTTAAACGGAACACTAAGGCATCCCAAGAATTAACAGATGGTCTTATTGATCTAAACCAAATTAGAGCAGATCCGGTGAAGAGATCAGAAGCTTGTTGAAAGAGCTGATGATTCGTAATTCCTCGAGCTAAGGCAACTTCTTGAATTCGGTCAAGAAAAGTCATTAAACTACCATGACCGTCAAATGTAATATTGAGTTTGCTAATCCAAAAAGTTCTTGAACTTGGCAAAAAGGGATTGGTGGTGGGTGACGGAACTATTTGAGTGCTATGCGAGAAGTCAGGTTGCACAACTTGTCTTACAGAAGCTTGTGGAAGCTGATGAACACTATTCGCAGGTGGAATCATAGCAAGTAAAGGTCGTGAAGCTACCAGAGAAGGTGGGGATGAAACTAAGTTATTCTCCAAATCTAATAAATCCTGGGTATTTTTACATTGTGAAGCTAATAATTCACTAACTGTAGCTAAATCTATTAAAAGCTGAGAACGGTATTCAAGAGTCGTAATACGCGAAATTCGTTTTTGTAAGTATCCTAATCGTGTGGTACATTTAGAATGAAGTGATGGTGGGCAAAGATGGAATGATAACTCACCATAGATTTTCCTGAGTTTTTCCTTGCAAATTTCATACTCGGATCGGGGGTCAACAGGTATGGTAATGTTTTGAGTGAATGATCCAGATATACTTTCCATTCGTAATAATCCTCGTAATGTCTCGGTCATGTCAAAATTTGGTCCGTGGTTAACTATTCCTCTGATATTAAGCTCGTACTCTAGCTCGTCCTCTAACAAGTGATGAATATTCTCCATGGCCAGGGATATTGAAACAAAAATTTAAACTGGATTAGTGGGTGAAACAAAGAAGAGAAAATGATAATGACGTGAAAGAAAGATGATAAGAGAAAGACAAACTCCAGTGCCGCTGTACTGCTATTTAACTTTACTTTACTCCAGTGAGCAACTAACAAAGCAAAAATTAACAAAATTACAGCCCCACGTTCGGGCGCTAAAACTTATATATGTAATGCTTCTTCTACTTTTGGCGCGCTACACACAAAACCAAGGCCTTTCGGCTTACACAACAAAATCAAAGGAAGCACCACATATACAATACCTGGCTAACTATGTTCAGCGGTGCTGGGCGTAGATTCCGGAGGCGCCACCTAGCTCGAAAAAAAGAAGGGACACTCTAGTGAGCTAGGAACTAGTGACACAAAAGGTATGATGTGCATAACATAATAAATCAAAATCACAACCAAAATACAAGTTAAACTTTAATCTAATCTTTGTAACCAAAACAACAAACTAAATCAAAAAACAGAGACTAAGATGTAACTTAACTGAGCGGTGGAATCTGCTATTCAACTAAGACTGTGTCAGACGTACGCTGCAAAAAATGGTAGGTTGGACTATCTAATCCTCTTCTTCTGAGACTCCTGGAGAGGAGGACGGAGACGAAGAGTTGAAGTAGACCGATCTTCTTGACTGGAGATCAAGTAGGGTGAGCTTCCGGACGTAAAAAGATGTGGTGGTCCTTGGTAAAGTGCGTGAAGTCACTCAGTACACTGCTTGTCTCGACAATCGTCTTCAGAAGGTTAATGTAGGTCACTTCTCCAAGCCTCTCCTCTCTTAGGTAGCTCAGACTAAAATCCCTTACTGATTGCACCTAAAACAGGGTGTAAACCAGCAGCAAACCATACCACAAATGTACATACAAAAGCGCAAAGCGTATAAGGCAAAAATGACAAAGCAAAGGTTCCAAATCGAAATCGTTAACAAAGCTCAAGTTAATTAACAAACTGTAGGTTACAAAGCAAAACTTAAATACAAAATCAAACAAAAGTATTACAAAATGTTCATAATCAAAATTTTCAAAAGGTACAAAATGTTTCAGAATTAACGTTACGTTACGCAAGCACATAAGAAAATGACGATGAAAATAATGAGAAAGGTGAAGAGATGAATAATGAATGACGGGGTTGTTGAGACAGGGACGTTGGACAGGAAGTAAGTCTCTACTTACAAAATAAACAGGCTTCGCGGCTTTGTGGTGGTTGGTTTTGACTCAAAATATCAAAATCACAAATTTGCTAATCAGCAACCAAAAAGTCAAACCAGACCAAACAAAACTTAAACTAAATATCACAAACTTAATATCTAATCAAAAAGCACAAAGCCCGCCAAGTATGTTCCAAAAAAAAATAAGGCAGCTTTTCTAACTGAGTAGAAAAGTTCTCAAAAAAACAAAAACGCCTGTAAATTCCTAAATTGTCCAAAAACAACACAGTCGGGTCTCAACACATTCTCACACACATGCTCTCAATGAATGATGATGAACGGACATGATATGAAGGGAGAAGGGATACAAAGATGGTGGCCGGAAATGAAATTCAGAAACAAAAATGAACCAACACGTGGTTCAAATACACGTGAAGCATGTATTTCACAAAACAAAAATTTAAATCCAAACAAAATCAAAACCCCCCAAATTGTTTATACAGAATTACCAAAAATGATATGCTACAAAAATGACAAGTGCATGTGGACAGAACATGACTTCATACACGAACTGGTAATCTAGCTAAGTTAAACAAAAAGTGCGATTCTGCCAGAGTTCAATCGATCTAAATACTACAATTGATCATAAGCTTCTGAGTCTAAAATTTTACTAAGATGAGTGACGCTACGTTAAATTTAACCTACAAATGAGACACGAACATGTGCTCCACAAAACAAAATAAATGAAATCAAATATCAAAAATAAACAGTTTCAACTAATAAACTTCAAATCAGTAAAATCTTAGATTGAACACTTACTCTCAAAATGCAGTCAGCACGGTGATGTTCATGGATCTCGTCGTTATCTTCACAAAATCAAAAAACTCAAGCCAACATGGCCGACAACAAAATAAGATCTCGGCTAGCATCCACAAAATCAACCGATCACGACGAAGTCTGAAGCCAGAACCCCTGATCGACCGTCTTCGATGAAATCTCGAAGCAGAATCTGGATCGACCGTCGTCGATGAACTCTCGAAGCAGAATCTCGTTTGACAGCCAGCCAAAAAAAAACTCATCTCTCTCTCGTGACAAAAAAATGAACTACAGAAATAATCCAGCAAAAAAATTGAATCGTAGATCTGCTACTTGAGTTGCAGGCAAGCAGGGCGGGTGGTGGTGAAGAAAATCATTACAAATTTATATATTAAAATTAAATTAACTAATATCGGCTACACACATATGGACTAGCAGTTGATGAATTCGTAGCACTCAAAGATAACAAAATGTACACTTGACAGATACAGACTGTTACAGTCGAGTTCAGTTTATCACATGTCGAAATATATACATCAAAATCAGTGTTGCCAACTATAGTAAAATGAACAACATTTTTTAAATGCGATTTGCAGTGTCTTACACAATTTTTTATCTTGTGAGTAAGGTTTCTTATCATCGTAATAAAATCGTAGACATAGCTAATCGCAGATAACAAAAAAAATACTTTATAAAATAATGGTAAAAATTATAGTTTATGTATCTATATGATATGACAACACAATAAAAAATAAAATTTAGTTAAACATAACATTTTATATAAACTGAAAACACAAAATAACATTTTTAAATTTAAATTGTATATAATTTTATATATCCGGTTACTTTTTTTTATTATAATTGTGAATAAGGGTATAATGAATTTGTTTTTTTTACGTTGATTTATAATGAAAAATCCACTTATTATTAAATTCAGAATGTCATATAGAATTCAAAATTTTTAAACATTTAAAATAAGAAAGTTGGAGTCACAATTTTGTCACTTTGTATGAAGTTTGCCGCGCTTTTAGATGTAATTTCTAAATATATTGTTAAACTAAGATGTTTTAGTTTATATTTAATACAAATCGAAACAACATTTATATATATACAGAATGTTTATTTTACAAATACAACCGTCTTCACCCTACGTTCAACCAACAATGCCTATTTCATTCACAAAATACCTATATAACAAATACATTTACATAACTCATAATTATTCGATTCGATTACCGCTAACATTCCCAGATTTCATAACACTCGCCCATCCTGAAGAAATTTGCGACCTCGCGAATTTATCTACGGATTGTGCCTGTAACAGAAACTAAAAAAATATAATTGTATTTTTAATATGTACAAATTAAAATCATTTAAATTTTTCTATTTCTACAGTTTTTAATCCTCATACACAACTTTTCTTTTCATGCCAAACGAATCTCTTACTGTCATTCCTATGATACATCACTCATTTACCAAAACTATAGGTCCCTTACTGTCATCCCAGTGACAGGTCACCTTTTTACCAAAACCATAGGTCCCTTACTGTCATCCCAGTGACAGGTCACCTTTTTACCAAAACCATAGGTCCCTTACTGTCATCCCAGTGACAGGTCACCTTTTTACCAAACCTGCATATTACCTAGCCCTCTAACAAATCTAACAATTCATCGGTACTATTTACTTCACTATCGCTGTCAGTAGATTCTGTAAATACACCACCTGACCACTTCCGTATTGTATCAGCAGCCACAACTGTTTCAAACTTTTTATATCCTCTTATTCCTTTCAGTGAGGTAATTACATATCTATCATTACCGATTACTTTCTTGATTTTGTACGGCCCACCAAATTTTAACTTCAATTTCTTGTTAGCGTTTTTCTCTGTTTTTTCAGCACCTTTCCATACCACCAAATCATTTTTCACGTACTTATTGCTCTCTTTTCTTTTCTTATCGACACGCTGTTTCATCCGATTTGCTTGCTTTTCTAATTTTCTTGTCGCTCTGTCTCTGCAAGTATTGACATTTTCATTGAACTCGTCAACTCCGATGTCCTGATGTCTACTCTTTGTAAATCCAAACATCAATTTGTATGGTGTAAAACCAGTAACAGTGTTAATAACATTATTCAATCCCCAAATTATGTCGGTCAACTTTTCATCCCAAACGCATTCATCTACTGTACTTGTGTTTATTGCATCTAGTAAGGTACGATTGTATCTTTCCACCTGGCCGTTTGATCTTGGTGACGCCACTGCATTTAAAATTAATTTTGTTTGAGTATCAGCACAAAATTCATTAAACATCTTACTTGTAAACGCTTTTCCCCTGTCAGCAATTATTCTTTTTGGAATTCCAAACATAGAAAAAATATCTTTCAATTCGTGTATCACTTCCGCTGAGCCTATCGATTTAGTTGTCCGAGCAAACAAGAATTTCGTGAATGCATCTACAATAACTAATAAGTACGAATGGCCCTTTTTACTTGTACAAAACGGGCCTAGATGGTCTATATGAATTGTGTGCATTGGCTCCTTTGGTTTTTCTATCGGAAATAACATTCCTTCCCGGCGTCCGTAATTTCCTTTTTTATAGGTGCAATCTAAACATGAATTAACATATTTACGAATAAATCTATTCATTTTAGGAAACCAAAACTGCCTCTTAATAATTTCTTCGCATCGTCTAAGTCCCGGATGCCCTATGTCATCATGGTACTTACGCATTATATTCCATCTAGCCATTTTTGGTATTACCAGCTTGTACACTCCATCTTGTGTTTTCCGATAAAGTTTTTCATTTTCTTTCTTATAGGTTGCTAAAATATCAGAATCAGACTTATTTTCAAGTTTTTCTTTTATTATACGAATATTTTCGTCTTGTATTTGTACACCCACTATCCAATCAAGTTCTTCAACATGTGCAATGATTACGGGATTTCTGCTTAATGCATCTACGTGTTTCATCTTATCGCCCGGTCTGTGTATAATTTCGAAATCATACTCCTGAATGGATAACCACCATCTTGCCACCCTTGGCATAATATCCCGTTTCGTGAATGTACTTCGAACAGCAGCGCAATCGGTCACTATCTTAAAATTAATTCCAACTAGATAAGCACGAAAACGTTTAATTGTCTCTACAACGGCTAGCGTTTCTAAATCATAACTATGGTACATAGCTTCTTCCTTACTCGTGGCTCTGCTAAAATAAAACACTGGCTTGAGCTGATCTCCATGTCGCTGTAACAAAATACCCGCAATACCCCTGCTACTAGCATCACAATGAACTTCAGTGTTCAATTTCGCATCATAAATTGCTAGAACAGGTCTTTCAGTTAATAGATTTTTCAATGTTTGAAATGATTCTATTTGTTCACATTCCCATTTCCACTCAATATTTTTTTTCAATAATCTATTTAATGGTTCGGCTATACTTGCAAAGTTTCTTACGAATTTTCGAAAATAACTACTAAGACCTAGGAATTGCCGAACCTCGTGAATATTTTCTGGCTCTTTGAACTCGTTAACTGCCTGTATCTTGGCCCTACCAGGCCGAATACCTTCAGCACTGATTTCGTATCCTAAATAATTAATATCAGTTTCAAAAAAGAAACACTTATCGATATTAAGCTTCAAATTTTCACAATTAAATATTTCTAATAATTTTTCTAAATAATATAAACCACTACCAACGTCGTTAGATGGTATTAGCAAGTCATCCATATACGCCAATACTTTATCAAAACGTAAATTACCCAAAATTTTATCAACAAATCTTTGAAAAGTGGCCGGCGAATTAGCTAAACCAAATGGTGTTCTTAAGAATTCATAGTGACCTTGTGGTGTAACAAATGCTGTTTTAGAGATTGAATCCTGTGCAACTGGTATGTGGTAATATGCCTGGGCCATATCTAAACATGAAAAATAACATTTACCAGCTAATTTAGAAATTTGATCCTCGATATTTGGGAGCGGATATCTGTCTTTAATTGTGTTACTATTTAATTTTCTGTAATCTATACATAACCGAAAATCTCCATTCTTCTTATTAACTAATATAACCGGACTAGCATAATCAGAGCTCGACTCTCGAATTATTTTATTTTCTAACAGATCTTGAACTTTTTCCCTAACTATTACTTTCTCCATTTCCGACAAACGATATGGTTTATAATACACGGGTTTATCTTGTTTTAAATTAATTTGCATTTCGATTTTGTCAGTACACCCTATTTTATTTGCTTTGTTTGAAAAGCAATTGCTATATTTTTGTAATAGTTCAAAAAGCAGTTTTAAAGAATTGGAATCAATAGGACCTACCTTTATTTTCGTAAAATTTATATAATTTACACAAGCTATGTTGTCTTTTCCAAAAATGAAATTAGAGTTTATGCCTTTTGAATTGACTATTCTAATTACTGTACCTCGAACCAAAATTTGACCTTTACAGAATGAAACAGGGATACCTCCAATATTAGTGATTTCCATCATTCCCTCACCGTCTTGTACTAATGTCCTTGGAATACTGTATTCCACACGGCCAATAGTTCGTATTATTGGCAAAACTAACACTGGCTGAGAACAGTCTTCAAACTTAACTGGTATAAGTTCAATCGACCCTGGACTGATTGTGACGTTCTCAGATACGAAAATATCAATTTTGTCATTATAATCCACACATTGTAAAGCATTTATTGACATTAAGAAGTCGTCTGATTTACATATTTCAACATTACCGTCATGAATTTTTATTGTTAACATCGGATGATTTATTATTGGCTGACCAATTAAAATATCCATTGCCGTGAAAACAGTTTCTAACACCATTACTTCTGTTTCCAACTTTATATTAGTGATGTTAATAGTAATATTTGCTTTTCCAACAGGAATGATAATTTTATCTGAAAAACATTTTACTACAGTAGTAGTCGAATAAAGTTTCAAGTTGAGTTTTAGAGCAAATTCATATGAAATTGCATTTACCGCACTACCAGTATCCAGATAACCAGTAGCTGACACATTATTTACTAATACGTTAATAAAATAACAAGAATTGTTAATAGAATTAAATAATACTTTCCTGTGATTTCCTTGTAGTGTTACCCAACACTTGTCCTTGGTGTGGCCCAGTTTGTTACATCCCTCACATCTCGGAATTGTGCTCGCTGGTATGACTGCTTTTCCTTGCCCTCGATATCTGCATACTTTAGCAGTATGCCCTAACTTCTTGCAGATAAAACAGCAGATCTGTTCATTCTCTCGTTTTCTTTCACCGGCTTGCAGTCGGGTGCAATATTTCGCAATGTGTCCAGTACGTTTGCATAAGTAACATTCGGATGGTGAAGTTGTTCTCTTCTTATTTATGCAGTGCTTTGCCAAGTGCCCTCTTTTATTGCAGTTAAAACAATGCATTATTCTTGAAGATTTTTGGAGACCACTTCCACTTGCCTCGCTACAATCATTTATCATTGATAGAAAATTCCTAAATAGATCTTCTGGCAGTTCGTAAGCTCCGGCTTTAGCGCTACTCTTGATATGTTCAGGTAGTCCGTCTATAATTAAGGAAACCGCTTTTAGCCCATATAATTCACACTTCATTAAGAGTGCATTTTTATTGTAGTAGTAAGTAGCCATTGTTTCATTATTTAATTTGCATCTGTTAATTGCTTCCTTTAATATAGTTGCGTAATCTTGTTGCATGGGGAAAGAGTCAATCAGCTCACGTTTCCATTCGGACCAAGACTTGTCATAAGTATTTAAATTACCATGCCACAATTTTGCCAGTCCTTCTAATTTAGATTGCATAAGATATGCGCATGTTTCTTCGTCCCAATTATGAATTTTTGCCATTTGTTCAATTTTGTTTATCCAACTAGTTACAGTCACACTAGTATTCTCAGGATTAAATACAGGTATGATATCACATCCCCGCAAATTGTAGTTTGGTGAGGATTCAAATTCTGCGTGCTTCTTTTGCATACTTCTCTTTAAAATTTGATTCAGTTTATCTTCGACAAGATCGTCCAACGACATATTCCGCACAAATTTACCTGCACAATTAGCACTACCACTATCTTCATCACTAAATTTGCGAAATCTCTTAGACATGTTTATTTACTCATATATGTTATTTCGCCAATTGGATTGGAATCCCACTTCTGAAGTGTTAAACTAAGATGTTTTAGTTTATATTTAATACAAATCGAAACAACATTTATATATATATACAGAATGTTTATTTTACAAATACAACCGTCTTCACCCTACGTTCAACCAACAATGCCTATTTCATTCACAAAATACCTATATAACAAATACATTTACATAACTCATAATTATTCGATTCGATTACCGCTAACATTCCCAGATTTCATAACAATATAATGTAACGAACATAACAAACAAGTCTATACTGGCCGGTCTACGTCAACTGTTCATAATCGAGAAGTTTATAGAATGTTCCAGAAACAATGAGGAGAGATAAAAAGGCAGATAGAAATCGCAATTAAGTCCGTAGCTACCATACAGTGCTGCTGAACATAAATCTATCGTACATACATACATACATACATAACATCACGCTATATCCCATTAAATGGGGTAGCACGAACCCGTCAACATTCTCATCCTGACACACGATACTCGATTCGACCACATTAACACTTCCTCCATACAAACTCTTTCTTTTCTCACAACCAAAATCCATCAACACACAACAAACATTAATCCATTCGCTAGTGTACACTGCGCTTGTTTCTGAAGATCGTCTCCGCACAATTGCAGGTAAACACTCAAAACATCTAACCAATTAATCTAAAATCAAGAATCATACGCTTGTCTTCATTCATCATATTTATCCCGCAATTAATTTTCTCCAAACATTCCTATCCTGACACACCACTTTTGCTTCAACCACATTCATAATTCTTTTCATACAAGCTCGTTTATTCTTCACGCTCAGAATCTTTCGCTCACGCAACAACCCTTCAATCATATTCATCCATTTGTTCCTAGGCCGTCCACGCAAACTTTCACCCTCAATTTCACCAACATACACCTGTTTCACCAATCTGTCATTCGACATACGTTCTACATGACCAAACCATCTCAACTGACTTATTCCCACACTTCTTACAACATTCTTCCCAATCTCACATTCATCATACACCAATGTATTCCGGACACGATCTCTTCTAGTATATCCACACACACCCCGCAAATATCTCATTTCCACAGCAGTTATACGCCGTTCATGTTTCTTCATCCATACCCAACATTCACTACCATACATCAACGTAGGCACTAACACACCATTATAAACACTCAATCGAGCATCTCTGGATACATTCACGTTCCGAGTAAAGCTTCCCAGAGCACCCAATATCTTACATCCAGCAGATACTCTTCTTTCAATCTCTCGATCAATACGTCCATCCCTCGAAAACACACTCCCCAAGTATACAAACTCATTTACTTGACCCAATCTCACACCATTCACCGAAACATTGCAATCAGTCACCAAATCACTCTTCTCAAACACTAACACTTTACATTTATCAACATTCAGTAATAGATTTAAACCTTTTCCTACTTCATTTATACTTAGAATCATTCTTCTCAATTGTTCTTCAGATTCACCCATTACAACTACATCATCCGCATAAGCTAACGCAGGCACTACACTGCCACCAATACGTACACCATCCGCCCCATTCAGCGACTTTCGTAACAACACATCCATATATAAATTAAACAACCACGGGGACATCCCACAACCTTGTTTCACGCCAACATCTATAGGAAAGCAATCACTCAATCTACCATCAACTCTCACCGCAGCCTCGCTATCTTCGTATAATGCACGAATCGCTCCCAACAAATTACCATTTATACCGTACTCTAGAAGTACATCCCACAGAATAACTCGATGAACACTATCATATGCTTTTTTAAGATCGAGAAAGCCACAGAACACCTTCTTGTTCTTAGCAAGTGATTTCTCAACAGTCATACGAAGAGAAAACAATTGATCTACACACCCTCTCTCAGGCAAAAATCCACCTTGCATATTACTAAATATCGTCGGAAATAAATATCGCTCGGCTAGTTTAAATAAATAATAGTGTATTGTTTATCGTCATGATATGTCCCGCGTGATGGTCGCGCGGGTTGAGGGCCTGACTCGCAACCATAAGGTCGTGGGTTCGGGTCCCGCCCGTGGCGATCATGCAAAGAACATATCGGCATATGACCTTAGTAGTTGGTTCGATATATAAATTTAAAAAAAAAACGTCATGATAAGTGTTAGTGTGTTGTATCAGTTATTTTAGTTATAAACAAAGTGTAAATTTTTATTCTTATTATTACAATTATTATTATTTGATGTTGTTAACAATTTTAATTTAAATAAAAAGTGTTGATCGCACAAACATTACAGTAATATAAATATAATTGCCTTAAAAATATTTATTTCTAATGGTTGAGCCTGTTAATTGTGAAATCAGTATTTCAGCGTCTTGTTCATTCAAAGTAGACCTGCTATACATACATACATAACATCATGCTATATCCCATTAAATGGGGTAGCACGAACCCGTCAACATTCTCATTCTGACACACGATACTCGTTTCATCCACATTAACACTTCCTCCATACAAACTCTTTCTTTCCTCACAACCAAAATTCATCATCACGCAACAAACATTCATCTATTCGCTCCTGTACACCTGATTCGTAAATTTTCTTTTACGCCCACTTCTCTAACAACGAATCTATAAAGAAATGAAGGCAGCATATTCTGTGCTTGTTTACATACATTTAACACAATTGCAGTTAGACGCTGTATAATAAAAAATGAAAATAAAGAAAAAAAGATGAGGAAGGAAGGGAGTATCCCTCTTCGCTTGTTTTTGAAACTGAATTCCACACAATTGCAGATGGACCTCTATAGTAGAATTTAATCCGTACAAGAAGTGACGTTACTCAAACGTCATCAAATAATAGTATAAAATGACTTGATTTTAGTTAAGAATTAGTTTCATAGATGGCGGGTGATACAAATTGATTCCTAATTTCAAAAGTTTAATAAAAATAACAAACATAAATATTTAATATTTTATTGCAAATGTCAAATAGCATTTTAACCTCAAAATTAATTTACAAACCAAACAGAAGTTAGTGCCGGTAATGTAGATTACATTAAATGAAAAATAAACAAATGTAATTATAATATTTATCAAATTGATTCCTAATTTCAAAAATTTAATAAAAATAACAAAAATATATTTAATATTTTATTGCAAAATAAACAAATATTTGAAATATTATTATAAATGTCAAATAGCATTTTAACCTCTAAATTAATTTACAAACTAAACAGAAGTTAGTATCGGTCATGTAGATTACATTAAATGAAAAATAAACAAATGTAATTATAATATTTATCAAATTGATTCCTAATTTCAAAAGTTTAATAAAAATAACAAAAGTATATTTAATATTTTATTGCAAAATAAACAAATATTTGAAATATTATTATAAATGTCAAATAGCATTTTAACCTCAAAATTAATTTACAAACTAAACAGAAGTTAGTGCCGGTAATGTAGATTACATTAAATGAAAAATAAACAAATGTAATTATAATATTTATCAAATTGATTCCTAATTTCAAAAGTTTAATAAAAATAACAAACGTATATTTAATATTTTATTGTAATATAAACAAATATTTGAAATATTATTATAAATGTCAAATAGCATTTTAACCTTAAAATTTAATTACAAACTAAACAGAAGTTAGAATCGGTAATGTAGATTACAATAAATGTTAAATAAACATATGTAATTATAATATTTATCACTTTGTTCGAGGTACAAATTTCATATGAATTCCTTTTGTTGTCCGTAAAACCATTTCCATGGACATTGATATAGTTTCGGGAGTGTCAATCGGTTCTAACTCATAATTCCTTAAAATGGTTGCAATTATACTCTTCATTTCTAGCATTGCGTATTTTTGACCTAAAACAAATTATAAATTAGCATTATCTATGTCTTGTTTGTATTTCAAAAAGGGACAGCTTTATTATAATTTTTTAATAAATATATATTTATTTATTTGTTACTTTGCACAATAAAAAATTAGTGCCAATAAACAGTACAGGAAGCCTACAGCGTAGCAGTCACTCGGACGCAAGTGTTTTTTTTTTTGTAATAATGGGTGTTGAAAAAGTTCCGGGACGGTGAAATATCTCGAGAAATACAAATCGAATCAAGAAACAAAAAACACGTGTTTCATATTTTGCAAAAACCTATCTAAGCTCACCAAACACAAACCCCCAACTCCCACCCCCAGGAAAAAACGGTCTAATATGACAAGAAATAAACATTGAATCAAATAAAAAATCAACATAATCACAAGTAGCCACAAGCCTTTCACCGACTAAATGCTTGAAATAAATTTGCAAAACGATTTTATAAAATAAACGTTATTTTATTCCTTTATTGTTTTTTGGGGTGACTTTTTTTTACTTTTTTTTCAGAATCACGTTAAAACTTATTTTTGCGATTAGAGCGCCATCTATTCCGAATTGGAAAAAGAGTTTCAGATAAAATTAACTTTTTTTTATCGCAGAATACGCATCTGCAATAAACAATGAGGGTTCCCGTTTAAGGTTTCAAAGTTTCCCCCGCCCCACCCCCTGGGGTGGGAGTTGGGGTGTGCTTAGATAGGTTTTTGCAAAATATGAAACACGTATTTTTTTGTTTTTTTATTCAATTTGTATTTCTCGAGATATTTCACCGTTCCGGAACTTTTTTAACACCCAGTATACAATTTATATTTATATTTTTGCAAAACTGTAATACAGTTCTTATTCATTATGGTCCTAAAATGATTAGTATTCATTCTTTTATTAATAAATAATCACACACAGAAAGTTTGCCATAAATTCATCAAGAATGTAATTCCATGTTAACTAATTCGTCTTTTGTAAAATTCATTTTTACATAAACAAACTAAATAAACTATGACAAAGAATAATTGATAAACTATGTGAGAGAAACAAGTAATAATAATTGTTTAAACAAGTGGATTCATGGCATACTTTTTGTGTGTGATTATTTATTAATAAAAATATGAATAGTTTCTGTACTAATCATTTTAGGACTATAATTAATAAAAACTGTTCTTAAGAGGAACAAAAGATCTTTAAATGTACCTCGGACATAAAAAACAATTGAACAACAAACTTATACTCTATGAATTCAGTTTTCATTCTGAACATTTTTCTTCAATACACTTTTGTTCTAAAATTAATAGGTAAAGAGATATCGCTAAATCACAATTTTAACATTGAATTTCCTATGTTCGGAAAAAAGTAGACACCCGGTATAGGGATGTTCCATTTAGAAATATAAAATTGCATATCTTTGTGCAAGAATGGAACACCCGGTAAAAATCTTATACTGCAGATATGTGGGCATTTTAAATTAAAATAAACTTTGTTTTAAAAATATTTCAGTAATATTTCAAATAATCGATTTAAAAAAATACAAACTCATGCACCATCCAATAATAATTCCCCTCAATACCAATCAGTCTAGTAGATAAAACCAAACCGGATATCAAACAATTTATAATCCGAACATCCGGATATTCAAATCCGTGGATAGTCCTACTAATTCAGTGGTTTCCAAACTGTGGGGCGCGCTCCCTTAAGGGTGCGCGAGATTGTTTCGAGGGGGGCGCGCTATATAAAAATATACTTGAGGCTTATGAACACATTCTCCATTCACATCATAGCACACACGTGTTTCTAACTCGCGCTCGCAGTAAAATATCCCTAGTTTAACAAACAAAGCCTTAGAAATTTTATTATCTTTCGTAACATCTTATTTGTGTGAAACAGACTTTTCCGCTGAAGCTGTTTTAAAGACAAAAAAGTGGCGATATCTTCAATGACTCCCGGTTCGAGAAACTGAAAAACAAGCGCCCATTCAGCACACTCAAAAATTATGATTATATTGTATAAATATGCCCAATTTAAATTAAATATTATTTCCAATCTTATTACAATTTTGTTTATAAGTGTTATAACATTATTTTGTTCTATTATTATGCCGTAATAATTTTAGGCTAAGAAAAAGATTTGTTATAACAAATATCTTATATAATAACAATATTTGTTTATAGTACTTATTTTTTTGTATTCTATAAAATAAATTATTTACGATTTTTGAAGTTAGGCTGTTATAAAAAATGAGGGGATCGCGACAGTTTTTTTACGGCAAAAAGGGGACGCTGAGAGAAAAAGTTTGGAAACCACTGAACTAATTAATAATAAATAAGTAACAAGTTGTGCGATCAAATCTCGCTAACTTCAACTTATATCAAAACTTCGATTATGTATAACTGGTTCGAACACCGCTATAAACTGTAGGTTCCCTGTACTGGCAATCTGATTTAGTTTCTATTAGCATCAAACAGTTTTCAGAGTAAATGTAATAAGAAAATGTTACCAATGCAGTTTCTGGGACCAGCACTAAAGGGAATGTAAGCATAAGGATGTCTATTTTTCGCATTTTCCGGTAGAAATCTGTCTGGATCAAATTTTTCCGGGTCCGGAAAATGTTCTGGATTTCGATGGACATCATAGATATGTAAAT
This sequence comes from Pterostichus niger, assembly GCA_947425015.1. Classification (NCBI taxonomy): domain Eukaryota; kingdom Metazoa; phylum Arthropoda; class Insecta; order Coleoptera; family Carabidae; genus Pterostichus; species Pterostichus niger. Next base: position 16,748,126 of record OX380350.1, read on the forward strand.
GAACCACTGCACCGTTCGGGATTATGTATTTTCCACCTACAATGTTCAAAAACAGACATTACTTAATGTCAGGGTTGGTAGTATGAATGTATGAATGTAGTTATGTCAGCAAACGTCAGACTATTGACAATAATAAAAAATCTGATGTGGACATCACATAACTTCCTTGTACGCGTATTAAACTATAGATATTTTTTTAATTGCACATATTTGACATTAAATCTTTTATTTTTTGTTCTAATCCATAGCAAACTAAATTAAAAAAAACAAAAATATATAATATTTAAATTTAGATATATCGCTTATGCAAAAGGCTAATTTAAAAATTCTTAATGTGCTAGACGCAGAATTTAATTCTACAAAACTTTTATTTGCAGCATTTATTTCTAAGATTAAAATAATACCATTTTTTTCAGGGAAAACTGTTAGCAGCTTCATGTAATGTGTCACTTCCGGTTAGTCCATTTTAACCAAAACCTATTATGTTATTTGCATTGATATAGTAGTCTTATATACCACATTTGGAAAGTTTTAAATTATATTTGAATATAGTTTTTCATGAAAATCTATTATAGGCTTCAAGTAAAGTAGCACTTCCGGAAGTTATATAATGACCAAAAAGTACGTACGTACATACATACGTACGTACAGACGTCACGACGAAATTAGTCAAAATGGACTCAGGCAGGGCCAAAATGCGTATTTTCACTGAAATCTGAGAACCGAAAATTTTCGCGATTACAATACTTCCTTTACTTCGTACAAGGAAGTAAAAACAGTTGTGATTTTGAGATACATATTTTGTAATGAAGATTATTTAAATACATTTTTAAAACATTATCAGTTGTTGTAATTAAAAATGCAATACACTTAATTTTTTATTTGTTAAAATTGAAAGCATCACATTTATTCGTTTTATTCCATTGATACAAGCTCGTCGCATTTTTCGCTCAATTAATAAACTATCATTTAATTCATCATACATAACATCACGCTATATGACATTAAATTGGGTAGTACGAACCCTTGAAACATTCACAGAACATCCACATCAGATTTATCAAAAATCAGATTTTGTCCAACATTCTCATTTAGACACTATAACGAACGTAACGAACAAGTCTGTTCTAGCATGTCTACGTCGTTTTATGTGTACACAATTGAGAAGTTTGTAGAAAGTTCTAGTAACAAGTGGGGAGAGATAAAAAGGCAGCGCTTCTGGAAAGCGCAGTTCAGTCCGTTTGAAGCAGTTAGTTCCCTCTGAAACCATCAAAATATGACGCAGTGGCCGCGCGCGTTTGAGCGGTGAGTCACGAACTGGAATATTCTAGAGAGTTGTGGAAATAACATAATTCAATATATAAGGGAGAATTTGTGCCGGAAAAGTCGGTATTGAAGTGTGAACAGTGTATTATTATGAACATTAATAAATGTTGTAAATAAATATCTGTTTTCGTAGTTATACTACATTATTTGGGTTTTGAATAAATATATTGTTAGGGGTAGGTGGCTCAGTGGTATCGAGTCGGCCTGTGGATCTTAAGAACCCTGGTTCGATCCCAACAGCCGACAAACAATTTTCACCAATTAAAAAAAAATCTACCCCTGTGGCTCCTCCACCACTAATATCTTTGGAGGCCGTGATTTGACGGCTGGTAACCGCACTTCACGCGAAAATATATCACTTACCGAGATCTGCTTAGGCAGAGTGCCACACTCAGTAATGGATAAAAGGCGTGATGATATATTTATTTATATTTTGTTAGTGTTTTTATTGTTCGTGTTTTATTAAAAAATAAATTTCACCGAACCCGAAATTGTAATAAACATTACACAACTATACAGTGCTGTTGAAAATAAATTGATCGTCGTAAATAAATATCGCTTGACTAGTTTAAATAAATATTAATGTATTGCTTAATGTTATGATAAGTGTTAGTGTGTAAGATTTTGTATCAGTTATTTCAGTAATAGTTATTTACGTAATCAGTTATGAAAAGGTTGATATTGTTTGACGATCATAATATTTTACAAAATGATCGAAGTGAGTTTTGCAAATTATGTGAGTCAAACAATATCACGTTTTCATAATGTATTACGTACAAAATTTTATCTAATTCCGCTAAAATAATTTTTAGAATACATAAAATTCTAGGTTTATGACAGCTCAGTATATTTCAAAATTTACCAAAGCTTTGCTGTGAAAATAAATGAATAAAATGTTTAAATTTAAAGCTTATGTCATCATTGAAAATGAGTTCTGAATCCGAGACAGACCTTCCTTCTGATATCGAAGAATCTGCTAATTTGCCCGTCAATTGTTTAATACCAGAACAATTATTATATGTATATAAATCCTAAAAATTTTAATAAACAGTTTTTTCCGTTATTTGCATTTTGAGAAAGTTCAAACTCTAAACATTCATTACGTAATTAGTTATGTAAAGAATTCCTTACATAACTCTTGAATGACAATGAAAAAAAAATTACATTTCAGAACCTCAAAAATTGATGTAAAACAGGACTTTTCATAACGGAATTAGGTAAACTTTATTTTTATTATTATAATTATTATTATTTTTGATAAATAAAAGGTGTTGACATCCAGAAACGTTACAAGACCATACTCGCTTCATCCACATTCACGCTCATTTATTCCTCACACTCAACATGTCATAAATGACATCCATCCATTCTCGCTCCTATACACCTGTTTTATAATTCTTTCATTTATGTCCACTTATCTAACAACGAGTCTATAAAGATATAAAAAGAAGGAAGCGTTATTTTTTTCTGAGATATAAAAACAATCTGTATATCGGGTGTCTACTTTTTTTCCGAACATAGGAAATTCAAAGTTAAAATTTTGGTTTAGCGATATCTTTTTACCTATTAATTTTAGAACAAAATTGTACTGAAGAAAAATGTTCAGAATGAAAAACTGCATCCATAGAGTATAAGTTTGTTGTTCAATTGTTTCTTATGTCCGAGTTAGAAGCAAAAGAAAATACACGCTTTAAAATAATTATCAGAGTGTCATGAGAAATAAAATAAATTAGATAACTTAATAATAGGTATGTATTTGTCTAGATTATGTAGAAAAATGAAAATAATAGTTGCTATAATTAATTTTATTATTAAATTAAATGCTTGAATAAATAGCCATTGATAGATAGGCAATGGCTTAATCTGTTGTAGAATTCTCGACGAACGGAACTTAATTGTCTTTGGGTAATATTGTTGCACTCTTGTATAATTACATTTATTAAGGATGCACCATATTGGTACACTTTTTCTTTTTAAATATGACAACAAAGGAGTAAAACCGGAGATCTAGCTGGCCAATTAATTGTACCTTCCCGACCTATCCACGCATCAGAACACTGATTTAAAAATATATTAATATTTCGTCCGTCGTGTGCCGGACAGCCATCATGCTGGTACCAGACGATGGTATTATCATTAGAGTAAGCTTCCAATTCTGGTCCAATATGTCAAATAATGTCAGACACAACAAACAAATTATTGTTTTATTTCTCATGGCACTCTGATAATTGCTTTAAAGCGTGTATTTTCTTTTGCTTCTAACTCGAACATAAGAAACAATTGAACAACAAACTTATACTCTATGGATGCAGTTTTTCATTCTGAACATTTTTCTTCAGTATAATTTTGTTCTAAAATTAATAGGTAAAGAGATATCGCTAAATCAAAATTTTAACATTGAATTTCCTACGTTCGGAAAAAAAGTAGACACCCGGTATATGTAGTCCTGCATACCTAAAGGAATATCCTCTTCCACCATTCTGGAAATGAAAGGCACGCTAGGATATAATCGCAGACACTCTTTTAAGCATAATTCCAGGTACTGCATACTCAGCAGGTCTTGGTAGCTGATGCTACGGTTTGAATCACCGAGTATCTTGTCTACTTCTTTTATTATTTTTTTCTGAAAATATTTTGCATTGTATATACAAATGATAATCGAAATATAGAATAATTAAGATTATTAAAAATTCTCTTAATCAATAGATAAATAAATAAATAAATATATCATTACGCCTTTTACCCATTACTGGGTGTGGCACTCTACCTAAGCAGATCTCGGCAAGTGATATATTTTTTCGCGTGAAGTTCGGTTACCAGCCCTCAAATCACGGCCCCCAAAGATATTAGTGGTGGGGAGCCACAAGGGTAGATTTAAATTGGTGAAAATTGTTTGTCGGCTGTGGGGATCGAACCAAGGTGCTCAAGATCCACAGGCCGACTCGATATCACTACATTAAAACTACCCCTGTGGCTCAGTGGTATCGGGTTGGCCTGTGGATTTGAGAAACCGTGTTCGATTTCCAAAGGCGACAAACAATTTTCATCACGTTAAAACTACCCCTGTGGCTTTCCCTCCATTAATATCTTTGGGGACCGTGATTTGACGGCCAGTAACCGCACTTCATATGTCAAAATTATATCACTTATCGAGATCTGCTACGGCAGTGTGCCACACGCAGTAATATGGGTAAAAGGCGTGATGATATATTTATTTTATAATTATATCGTAAAAGTTTCAAACAAACAAAAAGTAGATATTATATACGAGTAGATACCAGGGACTCGATCCGAAAAATTTTGGGGTTCGGTTACGGTTAATAGTTTTTATATCAGTAAAATTTCGGTGTCATTTATCGGTTTTAATTTCTGTTTTTCATAATTATAAATTTTACGGTTTCGTTTCAAAATAAACACATTTTTATCAAATTTCGAAATATAACTCTTATACAATTGTCAAAAACTATTAATTTTTTTCACTAATATCAATGTGCCAAGTACATAATTTTTTTATCATTTACATTACCATGACAACACGTATTTTGTGCACTAGTTTGCATCCTAGTGCGTAAAATGAGTATTTCACGCACGCTCCCAATTTAATATAATTTTTCACATTCCGTTGGTTACAACACGTCAATAGTGCCAAATTCATATTATTTTTTATTGTTTTCCTTGAATTTACTTTAATAAATCAATAATTATTGTATAATTATTTTTTGACAACTGTAGAAAAGAAATCAAACATATAATATATTACGCACACTGTACAATTACAATTATGTTTAAGTAACTAATTCGCAAATTTTCTAAAATTATTTGCACTTTTATTTTCTGCAATCTTCAAAAATAATTTCAATGTACACCAAAATGTCGATCTTACTTTCACACTAACGGTAATTCAAATCCAGTGTTACCAACCCTGTTATGAGTGTAAATATTGCAACTTTATAAAAATATAGAAAGTAATAACATAGATTCTTCTTCGTATTCTTACAATTTTTGGTTCAGTACGTTATTTAAAACAGGTTTAAATTTACAGTTTTAGAACTGAAATAATATCGTACAAAAAGTAATTTAATTTGTCCTACGACAGTGCGGAATGTGATTATTTTCTGCACGCATGTGTGAACAGAATGACATTATTCTTTTCAGTTGTCATAAATACAAAAAATGACAGTGAAACAATGAAACCCACGACAACTTTTAATATTATTTGAAAAATTAAAACTGACCTAAAAATAAGTAACTTCTTGTTTTGTAAAATGTTAAATTGTCGTACGAAAACTTGTACGAATCTTACACACACACTTTTAACACTTATATTATATTATACTATTACCTGATGCTCTTTGTGGTTTGCTATTAGCATTAAAGCAAAAGAGATTGCCATGGATACGGTATCGTGCCCCTAAAAGTAACAATAATATTAATAATCATAGTCAAGCCCAATAAAGCAAAAATAACTCTAAAAATCCAAAACTAAACTAATACTAATTTTTTCTGCATCCATATTGACCATTGACAGATTGTAGACCTCATTTGAGGTTAACAATGGCGGATTTTTCTAAATGATAAAGTAGATCATACCGGGTGTCTACTTTTTTTTCCGAACATAGGAAATTCAATGTTAAAATTTTGATTTAGTGATATCTCTTTACCTATTAATTTTAGAACAAAATTGTACTGAAGAAAAATGTCCAGAAAAACTGCATCCGTAGAGTATAAGTTTGTTGTTCAATTGTTTTTTATGTCCGAGTTAGAAGCAATAGTTATTTGTATCACTAGTCCAGAAACTGCTATTTTGCGAGTGCGAGTATATTTTGAAAGGACGAGCCGCAGGCGAGGCGTTTAAATACGAGCACTCGCAAAATAGTTTCTGGACGTGTGATACACAAGATTTTTCGCGCCGACGTTTTTGTTAATTTAATAAAAATGTTTAATTTATTACTCACATTCTAAATGTCAGGGAATTTTTTTTATGTTGGTATCATCTAATTGTCAGAACTGTACTTTTAATTTGAATTAATTATTTATTGTTCATCAATTTACATCTTCAATAAGTTTAATTACACTGTACACTTTATTTAATAAACATAAAACATAATTCATATCTTTGTTTATTTCGCGACTTGTCATTCCAGTATTATAACCTAAAAAATCAACATATTTTATTTGGATTTTACGTTGCTAATTCAATTATAATTACTTACAATTTTGTTTAAAATATATGTATAAATATAAAAACAACAAAGACAAAATTAATTGTCTTTAAATGCTCACTTGGTGAAACTAGGTTTAATAATAAAATATAAAAACTAAACACTTGTCTATGTTACTGGTTCGACAGAACTTCTCATGTCATCTTACCGTTTTTTGGAGATCTTATTCTCTGCTGGCACAGTCCTTCGTCACCAGCTTCTTCACATGAACTTTGTTCTAGGTGAAGAAGTAGGTTATACCATACTGATGAGCTCTAATAAGAGCGAAACGCGTCTATGGTTACCAACCGTGCTGGCCAGCCTCTGACGATGCCCTCATAAGGTGACTTGGAGGCTGAATTTTGTGAGACTGAGACAAGTGTTTAGTTTTTATATTTTATTATTAAACCTAGTTTCACCAAGTGAGCATTTAAAGACAATTAATTTTGTCTTTGTTGTTTTTATTTAAATTGCTAATTCGTAGCTTTTGCTTTTTTCGGTAGATGGCATTACTGGTTCGACAGAACTTCTCATGTCATCTTACCGTTTTTTAGAGATTTTATTCTCTGCTGGCACAGTCCTTCGTCACCAGCTTCTTCACATGAACTTTGTTCTAGGTGAAGAAGTAGGTTATACCATACTGATGAGCTCTAATAAGAGCGAAACGCGTCTATGGTTACCAACTGTGCTGGCCAGTCTCTGACGATGCCCTCATAAGGTGACTTGGAGGCTGAATTTTGTGAGACTTAGACAAGTGTTTAGTTTTTATTTTTTATTATGTATAAATATTATGTTTTCTTGTATTGAAAATACTCAACTATAAATATTTTATCATAATATTTTTACGCCAATGCAATATTTTGACATTTCGTACGTTCAGGAGTTCGCTATACTAGTGATGCCAACATATAACCATAAAAAGTCACTAATTTTTGCCGGCCTCGGCCGGTAACACATGGTTTCCGGACGATTTTTAGTTATGTAATACTGCTAATGCTGGACGGTGGCGCGAAAAAGAAAATACACGCTTTAAAGCAATTATCAGAGTGCTATGAGAAATAAAATTATATTTTGTTTGTTGTATCTGACATTATTTGCCATATTGGACCAGAATTGGAAGCTTACTCTACTTTATTTATTTATTCGAGCATTTAATTTAATAATAAAATTAATTATAGCAACTATTATTTTCATTTTTCTACATAATCTAGACAAATAAATACCTATTATTAAGTTATCTAATTTATTTAATTTCTCATGGCACTCTGATAATTGCTTTAAAGCGTGTATTTTCATTTGCTTCTAACGCGGACATAAGAAACAATTGAACAACAAACTTATACCCTATGAATGCAGTTTTTCATTCTGAACATTTTTCTTCAGTACAATTTTGTTCTAAAATTAATAGGTAAAGAGATATCACTAAATCAAAATTTTAACATTAAATTTCCTATGTTCGGAAAAAAAAAGTAGACACTCGATATATGTGACTACAATTATATGTGACCTTCACTGTTTGAGATTCACATTTTTAATTTTACAAAAATCATTTCGAATTAATAAATATCAATTAAGACTTTCTAGAATTCGACATTATTTTCAATTTAGATCAATTTCTTAGAGAGGATCCTATTATTATTTTACTCTCTTAATACACAAATAACTATTATTATTCATACTTACTTCAAAAGTAAACGTGTCAACTTCTTCTCTAATGCCTGCATCATCAATTTCCCCTCGTTTCCTTTTCGCTGTTAAGAGAAGATCTAACATAGCTAACTTCTTCTTCATGTAAGTTTCGTCATTATCATCAAATTCATTTTCATCGAAATCTTCTTCTCTCTTACTAATTATGTCGCTAGTGAAACTATGTAATGTATGTAGTAGTTTTTGTTGTACTTTATACAATGGATGAAATTGGAAAAGAAAATCTAACATCAACCATGGTTTGATTATACGTTCGTTTAATATTTCGGGAAAGCTGAAAGAAAATATGTTGTAGTTATTTTATAAAATGTGAATAATGTTGTTATACTTATAAATTGCTTGGCGATACTCATTATTTTTTTCATTGTTCTTCAAAGACACGCCCATGGATGTTCCTAAAAATCATAATCAATCAATGTTTATATTTTCAATATTCTTTGATGTATTGGATGTCACAAAGCATAGGCTCAGCCCAAAAAAAGATTTATTTTTAAAGCAATTACATTCATTTTATCGATTTAGAAACTATATATTAGGTAGGTGGCTCAGTGGTATTGAGTCGGTCTGTGTATTTTGAGAACCCTGGTTCGATTCCCACAGCCGACAAACAATTTTCACCACGTTAAAACTTCCCCTGTGGGTTCCCCGTCCATTAACATATTTGGGGCCGTGATTTGACAGCTGGAAACCGCATTTCACGCGAAAAAATATATCACTTACCGAGATTTGCTTAGGCAGAGTGCCACACCCAGTAATGGGTAAAAGGCGTGATGATATATTTATTTTATTTATTTATTAATAAGCGCGTTAGAATTAAAAGTACCTAGATACTCGTATGTTGCTGCAAGTAATTGCACATATACTACAGTATAAAAAAATTGCATCCATTTTCTTGCCGCTATATTTATTGACCAATTGTGCAACAAAACATGCACGAAAAATTGCACCATCTAAAACGGGCTTTAGAAAACGGTTATGAAGTTGACGTTCTCAACGTTCTAATGCCTATGGCACACTGATCGAAGAGCATCGATAAGCTCTTCGATGAAACAACAAAACGCACCTGTCATTGACGAAAATTAAAAGCTTCTAAAGTTGAGAAAGAAAAACTAAATTTCAAAAATATGCTAACGTGAAATGAGACACAAAAGATACGAGTGAAATGAGATACGTTCATTTCATCGATGAGCTCTTCGATGGAAATAGAGAAGCCTCTAATTTTCGTCTATGACGGGTACGTTTTGTTGTTTCATCGAAGAGCTCATCGATGCTCATCAACGCTCTTCGACCAGTGTGCCACAGGCATTATATTTATCACAGGGGGAGCTGTAGTTTGCAAGCTTGAAGCCAAGCGTCATTTGACGTTTACTTTTGGCAGCCATCTTACGCCGGTCAATAGTATTTTGCCGCTTATTGTAATATATACGTGTTTTTTCTGGTTTTGTATTTTGTTCGTTGTTATTTGTTTATATAGTAATTAAGTAGTTATTTAATGTTTACATATTTTCGTATGAAGATTTAAAATAAGAAATTTAACAATTTATAATAAGTACTGAAGAAGGAAACAAAGGTAAAATTATATTTATTTATATATTGTATGTACTATATTTATCTGGTCTTTTTTCTTTTTAGTGTTTTAAAAATGCCAGCTTGTTGTGCATTTGGATGTGACAACAGAACTTGAACTAAATCAAAAAAACAGCTTGTAGAACAGAAAAGGAAAATTTCATTTCACAGGTAAAATATGATGAATAATGGCCAGTTGCACGCACAAACCTTAAATTTTAAATTTGGCTTGAATAAATAAAAACAAATCAAAGTTAGGTATCATATGGTATAATTTACATTGCTGTCAAATATTCGATTTGCTATTATTTAATTAAACCAAGTTTAAAATTTAAGCTTTGTTGGTGCAACTTGGCCATAAGTAATTGTTATTTAAATATATTTTTTAATTTTATTTAGATTTCCGAAAAATCCAGAAAGACGAAATGTTTGGCTTAAAACGATCAGAAGAGTTGGATTGACACCTACAGATACAAGTGTTGTGTGTTCTGAACACTTTGCAGCCGAGTGCTTCGATAGAACATCGTTATCGTGTATAAGACTTCGAGACAGTGCGATACCTAGGACATTTAAATCATTTCCCACGTATTTACAAAAGGTATATTTCAGATAAAAGTCTAAAATGAGCAATATCCAATATATCCAATACCACTAGCTATAAAATATTTGAGGGAAACTTAACTTTCTTATTATATTTAATATACTTCGTTGTATTTTTATGTAATGTACTACTATAAACCATAATTAAGTATTTTTAATCCATATTATGAATAAATTTTAATATATTCACTTATGTTTTATTATTATTTATTAACAATGTTTATTGATGTGCGAAAGTGATAGACAACGGTTTAATAAATTTATACTGTTTTCCGGTCATTAATATCATTTTTTATTATGCACCTCTACACTTAATTGTGATTTTTTAATAAAATAAATATGTTAAAGTAATAACAAACTGTTGTTTTCTTTACTTTGTTACCCTACGATTTAATTATGAGCATTATTTTAATACTGTTCGCATCTGACATGTTTAAACTAAGTTATCAAATGTATTTCATAATACTAGCTATACTAGGTTTGACCGTCGTAATATGGAGGCTGCTTGATCCCCCCTTCCGTTTCATGGCTTCAAGCAACATACCCATAAGCGTAGGTTATACTCTCTCCATTTATTCTTTACTCCGAGATATTTATAGTCCTACTTAAGGTGAAGCATACGGCCTGAAGTTCGTTAACCAACAATTTGTTATCGTGTAAGTAGGATTTCTTGTGATTTAACAAAAATGTTGATCTGACCAATCATAAAAAACCAAGTATGAGTCTATGCTAAATAGTGGTAGGGGTATTGGCACGTAGTTTAAAATTACACAAACGTGAAGATTTTCAAGAAAATTATTTCAAATAACAGAAAATAATTCTAAATGATATGTTAACACAATAAATACTAAAATGTAATAACATATAGTATTTTATTTGATATTATGACATAAAAACGACATTACAGCAACTTGAATATTCTGACTTTAGAATCGCAGTTCTCATCACTCATGTATTTTCTAATCATGTTTACGTACTGTAATCCTAAAGTGTATTGAAAACATGTAAACGCTTCAATTAAACAAAATACATGCACCATCAGAGTTGTAGATGCTCTTTTATATATCCAAATAAGAAAATAATGTTTTCCACAAGCAGTTGTTTATAAATTTATGTACGTATTTTTAATTTTGCATCGACGAGGTATATTATATATATATATATTGCGAGTTTTCTACAGCGTGCGCCGTTTCTCGCAGCCTCTTCTCCATGAGCCTCTGTCTTGTGTGTCTCCTTCTACGAGTTGTCTTGTTTCCATTGCACCTAGTACATCTTGTTCCCACGTCCTTCTTGGCCGACCTCTTTTTCTTCTTTCAGCTGGCTTCCAGCGTAGCATCTGCTGAGGCCACCTCTTGTCATCCATGCGTTTTACGTGGCCATACCATACTAGTCTCTTAGTCTCTATTCTATCGATGATATCTTTTTCCACACCCATTATTTCTTTAATAGTATTATTATTTATGTGTTCGGCTCTTGAAATTCTGCTGGATCTTCTTAGGGCATCCATTTCTAAAGCTTGCAGTTTTTGTTGATTTCGTTTATTAATTTCCCAGGTTTCGGCACCGTACAAGGCTATACCTTCTACTATCGAGTGGTATATTTGTTTCTTCGTCTCTCTTCTAATATCTTTACTCCACCATACACTATTCAGGCGTTGTATTGCTTTTTTCCCCTGGTTAATTCTTGATTTAATATCCTGGTCACTCCCACCAAGGTGAGTTAATATGGACCCTAAATATTTGAAATCTTTGCATGCCTTAATTGTCTCTCCTTTGATTGTGAAATCTTTACCTTCTACTTCAGTTGCTAAGTATTCCGTTTTGTCGAAGTTTATTTCTAGTCTCCATTGATCATATTCTTCTTTAAGTTTTCTCGTCAAATATTTGATGTCGTCCCTACATGACGCGATAACTACCTGGTCGTCAGCAAATAACAGGTTGTACAGGATGTCGTCATTTATTGGAATCCCCATGGCATAGCATTTCTTGGTCCATTTTTTTAAAAGCGAAAGTCAAATAGATTTTAAAAAGGGTGGGCGATAAACAACAGCCCTGTAGAAGTCCTTTAGTAGTCACAAACTCCTCCGATATGGAATTGTTTAATTTTGTCATAGACTTTGTTTCAGTGTACATGTCTTGGATAGTTTGTAAGTATACTGTATTTATCGTAGTTTTTCTTAGAACTTCGAAGAGTTTATTTCTGGGTATACTGTCGTATGCTTTTCTGAGATCTACGAATACTAAGTGCGTTTCTAAACTTCTACTATTTCGTTTTTCCAAAAGTTGTCTTAGACAGAAGACGTTATCAATACATGACCTGCCGGCACGAAAACCGCTTTGTTCTTCTGCATCTTCCCATTCATTTTCAATTCGTGATTTAATCAATCGTCCGTACAACCTTCCAATCGAGTTTGTGACACTTATACCCCTATAATTGTTCAAATTGCTTTTATTTCCTTTTTTAAAAATTGGGGTAATGTAAACGAGGTATATTTGTTCTGTTTTATGTTTCATTCATCTTATAATCTGTAAGAAATATAAATAAATTCCTACTTCTTTTTGTGCATTATTTAAGGTTCGATTAAGAATTGTTGTCTATAAACGTTAAATTAAAAACATTGATAAAAATATCGGGTTTTAAAACAAATAATCCATTTCAATATTACTAACCATACTGTTCTACTAATCTGCTCTGGTAAAATTGATCAAATGTTTGCAGTAAAACCTGATGTATCGTACTAATAACTTGAAATATTAGTGTAATATAATACGAAAAATAAAATAGATACATGTCAAACCACAAATTCTGAAATACTCATTCATAACATGTATATATTTACATCGTGAATATATCATTATGAATGACAACTGTCAATCTAGATGTTCATTTTAGCGCTGAGTGTACGACAAAGCACACATCAAGTGTGTAAAATGAGTATTTCGTAAAGTTGCTGCAACAAATTCAAATTTCAAAAAAATATTTTATATACTTATTCTCATCTAAATGAAGGAACAAGTAGTGCAGAATAATCTCACAACATTCTACTTTTTGATATGTACAATATAAAGAATGTGAAATTTCTATAAAACAAACAAATTTGAATTGATATGCAACAAGTCAAGATATCAAAATTTCGAGTCTGAATTTCTCAAAAATGCCGAGTACGATTTTGTTAAAAAAATTCTGTATATTTAAGAACATAGTTTTCTATAACACATAATTTTTTTACCCGATTTGAATTTGTAACTTTTGAGAAAAAACTAAAATATCCGAAAAAGCCTGCTTTTGAGCGTTTTTTCGCATGTTTATTTTTTTTTCTCAAAAGTTACAAATTCAAATTGGATAAAAATTGTATATGTTATAGAGGACCATATTCTTAAATATACAAAAAAATTTAAAGAAAATCGTACTCGGCATTTTTGAGAAATTCAAGTCCATTTTTGAACCGTTTTCTATCAATTAATTGTACATAAATTTAATAATATGTATATTATTACTACACCTTGAAGTATTGGCTTTAAAATTATGTACAATTCATCGTAAGTTTCATTCATTAAAACAAAGATATCTTATTTGAAAGAGATCAAGTCAGATCAAGTGTCCTGCAGCTAACTTAAGATTTAATTAAGCGGATGCTTCACCTTAACCTTATTAGTTCTGATGCAACCTTCATTTCCTTACTAGTTTCATACAATATTTTTTCTACTTGCGTTCTAATAAATACGAAAGAGCGTTTTTGAAATTATGAAATTTTGACATATTAATGACATCAGAATTCGTCTACCAAGATATCTGTTGCTATGTTACCTCATTATTTCACTAGTTAAATAATGCAGTTCATTACCTAACTCAAATAAGTGAAATAAAACGTCTATTTCCTAACGGAAGTAGAAAAATATTTTTAATTCGTACCACAAATAATGTTGAGTGCAATTTTTGAAATTAGTGGCATAACATTAGTTGAGTCATTTTTACTTTCTTCTGCTAACAATTCAAGTAAATACGTATTGTGTTCTTCAAAATTCTCCGTGAGTTTCTTCAAAATATTGAAATGAAAGGCTGGAGTTAGAAGTCTTCTTCGATGGAACCATTTTTCTCCTAAAATAAAATTAATATATAAGTTTTATTAGAGGCTATTTCTAAAGTTCTAATAGTATATTATGAAATTAGTTTATCATTTCATGAATGCCATAATATTGAACTATATTATTTTATCGTCTACAAGCATTACAATTATTTATAAGAAATTTAATTTAGTTTTTATTTGCTAAAATAATAATTACTCAATTATATAAAATTATGACGAAATTATCATAAAACAGTATTTGTTACCATGACAACTGATGAGATTAAGTTTGTTTTGTTGTTGTTTATGTAAACAATATGACAGAAAATTTATAACAAAAAAGTAACTCCGCGAAGATTCGATACTAAACGAAAAAATATTTTAAAAAGCTGCTGAAGCGAAATTAACTTGAATTGTAAAGAAATCTGAAGCAATATACAGTAGCTCAACCGGTCATAGGGATTTAACATGGGCAATCAGTTTTTTGCAATTTCCTGCTTCCCTAATTATTTTAAGCAAAAACGCGTCATATAAAAGTTTTAGGGCATCAAATTTTGCATCTAAATCAGTAAACAGAATTACTTTTACGTGCTTAGTAACGACATAAATTAAATATGTCAAAACATCAACGTTAGTTTATTTCGTTGTTATGACAACTTTACGGCATTGTACCGTAATAGTATATTACACTTTAACTACGACCATAAATAATAATAAAAACAATTACAGAATATTAGTTAGGTTATATAAGTAACATCAACTGTCAAACAGACTAAAAGTGACATTCTCACGCGCAGCAAAAAAAAACACTCATTTCGCGCACTTAATACAAAAATAACTATTAAGGAAATATGAAAAAAAAAACGGAATGATTTATACTTTAAGTAAGCCGAATGATTGCCCTTTATAAGGCATCATAACACACCAAAACTATTTTGGCTAGATTTGACAACATGTCATTACACAAACAATGTCATTGATTGGTATAAAAGAAACCACATAGAATTTGTACATAAATCTGAAAATCCTACAAATTGTCCTGAATTGCGCCTAATAAAAAAATATTGGCCCCATATGAAGTAGAAGTTATTAAAATATAATAAACAAGCTGTCGATAATTTCAAATATAAGTGGAAACAAACTGATTATGCTGTACAAATTTTAATGAATAGGGTGAAAATGAAATTGCGCAACTTTTGTATGAATCATAAATAAAATGTAAATATTTGCTATTATGTACTATTTAGTTGTTGATTAATAAAGTCCTCAATAGTTTAAAACAAATTCATTTCATTATAAGGTTTTTAGTTAAAAATTGTAGGCGACAATTTTTTCCAGCACAAGCTTTATTTTTAAATATTTAAATGAATTTCAGGCTTGAAGTAATAAAAAAATGTTTAAAAAAATTTTAATTTTCATTTAACAAGCGACGTTTTGGATAATAGAAGTAATACAAAAAAATTGAAAGATTTTCTTATTAGGTACTTCAAGCCTGAAATCCATTCATCAAAACTATTTAAATTTATTAAAAAAATATATATTTCTTACCTGAACTAGTTAACAAGCCAGTCTTTAGCCATGGTTGTAAATGATGATAAATTAGACTCTTTTTAATATGTCGTGTATTTGATAAAATTACCTAAAATGTCAAATAAAATATATTACTTAAATATTTCAAAAAGTTGTAATAATCCCAGGGATGTGCGTGTAGTCTACTGCAAGTAATCTACGCCATTCTCTACGTGTAAACAATCATGTAGTCTACGTCTTCATTTTTCATGTATACAGTGTAGACTATGTAGACAATGAAAACACCTGTGTTCACTTAAGTCATATTAAAATTTTATCCCTAGAACTAGGGAATTTTAAATGTTGTTAGAGATTTTTATTGTTATTCTAGGGATTACATGAAAAAAAAAATTAGTTGTGCTGGGCGAAACGTTCAAAATTTGTCAACTGGTTACTGTTAAAAATAGCGCCAAAGAAAACTCTGTCTGGTGAGATGGCGCATTGATCGATTTTAAAAATATGACAGTTCGCCCAAGACCCAAGACAGACAATCGTCTAGTAATGTATGAGCACTTGCTTTTTCAGTTTTATTATATAAAGACCGATAATGACCCGAGCTCACGAATACGAATACATGTAATAGTTACAAAGGAATAAATTTAGGTTATGTTGAATTTTACAACTGTCAGATGCATTATCTACATTGTTTACATTGTCTACGCCGCTAGAATTGTCGACGTATTGTCTACGTGTAGATGTAGACAATTAAAGATTACACGTAGATGCACATCTCTGAATAATCCATACTTCTACATGTTCTGGTGTATTAAGGCAGATTACGCCATACCAAATTGTCCAAAGTTTATAGCCTTTTGGAAATAATTTATTGTATTCTCTGAATTCCTTAAATATTTGATCTGAAAATTATTTATATTTTTTTTTAAATAAATATAAATCGATGAGGAATTATTATACATGTCTATTTGCTAAAAATTTTGAATAATTTTTGTAGCAATGAATTGTTGCAGTTTATTCTGATGTGAAATTAAAAAAATGATATCCTCATTTTTGTTTTTCTTTGACCTACCTAAACAATCAAAATATTCACTTGTTACTGAAAATTACATACTACCGTTAATTTAATTACCGGTTTCAGGATATGAAACCTATGTTTCCATGCACAAAAGTAGGCTGGTAAGTAAGTGATAACTGTATTCTGTACGGTAATATTACCATACTGACTTGTCAAAACAGTCAAGAAAATGAAAATAAAACACAATGATAATATAACACTATTCATACAAACAGAACTCAAAACAACAATAATACAAAGATTACTTCTCCTGCTTATCATCATATATATTAATTGTGCAGTCTTTCAATTTAGAGATGACCACGTTATGACGTTTAAATACAAACATACAGACCACAGACTTACTTGATCACCTTCTAAAATCATGACAATGACGTTATTTATTAAATAACTTCAAAAATGAGTATTTATTAATGACGTTAACGTGTTTATATTCTGAAACCGGTAAACTGTTGAACAAACCACGGATGTTATGAGGCATAACAGCCCTTAGACATCTGCGGCTGTAATGATACTCATTACATTCCTAGGTATGTTAATGGCTATTATTTTTGTTTACTTTATTTCATTAGCAACATAATTATAAATAATTAAATGAATTATTAAACCAGTGACACTAAAAATGTTCGCTAGGAATGAAATACCCTAATTTTAGAGAATTTGAAAACAGATCTTTTTGTTTCTATAATCAGTATATCAAATTATATATATCATTAAAGTTTCGTACAGAGGTATAGAAACATCCTGTATATATAATTCTATCAGTTCGGTGCAAGTAAGTTTTCATTTTGTACAGTTTTATCCACGACCTATGACGTCTTTCTTCTGCTTATTTTTATATATATATATATATATATATATATATATATATATATATATATATATATATATATATATATATATATATATATATATATTGAATTATAATGATTAGCAAAAGCATAATAATAAATGAAAAATAATGTATTACTCTAGAGATACAAACGATTAAAGTTATAATGACATCACAAGTATTGAAGAGTTCCTATTAGTAATTTCTTTTCGCGTGGAAAATAAAAGACATGTTTGGAGTAGAATGTAACTACCTTCATTGACCTGTCATATTAGTTTACTTTGATTAGATATTCTTTAATAGCGCGAATAAGCGGAAGACGTCTTCACGCACGTAGGACCATCATCTGTAAATGCAACTTGTGCGAGTACACCAGAATCTGCAAATTTATCAATTGCAAACCAAGCTGCTCCAACAACTTACATTTCTAATTGTCCAAATTTTACTATAAATGTTTATAATAACATTAGTAACAATTGTGGCTCTTCCCAATCTAAAAATATTGTTTTTTAGTTCAAATATCAAACCTAATCTAAAATAGATTAATTGATTTAAACATTTTATGTTGTTATAATCTTACTTTTCCATTAAACTAAGTTATTATATTCTACCATATGCGCTTTTCTTATTATTTATATAGTATTAGTCGCGATTTTTGTTTGATTACAATCTGCAAGAAGTTGTATCAATGACGTCTTTAGTTCAGAGGTTGTCAAATAGATGGCACTAATGCTGACAAATTACTCTTATAACCAACCTTTAATAAAGGAACATTCAGGGAAGTTGTATTTTATAAATTAGATTTGATTATTATCAAGACAGATTTATTTTAGAATGTTCCAAAGGGCCAGTGTTTTTTGCAATTTTTACAGTCGAGTCGATCGGGAAGCACTTGTTCCAGATTGAGTATTGAGTGCGGGAAGTGCCACTTTAAAGGTTACGAGTACAAAAATGTTTTTGTCTACATTTTAGTCTAACGTCAAACGTCATTATTATTTCAAACTGTTTATCGTATGCATGTACATATTGTATTTTAAAATAACTTAATTTCCTTTTCTTGGATTTTCAGTTATAGTACGTCCAGCGATCATTTGGAAAAATGACTTTTAAATCCCTCCATTCACACTAATCGATACTACTGTTAAACATTCTTGTTTTCAGGCAAATGTACACTCTACGTAGATTACAAAATATATAAAGGAAAGCTGAAAATTAAATGAAAACTATTCAAATACAGATTCGAACCAGGGTCCTGTCTGGCAAGCAGAAAGTGTCTGGTTTGAATCCTGGCGTCAGCCGAATTTTTCTGTCATAAATTTAACTTTAAATTTATCATCGTCACTGTACTTTCAATCATATTTGTTGTTTTTAAGAGCTCACATCCGGAGATTAAAGGAAATAAATGGCCAAATTCGAGAATCCTTTATTTGTTTTTATTTAACCAATGTTGTACACAAGTTGAACAACGGTTGATCGAAAGAGTTGATCAACAAAAGGCGCCTTTTTTATGAACAACTAGAAAACTTTCGAAGTGCGTGTTACAATAGTTTTTGCACGACTTAACATTACGTTTTTCAAACGATTACAATGGATTACGATTCCGACAATAAAATTTTCATTCGACTAGTATTTTTGTTTACGTCTGAAGATAGCTAACTATATAAACACGTCCGTCAACTTTTTCATTGTGAACATTCCCTAGATTAAAGTTAAAATAACTGAGGAAAAAAGTGATCAATTACAACAATATTTGATAAGATTATATCGAATAATCCACCCAACGATCTATTTAGAAAAAGTATTTATTAAAACTTTGTGAGTACAAGAAAACATGTGTGTATTTTTTGCGGTTCAGAAAAACAACTGTCAGTGTAGCGCGTTAAGTTGGTTAAGTAGTACATGTTTTTCAATGATAGATGGTGACACATGTGTAATATTTATATCTTCAAGGTGGGGTTTCGAAAAGAAGCTTATGATTACATCCGCTGTATGCTCTCTGTCGGCGCCACCCGTACTTTTGCAAAGCGCGGCATCGCGTACATGTGTACTGTGAGTCAAATAAATAGAGCCATAGCCTCCTTACCAATATTTGGCATTAACGCTTGTAATGACGTCACACGGTCTACGTAAACTATCAACTATCAAGTTGCGTGCAGTTATGAAGCGATATATGTTAGGTATCATTTATAATAATGCCTAGGTTTCGAATGAATGAATATTGAGCGTAGTACAGTTTATATTATATTTATTGTTACACAACTGTTACAAACACATTATTATAAACATAAGTAGGTATAAAATCACAAAATTTACTTAAATATCGTTGAAATATCAATTGTTTATCTTAAATGTCACACAATCTTAATTTCAATAATTCTTCTCTCCGACAAGCACCGAAAACACCAACAATTAGAGATACCTACAGAATGAATAATTATTTTTAAATGAATTTTATGAATTTAGTACTGTGTTTACCTTCATCATTATAAATTTATCATTATTTGCTTCTTCAATAAATGTATGTATTCGTATCGTAATGTATTAATACGAAACTTAATGGGTTTTCGTAAATAACTATTACCTACCGTACTTACATATTTACGAATAATAACATTTTGTTAGCCGGGTTTATAATCATTTAAACTTTTTACAATAATATTTTTACTTTCCGTTTTTTAATATATTTAGAATTTGACATTTTATAATCTCTAGCTGTAGTATAATTATTAAGCAATATATTTGAGGTTGTTGAAATTATAATGTTTAAAATTTTAGAGAGATTATTTTCACAAGATAAGCAATTTTCTTGTATTATATAATTCACTGTAAAATATGAAAATACACCTTTTTCGAAATCCGCGAATTACCCATAGAAAATGGATGGAAACAGATAGCTATATTTACCTAGGAGTAAAACTTACTTCGGATGGAAGAGACGACACAGACATCAGAAATAAAATAAATAAAGGACGAATAGCTACAGCAAAACTACACTCTCTTCTATGGACTAATACCATAACAAAACATACGAAACAACAATAATTTTGTTATATTTAAATTAATTTGTGAATATACGTTCATCAGTTGCACAAGAGTGTGGTAAAGTACATAAATTTAACATTAAATCAGACAAAAGAGGACATGTAAAATAATTGTCCCCCAATTTTAATTATAAAATTTTTGTCCAAAATTCCTGAACATCTAAATTATTAAATTCGGTTAAATTAGGGAGCATTATTGTAGTAACAATACAAACTTTTTACTTTTATCTTTATTGTAAACAATTTTTGAAATGTATTTTTTACTTTTATATTTATTGTAAATAATTTTTGAAAACGCCCAAGATTTATATAATTTTTTATTAAATTTTCTTTCTCCCTAGATGAACCTTAATATCCCTAGATCTAGACCATTTTCCCTAGGTCTGGCAACACTGATGCTTAGTACAAATGAGATGGAATAAGATTCACACTATATCGTTCTAACTAATGTAACGACGTATAAAGTCTTCTTTGTTTATTTTAGATTACCATCAGCGCCATCTGTTACAAAAGCGTTGAACTATTTCGTGTGAAAAATCAAAGCAAATCGTCTGAATTCTTCAAAACTTCACAGTTATAAGAAAATATAAACAAAAGATTTAGTTCACACTTGCATATAATCAAACTATAAGCAATTCGCTAGGTTTTCATGAAAAGTTTGGAGTAAATAAGGGCTTCAAATTTAAAATATTAGCATTTTAAATAACACATTTTTGCTAGATTTTATGTTTTGGCTCACATATTTTTGTCCCAACAAAGTTAGAGTGAATTCAATTATATGGAAACAATCAGCAATTTTTTAGCTATCTTTTGGTATATTACTTAATAATATGAAGTATATAGTTTCTTTGTAAACTGTGAAGTTCTTCAAAAGCTCTTTCGTAGACTATCGAAACGCCACCTTAACAATATTGTATGACAAACAATTATATAGCATGATGTCATGTATGTAATAATAATTATAGAAATATAAATTATGTATGAATTACCTGATTTTGCGGTGAATCGCCAAACATCGCCAAACAGAAAGTGTGAATCTGTGCGTCCTGGAAACACATTTACCATTCGTTTATATCTCGCTCGGTCTTTGGCAAAATAAAAGACTATTCCTATTAGAAGTGACAGTATTGCATAGAGAATCATTGTTGTTACCGAAATATCTGAAAAGAGAACATTTAAATAAAAACAAAGACAAAATCAATTGTGCATCTGCTCAGTGAAACCAGTTTTAATAAAAGATTAAAATAAACACTTGTCAAAGTTATCTTCAGCCTCCGAGTAAACTTATTAGGTCATCATCAGAGGCTAACCAGCACAGTTAGTAACCATAGACGCGTTTCACACTTATTAGAGCTCATCAGTATGGTATAACACACTCATTCACTTAGAACAAGTTCACATGAAGGAGCTGCATGACGAAGAATTGTGCCAGCAGAGGATAAGATTCCTAACAACTCAGTAAAATGACATGAGAAGTTCCATCGAACCGGTAGTGCCATCTACCGACAATAAGTTAACTCAGAGGCTGAAAAAAAATAATTTTTCTACGATAGCTATGAAAACTTGACAATTACGCTCTCATTTGTCATCGTAAAATTGACGTTTTCTGTGGAGCAATCGAAAAATATCTTTGTCGTTAAATGCGCGTGTTTCCAATGGCAACGCACGAAAAAGATATTAAATGCGCGCTTATTTCCTTACACTACTGTTCGAGTAACAAAGAATCACTTTACGCTCTTAATACACAAATAACTATTGTGAAATTTTGACAAGTGTTTATTTTAATTTTTTATTAAAGAGAACATTATTAATAATATTAACTATTTAGAAACATATACAAAGTGTTGCACGAAATCTATGACAAATCTTAATAACAACAAATAATAATAATTGTAAATATAAATAAATAAATATATCATCACGCCTTTTACCCATTACTGGGTGTGGCTGAAGCAGATCTGGGTAAGTGATATATTTTTTCGCGTGAAGTGCGGTTACTAGCCGTCAAATCAAGGCCCCGAAAAATATTAGTGGAGGGGGAGCCACAGGAGTAGATTTATTTTGGTTTGTTTGTCGGCTGTGGGGATCGAACCAGGGTTCTCAAGATCCACAGGCTGACTCGATACCACTGAGCCACCTATCCCATAATAATTGTTATAATAAAAATAAAAGTTTACAGTCTGTTTAGAACTAAAATAACTAATACAAAATCTTACTAACACAGTAACGGTTAGCATGAAGTTAAAAATACAATACTATTTTTTTATTTGATTCAATGTTTATTTCTTGTGATAACCGTTTTTTACTTTTCTTTCAGATTCATGTCAAAACTTATTTTTGCGATTAGAGCGTCATCTATCCCAAATTGGAAAAAAGTTTCAGAAAAAATTAACTTATTTTTTTTAATCTTCAATAAAAAATGGGGGTTCCTATTTAAGGTTTCAAAGTTGCCCCCGCCCCACCCCACAAAATTAAGGGTATATATTATTTGATGTACTAATTACAATGCAAAAGATATTATCCTAACTTTGAACTTGGTTTTCCTTATCGATCTTAGAAGAGTAGATCATTCCTAACTCGCATGCAATTCAATCAAATCAAGTCGACACAATCGTAACAGTTGTTTCAAAACATTCGAATTCCTAACTCACAACTTGACAATGCCACAATCAACAATACAAAAATCACTAAATATCAAATATAGATCTAACTCATATTCATATATGTATATAAATAATGTAGTCGTTAATAAATATTATAAGAAATAAAACAAAACTAATGTGAGAAGTGGAATCGTCAAAATCTGGGTCTTTTCCATATATTTTTCATATTTTAATATATCGTGTTGTCAAAACAGTGTATATAATACAAAAATACTCACATTTATATACATTATTTGCAAATGTTTAGAGGTAACCTCAAATTATTTTACTTTCAATTGTTACTCGTAAAAGACAGTTTTGTAAACACACTTATGACAACAGATTTAAACCAACTAAATTATAAATATTTTTAATCATGTATGTTTACAATTTATACCTTCATATGTTATTTAATCACAAATATTGAACTCCATATTTAATCACAAAAGTCAGAGCTTATCAAAGTCATTGGCGGCTCATCAAGGGAAGCAGATGTGATAGTGATTCACCGCGAAATTCAAAACAAATATCCATTTTTAAAATTATGATTTTTGTTATTTTTTTACCGGCACATATTAGCTGCTAAATATAATTTGGCACTCTGATAATTGCTTTAAAGCGTGTATTTTCTTTTGCTTCTAACTCGGATATAAGAAACAATTGAACAACAAACTTATACTCTATGAATGCAGTTTTTCATTCTGAACATTTTTCTTCAGTATACTTTTGTTCTAAAATTAATAGGTAAAGAGATATCACTAAATCAAAAATTTAACATTGAATTTCCTATGTTCGGAAAAAAGTAGACATTTAGAAATATAAAGTTGCATATCACTGTGCAAGAATGGAACACCCGGTAAAAATCTTGTACTGCAGTTTATTACAGATTTGGTACGTCAAGCAATGCTCTCTAGTGATTTATATTTCAATTAAATGATAGTAACCACGCTGTCAATATACAAAACCAACCTTAAAATATTTGAAAATTTGTAGTTAAATAAAATAAAACCTATTGCTAGGTGTGGCACATCTTGATATAGTGATATATTTATGCGAGTGAAATACGATTACCAGCCGTCACAGCCCTAAAGATGTTAGTGGGCGGGAGCTACAGCGGTAGTTTTTTAATGTGAAAATTGTTTGTGAGCTATGGGAATCAAACCCGGGTTCTCAAATTCACATTCCGCCCCAATTCCACTGAACCAACTTCCCAAATAAATTGAAGTTTATGTTATGAAATACATTTACTAGAATTATGTATTTTATTTATACATTCAATATTAGGTTAGGTTATGTTAGTTACGACATATCTTGTCAGAGGCGCTAGTTGACGTGCCGGCTCTATTAATTTGAAACTACAAATTTTAATGACACATAAAACGACCATAATAAGCTTAGCCAAACTAAATGAAGTATCCCATGGCCGTAGCAGAATTCGGATACTAATCATAAAATTACAACAGCCAAAGATGTTAGTGGAGAAGCCACAGGGTGACAATTATTTGTCATAATGATAACATTCCCTGAACATTTGGATTTATAAAATAAAATAAGAATATTTCAAATAAATAATTTTGGTACGGTCAACAACAGAAAATGTAGTTAGTCGACAATTATTTATAAGCCTGTTTAATAACATAAATTTCAATACTTACATATAGCTAATAACTTTGCATAACCTCTTTCACAATTCACTGTATAAATGCCGATTCACTTTAAAAGTTTAATCATTAAAACAGTACAATAATTACACAAACCTGTACACACAAAAACTAATTACACAAATACGTCATCGTTTCTTTTAGTAATTAGCATTATTACTTGTTGCTTTTAAATATTTCCGTTCCGTGAATCACTGTTACTAAACAATATATTTTTATTCAATACTTAAACATGATTAAAGTTCACTATATACTAACATATTTTACTTCATAAACATTGTCTATTAGTTTATATTTTACATGATTTTTTCATGACAGACTTCTATAAACTGATATAACGAAATATATTTTGAATGTGAATCTATTAGAATTTCAAACAGTTATGGAGGTTGGTCCAGGCAGACAACCTTGAAAAACGAAAACAAATTCTTGCTCTGATGTTGCTGTCAAACTGGTTGAAAATAGTTGTTCTTTTGTTCTACTGGTAGCATAGCGCTGTAGATCGATGACATGTGGCCGTGGAAGTTTTATACAACTTAATATACGTACATAACCTTTCACTCACTTTATCTGTAAGTCTTGCTGGGCCATTAACTGCTCTTCCAATCAAGTCATGCATCATGTACTTGTTATATAAATAGTTATTTTGCACCACTTACTTATAAAGTTGTTTTTGAACTAAAATTATTTGTCTAAAGTAGGCGTTTTTTTTCATAGTGTAAAATAATACCTATTTATGAAACTAGTAAGGCAATTAAGGTTATTACCTTACTCACGTGAAATTTGCAGAACGAGGCGTAGCCGAGTTATGTAACCACATAAGTAAGGTAATAACCTTAAATTCCTTACTAATTTTATACAATATTTTTTCTACTTCCGTTCTAATAAATACGAAAGAGCGTTTTAGAAATTATGAAATTTTGACATATTAATGACAGTTATAAATTCAAAAAATAAAAGAATAATACATCAGAATTCGTCTACCAAGATATATGCTGCTATGTTACCTCATTATTTCACTAGTTAAATAATGCAGTTCATTACTTTACTCAAATAAGTGAAATAAAACG
Source organism: Pterostichus niger (assembly GCA_947425015.1). Lineage (NCBI taxonomy): Eukaryota > Metazoa > Arthropoda > Insecta > Coleoptera > Carabidae > Pterostichus > Pterostichus niger. The sequence continues at coordinate 16,774,440 of OX380350.1, forward strand.
TCTATTTCCTAACGGAAGTAGAAAATAGCTATTTATGAAACTAGTAAGGTAATAACCTTTATTTCCTTACTAGTTTCATACAATATTTTTTCTATTTCCGTTCTAATAAATACGAAAGAGCGTGTTTGAAATTATGAAATCTTGACATATTAATGACAGTTATAAATTAAAAAAATAAAAGAATAACACATCAGAATTCGTCTACCAAGATATCTGTTGCTATGTTACCTCATTATTTCACTAGTTAAATAATGTAGTTCATTAAATAACTCAAATACGTGAAATAAAACGTCTATTTCCTAACGGAACCGCTAGACTTAATTGCCAGCAAATTTCCAATTGTCGTTCTTGCCGCTTCGGGAATTTCTGGCGAGGTATATCGTAACTCAAATTCTGATATGATTATACAGATTTTTGTTGAAATTATTAGACAAATTTTCACCGACATGACATTCACATTATTTAGTATTTGTTTTTCATCGTAACCGTGACAAAATTATTTGTATGTATCTTGATTTTTCAAATTCCTCTTAAATTACTATTTTTTAAATGTACGTATCCGTTTGAAACAAAAATCGTATATGTTATTTGGAGCAAAAACTTAAGCTTTATGTGCTTTGACTGGTTTGGCTACCAGTCTCAGCACAAAAAGCTTAATTTTTGCTCCATATAACATTATATACTATTATATATATATACAGGGTGTTATGTTTTAATAGACCCAGCAAATATCTCGCTTATTTATCAACTTAGCAATTTCTTTCATATAACATGATTTATACAGCAACATGTAAGCTAGTTGATGACGGATGTACATTCATGATATCATTTCCGGTTTATTAGTAATTAATATCAACTTTGAAATATCAAATGGAACATACTATATTTTTTTACAAATTTGAAAAGAGCATCAAATTTGCTTTACAATCATGTAAAATAATCCATATGTTACATTATTAAAAAGTAAAATGGCGGGCACTTTATTATACACCAAATCGGAAAGAGAATTGTGAGCCATGACTGTGGCTTGCAATAAAACAATTAACTAAAACAATTGTAATTATTATTATTAAACGAAATAATATTTTTTTGTCATAATAATACAGAAAATAAGAATAAGGAACACTTAATAACAACAAAATGATTTTATAACTAATATTCAAAGTGGCTCCCAGTCTCTTCAATAAATTTTGCACAACGTTTTGAAACAGAATAAGTAGCCCTTTATATTTGGTTAGCAGATAAATATTCAATTGCTGCTTCATTTTTATTCTTCAGTCCGTTTAATGTGTTTACTGGTTCATTAAAACAAAATCTGTCACGTAACTCCATATAAAAATCAAGTGGTCATATCCGGAGAAAATGCATTGAAGAGGCTGGGAGCCATTTTGAATATTATTTATAAAATCATTTTGTTGTTATTTTATTCTTATTTTCTGTATTATAATGACAAAAAAATATTATTTCGTTTAATAATAATAATTACAATTGTTTTAGTTAATTGTTTTATTTCAAGTCACAGTCATGGCTCACTATTCTCTTTCCGATTTGGTGTATAATAAAGTGCCCGCCATTTTACTTTTTAATAATGTAACATATGGATTATTTTACATGATTGTAAAGCAAATTTGATGCTCTTTTCAAATTTGTAAAAAAATATAGTGTGTTCCATTTGAAATTTCAAAGTTGATATTAATTACTAACAAACCGGAAATGATATCATGAATTTACATCCGTCATCAACTAGCTTACATGTTGCTGTATAAATCATGTTATATGAAAGAAATTGCTAAGTTGATAAATAAGCGAGATATTTGCTGGGTCTATTAAAACATAACAGCCTGTATATATTTTTAAATTTGATTATTTATTTTTGCAATAATTTTTTTAAATTGTTAATGGAGGGACCGTGCGCGAGAACAACTAGCGCTGCGCAACGGCAGTTTTCTAAGTAACAACGGGAGTTCGCGAATCTACTGTGCAAAAGAAAGCGTATTCATTATGGCAACCAAAGATAATAGAAAAGGAAATAATAATTGTTGCGTTGTCGGGTGTAGTAATACCTATGGTAATACGACAAGCGGTGTTAGTTTTTATAAATTTCCACCTAATAATAATGTAGGAAACATTAGACGTCAACAATGGATTGCTACTGTAAAACGCCAAAAGTATGTAACTGTTTAAATTTTGTTACAAATGTTTATAAAATCAATAGTCGTACGTACATATATTAATAATTAAATAATATACCAACATTTTCATAAAGTATTAATTTACTTTTTTATGTTTTTGTTTACGCAATGCTTAGATGGTACACCGTGGATTCCAACAAAATATATATATTATATTATAAGCTGTATAATGTATCATATTTTGACTCACATTTTCAATCATGTAACTTAAAATATATTCAATTTGATATCTGTTAACAATACTAAATACACTATTAACAATTTCATTTACACAGCGGCTTGCAAATCTGTCTGCTTCTGTTTTCGCATCTTCCTGAAGAACTTTTTTTAAATCGCAGTTTTTATCTTTATATAAAATGCTAAATACATCTAACACCTTACTGTCCCATTTTCGGCGAAGTAATTTTTGGAAAAAGATCCTGAAATCTTTTGCCTTTGGAAAATTTTTCTTTGATATAACTTGCTGGCTTCTTCCATTCGCATGGTTTATCAGTTTTCGATGTTATGGGATCATAATTAATATACATAAACAAAGCTGCGATATGTTTGCATACTGCTCCAGCGCTAGCTGGACAATTACACGTGACATTATTCACTACTCTCCCTTGATTCAACTAAAAAAAAGCATTATCGTAATATATTGCTAAATCAAAAGTATTTCATAATTATTGATTAATATTTGGAGTGCGTACCCAAAAAATTAATTAATAATCGTAAATATAAATATTCGATTTGGTTCACAAATACTATTAAGGGTAAAATAAAATTATTTTCAACAAAGTCTACGCTCACGCGACGCCGGTAATTTTGTCTTGATGTGTCAGAGCAATTAAATCAAGGTTTACAAAAAGATGTTTTGTTTTCAGTTCAAATAAACTTAATAACAATAATAATACTTACATATAATTTTACAATATACGGTGCTTGGTTTATTGATGTTTGTCTGATTATATTTGATGTAATAAATGTTTCATGCGGACTAACATTTTCAATTACGTTCAAAACATGACCGCTTTCAAAAAGGTTTTTGCCTTTCTTTAAACTTGATTGCGGTAATTTATCATAAAAAATATTTCCAAATCCACAATTAATTATTTTGTAGACCATTTCTCTCCTTTTTCACGTAGAATAATTAGAAATCACTTCCCGAAACACTCCACTCCAATACAATTGTAATGCTATCCGCGCGGCAGGTCTCTCGTCGCTTAGTGGTGTTGTCGCCGCTAGAGCCGAATTTGGCGCTGGCGCTCATTTCGCGCACGGTCTCTATAGCACAGTATGCAACTTATGTATAAACCATTTTTTTTAAGCATGGAATTACAACACTCGCTTCGCTCGTGTTTTCCACTTGTAAAAAAATAGCACTTTATACACATGTTGCATAAATAACTATAATATATTATTTTAAAACATGTTACTAAATTGTACGCTATGATTCTATGACAATGGGATCTTCCACAACAGTCACAAAGTAGTAAACTAGTTATTTACTAGCAATCGAGTCTCAGCTACACTCAGCAGACTCTGATGACATGTTACTTTATACACCACCTAGTCGAGTATTGATATTGTAAAAATTAGTTTACTAATTTTTAGAAAATAATTGGCTGTCAACTCATTGCTGATTCATTTTTACTTTATCTCTCGGACCTTTCATTACAACTGAAAAAAGTATATTTTCAATAAGTTTTATGTATTTCAATATCCAGTATTTCCACATCCCTTAATTTCTTTAAAAATAAAACAGTGTCAGGCAAATGCTACCTGCCATTCACTACACAAGTAACGGCAAGTAGCTGAACATTAAACCCATTTTAGATGGTGCAATTTTTTATGCAAATTTTGTTGCGCAAGAAAGTTGAAATTGCGGTAAGAATTATTGCCACATGGACGTGCAAGTTGCTGCAAGATAATTACTTGTTCTAATTGTCTTGTGGAAACATGCAATTTTTTAGTGACTTTAAGTGCGCCACACTGTTGCCAACTGTTCATCAAAGACACCACAGATCATTTGAGCGTGATTGAACTATTGTTTTGTGCTCTTATTTAAAAAAATTTTATAGATATTTTATATATATATATATAAATATATCACTTACCAAGATCTGCTTAGACAGAGTGCCACACTCAGTAATGGGTAAAAGGCGTGATGATATATTTATTTATATTTTTATTTATTTATTTTGTAATAGATCAACAAATTAAATTGTTTCTTAGTTTCTTTTTATTTCAGTTCACGATGCCAGAAACGTAAAATAAAAGCAACACAAACTTTTTAATAACATTGTGGGAACAACATCCTTTATTATTTCACAGTTGTATACAGGCTGATTCTGGGAAGACGAACCCCCCTTAACTTTTTTATTATAAGAAATATTAAAAATTTTCTTCATATTTTATGACACATATAGAAATATTTTGTAAAGTCAGGTTTACATGATGCGACTATCAACTTTTATTTTTCAAATGGAAATCTAGAATTATTTTATTACAGTAAAAGCCGCCATTTTTCTCTCTTTTCAATGATGTATTACTTGTCATAAATGTAAAATATAAATAAATAAATATATCATCACGCCTTTTACCCATTACTGGGTGTGGCACTCTGCCTAAGCAGATCTCGGTAAGTGATATATTTTTTCGCGTGAAGTGCGGTTACCAGCCGTCAAATCACGGCCCTCAAAGATTCGTCTTCCCAAAATCATCCTGTATATGAAAGGAGCATTCGGATTGGTCACTGTTTCCAACAGTATGAAATACATTTCTGAATAAAACTTTGTACTTCAAGTGAATTAAACATTCATTTTTATTTAAATTTCTAAATTGAGAAATATAACTTACATAACAATTTACATAATTATATAAATAACCTTTTATACAGGGTGTGTCAGGAATAGTGTAACAAACTTTAACAGCTTATTCCTGAGGTCATTTTGAGCCAAAAATGTCATATGAACATAGGTCCTATTCCTTCTAGTTACCAAAATACATGAGGTTGAAGTTCTATAAATAACACGAAATTTTCAAATTTTTGTAATCAAGATACTTTCGGAAAACAAGAGTGTTATTGAAAAGATATACCTTATATGTCTTAATTAATTTTATTTATTAATATTAACGAATACGATTTAGAGAACAAAACATAAAATGACACAATTAAATAGACACAGAACAACATAACCAAACATGGAATAGGTTAACACAATATGAAATAAAATAATATTTTTTTTTTAAAGTGTTCAAAATGAGCGCCTTGAACTCGTATACATATTATTATTAATAAATAAAATTAATTAAGACAAATAAGGTATAACTTTTCAATAAAACTCTTGTTTTCCGAAAGTATCTTGATTGATTAAAAAAATTTGAAAATTTCGTGTTATTTATAGAACTTCAACCTCTTGTATTTTGGTAACTAGAAGGAATAGGACCTATGTTCATATGACATTTTTGGCTCAAAATGACCTCAGGAATAAGCTGTTAAAGTTTGTTACACTAATCCTGAAACACCCTGTATACTTATTGAATATTATTTTTTAATACGAGTGTGAATCTTTTCATGTTTAATCAAATCACTTTTTTGCAAACAATATTTTTTACAAACCGAACATTGAAACTTTGTACCAGTATGCATTCCTTCATGTAGAGTCAATGTACTTTTTCGCATAAACTTTTTTTCACAGATTGAACATTGAAAGTTTCTAATTCCAGAGTGAATTACTTCATGGTTTCTCAAAGTACTTCTATCCACAAACTTGTTTTTACATATTGAACATTCGTAATTTTTAATACCTTTGTGGATTTTTTCATGTCTTATCAAAGTACTTCTATCCACAAACTTGTTTTTACATATTGAACATTCGTAATTTTTAATACCTTTGTGGATTTTTTCATGTCTTATCAAAGTACTTCTATCCATAAACTTGTTTTTACATATTGAACATTTGTAATTTTTAATACCTTTGTGGATTTTTTCATGTCTTATCAAAGTACTTCTATCCACAAACTTGTTTTTACATATTGAACATTCGTAATTTTTAATACCTTTGTGGATTTTTTCATGTCTTATCAAAGTACTTCTATCCATAAACTTGATTTTTAGCACACATTGCACATTGAAATATTTTGGATCCCTCATTCTTTCCTGTTATTTTGTTTTCTTTAGGTTTAGTTAAGTTATTTTTACTAACAGTACCCGTATTACAGTATTTGGATTTTTCATGTAAAACATCTTCAATCCTCGAAACAGAAACATCCGAGTCACTTGAAATTGAATCCCTCTTTATTTCTGTAACAAGTGCATGATAAAATTCATCGCATTCTTTATTTTCAAACGTATGATATTCTTCCTTCACAACAATGTCATTTTCTTCTTCAAATAATGAATGTGATTCATCAATTTCATACTTTATGTCAGCTTCTAGTTTTAAATTTTCCTTTTCTGCAATGCGCGGCTCATTATCAGTTCCTACGGTTGTGAATGTTTCGTCGCTACCCACTGGCTGTAGTTTATTCTGGTATTTTATATCATTCAGTTTTACTGATAAATGTTTGTGGGATTGGCCTGTAGATGTTAAAGTTTGCAAGTAGCTCTTCAGATATGTGTTGTTTCGTAAGCAAGTTTGTTTGAACTTATATAAACATTCTAATTTGCTTATACAATTGCTGCATATATATTTCGCAATTTCGAAATTAAAGTCAACCTGTAAATAATAACAGTGTGTATAGCATTATAATATAAATGCTTTTAGGTTATGTTTACTTACATCCAATTCAGGTACACAATATGTTACTTTGTCAATTAACATCTGATCATTGTTTTCTATTAACACAGGTTTCAGGTTGTTAGTATTAAGGCACAAAAAACATAAGTTTGATAAGAAAAACATTTTGTTATGACATTAACCATGGAATAAATATCAAATCAAATATAATCAGTGTTGCCAAAATTCAACAAATTAAAAAGAAATCCCTGAATGATTAATGAAAAATCCCTATTAACAAATATTTAAAAAAAACATACAATTTTCCTTTCTATATCATTTTCCAATGAAAATAAATAATTTCCATTAAACTATGTAGAAATTATTTTTACATACATTTCAGAGGGTAGCTATGCAACTCTATAATACTCAAACACTTCTTAAAATTGCGGATTTAGCAAAGATACGAACCAAAATATAGTGGTTAGATATTCGAACTATTACCCAATAGATGGCGATTTAATGTAATATTAGAATTTTTTAAAATTGTTTATTACTAGGAAAATGTATACACCACATTATTTACGGGACAAGCGGATTCAGACTTTGTGTAATTAATTTAATGTTCCATAATAATAATGCACTGTATAGTATTCGAGTTTATGATGAAAAAAAATTAATTCTTTGAATGCCAAAATATATTTTCAGGGTTATTTTCATGAGGATATTTTTTAGAATTATTAATATCTTGTTTATCTTATTGTTATACATAAACTTGCTAATGTATAAATTTTATTTTGATTTTCACAGTAGTGCTAGTACGAATTCTGTTAGGAATACAAACTCAGGCTCATATAGTAAGTGATATATTTTTTTCGCGTGAAGTGCGGTTACCAGTCTTAAAATCACGGCCCCCAAAGATATTAGTGGCGGGAGAGCCACAGGGGTAGATTTAAATTGGTGAAAATTGTTTGTCGGCTGTGGGGATCGAACCAGGGGCTCTATTCTCGACTCTTCGTAATGGTCAAGGTTATACGCTTTCGTACGCATAACGAACGAAATCCGTAAAACAGTTTTTGACTAAAGTTAATTTATATTATGACAGAAAAATTCTGATGACGCCTGGATTCGAACCAGGGACCTTCCGCATACCGGGCAGAGATGCTAATAATCACACAACTTAATAATATTAGCTCTAAGCTTGGGTATGATTCCCTCATAATCAAAAACTGTGTCACTGTAGACGAACCCGGTTGTCAATGCCTATATAGGAGTCTCTCGGAACGAAGCTACGCTTAGACACTGTGACAGAAAAATTCAGTTGATGCCATATTTCGAACACAGGTGACGTGGTGTAGCGGTTAGCATCTCTGCCCGGTATGCGGAAGGTCCCTGGTTCGAATCCAGGCGTCATCAGAATTTTTCTGTCATAATATAAATTAACTTTAGTCAAAAACTACAGGTATGATTACCTTTAATAATCACACAACTTAATAATATTAGCCGTAAAACAGTATTCTCGACCCTTCGTTTCGTTGCGAATTCGGGTAGTTTCGTTCGTATTCAAAACGAGTGGGTAAAACCATTCGTCATAACGGTTGTTCAGTATATTTGTGGTATGTTCTTCGTGAAACAACGTGCAATCGTAGTGTTATCAGTAACATTTGTGAGAATTGTTGTAATTCGACATTATAATGGACGAAGTTGTCAATTTATTGTTAATTGAAGAGTTAGAAAATGCGGAATATGTTGAAGACTTGGATCATAGGGATATTGCAAACCCAGTTGATATTTTAAAAATTATTCTGAGTAGATAAAATTCTTCTTGAATACATTACAACAATTGTAACACTTTATATGAAACCAAAGATAATTAAATACAGTAAGACGCAGGTAGTTCTTATATTTATATAAGTATTTACTTATTTTCTTAAATTTTTTATTTATTTATATTTATTATATTATATTTATTAGATAATAGAATAAAAAGCATTATTAAAAAAAATTACACCACTTTCTAGGAGACTCTGGATATCCATTAAGAAGTTATCTGTTAACTCCAATAATTCCTGAACCTGAGCCTGGTACACCTGAATTCCAGTACAATAATAGACATAAACAAATCAGGAGCATTATAGAACGCTGTAATGGAGTACTGAAAATGAGATTTAGGTGCCTTTTTAAACATAGAGTTCTGCATTACAAGCCAGAAATTGCATGCAAGATCATAAACGCTTGTGTTGTCATACATAACATGTGCATTGATTACAATTTAGATATACCTGATGATAATAATGACGAATGTGAAGAACAATATTTTGGTGAGAAAATAATTGAAATTATATTACAAAATTTATTAACAATTGTTGTTTAGGTATAATGAATAATGAACCTGCAGAAGAAAATAATGTAAGACATGTGAATCCAGAACTGGCACAAGGAAGATTAGCACGGAGAAGAATAATAAATCAAAACTTTATATAATCAATGTATGAAATAAAAAAGCGATATTGCGGGAGTAAGTATTTGTATTAATTTAAAAAAATAATAATTAAATAACATTCAGTCATACTTATTGCAGCTAACAAAAAAATAACAAAACAAAATAAAATTGCACATAGTTCATATAATATACATATTAAAACTCATAAATTGAATAACTTTCAGTCGGTCTTATTGATAAACTAAACTAAAACAAATTAAGATTGCACATCAAATACATAAATACAATAAGACATTCCTTCTACAATAGACTTGGTTATTGCTTGGCTGAAAATTGAGATTTATTTGAATATTTATTATAATAATAAATTGTAGTGATTATTATAAAGAATTATTGTTTGATATTTGAATTGTGATAGATAGGTTATAATTTTTAAATGGCAAACCCTATAAGAAATAAACGTTTCATTGAAATGTACAATTGTTTATTTATTATTAAATCGTAATAATAGGTATGGAGCATTTTGTATGAATTTTATTGAATGATTAATTTGTCGCGGGTAAAATAGATAGAAATACGTCAAGCATTTATCTATTTTTGTTTCACTTCCATGGCTATTTGATATTTTCAACGTAATTTTTAATATTTTTTTATTTAATTTCTGTCGTTACAACGTATGTAAATGTAATTTTGTTTATTAATTTAGATGCAGAATTTTATGCTCTACAACATTTATTTGAAGCATTTTTGCCTAAAATAATTTGGGGAGCAATGCGCACGGAAAAACTGTTTTCTAATGTTAATCGCCTATGTACAAAGGTATGATGTTCCACCCGGTATAAGAGACCAGCTTGCACAATGCGAAGCTAAAATTCAAAACGACGAATATTTTGGATTAATACTAAATGGCCTGTTAAACGAATATAAAACTATAAGATTGCAAATGAAAGCCAGCGGACTGGAAAATTTAACTAATGAGTCATTTATTTCAGGATTAAAAGCACAAGAAGATGAAATCAAATTAACAGAAACAGAAACAAAAATAGAATCAGCATGTTTAATGAAAACTAAAAATTTCAAAATTAAAAACATGAAGCATGCCCAAAACTCATGGTGTGCTGACCTCTCACGCACTCTACAGGACAAAGGTCTCGAAGCAATTAATTTAGAGTTCAAGCTATCAAACAAGTTGTTCATAAAGAGACAGAATTCTGCTGTCTCATGAGCAGCAAGTTCAGTTGGATTGCAATTGCTTAAAAAAGTTAAAGCGGCATAAATAGATCTGCTAAAGACCTGAGCGGCTAAACTAACCTTCATCTTTTGTTTCCCTTCCGGGTTAATGTGGTCTTTAGTAAGTTTGGTAATTTTACTATCGTAAGTTGTACCATCCAAATCATACAATTTTTGTAAATGTTCCCATTTAGCTACATTGCCATCATCATATTTTATGTTTTTTTTCATAAAATTATTTCTCATGCAATTGAGAAGATGTGGAGGATCAAAAATATGAATAATTTCATGGTCGGCAATATTATATACATTTGTCTTATTACTCAGAATATCTATAGCAGATCTATTTGTGCTACCTAAATCGCTAACTGATGCAAGTATTCTAAATTCTGTCAAATTATGAACAGCTTGTACAACTTGCTCGATGCATGCTTTCATTGTGTATGTTTTCGCCGTGGATTGCACAAAGAAAAAAGCAAGAGGTTGCTTCCAGCCTTTGTACAATCCACGGAGCATAAACACTAACGCATGATCAGCAATTTTGTAGCCACTTGTAGCTCCAAGTGACTCTAAACCTTGTGACGAAGTGCACGTACTGCCTTCGCACAACGCTATATCTACCACAAGCCTCCGTAGCGCAGCGGACAGCGTGCTGGCATTCGGCGCGTAAGATCGTCGGTTCGATCCCAGCAGCCGGCGATCGAAGATATGTTTTATATTTTTATATTTTATATTTAAGTTAAAATTGTAAAGACTTGCTTAATTGTAAAACGGCCGTTGAAGTCTTAATTAAATTAAGGGTGTTTGCTGAATTTTGTCGCTCAAAACTCAGTATAAAAGGCGGATTTTGAAGACAAATCGTCAGTTAGTTAGTCAGTCTGCAGTTAGCCTGCAGTCCGCATCTGAGTCCGAGTCCGAAGCTAGAAGATATCCGACCGTCCGACCCCGAGTGTTACTGGTAAGCAAGTTTTGCTTTTTTTACTGTGGCAGTGTAAGCCCTGACACAGTAGTTGTTTATTTTACGGTGATAGAGTTTGTCCTAACACCGCTGTTGTATTATTTTATTTTGCTTATTTGCTTTGTGTTTTCTTACTACGGCTGCGCTTGCCCTGACGTAGTATCTGTTGTACTTGCTTTCTGTCTTACTACGGCTGTGCTTGCCCTGACGTAGTATCTGCTTTACTTGCTTTCTGTCTTACTACGGCTGCGCTTGCCCTGACGTAGTATCTGTCTTACCTGCTTTATGTCTTACTACGGCTGCGCTTGCCCTGACGTAGTATCTGCTTTACTTGCTTTCTGTCTTACTACGGCTGCGCATGCCCTGACGTAGTATCTGTTTTACTTGCTTTCTTTCTTACTACGGCTGCGCTTGCCCTGACGTAGTATCTGTTTTACTTGCTTTCTGTCTTACTACGGCTGCGCTTGCCCTGACGTAGTATCTGTTTTACTTGGTTTCCGTCTTACTACGGCTGTGCTTGACCTGACGTAGTATCTGTCTTACTTGGTTTCCGTCTTACTACGGCTGCGCTTGCCCTGACGTAGTGTCTGCTTTGCTTCACCTTTTTCTATCTTGCTGCGGCTGTGTCCGCCCTGATGCAGCACCTTATTCTTACAGATCTAGTCTTACCGATAGTTTATTATTTATTTCTTTTTTTTCTGAAACCTGGGTGTAGTAATATTAAATAAAAATAAGTTAAGTTAAGTTATTCGTTTGTGTCTCAATTTGCGAACCCTAGACACCCTCCACTCCGAGCTATCCGGACTCCCTTCCCTCATTCTAGCGAGCGTTGCTGTCCAACCGACACCGACGGCGCCCGAGCATTCCGACCAGGCTGCAACAGCGAGGGAACGTGACGACTTTTCGGTACAAGACCGGAAAGTGGGAGGTAGCAGCGTCACAACCTTCCGACTTTATTCGAGCCTTTACGAAGAGATAAATTTGGTCGGAGAGAAACTTCATCGAATAATAAAATGCAATAACGGTCCAAATTACTTCTCTTCTTCGAACAGTCATTTATGTACGAGAACAATTTCTCGTTTATCCCTGGATGCAGAACAATATTAGCAAGTGATCTATTGAGAGTTCGCGGGGATGGCATCGGGAATAAATTGGCCAAGTAATGGTATTCTCGAGAACTGCTCTTAAGAAGAGCTACAAAAAACGACTTTTCTTCATTTGTGTAGCGTCGCGCCATGGGTTTGATTGCCGAATTCCTAATCAAACTTGTAACAAATAATTTCGTTACTGGTTCCATTTCGTCAATTTTTTCTAAAGCCTTCAAATATTTCGAATTGAAAATATCGGAAGGATTTTTAAATAACTTCCGCGCAGAACTCATCCCTCTTTTTTTATGGTGGAAATAAGGTGTTTAGTCTTGACGAGTTCACCGTATAGTTTTCTCTTTCTCGGCGTTAAATTTTTTACTTTGGTTTCTCCCATCATTTTTAATATACTATAGGGAGCTTTTCTCTCTGTAAAAATAATTATTTTTTTATTATTATCTGTTTAAATCTCAAGATACCCTTGCGAGTGTAGAGATTATAGTCCCTTGTTTTTACACTATTTTATTTATATATTCTTTCCATTTTTTCCTGTTTCTTGCTATTTTGTTTGCTTCTTGGCAGGTAGTGTTGTTCTTTTTTAGTATTTCTTCTATGTTGTTTTCCCAATTTTTCGCTGGTTTTCCTCTTTTTCTTTTTATTGTTGTTCTTGCGTTCCAGACAATTTTTGCTTGTCTGTCTTCTGGCATCCTGACCAAGTGTCCGTACCAAGCTAATTGTCTTTTCTCTATGGCTTTCTGTGTACTTTCTAGTTGGAGGTTTTTTCTTATCTCTTCGTTTCTAATTTTGTCTAGTCTTGTTACACCCTGTATTTTCCTTAAGAACTTCATTTCGGCTGCTTGTATTTTTGATATAGTTCTCTGGTTCATTATCCATGTCTCACAGCCATATGTTAGTGTTGGTCTATAAACTGTTTTGAATATTGTTGTTTTTGTTTTCCGTGTTATTTGTTTATTATTGAGAATTATTTTGTTAATTGTATAATAGCTTCTATTTGCTGCTAGTATTCTTTTATTTATTTCTTGTTCTTGGCTTCCTTTATTGTTCAGTAGTATTCCCAGATATTTAAATGTATCTACTTGTTCTATTTGTTTTCCATTTATTGTTATATTTGTTTCTATATTTTCCTTTGAGATCACCATTATCTTTGTTTTTTCTATGTTGATATTCATATTGTGTTTTTTCAGGTCTTCGTCCCATATATTAAGGTTGTGTTGCATATCTTCTTCGCTTTTGGTTATAACTGCTACATCATCGGCAAATTCACATTCAGCTATCTTCACTTTTTTCATTCTGTAATGTCCAATCTCCATTTTTTTTGTTTTATCTTTTATGTTTTTAAGATGTTGTCTAGGAATATAGCGAACAGTAATGGGCTCAATGAACCTCCTTGCCTCAATCCTTGTGTGGTTTTAAATTCTTCCGACATCTCTTTCCCTGTTCGTATGTAATTGAGTGTATTAACATATATACTTTTAATTGCATTTAGCAGTTGTTCGCTTACTTGTCTTTCTCTCAATATGCTCCAAACCTTTTCACGTGGTACTCTTATCAAATGCTTTCTCAAGGTCAATGTACGTTATAAATAAATTACTATCTTGCCTCTTTGTCTAGTCTATCAAATTCCTGAGGGTATATATATGATCTTGTGCTTGGTATCCTTTCCTAAATCCGCTTTTTGTTTTTTCCATCGCTGGTTCGAGTACTATTCTTAATTTTTTCTCTAGGATTGCTTCGTATGTTTTAGCAGCTGAACATAATAAAGAAATGCCTCTGTAGTTATTACAACTTCTACTGTCTCCTTTTTTGTATATTGGAAAGATTACTGCCTTTTCCCAATCTTTAGGTATTTTTCCGCTTTCCCAAATTCTGTTAAGTATTGCTAGCAATAATTGTTCTCCCTCCTCCCCTATATACTTTAATTGTTCAGACTTTATTTGGTCATGACCGGGAGCTTTTCCATTTCTAAGTTTCTTAAGCACATCTTTCAGTTCGACTTCTGTAATAGTCTCCAATTCTTTGTTCAGTTCTTTTCTTTGTGTTTGTTGATCTTTTTCATCTTCTTTTCCGTTTGTCCTCTTTTTTCCTTCTAAAAGCTCTTCAAAATGCTCTTTCCATCTTTCCATTATTACTTTATCCTCAAGTATGATTTTTCCTTGTTTATCTTTTATCTGCTTGAGTGTTATTTGCTTTCCTTTCTTGCAGCTGTTTAGTGTTCTGTAAAATAGTTTTTGATTGCCTGTAAAGTTTTCCTATAGGGCATTTCCAAATTCTTCCCACGTTTTACTTTTTGACATTTTAATTTTTTCTTTCACTAATTTTCTTTGCTTTTTGTATTTCTCATAGTCTTGCTGGTTTTTCGTCCCTAAGTATTTTTCCCATATTTGTTTCTTCTTTTTCACTTCTTCCTTCACTTCTTGGTTCCACCAATGTGTTTGTTTTCTATTTTTCGCATGTCTTACTATACCACATGCCCTTATTGTTGCCTTCTCTATTAGCTTTTTAAATGTACTCCATAGTTCCTCTATATTGTCTGTCTTCTGTTCTGTTATGTTTTCAATAGCTTCTTTTATATTTTTTTGATATTTCTCCCTTATCTGATTATCTTGTAGTCTATCTACTCTAGGTATAATTATTTCAGTTTCTTTCTTCTTTATTTTTACAGTTGGTGTTGTCGTTTCTTCATTTATTTTTATTTTTATTGTTGTCAGAAAGTGATCACTTCCTATCTCGTTTCCTCTTTTAACTCGTACGTCATTTACATTCTTCCTTTGTTGTTTCGTAGTTAAAAAATAATCGATCAAAGATTTTTCATTTCTAGACCTTACCTCTCTTGTGTACATGTGTATCATTTTATGTTCAAAGAATGTATTTAATATTTTCAAATCATTGATAATGCAGAAATCTATTGATCTATTCCCATTGTTGTTTCTTATTGTTTCTCCGTTTGTCCCCATAATGTCTTCTAATCCTACATTTTTATTCCCCACTCTTGCATTAAAATCTCCCATTATATAGATAGGTTCTTTTAGTTCTTCGTATTCTAGTTGAACCTTTTCCCAAAACTCATCTTTGTTTTCTTTGTCTGCATCATCATTTAGTCCATATATTATCATTATATTCGCTGAGAAGTTGTTGCTTTCTATGCTTATTCTTAGTATTCTTTCGCTAATGCATTCCCATTTTCTTATTGAGTTTTCTAATCTCTTATGTATAATGCATCCCACTCCTGCTCTTGCTCTTTCATTTTCCCCCACTCCGCTATAAATTAATATGTGATTATTTCTTAGTTTCCTTTCTTTTTTGTTTCCGTTACTGCTAAGATATCTATTTTTGCTTTTTCAAATTCATCTACTAACTCTGCCTCTTTTCCGTTCATACTTTTAATATTCCATGTTCCTAGTTGTATTGTCCTTTTCCTTTGCTTGTTTGTCTCCATTTTATCTTTCTTTGTTGTCTTGCTTGCTATTAGTTTTTTGAGTTCTGTTGTTTCTCATTTCCTTGTGCTGTAACACCCTTTACTTGTTCATCCCAGTTGTAGACCTCCCCATTGATTATTATTTTTTGGTATCCTATTTTAATTGTTTTACCTTTGGCTTTCTCCTCCTTTGCGATATTTCTAATTTCTCTCTGTATTTTTCTCTCTTCCCATGTTAGATCGTTGTCTATATATATTTTTGTGTTCTTAAGTTCTTTTTTAGCCACCATTATCTTTTGCTTTTGTTCCCAATTTAGTATTTCTGCTATTATGATTTCGTCCTTTGTGTCTTTCTTCATGGTTTTTATATTCTCAACTTTTACTTTAACATGTATTTTCTATTGTAGCCATTCTGAGATTGCTTCCTCCGTATTCTGTGTTAATTTTAGTCCTTTTATTACTATATTATTCTTCTTTCTTTGTCTTTCCTCTCTTTCTGATTTTCTTTCCAGATTTTCTATTCTTTCTATTAAAATTTTCTTTTCTGTCCCAGCTTTCCTCTTTCTTTTGCATTTCCATTCTCATCATTTTTATCTCCTCTTTTAATTCTTTAGTGTTTTCATCCATTTTAATGATAATTGTTTTGATCATTTCTTTTACTTCGTCCATCTCTGGATTTTTGATAGTGTCTTCTTCAGTTTTTATGTCACTTTCTTGTTTATGTCTTATTTCCTCCTCTCTCTTTCTCTGTTCTGGTGATCGCAAAACTTTTTTGCTTCTGCCGAAAATAGGTTGTTCTTTTCCTTCTTCTTCTCTCTGTCTTTTATTCATGCCCAGCATTCACTTTGTGCAGATTATTATCGTTGATTTAAATATATTGTTTTAAAATCACTGTGCGCCACTGGTGAACCGCGTTGACCTCTACCGCACACAACTGTCAAGAGCCAAACTTCACTACTTAGAATTCACCGTCACTTTTCCGTTATTAAATTGTTATTTCACTGTTCTAATATTGTTCCTTCAAAGTGCACACTCCTACACCCTTTTGATCATCACTTTCCACGTACTTTTGTTTTAGTTAAAGCGATAAATCCCGTTTAAAACGAATTTTTTATCGGCTGCACTAAAACACGTGTATACTCATAGGCGCGCGAATATAATAATAAATTTAAAAACGAATAAATATACAGAATACAGTATTTTCAGAAATTTAAATTTTTGTTACTACGAAATACTGGGTCCTTTTAAACGCAACAGAAGTTTATGAGATAAAAGTTTTTTGCAAATATTAACTGGCAACAATAGCAAAACGAACTTATATTATTGTTAACAAATGTGAAGAAATGTCAAAGCACGAAGTTATCCCACTTTTCTGAACAAGACGAACGTATTGTTTTGCAGTTACAGAATCTCATAACAGTGCTATAAAAATATGGAATATTATTATTGCTTACGTATGCTTTTTTGACGATTATCACGATTCGTTTAAACGTCGGGTATAGCTTCATTCTCTTTCTTCCTTGAAGATGTACTTAACATCGGTTCACCAGAAGTTCCAGGAATGGGATCATCAAAACCAACTGAAACATTCTCCGGCAACGTAATTGGTATTGATAACGGTTTCTCTGTAATTATCGCCTCGCAGTCCTTAATTTTCTTGGAAGGTCCAGGTACGGGTTCACCAAGATCAGGTAAAATTTCTGATATATGTCTGACATCTATAACAAGAAAACATTAATAAGAATGTAGCAAGTAGGCAAATTTTCGGGAAAATGATATGATTAGCTGAGATTATTTTATTGTCTCTTTGAAAACTAAATGACCAATTTTATGTTGAATATAACCGATTTTACGCATGGAGATAATTTTCTGACGAAGTTTATTCTTTAATATACGGTAAATAGTTACTGTATTTGAATTGAACATTTAATTGCAAAAATTTAATTTTCCACTTGCAATCTCTGGAACTTTTAATATATTTTGAACATGATTATAGATAAACATATACAGATACACTTGATGAGAAGGGCTTGCTTACCAGTGACTGGATTTAATATTGTAGGAAAAACTCCACGATTCAATTTTTTCTTGTCGGATGTACGAAAACATTTTTCTTCAAAATGTTTAGAACATATATGTTTATGAATACGTGTACTGTATGGTTTCTCGAGAACTTCAAGAAAGTTCATGTTTGTTGCCCACTGCTTTAAGATATTATCATCTCTTGGTAGGCAAAAAAATGCAAGCTGCGGATTATGGTTGCTGTTGCTTCTGCAGTTAGGTACCTCACAATATATGATCCTCATTATCTGAAATAAGTTCAACATTATAAGTTATTTTCATTCTTATCAATTCTTAAAAGCTAGATTTAAAGTTTTTACGCAAAGTTTATAACTTTAATGATGTTTAATAGTTTAAACATATTTAAAATATCTCTATTTATAAGCAAGTAATAGACAAATGTTCGCTTTAGTTTCTAAAATCGCAGAGAGTCGAGTTTAAAAAAATATATGTTAATAATTAAAATGTTAAAGATATTGATAACTTCAAATATAAGTTTAAATTCAGAAATTCATGAAAAACTTCTATTGTAATAGCCATGCAAATAATACGATAATTTACAAACTTACCTTAGTTATAAGCAAAGATCATACAAAAATAATACACACTAATTCACTCCACACGAAACTTTGATCACGAAGAATAATGAAATAAATTCGTAGTCCGCTTTACTAAACAGGTAAAAACTGACTGTTGCCAGTTGACGATAAATAAAAAAAAGTTATTTGAATTTCAACTTGACAATCCGTCTGGCGGTCTAATAAGTAACTATTCTGCTTAATTTGCGCTACTTGCGCCATCTCTGTTTGCTACCACATTTATTTCCCCCTCTCCATTCGTCAGCAAATTTCTATCACAAGAAATCCTACTAGCTGTCAACCCCCTGATGACACGTACTCGACGCATCGTAGTCTGCGGCGCGTTACCGCTGTCTCATACGCAATACAGAGACAAATTCGAACCTGTTCGCTCTGCGTCATGCTTGTACAGTGTTCCAGAAGCTCTCGAATGTTGTAGAATATCTTGTTCCAGTATTAAGGGAGAGTTTCGGCCGGCAATAGGCATTCTGTATTTGAAGTGTGAACAGTGCAAGTCGTTGCTTAATACTTTCTTCTTCTAATGGCACTACAGCCCAAATCGGGCCTGGGCCTACCGGACACACCGAGCCGCAGTTTTTACACTGCCGTACTGCCGGTTTTCGTAGTCGAATGCTACATTATTTAAGGCGTATAAGTGACTAGCTTATAGCGCCCGAGTGTGATAAATACATGTAACTGTATTTTTATATTTTAACGACAAATCTACAGTATGTTAAGAGATATAAGTTTAAATTCAGAAATTCATGAAAAACTTCTATTGTAATAGCCATGCAAATAATACGATAATTTACAAACTTACCTTAGTTATAAGCAAAGATCATACAAAAATAATACACACTAATTCACTCCACACGAAACTTTGATCACGAAGAATAATGAAATAAATTCGTAGTCCGCTTTACTAAACAGGTAAAAACTGACTGTTGGTTAAGTAGTACATTTTCTTCGTTATTATTATTTCTATCTCCATGCACACGTCCCTGTTCCTGTTCCACTTGATTATTAAATGTACCGGTCTTCTCAAATTTGGTAATAAAGTTCTGAATTGTTGTTTTACTTGGAATGTTATGGTGAGGACAAATAATACTGATTAAATCACGTATTCTTCGAAAACTTTCACTAGAATAATTCCACTTAATAATTTGTAACTTTTCTTCATGTGAATAGTTATCCATTTTCAATAATGATATAACAACAATTACCTTTGTCACTTAAATCAATCACAAATCCATATCAAACTAAACTTTTCTGATAGTTAAAACGTCATACATTTGTTTATCATTTTGTCTCAATTCCATGGCTATCACTATAAAGTAGAAATTCTTATAAAATATTAATGCGATTATTTCGCTTACAAAATGTGCTAAATAAAATCTGAAAACAGATTTAGATCCATAATTTCAAGCTCTACTATATGAAACATTTTTGTCTAAAATCAATTGGCCACTTTTGCGCAAGGAAAAACTGATTTCCCATGTTAAACGCCTATGGCCAGGTATTCATGTTACACCCTGTATATAGGGATGTTTTGTAAGAACATGTAAAAAGTAATTGAGGCACATCAATTATTAGAGGTGGAAACGAATTTTCATATCCTAAACATACACAACCAATTTTATTTGCAGATTCATATTTGGCGCGTAATTGTTATAATTAAAATCATATCATTCTTAATATCCAATAAATAAATGTATTATTGTTGACCATGGTTATACGTGTTATGTAGTTTGTTGACAATGTACTATACGTCAAAAGTGCCTGCTAGTATTGGATGCCAGGATTACTCTGGTTTTCTGGACCTTTTCACAATTTTAGAAGTTAAGTTTACCTTTTCAAATATTTATATATCAGGAATAAGTATGTTATTTTTCACTATAAGATATATATATAAAAGGAATACAATTAATTTTTTTCTAGTTTCAGATTGTTTTAATGAAACAAAACGATGCAATACTATTGTCAAATATCAAATTAGTATGAGTACGAAGAACTGGTTATACAGTACAATTACTTTGTGAATACATATATTATAATATTGGAGCATTTGCGACAATTACTGGAAATCGTTTTTGTTTTAGCGTTGGGATTTATATACGAGAATTGTCTAAAAAGTTTTGAACCACAATATATGTAAGCGTAGTCATTCGTTAAAACTATTCTAGTACTACAATTGTACATGTTTTGAAAGATATCTCTGAAAATTTCAGCTGTTTTTGACACTTGGCTATTGTTTGACTGACGATTGTGTAAGTAGATGTTAGCGTTTTTGTAAAAATGAATGTAATATAATATTGTGCCGTGACTGTTTTTGTTTTTTTAGGATTGTCACGGAATTGGGTTTATCGATCATGTCAAAAAAAGTAAAACAATATACGCAGTATTATTTAACAACCTGAAGGCAAAAACTGTTGCAATATTTAAAGAAGAAGAAAATGCTTTTCCACCAAGACAACACATTGACAGTCGTCATGGCCAAAATTTACGAATTGCGGATCGAATTCATTTTTCAGCCACTATATTCACCAGATCTACATAATTTTGTAAAACATTTTAATTATGATTAAAAATAAAAAATTACCAAATATTTAGAAGACTAAATATTTATTATTTTAATCAAATGTCAATTATGATATGTACTATTATATGATATTTACATGAATTTAGTTTTCTTCCACGATTAGTAGTATTTAAAAATAAAATAGCTAATTTTAGACAATTTTAAATTCAATTCTTACAGTAATTAAACAAGTACAATAAGAAATGTTGACCGATTTAGAAATAGAATTTTATTCTCTGCAAACTTGTATCTATTTAAATGATTTTTGTCCACAATAATTTGGGCGACACATCTTTGAAGAAATAATGAATTGAATATACTCGAAACTGTAAAGATCAGTTTATTTTTGGTAGTAATAGTTATTTACGTTATAAATAAATAAATAAATTTTTACGAGAAAACAGTAGCCTGGAATATCAAAATGAGATAGATTTATTTTTAGTTTTTTTTGTTTGTTTTTAAATGATGTATGGAAACTATATTTGTTTGTACCATCACTTGTTTATTATTTTAACAATATTGTTGCTGCTCAAGTTATAAATGATTTTATTTTTTTCTAGAAAAATATTTTAAAATTGACTGATTACCACTTATCACTGTATGCTTCTATTTTAGTTTTATTTAATTTCTATATATTTCAAATTTGGAAACAACTATTAAAGTAAACCTGTTAAATGCAATTGTATTTTTATTTATAAAATATCAAGAATATTTCACTTAGTTTATATAGATAATAACTAAATTAGAATGAAAAAATAAATCATAATTTACACTCTTTTAATTATATATAAAATTGGTAAAATATAATATTAGCTTTGATATAATGTAAATGTAAAAGCAATAAATAATACAATTTATTGCATTTGTTTTCATATAGTATTTGTAAATTTTTTAATCATATTTTCTTTCACGTAGCTATTACAATTATTTCAGTTAAATATATCATTTTTAAAAAGAAAAATAATTACAATATTTTTGTAGTAGATTTATTGTTATAGAAATGTACTAATAATTTTTCAAAATTATATATGTATATATATATATATTTATTTATTTGTAGGACACACGTGCATATATTTTCAAATAATCATTTACGATTAACATAAAGCATTATTTCAGTGAAAGGTTACATTTTTATAAAGTAAATAATTATAATATTTTTGTAATATACTAATAATTCTATATTTTTCTATACATATAAATATTTATTTGTAGATGGACACACGTCCATATATTTTTAAATAGTCATCTACGACTCTATTGGGTCGTTTGTCTTTATTAATTATTTTTTTATTTACTAATGTAACAAAATGTTTAACCATTACATGACATAACGTAATTATCGATTTTTCTGTCAACTCCCGGCTATGAGTAGAACACGGACAGTCCAAACTTACATTACAAATGTATTTATTAAACAAATGTTTAATTATATTGTCCTTATTAATCATATCTGGCACGTCTTTAAAAATGGCATTTCTTAATTTGTCTATTTCTATAATTATCTCTTCGCAGGGATACACAAGAAGAGGTTTTTCTGTCCCGTAGTCTTTTAATCGTATTAAAGCGTGACTATCAGTGGTACATGTTGTTGTCGTGTAGAAAGATATACATGTCTGACAGTTACGGTTTAACACTCTCCGGCCGATAAAACCAGCGATGTACGATGACGTACAAAATCGAATTTTTTTAATGCTCTCAAATACATCATCATGATATGTTTGGGTGGCAGGAGTAAGAAAGGGTTCATTTGGATCAGAAGATGTAGGAACAGGAGCATTAGGTTGTGGGGCGTGTGTGGAACACGGGGAAAGAAGGGAATTTAGGGCAAGTAAATAAGCACCTCCATCATCTGCACAATTTGAATCTGTACTATTTTTTACTGTATTATTTACAAGAGTAGTTTTGAAGGCAGAAACAAATTGTGCACACGAGGGGTTACTGTTTTGGCCACCCAGGCCTCTGATGACCGAAAAATAATTTTCCAAAGGGTCTTGGTTTAAATTTTTTGTCAACAAATAATCAAAGCCAAGACCCTTCATACGACTCCAAAGAGCCTGCACATTGTCCACAGTTATGTGAAAATAACTAAGACATGGCGGTTGTCGTCCCGTTAAAAAATATACTGAATTTAAACGAGTTTTTGCCTCCGCCCAAAACTCATGGTGTGCTGACCTCTCACGCACTCTACAGGACAAAGGTCTCGAAGCAATTAATTTAGAGTTCAAGCTATCAAACAAGTTGTTCATAAAGAGACAGAATTCTGCTGTCTCATGAGCAGCAAGTTCAGTTGGATTGCAATTGCTTAAAAAAGTTAAAGCGGCATAAATAGATCTGCTAAAGACCTGAGCGGCTAAACTAACCTTCATCTTTTGTTTCCCTTCCGGGTTAATGTGGTCTTTAGTAAGTTTGGTAATTTTACTATCGTAAGTTGTACCATCCAAATCATACAATTTTTGTAAATGTTCCCATTTAGCTACATTGCCATCATCATATTTTATGTTTTTTTTCATAAAATTATTTCTCATGCAATTGAGAAGATGTGGAGGATCAAAAATATGAATAATTTCATGGTCGGCAATATTATATACATTTGTCTTATTACTCAGAATATCTATAGCAGATCTATTTGTGCTACCTAAATCGCTAACTGATGCAAGTATTCTAAATTCTGTCAAATTATGAACAGCTTGTACAACTTGCTCGATGCATGCTTTCATTGTGTATGTTTTCGCCGTGGATTGCACAAAGAAAAAAGCAAGAGGTTGCTTCCAGCCTTTGTACAATCCACGGAGCATAAACACTAACGCACGATCAGCAATTTTGTAGCCACTTGTAGCTCCAAGTGACTCTAAACCTTGTGACGAAGTGCACGTACTGCCTTCGCACAACGCTATATCTACCACAAGCCTCCGTAGCGCAGCGGACAGCGTGCTGGCATTCGGCGCGTAAGATCGTCGGTTCGATCCCAGCAGCTGGCGATCGAAGATATGTTTTATATTTTTATATTTTATATTTAAGTTAAAATTGTAAAGACTTGCTTAATTGTAAAACGGCCGTTGAAGTCTTAATTAAATTAAGGGTGTTTGCTGAATTTTGTCGCTCAAAACTCAGTATAAAAGGCGGATTTTGAAGACAAATCGTCAGTTAGTTAGTCAGTCTGCAGTTAGCCTGCAGTCCGCATCTGAGTCCGAGTCCGAAGCTAGAAGATATCCGACCGTCCGACCCCGAGTGTTACTGGTAAGCAAGTTTTGCTTTTTTTACTGTGGCAGTGTATGCCCTGACACAGTAGTTGTTTATTTTACGGTGATAGAGTTTGTCCTAACACCGCTGTTGTATTATTTTATTTTGCTTATTTGCTTTGTGTTTTCTTACTACGGCTGCGCTTGCCCTGACGTAGTATCTGTTGTACTTGCTTTCTGTCTTACTACGGCTGTGCTTGCCCTGACGTAGTATCTGCTTTACTTGCTTTCTGTCTTACTACGGCTGCGCTTGCCCTGACGTAGTATCTGTCTTACCTGCTTTATGTCTTACTACGGCTGCGCTTGCCCTGACGTAGTATCTGCTTTACTTGCTTTCTGTCTTACTACGGCTGCGCATGCCCTGACGTAGTATCTGTTTTACTTGCTTTCTTTCTTACTACGGCTGCGCTTGCCCTGACGTAGTATCTGTTTTACTTGCTTTCTGTCTTACTACGGCTGCGCTTGCCCTGACGTAGTATCTGTCTTACTTGGTTTCCGTCTTACTACGGCTGTGCTTGACCTGACGTAGTATCTGTCTTACTTGGTTTCCGTCTTACTACGGCTGCGCTTGCCCTGACGTAGTGTCTGCTTTGCTTCACCTTTTTCTATCTTGCTGCGGCTGTGTCCGCCCTGATGCAGCACCTTATTCTTACCGATCTAGTCTTACCGATAGTTTATTATTTATTTCTTTTTTTTCTGAAACCTGGGTGTAGTAATATTAAATAAAAATAAGTTAAGTTAAGTTATTCGTTTGTGTCTCAATTTGCGAACCCTAGACACCCTCCACTCCGAGCTATCCGGACTCCCTTCCCTCATTCTAGCGAGCGTTGCTGTCCAACCGACACCGACGGCGCCCGAGCATTCCGACCAGGCTGCAACAGCGAGGGAACGTGACGACTTTTCGGTACAAGACCGGAAAGTGGGAGGTAGCAGCGTCACAACCTTCGACTTTATTCGAGCCTTTACGAAGAGATAAATTTGGTCGGAGAGAAACTTCATCGAATAATAAAATGCAATAACGGTCCAAATTACTTCTCTTCTTCGAACAGTCATTTATGTACGAGAACAATTTCTCGTTTATCCCTGGATGCAGAACAATATTAGCAAGTGATCTATTGAGAGTTCGCGGGGATGGCATCGGGAATAAATTGGCCAAGTAATGGTATTCTCGAGAACTGCTCTTAAGAAGAGCTACAAAAAACGACTTTTCTTCATTTGTGTAGCGTCGCGCCATGGGTTTGATTGCCGAATTCCTAATCAAACTTGTAACAAATAATTTCGTTACTGGTTCCATTTCGTCAATTTTTTCTAAAGCCTTCAAATATTTCGAATTGAAAATATCGGAAGGATTTTTAAATAACTTCCGCGCAGAACTCATCCCTCTTTTTTTATGGTGGAAATAAGGTGTTTAGTCTTGACGAGTTCACCGTATAGTTTTCTCTTTCTCGGCGTTAAATTTTTTACTTTGGTTTCTCCCATCATTTTTAATATACTATAGGGAGCTTTTCTCTCTGTAAAAATAATTATTTTTTTATTATTATCTGTTTAAATCTCAAGATACCCTTGCTAGTGTAGAGATTATAGTCCCTTGTTTTTACACTATTTTATTTATATATTCTTTCCATTTTTTCCTGTTTCTTGCTATTTTGTTTGCTTCTTGGCAGGTAGTGTTGTTCTTTTTTAGTATTTCTTCTATGTTGTTTTCCCAATTTTTCGCTGGTCTTCCTCTTTTTCTTTTTATTGTTGTTCTTGCGTTCCAGACAATTTTTGCTTGTCTGTCTTCTGGCATCCTGACCAAGTGTCC
This sequence comes from Pterostichus niger, assembly GCA_947425015.1. Taxonomy (NCBI): domain Eukaryota; kingdom Metazoa; phylum Arthropoda; class Insecta; order Coleoptera; family Carabidae; genus Pterostichus; species Pterostichus niger. The sequence goes on from OX380350.1 coordinate 16,800,750, forward strand.
GTACCAAGCTAATTGTCTTTTCTCTATGGCTTTCTGTGTACTTTCTAGTTGGAGGTTTTTTCTTATCTCTTCGTTTCTAATTTTGTCTAGTCTTGTTACACCCTGTATTTTCCTTAAGAACTTCATTTCGGCTGCTTGTATTTTTGATATAGTTCTCTGGTTCATTATCCATGTCTCACAGCCATATGTTAGTGTTGGTCTATAAACTGTTTTGAATATTGTTGTTTTTGTTTTCCGTGTTATTTGTTTATTATTGAGAATTATTTTGTTAATTGTATAATAGCTTCTATTTGCTGCTAGTATTCTTTTATTTATTTCTTGTTCTTGGCTTCCTTTATTGTTCAGTAGTATTCCCAGATATTTAAATGTATCTACTTGTTCTATTTGTTTTCCATTTATTGTTATATTTGTTTCTATATTTTCCTTTGAGATCACCATTATCTTTGTTTTTTCTATGTTGATATTCATATTGTGTTTTTTCAGGTCTTCGTCCCATATATTAAGGTTGTGTTGCATATCTTCTTCGCTTTTGGTTATAACTGCTACATCATCGGCAAATTCACATTCAGCTATCTTCACTTTTTTCATTCTGTAATGTCCAATCTCCATTTTTTTGTTTTACCTTTTATGTTTTTTAAGATGTTGTCTAGGAATATAGTGAACAGTAATGGGCTCAATGAACCTCCTTGCCTCAATCCTTGTGTGGTTTTAAATTCTTCCGACATCTCTTTCCCTGTTCGTATGTAATTGAGTGTATTAACATATATACTTTTAATTGCATTTAGCAGTTGTTCGCTTACTTGTCTTTCTCTCAATATGCTCCAAACCTTTTCACGTGGTACTCTTATCAAATGCTTTCTCAAGGTCAATGTACGTTATAAATAAATTACTATCTTGCCTCTTTGTCTAGTCTATCAAATTCCTGAGGGTATATATATGATCTTGTGCTTGGTATCCTTTCCTAAATCCGCTTTTTGTTTTTTCCATCGCTGGTTCGAGTACTATTCTTAATTTTTTCTCTAGGATTGCTTCGTATGTTTTAGCAGCTGAACATAATAAAGAAATGCCTCTGTAGTTATTACAACTTCTACTGTCTCCTTTTTTGTATATTGGAAAGATTACTGCCTTTTCCCAATCTTTAGGTATTTTTCCGCTTTCCCAAATTCTGTTAAGTATTGCTAGCAATAATTGTTCTCCCTCCTCCCCTATATACTTTAATTGTTCAGACTTTATTTGGTCATGACCGGGAGCTTTTCCATTTCTAAGTTTCTTAAGCACATCTTTCAGTTCGACTTCTGTAATAGTCTCCAATTCTTTGTTCAGTTCTTTTCTTTGTGTTTGTTGATCTTTTTCATCTTCTTTTCCGTTTGTCCTCTTTTTTCCTTCTAAAAGCTCTTCAAAATGCTCTTTCCATCTTTCCATTATTACTTTATCCTCAAGTATGATTTTTCCTTGTTTATCTTTTATCTGCTTGAGTGTTATTTGCTTTCCTTTCTTGCAGCTGTTTAGTGTTCTGTAAAATAGTTTTTGATTGCCTGTAAAGTTTTCCTATAGGGCATTTCCAAATTCTTCCCACGTTTTACTTTTTGACATTTTAATTTTTTCTTTCACTAATTTTCTTTGCTTTTTGTATTTCTCATAGTCTTGCTGGTTTTTCGTCCCTAAGTATTTTTCCCATATTTGTTTCTTCTTTTTCACTTCTTCCTTCACTTCTTGGTTCCACCAATGTGTTTGTTTTCTATTTTTCGCATGTCTTACTATACCACATGCCCTTATTGTTGCCTTCTCTATTAGCTTTTTAAATGTACTCCATAGTTCCTCTATATTGTCTGTCTTCTGTTCTGTTATGTTTTCAATAGCTTCTTTTATATTTTTTTGATATTTCTCCCTTATCTGATTATCTTGTAGTCTATCTACTCTAGGTATAATTATTTCAGTTTCTTTCTTCTTTATTTTTACAGTTGGTGTTGTCGTTTCTTCATTTATTTTTATTTTTATTGTTGTCAGAAAGTGATCACTTCCTATCTCGTTTCCTCTTTTAACTCGTACGTCATTTACATTCTTCCTTTGTTGTTTCGTAGTTAAAAAATAATCGATCAAAGATTTTTCATTTCTAGACCTTACCTCTCTTGTGTACATGTGTATCATTTTATGTTCAAAGAATGTATTTAATATTTTCAAATCATTGATAATGCAGAAATCTATTGATCTATTCCCATTGTTGTTTCTTATTGTTTCTCCGTTTGTCCCCATAATGTCTTCTAATCCTACATTTTTATTCCCCACTCTTGCATTAAAATCTCCCATTATATAGATAGGTTCTTTTAGTTCTTCGTATTCTAGTTGAACCTTTTCCCAAAACTCATCTTTGTTTTCTTTGTCTGCATCATCATTTAGTCCATATATTATCATTATATTCGCTGAGAAGTTGTTGCTTTCTATGCTTATTCTTAGTATTCTTTCGCTAATGCATTCCCATTTTCTTATTGAGTTTTCTAATCTCTTATGTATAATGCATCCCACTCCTGCTCTTGCTCTTTCATTTTCCCCCACTCCGCTATAAATTAATATGTGATTATTTCTTAGTTTCCTTTCTTTTTTGTTTCCGTTACTGCTAAGATATCTATTTTTGCTTTTTCAAATTCATCTACTAACTCTGCCTCTTTTCCGTTCATACTTTTAATATTCCATGTTCCTAGTTGTATTGTCCTTTTCCTTTGCTTGTTTGTCTCCATTTTATCTTTCTTTGTTGTCTTGCTTGCTATTAGTTTTTTGAGTTCTGTTGTTTCTCATTTCCTTGTGCTGTAACACCCTTTACTTGTTCATCCCAGTTGTAGACCTCCCCATTGATTATTATTTTTTGGTATCCTATTTTAATTGTTTTACCTTTGGCTTTCTCCTCCTTTGCGATATTTCTAATTTCTCTCTGTATTTTTCTCTCTTCCCATGTTAGATCGTTGTCTATATATATTTTTGTGTTCTTAAGTTCTTTTTTAGCCACCATTATCTTTTGCTTTTGTTCCCAATTTAGTATTTCTGCTATTATGATTTCGTCCTTTGTGTCTTTCTTCATGGTTTTTATATTCTCAACTTTTACTTTAACATGTATTTTCTATTGTAGCCATTCTGAGATTGCTTCCTCCGTATTCTGTGTTAATTTTAGTCCTTTTATTACTATATTATTCTTCTTTCTTTGTCTTTCCTCTCTTTCTGATTTTCTTTCCAGATTTTCTATTCTTTCTATTAAAATTTTCTTTTCTGTCCCAGCTTTCCTCTTTCTTTTGCATTTCCATTCTCATCATTTTTATCTCCTCTTTTAATTCTTTAGTGTTTTCATCCATTTTAATGATAATTGTTTTGATCATTTCTTTTACTTCGTCCATCTCTGGATTTTTGATAGTGTCTTCTTCAGTTTTTATGTCACTTTCTTGTTTATGTCTTATTTCCTCCTCTCTCTTTCTCTGTTCTGGTGATCGCAAAACTTTTTTGCTTCTGCCGAAAATAGGTTGTTCTTTTCCTTCTTCTTCTCTCTGTCTTTTATTCATGCCCAGCATTCACTTTGTGCAGATTATTATCGTTGATTTAAATATATTGTTTTAAAATCACTGTGCGCCACTGGTGAACCGCGTTGACCTCTACCGCACACAACTGTCAAGAGCCAAACTTCACTACTTAGAATTCACCGTCACTTTTCCGTTATTAAATTGTTATTTCACTGTTCTAATATTGTTCCTTCAAAGTGCACACTCCTACACCCTTTTGATCATCACTTTCCACGTACTTTTGTTTTAGTTAAAGCGATAAATCCCGTTTAAAACGAATTTTTTATCGGCTGCACTAAAACACGTGTATACTCATAGGCGCGCGAATATAATAATAAATTTAAAAACGAATAAATATACAGAATACAGTATTTTCAGAAATTTAAATTTTTGTTACTACGAAATACTGGGTCCTTTTAAACGCAACAGAAGTTTATGAGATAAAAGTTTTTTGCAAATATTAACTGGCAACAATAGCAAAACGAACTTATATTATTGTTAACAAATGTGAAGAAATGTCAAAGCACGAAGTTATCCCACTTTTCTGAACAAGACGAACGTATTGTTTTGCAGTTACAGAATCTCATAACAGTGCTATAAAAATATGGAATATTATTATTGCTTACGTATGCTTTTTTGACGATTATCACGATTCGTTTAAACGTCGGGTATAGCTTCATTCTCTTTCTTCCTTGAAGATGTACTTAACATCGGTTCACCAGAAGTTCCAGGAATGGGATCATCAAAACCAACTGAAACATTCTCCGGCAACGTAATTGGTATTGATAACGGTTTCTCTGTAATTATCGCCTCGCAGTCCTTAATTTTCTTGGAAGGTCCAGGTACGGGTTCACCAAGATCAGGTAAAATTTCTGATATATGTCTGACATCTATAACAAGAAAACATTAATAAGAATGTAGCAAGTAGGCAAATTTTCGGGAAAATGATATGATTAGCTGAGATTATTTTATTGTCTCTTTGAAAACTAAATGACCAATTTTATGTTGAATATAACCGATTTTACGCATGGAGATAATTTTCTGACGAAGTTTATTCTTTAATATACGGTAAATAGTTACTGTATTTGAATTGAACATTTAATTGCAAAAATTTAATTTTCCACTTGCAATCTCTGGAACTTTTAATATATTTTGAACATGATTATAGATAAACATATACAGATACACTTGATGAGAAGGGCTTGCTTACCAGTGACTGGATTTAATATTGTAGGAAAAACTCCACGATTCAATTTTTTCTTGTCGGATGTACGAAAACATTTTTCTTCAAAATGTTTAGAACATATATGTTTATGAATACGTGTACTGTATGGTTTCTCGAGAACTTCAAGAAAGTTCATGTTTGTTGCCCACTGCTTTAAGATATTATCATCTCTTGGTAGGCAAAAAAATGCAAGCTGCGGATTATGGTTGCTGTTGCTTCTGCAGTTAGGTACCTCACAATATATGATCCTCATTATCTGAAATAAGTTCAACATTATAAGTTATTTTCATTCTTATCAATTCTTAAAAGCTAGATTTAAAGTTTTTACGCAAAGTTTATAACTTTAATGATGTTTAATAGTTTAAACATATTTAAAATATCTCTATTTATAAGCAAGTAATAGACAAATGTTCGCTTTAGTTTCTAAAATCGCAGAGAGTCGAGTTTAAAAAAATATATGTTAATAATTAAAATGTTAAAGATATTGATAACTTCAAATATAAGTTTAAATTCAGAAATTCATGAAAAACTTCTATTGTAATAGCCATGCAAATAATACGATAATTTACAAACTTACCTTAGTTATAAGCAAAGATCATACAAAAATAATACACACTAATTCACTCCACACGAAACTTTGATCACGAAGAATAATGAAATAAATTCGTAGTCCGCTTTACTAAACAGGTAAAAACTGACTGTTGCCAGTTGACGATAAATAAAAAAAAGTTATTTGAATTTCAACTTGACAATCCGTCTGGCGGTCTAATAAGTAACTATTCTGCTTAATTTGCGCTACTTGCGCCATCTCTGTTTGCTACCACATTTATTTCCCCCTCTCCATTCGTCAGCAAATTTCTATCACAAGAAATCCTACTAGCTGTCAACCCCCTGATGACACGTACTCGACGCATCGTAGTCTGCGGCGCGTTACCGCTGTCTCATACGCAATACAGAGACAAATTCGAACCTGTTCGCTCTGCGTCATGCTTGTACAGTGTTCCAGAAGCTCTCGAATGTTGTAGAATATCTTGTTCCAGTATTAAGGGAGAGTTTCGGCCGGCAATAGGCATTCTGTATTTGAAGTGTGAACAGTGCAAGTCGTTGCTTAATACTTTCTTCTTCTAATGGCACTACAGCCCAAATCGGGCCTGGGCCTACCGGACACACCGAGCCGCAGTTTTTACACTGCCGTACTGCCGGTTTTCGTAGTCGAATGCTACATTATTTAAGGCGTATAAGTGACTAGCTTATAGCGCCCGAGTGTGATAAATACATGTAACTGTATTTTTATATTTTAACGACAAATCTACAGTATGTTAAGAGATATAAGTTTAAATTCAGAAATTCATGAAAAACTTCTATTGTAATAGCCATGCAAATAATACGATAATTTACAAACTTACCTTAGTTATAAGCAAAGATCATACAAAAATAATACACACTAATTCACTCCACACGAAACTTTGATCACGAAGAATAATGAAATAAATTCGTAGTCCGCTTTACTAAACAGGTAAAAACTGACTGTTGGTTAAGTAGTACATTTTCTTCGTTATTATTATTTCTATCTCCATGCACACGTCCCTGTTCCTGTTCCACTTGATTATTAAATGTACCGGTCTTCTCAAATTTGGTAATAAAGTTCTGAATTGTTGTTTTACTTGGAATGTTATGGTGAGGACAAATAATACTGATTAAATCACGTATTCTTCGAAAACTTTCACTAGAATAATTCCACTTAATAATTTGTAACTTTTCTTCATGTGAATAGTTATCCATTTTCAATAATGATATAACAACAATTACCTTTGTCACTTAAATCAATCACAAATCCATATCAAACTAAACTTTTCTGATAGTTAAAACGTCATACATTTGTTTATCATTTTGTCTCAATTCCATGGCTATCACTATAAAGTAGAAATTCTTATAAAATATTAATGCGATTATTTCGCTTACAAAATGTGCTAAATAAAATCTGAAAACAGATTTAGATCCATAATTTCAAGCTCTACTATATGAAACATTTTTGTCTAAAATCAATTGGCCACTTTTGCGCAAGGAAAAACTGATTTCCCATGTTAAACGCCTATGGCCAGGTATTCATGTTACACCCTGTATATAGGGATGTTTTGTAAGAACATGTAAAAAGTAATTGAGGCACATCAATTATTAGAGGTGGAAACGAATTTTCATATCCTAAACATACACAACCAATTTTATTTGCAGATTCATATTTGGCGCGTAATTGTTATAATTAAAATCATATCATTCTTAATATCCAATAAATAAATGTATTATTGTTGACCATGGTTATACGTGTTATGTAGTTTGTTGACAATGTACTATACGTCAAAAGTGCCTGCTAGTATTGGATGCCAGGATTACTCTGGTTTTCTGGACCTTTTCACAATTTTAGAAGTTAAGTTTACCTTTTCAAATATTTATATATCAGGAATCAGTATGTTATTTTTCACTATAAGATATATATATAAAAGGAATACAATTAATTTTTTTCTAGTTTCAGATTGTTTTAATGAAACAAAACGATGCAATACTATTGTCAAATATCAAATTAGTATGAGTACGAAGAACTGGTTATACAGTACAATTACTTTGTGAATACATATATTATAATATTGGAGCATTTGCGACAATTACTGGAAATCGTTTTTGTTTTAGCGTTGGGATTTATATACGAGAATTGTCTAAAAAGTTTTGAACCACAATATATGTAAGCGTAGTCATTCGTTAAAACTATTCTAGTACTACAATTGTACATGTTTTGAAAGATATCTCTGAAAATTTCAGCTGTTTTTGACACTTGGCTATTGTTTGACTGACGATTGTGTCAGTAGATGTTAGCGTTTTTGTAAAAATGAATGTAATATAATATTGTGCCGTGACTGTTTTTGTTTTTTTAGGATTGTCACGGAATTGGGTTTATCGATCATGTCAAAAAAAGTAAAACAATATACGCAGTATTATTTAACAACCTGAAGGCAAAAACTGTTGCAATATTTAAAGAAGAAGAAAATGCTTTTCCACCAAGACAACACATTGACAGTCGTCATGGCCAAAATTTACGAATTGCGGATCGAATTCATTTTTCAGCCACTATATTCACCAGATCTACATAATTTTGTAAAACATTTTAATTATGATTAAAAATAAAAAATTACCAAATATTTAGAAGACTAAATATTTATTATTTTAATCAAATGTCAATTATGATATGTACTATTATATGATATTTACATGAATTTAGTTTTCTTCCACGATTAGTAGTATTTAAAAATAAAATAGCTAATTTTAGACAATTTTAAATTCAATTCTTACAGTAATTAAACAAGTACAATAAGAAATGTTGACCGATTTAGAAATAGAATTTTATTCTCTGCAAACTTGTATCTATTTAAATGATTTTTGTCCACAATAATTTGGGCGACACATCTTTGAAGAAATAATGAATTGAATATACTCGAAACTGTAAAGATCAGTTTATTTTTGGTAGTAATAGTTATTTACGTTATAAATAAATAAATAAATTTTTACGAGAAAACAGTAGCCTGGAATATCAAAATGAGATAGATTTATTTTTAGTTTTTTTTGTTTGTTTTTAAATGATGTATGGAAACTATATTTGTTTGTACCATCACTTGTTTATTATTTTAACAATATTGTTGCTGCTCAAGTTATAAATGATTTTATTTTTTTCTAGAAAAATATTTTAAAATTGACTGATTACCACTTATCACTGTATGCTTCTATTTTAGTTTTATTTAATTTCTATATATTTCAAATTTGGAAACAACTATTAAAGTAAACCTGTTAAATGCAATTGTATTTTTATTTATAAAATATCAAGAATATTTCACTTAGTTTATATAGATAATAACTAAATTAGAATGAAAAAATAAATCATAATTTACACTCTTTTAATTATATATAAAATTGGTAAAATATAATATTAGCTTTGATATAATGTAAATGTAAAAGCAATAAATAATACAATTTATTGCATTTGTTTTCATATAGTATTTGTAAATTTTTTAATCATATTTTCTTTCACGTAGCTATTACAATTATTTCAGTTAAATATATCATTTTTAAAAAGAAAAATAATTACAATATTTTTGTAGTAGATTTATTGTTATAGAAATGTACTAATAATTTTTCAAAATTATATATGTATATATATATATATATATATATATATATATATATATATATATATATATATATTCTACAGAAACTTAAACTCTTCGGCTTCTCTGACTCTCTTTTACAGCTTGTCTCATCATATTTACGCAACAGATATCAATTTGTTAATATACAGGGATTTCAGTCTGACTATTTTCTACAAAAATCTGGTGTACCCCAAGGATCAGTTTTAGGGCCCCTATTTTTTAACATTTTCATTAATGATATTACGGCTAACATTGACGTTGAGCACTTACTATATGCAGATGATCTAAAACTGTTATGTGTCATTTCTTCTTTGGATGATTGTCTAAAGATGCAAAGAAATTTAGATTTAATTTTCAGATGGTGCTGCAGAAACAAACTTTACCTGAATATCTCTAAATGCCATTGTATGACTTTCTCGAAAAAATTAAATCCGAATCTTTTTGATTACTCTATAAACAATTCTGTTTTAGGCAGGCCAGATACGATAGTTGACTTAGGAGTTATGTTTGATTCTAAATTATCTTTTTCTAAGCACATTGAATTAAAAGTATCAACTGCCCTGAGGTGCCTTGGTTTTTTGATTCGTAATTCTGATTCGTTTCTCGAAGCAAATACATTACGTCTATTATTTGTGACTTTGGTTCGTCCTCATCTGGAGTACTGCTCTTTAATATGGAATCCGCTGTATAGTAATCAAATTGAGTCATTAGAGTATGTACAGAGGAAGTTTCTGAAATTTGCGACTTTTATCCTGGAAGGATATTATCCTCCTAGAGGGATATCGCAATCCTTACTACTGGATACATTTCGATTAAATTCACTCGAGCAGAGGCGACATATTGTTGCTGTAACATTTTTACACAAGATTATTCACAATACAATTGATTGCATATTCATCATGAGTAGAATTCTATTTCAAGTTTCCAGAGTGTCATCCAGATATAAGAACGTTTTCTACTTGCACGCGGCAAGAACTCTTATGCTATCGAAGTCACCAATTCATCAAATGATCAATTCTCACAATGTCATTGAGGATGAAATTGATATTTTTCATAACAACATTAATGATATAAAGAAATCTATTACTTCTTTCTAATTCTGAGTTTCTTCCTTACCCTAGAATTGGGCGTTTGCCTGTTGGGTAATGTATTAATAATAATAATAATAATAATAATAATAATAATAATATATATATATTTATTTATTTGTAGGACACACGTGCATATATTTTCAAATAATCATTTACGATTAACATAAAGCATTATTTCAGTGAAAGGTTACATTTTTATAAAGTAAATAATTATAATATTTTTGTAATATACTAATAATTCTATATTTTTCTATACATATAAATATTTATTTGTAGATGGACACACGTCCATATATTTTTAAATAGTCATCTACGACTCTATTGGGTCGTTTGTCTTTATTAATTATTTTTTTATTTACTAATGTAACAAAATGTTTAACCATTACATGACATAACGTAATTATCGATTTTTCTGTCAACTCCCGGCTATGAGTAGAACACGGACAGTCCAAACTTACATTACAAATGTATTTATTAAACAAATGTTTAATTATATTGTCCTTATTAATCATATCTGGCACGTCTTTAAAAATGGCATTTCTTAATTTGTCTATTTCTATAATTATCTCTTCGCAGGGATACACAAGAAGAGGTTTTTCTGTCCCGTAGTCTTTTAATCGTATTAAAGCGTGACTATCAGTGGTACATGTTGTTGTCGTGTAGAAAGATATACATGTCTGACAGTTACGGTTTAACACTCTCCGGCCGATAAAACCAGCGATGTACGATGACGTACAAAATCGAATTTTTTTAATGCTCTCAAATACATCATCATGATATGTTTGGGTGGCAGGAGTAAGAAAGGGTTCATTTGGATCAGAAGATGTAGGAACAGGAGCATTAGGTTGTGGGGCGTGTGTGGAACACGGGGAAAGAAGGGAATTTAGGGCAAGTAAATAAGCACCTCCATCATCTGCACAATTTGAATCTGTACTATTTTTTAATGTATTATTTACAAGAGTAGTTTTGAAGGCAGAAACAAATTGTGCACACGAGGGGTTACTGTTTTGGCCACCCAGGCCTCTGATGACCGAAAAATAATTTTCCAAAGGGTCTTGGTTTAAATTTTTTGTCAACAAATAATCAAAGCCAAGACCCTTCATACGACTCCAAAGAGCCTGCACATTGTCCACAGTTATGTGAAAATAACTAAGACATGGCGGTTGTCGTCCCGTTAAAAAATATACTGAATTTAAACGAGTTTTTGCCTCCGCCCAAAACTCATGGTGTGCTGACCTCTCACGCACTCTACAGGACAAAGGTCTCGAAGCAATTAATTTAGAGTTCAAGCTATCAAACAAGTTGTTCATAAAGAGACAGAATTCTGCTGTCTCATGAGCAGCAAGTTCAGTTGGATTGCAATTGCTTAAAAAAGTTAAAGCGGCATAAATAGATCTGCTAAAGACCTGAGCGGCTAAACTAACCTTCATCTTTTGTTTCCCTTCCGGGTTAATGTGGTCTTTAGTAAGTTTGGTAATTTTACTATCGTAAGTTGTACCATCCAAATCATACAATTTTTGTAAATGTTCCCATTTAGCTACATTGCCATCATCATATTTTATGTTTTTTTTCATAAAATTATTTCTCATGCAATTGAGAAGATGTGGAGGATCAAAAATATGAATAATTTCATGGTCGGCAATATTATATACATTTGTCTTATTACTCAGAATATCTATAGCAGATCTATTTGTGCTACCTAAATCGCTAACTGATGCAAGTATTCTAAATTCTGTCAAATTATGAACAGCTTGTACAACTTGCTCGATGCATGCTTTCATTGTGTATGTTTTCGCCGTGGATTGCACAAAGAAAAAAGCAAGAGGTTGCTTCCAGCCTTTGTACAATCCACGGAGCATAAACACTAACGCATGATCAGCAATTTTGTAGCCACTTGTAGCTCCAAGTGACTCTAAACCTTGTGACGAAGTGCACGTACTGCCTTCGCACAACGCTATATCTACCACAAGCCTCCGTAGCGCAGCGGACAGCGTGCTGGCATTCGGCGCGTAAGATCGTCGGTTCGATCCCAGCAGCCGGCGATCGAAGATATGTTTTATATTTTTATATTTTATATTTAAGTTAAAATTGTAAAGACTTGCTTAATTGTAAAACGGCCGTTGAAGTCTTAATTAAATTAAGGGTGTTTGCTGAATTTTGTCGCTCAAAACTCAGTATAAAAGGCGGATTTTGAAGACAAATCGTCAGTTAGTTAGTCAGTCTGCAGTTAGCCTGCAGTCCGCATCTGAGTCCGAGTCCGAAGCTAGAAGATATCCGACCGTCCGACCCCGAGTGTTACTGGTAAGCAAGTTTTGCTTTTTTTACTGTGGCAGTGTAAGCCCTGACACAGTAGTTGTTTATTTTACGGTGATAGAGTTTGTCCTAACACCGCTGTTGTATTATTTTATTTTGCTTATTTGCTTTGTGTTTTCTTACTACGGCTGCGCTTGCCCTGACGTAGTATCTGTTGTACTTGCTTTCTGTCTTACTACGGCTGTGCTTGCCCTGACGTAGTATCTGCTTTACTTGCTTTCTGTCTTACTACGGCTGCGCTTGCCCTGACGTAGTATCTGTCTTACCTGCTTTATGTCTTACTACGGCTGCGCTTGCCCTGACGTAGTATCTGCTTTACTTGCTTTCTGTCTTACTACGGCTGCGCATGCCCTGACGTAGTATCTGTTTTACTTGCTTTCTTTCTTACTACGGCTGCGCTTGCCCTGACGTAGTATCTGTTTTACTTGCTTTCTGTCTTACTACGGCTGCGCTTGCCCTGACGTAGTATCTGTCTTACTTGGTTTCCGTCTTACTACGGCTGTGCTTGACCTGACGTAGTATCTGTCTTACTTGGTTTCCGTCTTACTACGGCTGCGCTTGCCCTGACGTAGTATCTGTCTTACCTGCTTTATGTCTTACTACGGCTGCGCTTGCCCTGACGTAGTATCTGCTTTACTTGCTTTCTGTCTTACTACGGCTGCGCATGCCCTGACGTAGTATCTGTTTTACTTGCTTTCTTTCTTACTACGGCTGCGCTTGCCCTGACGTAGTATCTGTTTTACTTGCTTTCTGTCTTACTACGGCTGCGCTTGCCCTGACGTAGTATCTGTCTTACTTGGTTTCCGTCTTACTACGGCTGTGCTTGACCTGACGTAGTATCTGTCTTACTTGGTTTCCGTCTTACTACGGCTGCGCTTGCCCTGACGTAGTGTCTGCTTTGCTTCACCTTTTTCTATCTTGCTGCGGCTGTGTCCGCCCTGATGCAGCACCTTATTCTTACCGATCTAGTCTTACCGATAGTTTATTATTTATTTCTTTTTTTTCTGAAACCTGGGTGTAGTAATATTAAATAAAAATAAGTTAAGTTAAGTTATTCGTTTGTGTCTCAATTTGCGAACCCTAGACACCCTCCACTCCGAGCTATCCGGACTCCCTTCCCTCATTCTAGCGAGCGTTGCTGTCCAACCGACACCGACGGCGCCCGAGCATTCCGACCAGGCTGCAACAGCGAGGGAACGTGACGACTTTTCGGTACAAGACCGGAAAGTGGGAGGTAGCAGCGTCACAACCTTCGACTTTATTCGAGCCTTTACGAAGAGATAAATTTGGTCGGAGAGAAACTTCATCGAATAATAAAATGCAATAACGGTCCAAATTACTTCTCTTCTTCGAACAGTCATTTATGTACGAGAACAATTTCTCGTTTATCCCTGGATGCAGAACAATATTAGCAAGTGATCTATTGAGAGTTCGCGGGGATGGCATCGGGAATAAATTGGCCAAGTAATGGTATTCTCGAGAACTGCTCTTAAGAAGAGCTACAAAAAACGACTTTTCTTCATTTGTGTAGCGTCGCGCCATGGGTTTGATTGCCGAATTCCTAATCAAACTTGTAACAAATAATTTCGTTACTGGTTCCATTTCGTCAATTTTTTCTAAAGCCTTCAAATATTTCGAATTGAAAATATCGGAAGGATTTTTAAATAACTTCCGCGCAGAACTCATCCCTCTTTTTTTATGGTGGAAATAAGGTGTTTAGTCTTGACGAGTTCACCGTATAGTTTTCTCTTTCTCGGCGTTAAATTTTTTACTTTGGTTTCTCCCATCATTTTTAATATACTATAGGGAGCTTTTCTCTCTGTAAAAATAATTATTTTTTTATTATTATCTGTTTAAATCTCAAGATACCCTTGCTAGTGTAGAGATTATAGTCCCTTGTTTTTACACTATTTTATTTATATATTCTTTCCATTTTTTCCTGTTTCTTGCTATTTTGTTTGCTTCTTGGCAGGTAGTGTTGTTCTTTTTTAGTATTTCTTCTATGTTGTTTTCCCAATTTTTCGCTGGTCTTCCTCTTTTTCTTTTTATTGTTGTTCTTGCGTTCCAGACAATTTTTGCTTGTCTGTCTTCTGGCATCCTGACCAAGTGTCCGTACCAAGCTAATTGTCTTTTCTCTATGGCTTTCTGTGTACTTTCTAGTTGGAGGTTTTTTCTTATCTCTTCGTTTCTAATTTTGTCTAGTCTTGTTACACCCTGTATTTTCCTTAAGAACTTCATTTCGGCTGCTTGTATTTTTGATATAGTTCTCTGGTTCATTATCCATGTCTCACAGCCATATGTTAGTGTTGGTCTATAAACTGTTTTGAATATTGTTGTTTTTGTTTTCCGTGTTATTTGTTTATTATTGAGAATTATTTTGTTAATTGTATAATAGCTTCTATTTGCTGCTAGTATTCTTTTATTTATTTCTTGTTCTTGGCTTCCTTTATTGTTCAGTAGTATTCCCAGATATTTAAATGTATCTACTTGTTCTATTTGTTTTCCATTTATTGTTATATTTGTTTCTATATTTTCCTTTGAGATCACCATTATCTTTGTTTTTTCTATGTTGATATTCATATTGTGTTTTTTCAGGTCTTCGTCCCATATATTAAGGTTGTGTTGCATATCTTCTTCGCTTTTGGTTATAACTGCTACATCATCGGCAAATTCACATTCAGCTATCTTCACTTTTTTCATTCTGTAATGTCCAATCTCCATTTTTTTGTTTTATCTTTTATGTTTTTTAAGATGTTGTCTAGGAATATAGTGAACAGTAATGGGCTCAATGAACCTCCTTGCCTCAATCCTTGTGTGGTTTTAAATTCTTCCGACATCTCTTTCCCTGTTCGTATGTAATTGAGTGTATTAACATATATACTTTTAATTGCATTTAGCAGTTGTTCGCTTACTTGTCTTTCTCTCAATATGCTCCAAACCTTTTCACGTGGTACTCTTATCAAATGCTTTCTCAAGGTCAATGTACGTTATAAATAAATTACTATCTTGCCTCTTTGTCTAGTCTATCAAATTCCTGAGGGTATATATATGATCTTGTGCTTGGTATCCTTTCCTAAATCCGCTTTTTGTTTTTTCCATCGCTGGTTCGAGTACTATTCTTAATTTTTTCTCTAGGATTGCTTCGTATGTTTTAGCAGCTGAACATAATAAAGAAATGCCTCTGTAGTTATTACAACTTCTACTGTCTCCTTTTTTGTATATTGGAAAGATTACTGCCTTTTCCCAATCTTTAGGTATTTTTCCGCTTTCCCAAATTCTGTTAAGTATTGCTAGCAATAATTGTTCTCCCTCCTCCCCTATATACTTTAATTGTTCAGACTTTATTTGGTCATGACCGGGAGCTTTTCCATTTCTAAGTTTCTTAAGCACATCTTTCAGTTCGACTTCTGTAATAGTCTCCAATTCTTTGTTCAGTTCTTTTCTTTGTGTTTGTTGATCTTTTTCATCTTCTTTTCCGTTTGTCCTCTTTTTTCCTTCTAAAAGCTCTTCAAAATGCTCTTTCCATCTTTCCATTATTACTTTATCCTCAAGTATGATTTTTCCTTGTTTATCTTTTATCTGCTTGAGTGTTATTTGCTTTCCTTTCTTGCAGCTGTTTAGTGTTCTGTAAAATAGTTTTTGATTGCCTGTAAAGTTTTCCTATAGGGCATTTCCAAATTCTTCCCACGTTTTACTTTTTGACATTTTAATTTTTTCTTTCACTAATTTTCTTTGCTTTTTGTATTTCTCATAGTCTTGCTGGTTTTTCGTCCCTAAGTATTTTTCCCATATTTGTTTCTTCTTTTTCACTTCTTCCTTCACTTCTTGGTTCCACCAATGTGTTTGTTTTCTATTTTTCGCATGTCTTACTATACCACATGCCCTTATTGTTGCCTTCTCTATTAGCTTTTTAAATGTACTCCATAGTTCCTCTATATTGTCTGTCTTCTGTTCTGTTATGTTTTCAATAGCTTCTTTTATATTTTTTTGATATTTCTCCCTTATCTGATTATCTTGTAGTCTATCTACTCTAGGTATAATTATTTCAGTTTCTTTCTTCTTTATTTTTACAGTTGGTGTTGTCGTTTCTTCATTTATTTTTATTTTTATTGTTGTCAGAAAGTGATCACTTCCTATCTCGTTTCCTCTTTTAACTCGTACGTCATTTACATTCTTCCTTTGTTGTTTCGTAGTTAAAAAATAATCGATCAAAGATTTTTCATTTCTAGACCTTACCTCTCTTGTGTACATGTGTATCATTTTATGTTCAAAGAATGTATTTAATATTTTCAAATCATTGATAATGCAGAAATCTATTGATCTATTCCCATTGTTGTTTCTTATTGTTTCTCCGTTTGTCCCCATAATGTCTTCTAATCCTACATTTTTATTCCCCACTCTTGCATTAAAATCTCCCATTATATAGATAGGTTCTTTTAGTTCTTCGTATTCTAGTTGAACCTTTTCCCAAAACTCATCTTTGTTTTCTTTGTCTGCATCATCATTTAGTCCATATATTATCATTATATTCGCTGAGAAGTTGTTGCTTTCTATGCTTATTCTTAGTATTCTTTCGCTAATGCATTCCCATTTTCTTATTGAGTTTTCTAATCTCTTATGTATAATGCATCCCACTCCTGCTCTTGCTCTTTCATTTTCCCCCACTCCGCTATAAATTAATATGTGATTATTTCTTAGTTTACTTATACCTTTTCCTTTCTTTTTTGTTTCCGTTACTGCTAAGATATCTATTTTTGCTTTTTCAAATTCATCTACTAACTCTGCCTCTTTTCCGTTCATACTTTTAATATTCCATGTTCCTAGTTGTATTGTCCTTTTCCTTTGCTTGTTTGTCTCCATTTTATCTTTCTTTGTTGTCTTGCTTGCTATTAGTTTTTTGAGTTCTGTTGTTTCTCATTTCCTTGTGCTGTAACACCCTTTACTTGTTCATCCCAGTTGTAGACCTCCCCATTGATTATTATTTTTTGGTATCCTATTTTAATTGTTTTACCTTTGGCTTTCTCCTCCTTTGCGATATTTCTAATTTCTCTCTGTATTTTTCTCTCTTCCCATGTTAGATCGTTGTCTATATATATTTTTGTGTTCTTAAGTTCTTTTTTAGCCACCATTATCTTTTGCTTTTGTTCCCAATTTAGTATTTCTGCTATTATGATTTCGTCCTTTGTGTCTTTCTTCATGGTTTTTATATTCTCAGCTTTTACTTTAACATGTATTTTCTATTGTAGCCATTCTGAGATTGCTTCCTCCGTATTCTGTGTTAATTTTAGTCCTTTTATTACTATATTATTCTTCTTTCTTTGTCTTTCCTCTCTTTCTGATTTTCTTTCCAGATTTTCTATTCTTTCTATTAAAATTTTCTTTTCTCTGTCCCAGCTTTCCTCTTTCTTTTGCATTTCCATTCTCATCATTTTTATCTCCTCTTTTAATTCTTTAGTGTTTTCATCCATTTTAATGATAATTGTTTTGATCATTTCTTTTACTTCGTCCATCTCTGGATTTTTGATAGTGTCTTCTTCAGTTTTTATGTCACTTTCTTGTTTATGTCTTATTTCCTCCTCTCTCTTTCTCTGTTCTGGTGATCGCAAAACTTTTTTGCTTCTGCCGAAAATAGGTTGTTCTTTTCCTTCTTCTTCTCTCTGTCTTTTATTCATGCCCAGCATTCACTTTGTGCAGATTATTATCGTTGATTTAAATATATTGTTTTAAAATCACTGTGCGCCACTGGTGAACCGCGTTGACCTCTACCGCACACAACTGTCAAGAGCCAAACTTCACTACTTAGAATTCACCGTCACTTTTCCGTTATTAAATTGTTATTTCACTGTTCTAATATTGTTCCTTCAAAGTGCACACTCCTACACCCTTTTGATCATCACTTTCCACGTACTTTTGTTTTAGTTAAAGCGATAAATCCCGTTTAAAACGAATTTTTTATCGGCTGCACTAAAACACGTGTATACTCATAGGCGCGCGAATATAATAATAAATTTAAAAACGAATAAATATACAGAATACAGTATTTTCAGAAATTTAAATTTTTGTTACTACGAAATACTGGGTCCTTTTAAACGCAACAGAAGTTTATGAGATAAAAGTTTTTTGCAAATATTAACTGGCAACAATAGCAAAACGAACTTATATTATTGTTAACAAATGTGAAGAAATGTCAAAGCACGAAGTTATCCCACTTTTCTGAACAAGACGAACGTATTGTTTTGCAGTTACAGAATCTCATAACAGTGCTATAAAAATATGGAATATTATTATTGCTTACGTATGCTTTTTTGACGATTATCACGATTCGTTTAAACGTCGGGTATAGCTTCATTCTCTTTCTTCCTTGAAGATGTACTTAACATCGGTTCACCAGAAGTTCCAGGAATGGGATCATCAAAACCAACTGAAACATTCTCCGGCAACGTAATTGGTATTGATAACGGTTTCTCTGTAATTATCGCCTCGCAGTCCTTAATTTTCTTGGAAGGTCCAGGTACGGGTTCACCAAGATCAGGTAAAATTTCTGATATATGTCTGACATCTATAACAAGAAAACATTAATAAGAATGTAGCAAGTAGGCAAATTTTCGGGAAAATGTTATGATTAGCTGAGATTATTTTATTGTCTCTTTGAAAACTAAATGACCAATTTTATGTTGAATATAACCGATTTTACGCATGGAGATAATTTTCTGACGAAGTTTATTCTTTAATATACGGTAAATAGTTACTGTATTTGAATTGAACATTTAATTGCAAAAATTTAATTTTCCACTTGCAATCTCTGGAACTTTTAATATATTTTGAACATGATTATAGATAAACATATACAGATACACTTGATGAGAAGGGCTTGCTTACCAGTGACTGGATTTAATATTGTAGGAAAAACTCCACGATTCAATTTTTTCTTGTCGGATGTACGAAAACATTTTTCTTCAAAATGTTTAGAACATATATGTTTATGAATACGTGTACTGTATGGTTTCTCGAGAACTTCAAGAAAGTTCATGTTTGTTGCCCACTGCTTTAAGATATTATCATCTCTTGGTAGGCAAAAAAATGCAAGCTGCGGATTATGGTTGCTGTTGCTTCTGCAGTTAGGTACCTCACAATATATGATCCTCATTATCTGAAATAAGTTCAACATTATAAGTTATTTTCATTCTTATCAATTCTTAAAAGCTAGATTTAAAGTTTTTACGCAAAGTTTATAACTTTAATGATGTTTAATAGTTTAAACATATTTAAAATATCTCTATTTATAAGCAAGTAATAGACAAATGTTCGCTTTAGTTTCTAAAATCGCAGAGAGTCGAGTTTAAAAAAATATATGTTAATAATTAAAATGTTAAAGATATTGATAACTTCAAATATAAGTTTAAATTCAGAAATTCATGAAAAACTTCTATTGTAATAGCCATGCAAATAATACGATAATTTACAAACTTACCTTAGTTATAAGCAAAGATCATACAAAAATAATACACACTAATTCACTCCACACGAAACTTTGATCACGAAGAATAATGAAATAAATTCGTAGTCCGCTTTACTAAACAGGTAAAAACTGACTGTTGCCAGTTGACGATAAATAAAAAAAAGTTATTTGAATTTCAACTTGACAATCCGTCTGGCGGTCTAATAAGTAACTATTCTGCTTAATTTGCGCTACTTGCGCCATCTCTGTTTGCTACCACATTTATTTCCCCCTCTCCATTCGTCAGCAAATTTCTATCACAAGAAATCCTACTAGCTGTCAACCCCCTGATGACACGTACTCGACGCATCGTAGTCTGCGGCGCGTTACCGCTGTCTCATACGCAATACAGAGACAAATTCGAACCTGTTCGCTCTGCGTCATGCTTGTACAGTGTTCCAGAAGCTCTCGAATGTTGTAGAATATCTTGTTCCAGTATTAAGGGAGAGTTTCGGCCGGCAATAGGCATTCTGTATTTGAAGTGTGAACAGTGCAAGTCGTTGCTTAATACTTTCTTCTTCTAATGGCACTACAGCCCAAATCGGGCCTGGGCCTACCGGACACACCGAGCCGCAGTTTTTACACTGCCGTACTGCCGGTTTTCGTAGTCGAATGCTACATTATTTAAGGCGTATAAGTGACTAGCTTATAGCGCCCGAGTGTGATAAATACATGTAACTGTATTTTTATATTTTAACGACAAATCTACAGTATGTTAAGAGATATAAGTTTAAATTCAGAAATTCATGAAAAACTTCTATTGTAATAGCCATGCAAATAATACGATAATTTACAAACTTACCTTAGTTATAAGCAAAGATCATACAAAAATAATACACACTAATTCACTCCACACGAAACTTTGATCACGAAGAATAATGAAATAAATTCGTAGTCCGCTTTACTAAACAGGTAAAAACTGACTGTTGGTTAAGTAGTACATTTTCTTCGTTATTATTATTTCTATCTCCATGCACACGTCCCTGTTCCTGTTCCACTTGATTATTAAATGTACCGGTCTTCTCAAATTTGGTAATAAAGTTCTGAATTGTTGTTTTACTTGGAATGTTATGGTGAGGACAAATAATACTGATTAAATCACGTATTCTTCGAAAACTTTCACTAGAATAATTCCACTTAATAATTTGTAACTTTTCTTCATGTGAATAGTTATCCATTTTCAATAATGATATAACAACAATTACCTTTGTCACTTAAATCAATCACAAATCCATATCAAACTAAACTTTTCTGATAGTTAAAACGTCATACATTTGTTTATCATTTTGTCTCAATTCCATGGCTATCACTATAAAGTAGAAATTCTTATAAAATATTAATGCGATTATTTCGCTTACAAAATGTGCTAAATAAAATCTGAAAACAGATTTAGATCCATAATTTCAAGCTCTACTATATGAAACATTTTTGTCTAAAATCAATTGGCCACTTTTGCGCAAGGAAAAACTGATTTCCCATGTTAAACGCCTATGGCCAGGTATTCATGTTACACCCTGTATATAGGGATGTTTTGTAAGAACATGTAAAAAGTAATTGAGGCACATCAATTATTAGAGGTGGAAACGAATTTTCATATCCTAAACATACACAGCCAATTTTATTTGCAGATTCATA
Organism: Pterostichus niger; assembly: GCA_947425015.1. Taxonomy (NCBI): domain Eukaryota; kingdom Metazoa; phylum Arthropoda; class Insecta; order Coleoptera; family Carabidae; genus Pterostichus; species Pterostichus niger. The sequence goes on from OX380350.1 coordinate 16,822,247, forward strand.
TTTGGCGCGTAATTGTTATAATTAAAATCATATCATTCTTAATATCCAATAAATAAATGTATTATTGTTGACCATGGTTATACGTGTTATGTAGTTTGTTGACAATGTACTATACGTCAAAAGTGCCTGCTAGTATTGGATGCCAGGATTACTCTGGTTTTCTGGACCTTTTCACAATTTTAGAAGTTAAGTTTACCTTTTCAAATATTTATATATCAGGAATCAGTATGTTATTTTTCACTATAAGATATATATATAAAAGGAATACAATTAATTTTTTTCTAGTTTCAGATTGTTTTAATGAAACAAAACGATGCAATACTATTGTCAAATATCAAATTAGTATGAGTACGAAGAACTGGTTATACAGTACAATTACTTTGTGAATACATATATTATAATATTGGAGCATTTGCGACAATTACTGGAAATCGTTTTTGTTTTAGCGTTGGGATTTATATACGAGAATTGTCTAAAAAGTTTTGAACCACAATATATGTAAGCGTAGTCATTCGTTAAAACTATTCTAGTACTACAATTGTACATGTTTTGAAAGATATCTCTGAAAATTTCAGCTGTTTTTGACACTTGGCTATTGTTTGACTGACGATTGTGTCAGTAGATGTTAGCGTTTTTGTAAAAATGAATGTAATATAATATTGTGCCGTGACTGTTTTTGTTTTTTTAGGATTGTCACGGAATTGGGTTTATCGATCATGTCAAAAAAAGTAAAACAATATACGCAGTATTATTTAACAACCTGAAGGCAAAAACTGTTGCAATATTTAAAGAAGAAGAAAATGCTTTTCCACCAAGACAACACATTGACAGTCGTCATGGCCAAAATTTACGAATTGCGGATCGAATTCATTTTTCAGCCACTATATTCACCAGATCTACATAATTTTGTAAAACATTTTAATTATGATTAAAAATAAAAAATTACCAAATATTTAGAAGACTAAATATTTATTATTTTAATCAAATGTCAATTATGATATGTACTATTATATGATATTTACATGAATTTAGTTTTCTTCCACGATTAGTAGTATTTAAAAATAAAATAGCTAATTTTAGACAATTTTAAATTCAATTCTTACAGTAATTAAACAAGTACAATAAGAAATGTTGACCGATTTAGAAATAGAATTTTATTCTCTGCAAACTTGTATCTATTTAAATGATTTTTGTCCACAATAATTTGGGCGACACATCTTTGAAGAAATAATGAATTGAATATACTCGAAACTGTAAAGATCAGTTTATTTTTGGTAGTAATAGTTATTTACGTTATAAATAAATAAATAAATTTTTACGAGAAAACAGTAGCCTGGAATATCAAAATGAGATAGATTTATTTTTAGTTTTTTTTGTTTGTTTTTAAATGATGTATGGAAACTATATTTGTTTGTACCATCACTTGTTTATTATTTTAACAATATTGTTGCTGCTCAAGTAGAAGAAAAATATTTTAAAATTGACTGATTACCACTTATCACTGTATGCTTCTATTTTAGTTTTATTTAATTTCTGTATATTTCAAATTTGGAAACAACTATTAAAGTAAACCTGTTAAATGCAATTGTATTTTTATTTATAAAATATCAAGAATATTTCACTTAGTTTATATAGATAATAACTAAATTAGAATGAAAAAATAAATCATAATTTACACTCTTTTAATTATATATAAAATTGGTAAAATATAATATTAGCTTTGATATAATGTAAATGTAAAAGCAATAAATAATACAATTTATTGCATTTGTTTTCATATAGTATTTGTAAATTTTTTAATCATATTTTCTTTCACGTAGCTATTACAATTATTTCAGTTAAATATATCATTTTTAAAAAGAAAAATAATTACAATATTTTTGTAGTAGATTTATTGTTATAGAAATGTACTAATAATTTTTCAAAATTATATATGTATATATATATATATTTATTTATTTGTAGGACACACGTGCATATATTTTCAAATAATCATTTACGATTAACATAAAGCATTATTTCAGTGAAAGGTTACATTTTTATAAAGTAAATAATTATAATATTTTTGTAATATACTAATAATTCTATATTTTTCTATACATATAAATATTTATTTGTAGATGGACACACGTCCATATATTTTTAAATAGTCATCTACGACTCTATTGGGTCGTTTGTCTTTATTAATTATTTTTTTATTTACTAATGTAACAAAATGTTTAACCATTACATGACATAACGTAATTATCGATTTTTCTGTCAACTCCCGGCTATGAGTAGAACACGGACAGTCCAAACTTACATTACAAATGTATTTATTAAACAAATGTTTAATTATATTGTCCTTATTAATCATATCTGGCACGTCTTTAAAAATGGCATTTCTTAATTTGTCTATTTCTATAATTATCTCTTCGCAGGGATACACAAGAAGAGGTTTTTCTGTCCCGTAGTCTTTTAATCGTATTAAAGCGTGACTATCAGTGGTACATGTTGTTGTCGTGTAGAAAGATATACATGTCTGACAGTTACGGTTTAACACTCTCCGGCCGATAAAACCAGCGATGTACGATGACGTACAAAATCGAATTTTTTTAATGCTCTCAAATACATCATCATGATATGTTTGGGTGGCAGGAGTAAGAAAGGGTTCATTTGGATCAGAAGATGTAGGAACAGGAGCATTAGGTTGTGGGGCGTGTGTGGAACACGGGGAAAGAAGGGAATTTAGGGCAAGTAAATAAGCACCTCCATCATCTGCACAATTTGAATCTGTACTATTTTTTAATGTATTATTTACAAGAGTAGTTTTGAAGGCAGAAACAAATTGTGCACACGAGGGGTTACTGTTTTGGCCACCCAGGCCTCTGATGACCGAAAAATAATTTTCCAAAGGGTCTTGGTTTAAATTTTTTGTCAACAAATAATCAAAGCCAAGACCCTTCATACGACTCCAAAGAGCCTGCACATTGTCCACAGTTATGTGAAAATAACTAAGACATGGCGGTTGTCGTCCCGTTAAAAAATATACTGAATTTAAACGAGTTTTTGCCTCCGCCCAAAACTCATGGTGTGCTGACCTCTCACGCACTCTACAGGACAAAGGTCTCGAAGCAATTAATTTAGAGTTCAAGCTATCAAACAAGTTGTTCATAAAGAGACAGAATTCTGCTGTCTCATGAGCAGCAAGTTCAGTTGGATTGCAATTGCTTAAAAAAGTTAAAGCGGCATAAATAGATCTGCTAAAGACCTGAGCGGCTAAACTAACCTTCATCTTTTGTTTCCCTTCCGGGTTAATGTGGTCTTTAGTAAGTTTGGTAATTTTACTATCGTAAGTTGTACCATCCAAATCATACAATTTTTGTAAATGTTCCCATTTAGCTACATTGCCATCATCATATTTTATGTTTTTTTTCATAAAATTATTTCTCATGCAATTGAGAAGATGTGGAGGATCAAAAATATGAATAATTTCATGGTCGGCAATATTATATACATTTGTCTTATTACTCAGAATATCTATAGCAGATCTATTTGTGCTACCTAAATCGCTAACTGATGCAAGTATTCTAAATTCTGTCAAATTATGAACAGCTTGTACAACTTGCTCGATGCATGCTTTCATTGTGTATGTTTTCGCCGTGGATTGCACAAAGAAAAAAGCAAGAGGTTGCTTCCAGCCTTTGTACAATCCACGGAGCATAAACACTAACGCATGATCAGCAATTTTGTAGCCACTTGTAGCTCCAAGTGACTCTAAACCTTGTGACGAAGTGCACGTACTGCCTTCGCACAACGCTATATCTACCACAAGCCTCCGTAGCGCAGCGGACAGCGTGCTGGCATTCGGCGCGTAAGATCGTCGGTTCGATCCCAGCAGCCGGCGATCGAAGATATGTTTTATATTTTTATATTTTATATTTAAGTTAAAATTGTAAAGACTTGCTTAATTGTAAAACGGCCGTTGAAGTCTTAATTAAATTAAGGGTGTTTGCTGAATTTTGTCGCTCAAAACTCAGTATAAAAGGCGGATTTTGAAGACAAATCGTCAGTTAGTTAGTCAGTCTGCAGTTAGCCTGCAGTCCGCATCTGAGTCCGAGTCCGAAGCTAGAAGATATCCGACCGTCCGACCCCGAGTGTTACTGGTAAGCAAGTTTTGCTTTTTTTACTGTGGCAGTGTAAGCCCTGACACAGTAGTTGTTTATTTTACGGTGATAGAGTTTGTCCTAACACCGCTGTTGTATTATTTTATTTTGCTTATTTGCTTTGTGTTTTCTTACTACGGCTGCGCTTGCCCTGACGTAGTATCTGTTGTACTTGCTTTCTGTCTTACTACGGCTGTGCTTGCCCTGACGTAGTATCTGCTTTACTTGCTTTCTGTCTTACTACGGCTGCGCTTGCCCTGACGTAGTATCTGTCTTACCTGCTTTATGTCTTACTACGGCTGCGCTTGCCCTGACGTAGTATCTGCTTTACTTGCTTTCTGTCTTACTACGGCTGCGCATGCCCTGACGTAGTATGACGTAGTATCTGTTTTACTTGCTTTCTTTCTTACTACGGCTGCGCTTGCCCTGACGTAGTATCTGTTTTACTTGCTTTCTGTCTTACTACGGCTGCGCTTGCCCTGACGTAGTATCTGTCTTACTTGGTTTCCGTCTTACTACGGCTGTGCTTGACCTGACGTAGTATCTGTCTTACTTGGTTTCCGTCTTACTACGGCTGCGCTTGCCCTGACGTAGTATCTGTCTTACCTGCTTTATGTCTTACTACGGCTGCGCTTGCCCTGACGTAGTATCTGCTTTACTTGCTTTCTGTCTTACTACGGCTGCGCATGCCCTGACGTAGTATCTGTTTTACTTGCTTTCTTTCTTACTACGGCTGCGCTTGCCCTGACGTAGTATCTGTTTTACTTGCTTTCTGTCTTACTACGGCTGCGCTTGCCCTGACGTAGTATCTGTCTTACTTGGTTTCCGTCTTACTACGGCTGTGCTTGACCTGACGTAGTATCTGTCTTACTTGGTTTCCGTCTTACTACGGCTGCGCTTGCCCTGACGTAGTGTCTGCTTTGCTTCACCTTTTTCTATCTTGCTGCGGCTGTGTCCGCCCTGATGCAGCACCTTATTCTTACCGATCTAGTCTTACCGATAGTTTATTATTTATTTCTTTTTTTTCTGAAACCTGGGTGTAGTAATATTAAATAAAAATAAGTTAAGTTAAGTTATTCGTTTGTGTCTCAATTTGCGAACCCTAGACACCCTCCACTCCGAGCTATCCGGACTCCCTTCCCTCATTCTAGCGAGCGTTGCTGTCCAACCGACACCGACGGCGCCCGAGCATTCCGACCAGGCTGCAACAGCGAGGGAACGTGACGACTTTTCGGTACAAGACCGGAAAGTGGGAGGTAGCAGCGTCACAACCTTCGACTTTATTCGAGCCTTTACGAAGAGATAAATTTGGTCGGAGAGAAACTTCATCGAATAATAAAATGCAATAACGGTCCAAATTACTTCTCTTCTTCGAACAGTCATTTATGTACGAGAACAATTTCTCGTTTATCCCTGGATGCAGAACAATATTAGCAAGTGATCTATTGAGAGTTCGCGGGGATGGCATCGGGAATAAATTGGCCAAGTAATGGTATTCTCGAGAACTGCTCTTAAGAAGAGCTACAAAAAACGACTTTTCTTCATTTGTGTAGCGTCGCGCCATGGGTTTGATTGCCGAATTCCTAATCAAACTTGTAACAAATAATTTCGTTACTGGTTCCATTTCGTCAATTTTTTCTAAAGCCTTCAAATATTTCGAATTGAAAATATCGGAAGGATTTTTAAATAACTTCCGCGCAGAACTCATCCCTCTTTTTTTATGGTGGAAATAAGGTGTTTAGTCTTGACGAGTTCACCGTATAGTTTTCTCTTTCTCGGCGTTAAATTTTTTACTTTGGTTTCTCCCATCATTTTTAATATACTATAGGGAGCTTTTCTCTCTGTAAAAATAATTATTTTTTTATTATTATCTGTTTAAATCTCAAGATACCCTTGCTAGTGTAGAGATTATAGTCCCTTGTTTTTACACTATTTTATTTATATATTCTTTCCATTTTTTCCTGTTTCTTGCTATTTTGTTTGCTTCTTGGCAGGTAGTGTTGTTCTTTTTTAGTATTTCTTCTATGTTGTTTTCCCAATTTTTCGCTGGTCTTCCTCTTTTTCTTTTTATTGTTGTTCTTGCGTTCCAGACAATTTTTGCTTGTCTGTCTTCTGGCATCCTGACCAAGTGTCCGTACCAAGCTAATTGTCTTTTCTCTATGGCTTTCTGTGTACTTTCTAGTTGGAGGTTTTTTCTTATCTCTTCGTTTCTAATTTTGTCTAGTCTTGTTACACCCTGTATTTTCCTTAAGAACTTCATTTCGGCTGCTTGTATTTTTGATATAGTTCTCTGGTTCATTATCCATGTCTCACAGCCATATGTTAGTGTTGGTCTATAAACTGTTTTGAATATTGTTGTTTTTGTTTTCCGTGTTATTTGTTTATTATTGAGAATTATTTTGTTAATTGTATAATAGCTTCTATTTGCTGCTAGTATTCTTTTATTTATTTCTTGTTCTTGGCTTCCTTTATTGTTCAGTAGTATTCCCAGATATTTAAATGTATCTACTTGTTCTATTTGTTTTCCATTTATTGTTATATTTGTTTCTATATTTTCCTTTGAGATCACCATTATCTTTGTTTTTTCTATGTTGATATTCATATTGTGTTTTTTCAGGTCTTCGTCCCATATATTAAGGTTGTGTTGCATATCTTCTTCGCTTTTGGTTATAACTGCTACATCATCGGCAAATTCACATTCAGCTATCTTCACTTTTTTCATTCTGTAATGTCCAATCTCCATTTTTTTGTTTTATCTTTTATGTTTTTTAAGATGTTGTCTAGCAATATAGTGAACAGTAATGGGCTCAATGAACCTCCTTGCCTCAATCCTTGTGTGGTTTTAAATTCTTCCGACATCTCTTTCCCTGTTCGTATGTAATTGAGTGTATTAACATATATACTTTTAATTGCATTTAGCAGTTGTTCGCTTACTTGTCTTTCTCTCAATATGCTCCAAACCTTTTCACGTGGTACTCTTATCAAATGCTTTCTCAAGGTCAATGTACGTTATAAATAAATTACTATCTTGCCTCTTTGTCTAGTCTATCAAATTCCTGAGGGTATATATATGATCTTGTGCTTGGTATCCTTTCCTAAATCCGCTTTTTGTTTTTTCCATCGCTGGTTCGAGTACTATTCTTAATTTTTTCTCTAGGATTGCTTCGTATGTTTTAGCAGCTGAACATAATAAAGAAATGCCTCTGTAGTTATTACAACTTCTACTGTCTCCTTTTTTGTATATTGGAAAGATTACTGCCTTTTCCCAATCTTTAGGTATTTTTCCGCTTTCCCAAATTCTGTTAAGTATTGCTAGCAATAATTGTTCTCCCTCCTCCCCTATATACTTTAATTGTTCAGACTTTATTTGGTCATGACCGGGAGCTTTTCCATTTCTAAGTTTCTTAAGCACATCTTTCAGTTCGACTTCTGTAATAGTCTCCAATTCTTTGTTCAGTTCTTTTCTTTGTGTTTGTTGATCTTTTTCATCTTCTTTTCCGTTTGTCCTCTTTTTTCCTTCTAAAAGCTCTTCAAAATGCTCTTTCCATCTTTCCATTATTACTTTATCCTCAAGTATGATTTTTCCTTGTTTATCTTTTATCTGCTTGAGTGTTATTTGCTTTCCTTTCTTGCAGCTGTTTAGTGTTCTGTAAAATAGTTTTTGATTGCCTGTAAAGTTTTCCTATAGGGCATTTCCAAATTCTTCCCACGTTTTACTTTTTGACATTTTAATTGTTTCTTTCACTAATTTTCTTTGCTTTTTGTATTTCTCATAGTCTTGCTGGTTTTTCGTCCCTAAGTATTTTTCCCATATTTGTTTCTTCTTTTTCACTTCTTCCTTCACTTCTTGGTTCCACCAATGTGTTTGTTTTCTATTTTTCGCATGTCTTACTATACCACATGCCCTTATTGTTGCCTTCTCTATTAGCTTTTTAAATGTACTCCATAGTTCCTCTATATTGTCTGTCTTCTGTTCTGTTATGTTTTCAATAGCTTCTTTTATATTTTTTTGATATTTCTCCCTTATCTGATTATCTTGTAGTCTATCTACTCTAGGTATAATTATTTCAGTTTCTTTCTTCTTTATTTTTACAGTTGGTGTTGTCGTTTCTTCATTTATTTTTATTTTTATTGTTGTCAGAAAGTGATCACTTCCTATCTCGTTTCCTCTTTTAACTCGTACGTCATTTACATTCTTCCTTTGTTGTTTCGTAGTTAAAAAATAATCGATCAAAGATTTTTCATTTCTAGACCTTACCTCTCTTGTGTACATGTGTATCATTTTATGTTCAAAGAATGTATTTAATATTTTCAAATCATTGATAATGCAGAAATCTATTGATCTATTCCCATTGTTGTTTCTTATTGTTTCTCCGTTTGTCCCCATAATGTCTTCTAATCCTACATTTTTATTCCCCACTCTTGCATTAAAATCTCCCATTATATAGATAGGTTCTTTTAGTTCTTCGTATTCTAGTTGAACCTTTTCCCAAAACTCATCTTTGTTTTCTTTGTCTGCATCATCATTTAGTCCATATATTATCATTATATTCGCTGAGAAGTTGTTGCTTTCTATGCTTATTCTTAGTATTCTTTCGCTAATGCATTCCCATTTTCTTATTGAGTTTTCTAATCTCTTATGTATAATGCATCCCACTCCTGCTCTTGCTCTTTCATTTTCCCCCACTCCGCTATAAATTAATATGTGATTATTTCTTAGTTTCCTTTCTTTTTTGTTTCCGTTACTGCTAAGATATCTATTTTTGCTTTTTCAAATTCATCTACTAACTCTGCCTCTTTTCCGTTCATACTTTTAATATTCCATGTTCCTAGTTGTATTGTCCTTTTCCTTTGCTTGTTTGTCTCCATTTTATCTTTCTTTGTTGTCTTGCTTGCTATTAGTTTTTTGAGTTCTGTTGTTTCTCATTTCCTTGTGCTGTAACACCCTTTACTTGTTCATCCCAGTTGTAGACCTCCCCATTGATTATTATTTTTTGGTATCCTATTTTAATTGTTTTACCTTTGGCTTTCTCCTCCTTTGCGATATTTCTAATTTCTCTCTGTATTTTTCTCTCTTCCCATGTTAGATCGTTGTCTATATATATTTTTGTGTTCTTAAGTTCTTTTTTAGCCACCATTATCTTTTGCTTTTGTTCCCAATTTAGTATTTCTGCTATTATGATTTCGTCCTTTGTGTCTTTCTTCATGGTTTTTATATTCTCAACTTTTACTTTAACATGTATTTTCTATTGTAGCCATTCTGAGATTGCTTCCTCCGTATTCTGTGTTAATTTTAGTCCTTTTATTACTATATTATTCTTCTTTCTTTGTCTTTCCTCTCTTTCTGATTTTCTTTCCAGATTTTCTATTCTTTCTATTAAAATTTTCTTTTCTCTGTCCCAGCTTTCCTCTTTCTTTTGCATTTCCATTCTCATCATTTTTATCTCCTCTTTTAATTCTTTAGTGTTTTCATCCATTTTAATGATAATTGTTTTGATCATTTCTTTTACTTCGTCCATCTCTGGATTTTTGATAGTGTCTTCTTCAGTTTTTATGTCACTTTCTTGTTTATGTCTTATTTCCTCCTCTCTCTTTCTCTGTTCTGGTGATCGCAAAACTTTTTTGCTTCTGCCGAAAATAGGTTGTTCTTTTCCTTCTTCTTCTCTCTGTCTTTTATTCATGCCCAGCATTCACTTTGTGCAGATTATTATCGTTGATTTAAATATATTGTTTTAAAATCACTGTGCGCCACTGGTGAACCGCGTTGACCTCTACCGCACACAACTGTCAAGAGCCAAACTTCACTACTTAGAATTCACCGTCACTTTTCCGTTATTAAATTGTTATTTCACTGTTCTAATATTGTTCCTTCAAAGTGCACACTCCTACACCCTTTTGATCATCACTTTCCACGTACTTTTGTTTTAGTTAAAGCGATAAATCCCGTTTAAAACGAATTTTTTATCGGCTGCACTAAAACACGTGTATACTCATAGGCGCGCGAATATAATAATAAATTTAAAAACGAATAAATATACAGAATACAGTATTTTCAGAAATTTAAATTTTTGTTACTACGAAATACTGGGTCCTTTTAAACGCAACAGAAGTTTATGAGATAAAAGTTTTTTGCAAATATTAACTGGCAACAATAGCAAAACGAACTTATATTATTGTTAACAAATGTGAAGAAATGTCAAAGCACGAAGTTATCCCACTTTTCTGAACAAGACGAACGTATTGTTTTGCAGTTACAGAATCTCATAACAGTGCTATAAAAATATGGAATATTATTATTGCTTACGTATGCTTTTTTGACGATTATCACGATTCGTTTAAACGTCGGGTATAGCTTCATTCTCTTTCTTCCTTGAAGATGTACTTAACATCGGTTCACCAGAAGTTCCAGGAATGGGATCATCAAAACCAACTGAAACATTCTCCGGCAACGTAATTGGTATTGATAACGGTTTCTCTGTAATTATCGCCTCGCAGTCCTTAATTTTCTTGGAAGGTCCAGGTACGGGTTCACCAAGATCAGGTAAAATTTCTGATATATGTCTGACATCTATAACAAGAAAACATTAATAAGAATGTAGCAAGTAGGCAAATTTTCGGGAAAATGATATGATTAGCTGAGATTATTTTATTGTCTCTTTGAAAACTAAATGACCAATTTTATGTTGAATATAACCGATTTTACGCATGGAGATAATTTTCTGACGACGTTTATTCTTTAATATACGGTAAATAGTTACTGTATTTGAATTGAACATTTAATTGCAAAAATTTAATTTTCCACTTGCAATCTCTGGAACTTTTAATATATTTTGAACATGATTATAGATAAACATATACAGATACACTTGATGAGAAGGGCTTGCTTACCAGTGACTGGATTTAATATTGTAGGAAAAACTCCACGATTCAATTTTTTCTTGTCGGATGTACGAAAACATTTTTCTTCAAAATGTTTAGAACATATATGTTTATGAATACGTGTACTGTATGGTTTCTCGAGAACTTCAAGAAAGTTCATGTTTGTTGCCCACTGCTTTAAGATATTATCATCTCTTGGTAGGCAAAAAAATGCAAGCTGCGGATTATGGTTGCTGTTGCTTCTGCAGTTAGGTACCTCACAATATATGATCCTCATTATCTGAAATAAGTTCAACATTATAAGTTATTTTCATTCTTATCAATTCTTAAAAGCTAGATTTAAAGTTTTTACGCAAAGTTTATAACTTTAATGATGTTTAATAGTTTAAACATATTTAAAATATCTCTATTTATAAGCAAGTAATAGACAAATGTTCGCTTTAGTTTCTAAAATCGCAGAGAGTCGAGTTTAAAAAAATATATGTTAATAATTAAAATGTTAAAGATATTGATAACTTCAAATATAAGTTTAAATTCAGAAATTCATGAAAAACTTCTATTGTAATAGCCATGCAAATAATACGATAATTTACAAACTTACCTTAGTTATAAGCAAAGATCATACAAAAATAATACACACTAATTCACTCCACACGAAACTTTGATCACGAAGAATAATGAAATAAATTCGTAGTCCGCTTTACTAAACAGGTAAAAACTGACTGTTGCCAGTTGACGATAAATAAAAAAAAGTTATTTGAATTTCAACTTGACAATCCGTCTGGCGGTCTAATAAGTAACTATTCTGCTTAATTTGCGCTACTTGCGCCATCTCTGTTTGCTACCACATTTATTTCCCCCTCTCCATTCGTCAGCAAATTTCTATCACAAGAAATCCTACTAGCTGTCAACCCCCTGATGACACGTACTCGACGCATCGTAGTCTGCGGCGCGTTACCGCTGTCTCATACGCAATACAGAGACAAATTCGAACCTGTTCGCTCTGCGTCATGCTTGTACAGTGTTCCAGAAGCTCTCGAATGTTGTAGAATATCTTGTTCCAGTATTAAGGGAGAGTTTCGGCCGGCAATAGGCATTCTGTATTTGAAGTGTGAACAGTGCAAGTCGTTGCTTAATACTTTCTTCTTCTAATGGCACTACAGCCCAAATCGGGCCTGGGCCTACCGGACACACCGAGCCGCAGTTTTTACACTGCCGTACTGCCGGTTTTCGTAGTCGAATGCTACATTATTTAAGGCGTATAAGTGACTAGCTTATAGCGCCCGAGTGTGATAAATACATGTAACTGTATTTTTATATTTTAACGACAAATCTACAGTATGTTAAGAGATATAAGTTTAAATTCAGAAATTCATGAAAAACTTCTATTGTAATAGCCATGCAAATAATACGATAATTTACAAACTTACCTTAGTTATAAGCAAAGATCATACAAAAATAATACACACTAATTCACTCCACACGAAACTTTGATCACGAAGAATAATGAAATAAATTCGTAGTCCGCTTTACTAAACAGGTAAAAACTGACTGTTGGTTAAGTAGTACATTTTCTTCGTTATTATTATTTCTATCTCCATGCACACGTCCCTGTTCCTGTTCCACTTGATTATTAAATGTACCGGTCTTCTCAAATTTGGTAATAAAGTTCTGAATTGTTGTTTTACTTGGAATGTTATGGTGAGGACAAATAATACTGATTAAATCACGTATTCTTCGAAAACTTTCACTAGAATAATTCCACTTAATAATTTGTAACTTTTCTTCATGTGAATAGTTATCCATTTTCAATAATGATATAACAACAATTACCTTTGTCACTTAAATCAATCACAAATCCATATCAAACTAAACTTTTCTGATAGTTAAAACGTCATACATTTGTTTATCATTTTGTCTCAATTCCATGGCTATCACTATAAAGTAGAAATTCTTATAAAATATTAATGCGATTATTTCGCTTACAAAATGTGCTAAATAAAATCTGAAAACAGATTTAGATCCATAATTTCAAGCTCTACTATATGAAACATTTTTGTCTAAAATCAATTGGCCACTTTTGCGCAAGGAAAAACTGATTTCCCATGTTAAACGCCTATGGCCAGGTATTCATGTTACACCCTGTATATAGGGATGTTTTGTAAGAACATGTAAAAAGTAATTGAGGCACATCAATTATTAGAGGTGGAAACGAATTTTCATATCCTAAACATACACAACCAATTTTATTTGCAGATTCATATTTGGCGCGTAATTGTTATAATTAAAATCATATCATTCTTAATATCCAATAAATAAATGTATTATTGTTGACCATGGTTATACGTGTTATGTAGTTTGTTGACAATGTACTATACGTCAAAAGTGCCTGCTAGTATTGGATGCCAGGATTACTCTGGTTTTCTGGACCTTTTCACAATTTTAGAAGTTAAGTTTACCTTTTCAAATATTTATATATCAGGAATCAGTATGTTATTTTTCACTATAAGATATATATATAAAAGGAATACAATTAATTTTTTTCTAGTTTCAGATTGTTTTAATGAAACAAAACGATGCAATACTATTGTCAAATATCAAATTAGTATGAGTACGAAGAACTGGTTATACAGTACAATTACTTTGTGAATACATATATTATAATATTGGAGCATTTGCGACAATTACTGGAAATCGTTTTTGTTTTAGCGTTGGGATTTATATACGAGAATTGTCTAAAAAGTTTTGAACCACAATATATGTAAGCGTAGTCATTCGTTAAAACTATTCTAGTACTACAATTGTACATGTTTTGAAAGATATCTCTGAAAATTTCAGCTGTTTTTGACACTTGGCTATTGTTTGACTGACGATTGTGTCAGTAGATGTTAGCGTTTTTGTAAAAATGAATGTAATATAATATTGTGCCGTGACTGTTTTTGTTTTTTTAGGATTGTCACGGAATTGGGTTTATCGATCATGTCAAAAAAAGTAAAACAATATACGCAGTATTATTTAACAACCTGAAGGCAAAAACTGTTGCAATATTTAAAGAAGAAGAAAATGCTTTTCCACCAAGACAACACATTGACAGTCGTCATGGCCAAAATTTACGAATTGCGGATCGAATTCATTTTTCAGCCACTATATTCACCAGATCTACATAATTTTGTAAAACATTTTAATTATGATTAAAAATAAAAAATTACCAAATATTTAGAAGACTAAATATTTATTATTTTAATCAAATGTCAATTATGATATGTACTATTATATGATATTTACATGAATTTAGTTTTCTTCCACGATTAGTAGTATTTAAAAATAAAATAGCTAATTTTAGACAATTTTAAATTCAATTCTTACAGTAATTAAACAAGTACAATAAGAAATGTTGACCGATTTAGAAATAGAATTTTATTCTCTGCAAACTTGTATCTATTTAAATGATTTTTGTCCACAATAATTTGGGCGACACATCTTTGAAGAAATAATGAATTGAATATACTCGAAACTGTAAAGATCAGTTTATTTTTGGTAGTAATAGTTATTTACGTTATAAATAAATAAATAAATTTTTACGAGAAAACAGTAGCCTGGAATATCAAAATGAGATAGATTTATTTTTAGTTTTTTTTGTTTGTTTTTAAATGATGTATGGAAACTATATTTGTTTGTACCATCACTTGTTTATTATTTTAACAATATTGTTGCTATATAAAATTGGTAAAATATAATATTAGCTTTGATATAATGTAAATGTAAAAGCAATAAATAATACAATTTATTGCATTTGTTTTCATATAGTATTTGTAAATTTTTTAATCATATTTTCTTTCACGTAGCTATTACAATTATTTCAGTTAAATATATCATTTTTAAAAAGAAAAATAATTACAATATTTTTGTAGTAGATTTATTGTTATAGAAATGTACTAATAATTTTTCAAAATTATATATGTATATATATATATATATATATATATATATATATTTATTTATTTGTAGGACACACGTGCATATATTTTCAAATAATCATTTACGATTAACATAAAACATTATTTCAGTGAAAGGTTACATTTTTATAAAGTAAATAATTATAATATTTTTGTAATATACTAATAATTCTATATTTTTCTATACATATAAATATTTATTTGTAGATGGACACACGTCCATATATTTTTAAATAGTCATCTACGACTCTATTGGGTCGTTTGTCTTTATTAATTATTTTTTTATTTACTAATGTAACAAAATGTTTAACCATTACATGACATAACGTAATTATCGATTTTTCTGTCAACTCCCGGCTATGAGTAGAACACGGACAGTCCAAACTTACATTACAAATGTATTTATTAAACAAATGTTTAATTATATTGTCCTTATTAATCATATCTGGCACGTCTTTAAAAATGGCATTTCTTAATTTGTCTATTTCTATAATTATCTCTTCGCAGGGATACACAAGAAGAGGTTTTTCTGTCCCGTAGTCTTTTAATCGTATTAAAGCGTGACTATCAGTGGTACATGTTGTTGTCGTGTAGAAAGATATACATGTCTGACAGTTACGGTTTAACACTCTCCGGCCGATAAAACCAGCGATGTACGATGACGTACAAAATCGAATTTTTTTAATGCTCTCAAATACATCATCATGATATGTTTGGGTGGCAGGAGTAAGAAAGGGTTCATTTGGATCAGAAGATGTAGGAACAGGAGCATTAGGTTGTGGGGCGTGTGTGGAACACGGGGAAAGAAGGGAATTTAGGGCAAGTAAATAAGCACCTCCATCATCTGCACAATTTGAATCTGTACTATTTTTTAATGTATTATTTACAAGAGTAGTTTTGAAGGCAGAAACAAATTGTGCACACGAGGGGTTACTGTTTTGGCCACCCAGGCCTCTGATGACCGAAAAATAATTTTCCAAAGGGTCTTGGTTTAAATTTTTTGTCAACAAATAATCAAAGCCAAGACCCTTCATACGACTCCAAAGAGCCTGCACATTGTCCACAGTTATGTGAAAATAACTAAGACATGGCGGTTGTCGTCCCGTTAAAAAATATACTGAATTTAAACGAGTTTTTGCCTCCGCCCAAAACTCATGGTGTGCTGACCTCTCACGCACTCTACAGGACAAAGGTCTCGAAGCAATTAATTTAGAGTTCAAGCTATCAAACAAGTTGTTCATAAAGAGACAGAATTCTGCTGTCTCATGAGGAGCAAGTTCAGTTGGATTGCAATTGCTTAAAAAAGTTAAAGCGGCATAAATAGATCTGCTAAAGACCTGAGCGGCTAAACTAACCTTCATCTTTTGTTTCCCTTCCGGGTTAATGTGGTCTTTAGTAAGTTTGGTAATTTTACTATCGTAAGTTGTACCATCCAAATCATACAATTTTTGTAAATGTTCCCATTTAGCTACATTGCCATCATCATATTTTATGTTTTTTTTCATAAAATTATTTCTCATGCAATTGAGAAGATGTGGAGGATCAAAAATATGAATAATTTCATGGTCGGCAATATTATATACATTTGTCTTATTACTCAGAATATCTATAGCAGATCTATTTGTGCTACCTAAATCGCTAACTGATGCAAGTATTCTAAATTCTGTCAAATTATGAACAGCTTGTACAACTTGCTCGATGCATGCTTTCATTGTGTATGTTTTCGCCGTGGATTGCACAAAGAAAAAAGCAAGAGGTTGCTTCCAGCCTTTGTACAATCCACGGAGCATAAACACTAACGCATGATCAGCAATTTTGTAGCCACTTGTAGCTCCAAGTGACTCTAAACCTTGTGACGAAGTGCACGTACTGCCTTCGCACAACGCTATATCTACCACAAGCCTCCGTAGCGCAGCGGACAGCGTGCTGGCATTCGGCGCGTAAGATCGTCGGTTCGATCCCAGCAGCCGGCGATCGAAGATATGTTTTATATTTTTATATTTTATATTTAAGTTAAAATTGTAAAGACTTGCTTAATTGTAAAACGGCCGTTGAAGTCTTAATTAAATTAAGGGTGTTTGCTGAATTTTGTCGCTCAAAACTCAGTATAAAAGGCGGATTTTGAAGACAAATCGTCAGTTAGTTAGTCAGTCTGCAGTTAGCCTGCAGTCCGCATCTGAGTCCGAGTCCGAAGCTAGAAGATATCCGACCGTCCGACCCCGAGTGTTACTGGTAAGCAAGTTTTGCTTTTTTTACTGTGGCAGTGTAAGCCCTGACACAGTAGTTGTTTATTTTACGGTGATAGAGTTTGTCCTAACACCGCTGTTGTATTATTTTATTTTGCTTATTTGCTTTGTGTTTTCTTACTACGGCTGCGCTTGCCCTGACGTAGTATCTGTTGTACTTGCTTTCTGTCTTACTACGGCTGTGCTTGCCCTGACGTAGTATCTGCTTTACTTGCTTTCTGTCTTACTACGGCTGCGCTTGCCCTGACGTAGTATCTGTCTTACCTGCTTTATGTCTTACTACGGCTGCGCTTGCCCTGACGTAGTATCTGCTTTACTTGCTTTCTGTCTTACTACGGCTGCGCATGCCCTGACGTAGTATCTGTTTTACTTGCTTTCTTTCTTACTACGGCTGCGCTTGCCCTGACGTAGTATCTGTTTTACTTGCTTTCTGTCTTACTACGGCTGCGCTTGCCCTGACGTAGTATCTGTCTTACTTGGTTTCCGTCTTACTACGGCTGTGCTTGACCTGACGTAGTATCTGTCTTACTTGGTTTCCGTCTTACTACGGCTGCGCTTGCCCTGACGTAGTGTCTGCTTTGCTTCACCTTTTTCTATCTTGCTGCGGCTGTGTCCGCCCTGATGCAGCACCTTATTCTTACCGATCTAGTCTTACCGATAGTTTATTATTTATTTCTTTTTTTTCTGAAACCTGGGTGTAGTAATATTAAATAAAAATAAGTTAAGTTAAGTTATTCGTTTGTGTCTCAATTTGCGAACCCTAGACACCCTCCACTCCGAGCTATCCGGACTCCCTTCCCTCATTCTAGCGAGCGTTGCTGTCCAACCGACACCGACGGCGCCCGAGCATTCCGACCAGGCTGCAACAGCGAGGGAACGTGACGACTTTTCGGTACAAGACCGGAAAGTGGGAGGTAGCAGCGTCACAACCTTCGACTTTATTCGAGCCTTTACGAAGAGATAAATTTGGTCGGAGAGAAACTTCATCGAATAATAAAATGCAATAACGGTCCAAATTACTTCTCTTCTTCGAACAGTCATTTATGTACGAGAACAATTTCTCGTTTATCCCTGGATGCAGAACAATATTAGCAAGTGATCTATTGAGAGTTCGCGGGGATGGCATCGGGAATAAATTGGCCAAGTAATGGTATTCTCGAGAACTGCTCTTAAGAAGAGCTACAAAAAACGACTTTTCTTCATTTGTGTAGCGTCGCGCCATGGGTTTGATTGCCGAATTCCTAATCAAACTTGTAACAAATAATTTCGTTACTGGTTCCATTTCGTCAATTTTTTCTAAAGCCTTCAAATATTTCGAATTGAAAATATCGGAAGGATTTTTAAATAACTTCCGCGCAGAACTCATCCCTCTTTTTTTATGGTGGAAATAAGGTGTTTAGTCTTGACGAGTTCACCGTATAGTTTTCTCTTTCTCGGCGTTAAATTTTTTACTTTGGTTTCTCCCATCATTTTTAATATACTATAGGGAGCTTTTCTCTCTGTAAAAATAATTATTTTTTTATTATTATCTGTTTAAATCTCAAGATACCCTTGCTAGTGTAGAGATTATAGTCCCTTGTTTTTACACTATTTTATTTATATATTCTTTCCATTTTTTCCTGTTTCTTGCTATTTTGTTTGCTTCTTGGCAGGTAGTGTTGTTCTTTTTTAGTATTTCTTCTATGTTGTTTTCCCAATTTTTCGCTGGTCTTCCTCTTTTTCTTTTTATTGTTGTTCTTGCGTTCCAGACAATTTTTGCTTGTCTGTCTTCTGGCATCCTGACCAAGTGTCCGTACCAAGCTAATTGTCTTTTCTCTATGGCTTTCTGTGTACTTTCTAGTTGGAGGTTTTTTCTTATCTCTTCGTTTCTAATTTTGTCTAGTCTTGTTACACCCTGTATTTTCCTTAAGAACTTCATTTCGGCTGCTTGTATTTTTGATATAGTTCTCTGGTTCATTATCCATGTCTCACAGCCATATGTTAGTGTTGGTCTATAAACTGTTTTGAATATTGTTGTTTTTGTTTTCCGTGTTATTTGTTTATTATTGAGAATTATTTTGTTAATTGTATAATAGCTTCTATTTGCTGCTAGTATTCTTTTATTTATTTCTTGTTCTTGGCTTCCTTTATTGTTCAGTAGTATTCCCAGATATTTAAATGTATCTACTTGTTCTATTTGTTTTCCATTTATTGTTATATTTGTTTCTATATTTTCCTTTGAGATCACCATTATCTTTGTTTTTTCTATGTTGATATTCATATTGTGTTTTTTCAGGTCTTCGTCCCATATATTAAGGTTGTGTTGCATATCTTCTTCGCTTTTGGTTATAACTGCTACATCATCGGCAAATTCACATTCAGCTATCTTCACTTTTTTCATTCTGTAATGTCCAATCTCCATTTTTTTGTTTTATCTTTTATGTTTTTTAAGATGTTGTCTAGCAATATAGTGAACAGTAATGGGCTCAATGAACCTCCTTGCCTCAATCCTTGTGTGGTTTTAAATTCTTCCGACATCTCTTTCCCTGTTCGTATGTAATTGAGTGTATTAACATATATACTTTTAATTGCATTTAGCAGTTGTTCGCTTACTTGTCTTTCTCTCAATATGCTCCAAACCTTTTCACGTGGTACTCTTATCAAATGCTTTCTCAAGGTCAATGTACGTTATAAATAAATTACTATCTTGCCTCTTTGTCTAGTCTATCAAATTCCTGAGGGTATATATATGATCTTGTGCTTGGTATCCTTTCCTAAATCCGCTTTTTGTTTTTTCCATCGCTGGTTCGAGTACTATTCTTAATTTTTTCTCTAGGATTGCTTCGTATGTTTTAGCAGCTGAACATAATAAAGAAATGCCTCTGTAGTTATTACAACTTCTACTGTCTCCTTTTTTGTATATTGGAAAGATTACTGCCTTTTCCCAATCTTTAGGTATTTTTCCGCTTTCCCAAATTCTGTTAAGTATTGCTAGCAATAATTGTTCTCCCTCCTCCCCTATATACTTTAATTGTTCAGACTTTATTTGGTCATGACCGGGAGCTTTTCCATTTCTAAGTTTCTTAAGCACATCTTTCAGTTCGACTTCTGTAATAGTCTCCAATTCTTTGTTCAGTTCTTTTCTTTGTGTTTGTTGATCTCTTTCATCTTCTTTTCCGTTTGTCCTCTTTTTTCCTTCTAAAAGCTCTTCAAAATGCTCTTTCCATCTTTCCATTATTACTTTATCCTCAAGTATGATTTTTCCTTGTTTATCTTTTATCTGCTTGAGTGTTATTTGCTTCCCTTTCTTGCAGCTGTTTAGTGTTCTGTAAAATAGTTTTTGATTGCCTGTAAAGTTTTCCTATAGGGCATTTCCAAATTCTTCCCACGTTTTACTTTTTGACATTTTAATTTTTTCTTTCACTAATTTTCTTTGCTTTTTGTATTTCTCATAGTCTTGCTGGTTTTTCGTCCCTAAGTATTTTTCCCATATTTGTTTCTTCTTTTTCACTTCTTCCTTCACTTCTTGGTTCCACCAATGTGTTTGTTTTCTATTTTTCGCATGTCTTACTATACCACATGCCCTTATTGTTGCCTTCTCTATTAGCTTTTTAAATGTACTCCATAGTTCCTCTATATTGTCTGTCTTCTGTTCTGTTATGTTTTCAATAGCTTCTTTTATATTTTTTTGATATTTCTCCCTTATCTGATTATCTTGTAGTCTATCTACTCTAGGTATAATTATTTCAGTTTCTTTCTTCTTTATTTTTACAGTTGGTGTTGTCGTTTCTTCATTTATTTTTATTTTTATTGTTGTCAGAAAGTGATCACTTCCTATCTCGTTTCCTCTTTTAACTCGTACGTCATTTACATTCTTCCTTTGTTGTTTCGTAGTTAAAAAATAATCGATCAAAGATTTTTCATTTCTAGACCTTACCTCTCTTGTGTACATGTGTATCATTTTATGTTCAAAGAATGTATTTAATATTTTCAAATCATTGATAATGCAGAAATCTATTGATCTATTCCCATTGTTGTTTCTTATTGTTTCTCCGTTTGTCCCCATAATGTCTTCTAATCCTACATTTTTATTCCCCACTCTTGCATTAAAATCTCCCATTATATAGATAGGTTCTTTTAGTTCTTCGTATTCTAGTTGAACCTTTTCCCAAAACTCATCTTTGTTTTCTTTGTCTGCATCATCATTTAGTCCATATATTATCATTATATTCGCTGAGAAGTTGTTGCTTTCTATGCTTATTCTTAGTATTCTTTCGCTAATGCATTCCCATTTTCTTATTGAGTTTTCTAATCTCTTATGTATAATGCATCCCACTCCTGCTCTTGCTCTTTCATTTTCCCCCACTCCGCTATAAATTAATATGTGATTATTTCTTAGTTTACTTATACCTTTTCCTTTCTTTTTTGTTTCCGTTACTGCTAAGATATCTATTTTTGCTTTTTCAAATTCATCTACTAACTCTGCCTCTTTTCCGTTCATACTTTTAATATTCCATGTTCCTAGTTGTATTGTCCTTTTCCTTTGCTTGTTTGTCTCCATTTTATCTTTCTTTGTTGTCTTGCTTGCTATTAGTTTTTTGAGTTCTGTTGTTTCTCATTTCCTTGTGCTGTAACACCCTTTACTTGTTCATCCCAGTTGTAGACCTCCCCATTGATTATTATTTTTTGGTATCCTATTTTAATTGTTTTACCTTTGGCTTTCTCCTCCTTTGCGATATTTCTAATTTCTCTCTGTATTTTTCTCTCTTCCCATGTTAGATCGTTGTCTATATATATTTTTGTGTTCTTAAGTTCTTTTTTAGCCACCATTATCTTTTGCTTTTGTTCCCAATTTAGTATTTCTGCTATTATGATTTCGTCCTTTGTGTCTTTCTTCATGGTTTTTATATTCTCAACTTTTACTTTAACATGTATTTTCTATTGTAGCCATTCTGAGATTGCTTCCTCCGTATTCTGTGTTAATTTTAGTCCTTTTATTACTATATTATTCTTCTTTCTTTGTCTTTCCTCTCTTTCTGATTTTCTTTCCAGATTTTCTATTCTTTCTATTAAAATTTTCTTTTCTCTGTCCCAGCTTTCCTCTTTCTTTTGCATTTCCATTCTCATCATTTTTATCTCCTCTTTTAATTCTTTAGTGTTTTCATCCATTTTAATGATAATTGTTTTGATCATTTCTTTTACTTCGTCCATCTCTGGATTTTTGATAGTGTCTTCTTCAGTTTTTATGTCACTTTCTTGTTTATGTCTTATTTCCTCCTCTCTCTTTCTCTGTTCTGGTGATCGCAAAACTTTTTTGCTTCTGCCGAAAATAGGTTGTTCTTTTCCTTCTTCTTCTCTCTGTCTTTTATTCATGCCCAGCATTCACTTTGTGCAGATTATTATCGTTGATTTAAATATATTGTTTTAAAATCACTGTGCGCCACTGGTGAACCGCGTTGACCTCTACCGCACACAACTGTCAAGAGCCAAACTTCACTACTTAGAATTCACCGTCACTTTTCCGTTATTAAATTGTTATTTCACTGTTCTAATATTGTTCCTTCAAAGTGCACACTCCTACACCCTTTTGATCATCACTTTCCACGTACTTTTGTTTTAGTTAAAGCGATAAATCCCGTTTAAAACGAATTTTTTATCGGCTGCACTAAAACACGTGTATACTCATAGGCGCGCGAATATAATAATAAATTTAAAAACGAATAAATATACAGAATACAGTATTTTCAGAAATTTAAATTTTTGTTACTACGAAATACTGGGTCCTTTTAAACGCAACAGAAGTTTATGAGATAAAAGTTTTTTGCAAATATTAACTGGCAACAATAGCAAAACGAACTTATATTATTGTTAACAAATGTGAAGAAATGTCAAAGCACGAAGTTATCCCACTTTTCTGAACAAGACGAACGTATTGTTTTGCAGTTACAGAATCTCATAACAGTGCTATAAAAATATGGAATATTATTATTGCTTACGTATGCTTTTTTGACGATTATCACGATTCGTTTAAACGTCGGGTATAGCTTCATTCTCTTTCTTCCTTGAAGATGTACTTAACATCGGTTCACCAGAAGTTCCAGGAATGGGATCATCAAAACCAACTGAAACATTCTCCGGCAACGTAATTGGTATTGATAACGGTTTCTCTGTAATTATCGCCTCGCAGTCCTTAATTTTCTTGGAAGGTCCAGGTACGGGTTCACCAAGATCAGGTAAAATTTCTGATATATGTCTGACATCTATAACAAGAAAACATTAATAAGAATGTAGCAAGTAGGCAAATTTTCGGGAAAATGATATGATTAGCTGAGATTATTTTATTGTCTCTTTGAAAACTAAATGACCAATTTTATGTTGAATATAACCGATTTTACGCATGGAGATAATTTTCTGACGAAGTTTATTCTTTAATATACGGTAAATAGTTACTGTATTTGAATTGAACATTTAATTGCAAAAATTTAATTTTCCACTTGCAATCTCTGGAACTTTTAATATATTTTGAACATGATTATAGATAAACATATACAGATACACTTGATGAGAAGGGCTTGCTTACCAGTGACTGGATTTAATATTGTAGGAAAAACTCCACGATTCAATTTTTTCTTGTCGGATGTACGAAAACATTTTTCTTCAAAATGTTTAGAACATATATGTTTATGAATACGTGTACTGTATGGTTTCTCGAGAACTTCAAGAAAGTTCATGTTTGTTGCCCACTGCTTTAAGATATTATCATCTCTTGGTAGGCAAAAAAATGCAAGCTGCGAATTATGGTTGCTGTTGCTTCTGCAGTTAGGTACCTCACAATATATGATCCTCATTATCTGAAATAAGTTCAACATTATAAGTTATTTTCATTCTTATCAATTCTTAAAAGCTAGATTTAAAGTTTTTACGCAAAGTTTATAACTTTAATGATGTTTAATAGTTTAAACATATTTAAAATATCTCTATTTATAAGCAAGTAATAGACAAATGTTCGCTTTAGTTTCTAAAATCGCAGAGAGTCGAGTTTAAAAAAATATATGTTAATAATTAAAATGTTAAAGATATTGATAACTTCAAATATAAGTTTAAATTCAGAAATTCATGAAAAACTTCTATTGTAATAGCCATGCAAATAATACGATAATTTACAAACTTACCTTAGTTATAAGCAAAGATCATACAAAAATAATACACACTAATTCACTCCACACGAAACTTTGATCACGAAGAATAATGAAATAAATTCGTAGTCCGCTTTACTAAACAGGTAAAAACTGACTGTTGCCAGTTGACGATAAATAAAAAAAAGTTATTTGAATTTCAACTTGACAATCCGTCTGGCGGTCTAATAAGTAACTATTCTGCTTAATTTGCGCTACTTGCGCCATCTCTGTTTGCTACCACATTTATTTCCCCCTCTCCATTCGTCAGCAAATTTCTATCACAAGAAATCCTACTAGCTGTCAACCCCCTGATGACACGTACTCGACGCATCGTAGTCTGCGGCGCGTTACCGCTGTCTCATACGCAATACAGAGACAAATTCGAACCTGTTCGCTCTGCGTCATGCTTGTACAGTGTTCCAGAAGCTCTCGAATGTTGTAGAATATCTTGTTCCAGTATTAAGGGAGAGTTTCGGCCGGCAATAGGCATTCTGTATTTGAAGTGTGAACAGTGCAAGTCGTTGCTTAATACTTTCTTCTTCTAATGGCACTACAGCCCAAATCGGGCCTGGGCCTACCGGACACACCGAGCCGCAGTTTTTACACTGCCGTACTGCCGGTTTTCGTAGTCGAATGCTACATTATTTAAGGCGTATAAGTGACTAGCTTATAGCGCCCGAGTGTGATAAATACATGTAACTGTATTTTTATATTTTAACGACAAATCTACAGTATGTTAAGAGATATAAGTTTAAATTCAGAAATTCATGAAAAACTTCTATTGTAATAGCCATGCAAATAATACGATAATTTACAAACTTACCTTAGTTATAAGCAAAGATCATACAAAAATAATACACACTAATTCACTCCACACGAAACTTTGATCACGAAGAATAATGAAATAAATTCGTAGTCCGCTTTACTAAACAGGTAAAAACTGACTGTTGGTTAAGTAGTACATTTTCTTCGTTATTATTATTTCTATCTCCATGCACACGTCCCTGTTCCTGTTCCACTTGATTATTAAATGTACCGGTCTTCTCAAATTTGGTAATAAAGTTCTGAATTGTTGTTTTACTTGGAATGTTATGGTGAGGACAAATAATACTGATTAAATCACGTATTCTTCGAAAACTTTCACTAGAATAATTCCACTTAATAATTTGTAACTTTTCTTCATGTGAATAGTTATCCATTTTCAATAATGATATAACAACAATTACCTTTGTCACTTAAATCAATCACAAATCCATATCAAACTAAACTTTTCTGATAGTTAAAACGTCATACATTTGTTTATCATTTTGTCTCAATTCCATGGCTATCACTATAAAGTAGAAATTCTTATAAAATATTAATGCGATTATTTCGCTTACAAAATGTGCTAAATAAAATCTGAAAACAGATTTAGATCCATAATTTCAAGCTCTACTATATGAAACATTTTTGTCTAAAATCAATTGGCCACTTTTGCGCAAGGAAAAACTGATTTCCCATGTTAAACGCCTATGGCCAGGTATTCATGTTACACCCTGTATATAGGGATGTTTTGTAAGAACATGTAAAAAGTAATTGAGGCACATCAATTATTAGAGGTGGAAACGAATTTTCATATCCTAAACATACACAACCAATTTTATTTGCAGATTCATATTTGGCGCGTAATTGTTATAATTAAAATCATATCATTCTTAATATCCAATAAATAAATGTATTATTGTTGACCATGGTTATACGTGTTATGTAGTTTGTTGACAATGTACTATACGTCAAAAGTGCCTGCTAGTATTGGATGCCAGGATTACTCTGGTTTTCTGGACCTTTTCACAATTTTAGAAGTTAAGTTTACCTTTTCAAATATTTATATATCAGGAATCAGTATGTTATTTTTCACTATAAGATATATATATAAAAGGAATACAATTAATTTTTTTCTAGTTTCAGATTGTTTTAATGAAACAAAACGATGCAATACTATTGTCAAATATCAAATTAGTATGAGTACGAAGAACTGGTTATACAGTACAATTACTTTGTGAATACATATATTATAATATTGGAGCATTTGCGACAATTACTGGAAATCGTTTTTGTTTTAGCGTTGGGATTTATATACGAGAATTGTCTAAAAAGTTTTGAACCACAATATATGTAAGCGTAGTCATTCGTTAAAACTATTCTAGTACTACAATTGTACATGTTTTGAAAGATATCTCTGAAAATTTCAGCTGTTTTTGACACTTGGCTATTGTTTGACTGACGATTGTGTCAGTAGATGTTAGCGTTTTTGT
This sequence comes from Pterostichus niger, assembly GCA_947425015.1. Lineage (NCBI taxonomy): Eukaryota > Metazoa > Arthropoda > Insecta > Coleoptera > Carabidae > Pterostichus > Pterostichus niger. The sequence continues at coordinate 16,848,924 of OX380350.1, forward strand.
AAAAATGAATGTAATATAATATTGTGCCGTGACTGTTTTTGTTTTTTTAGGATTGTCACGGAATTGGGTTTATCGATCATGTCAAAAAAAGTAAAACAATATACGCAGTATTATTTAACAACCTGAAGGCAAAAACTGTTGCAATATTTAAAGAAGAAGAAAATGCTTTTCCACCAAGACAACACATTGACAGTCGTCATGGCCAAAATTTACGAATTGCGGATCGAATTCATTTTTCAGCCACTATATTCACCAGATCTACATAATTTTGTAAAACATTTTAATTATGATTAAAAATAAAAAATTACCAAATATTTAGAAGACTAAATATTTATTATTTTAATCAAATGTCAATTATGATATGTACTATTATATGATATTTACATGAATTTAGTTTTCTTCCACGATTAGTAGTATTTAAAAATAAAATAGCTAATTTTAGACAATTTTAAATTCAATTCTTACAGTAATTAAACAAGTACAATAAGAAATGTTGACCGATTTAGAAATAGAATTTTATTCTCTGCAAACTTGTATCTATTTAAATGATTTTTGTCCACAATAATTTGGGCGACACATCTTTGAAGAAATAATGAATTGAATATACTCGAAACTGTAAAGATCAGTTTATTTTTGGTAGTAATAGTTATTTACGTTATAAATAAATAAATAAATTTTTACGAGAAAACAGTAGCCTGGAATATCAAAATGAGATAGATTTATTTTTAGTTTTTTTTGTTTGTTTTTAAATGATGTATGGAAACTATATTTGTTTGTACCATCACTTGTTTATTATTTTAACAATATTGTTGCTATATAAAATTGGTAAAATATAATATTAGCTTTGATATAATGTAAATGTAAAAGCAATAAATAATACAATTTATTGCATTTGTTTTCATATAGTATTTGTAAATTTTTTAATCATATTTTCTTTCACGTAGCTATTACAATTATTTCAGTTAAATATATCATTTTTAAAAAGAAAAATAATTACAATATTTTTGTAGTAGATTTATTGTTATAGAAATGTACTAATAATTTTTCAAAATTATATATGTATGTATATATATATATATATATATATATATATATATATATATATATATATATATATATATATATATATATATATATATATATATATATATATTTATTTATTTGTAGGACACACGTGCATATATTTTCAAATAATCATTTACGATTAACATAAAACATTATTTCAGTGAAAGGTTACATTTTTATAAAGTAAATAATTATAATATTTTTGTAATATACTAATAATTCTATATTTTTCTATACATATAAATATTTATTTGTAGATGGACACACGTCCATATATTTTTAAATAGTCATCTACGACTCTATTGGGTCGTTTGTCTTTATTAATTATTTTTTTATTTACTAATGTAACAAAATGTTTAACCATTACATGACATAACGTAATTATCGATTTTTCTGTCAACTCCCGGCTATGAGTAGAACACGGACAGTCCAAACTTACATTACAAATGTATTTATTAAACAAATGTTTAATTATATTGTCCTTATTAATCATATCTGGCACGTCTTTAAAAATGGCATTTCTTAATTTGTCTATTTCTATAATTATCTCTTCGCAGGGATACACAAGAAGAGGTTTTTCTGTCCCGTAGTCTTTTAATCGTATTAAAGCGTGACTATCAGTGGTACATGTTGTTGTCGTGTAGAAAGATATACATGTCTGACAGTTACGGTTTAACACTCTCCGGCCGATAAAACCAGCGATGTACGATGACGTACAAAATCGAATTTTTTTAATGCTCTCAAATACATCATCATGATATGTTTGGGTGGCAGGAGTAAGAAAGGGTTCATTTGGATCAGAAGATGTAGGAACAGGAGCATTAGGTTGTGGGGCGTGTGTGGAACACGGGGAAAGAAGGGAATTTAGGGCAAGTAAATAAGCACCTCCATCATCTGCACAATTTGAATCTGTACTATTTTTTAATGTATTATTTACAAGAGTAGTTTTGAAGGCAGAAACAAATTGTGCACACGAGGGGTTACTGTTTTGGCCACCCAGGCCTCTGATGACCGAAAAATAATTTTCCAAAGGGTCTTGGTTTAAATTTTTTGTCAACAAATAATCAAAGCCAAGACCCTTCATACGACTCCAAAGAGCCTGCACATTGTCCACAGTTATGTGAAAATAACTAAGACATGGCGGTTGTCGTCCCGTTAAAAAATATACTGAATTTAAACGAGTTTTTGCCTCCGCCCAAAACTCATGGTGTGCTGACCTCTCACGCACTCTACAGGACAAAGGTCTCGAAGCAATTAATTTAGAGTTCAAGCTATCAAACAAGTTGTTCATAAAGAGACAGAATTCTGCTGTCTCATGAGGAGCAAGTTCAGTTGGATTGCAATTGCTTAAAAAAGTTAAAGCGGCATAAATAGATCTGCTAAAGACCTGAGCGGCTAAACTAACCTTCATCTTTTGTTTCCCTTCCGGGTTAATGTGGTCTTTAGTAAGTTTGGTAATTTTACTATCGTAAGTTGTACCATCCAAATCATACAATTTTTGTAAATGTTCCCATTTAGCTACATTGCCATCATCATATTTTATGTTTTTTTTCATAAAATTATTTCTCATGCAATTGAGAAGATGTGGAGGATCAAAAATATGAATAATTTCATGGTCGGCAATATTATATACATTTGTCTTATTACTCAGAATATCTATAGCAGATCTATTTGTGCTACCTAAATCGCTAACTGATGCAAGTATTCTAAATTCTGTCAAATTATGAACAGCTTGTACAACTTGCTCGATGCATGCTTTCATTGTGTATGTTTTCGCCGTGGATTGCACAAAGAAAAAAGCAAGAGGTTGCTTCCAGCCTTTGTACAATCCACGGAGCATAAACACTAACGCATGATCAGCAATTTTGTAGCCACTTGTAGCTCCAAGTGACTCTAAACCTTGTGACGAAGTGCACGTACTGCCTTCGCACAACGCTATATCTACCACAAGCCTCCGTAGCGCAGCGGACAGCGTGCTGGCATTCGGCGCGTAAGATCGTCGGTTCGATCCCAGCAGCCGGCGATCGAAGATATGTTTTATATTTTTATATTTTATATTTAAGTTAAAATTGTAAAGACTTGCTTAATTGTAAAACGGCCGTTGAAGTCTTAATTAAATTAAGGGTGTTTGCTGAATTTTGTCGCTCAAAACTCAGTATAAAAGGCGGATTTTGAAGACAAATCGTCAGTTAGTTAGTCAGTCTGCAGTTAGCCTGCAGTCCGCATCTGAGTCCGAGTCCGAAGCTAGAAGATATCCGACCGTCCGACCCCGAGTGTTACTGGTAAGCAAGTTTTGCTTTTTTTACTGTGGCAGTGTAAGCCCTGACACAGTAGTTGTTTATTTTACGGTGATAGAGTTTGTCCTAACACCGCTGTTGTATTATTTTATTTTGCTTATTTGCTTTGTGTTTTCTTACTACGGCTGCGCTTGCCCTGACGTAGTATCTGTTGTACTTGCTTTCTGTCTTACTACGGCTGTGCTTGCCCTGACGTAGTATCTGCTTTACTTGCTTTCTGTCTTACTACGGCTGCGCTTGCCCTGACGTAGTATCTGTCTTACCTGCTTTATGTCTTACTACGGCTGCGCTTGCCCTGACGTAGTATCTGCTTTACTTGCTTTCTGTCTTACTACGGCTGCGCATGCCCTGACGTAGTATCTGTTTTACTTGCTTTCTTTCTTACTACGGCTGCGCTTGCCCTGACGTAGTATCTGTTTTACTTGCTTTCTGTCTTACTACGGCTGCGCTTGCCCTGACGTAGTATCTGTCTTACTTGGTTTCCGTCTTACTACGGCTGTGCTTGACCTGACGTAGTATCTGTCTTACTTGGTTTCCGTCTTACTACGGCTGCGCTTGCCCTGACGTAGTGTCTGCTTTGCTTCACCTTTTTCTATCTTGCTGCGGCTGTGTCCGCCCTGATGCAGCACCTTATTCTTACCGATCTAGTCTTACCGATAGTTTATTATTTATTTCTTTTTTTTCTGAAACCTGGGTGTAGTAATATTAAATAAAAATAAGTTAAGTTAAGTTATTCGTTTGTGTCTCAATTTGCGAACCCTAGACACCCTCCACTCCGAGCTATCCGGACTCCCTTCCCTCATTCTAGCGAGCGTTGCTGTCCAACCGACACCGACGGCGCCCGAGCATTCCGACCAGGCTGCAACAGCGAGGGAACGTGACGACTTTTCGGTACAAGACCGGAAAGTGGGAGGTAGCAGCGTCACAACCTTCGACTTTATTCGAGCCTTTACGAAGAGATAAATTTGGTCGGAGAGAAACTTCATCGAATAATAAAATGCAATAACGGTCCAAATTACTTCTCTTCTTCGAACAGTCATTTATGTACGAGAACAATTTCTCGTTTATCCCTGGATGCAGAACAATATTAGCAAGTGATCTATTGAGAGTTCGCGGGGATGGCATCGGGAATAAATTGGCCAAGTAATTGTATTCTCGAGAACTGCTCTTAAGAAGAGCTACAAAAAACGACTTTTCTTCATTTGTGTAGCGTCGCGCCATGGGTTTGATTGCCGAATTCCTAATCAAACTTGTAACAAATAATTTCGTTACTGGTTCCATTTCGTCAATTTTTTCTAAAGCCTTCAAATATTTCGAATTGAAAATATCGGAAGGATTTTTAAATAACTTCCGCGCAGAACTCATCCCTCTTTTTTTATGGTGGAAATAAGGTGTTTAGTCTTGACGAGTTCACCGTATAGTTTTCTCTTTCTCGGCGTTAAATTTTTTACTTTGGTTTCTCCCATCATTTTTAATATACTATAGGGAGCTTTTCTCTCTGTAAAAATAATTATTTTTTTATTATTATCTGTTTAAATCTCAAGATACCCTTGCGAGTGTAGAGATTATAGTCCCTTGTTTTTACACTATTTTATTTATATATTCTTTCCATTTTTTCCTGTTTCTTGCTATTTTGTTTGCTTCTTGGCAGGTAGTGTTGTTCTTTTTTAGTATTTCTTCTATGTTGTTTTCCCAATTTTTCGCTGGTCTTCCTCTTTTTCTTTTTATTGTTGTTCTTGCGTTCCAGACAATTTTTGCTTGTCTGTCTTCTGGCATCCTGACCAAGTGTCCGTACCAAGCTAATTGTCTTTTCTCTATGGCTTTCTGTGTACTTTCTAGTTGGAGGTTTTTTCTTATCTCTTCGTTTCTAATTTTGTCTAGTCTTGTTACACCCTGTATTTTCCTTAAGAACTTCATTTCGGCTGCTTGTATTTTTGATATAGTTCTCTGGTTCATTATCCATGTCTCACAGCCATATGTTAGTGTTGGTCTATAAACTGTTTTGAATATTGTTGTTTTTGTTTTCCGTGTTATTTGTTTATTATTGAGAATTATTTTGTTAATTGTATAATAGCTTCTATTTGCTGCTAGTATTCTTTTATTTATTTCTTGTTCTTGGCTTCCTTTATTGTTCAGTAGTATTCCCAGATATTTAAATGTATCTACTTGTTCTATTTGTTTTCCATTTATTGTTATATTTGTTTCTATATTTTCCTTTGAGATCACCATTATCTTTGTTTTTTCTATGTTGATATTCATATTGTGTTTTTTCAGGTCTTCGTCCCATATATTAAGGTTGTGTTGCATATCTTCTTCGCTTTTGGTTATAACTGCTACATCATCGGCAAATTCACATTCAGCTATCTTCACTTTTTTCATTCTGTAATGTCCAATCTCCATTTTTTTTGTTTTATCTTTTATGTTTTTAAGATGTTGTCTAGGAATATAGTGAACATTAATGGGCTCAATGAACCTCCTTGCCTCAATCCTTGTGTGGTTTTAAATTCTTCCGACATCTCTTTCCCTGTTCGTATGTAATTGAGTGTATTAACATATATACTTTTAATTGCATTTAGCAGTTGTTCGCTTACTTGTCTTTCTCTCAATATGCTCCAAACCTTTTCACGTGGTACTCTTATCAAATGCTTTCTCAAGGTCAATGTACGTTATAAATAAATTACTATCTTGCCTCTTTGTCTAGTCTATCAAATTCCTGAGGGTATATATATGATCTTGTGCTTGGTATCCTTTCCTAAATCCGCTTTTTGTTTTTTCCATCGCTGGTTCGAGTACTATTCTTAATTTTTTCTCTAGGATTGCTTCGTATGTTTTAGCAGCTGAACATAATAAAGAAATGCCTCTGTAGTTATTACAACTTCTACTGTCTCCTTTTTTGTATATTGGAAAGATTACTGCCTTTTCCCAATCTTTAGGTATTTTTCCGCTTTCCCAAATTCTGTTAAGTATTGCTAGCAATAATTGTTCTCCCTCCTCCTCTATATACTTTAATTGTTCAGACTTTATTTGGTCATGACCGGGAGCTTTTCCATTTCTAAGTTTCTTAAGCACATCTTTCAGTTCGACTTCTGTAATAGTCTCCAATTCTTTGTTCAGTTCTTTTCTTTGTGTTTGTTGATCTTTTTCATCTTCTTTTCCGTTTGTCCTCTTTTTTCCTTCTAAAAGCTCTTCAAAATGCTCTTTCCATCTTTCCATTATTACTTTATCCTCAAGTATGATTTTTCCTTGTTTATCTTTTATCTGCTTGAGTGTTATTTGCTTTCCTTTCTTGCAGCTGTTTAGTGTTCTGTAAAATAGTTTTTGATTGCCTGTAAAGTTTTCCTATAGGGCATTTCCAAATTCTTCCCACGTTTTACTTTTTGACATTTTAATTTTTTCTTTCACTAATTTTCTTTGCTTTTTGTATTTCTCATAGTCTTGCTGGTTTTTCGTCCCTAAGTATTTTTCCCATATTTGTTTCTTCTTTTTCACTTCTTCCTTCACTTCTTGGTTCCACCAATGTGTTTGTTTTCTATTTTTCGCATGTCTTACTATACCACATGCCCTTATTGTTGCCTTCTCTATTAGCTTTTTAAATGTACTCCATAGTTCCTCTATATTGTCTGTCTTCTGTTCTGTTATGTTTTCAATAGCTTCTTTTATATTTTTTTGATATTTCTCCCTTATCTGATTACCTTGTAGTCTATCTACTCTAGGTATAATTATTTCAGTTTCTTTCTTCTTTATTTTTACAGTTGGTGTTGTCGTTTCTTCATTTATTTTTATTTTTATTGTTGTCAGAAAGTGATCACTTCCTATCTCGTTTCCTCTTTTAACTCGTACGTCATTTACATTCTTCCTTTGTTGTTTCGTAGTTAAAAAATAATCGATCAAAGATTTTTCATTTCTAGACCTTACCTCTCTTGTGTACATGTGTATCATTTTATGTTCAAAGAATGTATTTAATATTTTCAAATCATTGATAATGCAGAAATCTATTGATCTATTCCCATTGTTGTTTCTTATTGTTTCTCCGTTTGTCCCCATAATGTCTTCTAATCCTACATTTTTATTCCCCACTCTTGCATTAAAATCTCCCATTATATAGATAGGTTCTTTTAGTTCTTCGTATTCTAGTTGAACCTTTTCCCAAAACTCATCTTTGTTTTCTTTGTCTGCATCATCATTTAGTCCATATATTATCATTATATTCGCTGAGAAGTTGTTGCTTTCTATGCTTATTCTTAGTATTCTTTCGCTAATGCATTCCCATTTTCTTATTGAGTTTTCTAATCTCTTATGTATAATGCATCCCACTCCTGCTCTTGCTCTTTCATTTTCCCCCACTCCGCTATAAATTAATATGTGATTATTTCTTAGTTTACTTATACCTTTTCCTTTCTTTTTTGTTTCCGTTACTGCTAAGATATCTATTTTTGCTTTTTCAAATTCATCTACTAACTCTGCCTCTTTTCCGTTCATACTTTTAATATTCCATGTTCCTAGTTGTATTGTCCTTTTCCTTTGCTTGTTTGTCTCCATTTTATCTTTCTTTGTTGTCTTGCTTGCTATTAGTTTTTTGAGTTCTGTTGTTTCTCATTTCCTTGTGCTGTAACACCCTTTACTTGTTCATCCCAGTTGTAGACCTCCCCATTGATTATTATTTTTTGGTATCCTATTTTAATTGTTTTACCTTTGGCTTTCTCCTCCTTTGCGATATTTCTAATTTCTCTCTGTATTTTTCTCTCTTCCCATGTTAGATCGTTGTCTATATATATTTTTGTGTTCTTAAGTTCTTTTTTAGCCACCATTATCTTTTGCTTTTGTTCCCAATTTAGTATTTCTGCTATTATGATTTCGTCCTTTGTGTCTTTCTTCATGGTTTTTATATTCTCAACTTTTACTTTAACATGTATTTTCTATTGTAGCCATTCTGAGATTGCTTCCTCCGTATTCTGTGTTAATTTTAGTCCTTTTATTACTATATTATTCTTCTTTCTTTGTCTTTCCTCTCTTTCTGATTTTCTTTCCAGATTTTCTATTCTTTCTATTAAAATTTTCTTTTCTCTGTCCCAGCTTTCCTCTTTCTTTTGCATTTCCATTCTCATCATTTTTATCTCCTCTTTTAATTCTTTAGTGTTTTCATCCATTTTAATGATAATTGTTTTGATCATTTCTTTTACTTCGTCCATCTCTGGATTTTTGATAGTGTCTTCTTCAGTTTTTATGTCACTTTCTTGTTTATGTCTTATTTCCTCCTCTCTCTTTCTCTGTTCTGGTGATCGCAAAACTTTTTTGCTTCTGCCGAAAATAGGTTGTTCTTTTCCTTCTTCTTCTCTCTGTCTTTTATTCATGCCCAGCATTCACTTTGTGCAGATTATTATCGTTGATTTAAATATATTGTTTTAAAATCACTGTGCGCCACTGGTGAACCGCGTTGACCTCTACCGCACACAACTGTCAAGAGCCAAACTTCACTACTTAGAATTCACCGTCACTTTTCCGTTATTAAATTGTTATTTCACTGTTCTAATATTGTTCCTTCAAAGTGCACACTCCTACACCCTTTTGATCATCACTTTCCACGTACTTTTGTTTTAGTTAAAGCGATAAATCCCGTTTAAAACGAATTTTTTATCGGCTGCACTAAAACACGTGTATACTCATAGGCGCGCGAATATAATAATAAATTTAAAAACGAATAAATATACAGAATACAGTATTTTCAGAAATTTAAATTTTTGTTACTACGAAATACTGGGTCCTTTTAAACGCAACAGAAGTTTATGAGATAAAAGTTTTTTGCAAATATTAACTGGCAACAATAGCAAAACGAACTTATATTATTGTTAACAAATGTGAAGAAATGTCAAAGCACGAAGTTATCCCACTTTTCTGAACAAGACGAACGTATTGTTTTGCAGTTACAGAATCTCATAACAGTGCTATAAAAATATGGAATATTATTATTGCTTACGTATGCTTTTTTGACGATTATCACGATTCGTTTAAACGTCGGGTATAGCTTCATTCTCTTTCTTCCTTGAAGATGTACTTAACATCGGTTCACCAGAAGTTCCAGGAATGGGATCATCAAAACCAACTGAAACATTCTCCGGCAACGTAATTGGTATTGATAACGGTTTCTCTGTAATTATCGCCTCGCAGTCCTTAATTTTCTTGGAAGGTCCAGGTACGGGTTCACCAAGATCAGGTAAAATTTCTGATATATGTCTGACATCTATAACAAGAAAACATTAATAAGAATGTAGCAAGTAGGCAAATTTTCGGGAAAATGATATGATTAGCTGAGATTATTTTATTGTCTCTTTGAAAACTAAATGACCAATTTTATGTTGAATATAACCGATTTTACGCATGGAGATAATTTTCTGACGAAGTTTATTCTTTAATATACGGTAAATAGTTACTGTATTTGAATTGAACATTTAATTGCAAAAATTTAATTTTCCACTTGCAATCTCTGGAACTTTTAATATATTTTGAACATGATTATAGATAAACATATACAGATACACTTGATGAGAAGGGCTTGCTTACCAGTGACTGGATTTAATATTGTAGGAAAAACTCCACGATTCAATTTTTTCTTGTCGGATGTACGAAAACATTTTTCTTCAAAATGTTTAGAACATATATGTTTATGAATACGTGTACTGTATGGTTTCTCGAGAACTTCAAGAAAGTTCATGTTTGTTGCCCACTGCTTTAAGATATTATCATCTCTTGGTAGGCAAAAAAATGCAAGCTGCGAATTATGGTTGCTGTTGCTTCTGCAGTTAGGTACCTCACAATATATGATCCTCATTATCTGAAATAAGTTCAACATTATAAGTTATTTTCATTCTTATCAATTCTTAAAAGCTAGATTTAAAGTTTTTACGCAAAGTTTATAACTTTAATGATGTTTAATAGTTTAAACATATTTAAAATATCTCTATTTATAAGCAAGTAATAGACAAATGTTCGCTTTAGTTTCTAAAATCGCAGAGAGTCGAGTTTAAAAAAATATATGTTAATAATTAAAATGTTAAAGATATTGATAACTTCAAATATAAGTTTAAATTCAGAAATTCATGAAAAACTTCTATTGTAATAGCCATGCAAATAATACGATAATTTACAAACTTACCTTAGTTATAAGCAAAGATCATACAAAAATAATACACACTAATTCACTCCACACGAAACTTTGATCACGAAGAATAATGAAATAAATTCGTAGTCCGCTTTACTAAACAGGTAAAAACTGACTGTTGCCAGTTGACGATAAATAAAAAAAAGTTATTTGAATTTCAACTTGACAATCCGTCTGGCGGTCTAATAAGTAACTATTCTGCTTAATTTGCGCTACTTGCGCCATCTCTGTTTGCTACCACATTTATTTCCCCCTCTCCATTCGTCAGCAAATTTCTATCACAAGAAATCCTACTAGCTGTCAACCCCCTGATGACACGTACTCGACGCATCGTAGTCTGCGGCGCGTTACCGCTGTCTCATACGCAATACAGAGACAAATTCGAACCTGTTCGCTCTGCGTCATGCTTGTACAGTGTTCCAGAAGCTCTCGAATGTTGTAGAATATCTTGTTCCAGTATTAAGGGAGAGTTTCGGCCGGCAATAGGCATTCTGTATTTGAAGTGTGAACAGTGCAAGTCGTTGCTTAATACTTTCTTCTTCTAATGGCACTACAGCCCAAATCGGGCCTGGGCCTACCGGACACACCGAGCCGCAGTTTTTACACTGCCGTACTGCCGGTTTTCGTAGTCGAATGCTACATTATTTAAGGCGTATAAGTGACTAGCTTATAGCGCCCGAGTGTGATAAATACATGTAACTGTATTTTTATATTTTAACGACAAATCTACAGTATGTTAAGAGATATAAGTTTAAATTCAGAAATTCATGAAAAACTTCTATTGTAATAGCCATGCAAATAATACGATAATTTACAAACTTACCTTAGTTATAAGCAAAGATCATACAAAAATAATACACACTAATTCACTCCACACGAAACTTTGATCACGAAGAATAATGAAATAAATTCGTAGTCCGCTTTACTAAACAGGTAAAAACTGACTGTTGGTTAAGTAGTACATTTTCTTCGTTATTATTATTTCTATCTCCATGCACACGTCCCTGTTCCTGTTCCACTTGATTATTAAATGTACCGGTCTTCTCAAATTTGGTAATAAAGTTCTGAATTGTTGTTTTACTTGGAATGTTATGGTGAGGACAAATAATACTGATTAAATCACGTATTCTTCGAAAACTTTCACTAGAATAATTCCACTTAATAATTTGTAACTTTTCTTCATGTGAATAGTTATCCATTTTCAATAATGATATAACAACAATTACCTTTGTCACTTAAATCAATCACAAATCCATATCAAACTAAACTTTTCTGATAGTTAAAACGTCATACATTTGTTTATCATTTTGTCTCAATTCCATGGCTATCACTATAAAGTAGAAATTCTTATAAAATATTAATGCGATTATTTCGCTTACAAAATGTGCTAAATAAAATCTGAAAACAGATTTAGATCCATAATTTCAAGCTCTACTATATGAAACATTTTTGTCTAAAATCAATTGGCCACTTTTGCGCAAGGAAAAACTGATTTCCCATGTTAAACGCCTATGGCCAGGTATTCATGTTACACCCTGTATATAGGGATGTTTTGTAAGAACATGTAAAAAGTAATTGAGGCACATCAATTATTAGAGGTGGAAACGAATTTTCATATCCTAAACATACACAACCAATTTTATTTGCAGATTCATATTTGGCGCGTAATTGTTATAATTAAAATCATATCATTCTTAATATCCAATAAATAAATGTATTATTGTTGACCATGGTTATACGTGTTATGTAGTTTGTTGACAATGTACTATACGTCAAAAGTGCCTGCTAGTATTGGATGCCAGGATTACTCTGGTTTTCTGGACCTTTTCACAATTTTAGAAGTTAAGTTTACCTTTTCAAATATTTATATATCAGGAATCAGTATGTTATTTTTCACTATAAGATATATATATAAAAGGAATACAATTAATTTTTTTCTAGTTTCAGATTGTTTTAATGAAACAAAACGATGCAATACTATTGTCAAATATCAAATTAGTATGAGTACGAAGAACTGGTTATACAGTACAATTACTTTGTGAATACATATATTATAATATTGGAGCATTTGCGACAATTACTGGAAATCGTTTTTGTTTTAGCGTTGGGATTTATATACGAGAATTGTCTAAAAAGTTTTGAACCACAATATATGTAAGCGTAGTCATTCGTTAAAACTATTCTAGTACTACAATTGTACATGTTTTGAAAGATATCTCTGAAAATTTCAGCTGTTTTTGACACTTGGCTATTGTTTGACTGACGATTGTGTCAGTAGATGTTAGCGTTTTTGTAAAAATGAATGTAATATAATATTGTGCCGTGACTGTTTTTGTTTTTTTAGGATTGTCACGGAATTGGGTTTATCGATCATGTCAAAAAAAGTAAAACAATATACGCAGTATTATTTAACAACCTGAAGGCAAAAACTGTTGCAATATTTAAAGAAGAAGAAAATGCTTTTCCACCAAGACAACACATTGACAGTCGTCATGGCCAAAATTTACGAATTGCGGATCGAATTCATTTTTCAGCCACTATATTCACCAGATCTACATAATTTTGTAAAACATTTTAATTATGATTAAAAATAAAAAATTACCAAATATTTAGAAGACTAAATATTTATTATTTTAATCAAATGTCAATTATGATATGTACTATTATATGATATTTACATGAATTTAGTTTTCTTCCACGATTAGTAGTATTTAAAAATAAAATAGCTAATTTTAGACAATTTTAAATTCAATTCTTACAGTAATTAAACAAGTACAATAAGAAATGTTGACCGATTTAGAAATAGAATTTTATTCTCTGCAAACTTGTATCTATTTAAATGATTTTTGTCCACAATAATTTGGGCGACACATCTTTGAAGAAATAATGAATTGAATATACTCGAAACTGTAAAGATCAGTTTATTTTTGGTAGTAATAGTTATTTACGTTATAAATAAATAAATAAATTTTTACGAGAAAACAGTAGCCTGGAATATCAAAATGAGATAGATTTATTTTTAGTTTTTTTTGTTTGTTTTTAAATGATGTATGGAAACTATATTTGTTTGTACCATCACTTGTTTATTATTTTAACAATATTGTTGCTATATAAAATTGGTAAAATATAATATTAGCTTTGATATAATGTAAATGTAAAAGCAATAAATAATACAATTTATTGCATTTGTTTTCATATAGTATTTGTAAATTTTTTAATCATATTTTCTTTCACGTAGCTATTACAATTATTTCAGTTAAATATATCATTTTTAAAAAGAAAAATAATTACAATATTTTTGTAGTAGATTTATTGTTATAGAAATGTACTAATAATTTTTCAAAATTATATATGTATATATATATATATATATATATATATATATATATATATATATATATATATTTATTTATTTGTAGGACACACGTGCATATATTTTCAAATAATCATTTACGATTAACATAAAACATTATTTCAGTGAAAGGTTACATTTTTATAAAGTAAATAATTATAATATTTTTGTAATATACTAATAATTCTATATTTTTCTATACATATAAATATTTATTTGTAGATGGACACACGTCCATATATTTTTAAATAGTCATCTACGACTCTATTGGGTCGTTTGTCTTTATTAATTATTTTTTTATTTACTAATGTAACAAAATGTTTAACCATTACATGACATAACGTAATTATCGATTTTTCTGTCAACTCCCGGCTATGAGTAGAACACGGACAGTCCAAACTTACATTACAAATGTATTTATTAAACAAATGTTTAATTATATTGTCCTTATTAATCATATCTGGCACGTCTTTAAAAATGGCATTTCTTAATTTGTCTATTTCTATAATTATCTCTTCGCAGGGATACACAAGAAGAGGTTTTTCTGTCCCGTAGTCTTTTAATCGTATTAAAGCGTGACTATCAGTGGTACATGTTGTTGTCGTGTAGAAAGATATACATGTCTGACAGTTACGGTTTAACACTCTCCGGCCGATAAAACCAGCGATGTACGATGACGTACAAAATCGAATTTTTTTAATGCTCTCAAATACATCATCATGATATGTTTGGGTGGCAGGAGTAAGAAAGGGTTCATTTGGATCAGAAGATGTAGGAACAGGAGCATTAGGTTGTGGGGCGTGTGTGGAACACGGGGAAAGAAGGGAATTTAGGGCAAGTAAATAAGCACCTCCATCATCTGCACAATTTGAATCTGTACTATTTTTTAATGTATTATTTACAAGAGTAGTTTTGAAGGCAGAAACAAATTGTGCACACGAGGGGTTACTGTTTTGGCCACCCAGGCCTCTGATGACCGAAAAATAATTTTCCAAAGGGTCTTGGTTTAAATTTTTTGTCAACAAATAATCAAAGCCAAGACCCTTCATACGACTCCAAAGAGCCTGCACATTGTCCACAGTTATGTGAAAATAACTAAGACATGGCGGTTGTCGTCCCGTTAAAAAATATACTGAATTTAAACGAGTTTTTGCCTCCGCCCAAAACTCATGGTGTGCTGACCTCTCACGCACTCTACAGGACAAAGGTCTCGAAGCAATTAATTTAGAGTTCAAGCTATCAAACAAGTTGTTCATAAAGAGACAGAATTCTGCTGTCTCATGAGCAGCAAGTTCAGTTGGATTGCAATTGCTTAAAAAAGTTAAAGCGGCATAAATAGATCTGCTAAAGACCTGAGCGGCTAAACTAACCTTCATCTTTTGTTTCCCTTCCGGGTTAATGTGGTCTTTAGTAAGTTTGGTAATTTTACTATCGTAAGTTGTACCATCCAAATCATACAATTTTTGTAAATGTTCCCATTTAGCTACATTGCCATCATCATATTTTATGTTTTTTTTCATAAAATTATTTCTCATGCAATTGAGAAGATGTGGAGGATCAAAAATATGAATAATTTCATGGTCGGCAATATTATATACATTTGTCTTATTACTCAGAATATCTATAGCAGATCTATTTGTGCTACCTAAATCGCTAACTGATGCAAGTATTCTAAATTCTGTCAAATTATGAACAGCTTGTACAACTTGCTCGATGCATGCTTTCATTGTGTATGTTTTCGCCGTGGATTGCACAAAGAAAAAAGCAAGAGGTTGCTTCCAGCCTTTGTACAATCCACGGAGCATAAACACTAACGCATGATCAGCAATTTTGTAGCCACTTGTAGCTCCAAGTGACTCTAAACCTTGTGACGAAGTGCACGTACTGCCTTCGCACAACGCTATATCTACCACAAGCCTCCGTAGCGCAGCGGACAGCGTGCTGGCATTCGGCGCGTAAGATCGTCGGTTCGATCCCAGCAGCCGGCGATCGAAGATATGTTTTATATTTTTATATTTTATATTTAAGTTAAAATTGTAAAGACTTGCTTAATTGTAAAACGGCCGTTGAAGTCTTAATTAAATTAAGGGTGTTTGCTGAATTTTGTCGCTCAAAACTCAGTATAAAAGGCGGATTTTGAAGACAAATCGTCAGTTAGTTAGTCAGTCTGCAGTTAGCCTGCAGTCCGCATCTGAGTCCGAGTCCGAAGCTAGAAGATATCCGACCGTCCGACCCCGAGTGTTACTGGTAAGCAAGTTTTGCTTTTTTTACTGTGGCAGTGTAAGCCCTGACACAGTAGTTGTTTATTTTACGGTGATAGAGTTTGTCCTAACACCGCTGTTGTATTATTTTATTTTGCTTATTTGCTTTGTGTTTTCTTACTACGGCTGCGCTTGCCCTGACGTAGTATCTGTTGTACTTGCTTTCTGTCTTACTACGGCTGTGCTTGCCCTGACGTAGTATCTGCTTTACTTGCTTTCTGTCTTACTACGGCTGCGCTTGCCCTGACGTAGTATCTGTCTTACCTGCTTTATGTCTTACTACGGCTGCGCTTGCCCTGACGTAGTATCTGCTTTACTTGCTTTCTGTCTTACTACGGCTGCGCATGCCCTGACGTAGTATCTGTTTTACTTGCTTTCTTTCTTACTACGGCTGCGCTTGCCCTGACGTAGTATCTGTTTTACTTGCTTTCTGTCTTACTACGGCTGCGCTTGCCCTGACGTAGTATCTGTCTTACTTGGTTTCCGTCTTACTACGGCTGTGCTTGACCTGACGTAGTATCTGTCTTACTTGGTTTCCGTCTTACTACGGCTGCGCTTGCCCTGACGTAGTGTCTGCTTTGCTTCACCTTTTTCTATCTTGCTGCGGCTGTGTCCGCCCTGATGCAGCACCTTATTCTTACCGATCTAGTCTTACCGATAGTTTATTATTTATTTCTTTTTTTTCTGAAACCTGGGTGTAGTAATATTAAATAAAAATAAGTTAAGTTAAGTTATTCGTTTGTGTCTCAATTTGCGAACCCTAGACACCCTCCACTCCGAGCTATCCGGACTCCCTTCCCTCATTCTAGCGAGCGTTGCTGTCCAACCGACACCGACGGCGCCCGAGCATTCCGACCAGGCTGCAACAGCGAGGGAACGTGACGACTTTTCGGTACAAGACCGGAAAGTGGGAGGTAGCAGCGTCACAACCTTCGACTTTATTCGAGCCTTTACGAAGAGATAAATTTGGTCGGAGAGAAACTTCATCGAATAATAAAATGCAATAACGGTCCAAATTACTTCTCTTCTTCGAACAGTCATTTATGTACGAGAACAATTTCTCGTTTATCCCTGGATGCAGAACAATATTAGCAAGTGATCTATTGAGAGTTCGCGGGGATGGCATCGGGAATAAATTGGCCAAGTAATTGTATTCTCGAGAACTGCTCTTAAGAAGAGCTACAAAAAACGACTTTTCTTCATTTGTGTAGCGTCGCGCCATGGGTTTGATTGCCGAATTCCTAATCAAACTTGTAACAAATAATTTCGTTACTGGTTCCATTTCGTCAATTTTTTCTAAAGCCTTCAAATATTTCGAATTGAAAATATCGGAAGGATTTTTAAATAACTTCCGCGCAGAACTCATCCCTCTTTTTTTATGGTGGAAATAAGGTGTTTAGTCTTGACGAGTTCACCGTATAGTTTTCTCTTTCTCGGCGTTAAATTTTTTACTTTGGTTTCTCCCATCATTTTTAATATACTATAGGGAGCTTTTCTCTCTGTAAAAATAATTATTTTTTTATTATTATCTGTTTAAATCTCAAGATACCCTTGCTAGTGTAGAGATTATAGTCCCTTGTTTTTACACTATTTTATTTATATATTCTTTCCATTTTTTCCTGTTTCTTGCTATTTTGTTTGCTTCTTGGCAGGTAGTGTTGTTCTTTTTTAGTATTTCTTCTATGTTGTTTTCCCAATTTTTCGCTGGTCTTCCTCTTTTTCTTTTTATTGTTGTTCTTGCGTTCCAGACAATTTTTGCTTGTCTGTCTTCTGGCATCCTGACCAAGTGTCCGTACCAAGCTAATTGTCTTTTCTCTATGGCTTTCTGTGTACTTTCTAGTTGGAGGTTTTTTCTTATCTCTTCGTTTCTAATTTTGTCTAGTCTTGTTACACCCTGTATTTTCCTTAAGAACTTCATTTCGGCTGCTTGTATTTTTGATATAGTTCTCTGGTTCATTATCCATGTCTCACAGCCATATGTTAGTGTTGGTCTATAAACTGTTTTGAATATTGTTGTTTTTGTTTTCCGTGTTATTTGTTTATTATTGAGAATTATTTTGTTAATTGTATAATAGCTTCTATTTGCTGCTAGTATTCTTTTATTTATTTCTTGTTCTTGGCTTCCTTTATTGTTCAGTAGTATTCCCAGATATTTAAATGTATCTACTTGTTCTATTTGTTTTCCATTTATTGTTATATTTGTTTCTATATTTTCCTTTGAGATCACCATTATCTTTGTTTTTTCTATGTTGATATTCATATTGTGTTTTTTCAGGTCTTCGTCCCATATATTAAGGTTGTGTTGCATATCTTCTTCGCTTTTGGTTATAACTGCTACATCATCGGCAAATTCACATTCAGCTATCTTCACTTTTTTCATTCTGTAATGTCCAATCTCCATTTTTTTTGTTTTATCTTTTATGTTTTTAAGATGTTGTCTAGGAATATAGTGAACATTAATGGGCTCAATGAACCTCCTTGCCTCAATCCTTGTGTGGTTTTAAATTCTTCCGACATCTCTTTCCCTGTTCGTATGTAATTGAGTGTATTAACATATATACTTTTAATTGCATTTAGCAGTTGTTCGCTTACTTGTCTTTCTCTCAATATGCTCCAAACCTTTTCACGTGGTACTCTTATCAAATGCTTTCTCAAGGTCAATGTACGTTATAAATAAATTACTATCTTGCCTCTTTGTCTAGTCTATCAAATTCCTGAGGGTATATATATGATCTTGTGCTTGGTATCCTTTCCTAAATCCGCTTTTTGTTTTTTCCATCGCTGGTTCGAGTACTATTCTTAATTTTTTCTCTAGGATTGCTTCGTATGTTTTAGCAGCTGAACATAATAAAGAAATGCCTCTGTAGTTATTACAACTTCTACTGTCTCCTTTTTTGTATATTGGAAAGATTACTGCCTTTTCCCAATCTTTAGGTATTTTTCCGCTTTCCCAAATTCTGTTAAGTATTGCTAGCAATAATTGTTCTCCCTCCTCCTCTATATACTTTAATTGTTCAGACTTTATTTGGTCATGACCGGGAGCTTTTCCATTTCTAAGTTTCTTAAGCACATCTTTCAGTTCGACTTCTGTAATAGTCTCCAATTCTTTGTTCAGTTCTTTTCTTTGTGTTTGTTGATCTTTTTCATCTTCTTTTCCGTTTGTCCTCTTTTTTCCTTCTAAAAGCTCTTCAAAATGCTCTTTCCATCTTTCCATTATTACTTTATCCTCAAGTATGATTTTTCCTTGTTTATCTTTTATCTGCTTGAGTGTTATTTGCTTTCCTTTCTTGCAGCTGTTTAGTGTTCTGTAAAATAGTTTTTGATTGCCTGTAAAGTTTTCCTATAGGGCATTTCCAAATTCTTCCCACGTTTTACTTTTTGACATTTTAATTTTTTCTTTCACTAATTTTCTTTGCTTTTTGTATTTCTCATAGTCTTGCTGGTTTTTCGTCCCTAAGTATTTTTCCCATATTTGTTTCTTCTTTTTCACTTCTTCCTTCACTTCTTGGTTCCACCAATGTGTTTGTTTTCTATTTTTCGCATGTCTTACTATACCACATGCCCTTATTGTTGCCTTCTCTATTAGCTTTTTAAATGTACTCCATAGTTCCTCTATATTGTCTGTCTTCTGTTCTGTTATGTTTTCAATAGCTTCTTTTATATTTTTTTGATATTTCTCCCTTATCTGATTATCTTGTAGTCTATCTACTCTAGGTATAATTATTTCAGTTTCTTTCTTCTTTATTTTTACAGTTGGTGTTGTCGTTTCTTCATTTATTTTTATTTTTATTGTTGTCAGAAAGTGATCACTTCCTATCTCGTTTCCTCTTTTAACTCGTACGTCATTTACATTCTTCCTTTGTTGTTTCGTAGTTAAAAAATAATCGATCAAAGATTTTTCATTTCTAGACCTTACCTCTCTTGTGTACATGTGTATCATTTTATGTTCAAAGAATGTATTTAATATTTTCAAATCATTGATAATGCAGAAATCTATTGATCTATTCCCATTGTTGTTTCTTATTGTTTCTCCGTTTGTCCCCATAATGTCTTCTAATCCTACATTTTTATTCCCCACTCTTGCATTAAAATCTCCCATTATATAGATAGGTTCTTTTAGTTCTTCGTATTCTAGTTGAACCTTTTCCCAAAACTCATCTTTGTTTTCTTTGTCTGCATCATCATTTAGTCCATATATTATCATTATATTCGCTGAGAAGTTGTTGCTTTCTATGCTTATTCTTAGTATTCTTTCGCTAATGCATTCCCATTTTCTTATTGAGTTTTCTAATCTCTTATGTATAATGCATCCCACTCCTGCTCTTGCTCTTTCATTTTCCCCCACTCCGCTATAAATTAATATGTGATTATTTCTTAGTTTACTTATACCTTTTCCTTTCTTTTTTGTTTCCGTTACTGCTAAGATATCTATTTTTGCTTTTTCAAATTCATCTACTAACTCTGCCTCTTTTCCGTTCATACTTTTAATATTCCATGTTCCTAGTTGTATTGTCCTTTTCCTTTGCTTGTTTGTCTCCATTTTATCTTTCTTTGTTGTCTTGCTTGCTATTAGTTTTTTGAGTTCTGTTGTTTCTCATTTCCTTGTGCTGTAACACCCTTTACTTGTTCATCCCAGTTGTAGACCTCCCCATTGATTATTATTTTTTGGTATCCTATTTTAATTGTTTTACCTTTGGCTTTCTCCTCCTTTGCGATATTTCTAATTTATCTCTGTATTTTTCTCTCTTCCCATGTTAGATCGTTGTCTATATATATTTTTGTGTTCTTAAGTTCTTTTTTAGCCACCATTATCTTTTGCTTTTGTTCCCAATTTAGTATTTCTGCTATTATGATTTCGTCCTTTGTGTCTTTCTTCATGGTTTTTATATTCTCAACTTTTACTTTAACATGTATTTTCTATTGTAGCCATTCTGAGATTGCTTCCTCCGTATTCTGTGTTAATTTTAGTCCTTTTATTACTATATTATTCTTCTTTCTTTGTCTTTCCTCTCTTTCTGATTTTCTTTCCAGATTTTCTATTCTTTCTATTAAAATTTTCTTTTCTCTGTCCCAGCTTTCCTCTTTCTTTTGCATTTCCATTCTCATCATTTTTATCTCCTCTTTTAATTCTTTAGTGTTTTCATCCATTTTAATGATAATTGTTTTGATCATTTCTTTTACTTCGTCCATCTCTGGATTTTTGATAGTGTCTTCTTCAGTTTTTATGTCACTTTCTTGTTTATGTCTTATTTCCTCCTCTCTCTTTCTCTGTTCTGGTGATCGCAAAACTTTTTTGCTTCTGCCGAAAATAGGTTGTTCTTTTCCTTCTTCTTCTCTCTGTCTTTTATTCATGCCCAGCATTCACTTTGTGCAGATTATTATCGTTGATTTAAATATATTGTTTTAAAATCACTGTGCGCCACTGGTGAACCGCGTTGACCTCTACCGCACACAACTGTCAAGAGCCAAACTTCACTACTTAGAATTCACCGTCACTTTTCCGTTATTAAATTGTTATTTCACTGTTCTAATATTGTTCCTTCAAAGTGCACACTCCTACACCCTTTTGATCATCACTTTCCACGTACTTTTGTTTTAGTTAGAGCGATAAATCCCGTTTAAAACGAATTTTTTATCGGCTGCACTAAAACACGTGTATACTCATAGGCGCGCGAATATAATAATAAATTTAAAAACGAATAAATATACAGAATACAGTATTTTCAGAAATTTAAATTTTTGTTACTACGAAATACTGGGTCCTTTTAAACGCAACAGAAGTTTATGAGATAAAAGTTTTTTGCAAATATTAACTGGCAACAATAGCAAAACGAACTTATATTATTGTTAACAAATGTGAAGAAATGTCAAAGCACGAAGTTATCCCACTTTTCTGAACAAGACGAACGTATTGTTTTGCAGTTACAGAATCTCATAACAGTGCTATAAAAATATGGAATATTATTATTGCTTACGTATGCTTTTTTGACGATTATCACGATTCGTTTAAACGTCGGGTATAGCTTCATTCTCTTTCTTCCTTGAAGATGTACTTAACATCGGTTCACCAGAAGTTCCAGGAATGGGATCATCAAAACCAACTGAAACATTCTCCGGCAACGTAATTGGTATTGATAACGGTTTCTCTGTAATTATCGCCTCGCAGTCCTTAATTTTCTTGGAAGGTCCAGGTACGGGTTCACCAAGATCAGGTAAAATTTCTGATATATGTCTGACATCTATAACAAGAAAACATTAATAAGAATGTAGCAAGTAGGCAAATTTTCGGGAAAATGATATGATTAGCTGAGATTATTTTATTGTCTCTTTGAAAACTAAATGACCAATTTTATGTTGAATATAACCGATTTTACGCATGGAGATAATTTTCTGACGAAGTTTATTCTTTAATATACGGTAAATAGTTACTGTATTTGAATTGAACATTTAATTGCAAAAATTTAATTTTCCACTTGCAATCTCTGGAACTTTTAATATATTTTGAACATGATTATAGATAAACATATACAGATACACTTGATGAGAAGGGCTTGCTTACCAGTGACTGGATTTAATATTGTAGGAAAAACTCCACGATTCAATTTTTTCTTGTCGGATGTACGAAAACATTTTTCTTCAAAATGTTTAGAACATATATGTTTATGAATACGTGAATTATGATATCTGTATTTTAATTATGATATCTGTATTTTGATTATGATATCTGTATTTTGATGACGAAGTGTTTTATTATATTAGACAATGGTTCCATTGTCTGACTCATACTTCTTTGAACTATGTTATGATAAGAGAATGATATATAAGCTTGAAAAAACTAGATTAGAACACTCTTGTACTGTTGCTGAACGTATTCACGTCAGTTGTAATTAGATTCTAAATAAATAAAATATAATTTTCAAAACGAAAGAATTTGTATTTTTTTCCTTAAATACAAATCGAAAATTATAATTGGCGCAGTCGGTAGGATGCCAAAAGAGTTTTAAGCAAAATAAATAAATCTCTTTCGATCTCCATCGATTTATTTGGCATCCGAACAAGAATCTATGAGCGAAACACCAGCTCAGGCCTAAACAGTGGCCCATCAGAGGTTGAACAACCCATCTCTAACCATCATCCAGGCAAGCAGTCAAGGAGGACCAGGACAACACACATTCGCTGACTCCACCTCTCCGGGAAACCAGGACAACACAACTTCGCTGATCCCGATTACCAGAGAAAACCAGAAGAAAATCTCTAGCTGATTCTCAACAAACATGATTATCTTGTTAATCATCCTTTTACTTCAACTGTAAGTAAAATATATGTAACAAAATACACTAAAGGGTTTTGAGGAAAGGCTAACGCTTTTAAGAATCAAAACGAGCCCCAGCACAAGGCATAACACAAATTATAAACCTAAATATATTACACAAAAGGGGTGTCTCTAGTAATAACTAGTAATAAAGACACCGAGGAACCGGCACAGTTCCACACACATTACAAATCATATGTACAATAGCGATAGTGAACCAGAATCAAACCCATCAGATTCTGATTCAGAAACAAACCAAACACCTAGTGTTATAAGAAATTTAATATTAACGCCCAGTAAATTACAACTCAACTCAAAAATGGCCACAACCACAAACAACGAAATTCAAATGCTCTCTAAAGGTATCCCTGAATACGACGGTAATATTAAAGATCTACCATATTTTATAAATACTGTAGACGAATTTATATTATGTTTTGCAGGAATTGTATTGACAAACGTTCAAAGAATATTTTTATTTCAATTAATAAAAAATAAATTAAAGGGACCTGCAAAAACATATCTCTCAGAGAATTCATTTGCTGATTGGCCAACATTAAAATCATTCTTACAACTAAATTTCGAAGATAAAACAACAGCCGAAACTTTATTATTAAAAATCATATACAATACCAAAAATAACAATTCCGATTTGTTTCTCAAAGACATCACTAATAATTTTAATAAATATAAGAACAAAATCATGCTAACACAACATCAATTAGTAACAAAAAACGCAATTATCGCGGAAAATCAGAAAATCGTAGTATCTCACTTCATAAATTGTTTACCTCATCTCATTCGAGGATCCTTCACGGTCAAAAATCCTAAATCTCTTGAAGAATGTGAGCAGCTATTAGTAAACGATTTTAATTACGCCCAACATCAATCTCCCCTAAGGAGATTTGAAAACCAAGTAAAAACAACACATAATAACATACAGAAGAATACACCACCACAGAAATTCCCGGCACAAATGTTTCCTTCAAAACCAGTCACGATTCAAAGACACTTTCAACCACACGGTAGGAATAACTTCGGCAGACAAAACATAGTAAATGACATAAACACAAGAAGGACATTTACACCTCACCCAATGTCCACACAAACTAGACAGACCGGCCCAATGTCAACACAGACAATCATACCAAGACAGAATTACCAAACAGACATCGAAAACGACGTAACAACCACTAATGAACCAAATAACGAATATAATGAACAACAAGAAGACGAAACAGAATTCGCCTTCGAGGATTTTCAAGACACATTGGTCGAAAACGAAGATACGTAATGGCTAATTATCAAAATTCGATCCCGATATTACACGATCACGACTCCATTATTTTAATTGACTCTGGATCAAACATAAATTTCATATCACCCGATTACGCAAAATCAAGAAATCTGAAAATTAACAATCAAGATAAAATTACCTTTCACACAGCAAATGGAAAGAAAACACTTACAAATTCAGTTAATCTAAAAATAAATAAAAAATTATTTAAGTTTTATATTACAGACTTTCATTATTTATGTAACCTATTATTCGGTATGGATATATTAAAAGAACTAAATATAACACTAAATTTTAAAACAAATGAAATCTATTTTGAAAACAGAAAGATGAAATTTACAACACAAAATAAACTCAATAATAAACTAAACTATATACAATTTAGAGATCAAAATCTAGATATTAATAAAAAACTAAAAATTGCTAAATTACTAAAACAATACGAGGATTTGTTCCCCAAAGAAGGAGAACAACTCTCCGCCACTAACGTCACCACACACAAAATTCACACCACAGACGAAACACCCATATATACAAAAAACTACAGACTACCCCAATGTTATGACGAAGATATAGAAGAACACATTAAAAACTTATTAAAAGCACAGATCATTCAAAAATCTAAATCACCATACAACTCACCTATTTGGATAGTACCAAAAAAAATAGATGCGTCAGGGAAACGGAAAACTAGATTGGTAATAGACTTCCGAAAATTAAACCAAAAAACCAGAGAAGATAAATTCCCTCTTCCTAATATAGACGACTTATTGGATAGAATAGGAAAACCAAAATACTTCACGACTTTAGATCTCCACTCAGGTTTTCACCAAATACCCTTGGAAAGATCGGACAGGGAAAAAACGGCTTTCTCCACACCATCTGGACATTATGAATACACTAGGATGCCTTTCGGCTTAGTAAATGCACCGGCATCATTCCAACGAATGATGAACGAAATATTAAAAGAATATATAAATAAAATATGTCTCGTCTACATGGACGACATAATCATTTTCGGATATACTGAACAAGAACATATAGAAAATATCACAAAAATATTCGAAGCACTTAGAAAAGCAAACCTTAAAGTCCAAATTGATAAATCTGAATTTTTTCAAAACGAAGTCGAATACTTAGGATTCGTAATATCATCCGAAGGTTTAAAACCCAATCAAAAGAAAATAGAAGCAATAAATCAAATCACCATCCCAAAAACTAGTAAAGAAATTAAAAGTTTCCTAGGAAAACTTTCTTGGTACCGAAGATTTATTCCAAATCTCGCGAAAATAATAAAACCTTTCACAAATAGCTTAAAAAAGGGTTCACACATAGAAATAGAAAATGAAGAATATCAGAAAGCCTTTAAACACGTGAAACAATTAATATCAAATCCACCTATATTGATATCACCAGATTTCTCTAAACCATTTATACTAACTACAGACGCCTCAGACTTCGCCATGGGAGCCGTTTTGTCACAAGTACAAGAAAACCAAGAAAAACCTATAGCATACGCCTCAAAAACATTTAACTCCGCCGAACAAAACTACTCTACTATAGAGAAAGAATTAAAAAGTATCGTCTGGTCAATAAACAACTTTAAACCTTACCTTTACGGACAAAAATTCAGAATAAAAACCGACCATAGACCTTTAGTATGGTTATTTAATATGAAAAACGGTAATCAAAAATTAATGCGTTGGAAGATCGAACTCGGAGAGTACAATTTCGAAATTGAACACATCATGGGAAAAACTAATAAAATTGCAGACTTTCTTAGTAGACAAAGAAATCCATTTAAAATCGTAGAAAAAATAGGAGACGTAACTGAAACAACAATATTTTCACACTGCATATCACGAGATTATGCTATGAGTCAAGGACTCGCACTCCAAGTAAACCAAACATATAATAGTAAAAAATATTGTCAAAATTATATAGATCAAAATTCTCAACTAATACCACAAATTATAAACGGCAAAACTATATTACACTTAGTTACTAAGCAGAAATGCAACGACTTACCATCTGTAAAAAACTTTAAAAAGGCATTAATAGAACTTCGAGATTACTGCATCAAAAATGAATTGTATGAAATTAATATCCCAAAACTTGCCTGCGGCTTAGACCAAATGGACTATAAAGACTTAATAAAATATTTAAAATTAACCTTCACGGAAACTAATATCCTCGTGAATATCTATTCATTACCACAAAACTTCCTTACCAGCGATGACACAAACGCAACAATACATAGTTCCCCAGAAAACATCGTAAACGGTATAAAATATAAAGAAGATAGACTGAATATTGCCGATAACCAAATTATATTCAAATTAGGAGAATATTCAAAATTAAAAATAGAAAAACTACCTTTCGAAACAGTACAACCTAAACAAAGAATTCATATAACCTTCTCAAAGAATAATCTAAAAAACGAAATAAATAATTTTCTGAAAGACTATTTAGTACCTAAAGTTAGATATCTGGCTATATTTAATGACGAACTGGATAAAGTAATATCTCAAGAACTACAGAAAAATTTCGAACCAAATTCTTTAAAATTAATCGGAGTAAATAAATTTGTACAAGATATCTTTACAATAGATGAACAAAAACAAATTGTAGCTGACGATCATAACGGATTTAGAAACCACAGGGGAATATTGGAAACAATCAGATACCTGAAGAAGAAATACTACTGGCCAAAAATGGTACAAACTATCCAAAATTTTATTAATAATTGTAAAATATGTAAAGAAAATAAATACGATAGAAAACCTATAAAAATTCATGAAAATTTAACTATAACTCCGACAAGACCTTTCGAGACAATTAACATAGACATACTATCATTAAATACTCAAAAATACCTCACAATATTTGACCAATTTTCCAAATTCGGACAAATAAAAGCAATAAATGTTGATTCAGTAAACGTATTAAAAGCATTAAAAGAATATTTCGAGACATATACCCTACCAAAATTAATCATTATGGATAATGGACTAGAATTTAACAACGAATTACTAAAAGATTATTTAAAAACATTAGATGTAAAACCCCATTATATTTGTATTAACAATCCAAAGAGTAACGCGGTCGAAAGATTTCATTCGACATTAATAGAACACCTTAGACTAATTCAAAATAACGAAGAATTCAAACATCTTAATCAAAATGAAAAAATAAAGAAATGCATACTTAGTTACAATAACTCAAAACACACCATAATCGAAAAAACTCCAACAGAAATAATATTTGGAGAGACACATGAGTATAAATACCCCAAAGAAATACGAACTAACTCTGAAATGATACAACAACATCTGAAAGAACAAAAAGAATTATACAAAATAATAAATAATAAGATACAACAAGAAAAAGAGAAACGTCACCAAGAGAACATAAACCCGTTAGCATTACCAAAGGACGTATACGTAAAAGAAGAAGTAAGGAGAATACAAAAATTTAAAAAAACAATGTATATAAAAAGCAAAGTCTTAGCATATAACCCAAAATTAGGTATTGTAAAAGTCGAGAAACCATATAAACAACGTAGTAAAACCTTAAAGAAAATTAGAAATATACGTATCAACAGAATAAAATTATAACTTTATCTCTGTTCCCAGTGCGCAGGGTCAACAATTGACAGACATAACACACGGCAACGGATATCATCTGACAAACCTAGGATCGACACACATTGAACAGGAAAAATTACATACATACTTTTACTATAACGTAACACCTTTATACGAAAACTTTAATAGAATAGAAACTATAATTAACGAACTCCTAACCGAAATACACACAGTTCAACACATAAACCCAAATTATATACAATTACTAAATTCCACCTTTGAAAATACACAAGAACAATTAATCAAATTAAAACTTAACAAAAGAAGGAAAAGAGGCTTAATAAACGGTTTAGGAAGTGTTATAAAATCAATTTCCGGTAACTTGGACAGTTCAGATGGTGAACGATATGATAAATTATTTGAGACTATAAAAAAGAACGAAAAAATTTTAAGTAATAATGAGAATAAATTATTTAAAAACTTAAAAGAAGTAACGGAACAATTTAATATACAATTAGAAAATATTAAAATAAACGAAAAAGAAATGAAAAAGGAACTAACCTTTATAAAAGAAATTTTGAAGAAAAATAAACTTTGGGAAACAAAAATAGAATCTGAAGGAAAAATCCAGTTAATAATAAATATTCTGAACAATATCCAAAATTTTGCTATACAAATTGAAACTAGTCTTACGTTCTGTTCCTTAAATAAATTACATTCAACTATAATTTCCATGAATAGACTCCAGAACTTTATCAAAAATCAAAATATCTTTGAAATTATGTCACTTATAACAACTCACTGTCAATACGATGGACAAATGATCTACTATATTATCGAGATCCCTATTATGAGCACCACCGTATACCCTTTATATCAATTTACGTCAATACCTTTTATGAATAACACAAAAATGTATATCCTTGATGAACCCAATATATTGTATATTAATAAAATGAATAAGAATATTATTGTCAATAACTGTGTTAGAAATAAGAATTATTATTGTAAAACTGATAATGTAGAAATAAAGAAATGTATTAATGATTTAACAATAAGATATAAAAATGATGATTGTTCTTACTTGTTAATGGATAATGAAAATAATATCGAACAAATACCAAATACAAATGAAATCATTATAATAAGCCCAATTTTACAAAATTTCATAATTTATTGTAAAAGTAATGAAATTCACAAAAAGATAATAGGAATTTACAAATTTAATAACGATCAACAATGCACATTAAATAATTATCATTTTGAAAAGATAGAACAAAATTATAAAGAATTAATCTATGAAGGAAAAATTGATAAAATAAATGGGTTAAACGTTAAAAGCAGACAATTAATTGAATTGCATAAAGTAAATAATACTGAATATCATTTGGAAGAAATACAAAATTTAAATTTAAAGAATAACGATCATCATCTTTTTATTATATATTCCTTTATAAGTATAATGATAATTAGTTATATATGTTTTAAGATTTATAAGTATATAAAAGAAAGAAAACTGAAATTAATTGCTTTAAAAGATTTAGAATTAATAAAGACTCACCCTCTCGAGTAATATAATAAAAAACTTGAAGGGGAGGAATTATGATATCTGTATTTTAATTATGATATCTGTATTTTGATTATGATATCTGTATTTTGATGACGAAGTGTTTTATTATATTAGACAATGGTTCCATTGTCTGACTCATACTTCTTTGAACTATGTTATGATAAGAGAATGATATATAAGCTTAAAAAAACTAGATTAGAACACTCTTGTACTGTTGCTGAACGTATTCACGTCAGTTGTAATTAGATTCTAAATAAATAAAATATAATTTTCAAAACGAAAGAATTTGTATTTTTTTCCTTAAATACAAATCGAAAATTATAATTCGTGTACTGTATGGTTTCTCGAGAACTTCAAGAAAGTTCATGTTTGTTGCCCACTGCTTTAAGATATTATCATCTCTTGGTAGGCAAAAAAATGCAAGCTGCGAATTATGGTTGCTGTTGCTTCTGCAGTTAGGTACCTCACAATATATGATCCTCATTATCTGAAATAAGTTCAACATTATAAGTTATTTTCATTCTTATCAATTCTTAAAAGCTAGATTTAAAGTTTTTACGCAAAGTTTATAACTTTAATGATGTTTAATAGTTTAAACATATTTAAAATATCTCTATTTATAAGCAAGTAATAGACAAATGTTCGCTTTAGTTTCTAAAATCGCAGAGAGTCGAGTTTAAAAAAATATATGTTAATAATTAAAATGTTAAAGATATTGATAACTTCAAATATAAGTTTAAATTCAGAAATTCATGAAAAACTTCTATTGTAATAGCCATGCAAATAATACGATAATTTACAAACTTACCTTAGTTATAAGCAAAGATCATACAAAAATAATACACACTAATTCACTCCACACGAAACTTTGATCACGAAGAATAATGAAATAAATTCGTAGTCCGCTTTACTAAACAGGTAAAAACTGACTGTTGCCAGTTGACGATAAATAAAAAAAAGTTATTTGAATTTCAACTTGACAATCCGTCTGGCGGTCTAATAAGTAACTATTCTGCTTAATTTGCGCTACTTGCGCCATCTCTGTTTGCTACCACATTTATTTCCCCCTCTCCATTCGTCAGCAAATTTCTATCACAAGAAATCCTACTAGCTGTCAACCCCCTGATGACACGTACTCGACGCATCGTAGTCTGCGGCGCGTTACCGCTGTCTCATACGCAATACAGAGACAAATTCGAACCTGTTCGCTCTGCGTCATGCTTGTACAGTGTTCCAGAAGCTCTCGAATGTTGTAGAATATCTTGTTCCAGTATTAAGGGAGAGTTTCGGCCGGCAATAGGCATTCTGTATTTGAAGTGTGAACAGTGCAAGTCGTTGCTTAATACTTTCTTCTTCTAATGGCACTACAGCCCAAATCGGGCCTGGGCCTACCGGACACACCGAGCCGCAGTTTTTACACTGCCGTACTGCCGGTTTTCGTAGTCGAATGCTACATTATTTAAGGCGTATAAGTGACTAGCTTATAGCGCCCGAGTGTGATAAATACATGTAACTGTATTTTTATATTTTAACGACAAATCTACAGTATGTTAAGAGATATAAGTTTAAATTCAGAAATTCATGAAAAACTTCTATTGTAATAGCCATGCAAATAATACGATAATTTACAAACTTACCTTAGTTATAAGCAAAGATCATACAAAAATAATACACACTAATTCACTCCACACGAAACTTTGATCACGAAGAATAATGAAATAAATTCGTAGTCCGCTTTACTAAACAGGTAAAAACTGACTGTTGGTTAAGTAGTACATTTTCTTCGTTATTATTATTTCTATCTCCATGCACACGTCCCTGTTCCTGTTCCACTTGATTATTAAATGTACCGGTCTTCTCAAATTTGGTAATAAAGTTCTGAATTGTTGTTTTACTTGGAATGTTATGGTGAGGACAAATAATACTGATTAAATCACGTATTCTTCGAAAACTTTCACTAGAATAATTCCACTTAATAATTTGTAACTTTTCTTCATGTGAATAGTTATCCATTTTCAATAATGATATAACAACAATTACCTTTGTCACTTAAATCAATCACAAATCCATATCAAACTAAACTTTTCTGATAGTTAAAACGTCATACATTTGTTTATCATTTTGTCTCAATTCCATGGCTATCACTATAAAGTAGAAATTCTTATAAAATATTAAAGCGATTATTTCGCTTACAAAATGTGCTAAATAAAATATGAAAACAGATTTAGATCCATAATTTCAAGCTCTACTATTTGAAACATTTTTGTCTAAAATCAATTGGCCACTTTTGCGCAAGGAAAAACTGATTTCCCATGTTAAACGCCTATGGCCAGGTATTCATGTTACACCCTGTATATAGGGATGTTTTGTAAGAACATGTAAAAAGTAATTGAGGCACATCAATTATTAGAGGTGGAAACGAATTTTCATATCCTAAACATACACAACCAATTTTATTTGCAGATTCATATTTGGCGCGTAATTGTTATAATTAAAATCATATCATTCTTAATATCCAATAAATAAATGTATTATTGTTGACCATGGTTATACGTGTTATGTAGTTTGTTGACAATGTACTATACGTCAAAAGTGCCTGCTAGTATTGGATGCCAGGATTACTCTGGTTTTCTGGACCTTTTCACAATTTTAGAAGTTAAGTTTACCTTTTCAAATATTTATATATCAGGAATCAGTATGTTATTTTTCACTATAAGATATATATATAAAAGGAATACAATTAATTTTTTTCTAGTTTCAGATTGTTTTAATGAAACAAAACGATGCAATACTATTGTCAAATATCAAATTAGTATGAGTACGAAGAACTGGTTATACAGTACAATTACTTTGTGAATACATATATTATAATATTGGAGCATTTGCGACAATTACTGGAAATCGTTTTTGTTTTAGCGTTGGGATTTATATACGAGAATTGTCTAAAAAGTTTTGAACCACAATATATGTAAGCGTAGTCATTCGTTAAAACTATTCTAGTACTACAATTGTACATGTTTTGAAAGATATCTCTGAAAATTTCAGCTGTTTTTGACACTTGGCTATTGTTTGACTGACGATTGTGTCAGTAGATGTTAGCGTTTTTGTAAAAATTAATGTAATATAATATTGTGCCGTGACTGTTTTTGTTTTTTTAGGATTGTCACGGAATTGGGTTTATCGATCATGTCAAAAAAAGTAAAACAATATACGCAGTATTATTTAACAACCTGAAGGCAAAAACTGTTGCAATATTTAAAGAAGAAGAAAATGCTTTTCCACCAAGACAACACATTGACAGTCGTCATGGCCAAAATTTACGAATTGCGGATCGAATTCATTTTTCAGCCACTATATTCACCAGATCTACATAATTTTGTAAAACATTTTAATTATGATTAAAAATAAAAAATTACCAAATATTTAGAAGACTAAATATTTATTATTTTAATCAAATGTCAATTATGATATGTACTATTATATGATATTTACATGAATTTAGTTTTCTTCCACGATTAGTAGTATTTAAAAATAAAATAGCTAATTTTAGACAATTTTAAATTCAATTCTTACAGTAATTAAACAAGTACAATAAGAAATGTTGACCGATTTAGAAATAGAATTTTATTCTCTGCAAACTTGTATCTATTTAAATGATTTTTGTCCACAATAATTTGGGCGACACATCTTTGAAGAAATAATGAATTGAATATACTCGAAACTGTAAAGATCAGTTTATTTTTGGTAGTAATAGTTATTTACGTTATAAATAAATAAATAAATTTTTACGAGAAAACAGTAGCCTGGAATATCAAAATGAGATAGATTTATTTTTAGTTTTTTTTGTTTGTTTTTAAATGATGTATGGAAACTATATTTGTTTGTACCATCACTTGTTTATTATTTTAACAATATTGTTGCTGCTCAAGTTATAAATGATTTTATTTTTTTCTAGAAAAATATTTTAAAATTGACTGATTACCACTTATCACTGTATGCTTCTATTTTAGTTTTATTTAATTTCTGTATATTTCAAATTTGGAAACAACTATTAAAGTAAACCTGTTAAATGCAATTGTATTTTTATTTATAAAATATCAAGAATATTTCACTTAGTTTATATAGATAATAACTAAATTAGAATGAAAAAATAAATTATAATTTACACTCTTTTAATTATATATAAAATTGGTAAAATATAATATTAGCTTTGATATAATGTAAATGTAAAAGCAATAAATAATACAATTTATTGCATTTGTTTTCATATAGTATTTGTAAATTTTTTAATCATATTTTCTTTCACGTAGCTATTACAATTATTTCAGTTAAATATATCATTTTTAAAAAGAAAAATAATTACAATATTTTTGTAGTAGATTTATTGTTATAGAAATGTACTAATAATTTTTCAAAATTATATATGTATATATATATATATATATATATATATATATATATATATATATATATATATATATATATTTATTTATTTGTAGGACACACGTGCATATATTTTCAAATAATCATTTACGATTAACATAAAGCATTATTTCAGTGAAAGGTTACATTTTTATAAAGTAAATAATTATAATATTTTTGTAATATACTAATAATTCTATATTTTTCTATACATATAAATATTTATTTGTAGATGGACACACGTCCATATATTTTTAAATAGTCATCTACGACTCTATTGGGTCGTTTGTCTTTATTAATTATTTTTTTATTTACTAATGTAACAAAATGTTTAACCATTACATGACATAACGTAATTATCGATTTTTCTGTCAACTCCCGGCTATGAGTAGAACACGGACAGTCCAAACTTACATTACAAATGTATTTATTAAACAAATGTTTAATTATATTGTCCTTATTAATCATATCTGGCACGTCTTTAAAAATGGCATTTCTTAATTTGTCTATTTCTATAATTATCTCTTCGCAGGGATACACAAGAAGAGGTTTTTCTGTCCCGTAGTCTTTTAATCGTATTAAAGCGTGACTATCAGTGGTACATGTTGTTGTC
Organism: Pterostichus niger; assembly: GCA_947425015.1. NCBI lineage: Eukaryota > Metazoa > Arthropoda > Insecta > Coleoptera > Carabidae > Pterostichus > Pterostichus niger. The sequence goes on from OX380350.1 coordinate 16,883,856, forward strand.
GTGTAGAAAGATATACATGTCTGACAGTTACGGTTTAACACTCTCCGGCCGATAAAACCAGCGATGTACGATGACGTACAAAATCGAATTTTTTTAATGCTCTCAAATACATCATCATGATATGTTTGGGTGGCAGGAGTAAGAAAGGGTTCATTTGGATCAGAAGATGTAGGAACAGGAGCATTAGGTTGTGGGGCGTGTGTGGAACACGGGGAAAGAAGGGAATTTAGGGCAAGTAAATAAGCACCTCCATCATCTGCACAATTTGAATCTGTACTATTTTTTAATGTATTATTTACAAGAGTAGTTTTGAAGGCAGAAACAAATTGTGCACACGAGGGGTTACTGTTTTGGCCACCCAGGCCTCTGATGACCGAAAAATAATTTTCCAAAGGGTCTTGGTTTAAATTTTTTGTCAACAAATAATCAAAGCCAAGACCCTTCATACGACTCCAAAGAGCCTGCACATTGTCCACAGTTATGTGAAAATAACTAAGACATGGCGGTTGTCGTCCCGTTAAAAAATATACTGAATTTAAACGAGTTTTTGCCTCCGCCCAAAACTCATGGTGTGCTGACCTCTCACGCACTCTACAGGACAAAGGTCTCGAAGCAATTAATTTAGAGTTCAAGCTATCAAACAAGTTGTTCATAAAGAGACAGAATTCTGCTGTCTCATGAGGAGCAAGTTCAGTTGGATTGCAATTGCTTAAAAAAGTTAAAGCGGCATAAATAGATCTGCTAAAGACCTGAGCGGCTAAACTAACCTTCATCTTTTGTTTCCCTTCCGGGTTAATGTGGTCTTTAGTAAGTTTGGTAATTTTACTATCGTAAGTTGTACCATCCAAATCATACAATTTTTGTAAATGTTCCCATTTAGCTACATTGCCATCATCATATTTTATGTTTTTTTTCATAAAATTATTTCTCATGCAATTGAGAAGATGTGGAGGATCAAAAATATGAATAATTTCATGGTCGGCAATATTATATACATTTGTCTTATTACTCAGAATATCTATAGCAGATCTATTTGTGCTACCTAAATCGCTAACTGATGCAAGTATTCTAAATTCTGTCAAATTATGAACAGCTTGTACAACTTGCTCGATGCATGCTTTCATTGTGTATGTTTTCGCCGTGGATTGCACAAAGAAAAAAGCAAGAGGTTGCTTCCAGCCTTTGTACAATCCACGGAGCATAAACACTAACGCATGATCAGCAATTTTGTAGCCACTTGTAGCTCCAAGTGACTCTAAACCTTGTGACGAAGTGCACGTACTGCCTTCGCACAACGCTATATCTACCACAAGCCTCCGTAGCGCAGCGGACAGCGTGCTGGCATTCGGCGCGTAAGATCGTCGGTTCGATCCCAGCAGCCGGCGATCGAAGATATGTTTTATATTTTTATATTTTATATTTAAGTTAAAATTGTAAAGACTTGCTTAATTGTAAAACGGCCGTTGAAGTCTTAATTAAATTAAGGGTGTTTGCTGAATTTTGTCGCTCAAAACTCAGTATAAAAGGCGGATTTTGAAGACAAATCGTCAGTTAGTTAGTCAGTCTGCAGTTAGCCTGCAGTCCGCATCTGAGTCCGAGTCCGAAGCTAGAAGATATCCGACCGTCCGACCCCGAGTGTTACTGGTAAGCAAGTTTTGCTTTTTTTACTGTGGCAGTGTAAGCCCTGACACAGTAGTTGTTTATTTTACGGTGATAGAGTTTGTCCTAACACCGCTGTTGTATTATTTTATTTTGCTTATTTGCTTTGTGTTTTCTTACTACGGCTGCGCTTGCCCTGACGTAGTATCTGTTGTACTTGCTTTCTGTCTTACTACGGCTGTGCTTGCCCTGACGTAGTATCTGCTTTACTTGCTTTCTGTCTTACTACGGCTGCGCTTGCCCTGACGTAGTATCTGTCTTACCTGCTTTATGTCTTACTACGGCTGCGCTTGCCCTGACGTAGTATCTGCTTTACTTGCTTTCTGTCTTACTACGGCTGCGCATGCCCTGACGTAGTATCTGTTTTACTTGCTTTCTTTCTTACTACGGCTGCGCTTGCCCTGACGTAGTATCTGTTTTACTTGCTTTCTGTCTTACTACGGCTGCGCTTGCCCTGACGTAGTATCTGTCTTACTTGGTTTCCGTCTTACTACGACTGTGCTTGACCTGACGTAGTATCTGTCTTACTTGGTTTCCGTCTTACTACGGCTGCGCTTGCCCTGACGTAGTGTCTGCTTTGCTTCACCTTTTTCTATCTTGCTGCGGCTGTGTCCGCCCTGATGCAGCACCTTATTCTTACCGATCTAGTCTTACCGATAGTTTATTATTTATTTCTTTTTTTTCTGAAACCTGGGTGTAGTAATATTAAATAAAAATAAGTTAAGTTAAGTTATTCGTTTGTGTCTCAATTTGCGAACCCTAGACACCCTCCACTCCGAGCTATCCGGACTCCCTTCCCTCATTCTAGCGAGCGTTGCTGTCCAACCGACACCGACGGCGCCCGAGCATTCCGACCAGGCTGCAACAGCGAGGGAACGTGACGACTTTTCGGTACAAGACCGGAAAGTGGGAGGCAGCAGCGTCACAACCTTCGACTTTATTCGAGCCTTTACGAAGAGATAAATTTGGTCGGAGAGAAACTTCATCGAATAATAAAATGCAATAACGGTCCAAATTACTTCTCTTCTTCGAACAGTCATTTATGTACGAGAACAATTTCTCGTTTATCCCTGGATGCAGAACAATATTAGCAAGTGATCTATTGAGAGTTCGCGGGGATGGCATCGGGAATAAATTGGCCAAGTAATGGTATTCTCGAGAACTGCTCTTAAGAAGAGCTACAAAAAACGACTTTTCTTCATTTGTGTAGCGTCGCGCCATGGGTTTGATTGCCGAATTCCTAATCAAACTTGTAACAAATAATTTCGTTACTGGTTCCATTTCGTCAATTTTTTCTAAAGCCTTCAAATATTTCGAATTGAAAATATCGGAAGGATTTTTAAATAACTTCCGCGCAGAACTCATCCCTCTTTTTTTATGGTGGAAATAAGGTGTTTAGTCTTGACGAGTTCACCGTATAGTTTTCTCTTTCTCGGCGTTAAATTTTTTACTTTGGTTTCTCCCATCATTTTTAATATACTATAGGGAGCTTTTCTCTCTGTAAAAATAATTATTTTTTTATTATTATCTGTTTAAATCTCAAGATACCCTTGCGAGTGTAGAGATTATAGTCCCTTGTTTTTACACTATTTTATTTATATATTCTTTCCATTTTTTCCTGTTTCTTGCTATTTTGTTTGCTTCTTGGCAGGTAGTGTTGTTCTTTTTTAGTATTTCTTCTATGTTGTTTTCCCAATTTTTCGCTGGTCTTCCTCTTTTTCTTTTTATTGTTGTTCTTGCGTTCCAGACAATTTTTGCTTGTCTGTCTTCTGGCATCCTGACCAAGTGTCCGTACCAAGCTAATTGTCTTTTCTCTATGGCTTTCTGTGTACTTTCTAGTTGGAGGTTTTTTCTTATCTCTTCGTTTCTAATTTTGTCTAGTCTTGTTACACCCTGTATTTTCCTTAAGAACTTCATTTCGGCTGCTTGTATTTTTGATATAGTTCTCTGGTTCATTATCCATGTCTCACAGCCATATGTTAGTGTTGGTCTATAAACTGTTTTGAATATTGTTGTTTTTGTTTTCCGTGTTATTTGTTTATTATTGAGAATTATTTTGTTAATTGTATAATAGCTTCTATTTGCTGCTAGTATTCTTTTATTTATTTCTTGTTCTTGGCTTCCTTTATTGTTCAGTAGTATTCCCAGATATTTAAATGTATCTACTTGTTCTATTTGTTTTCCATTTATTGTTATATTTGTTTCTATATTTTCCTTTGAGATCACCATTATCTTTGTTTTTTCTATGTTGATATTCATATTGTGTTTTTTCAGGTCTTCGTCCCATATATTAAGGTTGTGTTGCATATCTTCTTCGCTTTTGGTTATAACTGCTACATCATCGGCAAATTCACATTCAGCTATCTTCACTTTTTTCATTCTGTAATGTCCAATCTCCATTTTTTTTGTTTTATCTTTTATGTTTTTAAGATGTTGTCTAGGAATATAGTGAACAGTAATGGGCTCAATGAACCTCCTTGCCTCAATCCTTGTGTGGTTTTAAATTCTTCCGACATCTCTTTCCCTGTTCGTATGTAATTGAGTGTATTAACATATATACTTTTAATTGCATTTAGCAGTTGTTCGCTTACTTGTCTTTCTCTCAATATGCTCCAAACCTTTTCACGTGGTACTCTTATCAAATGCTTTCTCAAGGTCAATGTACGTTATAAATAAATTACTATCTTGCCTCTTTGTCTAGTCTATCAAATTCCTGAGGGTATATATATGATCTTGTGCTTGGTATCTTTTCCTAAATCCGCTTTTTGTTTTTTCCATCGCTGGTTCGAGTACTATTCTTAATTTTTTCTCTAGGATTGCTTCGTATGTTTTAGCAGCTGAACATAATAAAGAAATGCCTCTGTAGTTATTACAACTTCTACTGTCTCCTTTTTTGTATATTGGAAAGATTACTGCCTTTTCCCAATCTTTAGGTATTTTTCCGCTTTCCCAAATTCTGTTAAGTATTGCTAGCAATAATTGTTCTCCCTCCTCCCCTATATACTTTAATTGTTCAGACTTTATTTGGTCATGACCGGGAGCTTTTCCATTTCTAAGTTTCTTAAGCACATCTTTCAGTTCGACTTCTGTAATAGTCTCCAATTCTTTGTTCAGTTCTTTTCTTTGTGTTTGTTGATCTTTTTCATCTTCTTTTCCGTTTGTCCTCTTTTTTCCTTCTAAAAGCTCTTCAAAATGCTCTTTCCTTCTTTCCATTATTACTTTATCCTCAAGTATGATTTTTCCTTGTTTATCTTTTATCTGCTTGAGTGTTATTTGCTTTCCTTTCTTGCAGCTGTTTAGTGTTCTGTAAAATAGTTTTTGATTGCCTGTAAAGTTTTCCTATAGGGCATTTCCAAATTCTTCCCACGTTTTACTTTTTGACATTTTAATTTTTTCTTTCACTAATTTTCTTTGCTTTTTGTATTTCTCATAGTCTTGCTGGTTTTTCGTCCCTAAGTATTTTTCCCATATTTGTTTCTTCTTTTTCACTTCTTCCTTCACTTCTTGGTTCCACCAATGTGTTTGTTTTCTATTTTTCGCATGTCTTACTATACCACATGCCCTTATTGTTGCCTTCTCTATTAGCTTTTTAAATGTACTCCATAGTTCCTCTATATTGTCTGTCTTCTGTTCTGTTATGTTTTCAATAGCTTCTTTTATATTTTTTTGATATTTCTCCCTTATCTGATTATCTTGTAGTCTATCTACTCTAGGTATAATTATTTCAGTTTCTTTCTTCTTTATTTTTACAGTTGGTGTTGTCGTTTCTTCATTTATTTTTATTTTTATTGTTGTCAGAAAGTGATCACTTCCTATCTCGTTTCCTCTTTTAACTCGTACGTCATTTACATTCTTCCTTTGTTGTTTCGTAGTTAAAAAATAATCGATCAAAGATTTTTCATTTCTAGACCTTACCTCTCTTGTGTACATGTGTATCATTTTATGTTCAAAGAATGTATTTAATATTTTCAAATCATTGATAATGCAGAAATCTATTGATCTATTCCCATTGTTGTTTCTTATTGTTTCTCCGTTTGTCCCCATAATGTCTTCTAATCCTACATTTTTATTCCCCACTCTTGCATTAAAATCTCCCATTATATAGATAGGTTCTTTTAGTTCTTCGTATTCTAGTTGAACCTTTTCCCAAAACTCATCTTTGTTTTCTTTGTCTGCATCATCATTTAGTCCATATATTATCATTATATTCGCTGAGAAGTTGTTGCTTTCTATGCTTATTCTTAGTATTCTTTCGCTAATGCATTCCCATTTTCTTATTGAGTTTTCTAATCTCTTATGTATAATGCATCCCACTCCTGCTCTTGCTCTTTCATTTTCCCCCACTCCGCTATAAATTAATATGTGATTATTTCTTAGTTTACTTATACCTTTTCCTTTCTTTTTTGTTTCCGTTACTGCTAAGATATCTATTTTTGCTTTTTCAAATTCATCTACTAACTCTGCCTCTTTTCCGTTCATACTTTTAATATTCCATGTTCCTAGTTGTATTGTCCTTTTCCTTTGCTTGTTTGTCTCCATTTTATCTTTCTTTGTTGTCTTGCTTGCTATTAGTTTTTTGAGTTCTGTTGTTTCTCATTTCCTTGTGCTGTAACACCCTTTACTTGTTCATCCCAGTTGTAGACCTCCCCATTGATTATTATTTTTTGGTATCCTATTTTAATTGTTTTACCTTTGGCTTTCTCCTCCTTTGCGATATTTCTAATTTCTCTCTGTATTTTTCTCTCTTCCCATGTTAGATCGTTGTCTATATATATTTTTGTGTTCTTAAGTTCTTTTTAGCCACCATTATCTTTTGCTTTTGTTCCCAATTTAGTATTTCTGCTATTATGATTTCGTCCTTTGTGTCTTTCTTCATGGTTTTTATATTCTCAACTTTTACTTTAACATGTATTTTCTATTGTAGCCATTCTGAGATTGCTTCCTCCGTATTCTGTGTTAATTTTAGTCCTTTTATTACTATATTATTCTTCTTTCTTTGTCTTTCCTCTCTTTCTGATTTTCTTTCCAGATTTTCTATTCTTTCTATTAAAATTTTCTTTTCTCTGTCCCAGCTTTCCTCTTTCTTTTGCATTTCCATTCTCATCATTTTTATCTCCTCTTTTAATTCTTTAGTGTTTTCATCCATTTTAATGATAATTGTTTTGATCATTTCTTTTACTTCGTCCATCTCTGGATTTTTGATAGTGTCTTCTTCAGTTTTTATGTCACTTTCTTGTTTATGTCTTATTTCCTCCTCTCTCTTTCTCTGTTCTGGTGATCGCAAAACTTTTTTGCTTCTGCCGAAAATAGGTTGTTCTTTTCCTTCTTCTTCTCTCTGTCTTTTATTCATGCCCAGCATTCACTTTGTGCAGATTATTATCGTTGATTTAAATATATTGTTTTAAAATCACTGTGCGCCACTGGTGAACCGCGTTGACCTCTACCGCACACAACTGTCAAGAGCCAAACTTCACTACTTAGAATTCACCGTCACTTTTCCGTTATTAAATTGTTATTTCACTGTTCTAATATTGTTCCTTCAAAGTGCACACTCCTACACCCTTTTGATCATCACTTTCCACGTACTTTTGTTTTAGTTAGAGCGATAAATCCCGTTTAAAACGAATTTTTTATCGGCTGCACTAAAACACGTGTATACTCATAGGCGCGCGAATATAATAATAAATTTAAAAACGAATAAATATACAGAATACAGTATTTTCAGAAATTTAAATTTTTGTTACTACGAAATACTGGGTCCTTTTAAACGCAACAGAAGTTTATGAGATAAAAGTTTTTTGCAAATATTAACTGGCAACAATAGCAAAACGAACTTATATTATTGTTAACAAATGTGAAGAAATGTCAAAGCACGAAGTTATCCCACTTTTCTGAACAAGACGAACGTATTGTTTTGCAGTTACAGAATCTCATAACAGTGCTATAAAAATATGGAATATTATTATTGCTTACGTATGCTTTTTTGACGATTATCACGATTCGTTTAAACGTCGGGTATAGCTTCATTCTCTTTCTTCCTTGAAGATGTACTTAACATCGGTTCACCAGAAGTTCCAGGAATGGGATCATCAAAACCAACTGAAACATTCTCCGGCAACGTAATTGGTATTGATAACGGTTTCTCTGTAATTATCGCCTCGCAGTCCTTAATTTTCTTGGAAGGTCCAGGTACGGGTTCACCAAGATCAGGTAAAATTTCTGATATATGTCTGACATCTATAACAAGAAAACATTAATAAGAATGTAGCAAGTAGGCAAATTTTCGGGAAAATGATATGATTAGCTGAGATTATTTTATTGTCTCTTTGAAAACTAAATGACCAATTTTATGTTGAATATAACCGATTTTACGCATGGAGATAATTTTCTGACGAAGTTTATTCTTTAATATACGGTAAATAGTTACTGTATTTGAATTGAACATTTAATTGCAAAAATTTAATTTTCCACTTGCAATCTCTGGAACTTTTAATATATTTTGAACATGATTATAGATAAACATATACAGATACACTTGATGAGAAGGGCTTGCTTACCAGTGACTGGATTTAATATTGTAGGAAAAACTCCACGATTCAATTTTTTCTTGTCGGATGTACGAAAACATTTTTCTTCAAAATGTTTAGAACATATATGTTTATGAATACGTGTACTGTATGGTTTCTCGAGAACTTCAAGAAAGTTCATGTTTGTTGCCCACTGCTTTAAGATATTATCATCTCTTGGTAGGCAAAAAAATGCAAGCTGCGAATTATGGTTGCTGTTGCTTCTGCAGTTAGGTACCTCACAATATATGATCCTCATTATCTGAAATAAGTTCAACATTATAAGTTATTTTCATTCTTATCAATTCTTAAAAGCTAGATTTAAAGTTTTTACGCAAAGTTTATAACTTTAATGATGTTTAATAGTTTAAACATATTTAAAATATCTCTATTTATAAGCAAGTAATAGACAAATGTTCGCTTTAGTTTCTAAAATCGCAGAGAGTCGAGTTTAAAAAAATATATGTTAATAATTAAAATGTTAAAGATATTGATAACTTCAAATATAAGTTTAAATTCAGAAATTCATGAAAAACTTCTATTGTAATAGCCATGCAAATAATACGATAATTTACAAACTTACCTTAGTTATAAGCAAAGATCATACAAAAATAATACACACTAATTCACTCCACACGAAACTTTGATCACGAAGAATAATGAAATAAATTCGTAGTCCGCTTTACTAAACAGGTAAAAACTGACTGTTGCCAGTTGACGATAAATAAAAAAAAGTTATTTGAATTTCAACTTGACAATCCGTCTGGCGGTCTAATAAGTAACTATTCTGCTTAATTTGCGCTACTTGCGCCATCTCTGTTTGCTACCACATTTATTTCCCCCTCTCCATTCGTCAGCAAATTTCTATCACAAGAAATCCTACTAGCTGTCAACCCCCTGATGACACGTACTCGACGCATCGTAGTCTGCGGCGCGTTACCGCTGTCTCATACGCAATACAGAGACAAATTCGAACCTGTTCGCTCTGCGTCATGCTTGTACAGTGTTCCAGAAGCTCTCGAATGTTGTAGAATATCTTGTTCCAGTATTAAGGGAGAGTTTCGGCCGGCAATAGGCATTCTGTATTTGAAGTGTGAACAGTGCAAGTCGTTGCTTAATACTTTCTTCTTCTAATGGCACTACAGCCCAAATCGGGCCTGGGCCTACCGGACACACCGAGCCGCAGTTTTTACACTGCCGTACTGCCGGTTTTCGTAGTCGAATGCTACATTATTTAAGGCGTATAAGTGACTAGCTTATAGCGCCCGAGTGTGATAAATACATGTAACTGTATTTTTATATTTTAACGACAAATCTACAGTATGTTAAGAGATGTGCCTTAACACGCTCGGCCACCGCGCCTGTTGCTTAATACTTTAATGTGAATATAAATACGTGTTGTGTATAAATATATGTCTTAGTAGTTGTACAACAATATTTTCGTTTTTAAATAAATATTTTTTTAGTGTTTTCATTGCTCGTGTTTTATTTAATAATAAACTTCACCGAACCCGAAATTGTAATAAACGTTACAATTGGTGTCAGGTGTGGGGTTGTGTTTCGTGAATTAAAAGTGAAGTTTAAGTGCAAATAAATAAAAATGGGTTCGAAAATTGTAAATCTGAATGATTTAAAAGTGACTGATCTCAAGAGAGAATTAGAAGAACGTGATCTGAATACTACAGGCAAGAAAAGTATACTGCAAGAGCGACTTCGTCAATTTTTGGTTGAAGCTGCTGAAATAGCGGATACTTACAAATTCAAAATTCACGGCGATTTGGACTCCATGTACAAAAAAATAGACGCCAAATTTGAAGAAAATTCCAGAAAAACAGAAGAAAATTCTAAAACTCTGAAGGAAGAACTGCAGGAAAATTGTAGAAGCTTGGAAACTAAATTTGAAGAAAATTCCAAAAATCTGAAGGAAGAACTAAAAGGAAATTCTAGAAGTTTGGAAGCAAAATTGGAAGAAAGTTAAAGAAATACCGAAGAAAATTCCAAAAATCAGAAAGAACTTATGGAAAACTCCAGAAGCTTGGAAGCCAAATTAGATGAAAATTCCAGAAATACCGAGGAAAATTCTAGAAGCTTACAAGCCAAATTAAAAGAAAAATTTGAAAAGTTTCAAGAAAGTTCTAGGTGCTTGGAAGCTAGATTGGAGGAAAATTCTAGAAGCCTGGAAGCCAAATTTGAACAACATTCGAAAAATTCTGAAGAAACGTTTGCAAAAAAATGTCAAAATGTTAAAGAAAAAATTGAAGAACTCGAGGCAAGATTGGCAACATTGAATCCGTCATTGAATCACGAACAGCCAAATGTCAAACAAATTAACGACTCAATTCAGAAAATGCCATCAAGTGCACAACCATTGAATAACGAAAAAATCGAAGATTTAGTGACAGAGGGGAAAGAATCATTGCGTAGATTCCACATGAAACCACCACAGTTTGATGGCAACGTATCTTGGCCTAATTATTACGCCCAATTCGAAGCTGCCGCAGTATCTAATGGTTGGTCATCATCAGAGAAGGCAACGGCCTTGATCATTGCGTTACGAGGTGACGCAGTGGATATATTGCAAACAATCCCTCCAGAAGAGCGGCAGAAATATCAACAACTAGTTAAACGCTTGAAAATGCGTTATGGACACGCATATCTGCAGCAAGTGTATCACTCGCAGCTGAGAAATAGATGCCAGAAATCAAATGAAAGTCTACAAGAATTTGAATCTGATATCGCTCGTCTAGTTCGCCTAGTATATCCTAACTCCCCAGACAGTGTGTTAGAACGACTGGTTGTGCAAGGATTCATTGATGGTCTCCGAGATAAAGAAACTAAGCGGGCCCTAATTCTGTCTCGTTAGAGTAACCTGTCCATTGCCCTGGCCAGCGCATGGGAATTCGAGGCGGCAGAACACGCTTCAAGATGGCAAGGCAATATTCGCACAATAGAGGGCGTAGAGGAAAATCACAATAAGTCTATGGAGGAAACAGCACGGCGTGTCTTGACTGAGATGTTGCCAAAGAAGAGACAACTTCGATGTTGGAACTGCGGTGAGCTACGGCATGTGCGAAACCGAACATCTAAAACGGGTCGACGTAAGGGGGCGAACGTCGATTCATCATAAAGATGTCCTGAAGCTAACTGGACATGTCGCATCCTTACAACCTAGACTAAATAGCATCTTTGTGGATGGGTTGATCGACAGGAAACCACATACCTTGCTGATTGATACAGGTGCGACAAAAACCATCATCATACCTGATACCCTCAAGAAACCAAAAACGATTGAATCAACAAAATTGTGGGGATTTCCTTATGTCTACGTTGGCAACACTGCCGTGTTCATGTTGTTTTCGAAACGTTGTATAAAAGTGGTAATAAATGTATCAAAGTTTTGTCGTTCGCGTTTTTATTTGTGTAATACATAACTCAACAATGGTTATGGGCCCATGGGATCCCAAACTTACGTTACGCTAGTTTTTCCCTTCCCCGCAAAGCTCTTGTAGAAACGTTACGTTAAAACGGTACTCTGTATATACGCTAATACGCTAAACTCAGCGAAAGTGTAGCGTGTAAAAATACTTCGCGCTAAACACCATAACCAAACAAATCTCAGAAGAAACGTCAAACGTCAGGCAGTAACAACGCAGCTATTGTATCCGGAAACCTGTTTTTTCATTAAATCTTCTTTTTAAGTTCAATTTCTCTTCATTTGTGCTTAGAAATTTTATTTAAGTACCACACATATGACGATATATTAGCACACTTATTTCCCTAATTGCTCTACCTACAGTTTGCTGATTGGTATTAAAATTTGAAAGAGATATTGAGCCATATTTTCATTTATTCTGAAAAGTTTTATTAAACTAACTTCAGGTAAAGAAAAATGGTCGCTAGCATCACTTAGGACTTTGTGTTGTTAACGAAAATCTCTATTCCGCAGAGCGTTGTACATCAACATATTTACAGGAATCATGTCCTGAAATTTCAAATTGTTAGTTAGGAATTTTATTTTATACAAATTAAAATTAATTAGCATAGCTTTAACCAAACACTTTGCAGTAAAAATAATTTTTCTAACAAAATATATAGGTTACAAAGAATAAAAAAGTAAATATTTGTAGTTTGCAGGATTCCAAGGAACACGATGCTCGCGATAAAAAATAAAAGACGCTGATAACCTCAAAGTTTCAAAGCGTCGATGCCGAAGTTTCCGACGATAATTGTGTGCACGAAGGAACTGTGAATGTCGATGTAGGACTTTTAGACGATTGTTGTGCACGCGGAGAACAATTCTACAAAGATGGCGGAAACAAAGTACTCCATCGAGAAACTGAATGGTACGAACTACGCGACGTGGTCGTATCAAATGCGGATGGTGCTTACAGAAGGTGATCTATGGTCAGTTATCAAACCCGTAGAAGAAGAGCCAGCCGAAGATGCTGCCGCAAAGGATAAAAAGGATTACGTATCACGACAAGGTAAAGCACTTGCGAAAATTGCTCTTTCTATCTGTGACGAGCAACAGATGCATATACGTCAATTAGCAACAGCAAAGCAGGTGTGGGAAGAATTGGAAAGGTTGTACGCTCCTACAGATAGTAAGTTTCGTACTGTGCAATTGAGGAGAAACTTATATTCTTGCAAAATGCGCGATTACGAATCTATGGAAAGTTATTTGGGTGAAATCAACAAAACATTGGGGATAGCATAGAAGACGGAGACTTGTCGATGACTATCCTTTGTGCTATACCGGACGAGTGGGACACGGTTGTTTCTGCGTTGTGCAATCTTCCAGACGTAGACTTCACGAGCGCCAATGTGAAGCGACGGTTGCTCGCAGAAGATGCACGACGAAACAACAACATCGACAACAACCAGCAGGCACTAGTAGCAAAGATGAGACAGCAAACAAGCAAAAGGACACACAAGCAGGGCAAATCATCGGAAGGCGTTCACCAGGACAGAAAAACTGATGGAAAAAAGGACAGAAAACCTGATGAAAAAAGGGACCTGTTGTCTGTTATCACTGTCAAGGAACCGGCCACATTTCGAGATTCTGCCGTATGAAGAAGAAATTCAAAGACAAGTCATCTGTGGTAACGATGAGTACATACTGCGGTACTATGAGAATCAACAGCGACAGCTGGATCGTTGATTCCGGTGCTACTCATCATATGACACCAGTCGAAGAATATTTTGAAGAGATCGATAAGAAAACGACGCTCGCAGACATCACCATGGCAGATGGAAGCAAGATACCTACGACCGGAAAGGGTACAGTAAGAGCCAAAATTGTATGTAATATAAACTCGTTTCAGGACTTCGTAGCAAAGAATACGTTATTGGCGCCAAAGATTAGTCACGGCATTATCTCGGTGAGAGCACTCACCAAAAACGGGATGACGGTCATGTTCGATAATGAGAGATGTCACATCAGGGACGCGAACCAACGCTTGTTGATTCAGGGTAACCTCTACATTCTGAAAGCGAAACCTTTCATCAAGAATGTCTTCCACGGATACACACCAGGCGGAATCAATCGACGTATGGCACCGACGTATGATGCAAATTAAATTTTGAGTATTCGATTTTATGTTTTTAAAAAGAATACTAAAATCTTTATTAATATTATAACTTTATTATAATTTGTATATGGTTACATATGAGTCACAGTACTTGACTGTGCAGAGTCTACGATACAAAGAGCGTGCTTATTCACTAAACTAGCCTATTTATACATTTCTCTTATCTTCTAAATATGCAACCTATGCTAGATGATATTATGACTAATGTAATGAATCAACAGGTTCAAGATACATAATTTACATTTATCTTATCTTCTAAATGTGCAACCTATGCTAGATGATGTTATGACTAATGTAATGAAACAACAGGTTCAAGATACATAATTTGCACGTCAACAAGGTCAAGATCGTCGAAATGACAAAGGCGGTCTGCGTTTCGGGACTGATTATCGAGAAAAGCGACCCGACTCCATGTGACAGCTGTTTGCAGGGTAAGTCAACACGTCAACCTTTTCAGAAGATTCATGACAAGGACAGAGTGATGACTACAACCGAAGTACTCGAGCTTGTACACTCTGACTTAATGGGACCTGTTGACATAAATAAAAAATGGAAGGTCGAGGTTGAAAATAAACAGATCGAAAACTAAAGCGAATCAGGCCTGGCAATGGGCTTGCGTTTTGTTCCAAAAATTGGACTGAGTTCTGTTAAAGCGAGGGGATTCGACATGAGACCAAAATGGTCTACACACACAGCAGAACGGTTAAACCGAACTCTACTGGACTTGGTCAGAGCAGCAATTCAGGAATCTGGCTTTCCAAAAGCATCTTGGGCTGAATTGACGTGTACAGCAGCGTACGTGAGGAATCGAACCACGAACAGCCACAACAAGGAAAAGACTCCATACGAATTGTGGATCACAAAGAAGCCTAGCGTCAGACACTTGAGAACCATTGGTTGTGATGTATTTGTGCATGTTCCGAAGCAGAAACGTCATTCGAAACTGGACGCAAGAGCCGAAAAGGGACTGTTAGACGGGTACGCGTTTCATCGACGGGGATATCACGTCTGGATGCCAGGAACTCGACATGTACAGGAATCACGGGACTGCGTTTTTGTTGAGATGTCGTCTGAGAAGAAATCTGAAAGGAACCTCTGCGATTCGTCGATTGGAGAAATATCCACTGATTGTGACGACAACGTGGAACACAGCATCAATCACAACGGAGAACTGGACAGCAGAGAAGATTCTGTGGATGCCATGGAGCCAGAGGTACCAACACCTGAAGATCACGAGACGCAGAAGAAGAAGACTGACAGGCACAGGATGGTACTTCGTTCAGCAGATCTACGTTCTACCAAACACCCCCAGTCGTTTGTTGCTGCAGAAACCGAAGAACCACAGTGCTACCGAGATGCTATGAGTTCGTCAGAGTCATCCCAGTGGATGAGAGCAATGACCGAAGAAATGGATTCATTGAAGAGACATGACTCTTGGGAACTCGTTCAGCCGCCAACTGACGTGACACTAGTAAAGTGTAGGTGGGTATACAAAAAGAAGTCAACGGGCGATACTCAATGCTTCAAGGCACGCTTAGTAGGTAAGGGATATATGCTCCCGTTTCTAGCTTTGAGACGATACGCTTATTGGTCGCAGCCAGTGTTGAGATGGACTGGCTGATTGATCAGTACGATGTTAAAAGTGCCTATCTTCACAGCGACTTACAGGAAACTGTGTACATGGAGCAACCCGAGGGCTTCGTTCAGGAGAATGAGAAATCGCTTGTTTGTAGGCTGAAGAAATCAATTTATGGATTGAAACAAAGTAGTAGGTGCTGGAATGTTCACCTTAATAAATCTCTAACAGATGTGGGATTTATACGCAACATGATTGATCCATGTGTTTACGAATATTCTGAGAAGAATGGACGAGTAGTACTGTCAGTATATGTGGATGATATGATAGTTATGGCAGAAAATGAGGCTACAAGGTTGAAGGTCAAATCATTGATTGACAACTGTTTCGAAGCTAAACACAATGGAAGTATTTCATATATGTTAGGCGTCAAATTTGAGAAGCATGAGAATAGCAGTATGGCACTATCTCAGAAAGATTATATCAACCAATTGATCAATCGATTCGGATTAGAGGGCGCCAAGGGAATTTCTACACCGATGGAGGTCAAACCGAGTTTCCGGGAGGACGACACTGAAAACTGCACGAGTCTTCCGTACCGTGAGCTCATCGGTAGCCTGCTTTGTCTCTCCCACAGGATTCGACCGGACATCTTGTTCGCCGTGTCCAAGTTGGCACAGTATTGCTCGAGGTTCAACAGAAGTCACTGGGATGCCGCAAAAAGGGTGTTGAGGTAAGTGAATCTGACCGAGGACTATAAAATTATTTACCGCCCCACAGGTCAACCGCTGTATGCTTTTTGCGACGCAGATTGGGCCACGTGCACGGAAGACAGGAAGAGCACTAGTGGCTATGCTGGCAGGAGCACCAGTTTTCTGGAAAAGTTCTACACAGACTGCGGTTGCACTTAGTACAATGGAGGCGGAATACATTTCATTAGCTGCCTGCGCATGGGATGTAGCTTGGATGAAAGAGTTGTTGACCACATTGGACTTTGGCGGAATGATCAAGAAATTAACTTTGATTTGGTGCGTGTTCATGTTAAATAATTAAAAACGTCATTTGTATTTGTTGTTGTAGTTGTTTTCGAAACGTTGTATAAAAGTGGTAATAAATGTATCAAAGTTTTGTCGTTCGCGTTTTTATTTGTGTAATACATAACTCAACAAAAATGGCGACAGCGCACAGCAACAGGGTCCGCGGCTACCATCCTTGGCGAAACAGACAAAACCATCTCCATCGAAATACACGAATTAAACACCAAGCTCTGGTAGCAGACATTGAAGACGAATGTATTCTCGGGATGGACATCATGAACGCAATTGGTGTCGAACTAAATTTAAAACGCGGAATACTAAAGATCAATGTTGAAGAGATCGTTCTACATCCCCGAGGAGAAGACACAGTACGTGTAACCTTAGCTGAAAATACTGTCGTGTTAAATCGAAGTGAGATGATTGTGGATGCCCTCCTGGAACGTGAACTTCCATCAGGATGTTAGAAGCTGGAAATCATAATGAAACGTGTGATGTAACTATCCTACCTTATGGATGAGGTGCCGGCTTCTCAGTGGAGAAGGGGGGTGGGGGGTTGACTCTTTTTGAGAGGGCGCCACACAATTAGAGCAGTTGCTCTCACCCAAACCAAATTGTGATGGCGGCGCGAGGACGTGTCGGCTTAACTTTCGACGGAAGTTCTGTGCGAGAGTGAGAGATCGGGAAAGTGCAGGGTACGTAATGACTCAAAATAATCTTAACTACTGACTTATTATTAGAAAAGATAATACATATAAATGCAAGTAAAATATAAATACTAAATTACAACAAATAAAACACCGTAAGTAAATAGTTACTGCCCTTGGTATACGCGGAAACAGTGCAACGCGGATGGTACCAACGTCGTACCAAATAAATTAAATTCAAAATAAAGTCCTGAACACCTATGTTCCCTTACAACAAAATAACGAAACTCTAGTGAATGGCGCAGTAAGCTAACTAAATGTTCGAAACAATAAAAATAATAAATCTACAGTTCTTTTACAGAGTACAATAAAAAGCACTTATCTGCGGTCTCTTTCTCGCACTCGACGCTGGAACGAGGGATGGTAGCCTGGTGCCCTGGATACCGGAATGGGTTGAACCGGAACTCCACGAGGTGACGAGTCAGTCTCTGGAGTTGAAGATGGTCCCTGTTGTTGGTCTGCCCTCAGGAAGATGACAGTCGGGGGCGGTGAGCAATGCAGCAGCAACGGGACTGAATCGGATTTACTCAAAACTACTACTCAGCACGTAGCCACTTTCTACTTAACCACGTTTTTCTTTACAACGACCAACAATCAACCTTCTCAACTTAAGTCACGGATCTAAGTAAAAGGAAATTCAACCCGCAACCGGATATTCGGTAATTGAGGACAAAGACCGAGACAGACCGATAGGTGAAGAAATGAAAAAGATATAGATAATAAACAACCTAGTGGTAATAATTCCAAATCGGAAGAGAATTTAGAAGGTATGTAGAAGAGAAAGGTCGATGCCTTTAAAGAAAGAGAAGAAAGAAAGTTAATAAAGCAGGCAGAAGAAACTATGAAGACCAAGGACTTGTGTACGAACGACAATCTGGGATAAGCAAATTTAGGGATAAGGGAAAACAAATGTATAGGAAATTATGTAAATGAAATAAATTAATAAATGACTACTCGAGTTTTAATATAAAATAAAATAAACTAACTCGCAATCCGCTTAACGCCGCACTGTAAACAAGCTTTTACAAAAATAAATCGCGCCTGAACCGACAGCGGCAAAACAAAGTTACGCTAATTAAAAACTGTCAATAGACTAAATTTACAATTAATAATGAAAAAGGAGAACGCTAAATTAAATATAGAATAGGAAGAATGAATTTAAATAGGAGAAAACAAAAGCTAAGTATATATCTAATTTAATGAAATAACGAGTGAAGCTAAATTACAAGAAAAATGTATTATGTTTGTGACGAAATGTTTTTTCGTCACACGCAGTTTAGGCTCACCGATGTCCGGAGACGTCCGAAACATCGGTGATTCCTAAACTGCTCTCATTTCCCTGGAAATAAGAGCAACCCCGGGTTTTTGTGAATAACTCCGGCTGTAAACACCCGATCCGAATAAAGTTATACTTTCCTGGCAGCATAATTCCAGGGCTAGCGATTGGCGCTAGTATGAACGTCTTAAGGGCACGAGAAGCCCTTCAACCACCGCATGTAAGTTACCCCTATGTAAATACATTGTAGCGACCACTGACAAGCCGTCCGAACCAGATTTATTAACGTTTTTGTATATAAGCCGGGATCCGCGAAGCAAAAGACACAGTCATATCCTCATCCGAATGAGAGAGTGCCACCGTGACAAATCCGAGAAGAAGCCGTCCAGAGAGATTCACCAGGGTAAGAGATACATTCTAGTTTACCGTTTTTACCGTTCCCCGTCCGTTCCGAGCCCCTCAGGCTACCTAGTTTCAAACCAACATTGCGACTTGGAGTCCCTGACTGAGAACGCCGTCATCTTCGAGCCCACGGGCTGGAGAGCATCCTCGACTCGCAAGAGTGGAGAGTCACCCTGTTCAGGGGGTCCCAAGTCACAACGTCGGCTATTTCACTGTACGCCTTCAGCACCCACGGCTCCACAGTTGGGAGCACGATACCGTCTGCTTTGAGACCTAGAGGTACCCTCCGAGAGCGCCGACATCCTCGAGCCCCCGGGCTGGAGAGAATCCTCGACTCGCAAGAGTGGAGAGTATCCTCGGTAGGGTTAATCCAGGTCACAACGCGGGTCCGCCGTAAAACACCAGCACCAGGTCCCAAACCTCCCCGCACCCTTCCTCCTCGAGTCTGACGACTGGAGCGAACAACCCGTCTTCATCTTTCCGTATCTCTGCCACCATCCTCGAGGTAGTGAACCCGAGAGCACCAGGTCGTACAACACCGAACCGCCCACCGTGACGTCATTTGCTGTGACGGCAGTTTCGCGTTTTACGACGTTCCGTCCGAACGACGCGCCGCACACCGAAACCGCGACCGCCACCGACATCGGGACACTCTCCCGACGAACATACTCGAAGTCAGTCGTCGCGACGCCGGGCGTCGACTTTGAGTTTGCACCGGGAACCCATCCTAACCACTGTCAGCAGTGGATAGAGACCGACGCCGCCGCGACGCCGGGCGTCGTTTCCGACTTACGGCCGTTTTTAATTTCCACTACGTGGGAATCGGCTCCGCCATCCTCGGGAGGACCGAGAGACCCCGTAACATTCCCACGCCAAGCGTCGTTTCAGCACGAGTCGCCAGAACGCGCCGCGCTTCGCAGGGTCGATTCAGGGACCCGCCAAGGACCCATCCGACACACCGCCGCCCAACCGACGCCCGGGCGTCGGTTTTCCGAAAACCACCGTTTTACGTCAGGACGCCCTCAAGGGGTGTTCCGGAGACCCAGTCAGTGGCCGCTACCGCGACCAACCCGAGACAATCAGTGTACACCAAGACCCGCAAAATAAATCTGAAATCTGAAGCCATCCGCTGTTTTATTTCTATATCCTGGACACAACCCCGACACCGCTATCCATTACCGTTTGGCGCCCGAGCAATCCACGCCAAACTCCTTGTGCTCGACCAAACATCGTCACATGTTTTATGTTAGTGAAATGGGTAAGATAATAAAAAAAACAAAGGATCAGATTGGAACGTAACAAACGACTACTCGAGGAATACTGATGGGAAAATCTCTCGTGCATACTAAGGTAGTACCATTTCGAGTAATGAATGTGAATTATTATCCAGTTACACTAAAGAAGGGTACTATCTTAGGACACTGTTCATCAGTAACATCGATTATCAGACGAACATCCGTTACACAAAATCCACCAAAGCAGCTTCCCGCAGAACTGGCAAATCTACTGTCAACATCTTGCCAAGACTTAAACCCGGACCAGAATAACAGAATGAGAAATTTATTAACGAAATATCAAGACGTTTTTGATACCAGCTGTGGGACCAAGGGTAGAACCAACATAGTCCAGCATCAAATAAACACCGGCGATGCACGCCCCAAGTACCAAGACGATTACCATTGACCAAGAGAAAGGAAACTGAGAAAATTATTCAAGACAGACAGAAAGATAGGTCAACACGATTCTGCGTGGACCATCCTCAACTCAACAGCGTGACGAAGAAGGATAGCTAACCGTTGCCCCGAATAGATGACACAGTGGATACGCTGGCCGGGTCGAAAATATTCTCAACATTGGACTTGAAAAGTGGGTACTGGCAGGTTAGAATGGCACCAACGGATAAAGAGAAAACTGCGATTTCTGTCGGGACCGGACTGTGACAATTTACTGTAATGCCGTTCGGGTTCTGCAATGCCCCTGCCACGTTTGAACGACTCATGGAAACGGTACTGCAAGAGCTATCCTGGAAAACCTGTTTGGTGTACCTTGACGATATTATTGTGGTCGGAAGAACATTCGACGAACACATGAGGAATTTGGAGGAGGTATTCCTGAGACTGCGAAGTTCTGGTTTGAAGCTTAGTCAAAAAAAAATGTCATCTCTTCCGAAAAGAAGTGCAGTACCTTGGAGATATTGTGTCCGGAAACGGAATAGCTGTTGACAATCAAAAGATCCGATCAGTAAAAGAATGGTCAGTACCAACTGACAAACATCAATTGCGAAGGTTTCTTGGTCTTTGCACTACCGACGATACATTTCTGGATTCGCCAACATTGCCAAGCCACTGACACGACTCACAGAGGAAGGACGGAAATTTGTGTGTGAAGAAGACTGCCAAGACGCTTTCGACAACCTCAAGCGAACCCTAACAACAGCACCAGTCCTGAGTTATCCTCTACCCAACGAGAACTTCATATTGGATATAGATGCCAGCAATGTCGGATTCGGCGCCGTCCTATCGCAAATTCAAGATGGCCAAAAGAAGGTCATCGGCTACTTCAGCAAAACTCTGTCGAAGCCGGAGCGTAACTACTGCGTCACCAGGCGAGAATTGTTGGCAGTAGTTAAAGCCGTTGAACACTTCTACAAATACATGTATGGAAGGAAATTCCTGGTGAGGACTGATCATGCTGCGTTGAAGTGGCTGTTACAATTCAAGAATCCGGAAGAACAGGTAGCAAGATGGATTGAACGGCTACAAGAATATTATTTCGTCATCGAGCAGGGATTAGTCATTGTAACGCCGACGCATTATCAAGACGACCATGCTCAGAAGACACTGTACCCGTGTGGAGGAGAAATCCGCTCCAATCTTACGGACCACCGTGATAGATGACCATTGGCTGACTGAAGAAATTGTGAAAGACCAAGAAGGCGATCCAGAATTGAAATACCTACTGGAATGGAAGAAAGAAGGCCGCAAACCAACTTGGCAAGAAGTTGCACGACACTCGAAATCCGTAAAATCGTACTGGGCGCAGTGGGACTCCATTGTTATAGAAGATGGACTACTGAAACGTATCCTGGAAGGTCCTGAGGCTACGGAGCAAAATCTGCAGATCATAATCCCCAGGAAAAGAGTACCGGAGGTATTGAAGGAGATTCATGATGGAACTGCTGGAGGACACTTAGGAGTAACGAGGACAGTTCAGAAGCTGCGTGAGCGATTTTACTGGGTTAATTGTCGAGAGGACGTAAAGGAGTGGTATAGGAAGTGTATAGTTTGCGCCGCAAGCAAGGGGCCGCAAAGACGTCGGAGAGCTCCAATGCGCCAATACAATGTTGCTAGTCCGTTTGAAAGAATCGCAATCGACGTGGCCGGTTCATTTCCAGAATCCGACAAGGGAAATAAATACATCATAGTGGTCATGGACTACCTCAGCAAGTGGGTTGAAGCTTATGCCTTGCCAAATCAAGAAGCCGCTACAGTAGCAGAAGAACTTGTCAACCAGTGGATCTGTCGATTCGGGGTACCGTTGGAACTACATTCGTTCCAAGGTAGAAATTTCGAGTCGTCTCTGTTCCAAGCGATCTGCGAGCTATGAACATTCGCAAAACAAGGACAACTGCTCTACACCCACAGTCAGATGACATGGTCGAACGCATGAATAGAACCATCAACAGACACCTCTCCAAGGTTGTCTCCGGACATCAAAGGGACTGGGATTGTCTTCTACCAATGTTCCTGTTAACTTATCGATCATCCGTCCATGAAACAACAGGACAGACTCCGGTTAGCACTGTCTTTGGACATGAACTGCGATTGCCTTGCGACTTGAAGTTCGGCAGCAAGCCAGGTGAAAATGTATCTGGCGAAGATTTCGTCACCGAACTGCGGAAGAAGATGAACGACATCCATGAGCAAGTACGCTCCAACATCCAGAGCGCTAGTGACCGAATGAAAGACCTAGATGATGTCAAGGCTGAGAATGGTGGATATCAAGCCGGGGATCTGGTTTGGCTATACAACCCACAGCGTCGCCGTGGAATGTCCCCAAAGCTACAGAACTCCTGGGTAGGTCCCTACGAGGTACTGAAGCGAATAAATGACGTCATCTATCGAATCCGGAAAAGGACTGAATGAAAACCAAGAGTGATTCATTTCAACCGATTGGCTTCTTTCGCCGGTGACAACAACGATGGCAACGCCAATGAAGCTCGAGCTCGACGAATTAATGTACAAGATCCGGAAACCACCTTTGACGAGTTCATGGCCTCCTATTCTACGGGCCATAAAGTACGAAATGGTGTGACCAAGGAACACCAGGGTGACCTATTCAAAAT
The DNA here is from genome assembly GCA_947425015.1 of Pterostichus niger. NCBI lineage: Eukaryota > Metazoa > Arthropoda > Insecta > Coleoptera > Carabidae > Pterostichus > Pterostichus niger. Next base: position 16,907,012 of record OX380350.1, read on the forward strand.
GCCTACAGAATACTCATTAGCGCATTGTGTGGCCCAAGATCTACAGATGTCTCGAGGAATCGCCGTGGTTTTTAAGAAAAAGTTCGGCCAACTTGAAGAACTACGGCAACAACATCCATGTGTCGGCAAAGTGCTACAGATAGCCGACAGACAGTCGAGCCGAAAGAGAAGCATTTTTTACCTGGTGACTAAACATCTGTCCTACGAGAAACCAACTTATCGCGCCGTCTGGGACGCCCTATGTGATCTACGAGGTGTGCTGCTCGATCAGGATATTTTAAAACTAGCTGTACCAAAGCTAGGATGTGGCCTTGATGAATTGAGCTGGAGAATTGTAAGAAACATGTTGGAAACTGTTTGCCAATATACCGGAATTGAGATCCTGGTGTGCGACTATAATCCCTGTGGGTCAACAGTAGTGAAAAGAACTGAGGACTGTTATTTCCACCAAACGTCACAGTGCTCGCGGGGATCAACGTGCAGATATCGGCACGGCGCAGAAAAGTTTCGGGACGAAACATCCTTAAGGAGGGGCAGTGTAGCAAGTACAGCCCTGTTCCGTCTGGAACAGTCGACGCGTCATAGTGTGCAGCACGTTCACTGCTGTCTCATACGCAATAGACAAATCCGAGCCTGTTCGCTCTGCGTCATGCTTGTACAGTGTTCCAGAAGTTCTGGAATAGTCTAGAATATCTTGTTCCAGCATATAAGGGAGAGTTTCGGCCGGCAACATTCATTCTGTATTTGAAATGTGAACAGTGCAAGTCGTTGCTAAATACTTTGTTGTTAATATAAATACGTGTTCTAAATAAATATATGTCTTAGTAGTTGTGCTACATTAATTTCGTTTTAAATAAATATTTTGTTAGTGTTTTCATTGCTCGTGTTTCATTAATAATAAACTTCACCGAACCCGAAATTGTAATAAACGTTACAATATGAAGAAAATTTTTCTATTTCTTATAATAAAAAAGTTAAGGGTGGGAGGGGGGTTCGTCGTTCTAGACACACTCTATGTATATATATATATATATATATATACAGGGTGAGTCTGGGAAGACGCCCCCCCCCTTTAACTTTTTTATTATGAGTAATAGAAAAAAATGGTTCATATGAAAGTTTTATTATTTTAAATATACTATTTGATGGCAGATGTAGATATTTTTTATAAAGTCAGGTTTACAAGATACGACTATCAACTTTTATTTTTTAAATAGCAACCTATAATTATTTTACTAAAATAAAAAGCGCCATTTTTTTCTCTTTTCAACGGTGTATTACTTTTTATTAATGTATCTGAAAAAATTCGAGAAAAATAAGAAAATTGAGAAATACTAGAAATAATTTTTATACAAATATTATAGGTGGCTATGTGAAAATAAACAAAATGTAACAGTGTTAAATTAATGTCAAAAAAGTATACATTTGCTGGTTACTTTATTTAACTTATTTTGCAAACAATAAAAATATAATGTTCGGAATTATTTAAATAATCACTGGAGGGGACAATGGATAGGACGAGGTGGACATATTTCATGGCCAGCAAGATCTCCTGACCTTACGCCTATGGACTTTTTTCTTTGGGGATACGTCAAGGATCTTGTCTACCAGAAGATACCTACAGATGCAGAAGACATGAAAGAGCGTATTCGAAATGCTTTCCAAAATATTTCGCGAAACATGCTGGCAGATGTTCGAACACATCACGTTCAACGCTTAAATTTTTGTATTACAGAACATGGTCGTAATTTTGTTTGTTGCTTTAGTTTGTTAAGTTGTATAACACTGTTACATTTTGTTTATTTTCACATAGCCACCTATAATATTTGTATAAAAATTATTTCTAGTATTTCTCAATTTTCTTATTTTTCTCGAATTTTTTCAGATACATTAATAAAAACTAATACACCGTTGAAAAGAGAAAAAAATGGTGGTTTTTATTTTAGTAAAATAATTATAGGTTGCTATTTAAAAAATAAAAGTTGATAGTCGTATCTTGTAAACCTGACTTTATAAAAAATATCTACATCTGCCATCAAATAGTATATTTAAAATAATAAAACTTTCATATGAACCATTTTTTTCTATTACTCATAATAAAAAAGTTAAAGGGGGGGGCGTCTTCCCAGACTCACCCTGTATATATATATATATATATATATATATATATATATATATATATATATATATATATATATATATATATATATATATATATATATATATATATATGTAGCGTCGCTATCAAGTAGTTTGGCGACGTTACATTATTTCGTCTCCAAGTTACTTCTTATTATTACTCTGTTGTTTATGTTTAGTTTTCTGGCAACTATTTAATTATTTTCATTTTTCTTTCAAACTTAAAAGTGTACACATCTCTCATATCATATATTTATATTTTATTTCTACATTCAATATTATTATTGTTATTTATTTAAATAAAATAAAGCCTTATATATACATCTAAATAAAATGCTTTACATTGGTGACCCCCGACAAAAAGAAAAAAAATCATAATTCAGTGTTGCGAATGTCATAGTGCTTAACAAAGTGCCCAACGTTTTCTGATATTCTTCAAGTTTACCCACTTCTACCAGTCTCTCCAATTCTACCAGTCTTTCCAATTCTACCAGTCTTTCCAACTCTGCCAGTCTACCCATCTATCAAGAAATATGAATATTATTTTAATTTAAATTATTTTATTAAGTATCTAATGTAACTATAACTATTTTTCTATTTCTTTTCTTTCAACACGTAACACATTCATTTATTCACTTACACGTACGCTAACACAATCAACTAATCAGACTTACTTGATTACACAATTTTATTATTACTATTATTACTTTTGCTACACATTTTGAACATCACCAAACACTACATTACTATATGTGTTACGTGCTTTTTCTTGCTATTTCCTTTCCATTTTCATCAACATCAATGTTGTATTGTGTGACATTTAGTTTAAAGCCAATCTAGTGCTACTAATACTTCTTAAATTCTTTCAGTAATGTTTTAATTAATTCTTGATAATTTCATCCCTTCTCAATAACCCCTTTCAGCAATTTTTACTTAACTTTTTCCGTTGAAATTATCATTCTTTTGGTTTCTTTGTTTCTGGATGATATTTATCCAATGTATTGTGCACTATCTCTTCATTCTTATCTTTCACACATTAAATTTAACATTTTAGTTGTTGAGCACAACATTGTTATTGTCCTTTCTTTTTCCTCTCTTTTCTTTTCTTGAGGGGGGAGTAATGTAGCGTCGCTATCAAGTAGTTTGGCGACGTTACATTATTTCGTCTCCAAGTTACTTATTATTACTCTGTTGTTTATGTTTACTTTTCTGTCAACTATTTATTTATTTTCATTCTTCTTTCAAACTTAAAAGTGTACACATCTTCCATATCATATATTTATATTTTATTTCTACATTCAATATTATTATTCTTATTTATTTAAATAGAGTAAAGCCTTATATATACATCTAAATAAAATGCTTTACATATATATATATATATATATATATATATATATATATATATATATATATATATATATATATATATATATATATATATATATATATATATATATATATATATATATATATATATATATATATATATATATATATATATATATATATATATATATATATATATATATAAGTTATGTAAGGACACACCCCGTATTTCATAAGATTTCATAAGAACAATAAAGAGTTGCATCACTCATAAAATGACCATTCGGCATAATATAATCTAAACTCTTGGAAAAGAGATAAGTAGTATGAAATAGAATAGATTATAAGTTTGTGACACTCCTGTTCTATACTTTGTACGAGCAACATCTAGCTCTTGTGTTTTGTGAAATAAACTTTTTAAAAATAATTTTGTATTACTCAAAATTATAACTTATATATATATATATATATATATATATATATATATATATATATATATATATATATATATATATATATATATATATATATATAAATAGTGGTACTAAAAGTGAACATTTTTTGACAGTTGTAGAAAAACGGAATTCACAAAATTAATTGCACTTTCCATGAAGTGAACATTTTCAGTTCTACTGGTTTGAGAGTTATTTCTAAAACGTAATTAATTAAATTATAATTATACAACACACTACAAAAGTCAATTTGTTCATTATACAACATCAGATAAATACTTACTTGTAATGTTTATAATTATAAATAAATAAATATATCATCACGCTTTTTACCCATTACTGGGTGTGGCACTATGCCGAAGCAGATCTTGATAAGTGATATATTTTTTCGTGAAGTGCGGTTACCACCCGTCAAATCACGGCCTTCAAAAATGTTAGTGGTGAGGGAGTCACAGGGATAGATTTAAATTTGTGAAAATTGTTTGTCGGCTGTGGGAATCGAACCTGGGTTCTCAAGATCCACAATTATAATTATAAATAAATAAATAAATATATCATCACGCCTTTTACCCATTACTGGCTGTGGCACTCTGTCTAAGCAGATCTTGGTAAGTAATATATTTTTTCGTGTGAAGTGCGGTTACCAGTCGTCAAATCACGCCCCCAAAGATGTTAGTGGAGAGGGAGCCACAGGGATAGATTTAAATTTGTGAAAATTGTTTGTCGGCTGTGGGGATCGTACCAGGGTTCTCAAATCCACAGATCGACTCGATACCACTGAGCCATCTACCCCATAAATATAGTAAACAATACATTCAATTTGTCATGTATCATAGACTAAAATAGAGAAAAAAATTGGAATAAATTCAGATTTGTATCACAGGCGATCGTAGCTTAGTTGGTTTAAAACATTGAACCGGAACTAGCCCATGAAGTGAGTGGTACGGATTGTTCAGGGAGGTATCTGTATGTAAAATTACAGTAGTGTTGGAGATAAACATAAATAGAAAAGTGGAAGGAAGAGCTGTTGGAGGGACCTCTCTCTTATACAGTTTTATCTGGGCGAAAGTAGGACAAATAGAAAAGATAAGTAGAAACTAAATAAAAACGATATAAGTTAACCTAAATTGGCAATAACAAATTGTGAAGGTTACTTCGCTTATTTGTGGATCTACTAGTGACATCTAAAGCCCGAAAACAAATAAACAAATTAAAAATTAGTCTCTACACGCATGTAAGGTGGGTTACAGTTAAGCAGGAGTAGATGGATAAGACTTAAAGCGAAACCAATACGCATACAAATACAGCGGGTGACCTGCATACTGGGGAAGATGAGTCAAGAAAAAAACGTAGAAAAAGAAGACACAGCAAATGCATTTGAGAGGTCCAGGGTAACGTCGAGATCACCAGCAAGAAAGGAGAGAAAGGAAAAAAGCTCTAAGGATAATGAAATGAAAAAAATCGAAGAATTGTTTCGAAAACTGACTAGAGAAATGACGGTGATGAGAGAAGATATGAAAACAGGCAACGAGAGCATAAAAAAATCAATAGAAGAAAACAACGAGCAGACGAAAAAGATGGTAGAGGATATACAAAAAGAAGTGGAAATACTGCAAGAAAGAGAGAGACAATGGGATACGGACCGCGACTTATTATATCAACAATTGGAAGCCCAAGAGAACAGATACAAAAGCGAAGTGCAAAAAAGGGAAGATATGGAGAAGAGATTAAAGACACTACAAGATGCAATCGAGCAAGAAAAAGAAGAGAGAGAAAAAGAGAAAGAAAAAAAAGATAGAGAAAATAGAAAAAATAATATTATCGTAAGAGGCATAGAATTAGCAGATGAAAACTTGAAAGATAACTTAAAAGAGTGGTTTAAAAAAGAAATAGGTGCAGAACCTAAAGTAAAAGAAGCGTATAAAATAGGAAAAAATAAAGACAAGAAAATAATAAGGGTTATTTTAGATAGCTGGGAAGAGAAAAAAGTTATTTTAGAAAATAAAAACAAATTAAGAGGGAAACAGCTGTATATAGATCATGATCTAACTATTAAAAAAAGAGAAATACAAATGCAGCTGTGGATAATAGCAAAATCAGAAAGAGAGAAGGGAAAGTTTGCTATCGTTGCCTATAAAGCAATAAAAATTCAAAACCAATGGTATAATTGGAATGAGAAAGAGAAGAAAATTGAACAAGATGAGACAAAAAACTAAGAATCACCTTAAAACAATTTGATACAAGTAACATGAAGCAAACGAACCTAAATTCGGGATATATAAAAATTGGCGTTTGGAATGTCGCGGGAATAAAAAATAAAGATACAGACTTTTGGGATTTTATAGATAAATATGATGTGATAGGGTTAGTAGAAACTTGGGTAGAAGGAAATAGTTGGGAAAATTTGAAGAAAAAATTACCAAAACAATTTATATGGAAACAGGTGTGAAAAAAAATATCAAAGAGGCAGAAACTGAATTACTTTTTAGTGAACAAATTCAAGAAAGAAAAATCTGGTTACAAAATAAAATTATTCAAGAAATAGAAATTAAGATCGAAGATCAATCAGAAACTAATCTGATAATAGGAGGAGATTTTAATGCTCGTATCGGAAAAGAAGGCGATCTGATCAACGATACTGAGGCTAATACATATGGAAGAAACTCGAAAGATAAAGTAAAAAACGCAGACGGAACAATCTTACTGAACTGGATAGATGAAAGAGGGTGGAATGTACTCAATGGAAATATAGAAGGAGACGAAGAAGGAGAATTCACGTATATAAATATAAAGGGCGAAAGAACTGTTATAGACTATGCAATTGTTAATCCGATGGCACTACACAGCATACAAACATTTGAAGTAGCCGATAGAGTTGAATCCGATCATTAACCTATAAGCATATCTTTGATACAAAAGAAAAATATTAGTCCACAAAGTAAGAATAAAAAGATAGAGAGAACGGTGTGGAACGAAAAAAATAGAGAAGAATTAGATTCAACTTAGATAATTTAGCAACAGAACTGGATAGAGCGAATGATATTAAAACATTAGTGAATTTAATACACAATGCTATGGTAAAGAAGGTAATAAAAGTAAATGAAAATTCAGAACATACTAACCGATGGTGGGACAAGGAATGCATAGAACAAAAGAAGGAATTAAGAAGAATGCTTAGAAAATATAAGAAAGAAGAAATAACGAAAGAAGAATACAAAAGTACAAATTTAAAATATAAAAAATTATGCAAAGACAAAAAAGAGTTACATCTGGCAGAAATTATGGAAGAACTAAATAACATAAGGTCAGAAAATGAAGCATGGAAATATCTAAACAAAGATAGAAAACACATAAAGTAATATCGGACAACATTAATTTAAATACTTGGAAAGAACACTTCATGCAATTATTAGATGGAAATAACGCACCACTAATATTAGAACTTACAAACCCAGAAGAAATGACAGTGGACGAGGACATCACCGAGGAACAAATAAGAGCGCAATTAACAAAATTGAAAAAGAAGAAAGCATGCGGATACGACGCAGTCCCAAACGAAGCATGGATATACGGGCAAAAATTGATAATCCCATTAACAAAAATACTGAATAACATTTGGAAAAGCAACCGGTTTCCACAACAATGGAAAAGAGGAATAATTTGCCCAATACACAAAAAAGGAAGCACTGAGAAGGTAGAAAATTACAGAGGTATTACTCTCATGGATACGTCATACAAGATCTACGCTATTCTTCTGGAAGAAAGATTGTACGAGGAGATAGAAACAAAAAACATTTTGCCAGAAACACAGGCTGGTTTCAGAAGAGGGCGCAGCGCAGTCGATAATATTTACACGCTAAATTACCTAATTGAAGAGGCAATATCAAAACCAAAAGGAAAATTATTTACCTTTTTTATAGACTTTAAATCTGCCTTCGATACAGTAGATCGTGTGATTTTAGCAAAAATGATGAAAAAACGAAAAGTTAACAACTACCTAATAGAGAAGATAAACAAAATTTATGAGGAAACATCTAGTGTAATAAAGGTGGGAAATAAAATGTCAACGGAGTTTTGGACGTACCGTGGGCTAAGACAAGGTTGCCCGTTGAGCCCCTCTTTATTCGCAATATACATTGCCGATATAGAAGAATTTTTTAGCAAAGGACAAACAGGAGGAGTAGTCCCGGGACGATATAAACTCTGGACGTTGGCTTATGCGGACGATTTGGTTCTCTTAGCAAAAACGGAGCATGAAATGAAGGTAATGATACGTAGATTAGAAAAGTATATAGAAGCAAAAAAATTAACATTAAACGTGGATAAATCAAAAATAATGATCTTTAAAAAAGGCGGAGGAAGAGAAAAGATAATACAATGGATGTGGAAAAACGAACAAATAGAACGAGTTAAGATGTTTAAGTACCTCGGTTATAATTTTTCACAGAAATAAACATAAAAGAAAGTATTAAGAAAAGTATGTATGCAATGATAGAAATATGGGGAGTCGGAGAACGGATATTCAGAAATAATTTTAATATAAGATTGATGATGTTTGATGCCATAGTGAAAAGTATGTTAATGTACGCGGCAGAAATATGGGGCTGGTCTGAAAAGAATAAACTAGAAACAATACAGATAAAATACTTAAAATGGACTCTAGGCTTAGATAGACAGACACCTTCTTATATTGTGTTTGAGGAAACAGCAAGAAAGAAACTAAGAATAGAAACTGGAATTAGAGCTTTGAAATATGAAGAAAAAATAAGAAGCCAGTCAGAAGAAAGACTGGCTCATCACTGCTGGACACTAATACGGAAAAAAGAAACGAACAATTTATCACAAAACAGATTTGAAGTACAAAGAAAAAAATATCTAGAAAGAAACGGATTTTCGGGACAAGAACTTATAGAGCAACGCGAAGAAGGAAGGAACTTTATCGGAGAAATTGCTAGAAGAGATGAAGAAAATCAGAAAGTCAATATCAAGATGGGGGTAACTCTGGACCAAGGGCTCACCTTTGCTAGCCACATCAGAGAAAAGGCACACAGAGCGACGATAGCTAATGCCGAATATTGGCGGCCCCAAGAGTAGCAAAAGGCGAGTTATGGGATGCGTGGCTCACTCCATTATGCTCTACGCATCACAAATATGGAAAGATGGTCTGAACAGAGCAAGCTATCGCGCGCACATGATAAAGGTGCAAAGAAAAATGGCCCTCCGGATCTGTTGTGCCTACCGAACGGTGTCGGAGGAGGCTATACTCGTTTTGGCCTCAGTACCACCGATAGACCTGCTTACGGAGGAAAGGGAAAGGTTAGGGTGCTTAAAGGCAAATGAAAGGAATGATGCGATCAGGAAAAGAGAACGGAACACACTCCTCTTGGCCTGGCAAGAGAGATGGAGAAATGGAAGCAAGGGCGGCTGGACTAGGAAACTAATCCCTAACCTAGAGAAGTGGATAAACCGAGAGCACGGAGAACTCGGCTATCATCTGACACAGGCGCTGAGTGGTCATGGCAACTTCGGTACCTACCTGCTGAAGATTGGCAAGAGACATTCAGACGCCTGTGAATACTGTGAAGACGGGATATATAGCCCGGAACATACACTTCTTCACTGCAAACGGTGGGAGGAGATGAGGATGGCAGCAGAAGCGCAGCTGGGTGGCACGATAGACATCGACTTCGTGGACATTATGCTCCGAGACGAAAAGGACTGGGATACGATAAATAGCTTTATAAGGACAGTTATGGCAACGAAGGAAGAAGAAGAAAGACGTAGACAAGCCACTCTACAAGAGGAGATAGTAGAAGGCGATTAAGCCTGGAATAACCAGTCACTGATGCAATGCGAAAAAGCGGTTCCGGTGATTGGCTTGGAGTCTAACGAGGAGAGGTTTTAGTGGGTAGAAATCCCACACTACCCCGGTAACCTGGCGACTGGGGTGTCTTTTTGAAGATTTCCTCTCCTCCCGAAAAAAAAATAAATATCAAGATGGGCAAATAGCACAATCAACCTACAATCAAAAATATAAATTTATAAGACCATTAACTATGCCGACATATTTGCGTAATAATAAGTACGCCTAAGGTGTGGAAATGAAGAAAATGCAAATAAATATTGGGAAACAGTTGAGAATAGAAGATGTAGATTATGCAAGGATCAATTAGAAACTTTGGAGCACATGTTATACAACTGCCTAAAGTTGGAAAAAGAAAGTAGTAATATCTATTATATATTAGACGAATCTGGTAGCGGACAAAAATGGGCAAGAAACCTTAACATAAAAAGACAAAATAATAGTTTATAATAATGCTGTGCGATAAACGTAAATAAATATAAATAAGGTAAATAATAATTCAAATTAAAAGTAAAATAGTAACAGTAATGTAAATTATAATGAAAGTAAGTAAATAATAAAATAAATCTCCAAATTTAATAATGGAAGAAAGAAGAAGAAGGAAGTGACCATTAGATAATTTTTAGGCATGTACATAATAATATAAATAAAAAGTAATAACAGTAAAGAAATGTAAAAAATAAGATATAAAATAAATAAAACGAAACATATGAGAAAAACGAAGAGGCGCACCCGCCCACCACCCCACCCCGAGAAAATCACACCATAGGAGTAAAGAATGGAGAACAAGGAGCCACATACCTTTTATTAGAGGAATGATATTGTAATTACTGCAACAATCACGTATTATATTATGTTATAAAAATTATGTAGATTTATAAGCCGAAAGGCAATAAATAAAGATTATTCATTCATTCATAAAGAAAGAAAACTCAAATGTTAAAATAAAATATCGACAACTAATAGCGAATGGAGAGAAATTGAATTGGAATAATAAGACCGGAAACATAGAAAAGAAATAATCCAAGCATTGAGAATGCTAAAAAATGGAAAGGCACCTGGACGCGATAGAATAATTGCAGAAATGTTAAAATACATGGGGGTAAGAGGTACTGAGTTGTTGCACAACATCTTTAACGAAGCTTGGAAGGACGGAAGAATACCAGAAGACTGGGAAATAGCTGTGATCATGAAAAAGCCTTCGACAGAGTACAGAGAAATAAAATATGGGACATCTCAAAACAGAGAGAAGTAAATGAAAGATTAATAGAAGCAATTAAGAGCCTGTATCATAAAAATGTGAATTATGTTATAAGTAAAAATAGGATATCAGAAACATTTGAAACCAAGGACGGCCTTAGACAAGAGGGAGTTATGAGCCCAGTTTTATTCACCCTATTCATGGATGAAATAATTAAAGACCGTGCAGAAAACTTAATATACGAAACATTATAAATTGAACGCTAACCCTGTTTACTTCTTTCTATTATTTAAAAATTGGCATTGTATTTCATTGCAAAGTTATTATAATATTGACATATGAATTGTCATTTTGACAGTTGAAAACGTATGTCGCATATTTTGGTATTCAAGTCGGTAATAAAATGTTGGTAAATGCTCAGTTTGATATCTAGTGACGAGCAGCAACAACTATTCTACCGGTAAGGTTTCACACATAGCATTAGACTGGAACTACTATCGGTTCAGATTACTTTCGGCTGAGGCGCACATAAATGTAGCCACGCCCACTTGTCGGTTTTTGTAGAATTGGGTGATGTAGACAGAGCGCCGCATTTAAAATTTTCGGGATTTGTAGAATCGGCTGATGTAGATTCTGTTCAATTAGAATCTGTTGCAATAGATTCGGCTGTTGCAGTGTCACCCCTTTAATTTGAATCTTTTGTCTGTAAAGTTAATCCTGGTAGCAACGAAAGTAAATTATTTAATAACCAGATGTATTGTTTTTAATTTCTAATGTTATAGTTGTTTTCTCCATAGTTTTTGCATTCCAGAAGTACAGACTTGCTACCTTCGACACGAATAATATATTATCGTATTATGGATTAATTGCTTCATATATATATCTACTTTCAATATTGCACTGTTTAGTGCAATATTTTTTGCATATAATAAAAAGTATTTTATTGAAATCGTAGCTACAGCTACATTAATAGACAAGGAACTAAAACTGTTGCAAGTGAATATAAGTTACTTTAGCGAATTCTGGAATACTCAATTTTACTCAGTGCTCTGTATTACATGCGGAAGCATATTTTATTTTCAAAGAGATGTTTACAATGGATTTATTGATTTGATTGCAATATATTATCCCTTGGTAGTGAAAGTATTTGCAACGATTATAATATTTATATGTTTCACTATTTTAAATAAAAAAATTGAAGATCTGATTGACTGTCTAGAGTCTCTAGAAGATAATGATGATTTCCTATCTGAGAGAAAGAAAAAATATTATCGTAGACAAAATAATGCACTTCATATCTTAGAGAAAGCAACAAAGATACACATGATGATTACAGAAACAACAAAAACTTTCATAAAATGTTTTGAAATTAATCTCGCCCTTAATATTATAATGAATATTATTCAAATAGTATTTGGGATTATGATTTATATTTACGTCGGAGATTTTAAAGTATTTGGGATACTAGAAATCGTATTTATACTTGTTTTATCAAATATTAATATGGCTTCAATATTTTATAAATCTTACATCATTGAAATTTCGGTATGTATTGTTTTTAATTTCTAATGTTATAGTTGTTTTCTCCATAGTTTTTGCATTCCAGAAGTACAGACTTGCTACCTTCGACACGAATAATATATTATCGTATTATGGATTAATTGCTTCATATATATATCTACTTTCAATATTGCACTGTTTAGTGCAATATTTTTTGCATATAATAAAAAGTATTTTATTGAAACCGTAGCTACAGCTACATTAATAGACAAGGAACTAAAACTGTTGCAAGTGAATACAAGTTACTTTAGCGAATTCTGGAATACTCAATTTTACTCAGTGCTCTGTATTACATGCGGAAGCATATTTTATTTTCAAAGAGATGTTTACAATGGATTTATTGATTTGATTGCAATATATTATCCCTTGGTAGTGAAAGTATTTGCAACGATTATAATATTTATATGTTTCACTATTTTAAATAAAAAAATTGAAGATCTGATTGACTGTCTAGAGTCTCTAGAAGATAATGATGATTTCCTATCTGAGAGAAAGAAAAAATATTATCGTAGACAAAATAATGCACTTCATATCTTAGAGAAAGCAACAAAGATACACATGATGATTACAGAAACAACAAAAACTTTCATAAAATGTTTTGAAATTAATCTCGCCCTTAATATTATAATGAATATTATTCAAATAGTATTTGGGATTATGATTTATATTTACGTCGGAGATTTTAAAGTATTTGGGATAATAGAAATCGTATTTATACTTGTTTTATCAAATATTAATATGGCTTCAATATTTTATAAATCTTACATCATTGAAATTTCGGTATGTATTAATACTAACTGTTATTCTATACATAATATATACGAGTATCATTAAATAAGTAATATCCACTCACGCTTTCTCATCCACGCCCATACATCAAAATATGCACTACTCCACCATTTTAAACACTTAATCTCATTCAGATTTAGAGCAAAGGTACCCAGAGCATGGACGGGGATAAAACTGTAGCTTATTTTTCATTTGTTAACAGCAGCGCCCCACAACTGCCTGAAGAACTAAACTACGTATCTAGAACGTTAATCGATCAATTATTACTAATAATAAAAAAAATCTAAAGGCGTACTACAGATATGTACAGAAAACCTCAAAATACAAACAATATACATACCCGATTGAGATAATGGCATAGTTTCATATGCCATTATTTCTATCGGGATGTCTATACGGTTAAGTTTTCAGGTCATAATACCTACTCTTGCATATTATAAAATGAGTTTTCCAACAAAACAATCTTTAAGTGTTTTAATAAATTATTTTATCCTTTAACAAGATTTAAGTTCTGCCGGCAGTGTATTATAAATATGAAGCCCTAGAGCCTGAGGTGGAATTATGACATTTTTACATTAAATAAATAAAAATTATTTTTTGACGAGTATTTATATTGTGGATGTCTGAATTTAATTCACTACACGATATATTAGACACTATAAATTTACATACTTCGTATATATACAGGCCTGTAACTGACAGTATATTGTATTTTTAAAAAGAGATCTACCTGAGAAATAACGTGATGCATTTACAATCATACGTAGAATTTTATTTTAATATACTAAAACTCCAAGAAGCGAAGAAGTAGTACACCGAAAACAAATACTATAACGCAGTAAAGATACATCCTTAGCTTTATAAAAAAAAATTACTTCTGGTGAGAATATCTGCACTGGTAGCATATCGAATTGAGTTTCGCAGTTACACATTCAATTTGTGATTCTTAATTTTAAGTATCATCAACTAATAATTCAAAAAATTTACAATTATTAAAGAGTGAATCGTTATTGCTACTAAACCAGTTGATCTAAACAATTTCGACATTTTACCTTGAGAGCGGTAGTACAGGAATCTGTCATAACCAAAGATGTATCAACATCATACATAGTTATATATATATATATATATATATATATATATATATATATATATATATATATATATACATACATACATACATATATAACATCACGCTATATCCCATTAAATGGGGTAGCACGAACCCGTCAACATTCTCATCCTGACATACGATACTCGATTCGACCACATTAACACTTCCTCCATACAAACTCTTTCTTTTCTCACAACCAAAATCCATCAACACACAACAAACATTCATCCATTCGCTCCTGTACACTGCGCTTGTTTCTGAAGATGGTCTCCACACAATTGCAGGTAAACACTCGAAACATCTAACCAATTAATCTAAAATCAAGAATCATACGCTTGTCTTAATTCATCATATTTATCCCGCAATTAATTTTCTCCAAACATTCCTATCCTGACACACCACTTTTGCTTCAACCACATTCATAATTCTTTTCATACAAGCTCGTTTATTCTTCACGCTCAGAATCTTTCGCTCACGCAACAACCCTTCAATCATATTCATCCATTTGTTCCTAGGCCGTCCACGCAAACTTTCACCCTCAATTTCACCAACATACACCTGTTTCACCAATCTGTCATTCGACATACGTTCTACATGACCAAACCATCTCAACTGACTTATTCCCACACTTCTTACAACATTCTTCCCAATCTCACATTCATCATACACCAATGTATTCCGGACACGATCTCTTCTAGTATATCCACACACACCCCGCAAATACCTCATTTCCACAGCAGTTATACGCCGTTCATGTTTCTTCATCCATACCCAACATTCACTACCATACATCAACGTAGGCACTAACACACCATTATAAACACTCAATCGAGCATCTCTGGATACATTCACGTTCCGAGTAAAGGTTCCCAGAGCACCCAATATCTTACATCCAGCAGATACTCTTCTTTCAATCTCTCGATCAATACGTCCATCCCTCGAAAACACACTCCCCAAGTATACAAACTCATTTACTTGACCCAATCTCACACCATTCACCGAAACATTGCAATCAGTCACCAAATCACTCTTCTCAAACACTAACACTTTACATTTATCAACATTCAGTAATAGATTTAAACCTTTTCCTACTTCATTTATACTTAGAATCATTCTTCTCAATTGTTCTTCAGATTCACCCATTACAACTACACCATCCGCATAAGCTAACGCAGGCACTACACTGCCACCAATACGTACACCATCCGCCCCATTCAGCGACTTTCGTAACAACACATCCATATATAAATTAAACAACCACGGGGACATCCCACAACCTTGTTTCACGCCAACATCTATAGGAAACCAATCACTCAATCTACCATCAACTCTTACCGCAGCCTCGCTATCTTCGTATAATGCACGAATCGCTCCCAACAAATTACCATTTATACCGTACTCTAGAAGTACATCCCACAGAATAACTCGATGAACACTATCCAGAGATGTGCATCTACGTGTAATCTTTAATTGTCGACATCTACACGTAGACAATACGTCGACAATTCTAGCGACGTCGACAATGTAAATAATGTAGATAATGCATCTGACAGTTGTAAAATTCCACATATCCTAAATTTATTCCTTTGTAACTATTACAAGTATTCGTATTCGTGAGCTCGGGTCATTATCGGTCTTTATATAATAAAACTAATAAAGCAAGTGCTCGTACATTACTAGACGAATGTCTGTCTTGGATCTTGGGCGAACTGTCATATTTTTAAAACCGATCAACGCGCCATCTCACCAGACGGATTTTTCTTTGGCACTATTTTTAACAGTAACCAGTTGACAAATTTTGAGCGTTTTGCCCTGCTCAAATAATTGTTTTTCATGTAATCCCTAGAATAAAAATAAAAATCTCTACCAACATTTAAAATTCCCTTGTTCTAGGGATAAAATTTTAATATGACAAGTGTTTTTCATTGTCTACATAGTCTACATTGTATACATGAAAAATGAAGACGTAGACTACATGATTGTTTACACGTAGATAATTGCGTAGATTACTTGCAGTAGACTACACGCACATCCCTGATCACTATCATATGCTTTTTTAAGATCGAGAAAGCCACAGAACACCTTCTTGTTCTTAGCAAGTGATTTCTCAACAATCATACGAAGAGAAAACAATTGATCTACACACCCTCTCTCAGGCAAAAATCCACCTTGCATATTATATATATATATATATATATATATATATATATATATATATATATATATATATATATATATATATGTAAAGAAAGTATACCTTCTTCAATTTGAATTTGCCGCGCTTCTCATGCTGCGCGCGTCTTTTGATTGATTACCGTTAGATAGAGTGCTAAGTACGATCATCAGAAGAATTGAAGATTGATAGCGATACATAGAAAGATATAATTCATAATATTGTAAACAAATTAAGTAGCGTAAATAGAGAAGCGGTAATAGCAAACTTTAATTGTCGTTTCTTTGTTTACAGGTAAGATTGTAAATAGTGTAAATAATTGTTGTTAAATAGTTAATAAAATATCCTCTTTGTTTCAGAGAAACACATTTTGGTTTACTTTTTATCCTACACAAATAATTGCCCTATAAAACGACAATTATTGTTTTGACGAAAAGATTGCAGTTCGCATTCCAATATGTGGCATTACCAAGAGACAAGAAGACAAGTATTGTTGCCATAACCTCTATTACAACAGAGGAAAACAAGGAATATGTTTTGCCACAGGAAATGAGGTTTGTAAATGAACATGAAGAACTGATGAAGACGGACGTTTACAAAAGAGTGAAAAAAAGTTTTACTCAAAGAGGTCAAGACAGAACAGTGTGGATCACACTAACAGAGGAAATGAAGCAGACATACTTTGATGAAGAGGGTAATATAATGTTTAATGACTTGTATTTAGAACAAATAATAAAAACAGATGTAGTAGAATCCACTCAGAAGAAAGAAAGTCAACTTAATTTAAAACACATAGCAGAGAAATTTATGATTGAAAAATTTACATCTAAACATTCAAATGCAAAACAATGGCTGGAGACATTTGAGAAAGAATGTAGAAGGTTTGAAATCAATGAAAATAATACAAAGATTGAGATATTAAGGCTATTCCTGGACAAGTCATGTTCAGATTGACAGTCAGCAACTCTCACAATATTGACAATGGAAGCTGAATGGTCGGAATGGAAAGAGAGATTTCTGGAGTCATTTGCAGATAAAGGATGGAGCACAGGAATATATGCTATATATTATAGGTATAAAGAAGGTTCATTGATTGAATATGGTATGAGGAAAGAGAAGCTATTGCTAGATATGGACAATGACATTAGTTCAAAGACCCTAGTGTTGCTTATAGCAGCAGGATTACCTGAGTTTGTCAGAAATAAGATAGATAAAGAAAATTGTAAGAACTCGACTGAGTTATTGCATGAAATCAGAAAATGTGAAAATTTAGTGAATAAAAATAGTTTTACAAAAAAGAAAGAAGCTAAACATGATAACAAGAAGAGATTCGAAGGAAAACAGCCGTGTAAGAATTGTGAAAACTTAAATAAAGGTATTAGATATCATCCTGAAGACTCATGTTGGTTTAAAAGGAAAGAAAGAAATGAAAGTAGATCGATAGGAAGCAACTCAGTCATAGAAGTAAATCTAAATACAGAAGCAAAAAACGAGCAATCACACCATTGATTAAAGTAAAAATATTATTAGAAGATAAGTTAGAGATAAGCGGAACATACGATCCAGGATCCCAAGTCTCCCTAATAAATCCAAAATTAGTTAAGATAAAGAAACAGACAGAAGATTTAAATAAAATATTTTTAAAAACAGTCAATGGTGTGACACATACAAAAGGTTTAGTAACTATGAAAGTAAAAATCTTCGACATGGAGGAATACATTGATGTATTCATTGTAAAGAAAGATGATTGTGAAGATTTTCTCATAGGATTAGATATTATAAAAAAATTCAGATTAGTTCAAGATGAAAATCTACAAATATCACAAAAGAAATTAATAGATACAGAGAAAACAGAACAAATGATTAAGACAGATAATAAAGAAAATGAAATTAAACAGTGTACAATAAATTTTAATGAACACATAGAGAAAGATAAATTTCAAATAAAGATAGAACATTTAGATAATATAAAGAAAATTCAGATAGAAAAATTAATTGAAGAATATAAAACTGTATTTGCAAAAGACAAATACGATATTGGCACGGTAAAGGATTATGAAGCAAGAATCGAATTAATAATAGACAAATATTGTAGTAAAAGACCATACAGGTGTTCAATAGAAGATAAAAAGGAAATAGAAACACAAGTGGCAAAGCTATTAGAAAATAATTTGATTGAAGAATCCTACAGTCCATTTGCCGCACCAGCAGAGATGTGCATTTACGTGTAATCTTTAATTGTATACATCTACACGTAGACAATACGTCGACAATTCTAGCGACGTAGACAATGTAAACATTGGAGACAATGCATCTGAAACTTGTAATATTCAACATAACCTAAATTTATTCCTTTGCAACTATTACATGTATTCGTATTCGTGAGCTCGGGTCATTATCGGTCTTTATATAATAAAACTAATAAAGCAAGTGCTCGTACATTACTAGACGAATGTCTGTCTTGGGTCTTGGGCGAACTGTCATATTTTTAAAATCGATCAACGCGCCATCTCACCAGACGGAGTTTTCTTTGGCGCTATTTTTAACAGTAACCAGTTGACAAATTTTGAACGTTTTTCCCTGCACAACTAATTTTTTTTTTCATGTAATCCCTAGAATAACAATAAAAATCTCTAACAACATTTAAAATTCCCTAGTTCTAGGGATAAAATTTCGAATCTGACTTAAGTGAACACAGGTGTTTTCATTGTCTACATAGTCTACATAGTCTACATTCTTTACATGAATAATGAACACGTAGACTACATGATTGTTTACACGTAGAGAATGGCGTAGATTACTTGCAGTAGACTACACGCACATCCCTGCGCACCAGTAACACTGGCATATAAAAGAGATGAAGGAAAGAAAAATCGTCTGTGTATTGACTTTAGAGATCTAAACAAGAATATTGTACCACAAGCTCAACCATTTCCACTTATAGACGACTTAATAATTAAAACTAGAAACTGCAAATATTTTACAACACTGGATATAAACTCCGCCTTTTGGTCAATCCCACTTCGAATCGAGGACAAAAAAAAGACTGGTTTCGTAACGCAAGAAGGACAATATCAATGGACGTGTTTACCATTTGGTCTGAAAACGTCACCAGCAATATTCCAAAGGATCCTGAGTAGCATATTAAGAAAACATAAATTAACAGAATTTACAGAAAATTATATCGACGATATATTAATTTATTCAGCAACTTTTGAAGAACACATCAGACATATAAAGCAGGTATTAGAAGCAATTATAAGAGAGGGATTTAGATTGAAATTCAAAAAATGCTCATTCGCTGCGAACTCAGTAAAATACCTGGGGCACATCATAGAAAACAACACAGAAAGACCAATAAAAGATAATCAAATTTCAATTCAGAATTTTCCAACTCCCAAAAATCAAAAAAATATCAGACAATTTTTAGGAAAGATAAACTTTTACAATGAATATATACCAAATAGCTCAATAACGTTAGATCCATTACATATGTTATTAAGAAAAGAGGTAAAATTCTTATGGTCAGAAGAATGTGAAAAGTCTTTTACAGAAATAAAAAAATTATTATGTTCTCAACCAATTTTAGAAATATTCGATAAGGATTTGCCAATAAAAATTTACACAGATGCATCGATAGAAGGAATTGGGGCAATACTAAAGCAATTACAAATAGATGGACGAGAAAAACCAGTAGCATATTTCTCAAAGAAGTTGAATGATGCCCAAAAAAGAAAGAAAGCAATATATCTGGAGTGCCTGGCAATCAAGGAAGCAGTAAAATACTGGCAACATTGGTTAATTGGAAGAAGGTTTGAGGTATACTCGGATCACAAACCGCTTGAAAACCTGAACATAAAAGCGAGAACAGACGAGGAATTAGGTGAATTAACCTATTATCTGTCACAATATGATTTCCAAATAAAATATGTACCGGGAAAAAATAACGCTGAAGCGGACTGCTTAAGTCGAAATCCGGTACTAGAACCGATTGAAAACACTGAAGAGGCTCTAACAATAGTAAACCTGACACAAACAGACGAAATAAGAACGGACCAAGAAAAGAATGAAATAATACGAAAAATTAAATCAAAATTAATAAGAAAAAACGGAATATTTTATAAGAAAGTTAGAAATAAGGAGAAAATAATCTTGTCAGAAGAATTGAGCATCAAATTGATAAAAGATATACACACTGAATGGTGCCATACAGGCATTAGACAAACTATGAACAAAATATGTCCGTACTATACATCAAAGAATTTAACAGAAAATATAAAAAAAATATGTAAAAATTGTGACATATGCATTAAAAATAAAACAAGGGGCCAAAGCAAATTTGGATTAATGTCTCACTTGGGACCAGCGACTGAACCATACGAAATAATGTCTATAGACACCATTGGAGGATTTGGAGGACAAAGATCAACAAAAAAATACCTCCACTTATTGGTCGACCACTACACGAGATACGCATTTATTTTAACCTCAAAGACACAGAATGCCACAGATTTCATCAAACTAGTTCAAGACGTGCTAGAAACAGATAAAATTGGGACGATACTAACGGATCAATATCCGGGAATAAATTCAAAGCAATTTAAAGAATTTCTAGAAAAAAAGAACGTTAAACTGATATTTACAGCAGTTAATGCACCATTTTCAAACGGCCTGAACGAGAGACTGAATCAGACTCTAGTCAATAAAATAAGATGTAAAATAAATGAAAAAGAAAAAAAAAGAGCTTGGACAACGGTTGCTAGAGAATGTGTAGATAGATATAATAAGATAGAACATTCAGTCACAGGTTTTGCACCAGAGTACTTATTAAATGGCACGGACACAAGTGTCATACCAGAAGAATTAAAAAGAAAGAAAAACAAAGATGATTGGACCAATGATAAAAAACTTGCTTTGGAAAGATCAATAAGATCGCATAATTACAATAAGAAACTGTATGACAAAAATAGAAAACATCATGAATACAGTGCAAGAGACATGGTATATATAGAAAATGGCAACAGACTGAATAGGAAAAAGCTAGACCATCTGAGAGTTGGGCCATTCGAAATAATAGAAAAAATATCAAACTCCCTATACAAAATCAAGACTAATAATAAGAAGTGAGAAATAAGTTTATTTCATATATCAAAACTAATACCAACAGAAGAAGAAGACACAGACGAAGAAGAGTAGATAATATTTCACGCATGAAAGTATCTGGGGGGAGGGGGAGATGTAAAGAAAGTATACCTTCTTCAATTTGAATTTGCCGCGCTTCTCATGCTGCGCGCGTCTTTTGATTGATTACCGTTAGATAGAGTGCTAAGTGCGATCATCAGAAGAATTGAAGATTGATAGCGATACATAGAAAGATATAATTCATAATATTGTAAACAAATTAAGTAGCGTAAATAGAGAAGCGGTAATAGCAAACTTTAATTGTCGTTTCTTTGTTTACAGGTAAGATTGTAAATAGTGTAAATAATTGTTGTTAAATAGTTAATAAAATATCCTCTTTGTTTACAGAGAAACACATTTTGGTTTACTTTTTATCCTACACAAATAATTGCCCTATATATATATATATATATATATATATATATATATATATATATAATAAAATATGTATACAAATTCTTATTTTTAACTAAGAGCACAAAACAATAGTTCAATCACGCTCAAATGATCTGTGGTGTCTTTGCTGAACAGTTGGCAACAGTGTGATGCACTTAAAGTCACTAAAAAATTGCATGTTTCCACAAGACAATTAGAACATGTAATTGTCTTGCAGCAACTTGCACGTCCATGAGGCAATAATTCTTGCCGCAATTTTTATTTTAAAAGAAGCAATTTTCTTGCAACTTTCTTGCGCAACAAAATTTGCATAAAAAATTGCACCATCTAAAATGGGTTTCATGTTCAGCTACTTGCCGTTACTTGTGTAGTGAATGGTAGGTAGCATTTGCCTGACACCGTTTTATTTTCAAAGAAATTAAGGGATGTGGAAATACTGGATATTGAAATACATAAAACTTATTGAAAATATACTTTTTTCAGTTGTAATGAAAGGTCCGAGAAATAAAGTAAAAATGAATCAGCAATGAGTTGACAGCCAATTATTTTCTAAAAATTAGTAAACTAATTTTTACAATATCAATACTCGACTAGGTGGTGTATAAAGTAACAAGTCATCAGAGTCTGCTAGGTGTAGCTGAGACTCGATTGCTAGTAAATAACTAGTTTACTACTTTGTGACTGTTGTGGAAGACCCCATTGTCATAGAAACATAGCGTACAATTTAGTTACATGTTTTAAAATAATATATTATAGTTATTTATGCAACATGTGTATAAAGTGCTATTTTTTTACAAGTGGAAAACACGAGCGAAGCGAGTGTTGTAATTCCATGCTTAAAAAAAATGCTTTATACATAAGTTGCATACTGTGCTATTAGCACCGCCATTAACAAATTAAAAAAATTATTGGAAAAATAAATAATCAAATTTAAAAAATATATATATAATAGTATATTATGTTATATGGAGCAAAAATTAAGCTTTATGTGCTGCGACTGGTAGCCAAACCAGTCAAAGCACATAAAGCTTAAGTTTTTGCACCAAATAACATATACGATTTTTTTTTCAAACGGATACGTACATTTAAAAAATAGTAATGTAAGAGGACTTTGAAAAATCAAGATTCACGTAAAATCGTGATACATACAATTAATTTTGTCACGGTTATAATGAAAAACAAATACTAAATAATGTGAATGTCATGTCGGTGAAAATTTGTCTAACAATTTCAACAAAAATCTGTGTAATCATATCAGAATTTGATTTACGATATACCCCGCCAGAAATTCCGGAAGCGGCAAGAACGACAAGTGGAAATTTGCTGGCAACTAAGTCTAGCGGTCTGTATGAAGCATCTTACGAAAGGTTTTTGGAATGGTGTGCAGACAGAAAAGTAATTCACTATTCTGAAAATGTTCTGTTGGCTTATTTTTCAGAATTGGCCAAAAATATGAAAAGTTCCTCCCTATGGTCCCATTATTCGATGATAAAGTCGTTGCTGAATTTGAAGCGGAATGTTGACATTGGAAAATATTTAAAGATGCGTGCCTTCTTGAAGAAACAAGGCGAAGGTTATAAACCGAAAAAAGCTCAAGTTTTGTCCAATTGTACTATTTCTATAAATGTTAATAATAATAAATGATTGAGTTGCAATGTTTTTGATGTTTCTATTTTATCTGACTAATAATATAAAGTAATACTTTTACCTTGTCAATCAAGTCACATAAGTTATCAATTATATGAAGTTTGAAAAAATAGTATATTATTCAATGAGTAAGTAATATAAGCTATTACTCAAGAGAATGAAGTTTGCAACACGAGCCGAAGGTGAGTGTTGTAAATCATTCGAGTGAGTAATAGCTATTACATGTGAATAGAATACTATACTTTATCTACGAATATATGTTATTATGTAATAAGATTTTACAATTATTTTTTTATGTTACATTATGAATAAGTCAGATTGCTTAAATTTTTTGTTTTTATTTTTATTTAATAAATATTCTTCTTTGTCCTGTCATTCCTCAGTGGAACATAGGGCCTTAGATAAATATTAACACTACTTAATATGGAATAAGTAGCCCATAATGACGATGATTTATATTTATCAGAAAGTTCGCCAAAATATACTATAAGAACATTTTCCGAAAAGGAATTTACATTTTTGCGTATTCGCCAATCCATAAAAGCTTTATAAACTTGTTCATACTTTTTTTTGATTTTTCGGGTAGTAAATTTAAGAAACGTACGTGTGCGGCTTCTACAATATCTGGTGGAGTACAAATTTCACTTTGTTCGCTTTCAGAATCCATAACTCACATGTATAATCACACAAATTACAGTATTATTGTAAACAAAAACGTTTTAAACTAATTTTGACAGATAATTAACAATAGCGCGCTTCACTGTTTCATAGCATACTTAACGCGCGGCAATTATCGTTATTTTTTTATTGGCTATTAAAGTGTTAAGTAATGAAAATTCAGACGTGTGATTGGTCGTGAAGTGTTGAGTAATGAATTATTACTTAACACTGTCAATAATGATTAGTATTACTTATCATAAATTTCATAACTAATGAATACATTATTTAATAAGAGTAGATAATATATATTAGCATTCTAGTTTTGAATTTTCATTGTGTAACTAAGTTACCACCTAAAAGTAAACAAAACGCAGAATCCATTACAGATCATTGTGGAATTGTAAATAACAACAAAGACAAAATTAATTGTCATCCAACACTTGGTGAAACAAGGTATAAAGTATAAAATAAACACTTGGCTATGTTTCACAAAATTCTTCGTCACCAGCTTCTTCACGTGAACTTTGTTCTAGGTGAAGAAGTGAGTTATACCATACTGATGAGCTCTAATAAGAGTTACTAACTGTGCTGGCCAGCCTCTGACGATGCTCTCATGTGACTTGGAGGCTGAATTTTGTGAAACATAGCCAAGTGTTTATTTTATACTTTTTATGAATTGTAAATATTTTGCGTTATTTTACAATATATTACTTAAAATGTGTAGTGAAAGTGATAATGAATTGCCGAATACTCCACCAGAAATTCGTGAAGAAGCAGATATCGCTGTTTTGAATCTGCTTCCTGCAAAATCCAAATCTGTATATGAGAAAGAAAATAAATGTTTCATGCACTATATTGCTAATATTAGTATTAATAATGTAACAAATAGTGCACATACCAAAGAATATTCTGTATCTTCTACATCTGGTGTTCCTACTATTAATATTAATAATAGCACAGTTCACATAGTTTACAATTCAATCTCAAAATAATCTAGTTTTTATGTTTCATTTGTATGTAATAAGTAGTCTTTTATATTTTCTGAAGTATTTGCTTTGTTTCTAAAGAAAATTAAGCCAAACTTTCCGGTAAGTACAATTATAGAAAAGTGTAAAAAAGTTTTTTGAACCATAAGATAAAGTACTTTTTCTACTTCCGTTAGGGAATAGACGTTTTATTTCACTTATTTAGGTTAGGTAATGAACTGCATTATTTAACTAGTGAAATAATAAGGTAACATAGCAACAGATATCTTGGTAGACGAATTCTGATGTGTTATTCTTTTATTTTTTGAATTTATAACTGTCATTAATATATCAAAATTTCATAATTTCTAAAACGCTCTTTCGTATTTATTAGAAAGGAAATAGAAAAAATATTGTATGAAACTAGTAAGGAAATAGGTTATTACCTTACTTATGTGTTTACATAACTCGTCTACGCCTCGTTCTGCAAATTTCACGTGCGTAAGGTAATAACCTTAATTTCCCTACTAGTTTCATAAATAGCTATTATTTTACACTATGAAACAAAAGAAACGTCTACTTTAGACGAATAATTTTAGTTAAACAACAACTTTATAAGTAAGTGGTACAAAATAACTATTTATATAACAAGTACATGGTGCATGACTTGATTGGAAGAGAAGTTAATGGCCCAGCAAGACTTACAGATAAAGTGAGTGAACGGTTATGTACGTATATTAAGTTGTATAAAACTTCCACGGCCACAAGTCATCGATCTACAGCGCTATGCTACCAGTAGAACAAAAGAACAAGTATTTTCAACCAGTTTGACAGCAGCATCAGAACAAGATTTTGTTTTCGTTTTTCAAGGTTGTCTGCCTGGACAACCTCCATAACTGTTTGAAATTCTAATAGATTCACATTCTAAATATATTTCGTTATTGAAGTCTGTCATGAAAAAATCATGTAAAATATAAACTAATAGACAATGTTTATCAAGAAAAATATGTTAG
The DNA here is from genome assembly GCA_947425015.1 of Pterostichus niger. Taxonomy (NCBI): domain Eukaryota; kingdom Metazoa; phylum Arthropoda; class Insecta; order Coleoptera; family Carabidae; genus Pterostichus; species Pterostichus niger. The sequence continues at coordinate 16,933,494 of OX380350.1, forward strand.
TAGATAGTGAACTTTAATCATGTTTAATTATTGAATAAAAATATATTGTTTAGTAACAGTGATTCACGGAACGGAAATATTTAAAAGCAACAAGTAATAATGCTAATTACTAAAAGAAACGATGACGTATTTGTGTAATTAGTTTTTGTGTGTACAGGTTTGTGTAATTATTGTACTGTTTTAATGATTAAACTTTTAAAGTGAATCGGCATTTATACAGTGAATTGTGAAAGAGGTTATGCAAAGTTATTAGCTATATGTAAGTATTGAAATTTATGTTATTAAACAGGCTTATAAATAATTGTCGACTAACTACATTTTCTGTTGTTGACCGTACCAAAATTATTTATTTGAAATATTCTTATTTTATTTTATAAATCCAAATGTTCAGGGAATGTTATCATTATGACAAATAATTGTCACCCTGTGGCTTCTCCACTAACATCTTTGGCTGTTGTAATTTTATGATTAGTAACCGAATTCTGCTACGGCCATGGGATACTTCATTTAGTTTGGCTAAGCTTATTATGGTCGTTTTATGTGTCATTAAAATTTGTAGTTTCAAATTAATTGAGCCGGCACGTCAACTAGCGCCTCTGACAAGATATGTCGTAACTAACATAACCTAACCTAATATTGAATGTATAAATAAAATACATAATTCTAGTAAATGTATTTCATTACATAAACTTCAATTTATTTGGGTAGTTGGTTCAGTGGAATTGGGGCGGAATGTGAATTTGAGAACCCGGGTTTGATTCCCATAGCTGACAATTTTCACATTAAAAAACTACCGCTGTAGCTCCCGCCCACTAACATCTTTAGGGCTGTGACGGCTGGTAATCGTATTTCACTCGCATAAATATATCACTATATCAAGATGTGCCACACCTAGCAATAGGTTTTATTTTATTTAACTACAAATTTTCAAATATTTTAAGGTTGGTTTTGTATATTGACAGCGTGGTTACTATCATTTAATTGAAATATAAATCACTAGAGAGCATTGCTTGACGTACCAAATCTGTAATAAACTGCAGTACAAGATTTTTACCGGGTGTTCCATTCTTGCACAGTGATATGCAACTTTATATTTCTAAATGTCTACTTTTTTCCGAACATAGGAAATTCAATGTTAAATTTTTGATTTAGTGATATCTCTTTACCTATTAATTTTAGAACAAAAGTATACGGAAGAAAAATGTTCAGAATGAAAAACTGCATTCATAGAGTATAAGTTTGTTGTTCAATTGTTTCTTATATCCGAGTTAGAAGCAAAAGAAAATACACGCTTTAAAGCAATTATCAGAGTGCCAAATTATATTTAGCAGCTAATATGTGCCGGTAAAAAAAATAACAAAAATCATAATTTTAAAAATGGATATTTGTTTTGAATTTCGCGGTGAATCACTGTCACATCTGCTTCCCTTGATGAGCTGCCAATGACTTTGATAAGCTCTGACTTTTGTGATTAAATATGGAGTTCAATATTTGTGATTAGATAACATAAGAAGGTATAAATTGTAAACATACATGATTAAAAATATTTACAATTTAGTTGGTTTAAATCTGTTGTCATAAGTGTGTTTACAAAACTGTCTTTTACGAGTAACAATTGAAAGTAAAATAATTTGAGGTTACCTCTAAACATTTGCAAATAATGTATATAAATGTGAGTATTTTTGTATTATATACACTGTTTTGACAACACGATATATTAAAATATGAAAAATATATGGAAAAGACCCAGATTTTGACGATTCCACTTCTCACATTAGTTTTGTTTAATTTGATTAATTTTATTTCTTATAATATTTATTAACGACTACATTATTTATATACATATATGAATATGAGTTAGATCTATATTTGATATTTAGTGATTTTTGTATTGTTGATTGTGGCATTGTCAAGTTGTGAGTTAGGAATTCGAATGTTTTGAAACAACTGTTACGATTGTGTCGACTTGATTTGGTTGAATTGCATGTGAGTTAGGAATGATCTACTCTTCTAAGATCGATAAGGAAAACCAAGTTCAAAGTTAGGATAATATCTTTTGCATTGTAATTAGTACATCAAATAATATATACCCTTAATTTTGTTTTCGAAACATAAAAACAAACTACTGGATGTTAAAAAAGTTCCGGGATGGTGAAATATCTCGAGAAATACACATCGAATCAAAAAACAAAAAAACAACTGTTTTATATTTTGCATAAACCTATCTAAGCACAACAAACACAAACCCCAACTCCCACTCCCAGGGGGTGGGGCGGGGGGCAACTTTGAAACCTTAAATAGGAACCCCCATTTTTTATTGAAGATTAAAAAACTGAAACTTTTTTCCAATTTGGGATAGATGACGCTCTAATCGCAAAAATAAGTTTTGACATGAATCTGAAAGAAAAGTAAAAAACGGTTATCACAAGAAATAAACATTGAATCAAATAAAAAAATAGTATTGTATTTTTAACTTCATGCTAACCGTTACTGTGTTAGTAAGATTTTGTATTAGTTATTTTATTTCTAAACAGAGTGTAAACTTGTATTTTTATTATAACAATTATTATGGGATAGGTGGCTCAGTGGTATCGAGTCAGCCTGTGGATCTTGAGAACCCTGGTTCGATCCCCACAACCGACAAACAAACCAAAATAAATCTACTCGTGTGGCTCCCCCTCCACTAATATTTTTCGGGGCCTTGATTTGACGGCTAGTAACCGCACTTCACGCGTAAAAATATATCACTTACCCAGATCTGCTTCAGCCACACCCAGTAATGGGTAAAAGGCGTGATGATATATTTATTTATTTATATTTACAATTATTATTAGTTGTTGTTATTAAGATTTGTCATAGATTTCGTGCAACACTTTGTATATGTTTCTAAATAGTTAATATTATTAATAATGTTCTCTTTAATAAAAAATTAAAATAAACACTTGTCAAAATTTCACAATAGTTATTTGTGTATTAAGAGCGTAAAGTGATTCTTTGTTACTCGAACAGTAGTGTAAGGAAATAAGCGCGCATTTAATATCTTTTTCGCGCGTTGCCATTGGAAACGCGTGCATTTAACGTCTTTTTCGCGCGTTGCCATTGGAAACGCGCGACAAAGATATTTTTCGATTGCTCCACAGAAAACGTCAATTTTTACGATGACAAATGAGAGCGTAATTGTCAACTTTTCATAGCTATCGTAGAAAAATTATTTGTTTTCAGCCTCTGAGTTAACTTATTGTCGGTAGATGGCACTACCGGTTCGATGGAACTTCTCATGTCATTTTACTGAGTTGTTAGGAATCTTATCCTCTGCTGGCACAGTTCTTCGTCATGCAGCTCCTTCATGTGAACTTGTTCTAAGTGAATGAGTGTGTTATACCATACTGATAAGTGTGAAACGCGTCTATGGTTACTAACTGTGCTGGTTAGCCTCTGATGATGACCTAATAAGTTTACTCGGAGGCTGAAGATAACTTTGACAAGTGTTTATTTTAATCTTTTATTAAAACTGGTTTCACTGAGCAGATGCACAATTGATTTTGTCTTTGTTTTTATTTAAATGTTCTCTTTTCAGATATTTCGCTAACAACAATGATTCTCTATGCAATACTGTCACTTCTAATAGGAATAGTCTTTTATTTTGTCAAAGAACGAGCGAGATATAAACGAATGGTAAATGTGTTTCCAGGACGCACAGATTCACACTTTCTGTTTGGCGATGTTTGGCGATTCACCGCAAAATCAGGTAATTCATTCACAATATTTATATTTCTATAATTATTATTACATACATGACATCATGCTATATAATTGTTTATCATACAATATTGTTAAAGATATAAATATTACACATGTGTCACCATCTATCATTGAAAAACATGTACTACTTAACCAACTTAACGCGATACACTGACAGTTGTTTTTCTGAACCGCAAAAAATACACACATGTTTTCTTGTACTCACAAAGTTTTAATAAATACTTTTTCTAAATAGATCGTTGGGTGGATTATTCGATATAATCTTATCAAATATTGTTGTAATTGATCACTTTTTTCCTCAGTTATTTTAACTTTAATCTAGGGAATGTTCTCAATGAAAAAGTTGACGGACGTGTTTATATAGTTAGCTATCTTCAGACGTAAACAAAAATACTAGTCGAATTAAAATTTTATTGTCGGAATCGTAATCCATTGTAATCGTCTGAAAAACGTAATGTTAAGTCATGCAATAGTTATTTGTATCACTAGTCTAGAAACTGCTATTTTGCGAATGCGAGTATATTGTGAAAGGACGAGCCGCAGGCGAGGCCTTTAAATACGAGCACTCGCAAAATAGTTTCTGGACGTGTAATACACAAAATTTTTCGAGCCAACGTTTTTGTAAATTTAATAAAAACGTTTAATTTATTATTCACATTCTAAATGTCAGGGATTTTTTTTATGTTGGTAATATCACCATATTTGAACTGCACTTTTAATTTTAATTAATTATTTATTGTTCATCAATTTACATCTTCAATAAGTTTAATTACACTGTACACTTTATTTAATAAACATAAAACATAATTCATTTCTTTGTCTATTTCACGACTTGTCATTCCAGTATTATAACCTAAAAAATCAACATATTTTATTTGGATTTTACATTGCTAATTCAATTATAATTTCTTACAATTTTGTTTAAAATATTTATGTATAAATATTCTGTTTTCTTGTATTGAAAATATTCAACTATAAATATTTTATCATAATATGTTTACGCCAATGCAATATTTTGACATTCCGTACGTTCAGGAGTTCGCTATACTAGTGATGCCAACATATAACCATAAAAAGTCACTAATGGTTTCCGGACGATTTTTAGTTATGTAATACTGCTAATGCCGGACGGTGGCGCGAAAAAACTATTGTAACACGCACTTCGAAAGTTTTTTAGTTGTTCATAAAAAAGGCGCATTTTGTTGATCAACTCTTTCGATCAACCGTTGTTCAACTTGTGTACAACATTGGTTAAATAAAAACAAATAAAGGATCCTCGAACTTGGCCATTTATTTCCTTTAATCTCCGGATGTGAGCTCTTAAAAACAACAAATATGATTGAAAGTACAGTGACGATGATAAATTTAAAGTTAAATTTATGACAGAAAAATTCGGCTGACGCCAGGATTCAAACTAGACACTTTCTGCTTGCCAGACAGGACCCTGGTTTGAATCTGTATTTGAATAGTTTTCATTTAATTTTCAGCTTTCCTTTATATATTTTGTAATCTACGTAGAGTGTACATTTGCCTGAAAACAAGAATGTTTAACAGTAGCATCGATTAGTGTGAATGGAGGGATTTAAAAGTCATTTTTCCAAATGATCGCTGGACGTACTATAACTGAAAATCCAAGAAAAGGAAATTAAGTTATTTTAAAATACAATATGTACATGCATACGATAAACAGTTTGAAATAATAATGACGTTTGACGTTAGACTAAAATGTAGACAAAAACATTTTTGTACTCGTAACCTTTAAAGTGGCACTTCCCGCACTCAATACTCAATCTGGAACAAGGGCTTCCCGATCGACTCGACTGTAAAAATTGCAAAAAACACTGGCCCTTTGAAACATTCTAAAATAAATCTGTCTTGATAATAATCAAATCTAATTTATAAAAAACAACTTCCCTGAATGTTCCTTTATTAAAGGTTGGGTTATAAGAGTAATTTGTCAGCATTAGTGCCATCTATTTGACAACCTCTGAACTAAAGACGTCATTGATACAACTTCTTGCAGATTGTAATCAAACAAAAATCGCGACTAATACTATATAAATAATAAGAAAAGCGCATATGGTGGAATATAATAACTTAGTTTAATGGAAAAGTAAGATTATAACAACATAAAATGTTTAAATCAATTAATCTATTTTAGATTAGGTTTGATATTTGAACTAAAAAACAATGTTATTATAAACATTTATAGTAAAATTTGGACAATTAGAAATCGAAGTTGCTGGAGCAGCTTGGTTTGCAATTGATAAATTTGCAGATTCTGGTGTACTCGCACAAGTTGCATTTACAGATGATGGTCCTACGTGCGTGAAGACGTCTTCCGCTCATTCGCGCTATTAAAGACACTCACTGGTGCTTCAAAAATGCGCTCATGCGGGAACATCGTCTTCCCGCATTTACTTCGTAAATAACTATGACATCATTTTTCATATTTGGCTTCCCGCTCATGATATTTAGGGTTTTATTTGCTATAGTAATTATTTATTTTCTGGTACGTAAAAAGAATATCTAATCAAAGTAAACTAATATGACAGGGCAATGAAAGTAGTTACATTCTATTTTGAACATGTCTTTTATTTTCCACGCGAAAAAGTGACCAATAGAAACTCTTCAATACTTGTGATGTCACTATAACATTAATAGTTTGTATCTCTAGAATAATACATTATTTTTTTGTTAATAATTATAATTCAATATATATAAAAAAAATTGAGCAGAAGAAAGACGTCATAGGTCGAGGATAAAACTGTACAAAATGAAAACTTACTTGCACCGAACTGATAGAATTATTTTTTTATTATCAAGAAACAAAAAACTCGTGTTTCATATTTTGCAAAAACCTGTAAGCACACCAAACACAAACCCCAACTCCCACCCCCAGGGGGTGGGCGGGGGACAACTTTGAAACCTTAAATGGGAACCCCCATTTTTTATTGCAGATTTGTATTCTGCGAAAAAAAATCAGTTAAAAAAACAATAAAGGAATAAAATAACATTTATTTTATAAAATCGTTTTGCAAATTTATTTCAAGCATTTAGTCGGTGAAAGGCTTGTGGCTACTTGTGATTATGTTGATTTTTTTATTTGGTTCAATGTTTATTTCTTGTGATATTATATCGTTTTTCGCTTTTCTTTCAGAATCATGTTAAAACTTAGAGCGCCATCTATTCCGAATTGGAAAAAAAGTTTCAGATAAAATTAACTTATTTTTTTTCGCAGAATACGAATCTGCATTAAAAAATAGGGGTTCCCATTTAAGGTTTCAAAATAGCCGCCCGCCCCATCCCCTGTGGGTGGGAGTTGGGGTTTGTGTTTGGTGTGCATAGATAGGTTTTTGCAAAATATGAAACACGTGTTTTTTTGTTTCTTGATTCGATGTGTATTTCTCGAGATATTTCACCACCCCGGAACTTTTTTAACACCCTGTATAACAAAAGAACTTTTTAGAAATTCGCAAAAATTAGGGTATTTCATTCCTAGTGAACATTTTTAGTGTCACTATTTTAATAGTATATTTATTTATTTATAATTATATTGCTAATGAAATAAAGTAAACAAAAGTAAAAGCTATTAACATACCTAAGAATGTTATGAGTATTATGACTCATAACATCCGTGTTTTTTAGAGTTAGAGAATTTCCCTTTGATACGTTTTCCCTGAAATCATATCTATAAACAGATTCAGCAAATAGACATGTATAATAATTCCTCATCGATTTATATTTATGGCTGTTTATCAATTAAAAAAAAATGTAAATAATTTTCAGATCAAATATTTAAGGAATTCAGAGAATACAATAAATTATTTCCAAAGGGCTATAAAATTTGGACAATTTGGTATGGCGTAATCTGCCTTAATACACCAGAACATGTAGAAGTATGGATTATTACAACTTTTTAAAATATTTAAATAATAGATTTTATTTAACATTTTAGGTAATTTTATCAAGTACACGACATATTAAAAAGAGTCCAATTTATCATCATTTACAACCATGGCTAAAGACTGGCTTGTTAACTAGTTCAGGTAAGAAATATATATTTTTTTAATAAATTTAAATAGTTTTGATGAATGGATTTCAGGCTTGAAGTAATAAGAAAACCTTTCAATTTTTTTTTATATTACTTCTACATACATACATACATAACATCACGCTATATCCCATTAAATGGGGTAGCACGAACCCCTCAACATTCTCATCCTGACACACGATACTCGTTTCAACCACATTCATACGAACTCTTTCCTTCCTCACAACCAAAATCCATCATCACGCAACAAACATCCATCCATTTGCTCCTGTACACCTGTTTCGTAAATCTTTACTTACGCCCACTTCTCTAACAACGAATCTATAAGAAATGAAGGCAGCATCGCCTGCGCTTGTTTCAAAATACATTTAACACAATTGCAGTTAGACACTGTATAGTAAAAACTGAAAATGAAGAAAAAAAGATGAGGAAGGAAGGGAGTATCTCCCTGCGCTTGTTTTTGAAACTGAAATCCACACAATTGCAGTTGGACACTCTGTAGTAAAAACAGAAAATGAATCAAAAGATAAGAAACGAGGGGAGCATCCCTCTGCGCTTGTTTTTGAATTGCTTGAAATTGTCCAAAATGTCGCTTGTTAAATGAAAATTAAAATTTTTTGAAAGATTTTCTTATTATTTTAAGCCTGAAATCCATTTAAATATTTAAATAATATAATTCGGCTTATTTAAAGTATAAAACCTTCTGTTTTTTTCCTATTTCTTTAATAGTTATTTTTGTATTAAGTGCGCGAAAAGATGTGTTTTTTTTGCTGCGCGTGAGAATGTCACTTTTAGTCTGTTTGACAGTTGATGTTACGGATATAACCTAACTAATAATCTGTAATTGTTCTTATTATTATTTATGCTCATAGGTACAGTATAATATACAGGGCTGTCTTAAGCATATTCTGCGCCGGGGAGCGGGGTGGTCAGCCTGCGCCCCGGCTCTTGTCAATAAAAAAAAAACGCAATGTAATTTTTAATGTTTCATTTATTTAATTCTCAAAATTCTTGAATTATACAAATAAAACAATAAATTATACAAATTAAAAATCAACACATTTTTTTCAATTTCAGAATTCCGAAAAAATACATCAGTAATGTTTTTTATTTTATAATATAATTTAATAGGTACCAATTTATTCTGATTATTATTATTATTATTCTGATCCATTAGCAACTCGAATCTCTCATTTAATTTCGAATAGTCGTGTCAAGTAAATAAAAAAAAATTATTTTAAATTTTTTCATTGGGTCTAAAATGTTCTCATCTGTAGCCTCGTAATTAAAATGTGTTTTTCGGGGACGTGTATGAGCAGTTTAGGTAATTGTTAGGTGTGTAGTAATAAGAGCTATTTTAACTTGTACATTGTGAGCGGTGTAACAAGTGCCGAAAGCGGTATGAGGTGTGTTTAATAAAATAATTTAATATTGGTGCCTATATTTTTATTTTGTGCATGCATTTGATCTAACAAAGTGTACGAAACGGTGCAATAACGTTGTTATTGAATGAGTTCATTCATCTGTGGCGCTACAGCCCAAATCGGGCCTGGACCTACCGGGCACACCGAGCCGCAGTTTTTTTTACACTGCCGTACTGCCGATTTTCCTAGTCGAATGCTACATTATTTAAGGCGTATAATTGACTAGTTTATAGCGCCTGAGTGTGATAAATACATGTAACTGTATTTTATATTTTACGACAAATCACACATTGTCGACAGGCGGATTCGAACTGACGAACCTTGGTTCGGGTGACGTCACAGCATGTTAAGAGATGTGCCTTAACACGATCGGCCACCGCGCCTGTTATTGAATGAGTTAGGGTTTAATGAAATATCGAAATTTCTAGCGCTCTAGGACTCTGCGCCCGGGTGCACCCGCACCCCTTGAACCCCCGGGTAAAGACGGCCCTGGTAATAGTTATTTGTATCACTAGTCCAGAAACTGCTATTTTACTCGCAAAATAGTTTCTGGGCGTATAATACACAAGATTTTTCGCGCCAACGTTTTTGTTAATTTAATAAAACAAGTTTAATTTATTACTCACATTCTAAATGTCAGGGAATTTTTTAATGTTGGTATCATCTAATTGTCAGAACTGTTCTTTTAATTTTAATTAATTATTTATTGTTCATCAATTTACATCTTCAATAAGTTTAATTACACTGTTTAATAAACATAAAACTTAATTCATTTCTTTGTCTATTTCACGACTTGTCATTCCAGTATTATAACCTAAGAAATCAACATGTTTTATTTGGATTTTACATTGCTAATTCAATTATAATTACTTACAATTTTGTTTAAAATATATGTATAAATATTCTGTTTTTTTGTATTGAAAATATTCAACTATGTATATTTTATAATAATATGTTTACGCCAATGCAATATTTTGACATTTCGTACGTTCAGGAGTTCGCTATACTAGTGATGCCAACATATAACCATAAAAAGTCACTAATTTTTGCCGGCCTCGGCCGGTAAACACATTTACTGGTACCACAACCTCAATTTTTGCTTGTTTTAAGAGCAGTGTATTTGTGTGTTTTAGCTATCTCTAACATGTTAAAACCGTGCTCTTAGAACACCCAAAAACAGAGCTTGTGCTACCAGCCTTTGTTTCCGGACGATTTTAAGTTATGTAATACTGCTAATGCCGGACGATGGCGCGAAAAATACTATTACGGCACAATGCCGTAAAGTTGTCATAACATAATTTCATAATATACTATTATAAGTTTAGAAATAATCTCTAATAAAATTTATATGTTAATTTTATTTTAGGAGAAAAATGGTTCCATCGAAGAAGACTTCTAACTCCAGCCTTTCATTTCAATATTTTGAAGAAACTCACGGAGAATTTTGAAGAACACAATACGTATTTACTTGAATTGTTGGCAGAAGAAAGTAAAAATGACTCAACTAATGTTATGCCACTAATTTCAAAAATTGCACTCAACATTATTTGTGGTACGAATTAAAAATATTTGTTTCTTTATTCTGCAACTCAATCATTATGATAGCGGCTACCATTTTTATAATTACTTTAACATCATATAAACTAAACACTTGGCTATGTTTCACAAAATTCAGCCTCCAAGTCGCCTTATGAGGTCATCGTCAGAGGCTGGCCAGCACAGTTAGTAACCATAGACGCGTTTCGCTCTTATTAGAGCTCATCAGTATGGTATAACTCACTTCTTCACCGAGAACAAAGTTCATATGAAGAAGCTGGTGACGAAGGACTGTGCCAGCAGAGAATAAGATCTCTAACAAACGGTAAGATGCCATAAGAAGTTCTATCGAACAGGCAATGCCATCTACCGAAAAAAGTAAAAGCTACGCAGCAATTTAAATAACAACAAAGACTAAATTAATTGTCATCCATATATGAATTTTGTGAGACTTAGCCAAGTGTTTGTTTATATTTTATTAAACCTAGTTTCACCAAGTGTATTGATGACAATTAATTTTGTCGAAGTTTCTGTATTTTGTGATCAGAATAATTTACTCTGGTATTTTTACGTTATTTTCATGCAATTTGAGAACCGAGTTCAAGTTGTATAGTCGACAAACAATTTTCACCACATTACGATTTTCAGAGGTTGCACTAGAACTAATAAGTCAAAATAACATTTCCAAAATAATCGCCAAAACCTATAATTTTAATGAATAAAAGTATATTGAGCCTTTAAATAAATAATTAATTTGTTTTGAATAAAAATCATACTGAAATGACTTGAGTAGTTTCAAATATGTAGTTGAAGAAAGTTGTGTGGCAACAGTGTGCGTGTGTCGAATGTGAGGTTAAGTAGGACTATAAATCATATATCTATTAGTAATATATTGCTGACACTGGGTCCAAAAGCGAAAAGGGAAAGAGAGTGAGATATATGCTATTTTATCTTTTTTCCATACTTGCTTCAAAATGCGCATGCCCGTAATACTGGAGTACGATTGGCTGACGTCAATTTCTAGCATGTTCAAATCTAGCGCCATATTTTAAATTTGTTGAAAATTATATATTTTATCAATTGAAGGTCATATCGACTAATATAGCAGTACATATTAAATTATTGATTCATATTTTTTCCATAAGTTACATATTGCCTTGTTCTTAGGAAAACTGTAAACAAAATCATTCACATGTAAATAAAAATATTTAACATTCCGATTATTAAATCATTTAACCATCTAAACTAACTTGAGGAGATTTTGAAAAACACAAATAACAACTGACTGGCATAATTATAACGAAGAAGATAGTCTTTACACAAACAAATGTAGCAAACAGACTAATTCAAATTCACACAAGTGGTGACAAAGAGAGCTCGCCATATTTGCGATGTCTCTCCCACTTCGTTATTAGCCAATAGTATTCCAGTATTACGGGCATGCGCATTTTGAAGCAAGTATTGACAAAGGTAAGATAGCATATATCTCACTCTCTTTCCTTTTTCGTTTAAATAACATTGCTGGTATAGGGCATCCAGCAATATATTACTAGTATATATATGCTATAAATATACGTAATTGAAATATCATTTTCCTTGTTACAAAAATTCTTTATATTCGAGAATAAGTTATCCATAAAATAGATAAGAATTATATTTCTATCTTTTTCCTTTATATTAACTGTTCTGTGCAACGTTGCCAAGTCGTGCTTCATCTGTTTCGCTATTATCAGTTGAATTTTTTAAAAAGTTTTATTTTAATTTTCAGGTTAATTTGAACGGTAAGAAGGCATTACAAATCTCTTATAATATACTACGAGTCTTCAATTTTATTATACTCGTTTTTCGTTCTTCAAAGTTTGAAAGCTCAATGTAAAACAAACAAAAAAGTCACTACGGAGATATTTCTAGCGTAAGAGGTTATGTATTATGCCTATGCATACTGGTCGAAGAGTATCAATGAGCTCTTCGATGATACAACAGAACGCACCCGTCATCAACGATAAATAGAGGCTCCTCTATTTCCATGGAAGAGCTCATCGATGAAACGAACGTATCTCATTTCACTCGTATCTTTTGTGTCTCATTTCACGTTAGCATATTTTTGAAATTAAGTTTTTCTTTCTCAACTTAAGCCTTTATTTTTCGTCAATAACGGGTGCGTTCTGTTGTTTCATCGAAGAGCTTATCGATGCTCTTCGACCAGTGTGCCATAGGCATTAGAACGTCGAGAACGTCAACTTCATAACCGTTGTCAACAGCCCGTTTTAGATGGTGCAATTTTTCGTGCATGTTTTGTTGCACAATTGGGCAATAAATATAGTGGTAAAAGAATTGATGCAATTTTTTAAATACTGTATTACATGTGCAATAACTTGCAGCAACATATCTTGGTACTTTTAATTCTAACGCGCTTATTGATAAATAAATAAAATAAATAAATATATCATCACGCCTTTTACCCATTACTGGGTGTGGCACTCTGCCTAAGCAAATCTCGGTAAGTGATATATTTTTTCGGGTGAAATGCGGTTTCCAGCTGTCAAATCACGGCCCCAAATATGTTAGTGGAGGGGGAACCACAGGGGTAGTTTTAACGTGGTGAAAATTGTTTGTCGGCTGTGGGGATCGAACCAGGATTCTCAAGATCCACAGGCCGACTCGATACCACTGAGCCACCTCCAGGGGCGGATCCAGAGGGAGGGTCATGGGGGTCATGACCCCCCTAAGCATGAACTTTTTTTTAAAAGTTGGCCCTAATGATGTCATTATTTACGATAACTCAATTTGTTAAACAAATTAAATAAAAAATATTATCTAAGAACTTAAAATTCTAAGATAATTAAGAACTATTGTTTGATTTATAATTCTAATAAATAGTCAAAAACCAATATTTTGTGGGGATATTATTTCAACCCGCAGATGGGAGAGGTATTCTATTTAAGACCTAGTCAAGTATGTGACTACCGACATTTGCACTTAGAAAATCAACTTCTAATTCAATCATTTTTGTATTCTATCGAAGAACCGTTTAGATATTGAAACTTTATGAGTGTTGGCGTTCTTACGGGAAATTTTTGAGGTGAAAAAAAATAACTTTTCCTCACCACGTTTATAATTGTTTTTTTGAATAGTTATTTGTGTATTAAGAGCGTAAAGTGATTCTTTGTTACTCGAGCACGGTAATTGCAGCGCGAGCCGAAGGCTAGAGCTGCAATAGTGCAAGAGGAACAAAGACAATTTATGATCGTGATACACACATCATTTTTTCTACGATTGTATCTTAAAATTATTAAAAAACGTATAAGTACTGAAAATAAATTCGTTCTGTTAACTGTCAATATGACAAGTTTATATTTTGTTTGTATCCCTGGTAACTATTGAAATAAACACAAAAAATATATTTTTCGATTGTTCCACAGAAAACGTCAACTTTACGATGACAAATGAGAGCGTAATTGTCAACTTTTTATAGCAATCGTAGAAAAAAGTAATTTTGCTTAAAGCTACACATTAATTATTTAATATGTAATATGAGAAAATACAAATTAATGTTTTTTATATTTAGAAGATGAGCAATACCTCCCCCCCCCCCGACAAAATTTACTCCATGACCCCCCCCCCCTAATTCGAAGTCAGGATCTGCCCCTGCCACCTACCCCATATATAGTTTCTAAATCCATAAAATGAATGTAATTGCTTTAAAAATTTATCTTTTTTTTGGGCTGAGCCTATGCTTTGTGACATCCAATACATCAAAGAATATTGAAAATATAAACATTGATTGATTATGATTTTTAGGAACATCCATGGGCGTGTCTTTGAAGAACAATGAAAAAAATAATGAGTATCGCCAAGCAATTTATAAGTATAACAACATTATTCACATTTTATAAAATAACTACAACATATTTTCTTTCAGCTTTCCCGAAATATTAAACGAACGTATAGTCAAACCATGGTTGATGTTAGATTTTCTTTTCCAATTTCATCCATTGTATAAAGTACAACAAAAACTACTACATACATTACATAGTTTCACTAGCGACATAATTAGTAAGAGAGAAGAAGATTTCGATGAAAATGAATTTGATGATAATGACGAAACTTACATGAAGAAGAAATTAGCTATGTTAGATCTTCTCTTAACAGCGAAAAGGAAACGGGGGGAAATTGACGATGCAGGCATTAGAGAAGAAGTTGACACGTTTACTTTTGAAGTAAGTATGAATAATAATATTTTTCTACGATTGCTATGAAAAGTTGACAATTACACTCTCATTTATCATCATAAAGTTGACTTTTCTGTGGAACAATCGAAAAATATCTTTTTTGCGCGTCTCCAATGGCAACGCGCGAAAAAGACGTTAAATGCGCGCGTTTCGAATGGCAAAAAAGATTATAAATGTGCGCTTATTTCAATAGATACCAGGGATACAAACAAAACAGAAACTTGTCAAATTGACAGTTACCAGAACGAATTTATTTTATGTTTTTTAATCATTTTAAGATTCAATCGTAGAAAAAATTATGTGTGTATCACGAGCGTAAAGTGTCTTTGTTCCTCTTGCACTATTACCGTGTTCGAGTAACAAAGAATCACTTTACGCTCTTAATACACAAATACTATTATTTGTGTATTAAGAGAGCAAAATAATAGGATCCTCCACTATTTAAAAAAATTAAACTTGATCTAAATTGAAAACAATGTCCAGTTCTAGAAAGTCTTAATTGATATTCATTAAGTCGAAATGATTATTATAAAATTGAAAATGTGAATCTCAAACAGTGAAGGTCAAATATAATTGTAGTCACTCACATATACCGGGTGTCTACTTTTTTTACCGAACATAGGAAATTCAATGTTAAAATTTTGATTTTAGAACAAAATTGAACTGAAGAAAAATGTTCAGAATTTAAAACTGCATTCATAGAGTATAAGTTTGTTGTTTAATTGTTTCTTATGTCCGAGTTAGAAGCAAAAGAAAATACATTCTTTAAAGCAATTATCAGAGTGCCATGAGAAATAAAACAAATTAGATAACTTAATAATAGGTATTTATTTGTCTAGATTATGTAGAAAAAAGAAAATAATAGTTGCTATCATTAATTTTATTATTAAATTTAATGCTCGAATAAATAAATAAATATATTCGAGTAAGCTTCCAATTCTGGTCCAATATGTCAAATAATGTCAGACACAACAAACAAATTATTGTTTTATTTCTCATGGCACTCTGATAATTGCTTTAAAGGGTGTATTTTCTTTTGCTTCTAACTCAGATATAAGAACAAAATTGTACTAAAGAAAAATGTTCAGAATGAAAAACTGCATCCATAGAGTATAAGTTTGTTGTTCAATTGTTTCTTATATCTGAGTTAGAAGCAAAAGAAAATACACGCTTTAAAGCAATTATCAGAGTGCCATGAGAAATAAAATAATAATTTGTTTGTTGTGTCTGACATTATTTGACATATTGGACTAGAATTGGAAGCTTACTCTAATTTATTTATTTATTTATTCGAGCATTAAATTTAATAATAAAATTAATGATAGCAACTATTATTTTCTTTTTTCTACATAATCTAGACAAATAAATACCTATTATTAAGTTATCTAATTTGTTTTATTTCTCATGGCACTCTGATAATTGCTTTAAAGAATGTATTTTCTTTTGCTTCTAACTCGGACATAAGAAACAATTAAACAACAAACTTATACTCTATGGATGCAGTTTTTCATTCTGAACATTTTTCTTTAGTACAATTTTGTTCTAAAAGTAATAGGTAAACGAGATATCGGTAAATCAAAATTTAACATTGAATTTTCAATGTTCGGAAAAAAAGTAGACACCCGGTATGATCTATTTTATCATTTACAAAAATCCGCCATTGTTAACCTCAAATGAGATCTACAATCTGTCAATTACATATGGATGCAGAAAAAATAGTATTAGTTTTGTTTTTGATTTTTAGACTTATTTTTGCTTTATTAGGCTTGACTATTATTATTAATATTATTGTTACTTTTAGGGGCACGATACCGTATCCATGGCAATCTCTTTTGCTTTAATGCTAATTGCAAACCACAAAGATCATCAGGTAATAGTATATTATAATATAAGTGTTTAAAGTGTGTGTGTAAGATTCGTACTAGTTTTCGTACGACAATTTAACATTTTACAATACAAGAAGTTATTTAATTTTAGATCAGTTTTAATTTTTCAAATATTATTAAAAATTGGGTAAAACCGTAGTTGACGGACAAACCTGAAATTGGCTGCGAGTCGCTAGTGACTTTTAGTGAAATCGGCACAAGTCGGACATAGAAAAACCCGGCAAATTTAAATGTCAAGATAATTTAAAAACGTTTTGTTAGCAAAGTCGGATGTTTTTTTAAAATAATAAACACCACTAACCATGCCTGACCTAGTATAGAACATATTTTTATGGTAAAAAGTAACAAACCGCTTGCTTCTTATGTCGAACTTGTACCGCTCGAACTGCCGTTTTCTCCAGAAGTCCCTAGCGTCCTGCGCCCAACTTCAGGTTTGTCCGTCAACTACGGTTTAGCCAAAAGTTGTCGTGGGTTTCATTGTTTCACGGTATTTTTTTTGAATTTATGACAACCGAAAAGAATAATGTCATTCGGTTGACACATGAGTGCAGAAATTTTTCACATTCCGCACTATCGTAGGAAAAATTAAATTACTTTTTGTACGATATTATTTCAGTTCTAAAACCGTAAATTTAAACTGGTATAAATTAACGTACTGAACCGAAAATTGTAACAATACGAAGAAGAATATATGTTATTACTTTTTATATTTTTATAAAGTTGCAATCTTTACAGTCGTAATAGGGTTGGCAACACTGGATATTAATTGTAATGTAAAAGTAAGATGGACACTATGATGTACATTGAAATTATTTTTGAAGATTGTAGAAAATAAACATGCAAATAATTTTATAAAATTTGCGAATTAAAAAAATATATATCATCACGCCATTTACCCATTACTGGGTGTGACACTCTGCCTAAGCAGATCTCGGTAAGTGATATATTTCTTCGCGTGAAGTGCGGTTACCAGTCGTTAAATCACGGCCCTCAAAGATGTTAGTGGTGGGGGAGCCACAGGGGTAGATTTAATTTGGTGAAAATTGTTTGTCGGTTGTGGAGATCGAACCAGGATTCTCAAGATCCACAGGTCGACTCGATATCACTGAGCCACCTACCCCATTAATAGATAATGGCTAAAAATAAATTTGGGACGATTTTTTCTAGTCATAATTAATTTGTATGAGGTAGGTGGTTCATCGAGATGACCTGTGGATTTAAAACCCGGGTTCGATTCCCACAGTCAAAAAACAATTTTCACTACATTAAAACTACCCCTGTGGCTCAGTGGTATCGAGTCGGTCTGTGGATGTGAGAACCCGTGTTCGATATCCAAAGGCGTTAAACAATTTTCACCACGTTAAAATTACCCCTGTGGCTTCCCCTTCATTAATATCTTTGGGGGCCGTGATTTGACAGCCGGTAACCGCACTTTATGTTCTTAAGATCCACAGACCGACTCGATACCACTGAGCCACCTATCCCATATTTACGAAGTAGTTACTTTAAAATATATTGTAATTGTGCAGTGTGCGTAATATGTTTGATTTTTTTCTACAATTTTCAAAAAAGAATTATACAATAATTATTGATTTATTCGAATAAATTCAACGAAAACAATAAAAAAATAATATGAATTTGGCACTATTGAAGTGTTGTAACCAACGGAACGTGAAAAATTTTAATAATTTGGGAGCGTGCGTGAAATACTCATTTTACGCAAACTAGTGCACAAAATACGTGTTGTCATGGTAATGTAAATGATAAAAAAGTTACGTACTTTGCACATTGATATTATTGAAAAAAATAATATGTTTTGACGATTGTAGAAAAGTGATTTTTCGAAATTTGATAAAAATTTTTTTTTTATTTTGAACCGAAACCGTAAATAACTTAACCGAAATATACCGAAACCAAAATTTTGAGAAACAGAAATTAAAATCTATATATTTTCAAAAAACCGGAACTGATAAAGAAACCGAAATTTTACTGATATAAAAACTATTAACCATAACCGAACCCCAAAATATTTCCGAGACCCTAGTATCTATATAGAATAGTATTTACTTTCTTTTTTGTTTGAAACTTTTACAAATTAATTATAAAATAAAATAAATATATCATCACGCCTTTTACCCATTACTGAGTGTGGCTCTCTACCGTAGCAGATCTCAGTAAGTCATATATTTTTTCTCGTGAAATACAGTTACCGGCCGTCAAATCACTGTTCCCGAAGATTAATATGAAAGGAATAGTTTTAAACAAATAAATATATCATCACGCCTTTTATCTTTTCTGGGTGTGGATCTCGATAAGTGATATAATTTTGGTACATAAAGTGTGGTTACCGGCCGTCAATTCACGGTCCCTAAAGATATTAATGGAGGGGAAGCCACATGGGTAGTTTTAAAAATAAATGCATATATCACCATGTGTTTTACTCATTATTGCGTGTGGCACTCAGCCGTCGTAGATCTCGATAAGTGATATAATTTTGGTACATAAAGTGCGGTTACCGGCTGTCAAATCACGGCCCCCAAAGATATTATTGAAGGGGAAGCCACAGGGGTAATTTTAACGTGGTGAAAATTGTTTAACGCCTTTGGATATCGAACACGGGTTCTCAAATCCACAGACCGACTCGATACCACTGAGCCACAGGGGTAGTTTTAATGTAGTGAAAATTGTTTTTTGACTGTGGGAATCGAACCCGGGTTTTAAATCCACAGGTCATCTCGATGAACCACCTACCTCATACAAATTAATTATGACTAGAAAAAATCGTCCCAAATTTATTTTTAGCCATTATCTATTAATGGGGTAGGTGGCTCAGTGATATCGAGTCGACCTGTGGATCTTGAGAATCCTGGTTCGATCCCCACAGCCGACAAACAATTTTCACCAATTTAAATCTACCCCTGTGGCTCCCCCACCACTAATATCTTTGGGGGCCGTGATTTGATGGCTGGTAACCGAACTTCACGCGAAAAAATATATCACTTGCCGAGATCTGCTTAGGTAGAGTGCCACACCCAGTAATGGGTAAAAGGCGTGGTGATATATTTATTTTTTATTTATCTAAGAGATTTTTTTATAATCTTAATTATTCTATATTTCGATTATCATTTGTATATACAATGCAAAATATTTTCAGAAAAAAATAATAAAAGAAGTGGACAGGATACTCGGTGATTCAAACCGCAGCATCAGCTACCAAGACCTGCTGAGTATGCAGTACCTGGAATTATGCTTAAAAGAGTGCCTGCGATTATATCCTAGCGTGCCTTTCATTTCCAGAATGGTGGAAGAGGATATTCCTTTAGGTATGCAGGACTACATATACCGAGTGTCTAATTTTTTCCGAACATAGGAAATTCAATGTTAAAATTTTGATTTAGCGATATCTCTTTACCTATTAATTTTAGAACAAAATTATACTGAAGAAAAATGTTCAGAATGAAAAACTGCATTCATAGAGTATAAGTTTGTTGTACAATTGTTTCTTATGTCCGAGTTAGAAACAAAAGAAAATACAGGCTTTAAAGCAATTATCAGAGTGCCATGAGAAATAAAACAATAATTTGTTTGTTGTGTCTGACATTATTTAACATATTGGACCAGAATTGGAAGCTTACTCTAATGATAATAGCATCGTCTGGTACCAGCATGATGGCTGTCCGGCACACAACGGACGAAATATTAAAATATTTTTAAATCAGTGTTCTGATGCGTGGATAGGTCGGGAAGGTACAATTAATTGGCCAGCTAGATCTCCGGTTTTACTCCTTTGTTGTCTTATTTAAAAAGAAAAAGTGTACCAATATGGTGCATCCTTAATAAATGTAATTATACAAGAGTGCAACAATAATACCCAAAGACAATTAAGTTCCGTTCGTCGAGAATTCTACAACAGATTAAGCCATTGCCTATCAGTCAAATTAATTATAGCAACTATTATTTTCTTTTTTCCACATAATCTAGACAAATAAATACCTATTATTAAGTTATCTAATTAGTCTTATTTCTCACGGCACTCTGATAATTGCTTTAAAGCGTGTATTTTCTTTTGCTTCTAACTCCGACATAAGAAACAATTGAACAACAAACTTATACTTATAAATTTTAATATTGAATTTCCTATGTTCGGTATACCTACAAATTGTTTTTATGTCTCAGAAAAGAATAACACTTCCTTCTTTTCTTATCTTTTTAGACTCGTTGTTAGATGAGTGGACATAAATGAAAGAATTATAAAACAGGTGTATAGGAGCGAGAATGGATGGATGTCATTTATGACATGTTGAGTGTGAGGAATAAATGAGCGTACATATGGATGAAGCGAGTATGGTCTTGTAACGTTTCTGGATGTCAACACCTTTTATTTATCAAAAATAATAATAATTATAATAATAAAAATAAAGTTTACCTAATTCCGTTATGAAAAGTCCTGTTTTACATCAATTTTTGAGGTTTTGAAATGTAATTTTTTTTTCATTGTCATTCAAGAGTTATGTAAGGAATTCTTTACATAACTAGTTACGTAATGAATGTTTACAGTTTGAACTTTCTCAAAATGCAAATAACGGAAAAAACTGTTTATTAAAATTTTTAGGATTTATATACATTTAATAATTGTTCTGGTATTAAACAATTGACGGGCAAATTAGCAGATTCTTCGATATCAGAAGGAAGGTCTGTCTCGGATTCAGAACTCATTTTCAATGATGACATAAGCTTTAAATTTAAACATTTTATTCATTTATTTTCACAGCAAAGCTTTGGTAAATTTTGAAATATACTGAGCTGTCATAAACCTAGAATTTTATGTATTTTAAAAATTATTTTAGCGGAATTAGATAAATCTTTGTACGTAATACGTTATGATAACGTGATATTGTTTGACTCACATAATTTGCAAAACTCGCTTCGCTCATTTTGGCAAATATTATGTTCGTCAAACTATATCCAGCTTTTCATAACTGGTTACGTAAATAACTATTACTGAAATAACTGATACAAAATCTTACACACTAACACTTATCATGACATTAAGCAATACATTAATATTTATTTAAACTAGTCAAGCGATATTTATTTACAACGATCAATTTATTTTCAACAGCACTGTATAGTTGTGTAATGTTTATTACAATTTCTGGTTCGGTGAAATTTATTTTTTAATAAAACACGAACAATACAAACACTAACAAAATATAAATAAATAAATATGTCATCACGCCTTTTATCCATTACTGAGTGTGGCACTCTGCCTAAGTAGATCTCGGTAAGTGATATATTTTCGCGTGAAGTGCGGTTACCAGCCGTCAAATCACGGCCTCCAAAGATATTAGTGGTGGAGGAGCCACAGGGGTAATTTTTTTTTTAATTGGTGAAAATTGTTTGTCGGCTGTGGGGATCGAACCAGGGTTCTCAAGATCCACAGGCCGACTCGATACCACTGAGCCACCTACCCCTAACAAAATATTTATTTAAAACCCAAATAATGTAGTATAACTACGAAGACATATATTTATTTACAACATTTATTTATGTTCATAATAATGCACTGTTCACACTTCAATACCGACTTTTCCGGCACAAATTCTCCCTTATATATTGAATTATGTTATTTCCACAACTCTCTAGAATATTCCAGAAGTATTTCAACCATCTGCTCGTGACTCACCGCTCAAACGCGCGCGGCCACTGCGTCATATTTTGATGGTTTCAGAGGGAACTAACTGCTTCAAACGGACTGAACTGCGTTTTTCAGAAGCGCTGCCTTTTTATCTCTCCGCACTTGTTACTAGAACTTTCTACAAACTTCTCAATTGTGGACACGTAAAACGTCGCAGACCGGCTAGAACAGACTTGTTCGTTACGTTCATTACAGTGTCTAAATGAGAATGTTGAACGAAGTCTGATTTTTGATAAATCTGATGAGTGGATGTTCTGTGAATGTTTCAAGGGTTCGTACTACCCTATTTAATGTCATATAGCGTGATGTTATGTATGATGAATTAAATGATAGTTTATTAATTGAGCGAAAAATGCGACGAGCTTGTATCAATGGAATAAAACGAATAAATGTGATGCTTTCAATTTTAACAAATAAAAAATTAAGTGTATTGCATTTTTAATTACAACAACTGATAATGTTTTAAAAATTTATTTAAATAATCTTCATTACAAAATATGTATCTCAAAATCACAACTGTTTTTACTTCCTTGTACGAAGTAAAGGAAGTATTGTAATCGCGAAAATTTTCGGTTCTCAGATTTCAGTGGAAATACGCATTTTGGCCCTCCCTGAGTCCATTTTGACTAATTTCGTCGTGACGTCTGTACGTACGAATGTGTGTACGTACGTACTTTTTGGTCATTATATAACTTCCGGAAGTGCTACTTTACATGAAGCCTATAATAGATTTTCATGAAAAACTATATTCAAATATAATTTAAAACTTTCCAAATGTGGTATATAAGACTACTATATCAATGCAAATAACATAATAGGTTTTGGTTAATATGGACTAACCGGAAGTGACACATTACATGAAGCTGCTAACAGTTTTCCTTGAAAAAAATGATATTATTTTAATCTTAGAAATAAATGCTGCAAATAAAAGTTTTATAGAATTAAATTCTGCGTCTAGCACATTAAGAATTGTTAAATTAGCCTTTTGCATAAGCGAAATATCTAAATTTAAATATTATATATTTTTTTATTTTTTTTTTATTTAGTTTGCTATGGATTAGAAGAAAAAATAAAAGATTTAATGTTAAATATGTGCAATTAAAAAAATATCTATAGTTTAATACGCGTACAAGGAAGTTATGTGGTGTCCACATCAGATTTTTTATTATTGTCAATAGTCTGACGTTTGCTGACATATCTACATTCACACATTCATACTACCAATCCTGACATTAAGTAATGTCTGTTTTTGAACATTGTAGGTGGAGAATACATAATCCCGAACGGTGCAGTGGTTCATTTACATATCTATGATGTGCATCGAAATCCAGAACATTTTCCGGACCCGGAAAAATTTGATCCAGACAGATTTCTACCGGAAAATGCGAAAAATAGGCATCCTTATGCTTACATTCCATTTAGTGCTGGTCCCAGAAACTGCATTGGTAACATTTTCTTATTACATTTACTCTGAAAACTGTTTGATGCTAATAGGAACTAAATCACATTGACAGTACAGGGAACCTACAGTTTATAGCGGTGTTCGAACCAGTTATATATAATCGAATTTTTGATATAAGTTGAAGTTAGCGAGATTTGAACGCACAACTGCTAGCTTATAAATGATTAATTAGTACAGTGGTTTCCAAACTTTTTCTCTCAGCGTCCCCTTTTTGCCGTAAAAAATTGTCGCGCCCCCCTCATTTTTTATAACAACCTAACTTCAAAAATCGTAAATAATTTATTTTATAGAATACAAAAAAATAAGTACTATAAACAAATATTGTTATTATATAAGATATTTGTTATAACAAATCTTTTTCTTAGCCTAAAATTATGTTTATTAAAACATAATAATAGAACAAAATAATGTAATAACATTTATAAACATAAAATTGTAATAAGATTGGAAATAATATTTAATTTAAATTTGGCATATTTAATACAATCATAATTTTTGAGTGTGCTGAATGGGCGCTTGTTTTTCAGTTTCTCGAACCGAGGAGTCATTGACGTTATCGCCACTTTTTTGTCTTTAAAACAGCTTCAGCGGAAAATTCTGTTTCACACAAATAAGATGTTACGAAAGATAATAAAATTTCTAAGGCTTGGTTTGTTAAACTAGAGAAATTTTACTGCGAGCGAAAGTTAGAAACACGTGTGTGCTATGATGTGAATGGAGAATGTGTTCATAAGCCTCAATTATATTTTTATATAGCGCGCCCGCCTCGAAACAATCTCCCCCTAAGGGAGCGCGCCCCACAGTTTGGAAACCATTGAATTAGTAGGACTATCCACGGATTTGAATATCCGGATATTCGGATTATAAATTGTTTGATATCCGGTTTGGTTTTATCTACTAGACTGATTGGTATTGAGGGGAATTATTATTGGGTGGTGCATCAGTTTGTATTTTTTTTAAATCGATTATTTGAAATATTACTGAAAATTTTTTGAAACAAAGTTTATTTTAATTTAAAATGCCCACATATCTGCAGTACAAGGTTTTTTACCGGGTGATCCATTCTTGCACAATGATATGCAACGTTATATTTCTAAATTGAACATCCCTATATATTTAAACATCTTTTGTTCCTCTTTAAAATAGTACTTATTCATTATAGTCCTAAAATGATCAGTACATAAACTATTCATGTTTTTATTAATAAATATCACACATAGAAAGTATGCCATTAATTCACTTGTTTAAACAATTATTATTACTTGCTTCTCTCACTTAGTTTACTAATTTTTCTTTGTTATCATTTATTTAGTTTTTTTTTTTATTAATCTCATAATTTGGCAACAATATTAAAACATAGTTATTTAGGTAAAAAGTTAGGAAAGTGTTCAATTACAGGATGAGTAGATAGTTTCATGCAGAGCGAAAGCGAGGCTTGAAACAGCTTACGAATCCTGTACGACGCTTTACTGAGGGCGCGATTATCCCATGTGTGAAATTGGCAAATCGAGACGTATAAGTCTTCGACTCTCGAACTACGAGTCTTCAATTTTCTTATACTTGTCTTTTGTTTATCAAAGTTTGGAAGCTAATGTAACACAAACAAAAAATCACTACGGAAATATTTCTAGCGTACGAGCTTATATATTAGAACGTTCAAAAAACATAAACTTCGTAAGCGTTTTTCTAATGCCTATGGCACACTGATCAAAGAGCGTCAAAGAGCATCAATGAGCTCTTCGATGAAACAACAGAACGCACTCGTCATTGACAAACAATAAAAGCTTCTAAAGATGAGAAAGAAAAACTAAAATCCAAATACGCTAATGTGAAGTGAGACACAAAAGATACGAGCGAAATGAGATACGTTCGTTTCATCGATGAGCCCTTCGATGGAAATAGAGGAGTCTCTATATTCGGGTGCGTTCTGTTGTTTCATCAAAGAGCTTTCCGACCAGTGTGCCATAGGCATAACAAAAAAATACACTAGCGCCCGAGTAGATACTACGCTATAGTCTTCCTGTACTGTTAATTGGCACTAATTTTTTATTGTGCAAAGTAACAAATAAATATATATATATATATATTTTTAAAGTCTTGTAATAAAAGCTGACACTTTTTAAAATACAAAAAGGACATAGATAATGCTAATTTATAATTTGTTTTAGGTCAAAAATACGCAATGCTAGAAATGAAGAGTATAATTGCAGCCATTTTGAGAAATTATGAGTTAGAACCGATTGACACTCCCGAAACTATATCGATGTCCATGGAAATGGTTTTACGGACAACAAAAGGAATTCATATGAAATTTGTACCTCGAACAAAGTGATACATATTATAATTATATTTGTTTATTTAACATTTAATATAATCTACATTACCGACACTAACTTCTGTTTAGTTTGTAAATTAATTTTGAGGTTAAAATACTATTTGACATTTATAATAATATTTCAAATATTTGTTTATTTTGCAATAAAATATTAAATATACGTTTGTTATTTTTATTAAACTTTTGAAATTAGGAATCAATTTGATAAATATTATAATTACATTTGTTTATTTAACATTTAATGTAATCTACATTATTGACACTAACTTCTGTTTAGTTTGTAATTAAATTTTGAGGTTAAATGCTATTTGACATTTATAATAATATTTCAAATATTTGTTTATTTTGCAATAAAATATTAAATATACGTTTGCTATTTTTATTAAACTTTTGAAATTATGAATCAATTTGATAAATATTATAATTACATTTGTTTATTTTTCATTTAATGTAATCTACATTACCGGCACTAACTTCTGTTTAGTTTGTAAATTAATTTTGAGGTTAAAATGTTATTTGACATTTATAATAATATTTCAAATATTTGTTTATTTTGCAATAAAATATTAAATATACATTTGTTATTTTTATTATACTTTTGAAATTAGGAATCTATTTGTATCACCCGCCATCTATGAAACTAATTCTTAACTAAAATCAACTGACTTTATACCATTATTTGATGAAGTTTGAGTACCGTCACTTCTTTTACGGATTAAATTCTACTATAGAGATTCAATTGCATTTGTGTGGAATTCAGTTTCAAAAACAAGCGCAGGAAAACACTCCCTTCCTTCCTCATATTTTTTCTTCATTTTTAATTTTTACTATACGGCGTCTAACTACAATTGTGTTAAATGTATTTTGAAACAAGCGCAGGCGATGTTGCCTTCATTTCTTGATAGATTCGTTGTTAGAGAAGTGGGCGTAAGTGAAGATTTACGAAACAGGTGTACAGGAGCGAATGGATGAATGTTTGTTGCGTGATGATGGATTTTGGTTGTGAGGAAAGAAAGAGTTCATATGGAGGAAGTGTTAATGTGGCTGAAACGAGTATCGTGTGTCAGAATGAGAATGTTGACGGGTTCGTGCTACCCCATTTAATGGGATATAGCGTGATGTTATGTATGTATGTATTGCAGGTCTACTTTGAATGAACAAGACACTGAAATACTGATGTCCCATATAACAGGCTCACCCATTAGAAATAAATATTTTTAAAGCAATTATATTTATATTACTGTAATGTTTGTGCGATCAACACTTTTTATTTAAATTAAAAATTCTAACAACAACAAATAATAATAATTGTAATAATAAGAATAAAAGTTTACACTTTGTTTATAACTAAAGTAACTGATACAACACACTACCACTTATCATGACGTTAAACAAAACACTATAGAGGCGCGGTGGCCAAACGTGTTAAGGCACATCTCTTAACATACAGTTAAGTCACTCGTACCAAGGTTCGTCAGTTCAAATCCGCCTGTCGACAATGTGTGATTTGTAGTAAAATATAAAATACAGTTACATGTATTTATCACACTCGGGCGCGATAAGCTAGTCACTTATACGCCTTAAATAATGTAGCATTCGACTACGAAAAGCGGCAGTACGGCAGTGTAAAAACTGCAGCTCGGTGTGTCCGGTAGGCCCAGGCCCGATCACGGGCTGTAGCGCCACAGATGATGATGAAACAATACACTATTATTTATTTAAACTAGCCGAGCGATATTTATATACGACGATAGATTTATTTTCAGCAGCTCTGTATGGAGCTACGGACAACCTAAATTGCGGTTTCCAAAAGCGCTGCCTTTTTATCTCTCCTCATTTGTTACCAGAACTTTCTACAGATTTCTCAATTGCGGACACGTGAAATAAAATTGTGACTCCAACTTTCTTATTTTAAATATTTTTCAAATTTCTGAATTAATTAATAAGTGGATTTTTCATTATAAATCAACGTAAAAAAACAAACCAAATTTATTAGACCCTTTATTCACAATTATAATAAGAAGAAGAGTATATATATATACCGGGTGGAACATCATACCTGTGTACATAGGCGATTAACATGAAAAAACAGTTTTTCCGTGCGCATTGCGCATTGCGTCAAGCATCTATCTATTTTTGTTTCACTTCCATGGCTATTTCATATTTTCAACGTAATTTTTAATATTTTTTTATTTAATTTCTGTCGTTATAACGCATGTAAATGTAATTCTGTTTATTGATTTAGATGCAGAATTCTATGCTCTACAACATTTATTTGAAGCATTTTGGGCTAAAATAATTTGGGGAGCAATGCGCACAGAAAAACTGTTTTTCCATGTTAATCGCCTATGTACGGTATGATGTTCCACCCGGTATATATACATAATTACTTGCAACTTAAATTAAAAAATGTTATTTTGTGGTTTTAGTTTAAATAAAATGTAATGTTTAACTAAATTTTATTTTTCATTGTGTTGTCATATCATATAGATACATTCACTATAATTTGTAATATGCACGAAAATATCTCGTCCATTATTTTATAAAGTATTTTTCTGTTATCTGCGATTAGCTATGTCCACGATTTTATTACGATGATAATAAACCTACTTACATGATAAAAAATTGTGTAAGACACTGCAAATCGCATTTTAAAAATGTTGTTCATTTTACTATAGTTGGCAACACTGATTTTGATGTATATATTTCGATATGTGATAAACTAAACTCGACTGTAGCAGTCTGTATCTGTCAAGTGTACATTTTGTTATCTTTGAGTGCTACGAATCTAATTCGAGTGACGGTAATTTTGTGGTGACGACATTGTAAGCGAATCATTTTACGTTCGCTCTCAAAATTCATGTGCGTAACAGAAAACGATAAATAAATAACTAATTCTAATGTGACAATAGGAAAAAAAACTTGCAGATTAATTTTAAAATATATCTATTTGTGTCATGAACACTGTTGCCATATTAAAATTTAGAAAAACTACCGAATGATCTCCGTGTCAACTTTAAGGTTGACAACAAGTAGTAAAATTAAAGTTACTATAAAATAATAAACAAACCAGTGAACACAAAGTGTACATAAAAAAAAAGTAATAACCCAAAAGTAATGCGAAAACAGTATACTAGCCGCAGGGCATTGTAATACGTGTGTTTCATACTATATTTTCTATAACGCATTGATTTACCGTTTATTTAAAAATTAGTATTACAAAATGATTGATGCGAATGACGTGGTAGTGTGTGTACGTGTTTCATAGAGCTCCGTAATTAAACTCCTAAAAGGGGAAATTACGAGCATTTAAATTAAAATAAATAGTGGTTCCAGAGACAAAAACGCAAAAACACAAAGAAATATATAAAGGCACCTGGACAGCACCAAATGGAAATACAACTAACCAGATAGACCACATTCTGATTGAGCGGAAACATTCCCAGCTGATTACAAACATCAGGAGTCACAGAGGAGCGGAAGCCAACACGAACCACTACTTAGTAAGAATGACCATAAAAGAGGAAATACCATACTCGAACAGAATAAAACAAACACAACAGGGATACAACATAGAAAAATTAAAATCAGAGTAAACCGCACAAAAATACATAGCTAAAATAGAACAGATGTTAGAAGAAAATAGCTCAGAATCCACAATAGAGGATGAGTGGCTAGCATTGCAAAACAAGATAACGCAAGCAGCGAAAGAAGTACTGGGACCGAAACCATTAAATAATACGAAGAATAGGTGGTTCTATGGTGACTGCAGAAAGGCGATAGAAGAGGGAAGACAGGCAAGAATGAATTACATCAAAACGGGAACAGAAACAAATAAGGAAAAATACCAGCAACAAAGAAGATTGTATAAAAAGATATGCAGAAATAAGAAGAGACAGAAACTAAAAGAACAAATGGCAATGCTGGAAGAAAACTACAATAAAACTGAAGTAAGAAATTTCTACCAGAATATTAAGAAGGAAAAAGAAGGGTACAAACAAAAAACATTGTATTGCCGGGACAAGGAAGGAAATTTAATAGGAGGTGACGAAGCAAGAATAAAGAGATGGGCAAACTACTTTGAAACACTCCTAAACGAAAACGAACCAGAACAAGACTTACATATAAATATGCACAACGATACAGAAGAAAACACAATTCCTGAGCCGGAGGAAAGAGAAATAGAAGAGATAATAAACAACTTGAAAAACTATAAAAGTCCGGGAGACAATGACATAACAGCTGAATTAGTGAAATACGGCGGAGATAGACTCAGACAACATACATACATACATAACATCACGCTATATCCCATTAAATGGGGTAGCACGAACCCGTCAACATTCTCATCCTGACACACGATACTCGATTCGACCACATTAACACTTCCTCCATACAAACTCTTTCTTTTCTCACAACCAAAAACCATCAACACACAACAAACATTCATCCATTCGCTAGTGTACACTGCGCTTGTTTCTGAAGATCGTCTCCGCACAATTGCAGGTAAACACTCAAAACATCTAAACAATTAATCTAAAATCAAGAATCATACGCTTGTCTTCATTCATCATATTTATCCCGCAATTAATTTTCTCCAAACATTCCTATCCTGACACACCACTTTTGCTTCAACCACATTCATAATTCTTTTCATACAAGCTCGTTTATTCTTCACGCTCAGAAACTTTCGCTCACGCAACAACCCTTCAATCATATTCATCCATTTGTTCCTAGGCCGTCCACGCAAACTTTCACCCTCAATTTCACCAACATACACCTGTTTCACCAATCTGTCATTCGACATACGTTCTACATGACCAAACCATCTCAACTGACTTATTCCCACTCTTCTTACAACATTCTTCCCAATCTCACATTCATCATACACCAATGTATTCCGGACTCGATCTCTTCTAGTATATCCACACACACTCCGCAAATATCTCATTTCCACAGCAGTTATACGCCGTTCATGTTTCTTCATCCATACCCAACATTCACTACCATACATCAACGTAGGCACTAACACACCATTATAAATACTCAATCGAGCATCTCTGGATACATTCACGTTCCGAGTAAAGGTTCCCAGAGCACCCAATATCTTACATCCAGCAGATACTCTTCTTTCAATCTCTCGATCAAAACGTCCATCCCTCGAAAACACACTCCCCAAGTTTATAAACTCATTTACTTGACCCAATCTCACACCATTCACCGAAACATTGCAATCAGTCACCAAATCACTCTTCTCAAACACTTACACTTTACATTTATCAACATTCAGTAATAGATTTAAACCTTTTCCTACTTCATTTATACTTAGAATCATTCTTCTCAATTGTTCTTCAGATTCACCCATTACAACTACATCATCCGCATAAGCTAACGCAGGCACTACACTGCCACCAATACATACACCATCCGCCCCATTCAGCGACTTTCGTAACAACACATCCATATATAAATTAAACAACCACGGGGACATCCCACAACCTTGTTTCACGCCAACATCTATAGAAAACCAATCACTCAATCTACCATCAACTCTCACCGCAGCCTCGCTATCTTCGTATAATGCACGAATCGCTCCCAACAAATTACCATTTATACCGTACTCTAGAAGTACATCCCACAGAATAACTCGATGAACACTATCATATGCTTTTTTAAGATCGAGAAAGCCACAGAACACCTTCTTGTTCTTAGCAAGTGATTTCTCAACAATCATACGAAGAGAAAACAATTGATCTACACACCCTCTCTCAGGCAAAAATCCACCTTGCATATTACTCAACTTGGAGATTGTTAAGGTTCGTACCTTGTGAATAAGAATCTTCCCGTACAACTTCCCTACCACACTCAACAAACTTATCGCACGGAAATTAGTACAATCACTCGAACTACCTTTGCCCTTAAATAAAGGACAAATGATAGCACGTTTCCAATCATCAGGAGCTACACACAGTTTCAAACAAAATCTAAATAAATAAACTAACCAATCAAATAATCTCTCACCACCATACTTCAACATCTCATTCGTTATACCATCCAAACCAGGAGCTTTACCATTCTTCAAACGTAACAATGCAAAACTAACATCACTTTCATCTATATCCCATTCATCACTTCTAACATTTTCTCTTGAATTTTCACTACAACAATTCGATCCATTTACGCTACCATATAAGCCTCTAAAATACTCACACCATCTATTTCTAACGTCTAATTCATTCCACAATAACTCACCATTCGCACTCTTAATCGCTTTTACCGCCCTTACATTACCACCTCTCAATCTCTTCACACTCAACCAAAACATTCTTTTATTCATAGTAAAATCATTCGTCATTCTTTCACTCATCAAATCATCAAAACGCGCCTTACTTTCTCTCACTACTCTCTTAACATGTTTATTTAACCTTTTATATTCTAGCAAACATTCATCACGTAAACTTCCAGGCACATCTTTTACATGTAGAAATCGCAAATACGCTCTCTTTTTCTCTTCAATTGCTTCTTTCACTTCATCATTCCACCATGCATTCCTTGGACAAGAGCCTAATCTGGATTCACCAGAAACTTCTTTTGCACATTTAAGAACTGTATCCTTAAATTTCATCCAAACATCATTTATGCTGCATTCAAAATTAGGCTCACATACAGGCAAAGATTCATTTATTTTCTCAACAAACAGATCTCTAATATCCTCATTCTGTAGTACACTAGATTTCACACGAAACATTTTTTCGGTGCCTTTTACCCTCATTCGCCAACATTTATCCAGACGTATACGCGACACCACCAAATAATGATCATTCGTACCCAATTCAGCCCCACGCTTCACACGCGTATCCACAACTAAACTTCTTAGTCGTTCATCATACAAAATAAAATCAATCACACTCCGCCTATTCTCCCTCACATTCTCCCATGTATACAAGTGAGCTAATTTATGTTTAAAGACAGAGTTGGAAACGAAAAGATCACGCTCTAAGCAGAAGGATACTATTTTCCTACCGTTTTCATTCACTCTCACATCACCATATTTACCCAATACATTCCCAGACATGCTTCTCTTTACTCCCACCCAACCATTCAAATCACCACATACGATAACTTTTTCACCTGGATCACACGAATCAATCACACTATCTAACAAATTCCAAAATTGATCTTTCTCAAGATCACTTTCGGATTCAGTTGGGCCATAAACTGACACAACGAAGATTCTATGAAAGCCTACCTTAAGTCTCAGCCAAAGAATTCGCGATGAAATACAACTATAATCTCTTACAAACGGTTTCATCCTTTCACTAACAAGCACTCCTACACCATGTTTTGCCCGTTCATTCTCTGCAACACCCGACCACAAGCAAAACAATCCATCTACCTCTTCTTCATTACAGCCTTTCCGCTTTGTCTCGCTCACACACAAAACATCTACATTATACACACGCATTATAGTCACCAATTCATTTTCTTTTCCATTTATACCTCTAACATTCCACGTACCAAACTTACATTCATCAAATTTCGCCCATTTATTCCTCATTAGAACAAAAGATAAAAGAAATAGGGTTCTCTCGGTAAAAGGAGAAGAAGTTAAGGTAGCTTACCAGGCTTATCCTTAACTATAAAGGAAAGGAAATAAATTACATTCACACACCTGTCAAATGTCAATCACACCTAAAAACAAATCATAATTCACTGTATCTAAGCGTAACTAATACAAACAATTAACGATATGAAATACTATATACAAGACAAAAAAAATAAAATTAAACTATTTTGAAAATCAAAGATAATACTTATCTTACAAAAGATATTTAAACTAATAAAAACATGTTGGAAGGAAGAAAAAATACCATAAACATGGAAAGAAGCCGTAGTCTGTCCAATTCATAAGAAAGGAGACAACTCACTATGCGAGAACTACCGAGGCATAGCCCTGTTAGATGTTGTATATAAGGTTATGGCAACATGGATCAATAGGAAACTGCAAAAAGAAATGGAAAGCAGAGTAGGAGAGTACCAGGCGGGGTTTAGGAAAAATCGGTCAACGATTGACCAACTTTTCACGCTAAAAGAGCTACAAGCGGTACATTACGAGAAAGGGCTTGACCTTTACATTCTGTTCGTGGATTTTAAACAAGCATACGACTCGATAAATAGGAGAGAGCTGCTACTAGCACTAGATGATCTAAAAATACCGAAAAAGATCACAAGACTAATAAAGAGCACCCTACAGGGTACAATAAGTAAAGTCAGAGTGAACCAGATCAAATCAGAAGGCTTTGAAGTAAAAGCAGGGTTAAGACAAGGAGACCCCCTTTCCGCTATACTTTTCAACCTAGCGTTAGAAACAGTAATGAGGAGAGGTAAATTAAATAAGTCAGGGCTAATTTACGATAAACGACACCAATGCCTTGCCTTTGCGGACGACGTAACAATTATCATAAAGTCAGAGCTAGAACTAAAGCGAGTAACAACTACACTAATTAAGGAGGCCGGAAGATTGGGACTCAAAATAAACCAGGAAAAAAACACAATATATGAAGATGAGTGCTAAGAAAAATAACCTCACGAAGACTTTAAAAGTATTTTCTGAAGCAGGAGAAGAATACAACTTCAATCAAGTAGATATTTTCACTTATTTAGGAGCCAAGATAACACACAGAAGTGAAATTAAAGATGAAATAAAGACAAGGCTAAATAAGGGAAGCAAAGCCGTGAGAAGTCTAAATAAGATACTAACAAGTAAAGAGGTATCTAGAAATGCAAAAAAGAAGATTTACAAAACAATAGTGAGATCGACAGTATTGTACGGAGCAGAAACCTGGACGTTTACAAAAGCAGAAGAACAAGAACTTAATGTGTGGGAGAGGAAAATACTACGAAGAATATATGGAGAAATCAAAGAAGAAGAAATTTGGAGAAGAAGGACTAACAAAGAAATAGAGGAGGCATACAAGGAACCCAATATTGTTACACACTCAAAGATACAGAGATTACGATGGCTGGGCCATGTAGCAAGATTAACGGAAAAAAGAACACCAAGACTTATTATAGACCGGAAACAAGAAGGAAAAAAGAAAAAAGGAAGACCAAAGAAGAGATGGCTAGACGAAGTTGAAGCAGATGTCAAGGCACTAGGAATAAAGAACTGGCGGACCAAGGCAACCAATAGAATGGACTGGAGAAACGTAGTAAAACAAGCCCAGGGCCTACAAGACCTATCGTGCTGATCTATATATAATGGTTCCTCGCATTACAATATGTAACATTTGCGGTGTAATGCTGCGAATTTATTGATTTACTCGTTTCATTAAATTATCTATTGTTGTTGGTGGCGCTGTGTATACTATATTTTTTAACTATGGAAATATTTAAAAAAATCTATATGTTAGATCAAATGATATAGCTGGCCATCTAATTGGACCACTTATGTCTATCCAATTACTTACATAACGATTATTTTAAAAATTAGCAACAATACGTGCAATATGCGGCGGTGCGCTATCTTGCTGAAATATTTTTCTGTTATAAACATTCACAGGAAGTAATTCTAAGAATTCCTCAACTTCGTTTTCCAAAAAATGCAAATAACGTTCACTCGTAGTATTCCATGAAAGAATATTGGTCTAATTATTCTGGTTCCTGGAACACCCAACCAACAATTAAAACCAAATTTTTCTTGGTAATTTCTTTCCCTTACTATACTTGGTTTCTCACTTGCCCAATACCTAACATTATTTCTATTTAACATTTCGATATTTGTAAATCTTGTTTCTTTAGAAAATAATATGTTATACATTTGATTATAATGTTGAATACATCAACTGCAATAATCCAATCTTCTTCCTGAATCTACAACTTGTTACAAATGTTTATTTATTTATTTATTTATTTATGTTACGCTGTACAACAGGAACTTAATCCCCATTACAGTACAGGGTCCGCACTCACCGAGCCGCAGTGTGGTAGTTTTTATATAATTTTTAGCTTAAGTGCGATTCGAACTCGGGATCTCCGGATTCGAATTCCGTATCGCTATCCACACCACCGTACTGACGTTGATGTAACTGATAATTGTTATACTCATTGTAAAGGTTAAATGAAAGAACAACCTAGGATAAATATTTACCAAATAAAAATTATATTATTATTATACTTAAAAGACAAAAATTGATATTTTTTCAAAATTCCTGTTTCGCTACACATTTGTCTTATCGATACAGTTGAATTTAGAGTAAAATATGCCAGAACATCAATTTCTACATCTTCATTCAAAATTTCATTTCTTCGATTTTGTGGTTTCAATCTAAATTTGTTTTAAAATATTTTTTAAATAATGTCTAGCATTTTTTCTGCATTCGCCATAAACTAGTGGAATATCTACCTGCTCGTAAATTCAAGGAATCTTGATGTATATTAAATAAACTAACACTAGATTCAGAGGGAACGCACGCATCTCTCTAATATTCAAACACTGCTAAGCGAGCACATAGCTTTATGCAGACGCATAATCATGAAACACCATAAAATTAAAATACCTAAAATGGCGGAATTAGCAAAGATCCGAACCAAAATATAGTGGTTACAAATTCAATCTATTACTCAATAGATGGCGATTTAGTGGAATATTCATATTTTTTAAATTATTTATTAGTAGGAAAATTTATATACCGCATTATTCAACACTCTAAAGCACAACTGCTGCCTTTTTAAAACATTGCTTTATGATTATCCTGTTTTATTAAATATCCTAAAATGACGAAATCACGTCAAGTGATGTCATTGACAAATTTTGTATCTCACACAAATGCAAATCAATTGTTGAGCTCTCACATTGACATTTAATAATGTTTTTGTTTACAGAACAACAAACAGATTCAGACATGTGTAATTAATGTAATGTTCCGTAATAACAATTCAGGTTTATGATGAAAAAAATAATGTTTCTAGTTTCAAAATATATTATCAGGTTAATTTTCATAACAATATTTGTTTAGAATGTTTAATATTATATTTGAATTAATTAACAGACATAAACCTGCTAAATTAATAAATTTTATTCTAATTTAATTTGATTTTCACAATAGTGTTAGTAAAAATTTAAATTAGTTCACTATAGGTGGGTATATAATTAGAAATATAATTACTAAAATCTTTATTTTTAGTTACTATAACTGCGCTGAAAAGGCACGTTTTAATTGCCTAAACTATATTTTCTTACATTGAAAAATAATTGTAAATAATTTTTTCTACGATTGCTATGAAAAGTTGACAACTACGCTCTCATTTGTCATCATAAAGTTGTCGTTTTCTGTGGAGCATTCGAAAAATATCTTTTTTGCGCCTCTCCAATTGCAACGCGCGAAAAAGACGTTAAATGCGCGCATTTCCAATGACAACGTGTGAAAAAGATATTAAATGTGCGCTTATTTCAATAGTTACTAGGGATACAAACAAAACAGAAACTTGTTATATTGTCAGTTAACAGAATGAATTTATTTTTAATACGTATACGTTTTTAAATAATTTTAAGATGTAATCGTAGAAAAAAATTATGTGTGTATCACGAGCGTAAAGTGTCTTTGTTCCTCTTACACTATTGCACTATTACCGTGTTCGAGTAACAAAGAATCACTTTACGCTCTTGATACACAAATAACTATATGTGAATCGTAAAATAATAGTTAACGAAATATTATGTACATTAAATCATATTATAGTCCCGCGTGCTGGCCGCGCGGGTTGAGGGCCTGACTTTCGACCATAAGGTCGTGGGTTCGGATCCCACCCGCGGCGGCCATACAAGGGACATATCGGCATATGACCTAAGTAGTTGGTCCGATATATAAAGTAAAAAAAAAAATATTATTTCACTTTATAACAAATAGGCATTTAATGAAAAAATAAG
Source organism: Pterostichus niger (assembly GCA_947425015.1). Classification (NCBI taxonomy): domain Eukaryota; kingdom Metazoa; phylum Arthropoda; class Insecta; order Coleoptera; family Carabidae; genus Pterostichus; species Pterostichus niger. The sequence goes on from OX380350.1 coordinate 16,971,812, forward strand.
TACCTTTAACTTATTTCAAAAGTTCATAGCTCTTTTAAAAGTAATATTCTATTATTTAAATTAATTTATATATATATATATATATATAAATTAATTTAAATATATATATATATATACAGGGTGTTATATTTTAATAGACCCAGCAAATATCTCGCTTATTTATCAACTTAGCAATTTCTTTCATATAACATGATTTATACGGCAACATGTAAGCTAGTTGATGACGTATGTACATTCATGATATCATTTCCGGTTTATTAGTAATTATTATCAACTTTGAAATTTCAAATGGAACATTCTATATTTTTTTACAAATTTGAGAAGGGCATCAAATTTGCTTTACAATCATGTAAAATAATCTTATATTACATTATTAAAAAGTAAAATGGCGGGCACTTTATTATACACCAAATCGTAAAAAGAATAGTGAGCCATGACTGTGGCTTGAAATAAAACAATTAACTAAAACAATTGTAATTATTATTATTAAACGAAATAATATTTTTTTGTCATAATAATAACGAAAATAAGAATAAAGAACACTTAATAACAACAAAATGATTTTATTACAAATATTCAAAATGACTCCCAGCCTCTTCAATACATTTTGCACAACGTTTTGAAACAGAATAAGTAGTCTTTTCTCTTTGGTCAGCAGATAAAGATTCAATTGCTGCTTCAATTTTATTATTCAGTCCGTTTAATGTGTTTACTGGTTCATTACAAACAAAATCTTTCACGTAGCTCCATACAAAAATCAAGTGGTCATATCGGAAGAAAATTTATTAATTTAGCAGGTTTATGTCTGTTGATTAATTTAAATATAATATTAAACATTCTAAAAAAATATTGTTATGAAAATTAACCTGATAATATATTTTCACACTCGAAACATTATTTTTTTCATCATAATCTTAAATTGTTATTACGGAACATTACATTAATTACACATGTCTGAATCTGTTTGTTGTTCTGTAAAAAAAAAAACATTTTTAAATAACAATGTGACAGCTCAACAGTTGATTTGCATTTGTGTGAGATAAAAAATATGTCAATGACGTCACTTGACGTGAATATCGCCATTTTAGGATATTTAATAAAACAGGGTAATCATAAAGCAATGTTTTAGAAAGGCAGCAGTTGCGCTTTAGAGTGTTGAATAATGCGGTATATAAATTTTCCTACTAATAAACAATTTAAAAAATATGAATATTCCACTAAATCGCCATCTATTGGGTAATAGTTTGAATATGTAACCACTATATTTTGGTTCGGATCTTTGCTAAATCCGCCATTTTAGGTATTTTAATTTTATGGTGTTTCATGATTATGCATCTGCATAAAGCTATGTGCTCGCTTAGCAGTGTTTGAATATTAGAGAGATGAATACCTACCCGATAGTTTCAGCTTTTAATACTAATGTACACAAACAGAATGGCGTTGATTTAACCTAACATTCATTATTCAGAAACTCGGAGTAAAGAATAAATGGAGAGTATAACCTACGCTTATGGGTATGTTACTTTAAGCCATGAAACGGAAGGGGGGATCAAGCAGCCGCCATATTACGACGGTCAAACCTAGTATAGCTAGTATTATGAAATACATTTGATAACTTAGTTTAAACATGTCAGATGCGAACAGTATTAAAATAATGCTCATAATTAAATCATAGGGCAACAAAGTAAAGAAAACAACAGGTTTTTATTACTTTAACATATTTATTTTATTAAAAAATCACCATTAAGTGTAGAGGTGCATAATAAAAATTGATATTAATGACCAGAAAACAGTACAAATTTTTTAAACCGTTGTCTATCACTTTCGCACATCAATAAACTTAAAAAAGTTAGCTTCTGATCGCTTCTAGATAGAGAGTGTTTATTTTGTTCTTCATTTAGCTAAGATTTTTGTTGAGTTATTTCTGTCCGTTTTCTCTGATTTTGATGTTATTGTGATTGTAGTTTATTTCCTATTGGATGTGTACTACATTAGGGGTGAGTCTCTTCTTGATCCTAAGTTATTTTGATAATCAGTTCAGTTAACAATTCTTTTATTTTTTTTTGCTAGACACATGGCTAGTGTACCAACTTTTTCACGCTGATTTAATTAAATTAGTTTTAAATTCCTCCGATAAAGTTAACATACTGGATATTCAGTTTTATTTTATTCTACTAGGTATTTTTATTTTTATTTATTTTTATTTTTTGCTCGTGTTTTTTTTTATTTTTCTTTCTTTCGTTCTGTCTTAATGCCGGATTCTATGTGCCACTGTTGCAAAAAACCAACAGAAATTCATCGACTTGTTACCTGTTTAGTATGTAAGAATGGTTTTAATATTGATTGTGTGGAAATTACCAGTTCTGAGATCTGTCGATTGCGTGCTTCTAAATCTGGCTTAAAGTGGAATTGTTCTAACTGTCTCAGCTTAGGCAATGACATTGATAGTCTGAAAGCAATAATTATCACCTTGAAAAAGGATATTTTCGAACTTAAAACATCCTACGAGATAACGAAATATATAATTCTCAGCCTTCTTCTTTAATGACAGAAAATATTATTCAAGAAACCATTGAACGTCAAACTCGCGCGACTAATATTATTATATTTAATTCTGTGGAAAATAGTTCCTTCACTAAAGTACAGCTACACGATAGTGACACTGTTATGGTACAGAATATCTTGACTGATATTGGTGTTAATTGTACTCTGTCTAAAGTTTCGAGAATCGGTCGTTTTGACAAATCTAAGAAATTCTCTCGTCCTATCAAAGTACAGTTACCTTACCCTGAAGATGTCATTCAGATTAGTAAAAAAGCAAAAAATATAAAATCTAATGATAAATGGAAACATCTATCCATCTCTAGAGATCGCACTAAAATGCAAATAGAATATTACAAGTCAATAAGAAATGAATTAAATGTACGTACAGCCTCTGGAGAAAGTGATTTAACTATAAAATATTTTAACAATGTTCTTAAAATTGTAAAAGTTAGCGATTTAAACTAAATTTGCCCAACAGCTTTCCAGTTGCAGTTAGTTGTTATTATCAAAATACGAGAGGTTTAAATTCTAAAAGCCATAATTTTTATGTTAATTGTTGTTGTGTTACTTATGATATAATCATCATATCTGAAACTTGGTTAAATAGTTCTTTTCTGAACTCAGAATTATTTCCTTCCAATTACAATGTTATTCGTGATGACAGAAATTTTTCTCTTACAGGTCGTAGTAAAGGTGGAGGTGTTTTAATCGCTTTAACGGATACTGTGAATTACAGTGTAGTCGATACCTCGAACATAAAAAATCTTACACCTATAATTGATATAATCGCTTGCAAGTGCCACTTTCAAAACTCTACATTCGTTTTGTGCGCCCTCTATATACCTCCTGATGTAAGTGCGAATGAAATCGAAATTTTCAGTGATGCTTTACAACTTTTATTTCTTTATGAAAATATCATTTTAGTTGGGGATTTTAATCTCCCTAATTTCTCCAAGAATTCTTTCAGCTGTGTTAAATCTTCTTCCTTTCGGAATCTATGTGATGTGTTAAATCTCACACAGCACAATTCTGTTGGATATATGTATTACAATAAGTTAGACCTTGCCTTTTCAAATTTCACAACTTTAAATATATCGAAGTCTGATTCTCCTTTGGTAAAGGAAGATCCTTTTCATCCTGTTTTGTCAATTAAATTTGAAATTCTTTCGTCTTTCAAACCTGTTAATTTCCCTCCTGCTAATAACCAACGATATAATTTTCGTAAAGCTAATTTTAGTCTTTTATATGATTATATTATGACAAACAATTTTCACCAATTTAAAAAAATCTACCCCTGTGGCTCCTCCTCCACTAATATCTTTGGAGGCCGTGATTTGACGGCTGGTAACCGCACTTCACGCGAAAAAAATATATCACTTACCGAGATCTGTTTAGGCAGAGTGCCACACCCAATGATGGGTAAAAGGCGTGATGATATATTTATTTTATTTATTTATATTTGTGAAATTGATTGGTCTCATTTAATTAAGTATGATCAAGTTGATAATGCACTTAATGTTTTTTATTCAATTTTATATGATGCCCTAGATAGGTTTGTTCCCAAAATTAATTATGGTTCCTCTAAGTATCCTCCATGGTTCACATCTGACATCAAGTACAATATTAAAACCAAAGAATTCTACAGGAAGAAATGGACTAAAACTAAACAACAACACTACTTTGATGAATTCAAAAGATTAAGGTCTATAATTAAAGAGCAAATTAAGAATGCCTATGATGACTATACTCGCTCAGCTGAAATTAATATTACTAAAAATCCTAGTGAATTCTGGACATATGTTAAATTAAAACAAGGGTGTTCTCGTATTCCTGGCAAAGTTTCAGATAATACTGACGAGTACACTACTCCTCAAGATATTGTTGATGCTTTTGCTACACTGTTTTCTAAGTTGTTCATCACAAGTTCTACATTTATTCTAAATGAAGAGGTCTCAAATAATTCGTGCTTTTCGATTGATTCTGTAAGTGAAGATGATTTAATTACTTTAATGTCTTCTCTTTCCAATAAATTAACTTCTGGTGAAGATCAAATACCGGCATTTTTTGTTAAGGATTGTAGATTTTTTCTTGCTAAACCTATAACAATAATTATTAATTTAGCAATAAAAACTAGCTCTTTTCCAGAGAAGTGGAAGCAAACGCGCATCACTCCAGTCCATAAAAAGGTGATAAATCGAATATTTTGAATTATAGGCCAATATCTATCTTAAACAACTTTGCTAAACTATTTGATAAGGTTATCTATAACTCTCTATTTAAAAATACAAGATCTCTCATTTCTGTTGATCAACATGGGTTCATGTGTGGGCGGTCACCGGTTACAAATCTTGCTTGCTTCTCTCAGTATATATCTGAAGTTATGGATAATCGTGGACAAGTTGATGTAATTTATAGCGACTTCTCTCGTGCCTTTGACTCGATTGATCATGGCCTATTGCTTTCCAAAATAAATTCCTTCGGTGCAGCTTCTTCTTTACTACAACTTCTAAACTCATATCTTTCTAGCCGAAGTTGTTATGTTTATTACAATGGATTTTCCTCCTTACAATTTCAGGCTACCTGTGGCGTGCCCCAGGGCTCTAACCTGGGTCCATTGCTTTTCATCTTATTTATTAATGAGTTGTTGCTTTCCTTTACCTGTCAAGTTCTCGCTTATGCCGATGACATAAAACTTTTTGTCAGTGTATCTTCATTGGATGACATTAACTTCCTAGAAAGTAATATAGACCGTTCAGTCTCCTGGTGTAAGCTTAATAAACTTCCTTTGAATATTGATAAATGTTGTGTTGTTACTTATACACGTAAATCTAATTATATTACACATCAGTATGACATGCGTGGTATAACTATTTCGAGGTCATCTACAGTTAAAGATTTGGGAGTAACATTTACATCTACATTTAATTTCAATAATCATATTATGAATATTTGTACATCTGCCAGTAAAACTTTAGGCTTCATAATCAGAATTTGTAAAAAAATTCATGACCCATCTGTTCTTAAATCTCTCTATTTTGCTTTTGTCTTAAGTAAACTTGAATACGCTTGTTTAATTTGGTATCCTTTTTATGCCAGCCAATGTTCATATTTAGACCGCATTCACCGTAGGTTTTTAAAATATCAATCTTTCAAGCTTGATAACATTTATCCAACTAGAGGTGTAGATCTTAACTTCCATCTTGAGCGCCATTCATTGCCCTCATTATGTGCTAGAAATGATAATTTCAGCGCAAGATTCCTATGGATGTTGGTCCACAACAAAATTGATGTACCATTCCTTCTGTCAAGAGTGCTATTCCGCGTTCCCAGGCTGGCTTCGAGATGCACTAGAACATTCCATCTTCCTACTGCACACTCAAATGTTCTGAAGCGCTCACCATTTCACATAATGTGTTCAAATGCTAATTTGTTGATTGAAGATATTTTTCGTTAATTTGTGTGTTCCTCAACTATTTAATTCTATTTAATTTTATTTTGTATATTTGCTTTAAGATATTTATATTGTATTATTATTTACCCTGTAACTGGTTTCCTGTTGGGTAATAAAGCGTTATTATTATTATTATTTAATATCTTTTTCGCGCGTTGCCATTGGAGACGCGCAAAAAAGATATTTTTCGATTGTTCCACAGAAAACATCCACTTTACGATGACAAATGAGAGCATAATTGTCAACTTTTCATAGCAATCGTAGAAAAAAATATTATTGTATTATTCTTTATTTAGAGTTGTAGAAAAAATGTTGTTTGTATTTCGTGGGCAAAATTCTTGTTTTTTGGCGCGTTCGAATGACAATTTTTGTCTCGACTAAAAGTAACATTCTCACGCGCAACAAAAAAAAACTCATTTTTCCCGCTTAATACAAAAATAACTATTTTCTACAACTGTCAAAAAATGTTCATTTTTTTTTTTCACTAATATCAATACTCGAAGTACGTGATTTTTTCATCATTTACATTACCATGACAACGCGTATTTTGCACCCTAAATCGCAAAATGAGTATTTTGCGCGCTGTTTCGTATTCTAGTGCACAAAATAAGTATCTCGCGCACGCTCCCAAATTATTTGTTGTCAGATTTAATTAGTTACAACACATCAATAGTATCAAATTAATATTATTGTTGATTGTTTTCCTTCAATTTACTTAAATAAATCAATAATTATTGTATTATTCTTTATTTACAGTTGTAGAAAAAATGTTGTTTGTATTTCGTGCGCAAAATTATTGTTTTTTTGGCGCGTTCGAATGACTTTCATTGTCAGGGGCGTATCTGGGGTACTTGGCGCCTGGGTTCTGAAGCAGAATGTGGCGCCCCGAAGCGTGCGCCGCAGGCGAAAATTTTGGACCACAAAAATGCGATATGGTACTCAAAATACGTGGAATTTTATGCTCTACGATACAGAAAGAGTAAGGCAGTATGCCGACACGCCGTACTATGCGAAACTTGCGTGTAGATTTAGAGCAATAAGCAAACTCATGACAAACAATTTGTTATTCACCTTAGCGTAGAATAATAGAACATTGTTTGTCTAGAAAAATAACTATTTGTAAATAAATATTGTATTATATAGTTTCTCATAGAATTAAATAAAAATGCAAAAAAAAAACAAAAAGAAATTAGTTCACTACATAGGTACATTCTAATATACCTAAACCTAATTAAAACTATATAGTTTACATTTTACAATTGCACATAATAGCACAAACAATTATACAAATAACAAAATAACATATCAATACATGTAAATTAAATTTACAATAAAAATACTTAAATACTCATAACTATACCGCGCGTTCCACGTAAAGGTTGGCATAGGGAAATAACATGGGAAAAAAGGTTTTTGTAAATAAAAAGTGTCCGGTAAAAAATTATGGTATAATATTGCACATGACCATACTAGACCTATCCACACACATTATTTCATACAGATGACTTCATTTTAATGCCACAAATTAGAGAAATTAATGAAAATAGTTCGAGAAAATCGCCTACTAATTATGATTTTTTGTGACAGCTTTGTCATAGAAACAGAAGCTGTCACTATAACCGTCAAGATTTGTTGGGAATATTAAGAAATCTTGACAGTTAACTTTATATTTCAAACATTAATCACATTACTTCGCGATTTTTTGTAATTAAAGGCCATAGTAGGTACCTACATTTGGTATTCATTTAATTACTTTATTTATTTTACAAATAATATTAAGACGCAGTATTTGTGTTCTTTTAATATACTCATATTTATTTTAACTTTTTGCCGTCTGCCGCCCTTTTATGCTGGCGCCCGGGTTCTGGGAACCCCAAGAACCCTGGGTTGGAACGCCCCTGTATCATTGTCTTGACTAAAAGTAACATTCTCACGTGCAACAAAAAAACACTCATTTTGCGCAGTTAATACAAAAATAACTATTACCATCTAATAACGCAGAAATACGATTCTTCTAATAATTAGAGTTTCTAGTTGTAAGAATTGTGTCCAATGTCCATATATCACCTAAAATAAATGATAGAATCAAACTTTAATGCAAAATAAGATTTATAAATTTAATGACGTTTAAAAGTTTTCAAATATTTAAAATATTTCTATTTTTAAGCAAGTAAAAAATTTAATTTTAGCATCCAATAACGCAATATATTTTTTTAAAGTAAATAAATAAATATATCATCACGCCTTTTACCCATTACTGAGTGTAGCACTCTGCCGTAGCAGATCTCAGTAAGTGATATATTTCTTCGTGTGAAGTGCGGTTATCAGTCGTCAAATCACGGCCCCCAAAGATATTAGTTGTGAGAAAGCCACAGAGGTAGATTTAATTATTTGTCGGCTGTGGGGATCGAACCAGGGTTCTCAAGATCCACAGGCCGACTCGATACCACTGAGCCACCTACCCCATAATTTTTTAATAATATTTTTTTATCATCTGATATAAATCACATATCCATTCAAAACTAAGCTTTATTAATAGGTAAAACGTTATACATTTGTTCGTTATTTAAAGGAAGCAATTCTTATAAAAATTTTAATCCGATTTGACTTAGATGCAGCATTTATTTGCCTATAAGATGTATTTGACACATTATTATCTAAAGTTAAATGGCCACTTTTGCGCAAGAAAAACTGATTTCATGTGTTAAATGCATATGACCAGGTTTTCAAGTTACACTCGGCAGATGATAAAATATTAAAAAATTTATCTTTAATTTATCAAATACTATATAGTTAATTAGAATGTTAGCGTAAGTTTTTAACGTAAGGTCTTCATTTTTTAATTGATTATGTTTTCTACTTCAATTTAGCGTTAGGTGGATTACGAGTGCCGTTGGATAAGAACTACATTTAAATAGATAATTAAGTATGCATTTGATTCCAGTTTGTGGTGAGATTTGTTAGTGATAGGTTGTATATCGTGTTGTGTTAGGTTGGGAGATTACTTGAGAACGAATTGGTGAGTTGAGTCAAGTGGTGTTACCACACGTGGTGTATGTGTATGTGATCCTTTCCTTTTGTATGCTGCGGTCACTTCAGGGAAGTCCCCGTCGAGGTTGACGGGGAGTGACAGCTATAAGTATGCAGCCAACGAAGCACGACCCGCTAACCCTCGTGCCAACGGTGCCCTGGCCTGCCATCTATAGTGTTAATTTAGGAGGTGCCCAACGTTTCGCTAACACCCAGCGATTGCGGGTGGAGTGTGGGTTTCTACTTGGCTTTCAATCCACACTCCCGGTGCCCAGGTGGGTGGGTGTTGAGCACTGGTTCTGGTCACTCTGGTTGGCGCTGTCCTTGAAACGACTCTCAGAGTAACGTGTTATTGTATGTGTATGTTGAGTGAGTGTAGTGGCAGTTGATTCCTCACTGAGTAACTTCTTATGTTATTTCTCATTCCGCGATACCAGAATACTGCTGAGGCAGCATCCGCTCCGTCATCTTTACTTTTACTAATTTGTCCTTTGTTAATTCTCTCTTAATAAGTATAAATATGTTAACAATAAACATAAATCCGCCAATTAACAAACAATAATACAAGAAACGAAAAAGAAATATTTCAAAAATATCCCAATTTCATATCCTATAGTCAATAAAGTCTAACAAAGTATGTGTAGAAGACAATTTAATTCTATTGAAGTTAATGTAGCGTTAAATAGTTAAATGTATCTCATAATTCATAATTCATGGTCACTTTGGTGTTGAAAGTATTACGTAGCCGATTATATGTTTACAAACATGTCAGTGGCATGGCGTCCATGGAAGTGAGGGATGCACTGCATTCCTTGCTAAGTTTTAAATTTATATTTTTCTTTTAGCTATTATTATTGTTATGGGATAGGTGGCTCAGTGGTATTGAGTCACCCTGTGGAATTGAGAACCCGGGTTCGATCCCCACAGCCGACAAATAATTTCGTTAAAACTATCCCTGTGGCTCTCTCTCCACTAACATCTTTTGAAGCTGTGATAACCGGACTTCACGCGAAGAAATATATCACTTACCAATCGATTTTTTGAATTTAAATATACTCATTTACACTTACACTTATAGATTGTACACACAAAATATACGCGGAGTTATAATAAAATAAATAAATATATCATCACGCCTTTTATCTATTATTGGGTGTGACACTGTGCCGAGCAGATCTCAGTAAGTGATATATTTCTTCGCGTGAAGTGCGGTTACCAGCCGTTAAATTACGTTCCGCAAAGATGCTAATGGAGGGGAAGCTACAGGGGTAGATTTAATTTGGTGAAAATTGTTTGTTGGCTGTGGGGATCGAACCAGGGTTCTTAAGATCCACAGGCCAACTCGATACTAGTTGTAATCATATGTGTAAATAAAGTGGTCCCTCATTTATTACCTTGTTATTATAATGTATTGCCAGGAAAAAATGTCTTTTGCTCATTTTTCTCAAAACCATGTACACGATATCTCCAGAACGGCTGAACCGATCGGTCTCAAATTTTAACAAAAACTTTTTAAATACATTTTTTAGAATTTAATCAAAGGATTTACGAATCCAATAAATATTTTTCAATTTATAAACAATTTAAGGCCAAAAAATCTTCTTTAAAAAACTAAAAAAAATTGAGGATTCGCTATTTTGTGAAAAATCAATATTTCCCTTATTCCTTTGATAAATTACTAGATAATTTCATAAATTAACGGAATCTTTTTCGTTTTTTGATGTCAAATACCCCGAGATATGTTGTACACCGGAAAAACACATTTTTTTCAAAGAGGTTTCGGAGATCGTGTGCTGTGACCTTGAAAAACATTATTTTTACAAATGAAAAATATAACAATATTGTATAAAGTTTCTGTTATATGTACACAAAATTTCAAATTAATTAGTTAAAATGCCTCTCCAAAAAAAATTCTTGAAAAGTCTCCTTTTTTCTGCCTTCTGACTGCGTGTAACCCCTGACAAATTTTAATTAATTTCTACATAATATCACTGGTTCTTCTACATATAAAATAAATAAATATATCATCACGCCTTCTACACATTACTGGGTGTGGCACTCTGTCGTAACATATCTCGATAAGCGATATATTTCCCGCGAGAAGTGCGGTTACCAGCCGTCAAATCACGGCTCCCAAAGATGTTAGTGAAGAGGAAGTCACAGGGGTAATTTTAATGTGGTCAAAATTGTTTGTCGACTGTGGGAATCGAACCATGGTTCTCAAATCTTCAAACCGACTCGATACCACTGAGCCACCTATCCCATAATAATAATAATAGCTAACAGAAAAATATAAATTTAAAACTTAGCAAGGAATGCAATGCAGCCCTTGCTTCCAAGGACGCCATGCCACTGACATGGTTCATCCTTGGACCAAAAAATTATGCTACGCTACTGAAACATACACAAGTACAATATTTAGTAATAGATGTCTCTGATAACAAATATCATTTGTTCGGTTGCGAATGTAACTGACAAAAGTCGTTAGTCATATCTCTATTCAAGAGATACGCGTACATATCTCTAAAATTAATTTTAAGTGTCGAATTGTGCTGATACAATATAAAGGTATTACTGCATTTTATAATATAATTACTGTAGCTTCCTTCTCAGGAATATATTTATATATATATATATATACCGGGTGTAACACGAAAAGTGAAACATAGGCGTTTAACATGGCAAATCAGTTTTTCCGTGCGCATTGCTTCCCTAATTATTTTAGGAAAAAATGTTTCAAATAAATGTTGTAAAGCATAAAATTCTACATCCGAATCAATTTGTTCATCTCTTGTTTTTAATTCCATGGCTATTACTATTAAATTGAAATTACGTGAATTTTCAAATTTAATTTCTGCAGTTATGAAGTAGTCAAAATGAATTTTGTTTATTGATTCGGATGTAGAATTTTATGCTTTACAACATTTATTGGAAACATTTTTTCCTAAAATAATTAGGGAAGCAATGCGCATGGAAAAACTGATTTGCCATGTTAAACGCCTATGTTTCACTTTTCGTGTTACACCCGGTATATATATATATAATATATATATATATATATATATATACATATATATATATATATATATATATATATATATATATATAATATATATATAATATAAATATATATATATATATATATATATATATATATATATATATATATATATATATATATATATATAGGGTGTAACATGAAAACCTGGCCATAGGCGTTTAACATGGGAAATCCGTTTTTCCTTGCGCAAAAGTGGCCAATTCATTTTAGACAAAAATGCTTCAAATAAAAGTTGTAGTCGTATCATGTAAACCTGACTTTATAAAAAATTTCTATAAGTGTCATAAAATAGTATATTTAATATAGTAAAACATCTATATGAAGAAAATTTTTATATTTCTTATAATAAAAAAGTTAAGGGGTGTTCGTCTACCTAGAATCAGCCTGTATATATATATTTATATATATATATATATATATATATATATATATATATATATATATATATATATATATATATATACCGGGTGTAACATGAACCTGGCCATAGGCGTTTAACATGGGAAATCAGTTTTTCCTTGCGCAAAAGTGGCCAATTGATTTTAGACAAAAATGCTTCAAATAAAAGTTGTAGAGCTTGAAATTATGGATCTAAATCAGTTTTCAGATTTTATTTTGCACATTTTGTAAGCGAAATAATTGCATTAATATTTTATAAGAATTTCTACTTTATAGTGATAGCCATGGAATTGAGACAAAATGATAAACAAATGTATGACGTTTTAACTGTCAGAAAAGTTTAGTTTGATATGGATTTGTGATTTATTTAAGTGACAAAGGTGATTGTTGTTATATCATTATTGAAAATGGATAACTATTCACATGAAGAAAAGTTACAAATTATTAAGTGGAATTATTCTAGTGAAAGTTTTCGAAGAATACGTGATTTAATCAGTATTATTTGGCCGCACCATAACATTCCAAGTAAAACAACAATTCAGAACTTTATTACCAAATTTGAGAAGACCGGTACATTTAATAATCAAGTGGAACAGGAACGGGGACGTGTGCATGGAGATAGAAATAATAATAACGAAGACAATGTACTAGCATTAATAGAAATGGAACCAAATCTCGGTGTACGAGAAATTTCAAAAGAACTAAATATTAGTTTCAAATACAAATACTATACTTATAAATTACAAAACCACCAAGAAATTTGTGGACACGATTGCGAACGACGCGCAACATTTTGCGAAATAATTATGGAAAAGCCCAACAATGATAGGAGGTTTTTAAAAAACATATTATTTACAGATGAGTGTACATTTACGCTGAATGGCCAAGTAAATAAAAATAATTTTCGACACTGGTCTCAGAGAAATCCGCACATTGTTATTGAATCCAGAACACAATATCGACAATCAGTAAATGTATGGGCAGGAATTTTAGGCAATAAAATTATTGGTCCTTTTTTAATTAATCGATTAAATGGAAACAATTATTTAGAATTGTTACGAGAAATAGTGGGACCCACGCAAATAATGAGTATGTGTGGTTCCAGCACGACGACTGTCCTGCCCATAATACAAGAGAAGTTGTAAATTATCTGAATGATACGTTTCCAGAAAGTTGGATAGGTTGGATAGATTTAAATCCCTGTGACTTTTTTTTATGGGGACACTTAAAGTCTTGCGTTTATAAAAAAAGATACAATGCCATCCAAGAACTTAAAAACGCTGTTGTAGGCGAATGCAACAAAATAAATATTAGACAGTTGTGCAATGTTAAAAATGTTTCTACAATAGATTAGGCTACTGCTTAGCACAAAATGGAAGACTTTTCGAACATCTTTTGTAATTTAATATTATTTCTAAATAAATAAAATAATTATTTGCGTAAAAATTCTATTATTTATTATAATAAATATTAAAAAATTATAAAATAAAATTATCCATTTTCAATAATGATATAACAACAATTACCTTTGTTACTTAAATAAATCACAAATCCATTTCAAGCTCTACAACTTTTATTTGAAGCATTTTTGTCTAAAATGAATTGTTCACTTTTGCGCAAGGAAAAACTGATTTCTTATGTTAAACGCCTATGGCCAGGTTTTCATGTTACACCCGGTATATATATATATATATATATATATATATATATATATATATATATATATATATATATAAACTAGTGCAGTAAACCCTTAGCAACCGTAAACAAGCATTTACTGTTCTTGCAAATTGTTTTTAATGGTCTACTTACATATATGGTCGTAGATAAATAAATTTCTCCCCTTATAGTTTCTTCGATAACCTTTGAAACTGAGTTCATATTGTATTAATATAGGGGTTATACTATTTCGAGATCTACGTTCTAATATATTTTAGAAGTTCTAAATATAGTTTTAATTTACCTGGCTTTAATACTATTTCAGATATCAGTTCTAATATGTCAAGCAACTGGAAGCGTCCTGAATCTGTTCCTTTCCCTTCAATATGGAGTCGCTTCGATGGAAAACGAGAAATCAATGGAAAAATTCCTAAATTCTGGATCCAGGATATTCCTGAGGAAATGTTTGACAAAGCCGTAGAAATGATGTTGAAGAACTTCATCTATGATGAGCCTCTTTGCAAATTCGCAAGTACGTTTCTTTAAAAGATTCATATTAAACAAGTTATAATGATTTAAGTCGACATAGTTATTTTTCTACTTCCGTTAGGAAATAGACATTTTATTTCACTTATTTGAGTTAGGTAATGAACTGCATTATTTAACTATTGAAATAATGAGGTAACATAGCAACACAAAAAAATTAATGTATCTTGGTAGACGAATTCTGATGTGTTATCCTTTTATTTTTTGAATTTATAACTGTCATTAATATGTCAAAATTTCATCATTTCAAAAACGCTCTTTCGTATTTATTAGAACGGAAGTAGACAAAACATTGTATGAAACTTGTAAGGAAATAAGGTTATTACCTTACTTATATGGTTACATAACTCGACTACGCCTCGTTCTGCAAATTTCACATGCGTAAGGTAATAACTTTCATTTCCTTACTAGTAATAATAGTAAATAGCTATTATGTAACTAGGCTACTTGGTATTGAATCTTACTTATAATTCTTTAATAGTCTAAATTTCAAAACAAATTTAGCGCTCAATTCGATATTGCGACTGAAACTTAAAATATTTGCAAGATAAACCAATATTAAGAATATGATTTTACTGTAACTGTAAAAAGTAGTTAAACTTAACCTCTATTTGTGACTGTTTTAATTTTTCTTAGATCTCGCTGATGACGAAGAATCAAAAAAAGACATTAGAGAATTATGGAGAAAGGTAGTGAGAGATAAAGTTGGACTTATTTGTTTCATGGAAAATTTGGTTCCTACAGGACAACCTATTATCACAGGGTTAAATATGACTTATCCTAGTGCTATAGGAGATACTATTGAAGAGGTTTGTATTAATTTGACTATAGTTATTTGTGTATTAAGAGCGTAAAGTGATTGTTTGTTACTCGTACACGGTAATTGCAGCGTGAGCCGAAGGCGAGAGTTGCAATAGTGTAAGAGGAACAAAGACACTTTACGCTCGTGATACACACATCATTTTTTCTAATATTGCATCTTAAAATTATTCAAAAACATATACGTACTGAAAATAAATTCGTTCTGTCAACTGTCAATAAGACAAGTTTCTGTGTTGTTTGTATCCCTGGTAACTATTGTAATAGCGCGCATTTATAATCTTTTTCGCGCGTTGCCATCGGAAACGCGCGCATTTAACGTCTTTTACGCGCGTTGCCATTGGAGACACGCGACAAAGATATTTTTCGATTGTTTCGCAGAAAACTTCAATTGTACGATGACAAATGAGAGCGTAATTGTCAACTTTTCATAGCAATCGTAGAAAAAATTACTTTTTAATATAAGAGGCGCGGTTCTTTACGAGTAGCTCGGCCACTGCGGGAATATTTGAAATTATAAACATTTATTTTATGATTATCATTATATTCAGATAACCTCTTTCACTACTTTTTTTTGTAATTGTGACTTGTAATATTTATTTACGAACTAAGTGCGGGAAGACGATGTTTCCGCATGAGCGCATTTTTGAAACACGAATGAGTGTCTTTAATAACGCGAATGAGCGGAAGACGTCTTCACGCACGTAGGACCATCATCTGTAAATGCAACTTGTGCGAGTGCACCAGAATCCGCAAATTTATCAATTGCAAACCAAGCTGCTCCAGCAACTTCGATTTCTAATTGGCAACTTCCCAATCTAAAAATATTGTTTTTTAGTTCAAATATCAAACCTAACCTAAAATAGATTAATTAATTTAAGCATTTTATGTTGTTATAATCTTACTTTTCCATTCAACTAAAATAAAATATATAAATATATTATCACGCCTTTTAACCATTACTGGGTGTGGCACTCTGCCGTGGCAGATTTCGGTAAGTGATATATTTCTTCGCGTGAAGTGCAGTTACCAGCCGTCGAATCACGGTCCTTAAAGATGTTAGTGGAGTGGGAGCCACAGGGATAGATTTAAATCGGTGATAATTGTTTCTCGGCTGTAGGGATCGAACCAGAGTTCTCGAGATCCACAGGCCGACTCGATACCACTGAACCGCCTACCCCTAATTAAGTTGTTATATTCCACAATATGTATTTTTTCTTATTATTTATATAGTATTAGTCGCGATTTTTGTTTGATTACAATCTGCAAGAAGTTATTTCAATGACGTCTTTAGTTCAAAGGTTGTCAAATAGATGGCACTAATGCCGACAAATTACTCTTATTTCCCAATCTTTGAATAAAGAAAAATTCAGGGAAGTTGTACTTTATAAATTAGATTTGATTAATATCAAGACAGATTTATTTTAGAATGTTCCAAAGGGCCAGTGTTTTTTTTGCAATTTTTACAGTCGAGTCGATCGGGAAGCACTTGTTCCAGATTGAGTATTGCCTGCGGAAAGTGTCATTTTGAAGGTTACGAGTTCAAAAAATATATTTCATACTGAGATCTGTTATAGCTGAATAGATAAAATGGAGTGATGTTACTTATTTATATTTATTATATTAGTATGGAAGCTTTTTTAAAATGAAAATTGTCCTACAATTACACAAAAAATCTATAATTAATTTACAACAAAATTTGCAAAATACTAATTCGACATGTAAAGTTTTTGACACAATTATATTTTTCAGGTTAAGGGTGAAAAATGGCTGCAGGTCAGGGACGCAGTGTTACACTTGTACAAAATGAAAGACCCGTACTCGTTGTTAGGTGTTAACAAATATCTGAACGCTCTGGGACTGTCCGTTTTGCCAGAGTTCAGAGGACAAGGCATTGGCGATGAATTGTTGAATTCTAGGTGAGTAGTATTTCCTTTTCTTATCAAGTTTGATACAAATGTTGGTCATCTAGGATTTTCACTTTTGTCTCTCACTAGTACATTATGATAGTGATGAAGTAGCGCGACCATTGACGAGCGAGAAATGATTTTTATACTTTCAATGTTTGTAACAATGTTTATTGTCTTAATGTGTAAGCAAGATACAAAATGAAATTATTGATAAAGGTGCCTGAAACAAAGAATAATAATAATAATAGTATGTTTACAAATTGTGTTAGTAACATAGCCTAACACTTTAAGTATTAGCATAATAAATAACAGTAAAATGTTTCACTGACCTTTATAACACATTAAACATTACTCTTGTTGTTCGTAAATTACAGACTATATAAATATCCAGTGAAAACGAAATTATCTGACTCGATTACAAATAATTACATTCAGTTAATTACAGAGAGAGAAATAAAAATTGACAATCTTTGTTTATATCCGCTTTCAATATACTTTTACATATGAAAGAAGCATTCGGATTGGTCGGTTTATTAACGAACTCTGTGATTGGTTTTGCGTCGTCAAAACAAACAGACCGAGAAATTTGATTATTCCCAACAGAGAGTTCCTGGAAGTTTTTGCATTCTAGCTCATTTAACACACAGTTTATTAAATTAGTTTTTGGTTTACCTCCAGGGGTGGTCCAGCACAGGCGACAGGAAGCATTTGGACATGTCAAGAATTTAAGTTTTTAAATATATTTTTCTACAGACGGTATGCAGAGTAGGCATATTGCGCTTGCATTTTTCAACGCAAAATGTTAATTTATTGTGGTGACTATAGAAAAAATCTTGTGTATTTCGAGCGCAAATGTATATGGTTGATTTCGAAAGATATCATCACAATCGACAATGTACCATTTTACGCTCTTAATACACAATAGTTATTTGTATATTAAGAGCGTAAAGTGATACTTTGTTACTCGAACACGGTACTTACAGCGCGAGCCGAAGGCGAGAGCTGCTATTGTGTAAGAGGAACAAAGACACTTTACGCTCGTGATACACACATCATTTTTTCTACGATTGCATCTTAAAATTATTTAAAAAACGTATACGTACTGAAAATAAATTCGTTCTGTCAACTGTCAATATGACAAGTTTCTGTTTTGTTTGTATTCTTAGTAACCATTGAAATAAGCACGCATTTAACATCTTTCTTGCGCGTTGCCATTGGAAACGCGCAAAATAGTTATTTGTGTATTAAGAGCGTAAAATTATTATTTGTTGCTCGCGCTGCAATAGTGCAAGAGGAACAAAGTCACTTTACGCTCGTGATACACACATATTTTTTTCTACTATTGCATCTTAAAATTATTAAAAAACGTACACGTACTGAAAATAAATTCGTTCTGTCAACTGTCAATATGACAAGTTTCTGTATTGTTTGTGTCCCTGGTAACTATTGAAATAAGCGCACATGTTTCGATTGTTGCACAGAAAACGTCAACTTTACGATGACAAATGAAAGCATAATTATCAACTTTTCATAGCAATCATAGAAAAAATTGTTATTTTCTGAAACTGTCAAAAAATAATTAATTTTTCAACTAATATCCATACATAAATTTACAATAAAGCAAAATCGTAATAATTCATTAAATCTAATAATAATTTGAAACTTACGCTATTGAAGCTATTGGTAGTAAATAGCTGACAAGGATTCTTCTCTAGCTAGCTTGATAGCTTGAAAATACGAGTAATTAGTAACCTTATATTTAATTAGTTACTATAAGATTAATTGTTTTACACCGAGTACAGATTTTATCTATTTATTTGACTCATCCAAAAGAGAACATCTTGATCGCTCTCTGATCTTAATACTGTTTAATAATGTTTATACAATTATTAAGAATTAAGAATAATTTTCTTTCAGAAATCCATTGTGTAAAGCAGTCGGTTTACCAGCAACTGTAACAGTGTTCAGTGCAACGGCATCGCAGAAACTAGCAGCCAGGAATGGATTCAAAGACATCATTACTCTGACCTATGAAGAACTCGAGGAAACAAATCCGAGATTCAAGTTTTCAGGAATTGAGACACATACGAAAGCTATACGATTTATGTATAGAATGGTAGAGTAACACTAGAAACATTGGTTTTTGTTTTAATGTACGAAAAGTCTTATTATTGGAAGTACATAATATAGTAATAAAGTGCAAAATGTAAATTTGTAAAATAAATAAGGACTAAATATACGAAATACTTTTTTACTATTGAAATATTTTAGTAAAATTATCTAAAATAATTATACTGTATATAATATATACAATTAATTTAAATACATAAATATATCATCACGCTTTTTACCCATTACTGGGTGTGGCACTCTGTCGGAGCAGATCTCGGTAAGTGATATATTTCTTCGCGTAAAGTGCGGTTACCAGCCGTCAAATCACGACCCTCAAAGATGATAGTGGAGCCATAGGTGTAGATTTAATTGTTTGTTGACTGTGAGGATCTAACCAGAGTTCTCAAGATCCACAGGTCACTGAGCCACCTACCCCATCAAATTAACTTTGTTTTTAAAAGTATTTATTTTATTTTAGAAATTCCTACTTGTACAGATTCTGAGCTAAGACTAACTTAAAACATACAAATAATATTTCATGGCTAAACTACAACTACGTATAATGTAATATGATAATTCTACATAAAGTCACGTTCTTAAATATTAACTGTCTATGTCAGCACTATCAGCTCCCGGTAGCTCAATTTGTTCTTCTTCCGGTTTTGCCCTAATGATTGGTGTCCTTAGTTTCCTGGTTTTTATTCATTTTATTAGAAAGTATAGTCTAATTATTATTATTAACAAATATAACATAACAGTCCATACACTTGGGACATGGATGTTAATAGCTTCTTCTTGAATAGCTACTACAGGATTTAATGAAATATTTTCTAGTTTCACAGGGTTTAGGTTTATTGAAAAATTTTGTTAATGTCGAAGTTTTACGAGCGAAATTAAATTTTGGTAAAATTATAGGTTGTCCTTGTTCTTTATTCAAAAAATTAATTTTTGTTGGTTGTATATTATTTCACAATTCTTATCATTTTTTTGTTAAATAGATGCCGCGCAAAGTTTTAATAGTTACTTCTTCTAAACACTTAAGCGTTATTTCACCTTCATGAAGGAATATTAATAAATATTTATTGATTTCCGAAATTTTAGAGTAGTGACACTGGGTAGAGGACTGTTGTTGTAAGATTTCTTGTTCACATGATGACTGATGGTGGTTACAGAATTTATTGGGGCACTGATAAACCTTGGTTGCAGTACATATTTCATTTAGAGGCATTAGATTTTAGAAAATATCTTGCATGAAAAATGTTTACTTCATACATACATAAAATCACGCTATATCCCATTAAATGGGATAGAACGAACCCTTGAAACATTCGCAGAACATCCACTAAAAGATTCATAAAAAAAAATCAGTTCACGTCAACATTCTCATACTGACACACGATACTCGTTTCAACCACATTAACACTTCCTCCTTACGAACTCTTTCCTTCCTCACAACCAAAATCATCACGCAACAAACCTTCATTCACATCCATTCATTCGCTCCTGTACACCTGTTTCATAAATCTTCACTTACGCTCACTTCTCTAACAACGAATCTATAAAGAAATAAAGGCAGCATCGCCTGCGCTTGTTTCAAAATACATTTAACACACTTGCAGTTACACACTGTATAGTAAAAATTGACAATGAAGAAAAAGGGATGAGGAAGAAAGGAAGTATCTGCCTGCGCTTGTTTCCGAAACTAAATTCCACACAATTTCAGTTGGACACTCTATAACAAAAACAGAAAATGAATCAAAAAGATAAGAAAGGAAGTACAATTAATTTTGCGAAATTTGAATAAATTCTTTTTCTTTAACAATCAGCATATAAAGTACTAAATGGGGTTAAAGTGAGTGTCATAAGTTGTGAAACACCCTGTACAACATTTTATTCAAAAGTTATTATCGTAAAAAAGACCTGAAATTAAATTAAACCAAGGTTATGATATTTTAAACTGTTTAAGTCATAAATAATATCATTATCTATTTACATTTCTTTTTTAATTAAATTATTCAGTATCGCTGACAAAAAAATTAAAAACTTTTACAATATAAACAGCAACTGGAAGAACCATGGTCAGTTCACAACAGATTCTCCAATTAGTTTAAAATATATCGTGAACAAACTCAAGTTTTGTGACAATGAGTGGAAATTCCATTCACAAAATTATATTTTTATTTCTAATATTTGTGATTTGTCATGTCAACTGTTTTTTAAGTGTGAATTTGAAAGGTAAATCTTCAAAAAACGTATCGAAAGATTATTATGTCACAGAAATAGCCAAAACAGATTTAAACGATATAGAAGACATAAATAAAGTGGTGTTTTTTTTTAAGCAAAACATAACGATTATAGATTTGTCTAATAATTTATTGCAAGAATTACCTGATGATATATTTATTGATACAATAAGTTTAAAGCAACTTTACTTTCTTAACAATAAACTACATGAACTTTCAAAAAATATATTTGCCAATTTAAAGGTTTTATATGCACTCGACTTGTCTTTTAATAACATAAATGAATTGGATCACAATATATTCCAAAGTAACAACAAACTCAAAAATTTATTTCTATCTAATAATGAAATAGAGTATTTACCAAAAGATATATTCGCTAATTTAACGAATTTGGAAATATTGAATTTATCGTTTCTTAAAATAAATGTTTTGGATCCTAACTTATTAGATTAGATTAGATTTATTTAAATTCTTGTCTTTCGGCTTGGAATTCTACATGTTAGTACAAAAATTTAATTGATGGAGGTTAATGTAACATTATATAAATAAAAGTCAATAGAGCAGGATTATGGCAATTTTTATGAATTCGATTTTTCTCTTTTTTTGTGAACTCTTCTTATCCAGGGTTCTCCGCTCCCGAGTTCGTCCAGTATGTGGTAAATGCTTGACTCTTCTCTTGGTAATTCCCTGCAATTATACATTAGATGTTGTATAGTTTCTTTACCTTCATCGCATAGACGACATTTCCGTTCTTCTTCGCTTTTCCAATATTTATTGTTTTCTTCGTTTCCACATCTCAATCTTGCTATTGATTTTATGGATCGCTTATTTTTCATTATTAAATATGTAGGGGTTGTTATTGGGCGTATATTATTGTATATTTTATTATATCTAGATTCCCTAATTTTCTTGTCTTGGTCTTGTTTTTGTAGTTCTTGATCTCTGGCTTTTAGTTGTTGTTTAATGTCGATGTTATTGTTTCTATATCTTTCTACTTCTATTATTGAGTAACCATTTCGTTCGTAATATTTTCTTCTCTTAGTTTCCCAGTTATTCTCTTTTAGTTTTCTCTCCACTTTTTAATCATTTCTAACCAGCACTGATACAATATTCTGTCTGGGTTACAAGTTCTTATTTTCTCCTCAAATTTCACAGCTCGAAGTCCAGCAGATATTCTTAACTTATCCCTATTGGTTTCTTCGTTAATTATGTATTGCGGTGTATTGTTTTCTAGGCCTAAAGTCCATTTTAGATATTTATTATGGATGTTTTCTATTTTATCAATCTCCGACCATCCCCATATTTCAGCACCGTACATCAAAATACTTTTAACAATTGAGTCAAACAGCATTAGTCTTATCTTATAATTGTTAGTAAATTTCCTTTCCGCTATACTCTATATTTCTCTCATCGCTATGTTTGCCTTTTTCGCCTGCTGTTCTATATGCTTATTTTGGTTGTTACTTTGACTGAACGTGTATCCTAAGTATTTAAACTTTTTAACTCGTTCTATTCTGCGGCCCTGCCACATCCAGTCAGTGTGAATTTCTCTTCCGCCACCTTTCTTAAATTTCATATTTTTGACTTGTCAACATTGAGGGACATTTTCTTTCTTAGAAGATATTATTCTAGTCTTTTTATGACTGATTTCATTTCATCTTCGTTTTTAGCTACTATCACTAAGTCGTCGGCGTAGGCTAAGGTCCAGATTTTTTTTTACCAATTACTACGCCACCCGTTTGACCTCTGCTGAGGTATTCTTCTATGTCGGCTAGATAAATAGCGAAGAGAGTGGGACTTAGAGGGCATCCTTGTCTTAGCCCTGTTACTGTCCAAAATTCTTCTGAGTAGGCATTTTCTGATCGTACTGTATTTGACGTTTCTACATATATTTCCTCTATTTTTTTAATCAAATGTAGGTCTATGTTTTTCTTCACCATAATATCCCGCAGTATGTCTCTGTTCACCTTGTCAAACGCAGCTTTTAAGTCGATGAAAAATGCATAAAGTTTACCTTTTTCTTTTATTAGTTCTTGTTCGATTATATAATTCAGTATGTAAATGTTGTCCATTGTACTTCGGCCTTTTCTGAATCCAGCTTGTGTGTCCGGTAGGATTTGGTTCATCTCTAACTCCTCTTTTATGCGGTTATCTAAGATCATTGCGTATAATTTGTAGGTAGTATTTAAGAGTGTTATACCTCTATAGTTGGCAGTTAGTTGTGAATCTCCCTTTTTGTGTATAGGTATAAGTATACCTTTACGCCATTGTTTGGGAAAGCCTCCTCCGTTCCATACTTTATTTATTATGCTTGTGACCTTCTTTAAAATTGTTTCATCACCGTAAATTAGTGCTTCGTTTGGGATACCATCATCTCCACAGGCTTTATTTTTCTTTAATTTTATTAATTGACTGGCAACTTCATCTTCTGTGATATCGTTGGACTCAAATGTTTGACTGCTGTTGGTTGTGTTCAATGATTTATTCGGTCTTTTGTCTTCACCATTTAGTAAAATTAGGAAATGTTGCTTCCATTCTGCGAGGCTTATGTTTTCGTTCCTCTCTTTGAATTTTTTGCGTTCTTTGTTAATATATTTCCATGCGTCTGCTTCTGATGTAATGTTATGAAATTCCCATTTAATTTTTTCATTTTGTGTGCCTTGCTTCTCTATCCGTAGTTTCTTGTATTCTTTGTGTTTCTGATTATACTCTTCGATTGATATCGCTCCCTTCTTAAATTGTCTTAAGAATTTTCTTACTTCTTTCTTCTTCTCTCTGCATTCTTTATCCCACCAGTCGTTTTTATAATAGGTGGCATGTTGCCCTTTTTTCGTTACTCGTGTTATAGCTTCGTTAATTAATCTTATTAATTTATCCATTTCGTCATTAATGTCGTTGTCACATTGTGTAAGGACTATCTTGTTAACATTTTCTTTGTATGTTTTTATTGTGTTTATTATGAATATTGTAAGTAATCAAAAGAACGATGGTTGTTCATTTCATGACATAAAATTAGAAAACACTTGGGAACAGATAGTAAATACAAACGACTTAATAGTTATAAGTCCCTCAGAACAACAAATTCAAATTAATTGTCAAACAAATACTGTGAATAAAAATATACGAGGAGTATATAAATTTAAATTAACAGAAGGATGTAGAATAAACAATTTTAAATTTAATATCATTCAAGAAAATTATAAGGAAATACAATTCGAAAATTTCGACTCCTTCAACAACTCAAAAATAATTAATCAGAATAAATTGAAAGAAATAAAATCAGTAGATATAAAAATTGAAAATGTTCCACAAATAAAAGAATTTCAAATAAATAATAACCATCATTCTTACATATTATATTGTATGATTGTAATTATTGTATTGTTTATGATATGTTATAAATTTAAGAATAAATGTAAAAATGTATTGAAACACAAAAAGAATGTATTAAATAATAAATCAAGTAATTTAGAGACGATAGAATAACACCTTACAAGTATTGTAAAATTTTAGAAGGGAGGAATTATGTAAGGCCTTGAAAGTATTTCACAAACATTGTAAGTTGTGACTTGCTGCATCAGCCAAACACCCAGTAGTTTTCCATCATGTTAGAAATAGGATAAATAGCACGTCTCATAAGATAAGATTGTTCACTTGCTCTTGTAACTTCTTGAATGCACACGTACATGTCATTGTAGTGCAACAAAAAATTAATAAAGATTTTTTTTATTAAATATTAAATAAATCAATATTTAATTTATATATATATATATATATATATATATATATATATATATATATATATATATATATATATTAAAGTGGTTGTATAGTCAACATCAAAAGTTCAGCAGGTGTGAAGTGCGACGCAATATTGCCAATTAACTTCTGTAACTGAGTGTACATGTAAGACAGACAAGTACCACTACCTAACTGTCACTCACCGATTTAATTGAAACTTGGCACACTAATAGAACTGTAAAAAATATTTAACCCCTATTTTTTTCTTCCGGAAGTTGCATTTTAGGGGTACAAACCACCCCTCAAAGGTGGTAAAAGCAAGAATCGCAAAAAATGAAATTAAATATTACGCGTTCAACATAAGTTATCCAAGGGTTTTTGAGATCCCCAAAATCTATTTTCGGGGTCATTTTCATCATATGCACTTTTTTAAGGGGTTAAAAAGGTGATGGGGAGATGAAATTACGATATTCAACTGAAATAGAGTTTTAGGTTCAAAATTAGTTACTCGGGGGTTTTTGGGGTCGCTGAATCTATTTTCGAGGTTACCCCTGGGTAACCAATGTTAAACGCGTAATATTTCATTTCATTTATGGCGATACTTGCTTTTACCACCTTTCAGGGGTGGTTTGTACCCCTAAAAAGTCCGAAAGAAAAAAATTAGGGGATCAATATTTTTTAGTGTTTTATTAGTTAGCCAAGTTTCATTGAAATCGGTGAGTGGCAGTTGAGTTGTGTTACTTGTCAGTCGTGCGACATGCACAATTTGTATAATACATAAGCTTAGTTTTCCTGTTAGCAATAAATATTATGATAATTGTTAAAAGTTTGTAATGAAACAAATTTAATCATTATTCTTTTGTTGTTGAAGATAGCGCTCTGGAAATTAAGTTGGCGTAATTAGTTGCTATAGAAAATAATAAAATATATAAATACAATTGTCAATGTCAGTAATATTCGTTCATGATTTTTCAATCTAAATAAAAGATATTTAAAAAGTATTGAGGCTATTATTATATTAGAAACACTCTGCAACAGGTTATGGGCCCAGTACAGTAATTTCTTCTGATAAATATAACAGTGGTCCAGTTTGGTGGTGATATTTTGTGACTGATTAGTAAAATTTAATTTGTTACTGCAGTCGATTGATATCTTGCAAATATGGATAAGCTACCTATTTCGAAATTTAATGGGAGCGACTGGTCAGTTTGGAAGTTCCAAATGAAATCATTCTTAGGCATAAATGATTTGTGGCATGTTGTTAATGGAACGAAGGAACGGCCGGAAGAGTTATCGAAGCAGAAGAAATGGGATGAGAAAAATGAGCGAGCAAAGTTTTATATCGGTTGTGCTCTTGAACCGGCACAGATTCGGCAAGTAATGAGTTTGAAGACAGCCCCTAAAATGTGGAAACGTCTAGAATCTCTCTATGAAATGAAAAATGAAACGACAGTTCATATGTTACTTCAAAAATTTTATGATTATCGAATGAATCCTGAATCAAGTGTTGCTGAACATGTAGCTGCTGCAGAAGAGATGGCAAGACAACTTGAAGATCTAGGTCAAAAACAGAGTGATGCTGCTATAATACCTAAAGTTCTTCACAGTTTACCTTTAAGTTTTAGACACATAATTTCCGCCTGGGACTCAATTGTTAAAGAAGAACAAACTATGGCAAATTTGTTGCCTCGTTTACTTAAAGAAGAAATGTTAAACAAGAATTCAGAAAAACTGAAGAACGATGTTTGTGGAGCTGCATTTTACACGCAAGATAATCAAAAAAATACTTTTGTAAAGAACAGTCCTACAAATTTTAAGAAGAGGTTTCAAGGTAAATGCCACTTCTGCAAGAAAACAGGACATAAGAAATCTGATTGTTTTAAGTATCGTAATCAACAACAATATAGTCAAGCACATTCAGCAGTAAACGACATTAAAACATGTGCCTTTTCAGCAGTAGATTTATCAATTCAAAGACAAGATATTTTGTTTGAGGATTCAGGTGCAAGTGAACATATGTCTTTCCGAAATGATTGGTTTACTAATTTCAAGTCTATTGAGAAAACAGAAAAAGCAATTGAAGTTGGTAATGGTCAGATCGTTTATGCAGCTGGTCAAGGAGACATATGGATTGAAACTATTATTGGACAAAATAAGATGGAACATATTATCAAAAATGTTTGGTACGTGCCAGATATACCGAAAAATTTATTTAGCATTGGATCTGCATTAGAAAAAGGAATAAAAGCAGAATTTGAAAATGATAAATTAAAACTAATACGAAATAACCAATTAGTGGCAATTGGAAAGCGTTATCCAAATAAACTTTTTGCAATGGATTTTCATACCATTATTAAAGCAGAAGCTAATTTTATTCAAGAAAAATCTCAACCACTGAATGTTTGGCATGAAAGATTTGGTCATGTAAATATCAAAACAATTTATGAAATTTTGAAAAATACTGCTGTTACTGGTATGAATTGCAGTAAAGATGGAAATAGAAAAGATGAAGAAAATCGATTTTGTGAAGCATGCATATTTGGAAAACAAAATAGAAATCCATTTGAAACATGAAATAATCGAGCAAGTAAATGTTGTGAATTAATTCATTTTGATATTTGTGGGCCAATGTCAGTACAAGCAATTGATGGTTCAAAAATGATGGCTTTGTTTGTTGATGATTATTCTGGTTTAATTGTAGTTAGGCCAATGCGTGAGAAATCAGAAATTGTTGTTGCTGTTGAAGAAATGTTAGCAATTGCAAATGCTAGTTATCATGAAATAAGAAGAATGCGTTCTGATAATGCAAAAGAATTTAACAGTGAAAGTTTCAAGAAAATAATGAAAGAGAATAAGATTTTTCATTAATTTTCAACTGCATATTGTCCGGAACAAAATGGCCGTATTGAAAGGCAAAATAGAACAATTGTGGAAATGGCACGAAGCATGATGGCTGCGTCAAATGTAGTACAAATGTTATGGGCTGAAGCATCCCGTACCGCAGCTCATATTAAAAATCGAGTACCTCTTTCAAGACTTCAAGGCCGAACACCCATTGAAGTATGGAATGGTAAGAAACCAGATGTAAGTTATTTTAGAATATTTGGCAGTAAGGCATATGTACATATTGACAAACAATTCAGAAATAAATTTGAAAAGAAGTCAAAAGAAATGATAATGGTTGGTTACGAATCTGGTCAAAAAGCGTACAGACTTTGGGAACCCGGAACAAGAAGAATAATAGTAGCAAGAGATGTTATTATTAAAGAAAATAGAACACAATTATCGGCAACTTTGGTGAATAATTTTAATCAAGATAGAAGAACATAACATGTCACAGAAGCTAAAACACAAATCGAAATACCTGAACTAGATCCTATTGCAAATCGCACTCGCAGTAAATCAACCAGCCAAAAAGGTATTTTAGATGATGCAAACTTTGCACATTTATTAATGGCTGAAGAGATTCCAACAACTTATGAAGAAGCTGTAAAATCAAAACATTCGAAACAGTGGGAGATTGCAATGAAAGATGAATTATCATCACTTGAAAAGAATAAGACTTGGAAACTGGTTAGTTTACCAGCAGAAAGAAAAGCAATTTCGAATAAATGGGTATTCCGAATTAAAATTAAACCTGATGGATCTTTTGACAAATATAAAGCGCGTCTAGTTGTCAAAGGATATTCGCAAAAAGCAGGAGTAGATTATTTTGATACATTTTCACCTGTTGCAAGATTTGAGTCAGTCCGATTATTATTGTCCATAGCCGCAGTAAAAGACTTTGAAATAGTTCAATTTGACGTAAAGACTGCTTTTCTCAACGGTGATTTAAATGAAGAGATTTATATGGTTCAACCAGAAGGGTATCAGGATGGTTCGGATAAGGTTTGTTTGCTACAGAAAAGTTTGTATGGTCTCAAACAGGCACCAAGACAATGGCATGAAAAATTTGATAATTTTCTAAAAGATTTTGGTTTGAAACCAACAAATTATGATTCTTGCATTTACACAACTGATGAAGGTGATTTGTTAATGTCATTATATGTGGATGATGGTTTGGTTTTGGGCAAATCAATTGAAACAATTAATAGTTTATTAACAAATATGAAACTAAAATTTGAAATAACGGAATCATCAGCAGAATGTTATCTTGGTTTGGAAGTCATTAGAAATCGTAAAATGAAAACTATTTATTTACATCAATCGGCTTATGCAAGAAATATGCTTCAAACATTTAATATGACAAATTGTAATTCTATAACAACACCTGTTGATTCAAATTTGGTATTGAAGAAAAATATCACAGAAGATGATCTTATTGGTAAAGTAACGGATAAGCCATACAGAAAATTAATTGGAAGTTTGATGTATTTGGCAGTGAGTACAAGACCTGATATATCATATATTGTAAATAATTTAAGCCAGTTTTTAGAGAATCCTTCTGAAGAACATTGGAATATAGCAAATCGTATTCTAAAATATATTAAAGGAACTATGAATTTTGGTTTAATATATAGTTCTTCTCAATAAAATAACATAATAACAGCTTATTCAGATGCAGATTTTGGTTCCTGTGTAGATTCAAGAAGATCAATTAGTGGAGTTGTTATTTTAATGAATAATGGACCTATTATTTGGTTTAGTAGGAAACAAGGGGTTGTAGCAACTTCAACGACGGATGCAGAATATATTGCAGCATTTGAAGCAGCTAAGGAAGTTGTTTGGATACGAGGATTATTGAAAGAACTTCGTCTTGAACAACGAAATCCAACGATTCTATATTGTGACAATGCAGCTGCAGAAAATTTAATTAAAAATCCTCTACATCATCGAAGAACAAAACATATTGATATAAAATTTCACTATACCAGAGATGTAATGAAGTAAGAAAATCTTAATTTTTTTCACATTTCAAGTAATGAACAACTGGCAGATATACTCACAAAAGGTTTAACAAGAGACAAGTATGTCAAAAATCGCAAAAATCTTAATTTGTTGTCCATGGCCATCGCGAGTGGGAGTGTTGAAGATAGCGCTCTGGAATTTAAGTTGGCGTAATTAGTTGCTATAGAAAATAATAAAATATATAAATACAATTGTCAATGTCAGTAATATTCGTTCATGATTTTTCAATCTAAATAAAAGATATTTAAAAAGTATTGAGGCTATTATTATACTAGAAACACTCTGCAACATTTGTCTAATGCTAGTTTGTTAAATTTGAATTATAATTTAGGTAAACTTTAAACGAAGCAATTAAAAAATAAAAAAGTGGCATTAAACAAAGTTGAAAGGCTTTGAAAACAGTCGACGGGCTGTTCTAAATCTATCAATAACATGATCTTATTTTATTTTGAAAAGGTTATTCATATTTATAATAACCATCATTTCTAATAAAAAAAATTATAAATTTTGTTTTTGTTTCTGAAAATAATGTAGTTGTATGAAAAATTTGGTGTGCAGCTGGCCACGAAATGATTTGAAGTGCTTAGAAAATAGTCAAAAAGTCATTTCGCGGCCTAAATACATAAATTATTGTTGACTTTGTTGTGTATGTTTGTGATATGAAGAATGAATAATTAATTTTATTATATAGAGAGATTTAAAACAGTGGCATCAAATCGTACCATGACGAAACAAAGATTAATATAATGAGCATGTCTGAGCTTATCATAATGGGTGACATTTTCGTTGTCAATTATGTCAGATAATTAATTTCAAATTTATGACTTTGAATTGTAACATTTAAATAATGTGGTTTTCATAGATCACCAAAAGAATTTTATTTTAACCAATTACATATTTAATTAAAAATACCCTTCTAAATTAAACAATCGCTGACATTTTTTGTTGTCAATTATGACATTATTAATTTCAAACATACATTTCATGGCACGATTTGTAATAAAAAATATATTTAATAAATTCTACTAGATTTGCCTTCAAGTGCATTTTTAATTTCTGTAAATAAAAAAATTGAATGTCAATGTCATCTCTTCTTTTATCTATAACAAAGATTACGGAGTTTATCAAGGTTACATTAACAACAAAAAATGCCAACAACAGTTGGACATCCACAAAAATGTATACAGGTGTTCCTTGTATGAGAGCCACTGCTGAGATGTCGAAAATTGTGAGAACTACGACTTAATGCAACGGTTAAATTAAACAAAAATCCAAAAGGATTTATATTATTTTTAAAGTAATTATGAATGTGGTTGAACCAAAGTAGGAATGTTTGGCGAAAATTAATTGCGGGATAAATGTGATGAAAAAGGACAACAAGCGTATGATTCTTGATTTTAGATTCATTGGTTAAATTTTTCGAGTGTTTACCTGAAATTGTGTGGAGTTCACTTTCAAAAACAAGCGCAGAGGGATGCTCCCTTCCTTTCTCATCTTTTTTTCTTCATTTTCAGTTTTTACTATACAGTGTCTAACTGCAATTGTGTTAAATGTATTTTGAAACAAGCGCAGGAGATGCTGCCTTCATTTCTTATAGATTCGTTGTTAGAGAAGTGGGTGTAAATGAAGATTTACGGAACAGGTGTACAGGAGCGAATGGATGGATGTGAATGTATGTTTGCTGCGTGATGATGGATTTTGGTTGTGAGGAAGGAAAGAGCTCGTATGGAGGAAGTGTTTATGTGGTTTAAATGACTATCGAGTGTTCTGTAAATGTTTCAGGGGTTCGTGCTACCTCATTTAATGGGATATATAGCGTGATGTTATGTATGTATGGTTAAAGTAATTTAAAAACAATAAAAGCTTGAAATTTTAATATTTATTAAAAGTTGTTTCGGCAAATTTAATATTTATACATTCACTTCTAGTTATTTCAATTTTGTATTCACTTTGTACCAATACTAGGTGTATTACCTGGTCGTAGCAGATTTCGGTAAATGATATATTTCTTGGTTACCAATTGTCAAATCACGGCTACCAAAGATGATAATAAAGAGGGATCCACAGGGGTAAGCTACCCGTAGTTAAAATTGTATGTCACCTATGGGAAATCAAACCCAAATATGCAGCATTTATAGATCAAAAACACATTTTTTACCTTCCGTTTAAAAAAGAAAGTGATACTGTTTATCCCGTGTGTAAAATTGACTTTTAATTGGCTGATTGTAATACGTAAAATGGTGTTCTCACACAAGTTGAAATTAAAGATGTATTTTTTTTAAATACCAGTACTCGAACAAAAAATATTATCCAAACTACGTGCGTGAAGACGTCTTACGCTCACTAGCGCTATTAAAGACACTCGCTCGTACTATTAAAGACACTCGCTCGTGCTTCAAAAATGCGCTCTTGCGGGAACATCGGCTTCCCGCACTTAGTTCGTAAATAACAAATTTTTATTTAATCTTACTTTGGTCGTGAAAATAATACTGTATAAGATATAATTAATGCAATTTACAGATTTGGAAACGATATCAAAAATCGCACCAAACATCATAAAAAATGAAAATAATATATTTCCAATGTAACCGGAAGTGACTTCCTTATTATAAATGGAACAGCCTGTATATTTTTAAAATTTGAGTGTTACATGACATTCTGAATTGAACCATATATAAGTACATAAATAAATATCTAAATTGCCTAATTAGAGAGTAATATTTGTATTAAAAAAATGTCGGACATTTTAAATGGTTATTTTTGTATTAAATGCGCAAAATGTGTGTTTGTTTGTTGCACGTGAGAATGTTACTTTTAGTCGAGACCGCAGGTCGAGACTAAAAAGTCATTCGATCGCGCCAAAAAACAAGAATTTCGCCCACGAAATACAAATAACATTTTTTCTTCAACTGTAAATAAAGAATAATTAAATAATTATTGATTTATTCGAGTAAATTGAAGGAAAACAATCAACAGTAATATGAATTTGATACTATTGATGTGTTGTAACTAATGAAACCTGACAACAAATAATTTGGGAGCGTACACGAGATACTCATTTTGCGCACTAGAATACGAAACAGGTGCAAAATGATGGGTAAATTACGCGTTGTCATGGTAATGCAAATGAGGAAAAATTCACGTACTTAGCGTATTGATATTAGTGAAAGAAAATTAACATTCTTTGATAATTGTGCAAAAAAATTATTTTAGGCTACATTTGAATAAGTTCTCTTATTTTATTCAGTTTTTTATCCGAGATAACTACACATTCCTTATGTTTATAAATAATAATTTGAACCTGATGTCATCTTGAGCTAATATCTCACATGTCTATATCAAAAGTTACGAAATTTCTTCAAGGCTATACTTACAAAATTGTTTATGGAAATTTCCATTGTCTATTTAATCATGATTCCTAACTGACCTATCAATAAATTTAATTAAAAAATAAAATAAAGATATCATCACGTCTTTTATTCATTACTAGGTGTGGCGCTGTGCCATAGCAGATCTAGATAAGTGATATATTTCAACGCGTGAAGTGCGATTACCAGCCGTTAAATCACGACCCACAAAGATATTAGTGGAAGGAGAGCCACAAGGGTAGATTTACTTTGGTGAAAATTATTTGGCGCCTGTGAGAGTCGAACCAGGGTTTTCAAGATCCGCAGGCTGATTCAATACCACTAAAGCATTTACCTTAAGTAAGTAACGACCCACAAAGATATTAGTGGACGAGGAGCCCAAGGGGTAGTTTTAATGTGGTGAAAATTGTTCGGCGGCTGTCTGCAATAAACCCGGGTTTTCAAATCCACAAGCCGACTCGATACCACTGAGCCACCTACCTACTACAGTTACAGATTAATAAATTGTGACTAATGATAATAAAATAAAATAAATAAATATATCATCACGCCTTTTACTCATTATTGGACGTGGCACTCTGCCGTACTAAATCTAGGTAAGTGATTTATTTACCAAGATTTGTTTCGATATATTGTCACGCTCAGTAATCAGTAAAAGCGTGATGATATAGTTATTTGTGTATTAAGAGTGTAAAGCGATTCTTTGACGAAACCGTTGTTGATGAAGGCGGCCAAATAATCACGGAAGAACACCATAAGACCGTGTTCTTGGTTATTTATTGGATTGCAGGGTCGTCGGGGTCTACCCCTCCCGAACACATGAGGCGGTAGAACCAGGAACGCTTGTCTGCAAAAAGAAGAGATGATAAGAAAATTTTATCAGCATGGTTGGTATATACTATTTTCATTTTAAACTGGAGGGATCGCCGTATCGTCCTCTGCGCTACAGTGTGGGCACGTCGCGGTTCTTCTCTTACCGATCCGGTACAGGTAGGTTGGGAAGCTTCCGTGCCCTGTAAGGATTTGCGTTAAATGAAATGTGAGGTCTCCATGTTTCCGGCCTGTCCATTCTTCCATCTTCGGTATAAGCTTCCATGTCCACCTTCCGTTTTTACTATGATCCCATCGCTTTTGCCATTCTTCAATAATATATAAGAAGCGTTCATTTTTGTTTTTATAATACTTTCTTCCTTTCGCCTCCAGATCTATTGGCTGAGTTCCCGCGATCACAGCGATCGCGTCCCCCGACACGGTTCTGTAGGCGGAGCAGATTCGGATTCCCACCTTTCTCTGTACTTTGGCCAGACGGTTGAGATGACATTCTTTGTCTAGAGTGTCCGCCCACACTGGCACCGCGTACAACATTATTGAATTCGCAACCGCCGCGTAGAGTTTCCTTTTGCCTAATCGCGGTCCTCCCACATTCGGCATCAGTCTAGAGAGCGCGTTCACCGCTTTCTCTGCGGATTCCCCAACCTTCTGTACATGGTTGTTTCCTCTAGCGATGGTCATACCTAGATACTTTATTTCTTTCGCTGGTCTAATCGTAGCGTTTCCAACCTGAAAAACCACGTCGGTGGTTTTCCGCCAGCCGACTAAGATGACCGCCTCCGTTTTCTCTGGTGCTAGTCTTAGTCCATTTGTCCTCAACCATGAACATATTTGTTCACAGCATATGTTTGTAGTAGTGACCAGTTCTGTTACAGTCTTGGCGGTCACCACCAGCCCCAGGTCGTCCGCGTATGCTATTTTAACGGCGCTCTTCGGGGACTCAATCCTTAAAACACCATCGTACATTGCGTTCCAGAGGAGGGGTCCAAGGATCGAGCCTTGTGGGACCCCTCTTGTCACTGGGTACTGTCTACCTTCCTTAGTAGTGATGTACCTCTGGCTGAGGTAGGACTTGACCATATTTGTTAAATATGACGGGACGCCTATCTTTTCCAAGGCCCTAACGATTAATGGCCACGACGCCGTGTTGAATGCATTGCGGATGTCGAAGGTCAGAAGCGCGCAAATCTTTCTTTTGCGGACGGGCACACTCTTGACTTCCTCCGCGATGCTCATCACCTTTTCGATGGCGTGTACCGTGCTCCTCCCCTTTCTAAAACCAAATTGGTTTTCGGAGAGTCCATGCCCCTCCTCAAGTATGTTTACTATTCGGTTCCTTCTACCTCTGTCCTGGTCCAGTTTATATTGCCGTCTTGTGAGAACAACGCGCTAATTATAGCCTCCGTCTCGTTTTCATCTAGCACTGGCAGGGGTTCCCGGATTTTTAGCCTTTTCGTGGCGATCTTATAACCCTGCCCCCAAACATCTGCGTTGAGCTCTTCGCAGAGCCTTTCCCAAGCATCTCTTTTGGCGCCAGCAATAGCGCTCCTGAGGTTTTTCCTCGCTTCTTTCGCCGTCAATCTGAGTACTTCGCATTCTTCCGTTGGTCTCTTTGCGCAGGCTCGCACGTGTTTTCGCCTTGCCTCTACCGCCCTCTTCCTCAGTTCAGCCATCTCCTTGGTCCACCAGTATACTGGAATATGGTGTGCCGCCCTTCTTCTAGGTAGTGTACTGTCACAGGTTCTTGTAACTCTCTTTGCCAGTTCATTCACATTTCTAGGGGGTGACCGGTACCTTCTCTTATATTCTTCTAGGAAGGCTTCTTTGTTGTAGCCTTTCATGCTCCATCCCTGTATTTTGTTTGTTGCCACCGGGTTGTTCAAGTTTATTTCTGTAACTATGTACTTGTGCAGGCTCAGGCTCTCATCCTGTAGTGTGCGCCATGAGTTCCCGCCCCGCACAGTTTCTTCGTTCACCAATGTCAAGTCTATGCATGAGGTGCTTGCGCCTCTTTCGAACGTGATCGAACCATCATTTGCAATTGATACATCTAAAGACGCCGCCCATTCCAGGGTCTTGTCTCCTCTTTTGTTGGTAACTTTGCTGCCCCAACATGACGAGGCGGAGTTAAAGTCACCAGTAACTACCAGCATACGCCTTTTCCCTCTAGCTCTTATAGATTGTTCCAGCTCATCTAAAAAGTCAAAATACTCTTGATCGGGTCTATTTGGGGAGAAGTAGCAGCTGTACACGATGTACTTCCCAATTCTAACCCAAACATACCCATCACCTCCACCGTGCTCGTTAGGAGTGAGTCGCAGCGTTTTGATTTGTGCGTCGTTCCTTAGATCTGCAAAGCTGTTCGATCCCACGTTGGCGGTTGGCTCTGTAACGCACAGGATGTCAGCCTTCTCTCTTCTGGCTGTGGCGTACATAAGGTCCTGCGCCGCCCAGCTCCGTCCAATGTTTATCTGGATAATCGTGAAGGTGCTTTTATCTTAGCCTCCTCCAAGGCCTTCCTGTGATTCTTGCATCTGCCTGTTCCATATCTATGCCCTTCTTCTCCACAGCTCAGGCATTTCAGTGTTTCACTTTGGCATTCTCTGTCTTTATGCCCCGGCAAAGCGCACTTCCGACATAGTGTGTTATCTTCTTCTACGGTACATTCTTTGCTTGTATGGTTATACTGGTAGCATTTATAGCATTGCTTCACGTTGTACCATTTTCTTATTTTACATAGTGCCAGGCCTATTCTTATTTTCCCATTGTTCTCTTTCATTAGTTGTTCGGCGTCTTCTTCTGCAACCGTTATAAAGGCCGTCTGTGTGCCTCGGTTTACTGCCCTGATTGATGTGACCTCTGCATTGTTTTTCCCAATGGCTGCTTCAATTTCTTCTATTGTGCTCCCATGAACGATGTCACTTATTATGAGGGTTTTTTCCTTCTGTTGAGGATCTTAGTCTTCTTTTCTCCTACTATTTCTTTTAAGTGATTGTTTAGTTCTTCAGTCTTTTCCTGGTTCCTCTTACCCTCTATTAGTACCTGTCCTGTTCTAGTTTTCCTGATTCCCCTAATTGTGTCTCCTATCTCTTCTTGATTGATCCCTGCTTTGATTTGCT
Source organism: Pterostichus niger (assembly GCA_947425015.1). NCBI lineage: Eukaryota > Metazoa > Arthropoda > Insecta > Coleoptera > Carabidae > Pterostichus > Pterostichus niger. The sequence continues at coordinate 17,009,553 of OX380350.1, forward strand.
GGACCACTTCCGTGTATGTAGTACCTTCCGTGGTTATGACTATTGCGTCTGTGTTCATTTTTCTTTCTTTTTTCTTGGTTTTCTTCTTTTTGATTACAGTGTTCCATTCTGTTTCAGTTTCAGTTTGAATTTCTGTATTTGTAGTTAACTTAGTTTCTGGTGGTTCTCTTTCTCTTCTTTGTTTTTTATCGGTTGGTTGTGTTTTCTTGTCAGCGTGGCATTGCACCTTAATACCCCAGCTGTGGAAGACTGTCTCCACCATTCGTTTTAGTAGTCCCAGGTTTGTTTTTCTTTTCCCAAAGTCAATCTTTTTGATGACTACCGCTTCTTCTTTCTTTAGGTGCAGCATTTCTTTTAGTTTCCATCGTATTTCATGGCCATGTAATAGATGTGCTTGTCCTTTTTGGTGTCTTGTGTTCCTTCGCTAATACTAAGTCTTACCACTTTGGCGTCGGTCTCTAATTCTTTCGTCTCAGTTTCCATGTTTATGAGTTCTTCAATTGTATCCTCTTTCTTTCCTTCTTTGTTTATTTCTTTGGTGAGTACTATTACCGCTTCTGGTGGTATTGTTTCAATGATTTCTGTTGCTTTATAAATTTCTTGGGTCCATCTTCCTTTATTTATCTCTTGGAAGGCTTCATAGCTTTTTTCCGCCTGCGCTTTAAGAATCATTTCGTCATCTATTTGCTTCCTTTCTTCTTGGTTTTTCTCGTTTAATGTTGTTTTATTTTCAGCCTTTAATGGTGGTCTATCTAGTTGTATGCTGGTTACTATCGTTAGTGAGGATTTAACTCGGCCTACGGTCTGTGTTTCTGTTTCTTTAGTTCGGCATATTGTCTGTGTTCCTGTTTCTTTAACTTTCGCATGTTCTACATTTTTTCCTTTCTCAAGGTTCATCCACTCTTGTTCCACGTATCTTGCATGTCTTTCTATGGTACGTGTGATTTCTTTTATTTCAGTCTTCGTATTTGGATTCTTTTTTATCAGTCCGCTTAGGTTTTTTATCAACATGCTAAGTCGGTTCAGTTCAGTGCTGCCTCTTGTTTTTGCTTCCTCTTGTTGTTTTGTTGTTATTATGTCACTAGATTGTGATATTGTTTCTGTTGGTTTTCCTCCTTTTGTGTGTCTTTTCTTCGTGTCCTTGTGTTCTGTGGGTGATCTCTCCTTTCTTTTGCCGGTACCGTCCCCTTTTCGTGGGCTGTCATCAACTAAAATGACTTGCGTTACCTCCTTCGGCGGGGTTCTGTAGATTTTTCCTTTTTTTGCAAGGGATTTCAAGAGCGCCTGCTCGTATGCGTTAGTGTCTTCGTCTGTACTTTTGTCGTCTCTGAACAGTAGCCCAGTGGGCACTGTCTCCTTCTTCCTTGTCCCGGTTCTTCTATCCCCTGTGGGTGTAAAAAACGTCTCCTGCCCCTCGTAGTCTACCTCTACTCTGTCCGTGATACTACCAGAGTACGCAGATTCTTCATCTGCACTATCCTCCCGCTCCGTATCTTCATCCTCTGTTCTGCTCTCCCTACCTCAATTTAAAGTGTCTCCACTGCTAGTACCCGTTAGATCTCCAGAAGGAGTGGCCATGTGTAGTTTCACCAGCGCATCGTATGGCGAGGAGCGGGCTGGCTGTCTCAGGAACGGGTGTACCATCGGGCAATTGCCCTACCCCAGTTCCCCGGGGCCCGAGATACGCCACTTTTCCAATCCCGAAAACCGACGGATTAGACTCGCTCGGGGCAGTAGGGGCTCCGACACCCCTACTCACACCATACTACGTGCCACGGTCCCGTAGGGGCTGGCTCCTGGCAAGACCTGCCTCCACCTTCGGCAATGCTAAGCACCGGCGTCGTGTCCGTTGTCGTCGCAAGGTTCGTCTTCTTGGTTTGTTTTCAGAGTTTTCCGTCTCCTAGACGGGTTGCCTTCACCACGGCTACCGAGTCCCGTCTACCCGTGGGTGGCCGCCCACTCTGGGTCAGACGCCACCCTGGTGTTTCTTAGTCTTCCGGCTACCGGAGAGTCCCGGCCTGCCGTACTAAGCCCCCCCACCACGACAAGGTGAACACCGATTATCAAAGTTTCGTCATTATTCAAACAGTCGATCATCGTATTTACTCTAAATATTCTCTAAATTTACAATAACATTTTTGCATTAAATCATATTTCAACAATAAAAAATATATTTATTACAAAATGCATTACATAAACTATTTATTATTATTATTTACATACATAAATATGATTGTCTATGCATTGAAATGAGTAAATATTTAGGCTGGTACCACAAGCTTTGTTTTTGGCTGTTTTAAGAGCACGGTTTTAACATGTCAGAGATAGCTAAAACACCCAAAAACTCTGCTCTTAAAACAGGCAAAATCATAGCTTGAGGTATCAGTCATTGAGTTTTAATGTATTTACATCATTCAATATCTATTTATAAAGGTATTTTGTCTGCTTGAACGATAAATTTGTCGGCATGAACAAGTCCGGTCCATAAATTTAGTCCCGCACGGCGCTCTGTGATTGCTGAGTGTTTCTGCATAAAATAATTTTAATTTAAAATAAAATACTGGGTACATTGTAAACTTAAACATTATTTTAACATTTTCGATAGATATTTGTTCTTAAAAGTAGTGTAAAAATGTGCTTTGTAATACATAGCAGCTACAAGTGTTACGACCAAGGACCATAAATACACTAGTCAAAAGATGCGCTATATTTCTCTACAGAATGTTTTGTTCTCGCCTGGCTAGAAAGAGACAACAGAGGATAGAGCTATACAAAGACTACTCTCGCGTTTGTCACAAGATGTCACTACAGTACATTCGGTTTTCGAGTTGCGTTACTTGATTTTGAGGCGTGTTTACTTCAAATATGTGTTGTAGAGAAATAAATTTTGCATCTAAATCACTAATCAGATTTGATTTTTGACATTTCATAATGTAGAAAATCAAATTTTATGTTTTTTTTATTGCATATTATTTTTTTAATTTACTTAAATAAATGCCACACAGCTGCATAATATTAGAGACGGCTTTTATAATTGACTTAGATATTGTTTAGCGCAAAATAAATGGTTATTCGAACATTTAATACAAAATTATATTCATCATAGTTTCCCGTTTATATTATTCTTATCTTTAATTCTGTTTTATTTTGTATGTGTTGAGAACTACGTATTCTTAAACTAAAACTGAGTATTTAGGAAACAGATTTATTTTATATATCAATTGAATTCATATATGTTTTAGTAATAACTAATACATATATGATTGAATTCCACGCATATCGCTATAAATAAACAATTTTTAGCAGATAGGTATTAAAATTGATTTTTTAGGTTATAAAATGTCAAAAATAAAACCTGAGTAGTGATTTAGATGCAGAATAATTTAATTCTCTACAACATTTATTTGAAGGATTTTTGTCTTAGTTTGGGGAGCAGTGCGTACGGAAAAACTGATTTTCCATGTTAATCGCTTATGTATACATATATGCTCTTCCACCCGGAATATGTAGTCTTAAATAATTAATGAAAACAATAATTCATAAGAAAATTACTATATTCTTTGATATTTATCATTAGCGCAGTACTTTTCGTCATATATCAAAATATTTATTTTAAATTTTGAAAATATTGTGTTGTGTACATGTGCTGACATCTAATGACAAATACGGGAGTGGCCTTTGTATATCTCTATCTCTACTTGTCTCTATCTGACCTGCCGATAACAAAACAAATGGGTCGAAGTTTTGTCTAGTGTATTTATGGTCCTTGGTCGTAACCAAGGACCATAAATATAGCAATGCAATCTCATATACTTTTACTCATAATTCAGCCATTTTGTCGAGTCAGTGACCACGTGTAAGTTCGGAATTTAAATCTCAAGTGAAGTTCGCGAATTAAATAAAGTGCGTGCCCCTCGAGTGTAAAGTAGGTCGCGACTTTCAATTTCGAGTGCAAAAGTTGTGTAGTGTTGTGCAGTTAAAGCAATGGCCTGATGTGTTTTGTGGTAAGTGTTGTGTCCAGAGATGGTCGCAGGTTCCGGTTGGCAGTTGCTGATGGTCCGTTAAAGCCTTCTAAATGGTAGGTTGTTTTTTCCAAGCATTTTTGAACTATTTTGTTGATTGTTTTTTCTGTTATAATTGCTCTGATTTATTTTTAATTGTACTAATATATTTTTTCAATTGTTGAAGTTTCTGGAGAACTTACAGAAGGCTAAGGTCAGTAACTATACATGTGCTTCTCTTGTCTATCTCTTTTGTATTATTGTAGGAGTATACTATGTACTCATAATTAAATATTTCACACTTGTTGAATGTGATTCTCAACCTGTATCGGTGTCAATTATATTTAAACAAATGGTTAATTTAAATGAACGTTAATGAATGTCCCTAATACACTTATAGACTTTCAAATTAATAAATACACGATGAAATCACATTTAAATCTATATTTTCTGTAATTCCAAAGCACATGTCGCATCTGTATGTAGTTAGTGTGGGCGCGCGTCGAAATCCGAAATATTAAAATTATAGGCGATGTTTTGTAATACACACTATAAAATCAATTGTAGTTAATTTTTCGTTCGTTTAAACTTAAATACACTTAAGGTAATTAGGTGTCGGTCGTTTAAAATTCGCGAGAGATTATCTGCTACGAGATTATATTTGTTTAAATATTTTTTTTGTTGTCTCGATTATTTTTCAACGATTGAATAAGGGCCTTGCGGGACTTTTAGCAGTCTTATGGGGCTACAGAGAGCTCTACGGTGCTTGTGTCGTCTTATGGAATCTACATAAGCTTTATGGGGCCACCTAGAAAGCATCAAAAGTCTCTCAAGGGCCTGTATCCGCGAAGAATATTTCTATAACTATTTTCTCCATTTTTTAAACAGTACACCCACGATATATTTAATTTGTATGTAGTATATTTTGAACTTTTAACTTTAAAACACACACACTTTTATTTTAGTTGAATGATGTATATTTCGCGAATTTTTGTCGGGCTTGGGTCGGTTTGCGCGTTCTTAATTTAACTTAGTTTAGTCTCGTTTGTATATGGAGTGCCTAGAATTTGAAAAAGTTTATATTTGATAAAGAAATGTGTAACAATTGATATACAAGACATATTATTAAACATAATTAATTTCTAAAAATTATATTAGTAAATAATTTAAATTTAAAATGTTTTAAAAAATAAATAAGTTTGATGCATTTTGTTTCTAATTCTTTTACTTAAAGTATGTAGTATTGCCTATAGAATTAAAGTATATTTATACCTATGTTGTGACCCTATTGTTAGCACGATCATTACACAAGCAATAGTTTTCTAGATGACTTTAATGAAATTGTTTTTATTTGATTTATTTATAACGTTAATGTAAGTTATTTAAATAATTAGCAAAAAATCCATTTCTTTATCAATATTTTAATTTAAAATAATTTTATAATAATTATTAGTCACGATAACTTTGGGGAAGACTTGACCTCTGGCGTGGTTGACACGTTGAGTCACTCTGGTCCTCTGCGTGTCAAACACAATGAGGTACCTTTACTCAGCTTGCTTCAAATATACCCTGGAACTCACGTTAGGTTTGTCTCCATATAAAAATCAGTGAACAACACACAATGTCATATTTCGCGTAGCTTTTCAGATTTTGTTCGTTCGTCGCCGCGTTTGTCCGTCGTTGGGGGGTCGCCTAACTTGCGCCCTATTACAACATATTTTTCTATATTTGTATTTATGTATTTTTCGGGTGTAGCCGTCCTACTAGGCGGAGCATCCACTGTATACACTAATCCTTTTCTGAGAGAATTTTCAGGTACATTTTATAATATTGACCTCGTCGATTTCGCGATACTTTTATTACAAATAGTTTTAAATATCCTGCGTGTAAGCAGGATATTTTTTGGGTGGAACCCATCTTTGTAGGCGGAGCCCCCAATGTATTTTTCTTTTACAGCTTTATGTTTTGTCTTACAATATTTTCTTTGATTTAAGCGCGCAATATTTCAGCGCCGGCTCTGTATCATTTTAAGAACAAACAATATATTTATAGTTTTTATTTCAGGTAGTCGCATTTATTTTTCTAACATATATAAGCTGAACAATAAGCTGTATATATATATATGAAACATTTTCAATTACTAGATTCGTACAAAAATATTCTATCAAATAGTTTAACAAATAACAAACTTGTGTCTGTTATATTAAGCAAAATAAATTTGTTATTTTGCCTTTTACCCATTACTGGGTGTGGCATTCCGCCGTAGCAGATCCTCAGTAACTTGTATATTTATGCGCGTAATACCAGCCGACAATTTTTTTTAACTATACCATTCGGTTTATTAAAAAGAATTAAAATATTTTCGATTTTAATTAATTCTACTTAATAATTTCTTATTTAACTACTGCTAAATGTTGCCGTAACTATTAACTTGCATGAGGTCCGTGAAGTTAGCACTGTAATGATGCTAATTTTGTAATTTTGCAAATATTTCATTATCAATTTGCGGTAAAAAATATTATCGTAACTATATTATTTCAAAAATTATAAACAATTTAACAATTGCATAATATTATGGGGTAGGTCACTCAGTGGTATCGAGTCGGCCTATGGGTCTTGAGAACCCTGGTTCGATCCCCACAGCCGACAAACAATTTTTACCAAATAAATCTATCCTTGTGGTTCCCCCTCCACTAACATCTTTGGGGGACGTGATTTGATGGCTGTTAACCGCACTTCACGCGAGGAAATATATCACTTACCAAGATTTACTTCCGTAAAATACCCCACCCAGTAATGGGTAAAAGGCGTGATGATAATTTTAATTATATAGATATATACCGGGTCGAACATCATACCTGTGTACATAGGCGATTAACATGAAAAAACAGTTTTAATTTTAAAAAATCGCTAGGTGTTAAATCAGGAGATCTGTCAAACGTCAAGTATCTATCTATTTTTGTTTCACTTCCATGGCTATTTGATATTTTAAACGTAATTTGTAATATTTTTTTATTTAATTTCTGTCGTTATAACGCATGTAAATGTAATTCTGTTTATTGATTTAGATGCAGAATTTTATGCTCTACAACATTTATTTGAAGCATTTTTGGCTAAAATAAATTGGGAAGCAATGCGCACGGAAAAACTGTTTTTTCATGTTAATCGCCTATGTACACAGGTATGATGTTCCACCCGGTATAATTCTATCAGTTCGGTGCAAGTAAGTTTTCGTGGTGTACAGTTTTATCCACGACCAATGACTTCTCTCTTCTGTTTCAATTTTGTTTGTATAATCCTCGAAATATTCATTTTGTTTAATGTTTACAATAGTGTTTATATTATTATATGTAGGGATATAATTAAAAAATTTGTTATGTTGGGCAAACTAAATATTTTGTAATTAATATTTGTATTACTACCGACACTTTGAGGTATGTGTTCAACAATGTTTATGTCCGTCAGTACGGTGGTGTGGATAGCGATACGGAATTCGAATCCGGATATCTCGAGTTCGAATCTCACTCAAGCTACTACACTGCGGCTCGGTGAGTGCGGACCCTGTACTGTAATTGGGATTAAGTTCCTCTTGTACAACGTAACATAAATCAATATGTACAGTTGTCCGTGTTCATCGTGGTAGCCACACCGCGGTCGTTCTTCGTCCTGCGTTTACTTTCGCTAGTTTGTGTTCCTTCGATTGGTGTGGATTTATGAATTGTTTCACTTTTTGAAAATAATCTACAGCAGTTTAATTAAAGCCAAATAATTTACAAATATATACTTATACATAATATTGTGAGTAAACATTACTCTATAAGCAATAATAAAGTATTAATGAGCAGAAATTTAAAAATCTCAGAAAAATTAAAATGGTTCTCCCACTGGCTTAATCGTCATCTCGTGAATCTGGAAAAATTATAATGCATTAATCATTTATATATACGATGCTGTGTAACATTATATTTTGGTTTAAAAATTGTTTAAATTTTTAATGATAGTTTTCGCAAGGCATTCGATTATGTCAGTTAAAGCAAGTTAATAACTAAATTATCCTCATACTCTTACGCAGGTTATATCGTATGTAAAGAATCGCTCTCAGCTGGTATTTGGTAATGGCTTCAAATCAAGTCTAATTCAAGTAAAATCTCTAGTACCTCAAGGATCGCATCTGGAACTTTATTGTTATATATAACAATAATGGCCGCATATGCGTTCCTTGAGATACGCCTGATTTGTTATTACTTACAATTATAAATTGTACGCAATTAATCTGATTGGAAAACATTCAATCGCGATTTTGGAGTCATTTTTACTTCCTTGTACGAAGTGAAGGAAGTATTGTAATAACACATTAAAGACAACAATGCAGATGTTTATTTGTTCCGTGTTTTGTCATTAATTTTACCTTGTTACATTTTGTTTAATTTCGCATAGCCGCCTAGAATAGTTGAATAAAAATAAATTCTGACATTTCTCAATTATCTTAATTATCTTGATATTTTTCATATACATTTATGACAAGTAATACATCGTTGAAAAGGGGAAAAAATTGCGGTTTTTATTTTTATAAAATAATTTTATGTTCCCATTTGAGAAATAAAAGTTGATAGTCGTATCATGTAAACCTGACTTTATAAAATATTTCTATATATGTCATAAAATAGTATATTTAATATACTAAAATTTCCATATGAAGAAATTTTTTCTATTTCTTATATTAACATAGTTAAGGGGTGGGGAGGGGGGTTCGTCTTCCCAGACTCACCCCGTAGATATAATATTTATATTTTAATTTATTGTCCTTACCATTCTGAGCTCATGCTCTGTTCCTCGATACCCATTTGATTGTTAGTGAATTTTAAAAAATGAAACTAGAAATTATAAAATAGATTTCGATTTTATTTTTAAGAGTTATCCAACATTAAATTTGACTGACTATATTTTAGTATAGAAAAGTATTATATTGCAATTAAGAGTCCAAAACTTATTATCGAATTGATGTGATTTACCTGCACATGTGGCCAGAGATGTGCATCTACGTGTAATCTTTAATTGTCTACATCTACACGTAGACAATACGTCGACAATTCTAGCGACGTAGACAATGTAAACAATGTAGATAATGCATCTGACAGTTGTAAAATTCAACATAACCTAAATTTATTTCTTTGTAACTATTACATGTATTCGTATTCGTGAGCTCGGGTCATTATCGGTCTTTATATAATAAAACTAATAAAGCAAGTGCTCGTACATTACTAGACGAATGTCTGTCTTGGGTCTTGGGCGAACTGTCATATTTTTAAAATCGATCAACGCGCCATCTCACCAGACGGAGTTTTTTCTTTGACGCTATTTTTAAAAGTAACCAGTAGACAAATTTTGAACGTTTTGCCCTGTACAACTAATTTTTTTTCATGTAATCCCTAGAATAAAAATAAAAATCTCTAACAACATTTAAAATTCCCTAGTTCTAAGGATAACATTTCTAATCTGACTTAAGTGAACACAGGTGTTTTCATTTTCTACATAGTCTACATTGTTTACATGAAAAATGAAGACGTAGACTACATGATTGTTTACACGTAGAGAATGACGTAGATTACTTGCAGTAGACTACACGCACATCCCTGCATGTGGCTTCGTACCCAACGCGTAGACGATGCCGTCTGTTATATCTTCAGGCAGCAGATGTGGCATCTTGTTGACGACATCTGGAGATAAGTTGGTCATGTTGCCAACTGTGAATATATCAGTATGAACCAACCCCGGTGAAATACTCTACAAACATATCATAAACATTCAATACTATATTCAAATAAGAATTATTAGTTGATCTGCGATTTATTCTAAAATTATATGTAGCCTCTGCCATACAAGATGGGTAAACACAAACAATCTAGACGTCTCTCTGTTACCAACACATTCAAATCAAATAAATATATCATTACGCCTTTTAGGGCACTCTGCCGTAGCAGATCTCGTTAAGTGATATATTTCTTTGGGTAAAGTGTGGTTACCAGCCGTTAAATCACCGCCCCCAAAGATGTTAGTGGTGGGAGAGCCACAAGGGTAGATGTACCCCATTCAAATTAAACACATGTCAAATTACCAGTCACCGATTTTCCAAAATTCAATGGCAATTACCAACATTGAACAAAATAGGCAATTATATGAGATACGAAATACTTCAGACCCATGAAATATTTACACTCATTAAATTCAGTTTCAAAAACAAGCGCAGAGGGATGCTCCTTTTCTTTCTTATCTTTTTGATTCATTTTCAGTTTCTACTATACAGTGTTTAATTGCAATTGTGTTAAATGTATTTTGAAACAAGCGCAGGCGATACTGTCTTCATTTCTTTGTAGATTCGTTGTTAGAGAAGTGGGCGTAAGTGAAGATTTACGAAACAGTTGTACAGGAGCTAATAACTAATAACTAAAATGAATGAAACAGGAGAAGAACTTCCAGACATTATTAAAACAAATTATGTTCAAAAATAAAATAAATAAAACTAAACAGCCTAAGTTTAAGAAAGAAAAGATCAAAAATTTAAATAAACTCGTAAAAACAACCGAAATAAAAGTAACCTTTACGACACAAAAACATTCTAAAAATCCCGAAAAATTACTAACAAGAATTCGGATATTCCAGGTCGCTCTACCTCTCATACCCTTATGGACAAGTATGAAAGACATAACAAATCATCCAGGACTGATGACAATAATTCCCCGAACTACAATGCTCCAAAAATCCACACACACATTCGTACAATATTGTGATCTACAACCACTATGAACACAATACGAATATTTAAACAATTTAAAATTTATGGGTTAGGTGGCTCAGTGGTATCGAGTCGGCCTGTGGATCTTGAGAACCCTGGTTCGATCCCCACAACCGACATACAATTAAATCTACCCCTGGGGCTCCCCCTCCACTAACATCTTTAGAGGCCGTGATTTGACAGCAGGTAACCGCACTTCACGAAAAGAAATATATCACTTACCGAGATCTGCTTCGGTAGTGTGCCACACCCAGTAATGGGTACAAGGCGTGATAATATATTTATTTATTTTATAAACGAATGATAGAATATTTTAATAGGGCTGTTGACACAATTAAAGAAAACAAAAAATTGATAAAATCTATAATTAAATAAGTACTTCACATTGTTGTCGATGGAGCTGTCTATAACAGATATTTTTAATCAACTAAGGGCCTCGGCACCTAAAGTCCATATTCCTGAAAAAAATTGAACTTTAGTGCCTTGATACATACGTAACTATTATTTTATACTAAATAAACATATTGTAACGAATACGGCTCTGTTCCCTCTGGAACAGTCGACGCGTCATAGCCAGCAGCGCGTTCACCGCTGTCTCATACACAATGCAGAGACAAGTCCGAACCTGTTCGCTCTGCGTCATGCTTGTACAGTGTTCCAGAAGGTCTGGAATATTGTAGAAGATCTTGTTTCAGTATATAAGGGAGAGTTTAGGCCGGCAAGATTAATTCTGTATTTAAAATGTGAACAGTGCAAGTCGTTGCTAAATACTTTAATGTGAATATAAATACGTGTTGTATATAAATATATGTCTTGGTACTTGTACTACATTATTTTCGTTCTAAATAAATATTTTGTTAGTGTTTTCATTTTTCGTGTTTTATTTAATAATAAACTTCACCGAACTCGAAATTGTAATAAACGTTACAGTATGTATATGTTTAAGTAATTTCCTATTCATGATATACTGCGTTCACAAGTGCCTTACAGTGATTTTAATCTTCGAGCCACTATTTCTCAACTCTTGTCGCATAATCTCAGTGTACGCCGTGATGCCAAACTTGGACGGGGCGTACATGTTGTTAGGGTTACCCATGTCCATGACTTTGTGACCAATAATGCTGTTGATGTTGATAACGTGGCCGTCGATGCCAGCAGACTTCATTTGTTGCACAGCTTGCTGAGAGCAGACAGCGATACCGAACAGGTTTGTATCTAGCACACTCTTCCAGACTTTTGGGTCTCCATCTACAAAGCATAAATAATAATCAATTGTAAAAGACTATCTAAGGAATTGAATTCAGACATATTTCTGTTGAGAATAATATGTTTAATTTAGTCATTTATTGTTTGTAATTTAAATGTCATTTAGATATGTTTTTTTGTTCCAAATGATTGGTAACAATGTAATAATTTTAGATATATGTTTTGAGTTGTATGTCAACAACATATATCTATTAGTAATATATTGCTGACACTGGGTCCAAAAGCGAAAAGGGAAAGAGAGTGAGATATATGCTATTTTATCTTTTTTCCATACTTGCTTCAAAATGCGCATGCACGTAATACTGGAGTACGATTGGTTGACGTCAATTTCTAGCATGTTGAAATCTAGCGCCATATTTTAAATTTGTTGAAAATTATATATTTTATCAATTGAAGGTCATATCGACTAATATAGCAGTACATATAATAATAATATGTTTATTTGTTTTAAGAAAAATCTTATACAAAGGTTGATAACATTGTTAAGTATATATTTACAGTTTAATTTTGATTAATGACAATAATAATTATATATTTAGAGCAAATGCTCTGAGTTTGAGAGCAGTGCTTACATAGTTGAAAATATCGTATACATTATATTCTGTTAGGTCTGCTAACAAAGTTTTATTTAAATTATTTGGTTCAGCATTGGCAATATGTTTCTGTAAGTATACTTTTCTTGGTTCCTTGTAGAAGGGGCATTTGAACAGGAAGTGGTCTAGATCGTCTAGTTGAAAAGTATTGCAGATTGTGCAGGTTTCCTGATAATTGAACCTGTAAATTATTCCGTTTAATAGTAGGGAGGGATTTTTTGTATTTAGTGTTCTCAGTTGACTAACAAGTTTCAGGATTCTGAAAGGAATTTCTGACATTTGGAAAATATTATTGTATATATAGGATTAAAAATTTGGATTGGAGGACGAATTAATAATCCTTTTGATATCAATATCATACAAGTATTGGTTGTAAGCATTTAGTATATTTGAGGTTTCTGTTTTAACATGTAGAAAATTCTGTTCCTCCCATACTTTCGTGAAATTAATCTTTTGCAGTATATTTTGAATTCCTCTGACCCAGTTATATTTCGCTTGTTTAATGTCTGGTATTGTGTTTTTGTTGTTTATCTGGTATAATTTATCGTAGCAGATTCTAACATATCTGCTGTTTGATGAAAGAAGTATCTTGTACCACCAATTTACCATACTCTTCACAATTAATACTTCTGCTTTGTCCTGGTTTGTCTCTCTTCGTACTATATAGTTCGGAGTTGAAGGTTGCCATTGTAGTACAATCTTGAAGAAATTAGTTTGACCTTTTTCTAGTAAATCACTTTGGTTTAGGGCCCAAATTTCCGAGGCGTATAGTAAAGTTGGAATTACTGTGGAGTTATATAATTTGATTAAGGTATTCCAGTTGTATATTTTTTCTTGTGTTAAAATATTTTTAATTTTTCCGGTAGCTTGTCTTGATTTGACTATGAAGTTATTGGCATTTTTATTAAATGTACCTGAGGTGGAGAATGTTACTCCTAGGTAAGTATATGTGTTAGTGTATTCTATTTCTTTTTGTTGGCATTTGAATCTAACTTTTTGTTTTCGTGGCCGCCCTATGTGAAAATGTACAACTTTTGTCTTTTCTGAATTAATTTTTAGGCCTACGCTATTACAATAGCTTTCAAGTGCTTCAAGTTTTTTCTGAACATTCCTTTCAGAGGTGGCTAAAATAGCTAAATCATCTGCGTATTGCAGAGTTAAGATGTCAGTGTTATGACTCATGTAAATGCCCTCTAGATTGTTAGATCTAAGTGTAGATTCTAAATCTGATATGTACAGTGCGAACAGCAAGGGACTCGTACAGTCCCCTTGCAACACGCCTTTTGTTACATTTATTGGCTCCGTGAGGTCATTACTACATTTAACTTGTACCGTTGCTTGGTTATACATATTCATCAGTATTCTTATAATTTTTCCACTTATTCCGAGTTGAAATAGTTTCGGCCATAAAAGATTGTGTGGGACTGAGTCAAATGCTTTCTGTATGTCTACAAATATTGTGTAAAGGCCATCTTTTGTTGTTAGAAGGCGGGTTTGTTTAACTGAATTCAATATAAATAAGTTGTCAGCACAGGATCGTTTTTTCCGAAAACCAGACTGCGCTTCCGGAAGTATATTGTTGCTTTCTACCCATATTTGTAGTCTGGAGTTGATTATATTGGTAAACAATTTAGTAATACTATTGGTTAGGGCTATAGCTCTATAGTTGTTTGTATTCATTTGATCTCCTTTTTTATAAATCATGGTAAGTTTTAATTTTGTGAGTTCTTCTGGTGTTGTTTCTTTGTTCCATATATTATTTAGAAGATTTATTATATGTATCAGTCCGGTCTGAGGAAGACTTCGAAGCTGTTCATTGATGATGCCATCTATACCTGGAGACTTATTCGATTTTAGGTTTTTTATTGCCATTTTTATCTCTGTCATAGTTATTTCTTCGTCTAAGTATGGATGTGTTACATTAAAAAAGTCTATGTCTATTATTATTCTTGTTCCATACCATTCTCTGAAATGTTGTGCCCAGTCTGCTATATCTATATTATTTCCGATAGTTTTCTTAGGTGTTAGAGACTTGATAGTTTTCCAGAATTCAGTTTGGTTTGTAACATTCTCCAATTTTTGTTTGACGCTTTTTTTATGAGCAGTTTTTTCTTTAAGTATTACGTTTTTATATTCCTTCTTTGAAGTCAAGTATTTGTTAAGGTGTTCTTGATTAAAGTTGTGTAATTTGCACAATCGGAAATTCTTTTGCATCTCTCTTTTGTTATCCCTGCATTCTTGAGTATACCATATTTTATGTTGTTTGTTTTTGCGTGAAGTTGATGTTGTAAATTCTTTGCTCATTTCTTAGCAGTACATATTAAATTATTGATTCATATTTTTTCCATATTCCGATTATTAAATCATTTAACCATCTGAACTAACTTGAGGAGATTATGAAAAACACAAATAACAACTGACTGGCATAATAATAACGAAGAAGATAGTCTTTACACAAACAAATGTAGCAAACAGACTAATTCATATTCACACAAACGGTGAAGAAGAGAGCTCGCTATATTTGCAATGTCTCTCCCACTTCGTTATTAGCCAATAGAATTCCAGTATTACGGGCATGCGCATTTTGAAGCAAGTATGGATAAAGGTGAGATAGCATATATCTCTCTCTTTCCTTTTGCGTTTAGCTTTAGATAACATTGCTGGTATAGGGCATCAGCAATATTACTAGTATATATGGTCAACAACCATTTTTGTGTTCATGTAAAATTGCAGTGTAAGTATTAGTAAATCCGCCATTGTGGGCAATTGTGTTGAACGTTACTCAGAAAGTATAATAAAAGTGTTTCTGTATTTTTCCCTAAATAACTTCTATCATTTCTCATCAATTCACACTCCACAGTAAACAATTAACATCTCAACAATTTCAATTTTGAGATTAGCATTTACACGTTTAAACTTAATTTCTTGGCCCTAATCAGTGGTGTTACTAAGAAGCAGGGCCGCAACTACACATTTTTCCAGGAGGGGCAAAACCTAATTTTGCCGCTCCCCATGCCCCACACAACTCTAGTAATTTGCACATAACTTGTAGTCCTATTTAAAAATATTTGGGATGTTATATACCATTATGATGGAATTGAAGATAATAAGTACGGTTTATTTGTAAATGAGAACAAAACAATTCATGAAAAAAAAATATACCACAGGAAAATATTACATAAAACTATTATATAAATTTGACTTTTCTGGATTTTTTGGCTGCAAAAGTCTGGATTATTTCGTCAAATGAGATTGATGACGCTCTTTGATGTTCAATTGATATGAGACTTAAATTGGTGAATCTCTGTTGTTTCACTGTGCTTCTTAAATAATTTTTTATTAATTTTAGTTTACTGAAGCTCCTTTCACCTGAAGCAACAGAGACTGGAAGAGTAAGGAATAATTGCAGAGCTGTTCCTATATATTTGGGTAGCCCTCTTGCAGGTGTTGCTCATAAATAATTTTTAAAGTAAATTAAAATTTCAATTGCATTTTTCTCGATTTTTTTTAATATATGAGTATAAATTTTTTACATGGTTAAATTCAGAAAAAAATATGCTATCGAATAGCCCTATAATATGTACCATGCTAGTTAAGAAAATAAAATTTTGTGCCATACCTTGAAAACCATTGGTTTAAAAAAATATTTTACTACATAGTCTAGTGTACCTCTCAGATATGAACATACTTCCCAAATAACATGTTTTAATATGTCAAAAGTTTAAAATTTTTGTTAGTGCTGTCAAATATCAAAATATAGTTATTTCTGTATTAAGAGCGTAAAGTGATTCTTTGTTACTCGAGCACGGTAATTGCAGCACGAGAAACTTTACGCTCGTGATATACACATAATTTTTTCTACGATTGCATCTTAAAATTATTAAAAAACGTATATGTACTGAAAATAAATTCGTTCTGTCCACTGTCAAAATAACAAGTTTCTGTTTTGTTTGTATCCCTGGTAACTATTGAAATAAGCGGGCATTTAATATCTTTTTCGTGAGTTGCCATCGGAAATGCGTGCATTTAACGTCTTTTTCGCGCGTTGCTATTGGAGGCGCGCAAAAAAGATATTTTTCGATTGTTCCACAGAAAACGTCAATTTTACGATGACAAATGACAGCGTAATTGTCAACGTTTCATAGCAATCGTAGAGAAAATATATTTTATGTAATTCCGTTATGAAAAGTCCTATTATACATCAATTTTTGATGTTATCAAATGTAAATTTTTTCATAACTGTCATTCAAGAGTTATGTAAAGAATTCTTTACATCACTAGTTACGTAATGAATGTTGACAGTTCAACTGTCTCAAAAATGTTTGCAAATAACGGAAAAAACTATTTAGAATTTTTTACGTTATATACGTTTAATAATTTTTCTGGTATTAAACAGTTGACGGGCAAATTAGCAGATTCTTTGATATCAGAAGGAAGGTCTGTCTCGGATTCAGAACTCATTTTCAATGATGGCATAAGCTTTCAATTTAAATATTTTATTCATTTATTTTCACGGCAACGCTTTGGTAAATTGATTTTGAAATATACTGAGCTGTCATAAACTAAAAATTTTATGTAATTTAAAAATTATTTTAGCGGAATTAGATAAAATTCTGTACGTAATACGTTATGAAAACGTGATATTGTTTGACTCACATAATTTGCAAAACTCGATTCGCTCGTTTTGGCAAATATTAGGTTCGTCAAACAATATCAACCTTTTCATAACTGATTACGTAACTAACTATTTTTATCATAAATAATATTAAATTTGTTGTTATGAATGTAGACTGAAGAACACTGGGATTGATACTAAATAGAGTATTAAGAAGTTTAGAACTTTGTATTTAAGGTAAATGGAGAGAATTTTGAACAATATTTATAAATTATATAAGTTTTGTTTATTTTATGATACATAAAAAGTATTAAAATATTTGTATATTTCTTTTGTAACAATCATTATAAAAAGAATTTAAAACTAATTTTGTATTTTTAACAAAAATATTGTTGTATGTAGGTATATAATAGCTATTAACATACATAGGAATGTTATGAGTATCATTACAGCTGCAGATGTCAGTCTGAAATCCGAGATCGTAGAATGAGGATTTTAAGACATTTAAGGCCTGTTATGACTCATAACATCCGTGGTTTGTTCAATAGTTTACCGGTTTCAGAATATAAACACGTTAACGTCATTAATAAATATGATATTTTGAAATTCTTTGATGAACAACGTCATTGTCATCATTTTAGAAAGTGATCAAGTAAGTCTGTGGTCTGTATGTTTTTATTTAAACGTCATAACGTGGTCATCTTTAATTTGAAAGACTGTACAATTAATATATATTATGATAAGCAGGAGAAGTAATCTTTGTATTATTGTTGTTTTGAGTTCCGTTTGTATGAATAGTGTTATATTATCATTGTGTTTCATTTTTATATTCTAAATCTATAATATAAACGTAAAAAATCATTATTTTTTCGAAATCTGTCATATAAAGTTAAAATTTACATGACAACTATAAACACGCGAAATAAGTGTTTTTTATATACAGAACGCAAAAGGTTTTTGCATGCAAGATGCAAAAGTTTTTTGCATCCTGCAATTTTTTGATAGAAGAAAGGATAACAATTTAATAAAATTTGTCATTTTATTTTTTTGCTTAGAAACAATACTTCTATTCTTTAACAAAATTTATATTTAATGTTCCAATTGAGCAATGATTCATATTTATCCCGCTTGAGGAAGCTAACTGGTGTACTGGAATAGTTTCTTGAGAAATGCAATGCGAATCCCAATAAATCGCAGAAAAAAATTAGAACGTTTGTTTGGAATCTATTAGCAACCAGCTGTCAATTATTGGTCAGAGAATACCAGATTTGATAGCAGTTATATTACATACATTGTTATCATGGAGACATTAGATGTCACAATAATTAATCCTAAACGTCAACATTTTCTCATTATATTATTACTAATTTTGGGACATAGTTTTCGAAAAAATGTTGTTTGATACTCGATTGCGAAATGCTTTTGCATTCGAGAATGCAAAAGTAACATTTCCCAACCTAGAATCAAAAATAACTATTAAAAGTATATAAGAATCAGTGCAAGTGATTCCAGCGCAAGGCAGAAATTCAATGTTATGTTTATAGTTGTGGTTACGTACCAATAAAAGAGTTATTCACAACGGTTCCAGCATTGTTGATCAAAATGGAAACTGGTCCCAAGTTCTCCTGAATCCATTGAAAAGCCTTTTTCACGTCATTTTCATCGGACACGTCGCATTTCAGCGCGTATAGTTTGCCAGGTTTTCCCGACAACTTTTTAGAAAGCTTGTCCACTATATCCACTCGTCGAGCTATTCCTATAACCTATAAAAACAAATAATGATTACAACATGTAAACTCTCTCCGTCGTAGACTAATTGACATGTAATAGCTTCAAAAATAACACTTTATTAAATATATTTAATTTGATATAAGAGAAAAACACAAAATATAATAATGAATTTTATCTACGATTGCTGTGAAAAGTTGAAAATTACGCTCTCATTTGTAATTGTAAAGTTGATGTTTTCTGTGGAACAATCAGAAAATATCTTTTTTGCTCGTCTCCAATGGTAACGCGCGAAAAAGACGTTAATTGCGCACGTTTCCAATGGCAACGCGCGAAAAAGATTATAAATGGGCGCTAATTTCAATAGTTACCAGGGATACAAACATAACAGAAACTTGTCATATTGACCGTTGACAGAACGAATTTATTTTCAGTACGCATACGTTTTTAATCATTTTAAGATGCAATCGTAGAAAAAAATTTATGTGTGTATCACGAACGTAAAGTGTCTTTGTTCCTCTTGCACTATTATATTACCGTGTTCGAGTAACAAAGAGTCACTTTACGCTCTTAATACACAAATAACTATTATGTTTCTGACAGGATGATATTCATAGGCGTTCGCGTTATGAGCGCCAGAATATACTTTACATAAGTAACATAAAAATAACATTAAAAAACGTATAAAGAAATGATTTGATATATTTCTGAATAATTAAAAGAAAATTGTATCATTCATCTTTTTATAAAGAAAATAAATAAATATACCATCACGCCTTGTACCCATTCCTGGATATGGCACTCTGCCGAAGCAGTTCTCGGTAAGTGATATATTTCTTCGCGTAAAGTGCGGTTACCAGCCGTCTAATCACGGCCCCCAAAGATGTTAGTGGAGGTGGAGCCTCAGGGATAGATTTTATTTGGTGAAAATTGTTTGTCGGCTGTGGAGATCGAACCAGGGTTCTTAAGATTCACTGTCCGACTCGATACCACTAAACAACCTACCCCATAACTTTTTATAACATAGATATCCAATTTTTCGGCGTTTCTGATCGCCAAATATTATATTAGAAAACTTTCTTCAAATAACAGTTGTACAGGTTTCAATTCGACATCCAAGCCTATTAACATATTACATTTTACTTATTTAATCATGTTAAAATTCACCAAAAATTTTTCATTTCCATGTACAAATTATCAGAAGTATTGTAATCGCGAAAATTTTCAGTTTTCAGATTTCAGAGGAAATATCCATTTGAGCATCACTGAATCAATTTTGACTAATTTCATCGTGACGTCTGTACGTACGTATGTATCTCGCATATCTCAAAAACGGTAAGCCGTAGAAAGTTGAGATTTTGTATTTAGGACTGCTATAGCATCTAGTTGTTTTGGTCATTACATAAGGTAGGTGGCTCAGTGGTATCGAGTCGGCCTGTGGATCTTGATAACCTTGGTTCGATCCCCACAGCCGACAAACAATTTTCACCAATTTAAATCTTCCACAAAGGCGCGGTGGTCGAGCGTGTTAATGCACATCTCTTAACATACTGTGATGTCACCCGAACCAAGGTTCGTCAGTTCGAATCCGCCTGCCGACAATGTGTGATTTGTCGTTAAATATAAAAAATACAGTTCATGTATTTATCACACTCGGGAGCTATAAGCTAGTCACTTATACGCCTTAAATAATCTAACTAAAGAAACCGGCAGTACGGCAGTGTAAAACACTGCGGCTCGGTGTGCCCGGCCCCTCTGTTCCGAAACGGAATGATGGACATCATTAAATCTACCCCTATGGCTCCCTCTCCACTAATATCTTTGGGGGCCGTGAATTGACGGCGGGTAACCGCACTTCACGCTAAAAAATATATCACTCTCCGAGATCTGCTTAGGCAGAGTGCCACACCCAGTACCTAATGGATAAAAGGCGTGATGATATATTTATTTATTTTTTTTTTAAATAGAAAAATATGTTTAAATAAATAATTACATTTATTTTTTTTTTAATTATCGCAAAACTATACTTAGAAAATATTTTAAATAAAATTAGGTAAATAAATAAATCATCACGCCGTTCACCCATTTCCGTGTATTAGAATTTGGTAAGTGATACATTTATACGTGTAAAGTGCGGTTATCAACCCTTAAATCACAGCCACCAAGGGTAATTTAAAAATGAAAATTGTCGGCTGTGAGAATTGAATCCAGGGTTACAAAACTTCAGGCCGACTCGATATCCTACCTCATAAAAAACGAATAATATAAATATTTTATTTGTTAAAATGTAGAAAGTTTTTATAGTTATTTACATTGACCGTTATACAGAAATTTACAGGCGAGCATAGAAAGGTAACGGGCGAGCGTCAGCGAGCCCGTTATCTGTGTGAGTCTAAATTTCAGTTAACGGTAGAGCATTGTACAATGTTTTATGTGCATTTCAATCGCAATATATGTATATTTAATAAAATTAATTGCAATAGTATAACGCAATAACTAAAATGTTCAATCAAGGTAGACTTTGAAAATCTGACAGATTTTGTTTAATCAAAAAATATTTAAGTGTCAAACGTTTCAAATTAGATATGTTGTCATGATAACCAATGTCAACAGCCCGTTATAAATTTTACACGGGCTAGCCCGTTATAAATCTCGTAACTCCTAGAGACAGAGTTAAGTAAACAGTTCATTACGATTCAAATGTACGTAAAATCATTAATTTTAATTTCGTTCATATATGGACTAAATCATAACGTACGGGGAGATTAAAACGGTAGCTAGGGGGCGCAAAATAATATCTTTTCCTTCATAACCAAATAGTTAAAGCAGTTTAATTTGCTTTAAATTAACACTCACTTATAGAGACTGGCTGAAATTAATAGAGAAGAATAATTAATATCTATGCCTATGGCACACTGGTCGAAGAGCATCGATGAGCATCGATGAGCTTTTTGATGAAACAACAGAACGCACCCGTCATTGACGAAAAATAAAATCTTCTAAAGTTGAGAAAGAAAAACTAAATTTAAAAAATAAGCTAACGTGAAATGAGACACAAAAGATACGAGTGAAATGAGATACGTTCGTTTCATTGATGAGCTCTTCGATGGAAATAGAGGAGCCTCTATTTTTCGTCGATGACGGGTGCGTACTGTTGATTGAAGAGCTCTTCGACCAGTGTGCCATAGACATTAGGAAATCTGATGATTTGCTGAACTTAAATTTTAAATGAACCCAACTAAAAGTAATGGCAAACGCAGTAATAAGAATTTTTTTAATTAAACTTATTTGATTACATACAAAAATAAAAATAATAAAATTTACAAAATGTGTTCAGAATGCTGACGCAGAATTTCAAGGCACAGTTGTGCATTAAGAATCTAATCAAATTCCCAGTCTCTATTTTTTGTTGCACCACCAATAGAAAAGTATTGCACATGCAGCGCTTGCTTCGGCAGCTCCATAAACTGTATTCATTTCTAACTGAAATTATTAACCATTCAAACTAAATACTTAACAATTAACTTTGATGTTTAATAGCTATTAACATACCCAGGAATGTTATGATTAGTATTACAGCAGCAGATGTCATTAACAAGTGACGTTTTCAATGATCTCACACGAGGTAGATATGAAATTAGATGTCAACTTTGAAAAAATATATTTGTATATACTAAACACTTTATGAGGGGAAACCATTGAATATATAAACTCTTAGTATTTATATATTCAATGGTGAAACTGATAGATATATTAACCAACTTGACTTAATCTTTCAAATAAAAGTAGATTATAAAATGAGAATGACCCCATTATGTTTTAGTGTAGTCAATCAAATAATTATCGCGTTTTTTTCCTACAGAAAAAAGCTATTTAAATTATAACATAACTCATCAATGTCAAAATCATTCTTTATAAATAATAATATTTTTACATTAAACTGTAAAAATTTAATTTAAAGAGTTTTTCAATTTTCAAATGGCTGTTAAAAACATATTAAAGGAAAAAAACTTTACTTTAATTTCTAATTTGTATCCATTTGCTATACAGGGTGTTTCTGTACTTATGGATCAAACTTTAACTATACAGGGTGTTTCAGGACTAGTGTAACAAAATACAAGAGGTTGAAGTTCTATAAATAACACGAAATTTTCAAATTTTCGTAATCAAGATACTTTCAGAAAACAAGAGTTTTATTGAAAAGTCATACCTTATTTGTCTTCATTTATTTTATTTATTAATATTAAAATTCATGCGAGTTCAAGGCGCTCATTTTGAACACTTGGTGTATATATTTTTTTTTTAATTGGTTATCTTATTTTATATTGTGTTAACATATTCTATTTAATTGTGTCATTTTATGTTTTGTTCTCTAAATCGTATTCGTTAATATTAATAAATAAAATTTATTAAGACAAATAAAGTATGTCTTTTCAATAAAACTCTTGTTTTCCGAATGTATCTTGATTACAAAAATTTGAAAAATTCGTATTATTTACAGAACTTTAACCTCTTGTATTTTGGTAACTAGAAGGAATAGGACCTATGTTCATATGACATTTTTGGCTCAAAATGACCTCAAGAATAAGCTGTTAAAGTTTGTTACACTAGTCCTGAAACATCCTGTATATAACACGTTGTACTGATAACGTTATGACGTTTAAATAAAAACATACAGACCACAGACTTACTTGATCACCTTCTAAAATGATGACAATGACGTTATTCATAAAATAATTTCAAAAATGAGTATTTATTAATGACGTTAACGTGTTTATATTCTGAAACCGGTAAACTATTGAACAAACCACGGATGCTATGAGTCATAACAGGCGTTAGACATCTGCGGCTGTAATGATACTCATTACATTCCTAGGTGTGTTAATAGTTTTTTCACATTTTGTCTGTTCATTCTGTCTATTACAATTTCAATGTAATAACAAAAATAACAAATATACTCGTATATTTAGAATAAATATTGTCTTTGAATATTTAAATATTTTTAGTTTTGCTTAATAAATTATATTGCTAAAATATATACTTTATATTTGAGGCAGGAGGCTCAGTGGTATCGTATCGGCCTATGGATTTGACAATCCAGGTTCGATTCCCACAGCCGACTTTACGTTCATAAATATATTATTTACTAGGATCTGCTACTACAGAGTGCCACACCCAGTAATGGGTAAAAGGCGTGATGATATATATTTTTTTATTATTATTATTTACATTTACAATTACATTTGTCTTCGTTAAGAAAAATTATATTTACCGTATATATCTTGTGACTGAATAAATATTAAAATGTTTATATATATATAATTATGTGAATACTTTTTATACGTTTTTAGTATGAACATAATGTGCAAATGATACGTCATCAAATGATCTTTCAAATATTAAAACTTTTATTATTTATAATCATTTTTTAAGCCGAGAAAATAATATTGTAAAGATTTTTTTTGAAATTCGCAAAACTTACGGTATTTCATTTTTTAGTGTCACTGGTTTAATTCGGAATTTTGCGGCACTTCTCCATACACTAATACCATATTTCAGTACGGTGGTGTGGATAGCGATACGGAATTCGAATCCGGAGATCCCGAGTTCGAATCTCATTCAAGCTAAAAATTATATAAATTACTACACTGCGGCTCGGTGAGTGCGGACCCTGTACTGTAATTGGGATTAAGTTCCTGTTGTACAGCTTAACATAAATAATCCACTAATTCACTGTTGCTATACATTTTTCTCAAAATTTCTCCCACAACAACTTACCCTTTCAATACCGTATACGAAATCAGACTAGGTACTTATTTAAACATAAAAATAAGGCATTTCACCAGGTACCTACATAATAACTAATTAATAAATGATTATTTATAGACAGTGTTTATACTTTTATTTCATTAGTTACATAATTATAAATAATTAAATGTACCAGTGACACTAAAAATGTTTGCTAGGAATGAAATACCCTAATTTTTGCGAATTTAAAAAATATTGTTTTTGTTCTATAATCTGTATATCAAATTATATATGTCATTAAAGTTATGAGGTAGCTGGCTGAGTGGCACAGAGTTAGCCTGTGGATTTTGAGAACCTTGGTTCGATCCCCACAGCCGACAAAAAATTTTCACCAAATTAAATCTACTCCTGTGGCTCCCCCTGCACTAACATCTTTGGGGGCCGTGATTTGACGCGAAAAAATATATCACTTACCGAGATCTGCTACGGCATTTTTCCAACATTAAGTTCGGTATACCATATTTCCCTAATAAATAGAGAGTTGGAAATTGAAAACGGTGAGAACTACTTTAGTTTTTATTGGATTAATTATTTAACCATGTTTTTATTTTGCAATGTGCGCGAAAATTTTTTTCTATGATTACTATGAAAAGTTGACAATTACGCTTTCATTTGTCATCGTAAAGTTGATGATTTCTGTGGAACAACCGAAAAATATCTTTTATATATTAAATGCGCGCTTATTTCAAGGATACAAACAAAACAAAAATTTGTCATATTGACAGTTGACAGAACGAACTTATTTTCAGAACGTATACGTTTTTAAATAATTTTAAGATGCAATCGTAGAAAAAAAATATGTGTGTATCACGAGCGTAAAGTGTCTTCGGCTCGCGCTGCAATTGCCGTGTTACGGTTACGCTCTTAATACGCAATTAACTATTTTGTAGGATTGCTATGAAAAGTTGATAATTACGCTCTCATTTGTCATCGTAAAGTTGACGTTTTTCTGTAGACTTCCAATTAAAAAAAAATAATAGGTTATGATAAAAATATTATTTAAATTATGATAAAATAAACTTTTTAAAACATGTAAAAATTTATTTGTAAACAATATTACAAAAATAGTATTTAAAAAATAAAGTAAGACGAAAAAATAATAAATACAAATAATTTTGAAGGATGATAACATGATCAAAAAATGATTTAATATATTTTTGAACAAACATTTTATTATAAAATTATTTTAAAAGTTCTAAATCATGAGTGTACGTAACACTTAAATCTTCAATATCGGAGCTGTTGTTAATATTATTTATATCATTTTGAATATAAAGCATTTCCAAAAATAAACGTTCTTGCACCGTTGACTAAATAAAAACTACTATCGACTGAAATTTAAAAAAAACCTGTTTTCATATTTAAAATCAAACAATAATGAAAAAAAAACAAATATTATTTATTATTAGCAATATAATCACTTTTGTCAAACCAGCAAAAAATATCAATTTTATCACAAATTTTTTTATTGTTTCCATTAAAAAAATATATAAATTTATGCCATATCTCGACAACTCAAAACAAAAATTCACAAAAACGTGTTTTTATACACGATCGATTAGATAGTACAAATATTTGTCTTTTTTATTTAAACCATTTTTAAGATATTATTTGTGAATTATTTGAAAATGTGGAATTAAGCAAAAAACCAGTGGCGTATCCAAAAACTTTTAATGAGAGGGATTTAAAATTTTAAAAGAATTATCGCTCATAATTTTAGAGGTTATGATACAGGATATCTACTGTAAGAAGTCTACAATAGCAAACTTTTTTTGTTGAAGAATTAGAAAGACAGAAAAATAAAGTAATGACATTTTATCTAATACAAATGATATACTATTAAATACAAGTAAGCGAGTTATAATTAATATAGCAATTTTTATGATAAATTACGATATTAAAAAATATCCTCCCTATAACTATTGGATGGTATTCATTTCAATATAGCATTTCATTTAAACAATTTTTCGAATTTAATTACATAAGAGCTTTTTTTCCTAATTCCGTTATGAAAAGTCCTGCTTTACATGAATTTTTGAGGTTATGAAATGTCAATTTTATCATAACTGTCATTCAAGAGTTACGTAAGGAATTCTTTACATAACTAGTTACGTAATGAATGTTGACAGTTTAAACTTTCTCAAATTTTTTTGTAAATAACGGAAATAACGATTTATTATATTTTATATATATATTATATATTTCAAGATGGCGAATGGTGCAAGTAGTGTTTCTGTCAGTGATAGTGCAAAAGTATGCAAAAAGTGCAAAAAGACCGCTATAAGTGGTCCCAAATGCATCAAATGTGATAATATATCTCACAGTAGTTGCGTTCTTCTGTCAAAACATATTGTGAGAGTTGACGAGAAAACTATTGACTGTTGTTCTGTTTTCGAAGAAAAAAAGAAAGGTGACCTTGATGCGTCTTTCCAAAGTGCACATGAAGAAGATTTTAACTTTAACTTAAAGACAGAAATAAGCTACTTAAAAGAACTTTTAGAAAGCAAAAATGCAATTATTCAAAATCAGTGTGATACAATTAATGCATTAAAAGAACAAATAAATTTAATTCAGGAAGTTAATACTTTAAAAAATACTGCACATACGCCATCAAGTAGAAAAACAAATAATCAATTGACAAATGTCGGTATTAATAAATATACAAATTTACCGAACGAACAAGCAAAATTATCAAGGACGCTTCCACCTTTAGACAAGGTTGAATTAAACAAAAATGTACAGCTGTCAAATAATGTAAATACTGTTTAAAACAAATTCCCTTCTGCATCAAAGAAACAAATACAATCAAATGCCGATACCAAAATAACAACAAACGATGATAATTTGTCTACAGAAGAGTATTATAAAACAGTGTCTTATAAAAAACATAGAGTAAAACCTGTGGTTGGTCCACAACCTACAAATGACAAAACAACAATTAAAGTTTGCAAAAAACTCGCGTTTATTCATGTATATAAATTATATCCGGACACAAAAGAGGACGAACTGAAAGATTTTCTGTTATCATCATTTCCCGAGGTAGAATGCGAGAGGTTGAACTCTCTATATCCAAAGTATTACTCTTCATTCAAAATAACAATTCATGATACACACCGTGAGGCGGCGATGAATCCTGATTTTTGGCCCGAAGGAACTAGTGTATCGAAGTTTTTTCATCAAAGGAGGAAAGAAACAGCAAAAATTTCGTTGTAAATGATATTAATCAAACAAATGTAAAGTTTAATAATGTTTCAGGTTATAATGGAATGTCAATCTTCCATATCAATATTCAGTCCTTATCAAACAAGATAGATGAATTAAACATATTTTTAAAAAATTACGATTATGATGCAATATGTATATCCGAACATTGGTTGGATACTGAAAAAATTGAAATGGTAAGATTAGATAATTATGTATTAGGAAACTCTTACTGTAGAGGTACTAAGAAACATGGAGGAGTTGTAATTTTTATGAAATCTATAGTGAAATTTAAACAAGTAAATTTAGGAAAGTACTGTATTGCTTTTGATGTAGAATTTTGCGGTATTGAAATATGTGATTCCAAAACATTATTGATAACAGTTTATAGATCATGCGATGGTAATTTCGATATTTTTCTAAATAAACTCGAGTCTTTATTTCTTGTCAACCAAAAAAACGTAATGTAATTTTTAATGTTTCATTTATTTATTTCTCAAAACTCTTAAATTATACAAATAAAACAATAAATTATACAAATTAAAAATAAACATATTTTTTTTTCGGAAACAATACATCAGTAATGTTTTATTTTATATTATTATTTAATAGCTACCATTTTATTCTGATTATTATTATTTATTATATATATTTTAAAAAGGATTCAATTATATAATATATTAAATATAGAAAAGGCTTCAGAATCCAATGTTTTTATAAAATATTTATATGTGGACGTTTCGAGCAAAAATATTAGCTCATCATCAGCACCTTAAAATACAATATTTGTAAAATGTCAATAATAACAAAAAGAGAAAAGATACATATGAAAAATAAAAATAGAAAAAACAAAAAATAATAAATAATTAAAATAAAATATATAAAAATTAAATTGTTAAATTCCCTAAAAAATTTTGAGCATAATAAATTTTGATACGCATCAGTTTGATAATTAATCGAGGTATCATGGTGTAAATTTATATGTAACGTTTCTAAAATAAGTCTATGCTTTTTATTTTTCATAACATCAATAATTTTGGCTTCAGAAAAATTAAAAATATGTTGATATATTCTTTTTTCTAACGGTTGTGAAGTCTCTTCAATGTAACATTTTCCACAAGACCCACAAGGAATTTTGTATACAACAATTTTTATATTTAGATTTTTCAATTTTGTCCTTAGTTTGTGTATGAAGCGAATTAATATTAGTGATGTTAGTAGTTATAATTTTAATATCGCAATTACTACTATATACTCTGAAGCAAAGTGCTTTTACGAAAATTTTAGGGCTTTATATCGATGAAAATTTGAAGTTTTGAGAGCATTTGAACAATAAAAAATATTAATATTTCACAATTTGTATCAATTTTGTCATGATCTTAATTCTGATATTAAACTGCGTTTGATAAACACCTTAATTTTGCCAATATTTGATTATTGCGCTTGCACTTATATTCCGAATTTGACGCAAACGGACAAAAATAGAATAACTCTAATACAAAACTCTTGTTTACGGTTTATTTATGGTGTGTGTAAATACGAGCACATATCTCATTACCGTGTTTTATCGAATATGAGATTCATTGATGACCGCGTTAAAATTGCCTATCTATGTTTGATTCATAAAATAAGGCTAACCAGCACTCCAAGTTATTTAGCTGACAAATTATTATTTAAAAATTATAATTACAGTCTACGTATTAGTGATTTATATATTCTTCCTACTTTAAATAAATCAAAATTTAAAGGTTCTTTCTCCTATTTAGCGCCCACTTTGTACAACAGTATTCCTGCATCTTTGAAATTTCAAATGTTAAAAACAAAATAAAGAATATGATATCATTTTTAAACATTCATGTTAATGTATTTATTTTTGTAAATTTTGGTTATATTTTTGGCTTTGTAACATATGTAAGGTTAGGTGGAAGAGCAGCCTCCGGCTGAACCTCGCCTTTGACTTGGAATGTCAATAAAGATTATTATTAATAAATTTTTTTTTCGTCTATATGGGATAAAATTATAGCAGCTGCTTAGATCATAAGAGCAGCAACTGTCACTTTTGTGATTTGTAGTTTATCCCTCTTGCCCCACTGCTTTAAGTTTCTGATTCACAACAAACGCTCGCATGCGGGATCTAAGGATTATAGATCATTGTACTCACATATAAAATGTGACAGGTAGAAAGATACTTACTATTCAATCTGAAATTTGACTGGGATTGCCAATTTTAAATTCAGATTTAATATTTTCCTAGCATTTAACGAGTAATAAGTTCAGAATTTACTAGGTCAACAATAATCCATTATTGACCGTTGTTAAGGACGCGGTAGAGAAAAACAATTTCACGACTAAAAACGAAGTCAATAATGGCATGTTGCTAAAAAAATAAATTACTAAATATACTAACAAAATTATGAAAGGTATCGAGTCGACCTGTTGATCTTGAGATCTCTGATACGATCCCAACAGCCGACAAACAATTTTCACCAAATTAAATTTACCCCTTTGGTTCCCCCACCACTAACATATTTGGGGACCGTGATTTGACGGCTGGTAATCGCACTTCACGCGAAGAAATATATCATTTACCGAGATCTGCTTTCGGCAGAGTGCCACGCCCAGTAATGGGTAAAAGACGTGATGATATATCTATTTATTTATTTTCTAACAAAATTCAATCAAATGCATTTTACAAGGAAAACAAAATACATACATAGAAAGGATGAGCAATAATAAAAGATGAAAATAAACCGTGACACGTGAATCCAGTTGATAAGAAGAAGAAATTATTTTGTAGTTTCTTGAAGAAGCAAAGGACGGCGAAACTTAGGAAATGACATAAATTGTAATTGAATTATTTTTATTTCCTTCAAACTTAAACTCTTAATTGAGTCTTTATTTATTAATAAATTCAAGCTGAGACACTATCGTAATATCTGTTTACTGCATATTTTTATTGTTTTCAACGTTGTTAAATTGGAACATTATAACTAGGTAAGTTAATGCTGTAGCCACTGCCTGTAAAATAAACACAAATTTTATTTAGTTACGTACTTTCACATTTATTAAGTAGTCTTCAATAATTTTTAAATAAATAAAAGCATGAAAAATGTTTGCAAACAAAATATTGCTAAATATGATTGATGTATGTTAAATTGCATATAAATTTAATACTTTTAATTATAAATGCATATCTTTAGCCAAATTAATATGTCAAAATGATGTTTTTAATTAAATGTATGTTATAGCTATTAACATACCTAGGAATTTTATGAGTTTGAAATCCAAGCTCGTAGAGCGAGGATTTTAAGATATCTAAGGCCTGTTATGACTCATAACATCCTTGGTTTTTTCAATAGTTTATCGGTTTCAGAATATAAACACGTTATAGCTATTAACATACCTGGAATGTTATGAGTATCATTACAGCCGCAGATGTCAGTTTGAGACATCTAAGGTCTGTTATGACTCATAACATCTGCGGTTTGTTCAACAGTTTACCGGTTTCAGAATATAAACACGTTCACATCATTAGCAAATCTGATTTTTTGAAATTCTTTTATGAATAACGCCATTGTCATCATTTTAGAAGGGGATCAAGTAAGTCTGTGGTCTATATGTTTTTATTTAAACGTCATAACGTGGTCATCTCTAATTTGAAAGACTGTACAATTAATATATATTATGATAAGCAGGAGAAGTAATCTTTGTATTATTTTTGTTTCGAGTTTCGTTTGTATGAATAGTGTTATATTATCATTGTGTTTTATTTTCATTTTCTTGAATGTTTTGAATAGTATATTCTGTAACAAGTTTGGAATGAGGCATATTCTGCACGAGTGAAAAGTTTGACACACGAGCCTTAGGCGAGTGTGACGGTTCCACGAGGGCAGAATGGCCATTCCAAACATGTTGCAGACTATACTTTCTATACGATTATAAAGTTAGTTGAATTTAATAAAACTTAACCGATAAAAAACTTCATATTAAGTTATATTTATATTATACAATTTTTACCAACAATAAATAAAGTTAAACTTATATTTAAATACATGTAATTACTATTAAATTCAATTAATGATCATTAGTTCTTATCTTCTTTATTATTTGAAATGTTGATAGTTATATTATTTGTGCAGTTATGAAAAATGAAATTTGGAGCATTGTATAAATTTTATGCCGTAGTTTCATTTATTGAAGATGATATTGTAGAGGAATTGTCTTTTGAAGAAGTTTCTGGTTCGATTACACAATTCATTATTTTATTTGCAATATTCATTCTGCTGTTTATGGAATTATCTATATAGCTTTCTGCTATTTCGGTTGACTTCCACCCACCATGTCGTTTTAATGTTGTTATATCAGCTCCTGCATCGATTAACATCGTTGCAGAGGTCCGTCTAAAGCAGTGTCCTGTGTAAAGTTCTGGATTTTTTAGATTTAAAAATGTTGCCACTTGTTTCGGCATATTTCCGAATTTGTTAATGCCGATTATTTGTTTTGAACACCGACCTTTTTGATAATTTAAGAATAAATTGTTTGTTTCCACATTTGAAGGGCGTAATTCCAGATATTTTTTGAAAATTCTATAAAAATCACCACTTATTGTAAACTTTCTTTGAACTTTTGTTTTAGTGTCAGGAACTGATATAAGAACTGCTGCTTCCAAATCCTGAATATGATTAATTTGCATTTGCCATAGTTCATGTTTTCGGCACGCGCCCATTATGCCTAAAACAAAAATGATTCATAATTATATGTCAATTATTCATTTAATATTTCTATTTGATTTTACCTTGGTAGCAAGATAGATGTTTTCTGGTGCTTTATTTATAAATTCTTTAATTTCGTCTGCGGACAATCTTTTTGATTTTTTTGCTACGTAACCATCTGATTGCCTTTTTAAAAATGATCGTAACTTGGCATAATTAGCCAAATCTACATTGTGTTTTATATTTAATGTGGTTCTCAGCATGGAGTAAATTTTCCATAAAGTGGATGACTTCATTTTATTAGCAATTTCGGTATATAACATTTTCGGAGAATGATTTACTATTTTTATTCTTCTTCCAATCTATAAATTGATTATAGCACTGTTCGTATGTATCTTTTGACTTTTTTGGTATTAAATTACCAATTGTAGCTGCAGCAGCTTCCACAATTTCTGGTGGAGTGCAGGATTCACTCATTTTTAATATTATATAATTTTAATAACTCAAAATAATATATGAAAACTGATAATAGATAGTAACAACTTTTGTTTGACAGATATGGCAATAAAACAATCACAAACTGTTAAGCGCAGTGTTGCCAATCTTTAAGATAGATATTTCTCATCAGATATATTAGAAATTCTTATTTGGATTCTAAAATTTAAAAATTATGTAATTCGGAAACATACGATTTCTATATTTATACTAAAATTATAAAATCTTTAACAGAAATTACAATAACTGTTTATTATTAGGAATTTATAAGTTATTTGAAATTCACTTTTTAATACATAGATGGCGCCACTTGTGGCTATTCCGTAACTAGTGAAAGAATAATTCCGCACAGGTTTGCAGAATGTAACCATTCCATAATTGAAAATTATACAAGAATGGTATTATTCTGTAATAGTCGTATAGAAAAGTCATTATTGTTATATTACCGTACAGAATACAGTTAATACTTACTTACCAGCCTACTTTTGTGCATGTGATCATAGATTTAATATCCTGAAACCGGTAAATGTAGTAATATAAGTGTTTTAGATATTCAATACACTAATGATTTATTCTAAAGGACTAGAAATACTCCACGAGTGCAGTTATACATAACACTAAGTTAGAAATAATTTATAAATTAAATATATTTCGACGTTTAACTAAAAAAAGGATGTCCCGCAAAGAAGACTAGAATAAATTAATGATTTGTTAGATCATGAATTACTTAATAGCAACTAAATTGTTTGTACGTTAGATTTTGGTTGACATATTTCTTTCTTGTGTACCGAATAGATAAACATAAACAAACTTGTTACATTCATTTTTGCTGTTGTAAAGTAATTGTATTTTTTGTCAAAGATTACTCATAATTTGTTAATAATTAATGTCAAAAGAATATGAATAAATTAAATTTTAAAATTTAATGTTATGAAATTACATTTTATGTTGATATATCCAGTTTTGCTTCAAAAACTTGAATATTTAAAACAAACTTTAAATGGTATTTTAGTATGAAAACGAAAAAAAATAAAATAACAAAAATTGGATTATCATTTTTGCACGCAAGCTCTTCAAACGTATATTACATAACGAGAATTGTAACAAGCACATTACGTGCTAGTGAAAAAGTTGCGCATGTGCCTTGGCGAGTGCAGTATTTTCACAAGCAATGTAATTGCGTTACAATTCGAGTTGTGTATTATACTTTTTCTACGACCACTTAGAAATCTGCTCATTGTATGTTTGTTGTTGCTATGGAAATGAGGTACATTGCAAGACATCGTGCGAAATGAATTTGTTTTGTAGTCATTTCAGTACAGGTCATTTCATCTCAGTACAGGTGCAATTTTCTTTTAAATTACACATGAAAAATATAAAAACGCATGCGTAAAAAATAAAATAGACGTAAATTAGAGAATTATTATTATTTATTGTTGGTTATATTGAATGTTATGTTTTGACAGTTGTTAAATATTATGTTATTGGGATCGGTTTTGTTAACATTTAAATTATTAAGATTTTCCAAATTATTAACTGTTGTGGAAGTCGACGTTCTGATTGTGGGCGTGTTTTCAATTGAACTTTGAATTTTATTAGCTATATCAAGCTTATTTGTTAGAGACTCGTCGATGTATCCTTCGGCGACAGTTGACGACTTCCATCCACCGTGTCTTTTTAAAGAAGTTATGCCCTCACCAGCATCAACAAGAATTGTCGCAGATGATCTGTGAAAACAGTGTCCAGTGTATAATTCAGGATTTGGAAGATTCAAATATCTTGCTATTTGTTTTCCTATAACTCCAAATTTATTAATACCAACTTTCTGAACTGTATATATTCCTTTTTGATAATTCAGAAAAAAACTAGAGTTTTGAACATTAGATGGGCGAAGACACGCATATTTTTTAAAAATTTCGTAAAATTGACCTGTTATTGTGAATTTTCGCACAATTTTTGTTTTCGTGTCGGGAATTGTAACTAAAACAGCTGAACTCAAATCGTTCAAATCAGTTATTTTCATTTGGTATAGTTCATGCCTGTTTATTACTTATTTGAAAATATCTATTATGTTTCGATTTATATGAACCATACCTTTGTCAGGAGATAATATTCATCTGGTGCTTCATTAATAAACTTGTTAATATCATTTGTGGTGAAGATTTTTGATTTCTTTGGTTTATAACCATCAGATTGTCGTTTTAGGAATGCTCTTAATTTTGCATACTTTGCTATATCCACATTTTTATTTATATTGAGAGTAGTTCTCAACATGGAATACTGTGTCCATAAAGTTGAAGCTTTGTATAATTTCGATAAAGAACCAAAATAAGCCATGAGCACATTTTCGGAATATGATGTTACGTTTTCATCATTTCGCCAGTCCATAAATAATTTATATGTAACTTCATATTTGTTTCTAGATTTTTCGGGTAATAAATTTAAGGAAGGTATTTTTGCTGCTTCTAAGATATTTGGTGGTGTTAAATCAACATTCTCGTCGCTATCACTCTCCATTTTTACCTCACAATATACAAAATATTAAAAGACGTTTATAAAAACCGAACTGTTATTTAATTTTTGTTACGTTGCTTGGATACTAACTTAGGATTGACAGACATTGAAATGGTGAAATCGGCCGTTGCTAGGATACTTATTTAGAATTTTCAAATATTGGAATGGTGAAATCAGGACAAATTTATTGTTAAAATATAAATTAAAAAATATTACTGTTACAGAATATTTGTTATGTTATATCAACTGTCAAACAGCAGTGTTACCACCTAACAAATGAACAATTTTTTTAGAACAGTTATATATATATATTTATATATACATATAACGTAACTAGTGCAGTAAAGCCGTAACAACCGTAAACAAGCATTTACTGTTCTTGTAAATTGTTTTTAACAGCCTACTTACATATATGGTCGTAGATAAACTAATTTACATGCAAGTGGCTAGTTAATCTAATAAATCAAGTCAATTAAAATTATTTATTAAGTAAAATACATATTTACTTACAGATGTAACCAGACGTAAATTAATTTTGAAGAATCCCAAACACGAAAAACTTGGTTGTCTAACCATTGCGTAATAGAGCATCATTTGCAGCTATAATATAAACATGTAGGTAGGCAGGATTTACATATAGAGTGTATATTAAGTGTGGAATAATGTTTATAAATCGCTCCTGACATATTAGTTTCATTTTAAAAACTGTAAATCATAGTTTATATTTAAAGTTAAATTTATGACAGAAAAATTCGGGTGACGCCTTGATTTGAACCAGGAACCCTCCGCTTGCCGGGCAGAGATGCTAACCGCTACACCACGTCACCTGTGTCCGACGTATGGCATCAACCGAATTCTTCTGTCATAGTGTCTAACGTAGCATCGATCCCAAAAACTCCTATCTATGATAGGCATTGACAACGGGTTTCGTCTATAGCGACACAGTTCTGATTTAAAGGAAATCATATCATGAACTGATTTTTTTGTCATATGACTTAAAATTTAACTTTACATTTATCATCATCACTGTATTTGCAGTCATGTCATATGACAAAAAATCAGTAGTTTATATGGTAAATTTATACGCATGATTTGCTATAAGTAATTATATATGTTGTAAAAATTAAAATAAACACTTGTCAAAGTTTCACAACATTTTTTAGCTTCTGAGTCAACTTACTAGGTCATCGTCAGAGGCCGGCCAGCATGGTTAGTAACCATAGACGCGCTTCGTTCTTATTAGAGTTCATCCGTATGGTACAACCAACTCCTTCACCTAGAGCAACTTCACGTGAAGGAGCTGTGTGACGAAGACCTGCGCCAGCAGAGAATAATATTCTTAACAACTCATTAGAATGATACGAGAAGTTCTGTCGAACCGGCAATGCCATCTACCGAGAACAGCAAAAGCTACGAAATAGCAATTTAAATTGCTTATCCTCTGATGGCACAGTTCTTCGTCACATCTCCTCCACGTGAACTTGTTCTCGGTGAAAGAGTGGGTTATACCATATTGATGAGCTCTAATAAGAGCGAAACGCGTCTATGGTTATACTATTTTCATTTTAAACTCGAGGGATTGGCATAAAACGATTAAATGTCCCTGTTCCATATAACTACAATGAAATCTATTAGTGCGGCTACCACAAATCGCTTAACGATGGTTACAACAGGTAATTTTTAAGGGTCGTATTCAGCCTAAAATCATTCTTGTTTTTTCTATGATTGACCATTTAAAAATACCGGCGAATGGGGCTGTACAACCCTGTGCGAACCTTGTGAAGCCAGTCATATTTTGAGTTCCTTTGTAAACGTAATTGCGGTGCATTTAATCGTTTTATGCCGATCCCTTGAGTTTAACATGAAAATAGTATACTAACAGTGCTGGCCGGCCTCTGATGATGACCTAATAAGTTGACACGAAGGGTGAAATTTTGTGAAACTTTAACAAGTGTTTATTTTAATTAAACCTAGTTTCACTAAGCAAATGGTTACTTAATTTTGTCTTTGTTTATATATATATATATATATATATATATATTGTGTTGAACACAGATGGGATGTGAAGTAATTAATGTTTTAATGGAACATTATTATGATTTGTATTTTTGGTTCTTTTGATTATTTTACTATATCAGAAGTTATTATTATTATTCCGTACTTTACAAGCATACAGGCTATTACTATAATGTTACCTCTTCTCTAGTGTTTCGGTCTAAAAATCTGTTTTGCACTTCTGCTACTTTGATGCGTGTACGTTTGCACTAGAATAAATTTATACAAGTAGAATCATCACAGCAATTCAAAAGAACAAACTTAATAAATGATGATAAGAGAGGTTGTGACCTTGTGAAGGAATAATGTATATATTCATAATATTTGGAAACGAGCTTAAATATTTACAAATGTACATTTTTAATAGATTTTTTTTACAAATTATGTAAATATGCTACTGTCATGTTGAGAATGTCTAGTTATGCAATTTAAATAAAATACAAAAAAAAATAAGTCGTTATAATTGTTAAATAAATAGGTTATTCCCTAAGGAAGAAAATGTAGTAATTAAATGCCTACAAGAAACTAGCATCAAACCATTAGTGGGAATCTACTTAATAAACAATGAGGATAATTGTGAAATTTACTTTAAAGAACAAAAATTGGTATTTTCAAATAAAATTCAAGGACGACCATTACTATTACCTAAATTAAACTTCAAAATTCAAACACAACATATTACAAACTTCTCCATTAACCTAAATCCATTAAAACTTAATGATATCTCCTTTAACCCAATGGTCCCTATAAAAGAAGAATCCATCAACATTCATATTCCCAGTATTTGGTCTCTGCTGCTGTATATCATGATTGCAATCACGGCCGGCTACTTTTCCATAAAATGGATAAGAACAAAAAGAGCTGCACGATCCAGCTCGAGAAGGACACCACCCGAAATTCAGCCAGAGGACATCGAACTTCAACTTCCAGGGGGAGCTCAATTCTAAGGAGAGAGGAGTTATAGTGTTCCACTCATCACCAAACTGCTGACATAGACACCTTCCCCCGAACGTGACATTAGTAATATGTAAAGTTATTTAGTATGTAGATGTAATAATGTTAGTCAGTTCAGATTCAGACTTAGAAGTAGAAACACATGTAATTGTAATACTTAAATAAATCTTTTTTTAAAACTAAGTTGGTGGTTTGAGAAAGTTAAGTGGCGCAGTCCTGGTAGGATAGTCAATACAAATTAACGAATATAATTTGTTTCACATTGTGATTAAATTGGCTATCGAACAAGAAAAAAGAAAAATCAAAACCTTTCCGAACCACACCAACCAGAGCAACTCGAAACTACAGCAGAAGCCAAGATTCGACACCCGTAACCATCTGAACGAACATTAGAGAACTTCGGCCGTCATTCTTAACCCCGTGGACGACTTCAGGGCACATGAAGTGGACACTAATATTTCTGTAAGTCATACATGTCATTTAGAGACACTATTTTTATTAATTCTGAGTCAAGCTCAAATTCAGAATCTGAACCAGATCTTGAAGATTTTATTGAAACTAATTTAAATACAAATTTTATTATAAGACAACCCCAATTTACAATGGCAGTGCCAGTTCTAAAAAAAGAATACCTTGATATGCTGCCTGAATTTCATGGCGAACGTGAATTATTACCTCGTTTTATTGATATTTGCGAGAAACTTGTAAACAAATTTTATATTGTCGCCGACCCAACAGATTTCCAAAATGAATATCTGATGAATAGTATAATAACAAAAATTAAGGGCGACGCTGCAATTAATATTGCAAGTTGTACGGTCAAAACATGGGACGATTTGAAAGAAGCATTATTGAACGCGTTCGCAGATAAACGCGATTGGTTTACATTAAATATTGAAATGACCGATCTTAAGCAAAATTCAAATGAAACTGTTTTCAATTTTTACGGAAGATTGCAGCACATTTTAAATTTACAAATTTCTTATATTTCAACTCATGCTACAGCTGCCGTAGCTCTTGTCATGAATGATTATTTTCAAAACTATGCTCTACGCATATTGCTACGCGGTTTGAAGGAACCTATCGGTCAGCTTATGAGAGCAAAAATTCCTTCTGATTTAAATTCCGCGCTAGGCATGTTAGCGAACGACTTTCAATTTGAACATATCTCCAAACCATCTAAGAGCATTAACTCAAACAATTTCAAACCAAATCACAAACCACCTACACACAACATAAAGCATTTCTCTCCTAGACCAACATATTATACAAATCCTTTTCCTAATAATTCCAACCCATATAACAGAGCTCCAGTACGTCCTAATAATCAACAAATGATTACACCACGAGGAGGAGTTGCATTCTATGTTCGTAATGGGTTAGGATTTAAAATTTTAGACACAATTTTAGACACAATTTTTGTTGAGAATAATAATATAGAACATTTATGGATATCATGCAATATTAAAAATAAAAATGTTTGTCTAGGAGTTATATACAATCCTCACTGTGAATATTACAGGGACCTCATGTTTTTGGATTCTGTGTTCACTGAATATGCATTGCAATCGGACTATGTTATATGTACGGGTGATATAAATATTAATCTACTTTCAAACGATGTACGTTCTCAGTTTTTTAATAACTTGTTATCCGGAAGTAACATGCATCAGTTAATTGACCAGTATACCAGACCTGCATCACAATCCTTAATTGATGTCATGTTGGTATCAGACACAACAATAATTGCAGATTCTGGTGTTTTGAACTGCAGTCAATTTTCAGATCATGATTGCGTTTATTGTGAATTGAAATTACCAAAAACATATGTTCCCAAAAAAACTTATACATTCAGAGACTTTAAAAACTTCAATTTTGAAAATTTTTATGTCGATTGCGAAGCAGTCTATTGGAATCATATGCTAATCTTAGATAATATTAATGATAAGGTTGCCTTTCTTAATCAAAATATATCCTATTTATTCGACAAGCATGCCCCAATTAGAAAAATTACAACTAATAAGCAGTATACTCCCTGGATTACTCCAGTAATAAAAATCATGCAAAAGAAAAGGAACAAGGCTCTTGCGGACTACAAAAAATATAAATCTGATTCAAAGCTACAGTACTACAAACAGTTGAGGAATCTTACTACAGCCGCTATTAGAAGAGAAAAGCAAGCTTTCTTAAACCAAAATATTAATTATAATATTAGCGATTCCAGTAAACTATGGAGCAATTTAAAACGTCTTGGTGTTAATTCTACTTCAACTAAGAACATTCCTGAGTCTCTAATTAAGCCACAGGAGTATGGTAATTATTTAATTGAGATAGTTGGCACTGCAAATATAAATCCTGAAACTATGAATTATTTTGTGAAAAATGTTTTCGTGGAGAACAATGTTGAGTATTTTAATTTTACATGTGTGGATAGTTGTTTGGTTGAAGATATTGCTAGAGAACTAAAATCTGATGCTGTCGGTATTGATGGAATATCGCGTAAAATGATCTTAATTGTTCTTCCAGTTATTTTGAACCATATTACGCACATTATAAATTCATGTTTGTTGGATGGAGTAGTTCCCGATTTATGGAAATCAGCGGTTGTGAAACCAATTGCAAAGAATACTAATATTTCAACTTTTGATGATTTACGTCCTATTAGTATTCTTCCAACACTGTCCAAAATACTGGAACGAATTTGCTGCGATCAGATCATGTCTTACGTAGCAGTGAATAATATACTACCCGCTACTCAGTCGGGGTTTAGACGCGGATACAGTACTAATACCTGCCTTCTAAATATACTTAATTCATTGATTCAGAATTATGACGATTCAAAACTATCACTTCTTATACAAATAGATTTTTCTAAAGCGTTTGATATGGTAGATTATAGTTTGCTTTTGGCTAAACTAAAATTTTATAAATTCTCGGTTAGTGCTTTACGTTGGTGTGAGAATTATTTTGAAGGTAGACAATTTTATGTCAGTATGCAGGACACTGCCCAAACATTTAATTCAACTGCCTTTCCATTGCATCGTGGTGTCCCGCAAGGTTCAATTTTGGGACCATTATTCTTCTTACTTTACGTAGCGGATCTCCCATCAACTTTAAATTTCTGTGAAATACATTCCTACGCAGATGACACACAAATTATTGCATCCGTCAATCCAACAGAGGTAAATGAAAAATGTAATGTCATCAATGACGATCTTGATAATTTAGCCGTATGGGTGAAGAATAATGGTCTCAAAATTAATGGGAATAAGTCATCGCTTTTAGTTATTGGTACTTGTCATACTCCGGATCTCGTGCTTGACGGTATTGTATTAGAGCGTTGTCAAGTTACAAAAAGCCTAGGACTATTGATCGATGAAAATCTCAACTTTCGCGCACACTTAAATATCAAACTAAAGGCAGCTAGGATAAAATTACGGCACTTGTATCAATTTCGAACATTATTATCTCCTCAGGTTAAACTACGCTTAATATACTCATTAGTACTACCATTGTTTGATTACTGCGCCTGTACGTACATCCCAAATCTAACCCAATCTGAGAAGCAAAGGATTACTTTATTACAAAATTCCTGCTTAAGATTTGTTTACGGTGTGCGTAAATATGACAGCATTTCTAGATATAGATCTCTAGCAAATATGGAAAGCATTGATTCACGAGTTAATAAATTGTTTCTTACTCTCACACACAAAATTAAAGTTACTGGTACTCCATCATATCTCCATGATAAACTTAAATTTAAAAATTATGAATATGGTCTACGAGCTAGAGCAAAATATTTTTTAGATTTATTATTTAAGAATAATAAAATAATAAACTCGATAAAATATTTAAGGTAGGTTGTTATTAAATATTTAACAAATTAATTAATGTAACATAAATTAAATTCAATAAAAACATCAACAAACTAATTATTCTTAAATTGTTAAATTAGATGTTCAAATAGTCCACCGTTTTGAGCTAAATATTAACCTAATCTGTTATTTATTTTCTGGCATTCTTGTAATATAGCATTTTTAAGTTCTTCTAAATTCTGGTATCTTTTTTTATAAACATAAGATTTTAAATGGCCCCATAAAAAAATTCGCACGGATTTAAATCCGGCGACCGTGCTGGCCAGTTAACTGGTCCATTTCGTCCTATCCAGCTTTCAGGAAATACATGTGCAGGGCAGCCATCATGCTGGAACCACACATTTTCTTTGTTTGTTTCAACAATTTGTGGTCCAACAGCATTAATTAATAAATTCAAATATGATGCTGAATTTATTCGTTGGATGAAGAATGGGCCAATTATTTTATCACCAAAAATTCCTGCCCACACATTGACAGAATGACGATATTGTGTGGATTATTTTGTGACCAGTACCGATAATTATGACAGTTTGGTTCGCCATTCATGGTAAATGTGCATTCATCTGTGAATAAAATACTACTTAAAAATTCTCTATTACAATTTGATTTCTCCATCATTATTTCACAGAATGAGGCACGCAGTTCAAAATCTCGTTCCAAAAATATTTTGGTGACTTTGAAATTTAAAAGGAATGTGTTTATGTTTTTTGAGAATTCTATAAAATTTATATTTAGTTCTCTGGAAATTTCCCGCACACTCATTGTTGGCTCCAGTTCTATGAAAGCAAGAATATTTTCTTCATTGTTATAACTTCTTTCATTTATTTCTTTCTTGAAATTTTAGTGTTCCTGTCTTTTCAAACTTTACTATAAACCTCTGAATAGTTGCCGTACTAGGAATATCATGATGCTGCCAAATAGCGCTAATATAGTCACGAATTAGTCGTAAACTATGGCCAGAATAATGCCATTTAATTATTTGCAACTTTTCTTCATCTGAATAATTATTCATTTTTGATAATAATAAACCCTAATATTGATTTAATATCACAGTTGGTCAAAATAAATACTAATAATTTGACGTATAAAACGTTACGCATTTGTACATCTCTTGTTTTTAATTCCATGGCTATTACTATTAAATTGAAATTACGTGAATTTTCAAATTTAATTTCTACAGTTATGAAGTAGTCAAAATGAATTTTGTTTATTGATTCGGATGTAGAAATTTATGCTTCACAACATTTATTTGAAACATTTTTTCCTAAAATAATTAGGGAAGCAATGCGCACGGAAAAACTGATTTGCCATGTTAAACGCCTGTTTCACTTTTCGTGTTACACCCGGTATATATGTATATAGAATTTCAATAATATTTCACTTCATTTATATGGATAATAACTACGAGTAAGTTAGAATGACAAAATAAATCATAATTTATTATGTGTTTACACTCGTCTAACTAACACGAACGTTTTCAATTATACTTAAAATCGATAAAATATAATGTTATCTTTAATGTAATGTAATTGTAAAAACAGTAAATAATAAACATTTAATTGCATTTGTTTCCATATAGTATTCGTCAATTTTTTTATTCGTATTTACTTTCACGCCCGCATGAACAATTAAAGGGATATATGAATATTGTTTTTATATATTACATTAAATAATCTTATAGTAACATGTTGATTCCTTTGGATCATAGTCGATACAGTTATAGGCACTCTAGATCATAGTAATAATCAGCGCCATCTATTAAATGTTTTCTATACTTGTTGACAGCGGGATCGACAACGCAAAGCCAACTTACACAAACACGATTTATACGCGTCTATGTCATGGACTTGTCGACGGGTGTGATGTAGACGTTGCGGTTTTAGACATAAGGCATGCTCCGTTTTGCATGTGTACATATGTATTATCATTTAAAATAGAATATCATACGTTAATTATTTTTTTGCTGGAAACTCCTCTCTCGCACTGAAAATAATTAAATAA
Organism: Pterostichus niger; assembly: GCA_947425015.1. Lineage (NCBI taxonomy): Eukaryota > Metazoa > Arthropoda > Insecta > Coleoptera > Carabidae > Pterostichus > Pterostichus niger. The sequence goes on from OX380350.1 coordinate 17,054,164, forward strand.
AAATTGATTTGTATCAGATGTCAGTTTGGCGTTCAACTATAAAATACGCAACAAGAAAGAAATAATTACGAATCGCTTTCATCATATATTAATAGAAATTGAAATCATCAGCCTGTAAGTTATTTACATTGATATTTCATAATTTATTATTCTGTTTAAGATATCTTCGTAAAAGTATTTAAAAATATATAGGTATCGTTGACTTAATCTTATAAATTTAATCTACATTTTTGATCTACAATAGTATATTACAGTGATACAATTAATTTGTTTGATTCATTAGTGTTTTATTCTAATAGTTATTTTTGTACCAAGGGCGTTATGTAGGCGATTTTACTCTAGAATATATAGAATTAATTGTTAAATTAAAAAAAATCGGTCTTTTCATATTTAAATTAGATTTTTTTAAACGCACTCGGTGTAGAAGAAGCTGATAAATTAGTATTCATTCATACACATTTGTATGCGTCGTAATCGAAATCTATAAATGTCATCATTTTATTGTTGAGCATTTCTTACTCGTAATTGTACCAGAGTTTATGATAAATGTAATATATTCTTTATTGCAAAATTTTATTTGATTAAAAACCCAAACCTCAGCTAAGGATTATTTTTTATAATTTTCTATAAATGCGTATAACCTATTGGTTCCAAATATATATATTTTTTAAATCGAACATTTTAAATGGATAAAATAATAAAAAATATCGTTAGTTTAAAATAAAAACGTGATTTGATTCAGATCGTGATTTTAATCATGACATCCGTAATTAGTTTTAATTTATTATTATAGCAACACGTATAAGAGTATTAATTAGCAATGGTGTTGAGTAAACGGATCGGACGTTATGAATCATAATGGCCACATCAAGAACCATATACATTATAATCTACATAATGCCCTTGGTGCATAAATAACTATTATTTTATGGTCATTTAATCGAATTTCTAACTCTTCTAACTAAATAAATTAGGAATGATGAGCCAATTGGTTGGTAAATTTTATTACATTTATTTATCAGCTAAATATACGAATGAGGGTAATTTATATCTTTGTGATGTTCACACAAACATCAAACACAACGTTCCACGAGGAAAACTCGCCTTTTTTAATTACGATGCGCCAATCATACGTATCATTGTACACTATAATAGGCGAGGAAGTACACGTTTGTCCGGTGGCGGGGTCAGTGACCCGCACCGAGCACCGAAACTCACTCAGCCGCTCACTTGATGTTGAGGTGTGCACGTTGAGTGCAAATTGTGATTTGTTCAGAGAATACCAGCACACCGCAGTGCCTGCAACACTAGACACGAGACAGACCTTGCTTTGAGAACCAGTCTCAGTTACCCACCACGTGGAGCCAGCTTGATGCGTGATGTCTTGGTGCGCAGAGCCGTAGTGCGCGGACAACGAACCTAGAGACACGGCCGCATCACATATGTAACACGTGGTGCGCTGCCGGCAGAAGTATAGTTCATGTTTCCTGCACTTGTTGTCGATGTCGGTGTACGCGCAGCCCTGGGTGCAGGCTCGTTTAGCAGGGAGGCAGCGCTTGCATCGCCAACCATTCTTGTCGCGGTACAGAAACACCATCACCTCCGCCTTGCACCTCCCGCACTTCTCCATCACCCTCGACGGCTGATCAGCCGCGTCGCTCACCCTCTGCTTCACCGTCACGGTGAACGTGGTGTCGTCGAAGCCGCCCAGCACGTCCAGAAGACAGTTTATATCTAGGACTAATGAAGTGTCCTCCTGGATCACCAGGCATTCTTGAGGCGCCACTTGGCCTTCTTTTGTCAACTTTTCAATACCGCGCTTGATATCCAAAATAAAGTAAAAGTTCGCAGCCTCCATAGACGCCAGTAACCGAACTGCGTGGAAAATGTTCCCTGTTGTCAAGCAAACCTTTGTGTGCAGCAAGAACAGGATATGAAAGGCAGAGATGATGTAATTATGCAGACTGGCCTTAGTGATGTCATGGCTGAGGTTGCAAGGGTTCTCCAACACGCTGTTCGGGTGCTGGTTGCGGCAATGCGCCAACATGGCCGCTCTAGGGCCCAGCCAGTCGCAGTGGGCGGAGCCGAGCACCGGGCAGACATACTGGCGGTACCCACACACCTCCTCGTGCTCGATCACTTCTGCTTCCTGTACAAAGGGCACCGTCTCGGGACAGCCCAACTCCCGGTTCTTACACGGATATTTGAGCAGCTTCGCTGTTGCTTCGTACTGAGTATTTCTAGTGGCTGGACGCTTAGGAGTGTAGCACCGGCCACAGACAGCAGCTCCGTTATGTTGTAAGTACACGGGACCTCGAGACAGGTACAACTCACAGCTGCTACATTTTAGTTTATCCAATATGTCAACTGGGATGTCCATTTTGTATAAAATCTCACTCGTCCAACCTGTAACAGAAATAAAAAAATGTAAATAATTGTTTCCACATAAATTATCAAGACGTAGGTGTCTGCTGCTTAGTAACCACATACTTTTTGTTAACTATGACAATCAAACACATTTTATAAACATTGTGAAAAATATAAGTGCACGTATGTCAAATATGTGTGAAGATGAAGATTTTTATACTCCTAGTGGAGTTTTGGAAATAGCAAATACAGCAACATTAAGTTTGTTGCCCGAAAAATCAAGAAAACAATATAAAATAGCGTACAACAGATATAAAGAATGGGGTCTAGCTTTCGTCGGGAGTTGCAGAAGGATATGTAGAGGAATCAGTTCAAAACAAAATAAGTACTGCGGAGCAAATTTTCCAGAAAGTATTTGTTGTTGATACGAAACAAGAATGTGCAATGTACTAGCAATGAAGAATAGTAAAAAAATATCCAATACGTCGTTTTAATGTTAAAAATTGCAATAACTGCACTTTTAACATATATAGTTTGAATTAATATGAATTGTTAATTATGTTATGCAATAAAATATGCATGAATGCAATAAAAATTTTATCAGTGCAATATAGTGTCACTTTTCGTAGAAATAATTGTTTAATAATGGCCTAATTTTTGCATGATCGTAGAAAAAAGACATTTTAATTATTCAAACATAACATAATTAGTTTTGTAGATTAGATTAAACTGTCATTAGAATTTTATCCAATTAGATAACAAAGTCAAATATACCTATATTCTCCACACTGATATCTTAGCAAAAATGAAGTACATATGATTCTGTAATTTTTCCACTGATCACTAAATTCTGTTCGATGAGAGATTGCAGCAAGGACCATAAATACACTAGACAAAACATGCGCTATATTTCTCTACAGAATGTTTTGTTCTCGCCTGGCCAGAAAGAGACAACAGAGTATAGAGATATACAAAGTCTACTCCCGCGTTTGTCACAAGATGTCACTACAGTACATTCGGTTTTGAGTTGCGTTACTTGATTTTGACGCGTGTATACGAGTTGTGCATTATTACTAATTGTTCTTGATCGCTGCTAATCAGTACAGGAATTGTGGTCATTATGGGACGAACTTGTTCAGTTTATCGCTGCAATTCACAATTTATAAAAGGAGAACGAGTATCTTTCCATCTGTAAGTACGAACAGTAATTGTAATGTTCACTTAAATATTTTTATATTGTTTAGATTTCCTTCAGATCCAGTAAGAAGAAATCTTTGGATAACAGCTGTGAAAGAAGCCCGCACAACAGAATGGAATTTTATTCCAGGAAAATTTAGTTACATCTGCTCAAAACATTTTTCTGAAGATTGTTTTAAAACGTTTGGAGTTGCTGGTGAACTTAAATGTAGAACTGTAAAACCTGATGCTATTCCAACAATGTTTTCTTCTACTCCGTCCAAAACTGTCCAGTACGTATACTTTTAAATAATCATTTAATTATTATGCGTGTTATGGTTTGTAATTATTATATTATTAAAGGAGACAATTGGACTTCAATGAACAAGAAAACTGGCCCTCAACATCATCCAGCACACAGCACCAAGAACTTCTTGCTACTTCAACAACGAGAGAAAAAGAAATATCTCCAATCCTCGTGGAAAGGTATATTTATAATTAAATTAAAAATAAAATATTTTTTTAGTTATTTCCAATAATTTCAGTTAGGTATATGTACATATATCTAAATATGAATACTATAAAGTTTGATAATTTTTAGCGAAGAAACTACAGAGAAACGCCAGCAAAGCGATTTGGAATCTATAAGCGATTCATCTACCATTACAGCTGAATCAAACAATCCCATTATTTTCACAAGTTTGGATAGTATTTCCACTACATCTCCAATAAAGCAACTTGTCAAAAGAAGGTAAATGAAGCAGATTAATAAAAATAAAACAAATTTTAATTTATGGTTCTCCCGATATATTTTAGAATATCTAAATTTTGATTTATCATATTTGTAAAATGTTTCTGAACATTAATTGATTGTACCATTAACACTGTTTTCAAATGTTACAATAATAATTGTATTTGGTTAACATTATAGAAAATGCAGAACATGGAATCCTCGTTTTGTTGGTGATTGTGCAAGTTCGGATATGTCTTCACCAAATAAAGCTAAAAGAAATTGGAGAATTGCCAAGCAACAAATAAATACACAAAAGAAGCGAATTCAGCATATTAACGTCACAAATAAACGGCTAAGGGCAAGAGTCAACAATTTAAAGACATTGTTACATCATTTAAAGGAAACGAATTTGATATCATCTGAAAGTGCAGAAATAAATATTATGGTAAGAAATTTCGACCGAAATATGTTATAAGGATTCAGATTTATAGTTAAATATTTACATTCTAGGCATCATTACCTACATCTGCTGGAGAGTTATTGAAAAGAATGCTGAATGGACCTACTCGACAGAAATATAATCCACAACTACGAAATTTTGCCATAACATTAAATTTCTATTCTCAAAAAGCGTACAATTATGTAAGAAAACAATTTAATAATACACTGCCACATCCTCAAACCATTTCTAGATGGTTTACGTCTATAGACGGTTCGCCAGGTTTTACCACCGAAGCAATAAATGCATTAAAAATAAAAGTAGCAGAAGGTAACAGTGTTAATAAACAGATTTTATGCCATTTAATAATGGATGAAATGTCTATTAGAAAACATGTAGAGTGGACAGGTACCAAATTTACTGGCCTGGTTGGTAACCAGTTTGCTACATCTGCACTTCAAAAATCATGGGCAGCATCACTAGCCGTAACAGCGCCACCAGGAACCGGGCGACCAAGTTTACAGCCCGTTCCTCAATAACCTTCTCGGCCTGGGCCTTCACCCTAGTACAGGTGAGGGCTACCCTCCCGTGAATTTGCCTGAATGTCCTGAATCAATTTCCAAATATGTCTTAAAAATAATACATGCTTGCGTGTTAACTCACTCACTATTTCTACTTGTCAACAAAATTTCTTTTCACTTACCCTTTTGATATAGCTATTTACATGCTAATTACAAAATACTACCTTATTTACTTAATCCTCATCGGGCGAGTCCGTCCCTGACTCGCACAACTCGCTTGTTCTATTCATATCTTGTGCGGCCTGTTTACGTATGCTGCTGCGTAGTTGCCGCCGTCCGCTCTCGCTGTTGTCGTCAGGCGCCCACGGCGCGTGATATCTCTTCAACCGCGCTACATGCACAGTTTCTAGTTTTGATTTCTTCGCGTTCTCTTTCTCAATAACATATGATACATCTTACTTTTTACCTACTATTACATATGGACCGTACCATTCAAGTAATAGTTTGTCTGTTTTCCCTACGAACCTCTCAGGGCTGTATACTTTCACTTTTTCACCAATTTCAAATTCGACGTGTCGGTGCTTGCCATCATATCTCTTCTTATCTTTTATTTGTTTTCTCTCAATATTTCCCTTGGCCTCTTCTCTAATTGCCTGCAGATGTTCTTGCGTTTTTATTATGGTTTCAGTTTCCACTGTTTGAGCGATTTGTGCCTCCGTGGGCAAAATAGATTCACGACCGTATAATAATTTAAATGGCGACATTTTCGTCGTATCCTGTCTCCCAGAATTATATGCAAACGATACATGGGGTAAATATTCGCCCCAGTCTGTTTGTGCAGTACGACGAAATGGTCCTAATAAATCAATTCATATGCGATCAAATGGTTGTCCTACCGGTAGTGGGTTGGCTTAAAATTTGCGATTCCTCTTGTGGCTTGACAATCATTACAGCCTTTTACATAGCGCTCAACGTCCTGCTACCCTCTTCTGCTCCGGCTTTACCACGGCTAGCTTGAACAGTGGAGACGGCGTGCGATTCACGTTGCCAAGTGTCCAAAGTAAAAAATAAATAAGAGGGGCGCCAGTTGGCCTGGCGGCTGGTGTGCAATACCCAGGAGTCGGACAACAGACTCCAAGGAGGTCGGAGCAAGGTTTCAAGGCGTACTCGAATCAAACACAGCAATAACAACAGGTAACAAGTATATTGCAAACTCCAATTAAACAATACGAAAAATACCGTAACCGGTGACATTGAAACTATCGCCGGATTCACCAGCCTGATCCCGTGAATCGGCAGGTTGAAATAAAATTATCGCGTAGTGCGCGGACGCGGAGGCAATTAGGACTCGCGTTAAACGCTCAACGGAATCACGGGGCATTCGATGGTCGACCACGGAACTCGTGACGCGCTATCCAAACTAAGACGCAAGGCCCTAACCACTACCCGACGTGCGGCTAACTACGGCGACTTGTGCCAACAGTGCACACACAAGGGAAGTTAATCACGCAGACCAGTCTGAAGAAAACAGACGACAATCTCAAGTACGGAAACAAAATTACAAAGTTCAAATGGTGAATTTACAACACAAGAAATATATAACGCAACAATGTAAGTACGCTTATAAATACAAATATGCAATTAAACTAAATAGAATATAAGTTGAGACTTAACCTCAACCAAAAATAAAATAAATTAAAAAAAAATTCGCTTAGCTACAGGGGTAGAAGGGGTGATGTTGGTTCCTCTGTCAGCAAGCGACTGTCGAGTCGGTCCCCACCACGGAAGACTACGCAGGCGCGTCGCTGATGTGGCTGCCACGCGGCGTTTTGATCTCCAGTGGCGTAAATCGCCGAACTCGCCTAAGCCTTCAGTGTCCTCTAAGGCTTTTATCCAGCACGAACACAACAAGAATATAGGAGAAACTCCTTTAATGTCCGATCCAAAAGGACAACCCAAAATTCAACAATAAAAAGCCTGAAAGAGATAGGGAATTAGGATATTCGAAGGTGGACAATACGCTACTGACTTTATACTAACTTGACTTAACTGAAAAACTGACGCTACGTTAACTTAAATAAGACTGAATTGACTTTGTACAACATTAAGACTTGAATACTAAATTGAATGCAGAATAAATGGTTGAATATAGAATTTTTATTACCTGAGTTGATGGGCGGCTTAAGTAACAAAATAAATAGGTGGGTCTCCGTAATCCGACAAAGTCGCAGAATATTAAATTCTCAAATGGTTGCGCTACTTTCTTTAAAATCCAGACTACTCTGTTTGTAAAACTCATCCAAAAAAACACGTTTTACTTCCCAAAAAATAGTAGCACGACTCAGACTCACGATATCTACTTATCTACTGACTTAACTTGAAAATACTTTTAAAGTCATGAAAAATCCTGATGGTACTTAACAGTAAGAGAAAGAGACACAGAATTCAAAACGCGATGGCTGTCCACAATTCAAAAGTTCGCAATTCCTATCTCTCCGACGACAGTGTTACTCCCCCGCTTCGACGGTTGCGGCACCGAGGCGCCATACCAGAAACGAAAGAACAAAAAAAACGTAACAGTCCTTCCTCAGTGTGTCCCAATAATATCGTGAATTTATTCGATGAAATGTTTTCGCGAATCCCAAATGTCCGGCTAATGGCTCATCGTGATTACTTTAAAGGATTTCTCCGACCAAACTCCTCGGTATCACGAGTAGCTTTATCTCACCTTCAGGTTCGGGATCACGTTTATATAGAACTCCGTTGTTATTTAGTTCAAAGTTTCTTGCAAGTCTTTGCAGTAAACTATTTCCATATTCTGGGTCTCGCACGGCCGATATTATTTCATTTATCTGACTATCTTCGGCCTGTAATTTAGCCATGTTTTCCGGCTCCGTTACATATGTTGAAATCTCGATTGCTTTTTCTTCATCCTGTGCCGTGGCCGGCGTACATGGGTAGCGTGAAAGACAATCAGCGTACGTATGTTATTTGCCGCTTTTGTTCTTCTATCAGCTCTTCTAGTTGTCTTCGTTCCTCCTCGGACAGGGTTGGATTTATATCATGCGTTCTCTCTTCTTCTATATTATCTATTGCTAAAATTTCTGGCCTTGCATCGGCATAATAATTATAAGCTAAAGCAGTATTTTTAAGCAATTTACAAGCGTTCCTTTTACTTATATTACGAATGGAGGCAGTCCATGTACCGATATTTGACTCATGAGGCCGTAACGTAATAACTTCTATACCAAATTTTTATGTTAAATCTGTCCTAACTCCTATGTTATGATACGCGTTCATTGAACCTGTCTCTGCTAGCTCACAGTGCATTGTGGCGCCTGCATCTATTTTAAGATCCGTCATTAGTACGAGTTTATTTCTGTCCCGCACTGGCGGCAGGCTGTCTACTCCCGGCCACTGCATGTATTCGCCGGCCGGCGCTGCATCGTGCTCCCGCGCTCTGGCTGTGATCTCGGGCGCATAGTCGTCCAGTGGCGTATCATGTAGTTGATGCGTTTCGGTTCCGAAATTGATTTGTGCGTATTCTACAGGTCCGATTTTTATCAAAATTGTTTTGTTATCAAAGTTTATTATGGCGTCATGCTGAATAAGAAATTGAATGCCTAAATTTAAATCGCACGGCAGATACGGTACCACCAGAGTGGCTAATTATGTGGTCCACGGGCTCATCGTGATTGTTAGGTTCGTACTCCCCAGCACCGGTATGAGATGACCCCCCCCCCGCGGATCGGAGTACATCCACCGATGTCTGTTCGCAGTCAAGGGCGTGGCCAGCGCCTATTACATTGTACACGGCTCCTGTATCGACGATGATGCTCACGGGTTGATTATTCAACCTACCTTTAACCGTGAGAATCCTTAAATTAGGTTTAATATTTTTATCTAAGTTGGGCCCTGAATCAACTTGGTACACGGTACTTCGGACCCCTTCTAGCGCCGTGGAGCAGCGTTTCCCGCGCTCCGTTCATTTCTTTGGTCATTTCCTTGACCCTCTTTCTGCTTTATCGGACACATTCGTGCATAATGTCCCGGTCGCCCGCAATTATAACACACTGGCCTCCCGTCGTGTGTCCTTGTGTTGCGGTGTTCATATCCACCACTTGCACCGGCATTTTCACCTCTCGGTGGATTATCTCGGTTACCTGTGTTTCCGCTTGGACGCTGGAAATTTCTTGGCGGATACCGCGATGACGTACCTGCGTGTTGGTTTCCGTACCTTTGCCCAGGTGAGTCAGTTCTCTGCCTCTCCTTTCTTATCATGTGAAACAGTCGTTCTTCCAACGCGGCGAATTCATTTTTCAACGAGCCTACGGGTTTTTTTCCTCCAGCCATTGCTTGAACCCGTGCAATGCGATCATCCGTGTCGCACATCAAATCTATCGCGTCTTTTAATTCAGCCAACGTTTTTGTACGGCAAATCGTAATTTCCCTCTGTAATTTAGCTTCTAACCCGCGCTCTATTGTTGAACGTATTTCTTCCTCGTCCAGTGCCGTCGGTAATTCATCATGGATAGCTAACATTGCATAATAATATGTCCGTGGATCTTCGTCTGTTTGTTGAACACGCGTATGCCACTGTTCCCACAAGCCTCGCCCATATCTGACCGGACAAAATTCTTTTTTAAACGCGTTTATTAATAATTGCCAAGTTGCGTTTTGATTCCGACTCGCGTATGTTCTAAACCATACTTCTGCTCTTCCGTCTAAATACATGTCGAAATATGCAAGCTTCATTACGTTCGTCCATCTGTTCGCTTTAGCGGCTCGTTCGAATGAGCGCACAAAATCTACGGCACTGACTTTAAGTTGCGGATCAAATATCTCCGGCTCGACAAACCGTGGTCTAATTGGTTCCTCCAAGTCCCTTAAATCGCGTAGGGTGGGCTCAGCCTGCCCCAGATCTTGGTTAACAACTTCGTTTTCAACCATCGCTTCTACCGATCCTTCTTGAAATATTCGCGAATGAATTGATCGTTCACTAGATATACTATTATTTCGTGATCTCGCCGATCCACTACCCGAAATATCCGAATTCCCTCGTTCGTTATTTTGAGAATAGTCTAATGGACTCGTAGCGGGCGGTGTTGTTACTGACGGCGTGTTTCTTCCTACTTCCGCGGTGTTATTCGTACTGAATTCGTCCTGCGTTAGTGGCGGTGGTGTACGTAGCATAGTAGTGCGATGCACGAGTATATTAGGTAATTGCTGTTGAGTTCTAGTACGCGATCGAAACTGATATGGCGTATTAGCGGAACTACTACTCATGCTTATCAACCATGCGCAATTAAATTCACAAATCCACCTTCAACACTTTTAAATAAATTTGCCATTTACTTAATTTTGAAATACCCGGCGCCTCCACCAAATGTCACGTCTCGGGGGATCTTAGCAAAACAATCAGTAACCGACATTAGAGTATACTGAGCAGACGTTATCAAAATAATTATAATTACTGTTACAACTATGATAATGCCACAAACAACTGACGTGACGACATTACTCATAGCTCAAGATGGGTACCATGTTGAAGACTCCAGTAAAACAGTGCCAGGACTTCATTCTACCGTGTGGATTTCAATGAATACAAGCGAATAGTTTACATAGATGTTTATTGATTAAGACTACAATTTGTACTTACAGAGTTTCCCATGACTTCACCATTGTGTACTGATGCACTTTGTTTGTCTGAACGTTGAAGGACTAGCGACTCGACTTCTCGTTTGCCGTTGACTGCTGGTTAAACTGTCGGCGACCGTCTATGTCTGTCTATGACTGTCTACGACTGTCTGCGACTGTCCCAGAACTTTTTTATACGAAGTGCATCAGACACTGTGGTTAGCTATTTCCGTCAAGCTCCCGATTCTCGGGTTTAGGTTACACTAAAATCTACTACAGCGATGTGTCCTCTTATCGAGAAGCGTGCGAAATTAAGTGCGAAAACAAGTATTCGGAGAACATGGTATTCAGGAGGTTGCTGTCGAGTTCATGCTAGGTAATTGCGGTAGCAATTACTCATTATGCGTAATGCAAAACTCATTACAACACCTTAGTGTATGATAACCTGTACTTATTAGAAGAATACGTATGACTAGAGCTTGAAAATATTTTAAGTATTTCATGAGCGCGACAGTATCTTTGCGACCATGTATTCATAGGGTATGGGTTAGGAGTTTGATAATTCGGTTGCGCATGCACGGCGGGAGTCATTGTCGGACTTGCTACACTTATCATGGTTGTTGTACACGTTATTAAGGTCGGTATTGTTGCTTGTGTTGTTATTACAGGTAAAGTCGGGATACTTATGGTAGTACTCACAGTTGTGATTGTGTTACTTACAGGAGTTTCTGATACAGTGGTTGACATGTTTACAAAACAGTGAAACTAATAACTCGCGAATAAAATTATCAAGTAAAAAAAATTAAATTATTTATTAAGATAAGTCTTAACTTACACACCCTAGTGATTCGAAAAAGATTGACTCACGTCTAAAAGTTAGGCCAAAAATATATCTAACTTTAGCGACGCTCGAATAGACAATTAAATTATTACATAAATTAATCAGATCTTTTTGTCAATCCTACCGACTGCGCCAATTGTAACAGGAGCAAGAGCTGGGCGAATAAGTGAATCACTTATTCTTAATTTAATATTTATATTACGTTCAATATTTCCACTTATCTTGAGATGCAGCAACGTAACACTGGCACTCTTTATTACCGCGATATGAAATTAAATAAGGTTGAGGTTTAGTAGAATATTTAAAATTATATTTAATTAGTAACAAAAATTTTTATAAGAAAACACAAGTTGAACCGTTGAGGAGGCGAACGAGACTGACTTCCACGCAAGCTGCTTGCAGCATCCAGAAAATCCACCCCCAGGGTGTGGACCCATAAAATCAGATAAAAACCATCTGGATGCTATAGCAGTTGGCGTATCAGTTAACCCCCTGACCTCGCAGAGGCCCAGGATAAGATGAACATGAAAATCTGTTACATTTCTAAGAAATTTAGTTATTAATGTCATCCCCTTTTTAATTTAAAGCCTAAAATTAATAGCTAACAGATTTCCACTTAGCCGTCTTATCTGTACATGTGCGAGCCAGAAGTCGGCGTCTCGTGCGTCGCCTCAAAAGATAAAACTTTAAACAAATAATTTTACATTATTGTTACACCATATTTCACAGACATTCAAAAGTAACTAAATATTCATATTAAAATTTTCAACTAGTATTGTAAATAATTTCTAATAACACTGAAAATGTCATAATACCTTTTCTTTTAAGGTGTAAGTAAAATTCAATTTTAATATCATATTTTCCAATACAATTTAAATAAGTATACATTCTTACCGTAATTGTACAGACATTTAAAAATAATAAAATATTCATTTTAATCATTTCAAATATTACTGTTAATAATTTTAAAAATAATAAGTCTCATCTTCTTAGATTTAAATAAAATGGATTTTTAATTTCAAATTATATTAATACTGTATATAAAATAAATTTTTCCAATTAATTTATAAATATAATGTAGGAATGTTAATTTTGTAGTGTAATATTTCAATGAAAAATGTACACAGTATTTAAAATAAATGTTTATCAAATAATATATTGTCTAGTTGTACAATAGGTAAATATTTCTGTATTTTCAGTGGCCATATTTGCTTTTAACATTAATTACTATTAAATAAATCCCAAAAATATTGTATTCCTTGAAGTTTATCTTTGCTCATTAAAGTTAATTGTGTTTTCAGTACTTCTCAAACTATAAAATTTTGTGTTTTTTTTTCCGGTCACTTATATGATCGGATTCGTTTCATTTGATTTTATTATACTCTAAACTAGATCACAGCATTTTTTTTAGATTTTTTTCGGGCCCTGGAACTCAAAACTTAGGCAAAAACAAAAAAAATCGTGAAAAAAAATAGTTTTTTAGGAAATTAATTGGGTTTTAAAAGGGTTCTTGTGCGTCTACAGAAGGGTGCCAAATAGCATAAGTAGCCCTATTTAATTAGCTACATTTTCCTGGAAACCGCGTGTCAATATCTTCACTTGTTTCCGCGACAATTCAAATTAAGTAAAACTGTTTTCATTACTCGGGGAGGAAATGTCCACATTTCCGCTCTGACGGGCACAAATGCGGGCTTACCTCGCCCTCGTAATGAAAAATATCGTTAACACCACGGTGGAAAATTCGATTTCTCACTCGCCTCGTTCCGGAAGATGACTCGATTCGAAATTTTCCTCCCTAGGTGTGATATGTACTATTTTTCATAACTTTGTAATAATAATATAATTATTTGAGTGATTAATAAATTATGAATCGTATATAACAGTTTTAACACTTTACACTCTCCCCGCACCATGATATGCCACGGAAGCCGCTTTCTGGGGGAAAACGAACCACCGCGCGCCGGTTGCTTGTGTTGATATTCTCCGCATGTATTGTGCGCCGGTGAGTTGCGCGTCGTTCGGCGTCTCTGTCTTTCCACGCGCTCACTTTAACAGGCACGAGAGTGGGGCCGGGCCGGGAAGTGTAGAGTGTTAAGGTAATTGCATTAATATAATTAATAATAATGATCGAGACAATGCCATCAATATCAATTATTATTATTATATCTGAGATATATTAAAATATTGTTACTATGATATATTAAAATATAATTTTCATAAAATGTAATAAGTTTATGTTACATCTCTACAACGAAGCCTCGTAAAGAAATAAATAATTAAAATTTAAACTTACATTGTAACAGTATTAATACATTAATTAATTAATTAATTAAATGTAGCTAATTAATAGGGCTACTTATGCTATTTGGCACCCTTCTGTAGACGCACAAGAACCCTTTTAAAATCCAATTGATTTCCTAAAAACTAATTTTTTTCACGTAATTCACATAATTTTATAGTTTAAAAAGTACTGAAAAACACTTTTTTGGAAATATTTTAGACACAAGTCGTCAATTAACTTTAATGAGCATGCAAATCTAATTTTTTTAACATGCCAGATAAGGTTTTAACAATGGCAAGTCAAATCACGCGGGGGCCGTCACACCCATCTTATCCCGCTACCCTCTTTTTCTGAATTTATTATAACTTCCCTCAATAGAGACGTGTGTCTCTATTGAGGGAAGTTATAAATTGATGTTATCTACACAGATTTTGCCAAAGCTTTTGACACAGTTAATCACAACATATTACTGCATAAGCTTCAGTATCAATTCAACTTTTCTCCTGAGCTAATTCAATTCATGAAATCATACTTAAATGATCGTAGGCAATATGTTTATTATAACAACTTTAAATCAGACCAATTTACTCCCCTCTTGGGTGTACCCCAAGGGTTAAATTTAGGCCCTTTATTATTTAATCTATTTATAAATGATAATACTTATTGCTTACGATCTTCCAATGCTTTATTATATGCCGATGATCTTAAACTGTTGAAAGTTATCAACTCAGATTCTGACCGAATACAACTTCAATCTGATATTGATAATCTATTAGTTTGGTCTTCATCCTCAATTCTATTTTTTAATGTTAATAAGTGTAAAATCATGACTTACTCCATGAAACAGAATCTTTGTCATTATAATTATAAAATGAGAGATATGTGTCTTGATAGAGTCAGTATTTAAAAGGATTTGGGCGTCATGTTCGATTAAAAATTTTCTTTCCCTGCTCATCTCGAGTACATTATTAAAAGTTCGTATAAGAACTTAGGATTTATTATTAGAAATTTGCAACTATTTCATAATGTATTGACGCGTAAATCCTTATATTTTTCTTTTGTTCGTTCAAAACTTGAGTACTGTGTAATCATATGGAATCCAATTTATAAGAACCATAACGCTGATATTGAATAGATTCAGCGAAAATTTGTAAGGTTTTGTGCTCAAAAATTATTTCCACATTTAAACTCATACACGTATAGTTACACAGCTACTCTTGTTAAACTTAATATGATCACTCTTGAGAACAGACGTAATATGCACTCTTGCTTATACTTACATAATCTATATTGTAATAAAATTGATATTTCGAGCTTAAGCCGAATTAAAATAAATATTCCTAGAATATCATCTAGGTCTAAACAAACCTTTTTTCTGACAAGTATTAAGTCAAATTATGAGCTCAGAGCTCCAATACGACGATTATGCTCTATATATAATCAGTTTCAGTGTCTGTTGAATATAGATATTTTCTTTGATTCTTATTCATATTTCAAATGTATCTTGTTTAAATTTTTGTCCACTTGTGAAATGTAAACGGTAAATTTATAGTGTATATGTTATTTAAAATTAGTATTTAAAACTCCTATAGTATTTAATTTCTATTGTGTTATGTCGCAATGTTTATAATATTTTTGATTTGTATTTTTCTTTCTCCAACCCTCAGTAATTGGGATAATTTTATCCTGTTGAGTGATTGTGAAATAAATAAATAAATGAATAAATAAACAGAAAAAAGCTCAAGTTTTGTCAAAAGAACAATTTGATAAGTTTCTATCTGATGCTCCAGATGACTAGTATCTGGGGATAAAGGTAAAAAACACACAGAATACTTTTTTGTATACTAGTGTATATTGAACTAAATATTTTTTCCAGGTCGTTTTAATATTTAGTGTTTCCGGGGCATGTCGATGCCATGAATTGTCAAAAATGAAAATCAACGATATTGAAGATTTTGGATCATTGCTTGTAATAAAAATTAAAGAAACCAAAAGAAACAAGGATCGGTCCTTTAACATCGTGGGAGAGGAGTAAATAACTAAATACAGACAATATGTATCTTTGCGCCCAGTAGGTTTTGAGGAGGAACAAAGATTTTTTTGAAATATCAAAATGGTAAATGCTACAGAATGGTAATGGGCAGTGGCGGCGCTAGCGTGGGATCCAGGGGGGCACTCGTCCCCCCTTATATTTTCAGTAGCCCCCTGGTTGCCCCACCCCGTCTTATAGTGTCAATCTAAAAAAATTGCTAGTAATACTGCTTTTAACATCTTAACATTTAAAAAAGACAGAAACACTGAAAGAAACACACACAAAAACATTGTTATACAACATAATATTTTTGCATCAATGCACATGTATCTAAAACTCTCTTTCTGCATTTAACCATGATTATTATTGGTGTTATAATAAAAGCACTGCCGAACTTGTCCAAACTTATCACATTAATTGTGCGGGTCCGATAGCGACGCAATGAACTTGTTAAGATTGTTCTATATTTTACTTACTCGTCCACGTGCATAGTTTAGCAAGGTCAAACGTGTTTTACAAACGAATGAGATGGTAACATCTTGTAACTTAAGTGCTACTGAAGAAATTAATAGTGAGTCTAGTTCTTGTGAAAATAAAACTAGTGAGGATGATATAAGTGAAGATAATGAAACTGACGTACATACCCCAACAGTGAGACCTGAACCAGAACAAACAATTCATACTGTTTCTGGACCTAGCGACTTGTCACGAACTCCTGAAGGACCACGTCAGCCGATACTATCGCAGTATCCAAAAGTTATACAAGGTGAAAGAATGAGAAGCTTTAAATCAACGTGGTTTATAAAATTTACATGGTGTAAATCAAGCAAACATTTTTGTGAATGAAGGGTTTCGAAACTGGAAAATGCACTAGATTTAAGTAAAGAACTAGTAAAACATGACAAATCTGAACAACATAAAATTTGTGTTATAAAATATGTAAATTATATGAAATTAATGAAACAGAAAACAAATATTGAATAAATGGTGAATGATCAATACCAAAATGAAATTAAAGAAAACAGACACTACATAAAAAACTTTATGTGAGTGTTTATTATTTACATGTACGCAAGATATTGCTCAAAGTGGTCATGATGAAAGTGTTTTAAGTTTAAATATAGGTAATTTAAGAGAATTAATGTTATTGATAAGTAAACATGACACAATTGTATGTAATAGTGGCCAATGTATGTGGCTGTACAAAAGCGACTTTGGCAGTAATACGCGTAAAACAGGGCACAACGGCCTTAATTCGCGCGGGGCCTAACTAATATTAAAGAGACGACTCCCAATAATAGTTCTAACGTTTTAACGGACAATCTTGAAAATGACAGACGAAGGGATATCGGATATTAACAACAAGGGAAATGTACTTTAACTTTAACCAACCTTAACAGCTGTAAATGATGGCAGGCTATTCAGGAGTCATCGGCGGCTGGTGGGTCTCGAAGTCATCTGAGTGTCAACGAATGACAAACACACACACAACACTAGGGTAGTTTGGATAGGTACACTTTCCTCAAGAATCAAACCAATCTTCTATTACGTTTAACACTATTTATTATAAATATATGATATATAATCTACACAACACAGGACAAACAAATACAGAATTTGAGCACTTGCTCGTAATTAAATTATAGCAATATAATTTAATTACTACTGAACTTAAAACAGAAGTTCAAACAAACTATAAACCAAAATAGTTTGAGACGATGAGTTGAACTTAATCACTAAAGCATTTCTAGCTTTCCCGAGTGATTATCAATCTACCGACCAGGTTCTTCCAAAGAGCTGGAGTCAACTCAATCACTGAAGCATTTCTAGCTTTCCCGAGTAATTAACAAACTACTGATCCGGCTCATCCAAAGAGCTGGCGTCAACTTGACCCGGCACCATCCGAAGAGCTGGCGTCACAACTTGACCCGGCACCATCCGAAGAGCTGACGTCACAACAGGTGACTCGCATCCGAAGAGCTCGAGACAACTTAACCACTAAAGCATTACAAGTGATTAACAACTACCAATCAAGCACTAGCTCATCCGAAGAGCTAGCGACCACTGACTAAGCTCGGAGCAACCAGAAGGGTGCTGAGAACTTACGGGGAGATGTATTAGGTATCTTTATCAAGGACTACGCGTCAGTTCCTTCTAGAATGAATATAATTTGCATGATCTTGTCGGCGGAACAAAGATCTACCGCAGTCGCTGAATAGGCAAAAGTTAATCTATATTGTTTATAGCTGAGAAAATTATCAATTAAAATAACAATTAATTCCAAGTAATTGAAGCTAGAAATATGTTCATTCTAAATCAACAATAATAATTTAGTCTACAACTCATCAGCTATCAACAATTATGAATGTGCATGATGAAACGCATCAACCGCGATACCGCATTGTTACATGTACAAGAAAAGTTACAGGATAGTTCAAAAAAATGCTAAATACCTACATCATGACATCCAAAATTTATTAATTTCTATAATGGCGACCGTTGTACGTAAAAAATTACAGACGATGTAAAGTAATCAAAATTTTTTGAAATATTATCTGACGAAACATAAGACTTGAGTAAAGATGAACAAATAACTGTTATAAATAAATTTTTCTTCTGATATTCAAATTAAATAAATAAACTGTTTACTTAATTATGAACGTTTTATAAAATATAAATATTTTCTCCTGCAGGTACAACGTCAAACGTTGACATTTTATCTGTCACAAACAGATAAAACATCAAGCGTTTATTAATTTTTTTGTTCAATTCCATGGCTATCAATATTTTCAAGGTAATTTTCGACATTTTCATATTTAATTTCTGTCGTTACAAAGCAATTAAAAGTAATTCTGTTTACTGATTTAGATGCAGAATTTGATGCCCTAAAACTTTTATTTGACGCGTTTTTGCTTAAACTAATTAGGGAAGCAGGAAATTGCAAAAAACTGATTTCCCATGTTAAATCCCTATGACCGGCTGTTTGAGTCACCATCCTGTATATATATATATATATATATATATATATATATATATATATATATATATATATATATATGTGTGTGTACTTATAAATAGTGTGTAGAATATCAACAGCAAAAATAACAAAGACGAAACTACAATGCAACGAAATAATAATAAATATAAACTTCAACAAAACATGAAAAATCCAAAATAAACAAATTTAACAATAAAAGACGAGCGTATGAGCAAAGAGAAATAACGAAGTAATCGAATTCACAATTCTAACAACAAATGCAGCTGGTTCGCTCCCAACATCAATTCAGGCAACGATAACCGCAAGTTAACTCCTCCCACTGTGAAAATCTCAACTTTTGCGCCTGTAAAGTAGGCAAGGTGTATTAAAAAAGCGATCATTTTCTGGAACAAACTACAGCCACAAGAATGAACCTATATGTTGTTATTTAAATTGCTATTGCGTAGCTTTCCCTTTTTTTCGGTAGATGACATGACCAGTTCCACAGAACAGTTTGTTAGAGATTTTATTCTCTGCTGGTCACAGTTCTTCGTCACCAGCTTCTTCACATGAACTTTGTTCTAGGTGAAGAAGTGAGTTATACCATACTGATGAGCTCTAATAAGAGCGAAACGCGTCTATGGTTACTAACTGTGCTGGCCAGCCTCTGCCGATGCCCTCATAAGGTGACTTGGAGGCTGAATTTTGTGGAACATAGCCAAGTGTTTACGTTATATTTTTTATTAAACCTTGTTTCACCAAGTGTTGGATGACAATTAATTTTGTCTTTGTTGTTATTTAAATGAATGTATTAACCTTCAAAAAAGTTTTATAATAATAACAATTGTATTTTCAAATAAATTTAAATTTATTATTATATATTATAGCAACATCAAAACATTACAATAACAATAATAATAATAAAAAAATTAATATAATTACTGATATAGTAAAAGATTTTATTATTCAAACAAAACTATACACACAAACAAAAATATGAAAAAATAATGTACATTTTATTCGGAATCATCAGCAAGAAAAATGATTAAAATGGCGCACAACGCGTTAACAAATTCTTCCTAAGGTTCATAGGTGTACGAACATAAATTTATTTCCACATTACTTCATAGAAAATGTTATCCTGAGTATATTTGTTCAATATTAATTTAAATTATATTTCAATCACTGGTTTTTATATTCTTGCATTATTTGAACAAATATTTTCATTATACTATTCAGAAATTATAGGTAGTTATATATTCACTATAAAATGATTTTCTACGCTTATGTATATAAATCTGGTTTGAATGACAGAGACAGAAGCAGATAAAAGTTGAGACAGAGATCCATTTTTCCACAGTGTAAACTTGCCTACGGTATTATCCAATCAAAAAGCAAGGTCAAACGGCTCCTATCTTGCCCACACTCCGTTCTTTAAAAAAATAGTTTATATAAAAATACTGTTTTATCTGCGCTAACTAAAATTAAGTTTCGATAAAAATCAGTTATATTGCTTTTAAAAAATATTGTTTTCTTTATAATTTCTTTAAACTATTGTAGTTTTTTAACATATTTGTCAAAAAAGTCTTTGTAACAGAATCAAATAAATCATAACTTTCAATTTGAAAACTATGTGGTTCCTTTATTGTAAATAAATGATTATAGATAAAATAGTCTGTTCTTGACCAAATATTTACAATTTCTTGATAAAATTATTATTTATTAGTTAGAAAGTTTATTCTATATTAAGTATACATCTGATTATTGAATTTCATAGTTATAAAATATTTAAAAAGCTCTAAAATATGATAAAACTGAAATTCTTTTTCGTTTGTATTTATAGTTAAATTATTAACAAAAAATTTCAACTTGCACTGGTCAGGTCTAGGGAGTATTGTTCTGCCCTCAATAACCTATTATTTGAGAGAGAATTAGAGGATATTTTGAGGATGGTCTTAACGTGATCTAATTTGGGATGGTTAATGTGGAATATGTTGGAATGAAACATGTCGAGCTGGGAGTGAATAACAGATTACGATATCAACTTTTGATGTAGAGAGGGAAATAAGGTGAAGAATTGTGATTTTTAAATTTTGGTAGACTTTTATGGAGCGTTTGAGCACTTGTCGTATTAATTGGCTTTAAATTTCAACTATGTATAAACAATATGTTAAAATTTGACTCATCAAAATGTATGTGGCAAACAACCCAAGAAGAGTAATTCTGAGACGTGTAGTTACATCCGCACGGTTAGATTTATTTCAACTATTAATTTATACATAAATTATTATAATTTCTAATTGTTTCCAAAATTCCAAATTTGTATTATTTGCTGACGATTTAATTCTTTGTACAAATTATTAGAAATAGAAATAGAAAGATTAACAACGGTTCAATAGTCTAGACGTCTAGGGGTATATGATTCTCGCTTTGGGTGCGAGAGGTCTCGCTTAGCAAATATAAACTCCAGGTCAAGGCAGTAATCACAGGCTACAAATAAATATTATTCAATAAACTCGAATTTTCCACGGCTAAAATGCAATACGTACATACCTCAGATCTCACTGCACTGAAAAATATTTCGAGTTGAACAGAATGACACTGTTTTCACTTGCGCAGTTAGTAAAAATATATAAATATTAATAATTAGATATAATGAATATTATTAAAAATAAATGTTATTACTAAATTTCAAAAAGAATTAATTTTTATTTCTTAAATAACGAAAAATTTTAAATCGGCTACAAAACTTGTTAAATAAATAAAATAATAATATTGCAAAATACCATGTCAAAACTAGAAGTTTTTCTTCTCCATTAAATCTTTTCTTGATTTTTACATCAAAATAAAATAATAATATTAACAATTAAATATCAATTAATAAATTTTAATCTGCTAAACTGAAACAATACGACAGTTTGAATTATATATTTTGTAAATAAATAAAATATATATCACGCCTTTTACCCATTACTGGGTGTGGCACTCTGTCTAAGCAGATCGCGGTAAGTGATATATTTTTTCGCGTGAACTGCCAGCCGTCTAATCACGGCCCCCAAAGATATTAGTGGAGGGAGAGCCACAGGGGTAGATTTAAATTGGTGCAAATTGTTTGTCGGCTGTGGGGATCGAACCAGGGTTCTTAAGATCCACAGGCCGACTCGATACCACTGAGCCACCTACGCTCTTTTTAAGGACACTAATTATCTAAAGAACTAGAAAAAATCAACAAAAACTTTATATTACAAAAAATATTTCCTTCATATAGCTAAGCACAATTTTAAATAAGAAACACAAAATTAGTTTTTTTTTTATTTTCAGGTCTATCGGGGTATATCAAATGTTTTCTATGTCAGACAAACTAATCCAGATATTTCCATATCTGTTCGCATCGGTTGGGGAAGAAAGGCACCCGCAAATCTTACCAAACGAACCATTTTCCAAAAAAGCTTGATTTTAAATATAATAGTAATATATTACTTAAATAAGTGGAAATTATATACGTTTCACGTTCTCTGGTAGCCGGTATACCATGATTTTCCCATGAATAAGTATAAAATTTGGAATTTTGCAGTGAAATGAACAGCTTCATCATTATTACATTTCAATTTAGATTTTGATTGTTGTTCTGATGCAAAACAAGAGCGTACAAATTTTAAAAACTTATTCATTTGATGTAGTAGGTATCATTCGTTGGTCAATATGTGTTTTATACAAAGTTTCCATGGAAAATGCAATTAATATTAGTTGTATTTTAAACTGAACTTTGTTTTTTAAAAAAAGTCCACTTGAAATATAAATATACTTATTTCAAGAAAAAATTTGAACAAAAATAGTTATACTTAAAATTAATATAAAATTGAGACTAGCGTCCAAATAATTGAAATGAAATATTTTTTAGTCGAAAAGTGGACAGGAATAAAACAAAATCAGTGTTGATATGTTAACGTTTCTGTCTATTTAAGACCATTATCAGAACTATTTTTAAACGTTGCTAGTTCTTTAGCAGATGATAGGCATTGAAGTGGATGATCTAGCTTACTTTCTGACTTCTCATTCTATAATTTTTATTTTGCACTACCGCTCAAATATTTTCTATCCACTTTGTAAATAAGCTGGAATATATACATATGTTTCAAATTTTATTTAATATGTGTCTAAGATACTTTTTTCAGAGACGAACAACTAATACTAATTTAAATTGCACAATAATGGCAAAAACTAAAAAGTAAAATGAGAATACATTTTATACAGTTAATTGTTTATACTCACATTTTCTTTGATTTTGTGGTTGTTGAAAAAAAAAACAATTTAACGTACGTACGTTGGTTGTAGGTAAATATGGCAGAAAAAGTATGCGACACTACATTGTTCGCGACTGCGTTCTCCTTCTTATGTCCTATGTGCGGCGCAGTGGAAAATAAATGGCAGTAGAGCACGGAATTTTGTCTACTACAATTATAATATGAATATAATTAGTATAATGAATTTTAAAAACAGTGATGTGATAAATAGATATATGCTGGACGGGGCCCCTAGACGTTAAACAGTTACTGTTTGACTCGTGAGGTGTTCACCTCAAAAGATTTTATTTTTTCAATTATGTAATCTTAATTTTATTTCACCAACTGCTTGATAATGGCCTAAATTTTTGGCCGAAACGTCGCCTTATTTATTACTTAATAAAAAATGTATAATTAATTTTAACTTTTTTATTAATTTTGAAAAAGCCTGAAATCCAAATAAATTAAAAATTTAAAAAATATATATTTTGTAAATAAATAAAATATATCAACACGCCTTTTACCCATTACTGGGTGTAGCACTTAGCCGTACCAGATCTCGGTAAGTGATATATTCCTTCGCTTGAAGTGCGGTTACCAGTCGTCAAATCACGGCCCCCAAAGATGTTAGTGGTGGGGGAGCCACAGGGGTACATTTAAATTGGTGAAAATTGTTTGTCGGCTGTGCGGATCGAACCAGGGTTCTCAAGATCCACAGGCCGACTAGATACCACTGAGCCACCTACCTCATTTCTATAACTCGAATGAGTTTCGTTTTTGATGATACGTGGAACTTCGTAAATATTTTATCTTTTATGAAAACTTTACGGGATAACTAATACAAATACAAGTTTGATGTCATTTTAGCAATCTACAATAAACAAATTGTTTCATCAAGTCCGTTAGGCTGGTGATTACAGAATGGTTGAATAAGATATATTTTATTGTCGTTCTATAAATAACAGCTACCCATATAAATAAACAAAGTGCATAAAAATAACATAAAAATCCCAAGATAATTTATTCTGCCCACAGTTATCATGTATATTAAAAACAAAAGTACAATATCATACAGAGAACTCCATTTGACCGGCGACTGTTTAATTCAAATTCGCATGCAATTACGCAATACGCACAGTTTTTTCTAATTTATTGAATCGGAAGATTGATTATGAAGTGTATGAAATTCGCATGTGTTGATAAAGTTATAGGGACACAGGATATAAATTAATTAAATTTAATTATGTATTTCATTAGAGTTTCACCGTTGCTTCGTTTCATATTTTTTCTTTTGTTTTTAACTTGGTGAAAAGCAAATTTTATTACCTTTTGTTGTATACAGTACAGTGGTGTGGATAGCGTTGCGGTATTAGAATTCGGAGATCCCGAGTTTGAATCGCACTCAAGCTAAAAATTATATGAAGTCCCACACTGCGGCTCGGTGAGTGCGGACCCAGTTTTTCTTACCGGAGCCGGTACCGAGTGATAAAATTTTACTTCTGCTGTCAGATGCAGCGGCATATATGGTAAAAGCTGCAAGTAATATGAATATTTTTTATCCGAATTTAATTCATTGCACGTGCTTAGCGCACGGACTTAATCGTGTAGCTGAAATCATTAAAGATTTTATAGATACCATGTACATTGTACCTGGACATATTGGTCCAATAATTAAAAATAAATTAAACGACTTTCTGCGTAAAAATGAAGGATTCGACACTTTACAAAAAATAGCATTAATTTAAAATGGTGAACATGTTCCCAATTTTATTATGGATCCCGGTGTAATTACAAAATTCAAATTTGCACCAATTACAAGTGTCGACATGGAGAGAAGTTTCTCAGCTTACAAGAATATGTTAAGTGACAGAAGACACAACTTTTTAATGGAACATTTAGAACAGCATTTAATAATCAGTTGTTTTTTGGATTAGTAGTTTTTCATTTTATAAAAGTTTTGTTTGAAAATGTATTTTTATGTAAATAAAACTTTATAAGTAATTGTTATTAATTATAATAATTTTTATGTTATTTTTCTAATTTTTATGCCTTTTTAATGCTTTTTTTTGTCTAAATTTTATGTCTTTTAAGTGCCTTTTTCTGATTCTTTTTTGTGCCTTTTAGTCCGGTCTCTAATAATGAATAAGAACTGTTTTAAAGAGAAAGAAAAGATCTTTAAAATTTCACAAATATATGTAGGAGTTCCATTAAAAAATATAAAGTTGCATATTATTGGGTGAAATGGATATATGGGCATTTTAATTTAAAATAAATTTTTGTTTGTAAATATTTTCGGTAATATTTAAAATAATCGTGTTAAAACACAGACCGATGGACCACTCTGAGTACATACAGCCTGTATGTATACAATTTATAGTTCAATAAACTAAACAATTTTTTTTCAAATTATTTGATCCAACTGTTTTTTAAATTTCAATATATATTTTTTATTAGTTCATCTGAAAGAGATTTAAGAAAAAATTAACGATGCAACATGCTTATACCATGATATAACAGTTTTTTTTTTATAGAGGAAATTAATTATGTGTAATTTTTATATAAATATGACTATACAAAGTGTGCGATGGAGAAAACAAATAAATAATAATAAATTTCACATTTATAATTTAATTTTATTAACGCCGTCCTGGCTCTGTATCAACTTTTTGATGACATATGAATATGAAATAATGATCCAATACTTTGGCTTGCTAGATTGCCTGAATTATCTACATTTGATTTTTTTTTCTTGGGATATCTTATAATCATTCGCGTGTCCTTATTCATCACACTTACCCCGCATTTAATTTTCGCCATACATTCCTATCCTCACACCACTTTTGCTTCAATCACATTCATAATTCCTTTCATACAAGTTCGTGTATTCTTCTCGTTTGGAATCTTTCGTTCACGTAACAACCTTTCAATCATATTTGTCCATTTGTTCCTAGGTCGTCCACGTAAAATTTCACCCTCAGTTTCCCCAGCATACACCTGTTTTACCAATCTGTCATTCGACATACGTTGTACATGACCAAACCATCTCAACTGACTTATTCCCACTCTTCTTACAACATTCTTCCCAATCTCACATCCATCATACACCAATGTATTCCGGACACGATCTCTTCTAGTATATCCACACACACACACACACACACACCCCGCAAATACCTCATTTTCACAACAGGTATACGCCGTTCATGTTACTTCATCCATACCCACCATTCACTACCATATATGAACGAAGACACTAACACACCATTATAAACACACAATCGAGCATCTCTGGATACATTCACGTTCCGAGTAAAGGTTCCCAGAGCACCCAATATCTTGCATCCAGCAGATACTATTCTTTCAATCTCTCGATCAATACGGCCATCTCTCGAAAACACACTCGCCACGTATAAAAACTCATTTACTTGACACAAACTCACCCCATTCACCGAAACATTGCAATCAATCACCAAATCACTCTTCTCAAACACTAACACTTTACATTTATCAACATTCAATAATAGATTTAAATCTTTTCCTACTTCATTTATACTTAGAATCATTCTTCTCAATTGTTCTTCAGATTCACCCATTACAACTACATCATCTGCATAAGCTAACGCAGGCACTACAATACCACCAATACGTACACCATCCACCCCATTCATACATTTTTGAACTAAAACAAAATAATTGGAATAGAAAAAAATCACGCTCTAAGCAGAAGGATACTGTTTTCCTACCGTTTTCATTCACTCTCACATCACCAAACTTACCCAATACATTCCCAGACATGTTTCTCTTTACTCCCACCCAACCATTCAAATCACCACATACGATAACTTTTACACCTGGATCACAAGAATCAATTACACTAGGTATCTAAAAAATTCCAAAATTCAGTTGGGTCATAAACTGACACAACGAAGATTCTATGAAAGCCTACCTTAAGTCTCAGTCAAAGAATTCGTGCTGAAATACAACTATAATCCCTTTCAAACGGTTTCATTCTCTAACTAGCACTCCTACACCATGCTTTGCCCATTCATTCGCAGCAACACCCGACCACAAGCAAAACATCTACCTCTTCCTCATTACAGTCTTTCCTCTTAGTCTCGTTCACACACAAAACATCTACATTATACACACGCATTATATTCACCATTTAATTTTCTTTTCCATTTACACCCCTAACATTCCACGTACCAAACTTACATTCATCAAATTTCGCCCATTTATTCGTCTTTAGAACAAAAGATAAAATAAATAGGGTTCTCTCGAAAAAAGTGAAGAAGTTAAGGTAGCCTACCAGACCTATCCTTAATTTAAAATTTTATCTAATCCAGAACTTTGGATTAGCCAATCTTATTCTAGTCTGATTTAAAACGTTAATCCAAATAACTTGTCCAAAAACCAAATGATAAAACAATATATGTATTAGAATTTGTTTAATATTTTTTAAGAACTATATTCTTAAAAAAGTTTAATTTGATTAATCCAAAATTCTGTGTGTAATCTCCTGGTGCACAGAGCCGTATTGCGCGGACAACGAGCCTCGACACACGGTCACATGACTGACTTCACATTCGGTGATCTGCTGACAGAAAAACCACTCGTGTTTCTTGCACTTCTCGTCTTCTCGTCGATGTCGGTGTCAGTGCTGTCCTGGGGCTGGTTCTCGCGGGCCCGTTTGGCGGGAGCGCAGCGCTCACATTGCCAATCACAGAATTGGAAAAAGAAATTTTTGAAAAACAAAACCAAATATCCGCGTTTTCATATTTACAGTCCTACTCGATATACTAAGCCACCTACCCCATACCCTGATTAGTCTACTTTAAAAATCATCAAATCTTACTCCGTCTATCCTCATTTACTTTCTCCTATGAGCTAGAAATAAAGAGATCACATTCGCTCTTACCTATCTATTAAAATCACCACATACGATAACTCACCTGGATCACACATCACACTATCTAACAAATTCCAAAATCAATTTTTTCGAGCACACTTTCTGATTCATTTCAGCCTACAACTAACCAGACGAAGATTCTATGAAAGCCTATCTTTTATAGCGTAGTTGTCTGTGATATCGATTCGGACTGAGGATTTAAGAACCCGGATTCGATTCCCACAGCCAACAAACAAATGTCACTATATTAAAATTACTCCTATGGCTCCTTCTTCACTAGCTGATAACCGTACTATACACGTATATCACTTATCGTGATCTGCTACGGCAGAGTGTCACATGTAGAACGTCTACTGACTGATTAAGAAGTTCACATTTGATTATTATTATAATCAAATCGATTTCAATAGAATTATTAAGAAACGTATTTCTGCATGGCTCGTAGTTTAGTTTCTGATATACTTCTCTTATAACGAAATCAATATAAATTAATATAACTTCGATACAACTGAATTTTTATTTTACTTGGTGGATAGGTAATTAATACACAAGCTGTGATTAGATTCGATGCTTAATACAAAATTTGTATTACAAATATTTAATTAAGAATTAGTTTCATATTTTGACAAATATTGATAAATGAGATTTGCTTAAATTAAATTTAATCAACTGTAGTACATACATATTATCAATAATATTTAAATATTTAATATTCACATAAATCGCTATTAAGTTACAAATCCTAATAACAACTGATATCGGATTCAAAAGTCAGTTAGGTTCGAAGATGAATAAATCTTTTAAAAAGCACCAAAGTTTAAAATAGACAAGAATTAATAATTTATTTTATTTTTTATTTTATAATTTTATTTCAATTACATATCAACATAGTTTTTAAACAGTAGTTTTTAGCAACATGTAAAATAGACATAAATAATTGAAATAATCCTCAAAAGCTTTATTAATAAAATTATGTCCCAACAAGGTTTCGCAGTATTGTTCACTTCGTTTTGTAGATCTTATAATTTTACCTTTTTTATTACAACAAAGAATCAATTTTTAAAAATATATTTAATATTACAAAACTCTCTAAATGGCTTGAAATAATAACATACTAAAATTTTAATCATTTCGCATTATTTATATTAATTTTTTAAAACATTTTAAAATACTGATTGATTTTTGTAAAAAATTGTTATTATTCGTATATCTATCAATTAAAAAAAGAACTCTAGATTATTTAATAAAAGTGTTCAAACTAGTGCCATCTTCTATATAAACCCGACTGACTATAGTTTTGAATCTGAGAGCTATTCAATTGTTGTGGTATGTATTTAGTTCCATCGTTATGTATATATATATATATATATATATATATATATATATATATATATATATATATATATATATATATATATATATATATATATATATATATATATATATATATCAATTACTTGGTAATTATAAAAGAAAACTGATTCATTTATTTAATTTTTGTTGATAATGAAAAAGAAAAACTAAGTTCTAAATTATTTAAATGAAATATAATCAAGAAAATGTAAGAAAGATATAACATATCATATTTTTTGGGTATGAAATATTGACGCAGTATGGTGGCAACGCGGTATAACTATAGACCATAGCCGCATATGCGCCTTCGGCGCGTTCGTGTTAATTTATGACGAGTCGCGCGAGAGCTGTCGATTTACCGACACCATCTGCCGCAGCACGGGGTGCACTAAGTGGCAGCGACATCCCCGCGCACCCCACAACACTCACACACCCCTACGTCGGCCAGTGGTCAGGGGGTCAGTCTGCGTGCGTCCGACAGCTATCATTTGTTACTTTCTCAAGTTGAACGCTATAAATGTACAAAGCCTACCCAGTCCGCCCTGGTAATCGTGCCACCGCTGCCTCCGCTGCCTCTGATACCGCTCTAAACAAATCATAGGGAGATGTCGAGGAGGTTGAGACGCTGACCGAAGCCATTACATATTAATAGCGTCCGAGCGGACTGCTTAATCATTATAAATACCACTCGCTAGAGATTTATACTTGGGAACGTCATATGGTCGCGCTGTTATCGAAAATCCAACACCCTTGCTCTTGTTCCCTGGCGATATAATCTGTAGCCGTTACAGTAACTGTGCGACTTAAACGGAACATGTTACTAATTTACTCGCCGCTTACACGTTTTCAGGTATTGCCATCGACGCGTCACGCACAATTTCATCATTTCAACATCCCAGCTTTTATCAGATTGTAGGCACCAAGGAAAAAACTGGAAATATAGGATATGTTACTTGTCACACTGTTTTCAACTTTGCTTTCATTTTATAACACACATAAATGAGATTTAACTATTCATTATTTCGTGCTTAAACGGTAATTATACATATCTCAGTGCAACTAACTTACTAAATTCATTATTTGTATTTTTATCTTCATTTTATATTTGTTAACGCACATATTAATAAAAACTATTTAATATAGAGGGACCAAGTTCTATTTATTTCAAACAAAACATTATTATTTCTCAAGATAGATAAATAAGGTTGTAGTTCAATAATTTGGAGTCGCCTTTATTTTTTCAAATCTCAAACGTCATATTAGTTAGTTTTTTTTTTATCTTAAACTTTGGTAAGTACTCATAATAATACTAAGTTTCCAGATATTATGTGAATTAGAAAAAAACAACATTATATATATATATATATATATATATATATATATATATATATATATATATATATATATATATATATATATATATATATATGATGATGGGGTAGGTGGCTCAGTGGTATCGAGTCGGCCTGTGCATCTTGAGAACCCTGGTTCGATCCCCACAGCCGACAAACAATTTTCACCAATTTAAAAAATCTACCCCTGTGGCTCCTCCACCACTAATATCTTTGGAGGCCGTGATTTGACGGCTGGTAACCGCACTTCACGCGAAAAAATATATCACTTACCGAGATCTGCGTAGGCAGAGTGCCACACCCAGTGATGGGTAAAAGGCGTGATGATATATATATATGGAGGCCCGCAAACAAATGTTTACGTACGCTGACCGGGTGGAGCAAGGGGCGCAGGACTCAGCGCCGGGTGCTAGCGCCATAAAGAGTTGTGAAGATGCCGCAATGAATGATAAGACGTTAAAATGCATTACCATGATGTCACATGAAATAAAAGCCATACACAGAAGAGCATTATGTGAAAAATATGGAAATAATATTTCTCATAGCAAGCAAAACAGCCCTCCGCATATGAAATATGTTACAAGGGGGCGAATTGGGCGAGATGGGGATGAACGAAGGCGCTGCGCCTTTTTCTACCAACTTGAAGTTTTAGCGCGCGCGATTCATTGTGAATACCGCTGAAAATAATCGCAGGCTACTAATAAATATCGTACAATAACCTCAAATGTCGTATCAGTAACTGTTGTATTTTCTTTCGGTAAAATGCTGCATTTATATGTATCGAACCTTTTAATTTCATGTCAAACTAGAATTGTTTCTACGCACCACGAAATTGTTTACAAGTAGGTGTATCCGAATAATCGCCCTTACGCCTCACTGTACTAAAAAAAATCTAGATGAACAGAACGAAGCTGTTTGCGCTTGTGAAGCACGTAAAAATGTATCAATATTAATAATTAAAAATAATAGGAATAAGCAAATTAATTATTTTCAAATTCGTATTATTTTTATATAAATAAAAAGTCTGTTTAAATGCTATTAAAAATTAAAGAAGTATTTATTAAATATCAAAATTATATTTTATTTTAATTTCTTTACATAACGAAAAAAATTCAACCGGCTACAAAACTTCTTAAATGATTTAAATTTTTTCCCCAGAATTTTGTTCTTTTTTTTGTTGTAAACGTCATCTCGTGAACTTGATGATTTTGAAAGCGTGGTCAAAACGTTATAATACTTTTTGATTTTGATCACTTCATCTATAACTTGCACAATTTGACTCGCCACTATCATATCAATCGAAAAATAAAGACATTTTGATATGGGTAAGATACAAATTTTGATAAACTCATCCGAATATATTGTGGATTCACTTCTGAATTTATCATCGCCGATGAGTATCACGCGAAATGTAAACCTGTCCGGGAGCCAAAATGTGTTGAAAAATGTCACGACTTGTTCATTTATCCAATTTAGATATAATGGTTTTCTGATAAAAAGTTGTCTGTTGTTGGCAAAAATATCAAATAATTTTGTATCTTGAATCTTGAGAATTTTGTTCGCGGTGTTTGAAAAAGAAAGACACTCGCAAATTTTGCCAAACGATCCATTTTCAAAAACAGCTGGATTTGGTTTAATTTCTAAAAGTATAATAATAATATATTACTCAAATTATGAGATTACATGCGACTTACGTTCTGTCGTAGCCGGTATAATTTGATTTTCGTATGTGTTTATAGAAAACTTTGAATTTCCCACTTCATTATCATTGCACTTGGATTTAGCTTTCGTGTCTTCTTTCTGTCCAAAACAAGATCGTAAAAATTTAATAAAACTATTCATTTCGAGTAGTGCATACATCTCGTTGAAGAATGTAATATATTTTATATAAAGTTTCCTTAGAAACTACCTTTAATATTGATTGTGTTTGTTAAACAATTTCAATTGTAATTGTGCCTTTTCTATGGTTACCGAATCGTGTTAAAGCTTCATTTATTTACCACACTGCTATTCGATGAGTTCGGACCCTGTGCTGTAATTGCAACTAAGTTCCTGTTGAACAAAGCAGTGGCGCACACATAATTTTATTTTATTTATCCAAGAATATAATATATTCCGTAATGGCAAACAAACAAAAAACTACACATTTTGCAATACGGGTTTATAAGGTATTGACAACGGGTTTTCTGATTAACACGTTGACTGCCACGGCAATTTTCAGAATTCCGGTCTAAAAAGCCAATTTCATTTAATCATTTTATATTATTAAAAACTCTAATTATATTACATAGTAATCATCAAAAAGCATAGAAAATGTATTTTTTTTTTAAAAGTCTTACGAATTATCTCGTAGTTGGCTTATTTATTACTAAAATTTCTGTTCATGTAGCCAGCATTGATTTTTTGTTCTCTTCCCAGAAGCCATCTATCCATATTAGCACTGATATGTTACGAGTTTAATCGTAGCTGCGAGAAAAAGGTAAGTAAACACAGTACGAGATAACTCGTAGTCGGCGTCCTAGCAAAGAACACAATCTACGAGTTATCTCGTAGTTGGCAGTCAACGTGTTAAAAAAAAAATCATGCCACAAAGTAATTTTTTATCTTATGACAAGACTGAAAATACAGAAAGTCATTACCTATCATATAGGTATCTCGGGATCGATGCTGCGTTAGACACTATGTCAGAAGAATTCGATTGACGCCATACTTTG
This sequence comes from Pterostichus niger, assembly GCA_947425015.1. Lineage (NCBI taxonomy): Eukaryota > Metazoa > Arthropoda > Insecta > Coleoptera > Carabidae > Pterostichus > Pterostichus niger. Next base: position 17,087,779 of record OX380350.1, read on the forward strand.
TACCTAGGTGAAGTGGTGTTTCGGGTAGCTCATCTGCCCGTCAAGTAGAAGCTTCCTGGTTCGAATTCAGGCGCCATCCGAATCATAAATTTAACTTTAAATCTATCATCGTCACAATATTTTCAATCATGTCATGACAAAAAAAAATATATTAGAACAAGAACAAACTTTATACACAATGAAGGAGACGATATTTTTTAATTGACTAGTTTATTTAAAAATACTGTTTTATCTGTGCTAACTAAAATTAAGTTTCGATAAAAATCAATAATATTGCATTTAACAAAAATTGTTTTCTTTATAATATCTTTAAACTATTGTAGTTTTTTAACATATTTGTCAAAAAAGTCTTTGTAACAGAATCAAATAAATCATAACTTTCAATTTGAAAACTATGTGGTTCCTTTATTGTAAATAAATAACTATAGATAAAATAGTCTGTTCTTGACCAAATATTTACAATTTCTTGATTAAATTATTATTTATTAGTTAGAAATTTTATTCTATATTTAGTATACATCTGAGCATTGAATTTCACAGTTATAAATTATTTAAAAAGCTCTAAAATATGATAAAACATAAATTCTTTTTCGTTTGTATTTATTTTTTGGATCCTCATAACCTATAAAGTTTGTATTTATACTTAAATTATTAACAAAAAATTTCAAATTGCACTGGTCAGGTCTAGGGAGTATTGTTCTACCCGCAATAACCTAGTATTTGAGAGAGAATTAGAGGATGTTCTTAACGTGATATAATTTGGGATGAGGGTTAATGTGGAATATGTTGGAATGGAACATGTCGAGCTGGGAGTGAATAACAGATTACGATTGCAACTTTTGATGTAGAGAGGGAAATAAGGTGAAGAATTGTGATTTTTAAATTTTGGTAGACTTTTATGGAGCGTTTGAGCACTTGTCGTATTAATTGGCTTTAAATTTCAACTATATATAAACAATATGTTAAAATTTGACTCATCAAAATGTTTGTGGCAAACAACCCAAGAAGAGTAATTCTGATACGTGTAGTTACATCCGCACGGTTAGATTTATTTCAACTATTAATTTATACATATATTATTATAATTTCTAATTGTTTCCAAAATTCAAAATTTGTATTATATGCTGACGATTTAATTTGTTGTAAAAATTATTAGAAATAGAAAGATTAACAACGATTAAATGGTCTAGGGCAGCGGTTCCCAACCGGTGGGTCGCGACCCACAAGGGGGTCGCCTTAGCTTTTTTGGGGGGTCGCCTTGGCTTTTTTCAGGGGAAAAATATAATCACTAAGTCCTAAAATATATTTTGTCAAACCTTTTATTTTTTGTTTTATTGATCAAATATGCGAAAGGGGGATCGCGAACATTTTTAAAAAACTAAAAAGGATCACAATTAAAAAAAGGTTGGGAACCACTGATCTAGGGGTATATGACTCCCGTTTTGGGCGCGAGAAGTCTCGCTTAGTAAATATAAACTCCAGGTCAAGGCAGTGTACAGAATGCGTACGAAAGTTCGCAAACTCTACCTAGTAATCACAGGCTACAAATAAATATTATACAATATACTCGAATTTTCCACGGCTAAAATGCAATACGTACATACCTCAGATCGCACTGCACTGAAAAATGTTTCGAGTTGAACAGAATGACACTGTTTACACTTGCGCAGTTAGTACAAATATATAAATATTAATAATTAGAAATAATGAATACTATTAAAAATAAATGTGATTACTAAATTTAAAAAAAAAATATTTTTTTGAAAATTGGTAATTATATATTGATTATCATGGATAAATTTAAGTAAGTATTTTAAATATCTCTGATATATTTAAATAATATTTTATAGTTTATTGTTATGTCAGATAGTGCATTTAAATTTATGTTGCAATTATTGGCAATAAAAATTAATCTTACATGATTTATTGTTATGTAACTATGAGTGTCCTTTTAAAAGGACGGTAGGCATATAATTATCTATTGTAAAATAAATATTATTTTACTACGATTGCTATGAAAAGTTGACAATTACGCTCTCATTTGTCACCGTAAAGTTGACGTTTTCTGTGGAACAATCGAAAAATATCTTTTTTGCGCGTCTCCAATGGCAACGCGCGAAAAAGACGTTAAATGCGCGCGTGTCCAGTGGCAACGCGCGAAATAGATATTAAATGCGCGCTTATTTCAATAGTTACCAGGGATACAAACAAAATAGAAACATGTCATATTGACAGTTGACAGAATGAATTTATTTTTTCAGTACGTATACGTTTTTAAATCATTTTAAGATGCAACCTTAGAAAAAATTATGTGTGTATCACAAGCATAAAGTGTCTTTGTCGCCTTCGGCTCGCGCTGCAATTACCGTGCTCGAGTAACAAAGAATCACTTTACGTTCTTAATACATAAATAACTATTTTACGTATCATTAATAAGAACCGGTCAGTTTCACTTTTTGAACTACAACAAACTATTAACGGAAGTAGAATTACTGGAAAATATACCTAACAATATATTCATTTTACCACCAGAAAATGCATGCGATGATAATACCGATTTAAGATTTCGGAGAAGAAAATAATGTTTCTACTGAAAATTTACCTGGACGCCAATTACGAGCTGAATAGGATTTGGGACAATTGCTGATGATTTATGATAATGAATACTGATGCGAAATATGATGCAGATGACGAAATCTCGTTGAGTCAATAAAAATAAAAACTTGATACAAAACGGCATAAAATATTCAATTGGATAAAAGATGATTTACCAAATAGTGAATCAGGATGGGAATCAGGAGCCTGATTCTGTATCTTGCGTGATTACTTGCGGCACCCATACTAACAAAGATATGTCACATGCATATAGTAAACCATCTATCGGACATTTAAAGAACTAATGGGTATGACGTCACTTCTTGCGAGACTCGCAAATATAGATGCGTGACCTCCGTAGGTCCTGTTTCTTACTTGCGACACTACCTGTCTCTTTCTAACATTATGTTTGTCTTTTACTTTCTTGTCATTTTGCGTATGACAAACAATGACATGTGATTGCAACTGACAGTTATAGTTTCAAAACCATTACCAACACTAAACTTGGCGCGAAAACGTAAAGCACGGAATTCCCTATGCTCGACACCAGAAAAGAATCGGTGACGTCATTCATTGTACTAACGCAAATTTAATCACGCAACTGCTCACGCAAGATACAGAATCAACCTCCAGAACAACAAGCTGCGAATAATCCTTCTTGTTTAGAAATATTTTAGTATTTGTTAGACGATTATTTGTTGCTGAATATTTTAGATGAAACTAATAGCTTTCCAAAGAAGTGTAGCTACTGCTTTGCTGGAGACAATAGGAAGCTTTGTAAAAGGGGCCCAAGTAAATATTCATCATCTCTTTTTGAGGTTTCAAGATTTGATAGATTGGATCATTTACATGCACATCACGAAAAGCAAACGAGATGCCATAAAAAAGTTCAGAGCATTATGTACGAAATGTAATATTGCACTACACATCAAAAACTGTTTTATTTCTTATCACACTAAAGAGTGAATATATAAAATTAATATTTTGTATTTTATGTGATAATATAATATAAATTTGATCTGAAACCAAACTTGAGATTTTTTTAATAGACACTTATAATCCTACTGTCCTTTTAAAAGTACACTAATTATCTAAATTAGCTAAAGAACTAGAAAAAATAAACAAAAACTTTATATAACAAAAAATATTATCTTTATGTAGCTAAACACAATTTTAAATAAGAAACACAAAATATGTTTTTTTTAAGTTTCAGGTCTACCTGGGTTAATCAAATGTTTTCTATGGCAGACAAACTAACCCAGTAATTTTGTATCTTGGATATTTCCATATCTGTACGCATCGGTTGGGGAAGAAAAGCACTCGCAAATTTTACCAAACGAACCATATTCCGAAAAAGCTTGATTTTGTTTAATTTCTAGAAATATAATAATAATATATTACTTAAATAAATGGATATTATATACCTACTAATGTTCTCTTGTAGCCATTTTCCCATGAATAAGTATAAATTTTAGAATTTTGCGGTGAAATATCAGCTTCATTGTTATTACATTTCAATTTAGATTTTAAATTTTAAAAACTTATTCATTTGATGTGGTAGGTATCATTCGTTGATCAATATGTGTTTTATACAAAGTTTCCATAGACAATACAATTAATATTAGTTGTGTTTTTAAACAATTTCAATTGTAATTGTGTTTTTTCTAAGGTTTTGCAAATTATGTGAGTCAAACAATTTAAAGTTTTCATAACGTATTACGTACAAAATTTTATCTAATTCCGCATAAATAATTTTTTAAATACATAAAATTCTAGGTTTATGACAGCTCAGTATATTTCAAAATTTACCAAAGCTTTGCCGTGAAAATAAATGAATAAACTATTTAAATTTAAACCTTATGTCATCATTGAAAATGAGTTCTGAATCCGATATCTGATATCGAAACCTCTGCTAATTTGCCCATCAACTGTTTAATACCAGAACAATTATTAAATGTATATAAATCCTAAAAATTTTAATAAATAGTTTTTTCCGTTTTTTTCATTTTGAGACAGTTCAAATTGTCAACATTCATTATGTAACTAGTTATGTAAAGAATTCTTTACATAACTCTTGAATGACAGTTATGAAAAAATTGACATTTCATAACCTCAAAAATTGATGTAAAACAACACTTTTCATAACGGAATTAGGTAAAATATTTTTCGCGAGTTACCATTGAAAACGGGCGACAAAGATATTTTTCGATTGTTCCACAGAAAACGTCAACTTTACGATGACAAATAAGAGCGTAATTGTCAACTTTTCATAGCAATTGTAGAAAAAGTTATTTGAGAGAAAAATACTTCAAATAAAAGTTGTAGCAAATGAATCTTTCGACATGTAAATAACCATTTCCTTGCAGAAGTTGAAAAATTACTTACTGTCTTGTATTTATTAACCTTTCATAACGAAATTAGGTAAAAACTATTTTTCTCTAACATATTGTATAATAATTTAACCCAGATTTATCATGGTCGGCTGGAAATGCTGGAGCAGCTCGGACCACTACTTACCGGCCACGGAGGGCGGCGCTGCGTTATATTGTCTTTTGCTAAACTTAATATTGTTAATTTAGCTAAATTTTAGAAAGAGTTGAATTCAATAATATTTATGTGATTTCTTTCTAAATGTAATTCTTGTAACTGGCCATAAGTACTAAAAGCATTAGCATGAAGCGTTGTAGTTCGTTGATCTAGAACAGAAAATAATAAATTAATTTCTTCAACAAATTAAATAAATATATCAACACACCTTTTACCCATTATTAGATGTGGCACTTTGCCGTAAGCAGATCTTGGTAAGTGATATATTTTATCACGTGAAGTGCGGTTACTGGCCGTCAAATCACGGTCCTCAAAGATGTTAGTGGAGGGGGAGCCACAGGGATAATTTGAATGTGGTGAAAATTGTTTGCGGCTGTGGGAATCGAACTTGGTTTCTAAAATCTACAGGCTGACTCGATACCACTGAACCACCTACCCCATAAATAGATTAAATACAGTTTATATGGGGTAAATGACTCAGTGATATCGACTCGGCCTGTAGATCTTGAGAACCTTGGTTCGATCCCCACAGTCGACAAACAATTTTCACCAAAGTAAATCTACCCCTGTGGCTCCCCTTCTACTAATATCTTTGGGGGCCGTGATTTAACTTCACGCGAAGAAATATATCACTTACCGAGATTTGTTTCGGCAGAGTGCCATACCCAGTAATGGGTAAAAAGGCGTGATGACATATTTATTTTTAATTATTTGATTATCAATAAAATGCATACTTTTGCTACCTTATTAAAAAAATTGTGACCTACATACTTAATTTGTCGCTCATAAAAGTTATAGCTATTAACATATGTACCTAGGAAAGTAATGAGTATCATAACAGCCGCAAATGTCAGATTGAGACATCTAAGGCATGTTATAATAATAATAATAATAATAATAATGACTTTATTACCCAACAGGAAACCAGTTACAGGGTAAATAATAATACAATATAAATATCTTAAAGCAAATATACAAAATAAAATTAAATAAAATTAAATAAAATTAAATAGTTGAGGACAACACATAAATTAAAGAAAAATATCTTCAATCAACAAATTAGCATTTGAACACATTATGTGAATTGGTGAGCGCTTCAGAACATTTGAGTGTGCAGTAGGAAGGTGGAATGTTCTAGTGCATCTCGATGCCAGCCTGGGAACACGGAATAGCACTCTTGACAGAAGGAATGGTACATCAATTTTGTTGTGGACCAACATCCATAGGAATCTTGCGCTGAAATTATCACGTCTAGCACATAATGAGGGTAATGAATGGCGCTCAAGAAGGAAGTTAAGATCTACACCTCTAGTTGGATAAATGTTATCTAGCTTGAAAGAAAGATATTTTAAAAACCTACGGTGAATGCGGTCTAAATATGAACATTGGCTGGCATAAAAAGGATACCAAATTAAACAAGCGTATTCAAGTTTACTTAAGACAAAAGCAAAATAGAGAGATTTAAGAACAGATGGATCATGAAATTTTTTACAAATTCTGATTATGAAGCCTAAAGTTTTACTGGCAGATGTACAGATATTCATAATATGATTATTGAAATTAAATGTAGATGTGAATGTTACTCCCAAATCTTTAACTGTAGATGATCTCGAAATAGTTATACCACGCATGTCATACTGATGTGTAATATAATTAGATTTACGTGTATAAGTAACAACACAACATTTATCAATATTCAAAGGAAGTTTATTAAGCTTACACCAGGAGACTAAACGGTCTATATTACTTTCTAGGAAGTTAATGTCATCCAATGAAGATACACTGACAAAAAGTTTTATGTCATCGGCATAAGCGAGAACTTGACATGTAAAGGAAAGCAACAACTCATTAATAAATAAGATGAAAAGCAATGGACCCAGGTTAGAGCCCTGGGGCACGCCAGAGGTAGCCTGAAATTGTAAAGAGGAAAAACCATTGTAATAAACATAACAACTTCGGTTAGAAAGATATGAGTTTAGAAGTTGTAATAAAGAAGAAGATGCACCGAAGGAATTTATTTTGGAAAGCAATAGGCCATGATCAATCGAGTCAAAGGCACGAGAGAAGTCGCTATAAATTACATCAACTTGTCTACGATTATCCATAACTTCAGAAATATACTGAGAGAAGCAAGCAAGATTTGTAACCGTTGACCGTCCACACATGAACCCATGTTGATCAACAGAAATGAGAGATCTTGTATTTTTAAATAGAGAGTTATAGATAACCTTCTCAAATAGTTTAGCAAAGTTGTTTAAGATAGATATTGGCCTATAATTCAAAATATTCGATTTATCACCTTTTTTATGGACTGGAGTGATGCGCGTTAGCTTCCACTTCTCTGGAAAAGAGCTAGTTTTTATTGCTAAATTAATAATTATTGTTATAGGTTTAGCAAGAAAAAATCTACAATCCTTAACAAAAAATGCCGGTATTTGATCTTCACCAGAAGTTAATTTATTGGAAAGAGAAGACATTAAAGTAATTAAATCATCTTCACTTACAGAATCAATCGAAAAGCACGAATTATTTGAGACCTCTTCATTTAGAGTAAATGTAGAACTTGTGATGAACAACTTAGAAAAAAGTGTAGCAAAAGCATCAACAATACCTTGAGGAGTAGTGTACTCGTCAGTATTATCTGAAACTTTGCCAGGAATACGAGAACACCCTTGTTTTAATTTGACATATGTCCAGAATTCACTAGGATTTTTAGTAATATTAATTTCAGCTGAGCGAGTATAGTCATCATAAGCCATCTTAATTTGCTCTTTAATTATAGACCTTAATCTTTTGAATTCATCAAAGTAGTGTTGTTGTTTAGTTTTAGTTCATTTCTTCCTGTAGAATTCTTTGGTTTTAATATTGTACTTGATGTCAGATGTGAACCATGGAGGATACTTAGAGGAACCATAATTAATTTTGGGAACAAACCTATCTAGGGCATCATATAAAATTGAATAAAAAACATTAAGTGCATTATCAACTTGATCATACTTAATTAAATGAGACCAATCAATTTCACAAATATAATCATATAAAAGACTGAAATTAGCTTTACGAAAATTATATCGTAGGTTATTGGCAGGAGGGAAATTAACAGGTTTGAAAGACGAAAGAATTTCAAATTTAATTGACAAAGCAGGATGAAAAGGATCTTCCTTTACCAAAGGAGAATCAGACTTCGATATATTTAAAGTTGTGAAATTTGAAAAGGCAAGGTCTAACTTATTGTGATACATATTTCCAACAGAATTGTGCTGTGTGAGATTTAACACATCACATAGATTCCGGAAGGAAGAAGATTTAACACAGCTGAAAGAATTCTTGGAGAAATTAGGGAGATTAAAATCCCCAACTAAAATGATATTTTCATAAAGAAATAAAAGTTGTAAAGCATCACTGAAAATTTCGATTTCGTTCGCACTTACATCAGGAGGTATATAGAGGGCGCACAAAACGAATGTAGAATTTAGAAAGTGGCACTTGCAAGCGATAATATCAATTAAAGGTGTAAGACTTTGTATGTTCGAGGTATCGACTACACTGTAATTCACAGTATCCGTTAAAGCGATTAAAACACCTCCACCTTTACTACGACCTGTAAGAGAAAAATTTCTGTCATCACGAATAACATTGTAATTGGAAGGAAATAATTCTGAGTTCAGAAAAGAACTATTTAACCAAGTTTCAGATATGATGATTATATCATAAGTAACACAACAACAATTAACATAAAAATTATGGCTTTTAGAATTTAAACCTCTCGTATTTTGATAATAACAACTAAGTGCAACTGGAAAGCTGTTGGGCAAATTTACTTTAAATCGCTAACTTTTACAATTTTAGGAACATTGTTAAAATATTTTATAGTTAAATCACTTTCTCCAGAGGCTGTTTAATTCATTTCTTATTGACTTGTAATATTCTATTTGCATTTTAGTGCGATCTCTAGAGATGGATAGATGTTTCCATTTATCATTAGATTTTATATTTTTAGCATTTTTACTAATCTGAATGACATCTTCAGGGTAAGATAACTGTACTTTGATAGGACGAGAGAGTTTCTTAGATTTGTCGAAACGACCGATTCTCGAAACTTTAGACAGAGTACAATTAACACCAATATCAGTCAAGATATTCTGTACCATAACAGTGTCACTATCGTGTAGCTGTTCTTTAGAGAAGGAACTATTTTCCACAGAATTAAATATAATAATATTAGTCGCGCGAGTTTGACGTTCAATGGTTTCTTGGATAATATTTTCTGTCATTAAAGAAGAAGGCTGAGAATTATGTATTTCGTTATCTCGTAGGATGTTTTAAGTTCGAAAATATCCTTTTGCAAGGTGATAATTATTGCTTTCAGACTATCAATGTCATTGCCTAAGCTGAGACAGTTAGAACAATTCCACTTTAAGCCAGATTTAGAAGCACGCAATCGACAGATCTCAGAACTGGTAATTTCCACACAATCAATATTAAAACCATTCTTACATACTGAACAGGTAGCAAGTCGATGAATTTCTGTTGGTTTTTTGCAACAGTGGCACATAGAATCCGGCATTAAGACAGAACGAAAGAAAGAAAAATAAAAATACCTAGTAGAATAAAATAAAACTGAATATCCAGTATGTTAACTTTATCGGAGGAATTTAAAACTAATTTAATTAACTCAGCGTGAAAAAGTTGGTACACTAGCCATGTGTCTAGCAAAAAAAAAACTGATTATCAAAATAGCTCAGTATCAAGAAGAGACTCACCCCTAATGTAGAACACATCCAATAGGAAATAAACTACAATCACAATAACATCAAAATCAGAGAAAACGGACAGAAATAACTCAACAAAAATCTTAGCTAAATGAAGAACAAAATAAACACTCTCTATCTAGAAGCGATCAGAAGCTAACTTTTTTAAGTTTATTGATGTGCGAAAGTGATAGACAACGGTTTAAAAAAATTGTACTGTTTTCTGGTCATTAATATCATTTTTTATTATGCACCTCTACACTTAATGGTGATTTTTTAATAAAATAAATATGTTAAAGTAATAAAAACCTGTTGTTTTCTTTACTTTGTTGCCCTATGATTTAATTATGAGCATTATTTTAATACTGTTCGCATCTGACATGTTACATTTTGTTTATTTTCTCATAGCCACCTATAATATTTGTATAAAAATTATATCTAGTATTTCTCAATTTTCTTATTTTTCTCGAATTTTTTCAGATACATTATTAAAAACTAATACACCGTTGAAAAGAGAAAAAAATGGCGGTTTTTATTTTAGTAAAATAATTATAGGTTGCTATTTAAAAAATAAAAGTTGATAGTCGTATTTTGTAAACCTGACTTTATAAAAAATATCTACATCTGCCATCAAATAGTATATTTAAAATAATAAAACTTTCATATGAACCATTTTTTTCTATTTCTCATAATAAAAAAGTTAAAGGGGGGGGGGGGCGTCTTCCCAGACTCCCCCTGTATAATGGCTATTACGTGACCAACGAATGCCTTTATTGCGGGTGATGCATCCCAAAAATTAGACAATCCAACAAAAGCCGACTGGTAGTCCGTCAAAAAAATATTTAAGTAACTGCGAGGCACATCGAAATATAGACTACTGTACGGGGTTGGTTATAAGCGCGGTATACTGGAGGGTTTCTAGATGCTGATTTTGTTGATGATGCCAAGACTAAGCGATCAACATCTGGCATGGTGTACAATTGCAGAACAAGTCAAAAATAGAGAGTTTTAGCATTATCAATGACGGAGGCCGAATTCGTGACTAATACTGGTTAAATAATCAACGGTGTACATTGGCAATACTAGTAGGTACAGTGAGACTGGTATAAAACCCGAAATTCCATAAACGTTTCAAAAATATTAAAATACTGCATTATTTCCTTCGTGAAAAACAGTGTCGAATATAGAACATTTAGATGGCGAAAAATAGATTGCTGACAAAATGATGAAACTTTTCACAAGCATGCGTTTCGAGAAATTACGTGATTTAATCAATCTGATCGAACTGAGAAGACAATATGTGAAATTTGATAGAAAGTATTGTGGAAAGCAAATATTGACTTAGTAGATGTCGAAAAAAAAAAACAATTAAGTTATCAATCATTATTATCAATGTCAGTTTTGGTTTATGTTGTTTTTATGGACATTATTCTGTATTTTTAAATAAATAGTTTGTTATTAAACATAAATGTAATTCACCATTTATTTATGACCACTCGAGATACTTATCGTATGAGAAGCAATATTATAGTAAAGAAATTATAAGTAAACACTATAGGAATGCAAACAACAACATGATAGGTACTCAAAGTAACTTTTAATTTTCAAAAGAAGCTCCTAGTAGGTTATGACATTTCTAGGAAATGTTTTTTTTATTTTTTCAACGATTAAAAATACGTATAAATAAATAAATATATTATCACGCCTTTTACCCATTACTGGGTGTGGCACTCTACCGGAGCAAATGTCGGTAAGTGATATATTTTTACGCGTGAAGTGCGGTTACCAGCCGTCAAATCACGGCCCCCAAAGTTATAAGTGGAGGGGGAGCCACAGGAGTTGATATTAAATTGGTGAAAGCCAGTTTGTCGCTTGCGGTAATCGAACTCGGGTCCTCAAGAACCGCAAACCGACTGCATACTCACTAGACCACCAACTCCAAATTAAAAAAAAATATTAAAAATACGTGTACATTAAAATTGAAATATACAGGGTGAGTCTGGGAAGACGCCCCCTCCCCTTTAACTTTTTTATTATGAGTAATAGAAAAAAATGGTTCATATGAAAGTTTTATTATTTTAAATATACTATTTGATGGCAGATGTAGATATTTTTTATAAAGTCAGGTTTACAAGATACGACTATCAACTTTTATTTTTTAAATAGCAACCTATAATTATTTTACTAAAATAAAAACCGCCATTTTTTTCTCTTTTCAACGGTGTATTAGTTTTTATTAATGTATCTGAAAAAATTCGAGAAAAATAAGAAAATTGAGAAATACTAGAAATAATTTTTATACAAATATTATAGGTGGCTATGTGAAAATAAACAAAATGTAACAGTGTTAAATTAATGTGAAAAAAGTATACATTTGCTGGTTACTTTATTTAACTTATTTTGCAAACAATAAAAAAAACGTTTTTAAATGTTTACGAAAGAAGAATTAATAGATATGATTCTAATAATTGGTGAATCGACTGGAATCATGAGAAGGGCAAAAAGAATTTACCGGGAGCGGTTTCCTAGACGTCGGCAACCGAGTTTAAAATCACTAAAGAGGATTTTTACCCGATTTCGAGAAACAGGTTCAGTAGAAAATCCAAAACGAAATACATCTAATATTATAGTAAATGAAGAAACCGAAATTATGGTTTTGGCTTCTGTTTACGAAAATCCTCATGTCAGTACGAGGAATTTATCAAATTTAATTGACATTAGCCAAAGTTCTGCGTCTAGAATTTTAAGAAAACATAAATTTCATCCTTACCATATTAACCTTACACAAGAATTGCACGGTGAAGATTTTAATAATAGAATTCGATTTTGCAATTGGGCGATGGAAAATATTAGACGAAATCCGCTGCTATTATCTAATATTTTATATATTTATTTAATTGAACATTTGTTTTAAGTTGTTTTTGTTACTGAATTTGTTGCTTTAGTTTGTTAAGTTGTATAACACTGTTACATTTTGTTTATTTTCACATAGCCACCTATAATATTTGTATAAAAATTAATTCTAGTATTTCTCAATTTTCTTATTTTTCTCAAATTTTTGCAGATACATTAATAAAAACTAATATACCGTTGAAAAAAGAAGAAAATGGCGGTTTTTATTTTAGTAAAATAATTATAGGTTGCTATTTAAAAAATAAAAGTTGATAGTCGTATCTTGTAAACCTGACTTTATAAAAAATATCTACATCTGCCATCAAATAGTATATTTAAAATAATAAAACTTTCATATGAACCATTTTTTTCTATTACTCATAAAAAAAAAGTTAAAGGGGGGGGGCGTCTTCCCAGACTCACCCTGTATATATTAGACTTCCTACTGCTTTTCGATAAGATACTTTAGTAGTATCTTCTTCATTTTGCCACATACAGCTTCCTCTTATTGTAGGTATGGAAACATTGCTTCAGCCATTCTGATTCATTTTAGAATCGTCTTTGAGTAATTGATATAGTGTAAAATTGTTTCATCCAGTTTGCGCTAGATTTTTATACCCGAAAAATAATTATACGAACTAATTTTAATTTTGAATTCACTTCGTACTTCTCACAGATATTGTTAAATCTGCTCGTCGTCGATCCCGGCCATTAACTATTCACCAACGTATGTTGCTACCTTTAACTTTTTATTCATTATTCTCTTGTACATATAAACTTGGATGCAGTTCAAGTTTTCGGTCCACATTTCTGAAAATTATACGAATCCATCGTCTCAGTGCCTGTTTGAATCCATACAAACTGCGTTATAATTTGCATTTTCAGCCATTTCTGCCATAGAAGCGTGCCGGCTGCTGCATATAAACTTCAAACCCTTTTTTTTTATATAAATGCCCGTTTTTTTACGTCAAATTCATATCCATTTACAGCAACGGTTAGTATTTGTTTGAAGTTTGCAGACAATGATGTACTTTGATTAAAACAATTATACTGGACTTGCATTGTCTTCATTAGTTTGAAAAAATTGTACAAAAAATATTTCACAACGTTTCGAGTGATGTAATCTACACTCGTCTTCAGGTGATAATGACTAAATACTATGCTACAAGACTATATATATACAAGAGGAATTCACAGTTCGTGACGAAATCAGTCGACCGTTGTGGATTGGTGTCTAGGTAGCCTGATCTCTTCCAGTCGGCCAATGAGCGGTTTCCACATATTCCTGACCTCGACGTTTGGGTGGCTGACGATACCTGAGTTTTGGGTAATGTAGATGGCTTCCTTGTATTTCCTCTTTCGCCAGTGTTCTTCTTTATGTATAATTTCCGCTTCTGTCCACTTCATGTGATGCCCTTCCTCCCATGCATGGCAGGCTGCCCCTGACTTAGAGATTTCTCCTTTCTGTGTGTGTTGTCGATGTTCTTTGATCCTAACTTCCATCGGTACATTAAAATTGAAATATATATATATATATATATATATATATATATATATATATATATATATATATATATATATATATATAGATATATATATATATATATATATATATATATATATATATATATATATATATATATATATATACCGGGTGTCTGTTTTAAAAGTATACATAGGAAATTAACATGGGAAATCAGTTTTTTGCATGCTGTTGCTCGGTGCTCTACCGGACAACAAAGATTGAAGTATCAATCGAAAGATATCATTTTTCTGAATCAAACGATGTAAATTACATTTCAATTTACTAGTAATCTGGTCCCATAAATTAACTGTTAAGTTTTGTAAATTCACCGATTTATAAAATTTTTAGTGAAAATAAATATCGTTACCTATGACAGTTTTGTTTTGATTTCTTGAATTATTTGACGTTTCTGACATTTTGACTTGACAATTTATACAATATGATTATTTACGCTAATGACGAGCGTATTTTTATAATAGTGCTGCATCAATTTCCTATTATGTTTATGGATCGACCGATTCCAAGTGTAACCACAATTGCTAAATTAGTGGTAAAATTTAAAAGGACGGCAGCTGTATCCACGAAAATTACACATAAGCGCGGAAATCGCAATTTGGCAAGAACAGAAGAACGTGCGTTATTGGAAGAAAGGGTTCTAGGAATGATAAATGTAAATCCTTTGTATAGCACTAGATTTATTGCAAATAAATTGGGAGTACATCATAGCATCGTTTACAGTATTTTGAAAAAAAATCTTATTATTCCTACAAAATGCAGTGTCATCAAGAATTTTTTCCACATGACGAAGAAAGTAGAAGAGTATTTTGCGAAGATATGAAAAACAGGGCTAAAGAAAGTTAAAAACACACGTTGTTGAGCTACCGCAAATTCAAAAATTAATATTTCAACTGGAACACTCTATCCTCAAAAAATTAATATCTGGGCCGGAATTTTGGGTCTCCACATAATTGGTCCGACAGAAATACGTGGCAATATAAATTTCACAAAATTGGGATTGTTGTTGAATGATATTGGTTCTGCAATAGAGGATGTTGCGCGCCCAAATCAAGAGGTCTGATTTCAACAAGATGGATGTCCAGCACACTATAATAGGAACGTCCGAGAATATTTGGATTTGGCATTTTCTGTACGCTGGATTGGACGAGGAGATGCTATTAACTGGCCTGCTAGATCTCCAGATCTTGCTCCATGGGACTATTTTTGACACGAAGATATAAATTCCATTACAGATGCCATAGTTAATGAATGTCGTCGTATAACTGCACGGCAACTACTTAATGTGCGAACAGCTTTTTATATAGATTAGGTTACTGTCTTATAGAAAATGATGGTGTTTTTGAATATTGATTATAATTATGTGTTAATGATATTCTAATTAAAAAAAACACATTTGTTGTTTGTTTGAGTACCTAAATTTTGTTGTGCAATATTTTAAAACTTAACTCTTAATAAATTAATATTATTTAAACAAAACTGTTTTTTGAAACTATTATTTATTTAATAAAATTTGTATTTATAACTAACGATATTTATTTATGTAAATAACCATATTTTATAAATTGTCAAGTCAAAATGACAGAAATGTCAAATAAATCGCTCGCAGAAATCAAAACAAAACAGTCATAGGCAACGATATTTATTTTCGTTAAAAATTTAATAAACCTGTGAATTTACAAAATTTCAAAGTTAATTTACGGGACCAAATTACTAGTAAAATGAAATGTATTTTACATCGTTTGATTCAGAAAAATGATATCTTTCGATTGCCGCTTCAATCTTTGTTATCCGGTATAACACCGAGCAACAGCATGCAAAAAACTGATTTCCCATGTTAATCTCCTATATACACTTTTAAAACAGGCACCCGGTATATATATATATATATATATATATATATATATATATATACGGTGTTTCATAACTTCAGGTACATACGTTAATGGTATATGTTATTTGATATGCTGATTACGAATCAAAAATATATTTTTTTTTAAATCGCAAAATTATTTTCCAAGTGTCCCAGTCCAAAATATTTTGTTGCCACTGCCACTAGGTGAATGATTATGTTAAAGTTATTAATTAAATAAAATTCTATTATAAATAAATGCTAATAATTGAATTGTGTAATTATTTTTTAGTAGTACGTCAGTAGGTCAATTTATTGTTTCTTTTGTGAATGATACATACATAACAGTGTAAAAGAATTGGTGATTTGTTTTAAAAATGGATAACGCGAACGGATTTAGTGATAGTGAATTAGTGGACATAGTGCTAGCATATGGAGAGGCGAGACAAAATACGAGACACTACGCCTACGTGACACAGGATCTTTGCGACCTAATCGTGGTAGAGAGGGAGGCCCTCGCCAAGTAAGAAATCGTCACATTGTTGAAGATGCAATTTTAAACGTCGTCCATGCTGACCCTACAGTTAGCACAAGAAGAATATCACTACTTTTACATGTTCCACTTTCCAGTGTTTGGAGAACTATTCGGAATCATGGTTATCATTCGTACCATTTTCAAAGAGTGCATGGACTATTACAAACTGACCATCCAGCTCGGGTAAATTTTTGTGAGTGGCTTCTACAACAACATGCCCTAAATCAAAATTTCACCTGGCACATAATCTTCTCTGATGAAGCAAATTTTACGAGAAACGGAGTTTATAATTTTCATAACTCACATCACTGGGCGATTGAAAATCCGCATGTTATTGTAAGAAGCAATTTCCAGCAGCGATTTTCTTTGAATATCTGGGCTGGAATCATAAATGGAACGTTACTTGGTCCCTATGTTCTACCTAATAGAATGAATGGTCCAAATTATTTATCTTTCTTGCAAAATAATTTGCCGGAGTTATAGGAACATATTCCCTTAAATGTACGGCAGCATGCATGGTTCCAGCATGACGGTGCACCACCACACTTAATTTGCGGCAATACTTAACTCAAACCTTTGAGGATAGGTGGATAGAACATGGTGGTCCTGTACAATGGCCTCCTAGATCTCCGGATCTGAATCCATTAGATTTGTATTTTTGGGGCTATTTCAAATAATTAATTTATGATAACCAGGTAGCTCCTGAAACTCTGGAACAACTGAGGGAACGGTTTGAAAACGCTGCTAATTTTATGAGACATCATAATTCGTTGAACGAAGCTTGCAGCGTGTCATTAATTCACCGTGCTGCATTATGTATGGCAGAGAATGGCAACAATTTTTAGCAATTTTTGTAAAAATTATTCAAATTGTATGTGTTTTATTTATTTTGACATGTCAATTATTTAGAATATATAATAAACTATAATTATCGTTTCATTAAAAATAATTAAATTTTGTTTGTTTATTCTACTAGTATTACGTAATTTAAATTATTGATAACCTACTTCATTGTTTGTGTTTAATAGGAAAGCGAATCCAGTGCAGTACTACAAAAATTGTTTTGGGTATACAACCCTTAATTTTTTGAATTTTTAAAAAATTCTTTTCGATTCGTAATCAGCATATCAAACAACGTATACCATTAACGTATGTACTTGAAGTTATGAAGCACCCGGTATATATATATATATATATACAGGGTGGTGACTCGCTCAGCCGGTCATAGGGATTTAACATGGGAAATCAGTTTTTTGCAATTTTCTGCTTCCCTAATTATTTTAAGCAAAAACGCGTCAAATAAAAGTTTTAGGGCATCAAATTCTGCATCTAAATCAATAAACAGAATTACTTTTACATGCCTTGTAACGACAGAAATTAAATATGAAAATATCGAAAATTACGTTAAAAATATTGATAGCCATGGAATTGAACAAAAAAAAAAATAAATGCTTGACGTTTTATCTGTCAAAACATCAACGTTTGACGTTGTGACAGATAAAATGGCCAGCTCGATCACCAGTTTTGTCACCTAATGACTATAAAATTTACAAAAGTAGGCACCCAAATGTGGATTCTCTAAAACAAAGAATTGCAGAGAAATGCAGGAATTGTACAGTCCGGCAGCTATTAAATATGCGCCGTAATTTTTACGAAAGACTTGGGCTCTAGATTAGAATATGTATTTATTATGTCCATTACAGTTTAATTTTGTTATAAATAAATTTTTCTTCTGATATTAAAATTAAATAAATAAACTGTTTACTTGCCTACTTAATTATGAATGTTTTATAAAATATAAATATTTTCTCTTGCAGGTTCAACGTCAAACGTTGACATTTTATCTGACACATCGTCAAACGTTGATGTTTTGACAGATAAAACGTCAAGCATTTACTTATTTTTTTGTTCAATGGCTATCAATATTTTTAATGAAATTATCGACATTTTCATATTTAATTTCTGTCGTAGAAGTAATTCTGTTTACTGCTTTAGATGTAGAATTTGATGCCCTAAAAATTTATTTGACGCGTTATTGCTTAAAATAATTAGGGAAGCAGGAAATTGCAAAAAACTGTTTTCCCATGTTAAATCCCTATGACCGGCTGAGCGAGTCACCACCCTGTATATATATATATATATATATATATATATATATATATATATATATATATATATATATATATATATATATATATATATATATAGGCTGTACAATTGAAATGTGGCGTATAGGGATTTCAATGTTATTTTTTAAATATTGCTGTATCTCTTTACCTATTCACATTAGAGCAAAAGCGTAAATACAAAAATTGTTCAGAAATTAAAAACGCTTCCTATAAAGACAATTAAGTAATGTGCGCCAAGCATTGTATGATCGGTTAGGGCATTGCTTAGCAGTAAATGGAGACTTAGTCGAACATTTCTTGTAAATTTATAAATAAATAATTTGTTAAAATTATAGTAGCAATATAATGTATTTTTCTTATTTTATAATAAATACGTCAAACATTTTGTGCACTTGAAATTTATTCACTATTTCCTTACAATATTCTTCAAAAACTTGTTCAACAAATATTACAACACTGTAACAAACAAATGTCAAACTATTTTACAATATGTCAAATTTTCAGTTCATTTGTTTAATTTTCCAACGCAATCTACAAAAAATAAATTTTGAATTTCATTTAATTAATATCTCGTGAACTATTCACATTTATGTAATAAAATTTATTTTATAGGATGCGTTTTTAAATTCTAAACAATTTTTGTATTTACGCTTTTGCTCTAAAGTGAATAAGTAAAGATATACAGCAATATTTAAAAAATAACATTGAAATCTCTATACGCCACATTTCAATTCTACTGTGACGAGTTATGGCGGACTCGTCGACAAAATGTTGGCGTGAGGTTGCTCGGGCGCCAACGGTCGGATAGCGGTTTCGGAGACAATAGGGTTTTTAAAAAGAAACACAAAGTTGGTAAAAAAATGACGAATTGAGTCTTTATTGGGCACTGGTGTCACTACAGAAATGTCGTTGATTAACAGCAGTGGTAGGATATACTGAGGCGGGATCGGGGAATACAGAGGCGACGTTTTTGGGAAAACGACGCCTGGCGTCGGGACGCCGGTATGTCCGGAGCAACGGTCGGGGCCCGCGGTGTAGGCCTGCAGGTTCAGAAACGGCGAAATCGCGGGTTGGTCACAAATCGACGCCGGGCGTCGCGGTGGTGGGGTTCCCGTAATAGCGGCTGGTCGACTCGTAATGATCGCGATGAGTGGTTTTTCACTTTTCCGGAAAATCGACGCCGGGCGTCGCGACGATGGGGTTCCCTGGACGACGGCTGGTGGGTCGGAAACGATTCCGCGACGCGTCTCGCGGAATTCGACGTGGTGAACTCCGGCCGTACACGCAAAACTCCTCATCGTAACGTCTCGGATTCGCTCACGACAGACGCCAAAGTGATTTGTTCGGTGGTCGCACAAGAGTTCCTAAAACGGAAGGTAGCACGCGACGAAATCGCGAAGTTACGGGGGGAGCTCCGGCTTGTAACGCAAACGGCCCACAGCAACGTCTCGGATTCGCTCACGACAGACGCCAATGTGAGTGGTTCGGTGATCGCACAAGAGTTCCAAACGGAAAGTGGCACGAGACCTCGAGGAAGCACAGTACGGTACGGTAAATAAACAGGAGTGCTTTTCTTACCTAGAAGTCGGAGTGGCCTGGTGACTGGAAGACGGTAGCGGAGATGTCGATGTTTTCACAATGAAAGATTGACTGTCTTGGCTGTCTCGGCAGCGCGGTTTATATACTGTTTTGTTAATTAAACGGGTCCTAAGGTGTCAAAGTTTGTCCGTCCTATGTTAACATATAGGGCGGATTGGTTATAAACAGGGATGTGCGTGTAGTCTACTGCAAGTAATCTACGCAATTCTCTACGTGTAAACAATCATGTAGTCTACGTCTTCATTTTTCATGTAAACAATGTAGACTATGTAGACAATGAAAACACCTGTGTTCACTTAAGTCATATTAAAATTTTATCCCTAGAACTAGGGAATTTTAAATGTTGGTAGAGATTTTTATTTTTATTCTAGGGATTACATGAAAAAAAATTAGTTGTGCAGCGCAAAACGTTCAAAATTTGTCAACTGGTTACTGTTAAAAATAGCGCCAAAGAAAACTCCGTCTGGTGAGATGGCGCGTTGATCGATTTTAAAAATATGACAGTTCGCTCAAGACCCAAGACAGACATTCGTCTAGTAATGTACGAGCACTTGCTTTATTAGTTTTATTATATAAAGACCGATAATGACCCGAGCTTACGAATACGAATACATGTAATAGTTACCAAGGAATAAATTTAGGTTATGTTGAATTTTACAACTGTCAGATGCATTATCTACATTGTTTACATTGTCTACGTCGCTAGAATTGTCGACGTATTGTCTACGTGTAGATGTAGACAATTAAAGATTACACGTAGATGCACATCTCTGGTTATAAACGGAAACTGGACTACCCGGTCCGTGATCTAGTTTAATTAGCAATTTTCCGATGCGCGTCTTACTTGTGAACCCGGTGTTGATTTTTCGCGTCTCTCAGGTGTTGCGTTCGCGAGATACAGACGTTTCCGCGATCGTGATCTACATAACAATTTTTGTGACGAGCACACTTCGTCACACTACATATATATATATATATATATATATATATATATATATATATATATATATATATATATATATTCTTCTTTGTCCTGTCATTCCTCAGTGGAACATGTTTTTTCTTTTCCCTCAACTCTTTCTGGATCGTGGTCTCCATGTTATTTTGGGTCTACCTTGCTTGCACTTGCCTTGTGGATTCCATTCTAGCGCTTCTTTAGATATATTGAATTCACTTCTCAGATAGTATCCAATCCATTTCCATTTCCTGCTTTTGATTGTTATATCAATTTATGTTCCATAGGTCCTCCTTTGTTATGATGTTTGGCCATCTAGTGTTCAGAATTCTTCTTAGGCATCGATTAATAAAGGTTTGGATTTTAATATTTACTTCTTTGGTGACTTTCCATGTCTCACAGCTATACAGCAGCACAGCCATGACGTTACTGTTGAATAGTCTGAGCTTTGTAGGTGTATTTATCTTGCTTGAATTCCTGACATGGTACATTTGCGCAAAAATACCTTTTGCTTTATTTATTCTGGATTTCACGTCGGCCGTCGCTCCTCCATCCTCCGTTATAATACTTCCCAGATAACAGAAATTATCTACTATGTCTGTAACTTCTCGGTTTACGTTTAAGGGAGTGTTGGCTCTGTTTCTCAGTCTCATTTCTTTAGTCATTTTTAAATTAATTTTTAATCCTACTTCAGCGGATTCTGTCTGCAGCTCCTCCAGTTTATCTTTTATATCTTTTAAACTTTGTGACATAAGACATATGTCGTCTGCAAAAACTAGGTACTCTAGTCTATTGTTAAAAGTCCAATTGATACCGCTTTGTTTGTTTTCTGTTACTTTTCTCATTATCTTATCCAACACCATAATAAAGAGTAGTGGGGATAAAAGGCAGCCTTGTTTAACTCCCCTTTGTACGGGAATCTTTTTGCTAAGGTTTCCTGCATGTATAATTTGGCAAGTGTAGTCTCTATAGCCACTCATAATTAAATGTACGAGTATGATCTTCTTAGGTATCCCAAAAGTTTCCATTGTTGTCCAGATGCTTTTGTGATCTAAATTATCAAAAGCCTTTTCGTAATCTATAAACATTAAGTAAAACGTCTCTTGAAACTCCATCATTTGCTCAATAATTATTCTCAGTGTGTGTATGTGTTCTGTGCAGGATCTTCCTTCTCTAAACCCTGCTTGTTCTCTGCTTAACTTATTCTCTACTTTTACTTTTGTTCTATCAAGCAGAATTTTTGATAGTATTTTGCTGGAGCTACTAAGCAGAGTGATCCCTCTCCAGTTGCTGCACTGGCTGAGGTCACCCTTTTTTGGAATTTTTACTATTAGTCCTGTTTTCCAGTCATTAGGTATTTCCTCCTTTTGCCATATATGTTTTATAAGAGGATATAGCATATCAGCGCTTGTATCTGGATCGATTTTCAACAGGTCTATAGGGATGTTATCACTCCCTGGTGCTTTCCTAGCTTTCATATGTTTTATTGCAGAAATTATCTCTTCCTTACTCGGTGTGTTACCGTCTTCGTCCTCTTCAACATCGTTTCCTTCAAATTCTACAAATTGTTCACGTTCGATTTCATCTATTCGTTCAGCTCTTTCTTCATTTGATTTGTTTTTAAGTAACTCCGTAAAATGTTCTTCCCACCTATTTAATTGTTCTTGGAAGGATGCTAATAACTCTCCTTCTTTATTCCTTATGGGCTTTACAATGTTCAAGGGCTTTCTAGAAATTGTTTTTGTTAGTTTATATAGCTCTCTGGAGTTTTTTTTCTTGGCGGCTTCTTCCGATTTCTCAGCTATATCTTCAATCCATTTTCTTTTATCTTTCTGGCGCTTTTCTTTATTAGCTTGTTTAGCGCGTTGAAGTGGTTAAGCTTGTGGCTTTTTAATTTCGTGTCTTGGCTTGGTTGATTTTTTGTTTTACTTTTGCCCTCTTTTCTATTAAATTCCATGTGTAAATTGATATTCATTCTTTCCTTTTTTTCGTTTCATACCCTAGTATATCTTCACTTGTCCTTAGAATGACCGATTTAATAGTGTTTCATTTTTCGTTGATTTCTTCGGTTTCTTCTACCGTTTCTTCAAGGGCTTCGAACCGATATTTTAATTGAAGTTCAAATTTATTTCTGACAAAAAGATGTTCGAGTTTTCCTAGGTCAAACTTCTTATTTATTACATTCGCCTTAGTTGTGGGCGAAGCGATTTTTAGTCGTATTTCGGCAAACAGGAGATGGTGGTCGCTGCCTACATCTGCCCCTCTTTTGTTTCTGACGTCTAGTAATGATGATCTCCATTTCTTGGATATACATATATGGGCTATCTGGTTTTCAGTGTTGTGGTTGGGTGAGACCCATGTAACTTCGTGACATCTTTTGTGAGGAAAAACCGTTCCTCCAACTACGAAATTGTAATTACCGCATAGGTCTATTAAATATATATATATATATTATATATTATATATTGTTGGACGAGTTACCGCCAGGCGATGCTTTTGTTAGTTTTTTGCGATCACTGGAACACCATTAACATATTTGATACGAATATTTGTTTCACCGTTGGTTAGCCTCTCATTTAACTCCGCTTTGACAGACTTGAAATGTTCGATTTGAAGTAGAGTTTTATCGCTATTAATATACACACCGTGTATATATATATATATATATATATATATATATATATTGTCAGGACCAAGAGAAGCCCTACATAACCAATAACATATTGTCATGAGTGACTTGTGGCCGAATGTTTCATCTTACGATTATTAATTTCAATATTTTGGGACGATCTAGGAACAAATGGATAAATACGATTGAAAGGTATTGCGTGTACAAGAGATTCCGAGCGTGAAGAACAAACGAACTTGTAGGAAAGGAATTATGAATGTGGTTGAAGCAAAAATGGTGTGTTAGGACAGGAATGTTTGGCGAAGATAAATGTGATAAATAAGGACAACCGCAAGATTCTTGATTTTAAATTCTTTGTTTAGATTTTTCGAATTTTTACCTACAATTGTGTAAAATTAACTTTCACACAAGTACTGAGCGACACTCTCTTCCTTTCTTATCTTTGGATTCATTTGCTGTTGTAACATAGAATTTTTACTGTAATTGTATATATAATATATATATATATATATATATATATATATATATATATATATATATGGGGTAGGTGGCTCAGTGGTATCGAGTCGGCCTGTGGATCTTGAGAACCCTGGTTCGATCCCCACAGCCGACAAACAATTTTCACCAATTTAAAAAATCTACCCCTGTGGCTCCTTCACCACTAATATCTTTGGAGGCCGTGATTTGACGGCTGGTAACCGCACTTCACGCGAAAAAATATATCACTTACCGAGATCTGCGTAGGCAGAGTGCCACACCCAGTGATGGGTAAAAGGCGTGATGATATATTTATTTATTTATTTATATATATATATATATATATATATATATATATATATATATATATATATATTCTAAAGTGACAGTTATTTAAATCACGATATATATACCAGTAAATGGGGTAGCACGCATCTCTGAAGCTTTGACGGAACATTAACTAACAGATTTATAAAAAAAAATAAAAATCAATATTCTCATCGTGACACACGATACACGCTTCTACCATACTAACGCTCTCTCCATTCAAGCTCTTTCATTCCTCACACCCGAAAACCACCATCATGCAAAAGTAAATTCCAGACAATTACAGTAAAAATTCTATGTTACAACAGCAAATGAATCCAAAGATAAGAAAGGAAGAGAGTGTCGCTCAGTACTTGTGTGAAAGTTAATTTTACACAATTGTAGGTAAAAATTCGAAAAATCTAAACAAAGAATTTAAAATCAAGAATCTTGCGGTTGTCCTTATTTATCACATTTATCTTCGCCAAACATTCCTGTCCTAACACACCATTTTTGCTTCAACCACATTCATAATTCCTTTCCTACAAGTTCGTTTGTTCTTCACGCTCGGAATCTCTTGTACACGCAATACCTTTCAATCATATTTATCCATTTGTTCCTAGATCGTCCCAAAATATTGAAATTAATAATCGTAAGATGAAACATTCGGCCACAAGTCACTCATGACAATATGTTATTGGTTATGTAGGGCTTCTCTTGGTCCTGACAATATATATATATATATATATATATATATATATATATATATATATATATATATATATATATATATATACACGGTGTGTATATTAATAGCGATAAAACTCTACTTCAAATCGAACATTTCAAGTCTGTCAAAGCGGAGTTAAATGAGAGGCTAACCAACGGTGAAACAAATATTCGTATCAAATATGTTAATGGTGTTCCAGTGATCGCAAAAAACTAACAAAAGCATCGCCTGGCGGTAACTCGTCCAACAAACTTTTGAACATATTCTACCAAAATATTCAGAGCTTGTGCAATAAATTACATGTTTGTTACACTTCTATGATGTTGTCGTCTTATGATATTATTGCGTTATCTGAAACCTGGCTTCACGATGATATAACCGATTCTGAGTTTTCCAATAATAATTACTGATCGTAACTTTCAGAATACTGGTCTGTCTCGTGGTGGTGGTGTTCTTATAGCAATAAAAAATCATATATTTTCTACAAAAAATAATTTAGATGAATTTAATTTGAAAATGCCAAATTGTGTCGATATTTTATGTGTTAAATTACGCATTGGTAATAAAGATATGTATGTATTTAATTGTTACATTCCTCCATGCAGATGATCTTTTATTTAACATTGAATATGCTCATCATCCGGCTTTACATATTGTTGTTGAATTTAACATTAGAACTGAGAGTAATGCTAATAATACATGTTACAAAAAATATGATTTCAGGAAAGCTAATTATCCCAAATTGTATAATTTAATTAATAGTTATAATTGGAGTCAGCTTGAAACTTGAAACGTAAATGAAGCTTGTGATATTTTTTATAGTGTTCTGTATAACTTTTTAGATGAATGTGTTCCATTCCGTCCTGTGTTTAAAAATTCCTACCCGGTGTGGTACACGTCCCAAATAAAAACGAATCTTAAGAAAAAGACACATTTTCATAAACTATATAAAATGCATAACTGTGACTATTATTTTGACAAGTTTAAATTCTATAGATCCAAAGTGAAAACTGAAATTCAAGTAGCGTATGCGGATTACATTAAGGAATCTGAACTAACCATTAAATCTGATCCAAATAAATTCTGGTCTTTTATCAGAACTAAAATGAATAACAATACTGCACATACCTCCATGAAATTTGGCAATATTAATCTGAGCACTCCACAAGATATTGCAAATGGATTTGCAACCTTCTTCCAAAGTGTTTACTCTACATCAGGTACTAATAGTATTAATGTAAATAAAAATAATTCATATAATCAAATAATATCTCTCATCGAAGTTTCTGAGGAAGATGTGATGAATTCTATTGCTTGTCTAAAAATAACAATGTCATCTGGTCCTGACATGATTCCTTCTTTTGTGATAAAAGATTGCGCCCATCCTTTAAAAGTAGCTCTATGCAACATTATTAATTTATCATTAAAAACTAACACATTCCCCGATGTCTGGAAAAAGGCAAGAGTTGTACCTGTACATAAATTTGGTGATACGTCCAGCATAATAAATTATAGACCAATATCCATTTTGTCTCACTTTAGCAAAATTTTTGAAAATATTATTTATAAAACTATTTACAAACAGGTCCACAATTTATTATCTCTTTCCCAGCATGGTTTTGAAGAACGTCGGTCTACAACTACTAATCTTTGTTATATTACCCAGTTCATTTGTAACTCTCTTGATGAGAATAAACAAGTGGATGTTATTTATACCGACTTCTCCAAAGCCTTCGATCGCATTAGTCATAACATCATACTTCAAAAATTACATATGTTTGGCATATCTGATGCTTTGATAAATCTAATTTCTTCCTACCTCACTGATCGTTCTCTGTCCGTACAATATCGTAGTCTGAATTCATTTCAGTTTGTTGCAACGTCTGGCGTCCCCCAAGGATCAAATCTTGGTCCTCTTTTGTTTCTCCTATTTATTAACGATCTGCCTTTAAATATTAGTAATAATAAACTTCTCTATGCTGATGATTTAAAAATTTTTAGATCAATTTCTGATCCTAACGATTGCCTTTCACTTCAAGAAGATTTAGATAGACTTTCATGTTGGTGCATTCTCAATGAACTTGACTTAAACATTAACAAATGTAAAATAATCTCGTTTTCCAGGAAACTAGTAACAACCGAATTTGCGTATAATATCTCTGCAGTACCTCTTACTCGTTGCTATGAATATAAAGATCTTGGTGTTATTTTTGATGCAAGACTATCTTTTAATAAACACATAAAGAATATAGTATCTCAAGCGCATCGAATGCTTGGATTTATAATCCGTCATTCGCGCAGTTTCACAACAATTGAGCCTATAATTACACTTTATTTTGCCTTTGTTCGATCCAAATTAAATTATTGCTCTATAGTGTGGAATCCTTCATATAATAATCATATTGTGCTGCTTGAATCAATTCAAAAGAAATTTCTTCGTTTTTTGTATTTTAGGAAATATCTCATATATCCTTCTTATGATATTAGTTACGAATTTTTACTGCAGTATTTTAAATTTGATAAATTATCAGTATGTAGAAATAATTCACAGCTTATACATTTATATAAAATCATCCATAATTTATTTGATGACCCATTAACACTAAACCTAATAAATTTCTGTGTTCCATCATTCCATTCTAGGAATCCTCACACTTTCCGTCCGACTGCTGCTCGTACTAATATTTTGCAACATTCTCCCGTTCATCTTATGTACTCTCTGTATAATCGTATTGAGTCACAAATTGATATTTTTAGTATTTCGTTGTCACGTTATAGGAAGTTTCTCTTTGCTAACCACTGAATGATAAATTTGTATTTTGCTTAGTTTTATTTAGTGTTTATTTATTCTTTGTTTCATACTATATATGTGCTTACTTTTATATTTTTGTATTTTTTTTGTTCCTGTCCAATTAATTGGGTTCTCCTGTCTGGACAGTGTATTGTAATAATAATAATAATAATAATTATTATTATTATATATATATATATATATATATATACATACATATACTTTGCTTACTGGAGATTGGAATTGTAGGCGGCTTGTCACTTTTGACTGTGTTTAGACTGGCAGTCAGTGTGGTTCATATACTGTATTTTTATTAAACAAGCCCCAGGTTGTTGTTGTTAGTTCATCTCATTTTAACTCATGCGGCGGTATCGTAAAAAATTAAAATTGGGTTACCTGAGTTGCGATCTGGTTCATTTTACTCTTGTACGATGTGTCCAATATTCCTGTGTGTGTTTTCGAATTTTCGTATGCCTCGAAGGCAGGGTTCGTGAGATAACTGTGTTTGTAATAGCGTGATCTAGTTGTGTTAGAATGGTTACAATTGTGACGAGCACATTTTGTCACAAAATAATATATACAAAGTGTTTCACAACTTATGTTTAATATCGAATTACTCTGTCAAATAGTATTATATCATGAACAAAAAGTTCAATCGAGTATCGGCATAATATAGTTTTTATTTTGTAGTGTCAAAATACATCTTTAACGGCAAAATTATCTATGAAAATGACGAATATAATTGCAATTTTAACTCGTACAACAATAATATACATCTAGCAGAAACAGAAAGTTCACTCCAATATGAAGATCTATCATATCAACTTGAAGGTATGATGAGGTGTGTACATTGGGAGTTCCAATTTTATTTTCTATATCATTTACAGATAATTCAAATCCTATCGATGATGTCAACCAAGATGATTGTAAAGATATATTAAATGAACAATGGGAAAGTAAGAAATATAGTACTAGTATGATGTCTATTTTGCTAATTATTATGATATAAGATTACATGACAAACAATAACAAATACAACTGATTATATTAATTTATTCACCAAGATATTTAAAAGAAGCTTCAATTATTATAAAAAAATAAATATAGATTTTGGTAGAATAATTTCAGATAAAAATGTGTCAGTAAATGCTAAAAATATGTTCTCTTGTTATCGTCATCGGGGATGTCTTATTCTTATCTACTTCGAGTATGTCTCTTTTTTTGCTATCACCCGCTCCGGTCTCCTTGAGGCCCGTTTACCGGTTTTCTTTATTATTTGGGTATTGAAACACTTGACAACCACTGAACCGCAAGCCGTCTCCACTCGCTCATTTTCATTAAATAAATAATAAATATATCATCACGCCTTCTACTCATTACTGGATATGGCACTCTGCCGTAGCAGATATCGGTAGGTGATATATATTTCTTCGTGTGATTACCAGCCGTAAAATCAGGGCCTCCAAAGGTGTTAATGGAGGGGACGCCACAGGGATAGTTTTAATGTAATGAAAATTGTTTGTTGACTGTGGGAATCGAACCTGGGTTCTAAAATCCACAAGCCGACACGATACCACTGAGCCACCTACCCCATTTTATCTATTTTCATTACATCGAAATAAGTATTTTACGAATAAATTTACAAATGAAAATTAAAATTGTCCGTAGTAATAACATAATATGAAATAAATTTACAAAATTCGAATTAAATATCAATATTACCCTACCAGAAGTTAAATTTTAAAATTAGTGTAAATCAATAATAGCAAAGGGAAGTTACATGTTAAATGAATTTAATAATATTGCTGTCAAACATTAAATATGCTTTTATTTATTTAAATTAAGTTTAAAATTGTTTTTTTCTTCGGCAATGTTTGCTGGTTTCCAAGAGCGAACAGGAGATCTAATACTGGAAAATTTAGACTGATGGAGCACTGTTTTCGATGATTCATCAAGTTTTCGCACATACAAATTTCAGTTGATTCAGTTCTTGTTTTTTTAGTTAAAAAAGCAAAAACAAATATGTATTCATTATTCTCATTGTTTAAATGGACCTACACATTTCTTACAAAATAAAAATTAATTAAACTATTGTCGGAAATAGCGCTCCTATCGACCAGTTTCCAGACCTTGTATATGCTGATGACGATATATATTTATAAAAATAAAATTGTATTAGTCCTTTTATAATAATTTTATTCTCAACTAATCAAATAATTTATTAAATACCAATAGCACTGTAAAAGACCGCATAACTTTGGCATAAAAAAGAGTAATATTAAAATGACATTGCTATATTAGACTGTGAGCAACATAGACTAATTAAGAAAACGATTTTAAAGATTTTTGCTTTTTAAAATAATAATAGAAAAATAGAAATTTATATAAGTGAAACTAATGGACGTCTTCATAAAAAAATAAATTGAAAGTAACCGATCTACACAGTACCCTTTATTCAATATAATCAACATCGTATGATTCTCGAGATCCCCATATGTGGCCATCTTACTTATTACACGTTGCATATATAAAATCTATTTTATAGAGTCCGGATGTATGTCTTTAGGCGACTGGAATAAAGGAATGTGGGTAAAAGAGAAATCAGAAACAGGGAGCTATATCAGGGAGCCTATTCTAGATGCAAGATGGGAAAGTAAGAAACATTTAACAAACACAATGAAGAATAATACACAATCGTCTAAAAGAATTTAAACTTTACAGCAGTTCACAACATGACAAGATCATAGAGTTACCTTTTGCCGACTTCAACATGGGCATATCTGTTCGTACTAACGGAGTAGCAGCAGTAGTGCTGTGTAATGACGCAACTCCAATGACCTGTTACTGGATAGCATTAAATGAAGGGAATAGAGTAACGTTAAAACATTGTGATCGTGAATATTTTAATCAACATACGAGTAGAATTGAAAACCCCAGATGTAGTAATATTTTGAAAAATAAAATTGTAGGTATCTATCTGTGTACTTCAAGTTAATAGATAAATAGGACATAAGAAATGTATAATTGAAAATACATAATTTCATTTTTAGTGCTACAAATTAGAGTATTTTTATTAAAATATTTGACGAAAATTACTGAATATTGAAAAGAAGTACACTACAGCCCGTATATATATATATATATATATATATATATATATATATATACTGTTCAAAATTGGACAGGGATATTTTAAAAATTGATTGGAAAATTAAAACTAAAAATTATATTCAAAAATTTGTAAGACTACTAAGCTATTAATTTTTTTAAAAATATTTGAATATAATTTATAGTTAATATTTTATAAATATGTTTTAAGAAGCCGTTTATTTATTTAATATTAAGTTTTAATTTTACATTCAATTTTCAAATATCCCTGAACAATTCTCTCTCTAGATATGAAAAAATTTATATATTTCCAATATGACATCTATTTTTCTATTCATTTGGGACACACGATATGAACAAGTTATGGTGACTCTCCATTATCAATGTTCTATATTTTTGCTGCTTCATAATAAACAGAATGAAATTGATTATAATCAAAATTATCAACTAGATTAACATAGGTTATTAGCGTAAATAATAATTTATCCCTCGAGTCGAGAATTATGTTTATAATGACTTGACAAAATATGTAAAATGGCATTATGGCTTCTAAACCTATATATTGTTTTCAATTTACATAGAGTTTTATCAAATATATATATATATATATATATATATATATATATATATATATATATATATATATATATATATATATATATATATATATATATACTATGTAAGAAATCATGCAAACTTTATAAATCAAGGAGGTTGTGGCAATATTTGTTGATTTTAATGGTAATCAATTAGATTAAGTTCGCAGAAGTAGACAAAATAAGTATCTATCCACATGCATAAATTTGATCATGTAAAGTCACCATTATAGAGTTAAACATTTTAGCTGTTATTTATATTATAATTAATTCTAGAAAGTGAAGTTAAGTTTCAAATATTGGAGTCATTTCGTTTTAAGACGAACTTATGGAATACCTGATTATAGTACTCAAATTGATGCACTAGAAATATGTGTTAATAAGAAGGAATGTTTAAGACACAATCTTCCATATAGGTCCGATATGACAACAATGTATTTACACACCGATCCAAATGTTCCAAACATGTGGAAAGTACATAAATGTAAGTTCTTAAATTTAATTCACTTAATAAGATGTATATTATTAATTATATAAAAGAAGTGCAGTCAATTTAATATACATTATTGTTGGAATTGATCACTTTTTTCCTCAGTTATTTTTGATTTTAATCTAGGGAATGTTAGTAATGAAAAAGTTGACGAACGTGTTTATATAGTTAGCTATCTTCAGACGTAAACAAAAATACTAGTCGAATGAAAATTTTATTGTCTGAATCGTAATCCATTTTTAATCGTCTGAAAAACGAAATGTTAAGTCGTGCAAAAACTATTGTAACACGCACTTCGAAAGTTTTCTAGTTGTTCATAAAAAGGTTTGTTAATTTTGTGTCTTATTGTTTGCTTGTATTGTAACTAATACATTTTGAGGTTATGTCGTCAAGCTTTGACACACACATTTATTTTTGTATTTGCATTTCAGGCGCCTTTTTGTTGATCAACCTTTGTTCAACTTATGTACAACATTGGATAAATAAAAACAAATAAAGGATTCTCGAACTTGGTCATTTATTTTTTTTCTTCAATCTCCGGATGTGAGCTTTTAAAAACAACAGGTTATGGGCCCAGAAACGTTGTCAGTCTCAACATCCAAAGATTAAGAAGCCCTGTCAGAGTGGAACGAGAACGGACAGATAGACGTGCACCGACAAAAATTGTGCTCATAGTCAGACGTCATTGCAAGCGACTAGTCTCGAAAGAATCATTTTTCCTTTTATTTAAGCAAGTCGTATCTGTATAAGTTTATGTCATGGATTCGATAAAAACACAGTTAGAAAACTTGTCAGAAGACGCCGAAGGCAACGTAAACCATGTGTCATGGCGTTTTAAACTTAACCTAACTTTGAAATCAAAGAATCTGTTTAATGTCGCGACGGGTATTGATAACAGGCCAGAAGGCGATGAAAACGATAGCCAAGTTAAAGATTGGATTAAAAAAGATTTGGAGGCGCAAATCTTTATTGGATTAAATGTCAGTAGCAACATCGTTAAGAAAATCGCGCATTGTGTCAGTGCCAAACAAATGTTAGATAAGCTAAATACATTTTATGGTACAAAATCAGAATTGTCAGTTGAGAATTTGCAGAGACAATTTTTTGGCTTTAGATTCGATGATGATAAGTCTGTTGTCGAAAACTGCATGCAAGTTCAGCAGTTTGCTGAAGATTTAGGAGCTGCAGGTGAAGAAGTGAAAGAAAGTTGGGTACTAGCAAGAATCTTGGGAACATTGCCACCGAGGCTACATCATTCCCGAACAGCGTGGGACAACGTGCGACAGGAAGAAAAGACGTTGTCGAACGCTTGAGATTGGAAGATTATCGTCTGAATGAGACAGAACCGGCAGTCAAATCTACGTCTAGGAACGCTCTTGTCATGAAGGAGAATTACAAATCAAGGTAGCCACACTCGGAATCGTCAGGAAACTCAAATGTCGAGTGCTTCAAGTGTGGAAAAAGGGGGCACATCAAAAAGTATTGCAGAGGCAAGCCTTGCGAAAAGTATTTAAATTATTGTAAGAATAATTATTCGTGCAATAACTGCAATCAAAAAGGGCATTTCGCAAAAGATTGCTCTAAAGGACGCTCAGAAAGGAATTCTAACCAGCGAGCCAGCAAAGAAGACACCAGGGGTCGCAGAGCCTTCATAGCAACTGGACTGTCACTAGCAGCCTTGAAACAACTCAACCTGAAGAACGACAATAAGGAATGTTGGTACCAAGACTGCGGCGCAACGCAACACATGACGTCCAGAAGAGATCTGATGTCAAATTACAAGGAATTACAACATAAAGTTTCTGTCGTCATTGGAGATTCGACCAAACTGCAAGGAGTCGGAATAGGAAATGTCGAGCTAGAAGTTCTGATGAAGGTTCTATATGTCCCGAAGCTGTCATTCAATTTATTCTCTGTGACACAGATGGTAGATAAAGGATACGTTCAATCTGCCACCAGGGAGCGATCAGTCTTCAAAGCGTGCGACACCGGGGAAACTGTTGCAGTAGCTGAACGTGAAGGGCAACTCTACAGAATGATGTTTCGAAGAGAATCTCATCAGGAGAAGTCAGATAAATGTCTAACTATTCTCTCGATCCGCACCTGGCATGAGAAGCTAGCTCACCAGAACGTGAAATACATCAGGGACATCTTGAGAAAGAATCAAGTGTCATTTATCGACGATTGGGACAACCATGTCTGCGAAGGATGTGTGTATGGAAAACAGCAGAGGACTCACCATCCAATCAACAAAAAGGTCGCTGATGATGTCCTGGACTTGGTACACGTTGACATGGGAGAAATGAGCAATGTGTCATTAGGTGGAGACGAAAGCGAAAAGACAAGTCACGCCAGGACAGAAAAAGAAGACAGAGACGAGAGTGACAGACAGGAAGAAAAGAAGGAAAGCCAGAAACAGCAAGAAGATGATGAAGGACAATTATCTGCCAGTGAATACGACGACATATCAGAAGTTTCCGACAAACCAAATCAGACGCGCGTGGAGGAGCCTGAACGTCGTACTTTGCGGGACCGTCGAACGCTCAGAATGCCAAGGAGATACGATCAGTACCAGATGGACCAGCCAGGAGCAGAAGAAGATCAAGATGTTGCGATCGTGGGAGAAGTGCAGGACATACCAGTGCAGAAGGCGTTGAATGATCAAAATTGGAGGAAAGCCATGAAAGAGGAGCATGATTCACTCCTGAAAATGAAGACTTGGGATCTTGTTCAACGACCTCCACATGCACCAGTTCTCTCATGTCGTTGGGTCTTGCGCGAAAAATTGGATGGCCGACTCAAGGCCAGACTAGTGATTCGCGGATTTGAACAGAGGGAAGGGATAGACTACACAGAAACCTTCAGTCCGGTAGCGCGATATGACTCAATCAGACTCATCCTCAGCATTGCTGCGTCGAAACACATGAAACTAGCCAACTTCGACGTACGAACAGCTTTTTTGTACGGAGACTTGGAGGAGGAAATTCACATGGAGCAGCCAGAAGGTTTTAATGATGACACGAACCGTGTTTGCAGATTGCGAAAAAGTCTCTACGGTCTAAAGCAGGCTCCGAAAAATTGGAACGAAAAGATCTCAAATTATCTAAAGAAGCTGAAACTCGAAAGTACGGACGATGATCCTTGCGTGTTTTATAACCAAGACAGAAGCATCCTGATTGTACTATTTGTCGACGATGGACTGATAGCTACGACAGATGAGAGGGTCATGCGTGGAATTCTGGAAAAACTCGGCAGAGAATTTGAGATTACTTTTGACAAAGATTTTCCGGATCAAATATCGTACCTGGGAATGCAAATTGTAGTCCAGCCAAAGGGAATATTTGTTAATCAATCGAAGTACACTACGAAAATCCTCAGACGATTTGACTTTGACAGTTGCAACGCGGTACCTACACCGATAGAACGCGGGATGATTACCGATCCTGGAGACTATGTCAACGATGAACCTGCGCCAAAATCTACACCGTATCGCGAAACTATTGGCAGCCTACTATACCTGAGCACCATCTCTAGACCTGACGTGTGTTTCGCGGTAAACTATCTGAGCAGATTCAATTACAAACCCATGGTCAGTCATTGCAAAATGATCAAACGAATTTTTCAATACTTGAAAGGGACTACTGACGCAGGTATATTCTTCAATGGAGATGATCAATTGAAAGCTTACAGCGACTCAGACTACGGAGGAGACTCTACCTCTGGGCGCTCAACCAGTGGTATTCTTATAATGCGAGGAGGACCAGTAGCCTGGAGTACACAGAGACAGCGGCTCGTAGCAACGTCAACAGCTGAAGCCGAATGCCGCGCAGCGGTATCAGCTATAGACGATGTATGTTGGCTGCGACGCATAGGCAAGGAGCTGAAGATAGGCAATCTGGAAGATCCTACAATTCTATATGTGGACAACCAATCGGCAATACATATGCTCCGAAACAGCAGCGAAGGACGCATTACTAAAGGAAAGAAGCATATAAACATCGCCAGGAAGTTCATCAAGGAACACGTTGGTGTGACCGTACAGCCGATGCACGTGAGCAGCGCAGATCAACTTTCCGATATTCTAACGAAGGCTCTCAGCAGAAAGACATTTGTTGAACTGAAGAAAAAGCTGATAAAGGAGGAGTGTTGGAATTGATCACTTTTTTCCTCAGTTATTTTTGATTTTAATCTAGGGAATGTTAGTAATGAAAAAGTTGACGAACGTGTTTATATAGTTAGCTATCTTCAGACGTAAACAAAAATACTAGTCGAATGAAAATTTTATTGTCTGAATCGTAATCCATTTTTAATCGTCTGAAAAACGAAATGTTAAGTCGTGCAAAAACTATTGTAACACGCACTTCGAAAGTTTTCTAGTTGTTCATAAAAAGGTTTGTTAATTTTGTGTCTTATTGTTTGCTTGTATTGTAACTAATACATTTTGAGGTTATGTCGTCAAGCTTTGACACACACATTTATTTTTGTTTTTGCATTTCAGGCGCCTTTTTGTTGATCAATCTTTCAATCAACCTTTGTTCAACTTATGTACAACATTGGATAAATAAAAACAAATAAAGGATTCTCGAACTTGGTCATTTATTTTTTTTCTTCAATCTCCGGATGTGAGCTTTTAAAAACAACAATTATATATATATACAGGGTGTTGTATTTTAATAGATATATATATATATATATATATATATATATATATAGATATATATCTCAAGTTACAACACAAAGTTATATTTTTTCAAATGGGATTATACATATTTTGTAAGGCTATTCGATAGAGTATTTTTTTCTGAATTCAACCATGTAATCATTTTATATCCTGACATAACAAAAATATTGAGAAAATTCAATTTAAAGTTTCGATATATATTATTTAACATGTCACAAAACAGTAGGCTATGATCAATAACCAAACAAAATAAGTTCATTGTTATTTATAATAATTAGTTGTGATTGTTGTTTTTATTGAGAAGATAAATTATGAGTATTGTATTAGGTAATTAAATGTTTATGGTTTATAATCATTATGCTTATTGCTTTGTTATTGATCATGGCCTACTGTTTTGTGTCATGTTAAATAATATTTATCGAAACTTTAAATTAAATTTTCTCAATATTTTTGTTATGTAAGGATATAAAATGATTACACGGTTGATTTCAGAAAAAAAAACTCATCTAATAGGCTTAAAAATATGTATAATCCCATTTGAAAAAATATAACTTTGTGTTGTAACTTGAGAACCACTGGTTTAAAAAATTATTGTATTCTTTAAGCAGATGTCCCCCTTGGTCTTCTATAACTTTTCTTTATAATATTTGTTTGTAACTATAATAATAAAGAAAATATAGGCGGTGGTTGGTTTCGCTGTTACACCCTGTATATATACAAATCGATAAATTTATTATGATGATTTTTTAATAAGATGCATGAATGGGATTTACTAACATCATATTTGCAATTTGGTATCATGCATTAAGGATTTTCTATATAATCTATGTTACATGCCTATGTTTCTATATATTAAAGACAAATGAAATACTTATTTGCCTGTACGAAATTCAAAAAAATATTTGATTTAATTACATTATGTAAACAAAATTGTTTACTACTATGCCAAATATTAATTAATACATATTTATTTATGCATAACTCAAAAAAAATATTTCAACTGACTCAATTTGAAAACCAGCAAATATTTAATAATAATATACGGTCAGTGATAGTACCCATTTCTTAGGAAATAAAGCGCCACCATCGGAAATTTTAGTTACCAATACTAGAAAGAAAGATGGCACAAAATACAACGTTACATTGTAAGCAGGGCTGAAAACCACTGAAAACACCGGATCGGTTTC
The DNA here is from genome assembly GCA_947425015.1 of Pterostichus niger. NCBI lineage: Eukaryota > Metazoa > Arthropoda > Insecta > Coleoptera > Carabidae > Pterostichus > Pterostichus niger. The sequence continues at coordinate 17,126,169 of OX380350.1, forward strand.
GGTTCGCGGTTCTTCATACTTCGGCGGTTCGTTATCGTTTCGGTGTAAAGTAATTAAATTTCGGACCGGTTTACAAGATCAGTTCAGTTTAATGGTTTGCTTCAATTATAATTTGTATTAATTGTCTGTACATATCTACAATATTTCGGGTAGCTAAAAATTTAAAATTTCCAATTTACCTAGTTCTGTAAATATTGTAACGGTTATTACAATTTCGGGTTCGGTGATGTTTATTATTAAATAAAACACGAACAATGAAAACACTAACAAAATATTTATTTAAAACGAAAATAATGTAGCACAAGTACTAAGACATATATTTATTTACAACACGTATTTATATTCACATAGAAGTACTATGCAATGACTTGCCCTGTTCACACTTCAATACAGACTCCTGTTTTATGCAAAAATTCTCCCTTTTATACTGAAACAAGTACTTCTACAATATTCCAGAACTTCTGGAACATTATAGAAGCATATCACAGGTACATTATAGGAGTATTTAAACACATTGCTAATGACGCACCGCTAAAACGCGCGCTACCGTCATATATCGATGATTCCAGAGAGAACAGGATCGTACTCGTTACAGTATTACGTATAAGACTACGTCGCTTTGACTGATCCAGAGGGAACAGGATCGTTCTCGTTACAATATTTTTAAAATATTAAATTTTATACTACCGTAGCCAGGTCCAATTCTATTTTCAGTTCTGATTATAAAGAAAGTACATAATATGTTATTTTATTTTATAATATTGTAGACTTGTGAGAACACACTTTTAACTTACATAATCATATATTACAAAATAAATGAAAAACAAAAAAATCTACTGTGCATCTGAGTAACTTGGGATACAACCGATCTTTTGAGTATTGTCCTATATAAAGCTATCCTTAATCGCCCAGTAGCTCAGTCAAATAGCTTTGTCTAAACAATGATTTGTGTTATATGTATTTCAATTGACACTACATTTTGCCTTAAATTGCCATTCAATAGCTTATCAATTGTTCTTCTATTATCAACTTCAATTATTTTTTTTTCTGAAAGTACAAGAATCAATTATTTTCCTAGCAGGGCGTATCGTTTTTTGTAATATTGGAACTTACAATAGTTCACACTTCAATACAGACTCCTGTTTTATGCAAAAATTCTCCCTTTTATTTTGCAACGGTATAATAATAATACATATATTTGTGGAAAAAAATTTTTATACAATTGATTGGCAAATACTTTTCATTATATTATACATGTAGGAATTATAGATTTTGAATGAAGGATTATAGTTTTAGTGCATTATTTCGAAAATTGTAAATGTCATAGATTTTATCTTGGGTCATCTCAGCTAGTAGGGCAGTAGGCAGTATTTTGAGTTGTGGACGATTCTGATTGGCTCGTCGGTTGCGCAGTCAGGTAGTAGATGGTGTAAGCTATCGCACTGATAAGTGTTACAGATGGAGCAAATGTCTTCCTCATTGAATTTGAATAGCGCTCCATCTCGGTATATCTGAAACTTATTTAGGTTTGCTGTGCGAATCAACTCAACCAACTTGAGTATTTTTTACGGAACATTAAAGCATAAGAACAGGTTGTCAAAGATATAGGTCTTGTATTCGGAGTTATAAGTAGTATATAGGATGGTTTGTACGCTTTTCATCTAGTTAAATTTGGATTGCGTATGAGCTGGTATGTTGTTTTTTTCAATAAGTTGTTTTAGTTTATAATAGCATATTTTCACATAGCGGGTTTCTGGCATGAGTAGAATTTTTAGCCACCAGTTCAGGATATGTTTAACTACCAATACGTGTAGTTCTAGTTTGTATCTGTTAGCTTCATTTATAACTATGTAATTCTGGGTGTTCCTCTGCCATCCTAGTATAGCTTTGAAATATTGTGTTTGGGATTTTTCTATTATTTCAGTTGAGTTAAAAGACTATGTTTCACAGACATACGTCGGTATTACTGTAGTTTCATAAAGTTTTATTACAATACTCCAGTTCAAAATTTTGGTTTTTATTAATAAGTTTTTAATGCCACCAGTTACATTTTTTGATTCGTTCACTAGGGTTGTAGCGTTTTCAGAGAAAAGTCTAGAAGTTTTGTATTTAATGCCTAAATAGATATATGAGGTGGATTGCAGTATTTCTGTTTTGGCAGTTAAATTGAATTTTCTGCTTTCATGGTCTGCCTTGATGAAAGTGCATTAATTTAGTTTATATTTATATATATATATATATATATATATATAAAAAGAGTTTTTGAAGGTGAAGGTTGCGTTTGTTTTGTGGAGCCGATAATTAATTCGATACCGAACATTATCGCTCTAGTTTCAAGAAACAAATAAAGGAACAGTGTGTATTAGGTGACGGTGAAACACGTAAAAGTGTAGTGAAGACTAGCGAACATAATAATAATTATCTAAAAGCGATAAACACTAGTTTTAAAGATTAAAAACCAGGTGCCGGTATCAGCGTGAGACACGAGCATCTGAGCGTTGCTTGGTAAACAGTGTTCCCAACGCTAAATCTTTTGCGCGGTTGAATCAATGTTGCCAAACTAGGTAAAAATTAATAATCAAAGCGTTACTTCTAAATTCAAGTGGGAAATTCATATTTGTGAAGCACAAATGAATGAAGAGGGGAGAGGAAGATTTAATTCTACCGGATCCCTTAAAGAATTTTTTAAAAGGAGCAGAGAAGAAGAGGCAGATAAGACAGAAATATTTAAGGAGAGAAACGTGCTGAAAAGATCACGTAGTAAAATTGTCAAGAAATCCGAAAAAGAAATGGATCTAAGGAAAATGGAAGAAATATTAAAAAATTACGAATTAAATGATTTAAAAGAGGTGATAAAGGAAAGCCACAGAGAACTGAAAGAGGAAATTAACGCTAATAATAAAATGATAATACAAATACAACAAGACATTAACAGAAGAGAAGTATAATGGAAAGAAGAGAAAACTGAACTTCAAGAAAAAGTAAAATTGTTGGAACAGAGACTTAACAAGCATGAAAAAGAAAAGAAAAAAAAATAATGTCATTATTAATGGGTTAAGGATTTCAACCGAGAATATAAAAGCAGAGGTGAGAAACTTTCTGAGATCAGACTTAGATATTGAAGCAAAGTTAAAAACGGCTTTTACTATTAACAAAAAAGGGAAAACACCAGTGATAGTTGTACATATCACGGATTGGGAAGATAATCTAAAAGTGATGAAAAATGCTTTTAAACTTAGAGGTAAAGACATATATATCGAGAACGATCTTACGGAAAAAGAAAGACATATACAATTCGTAATCAGAAGGTAAAACAGTAAAACTAGGATACAATTAAATAACTATCAATAATAAATTATTTATTTGGAATCCTTTGAGAGAGATGTTAGAAGAGGATACAGGAAATAATTCAAAAAACGAGAACCCACAAATGTAATAAAACTTAATCCCGCGGAGAAAAAATATATGACAAAGAAGCAAAGAAAACGGATAATGAATATAGGCGCATGGAACATTCGCAGTTTAAACGGGAAAGAGATAGAATTAATTCAAGAATTTGAAAAAGCCAAATTAGACATTTTAGTAATAACGGAGACAAAAAAAAAAGGGAATGGGTATTGTTGTGTATTTATATAAATTTATCATTCGTGGGTATAATATGACACTTTATTTTTCATAAACTGTTTTTGTTATTATTTATATACAACCAACCGTTGCTAGCGTAAGTCGCACCATAATGCCTAGCTAACTACATTTTTTTAATTATATAACATTTATCCCTTTTAATATAACTAAGGAACAGAATTAAAATGTTGAATAATTTAATCGATCAGGCATTTTATGGATACGACTACTACGCCTTACAGAGAGCTCTTTATTCGTGTAATCTGTGTTACATAAATTATCTGTCTTATTATTACAATCTGACGGTATTATAATTTCGTAATTGGATTCATTATTTGTTACCGGATTTTCCCTATCAACACTTTCTTTCTCATTTAACTTATCTAATATAGGGACAGTATAAATTTTACTATTGAATGGAGTAACATTAGCATTGTCTGTTAAAGCTTTCCTTATACTGTTTACATGTTTATACATAATTTTATCATCAACTTTAACTAAATATGTGACAGCACTTATTCTTTTTACAATTACACCTTCCTTCCATTTTAAATCAGTATAAGGTCCTAAATTTCCCACAAATACTTTGTCCCCTACCGAAAACATTTTAACAGGTATCGTATCAAATTGTTTTTTAAATATGATACCAGTACCTTTATTTGGCTGTAACAAATCAATATGAGTTCTAGGCTTAATTTTAAAAATATAATCATTAGGACTGAGTCCTGTACTAGCACAAGGAGTATTTCTATATGAAAATAAGAAGTTAATCAATTGTTGTTCAATAGACAAAGTGGATTTTTGTGCTAGATACTTTCCTAAAGCAACTTTGACAGTTTGTACGTGCCGTTCTGCTACTCCATTAGATTGTGGGTGATAAGGCGGCGCTTTAAGAACATCAATACCATTTACATGGCAAAATTTATAGAAATCGTTTGAATTAAATGGTGGACCATTATCACTCACAATAATTTGTGGTAAACCTATGATAGCAAATGTAATTTTCATTTTCTCAATAGTTTGAGTGACATTTAATCCTTTTGACATGCAATGTATATCCATCCATTTAGATTTACTATCAACTAACAATAAATAAGCTACATGGTTCTTATAAAAGAAATCTACGTGTATCCTTTGAAAACAATTTTCTCTTTTCGGCCAAGATATCAAAAATTTTTCTTTATTATTTTGTGTCATTTGATATACGTGGCACGTACTAATCATTGTCTCAATGTCCTGCTGTAAGCCCGGCCACCAAAATGTTGATCGAGTTAATATTTTTGACCTTACAATACCAATATGATTTTCATGAACAAGTGATAATATATTTTTTTGTAGTATTTGAGGTACTACAACTCTATTACCAAGCAGAAGACAATTTTCCTCAATGGATAATTCATTTATTTTATTAAAATATGGTTTTAACTCATCTGTTAATATTTTATTAGGCCAACCTGTTTTTACAAACTCTCTAACTTTACATAAAATATTATCTTTATCGGTAGCCTTGGCAATGTCTACATATGGTAGAGGAATTTCATCTGACAAATTAAATGAATTTAGAGACGTATCAATTTCAGTAGGATCAGGTAATGGTAATCTAGATAACATATCAGCTTCTAGCATTTGGGTTCCTTTTCTGTATTCTATGATATAATCATAAGCAGATAAAATTAAATTCCATCTAATAATACTGTAACCCTCCTCGTTATGACGAGAGTTAGCAAATAATATACGGGTTCTTGTCAGATTGAAGGACGCAAGTATTTAAGAATAAAAGTATAAATATATTTAAATAAATAGGTTTTACATTCGTTTACACAGCACTACTCGATACAGTCTTGATGTGTTGACTCTAACGGATTTACACTCTACTCTGCTGGCCCAATCGGTCAGCCCTTTCACACTAACTATCCCGAGTATAATATTCTATCCTTATATATGTATAATACAACAATGCTAAGTCAGCAAAATAAGTATTACACTCTACTATAATGTCAAAGCCACTGTTTGGTCCAAGATATCCATAACGAAAAGTAAGCCACCCGAGAAAAATACCAATTGGAATCTAGAAATACTTAAGACTGACACCGTAAAAGACTCATTTCAAGAAAGATTAAACGAACAGCTGTCAAATAAAGCAGAAGAACCTCACTGGAATTTATTAAAAGACGCACTTAAGGAAACGGCAAGCACCGTCTTACGCAATGAGGAGAACTTAGCCAAGCACAGAGAGTGGTATGACGAAGATTGCAAAAGAGCAGTGGGGGAAAAAAACAAGGCATGGAAGAAAATTCTGCAAAGGAAGACCAGATCTTCGGAAGGGGAGTATCGTCGGAAAAAAATGGAGGCGTACAGATTATGCAGAACCAAGAAAAGAAACTGGATAAAAGAAAAACTAGAAGAAATAGAAAGCCTAAAATCACTTAACCAGTCCAGAATGTTCTACAGAAGAATTGCAGAACTCAAAGAATTTAAGCAGAAACCATTGCTAATTAGGAATGAAGAAGGGGTGACGTTCACGAATCAAGAGGAGATTCTCCAGACCTGAGTCTCAGATTTCCAAACACTACTAAATACAGACCAAGAAATTATCCCGAACGCAGAAAATAATCAAAGTACACCTGAAGAAGAACGGCCAGCCAATAACATCGAGCCACCGTCTCTAGAGGAAGTAAGTGTAGCTATAAATCACCTAAAGAATAACAAATCACCTGGATCTGACCAGATCCCATCAGAGCTTTATAAAGCTGGAGGAGAACAAGTGTTGGAGAACGTACATAGCCTAATTACAAAAATATGGGATGCCGAAGAAATGCCAAGCGAATGGAATTCATCCCTTCTATGCCCAATACACAAAAAGGGCGATATAACAAAATGCAGCAACTACAGAGGCATAAGCCTACTGAACACAGCGTATAAGATCCTAAGTCACGTACCATACCTAAGGCAAGCAGCAATTACCGAAAGTAACGGAATTATTGGTGAATATCAAGGGGGATTTAAAAAAGAGAGATCTACCAACGATCAAATATTCTCCCTAAGACAAATTCTAGAGAAAAGCTGGGAATTCGATTTAAAACCTATCATCTGTTTATCGACTTTAAAACAGCGTATGATAGCGTCCTTAGGAATAGCATCTGGGAGGCCATGGAATACTTCGGTATCCCAACAAAATACATTAACTTATGCAAAATGACATTGAGGAGCACCAACAACGCAGTGAAAATTGGAGGGTACATTTTCGATGAGTTTAGCACGAACATGGGCGTCAAGCAAGGGGATGGGCTGGCCCCATTACTCTTCAACGTCATAGTTGAAAAGATATTGAGAGACGCTCGAATCAATACCAAGGGAGTTGTATTTGGTTCCCGATACCAAGTAATGGCATATGCCGACGATGTGGTGATTAGCAGTAGAAACATTGAAACGCTGCAGGACATCTTTGCAGAGTTCGACATAGCAGCACAAGAAAAAGGTCTTAAAATAAACGAGAGCAAAACTAAATTACACATAGCTTCGAGAAGAAATCTAGAACTTGAACAAGGGCGAGCCGCTTTTGGCACGTACAACTTTGAGGTAGTGTCAGAATTCATCTACCTTGGGTCACTGGTTACGGCGGATAATAACTCATATAAAGAAGCACAAAAAAGAATAGGTAGTGGAAATCGGTGCTACTTTGCACATTCCAAGCTAATGCGAAGCAAATCTCTTAGCTACAATACTAAATTAACTATCTAAAAGACACTTATAAGGCCCGTGGTGACTTATGCATCGGAGACATGGACTCTAACTGCCGCAACGGAAAGAGCACTGATAATTTTCGAAAGGAAAATTCTCCGGAAGATCTTCGGACCGGTGAATACGGGGGAAGGTTGGAGAATTCGCATGAACCATGAACTGGAAGATTTATACAATGAACAAGAAATCGTTGGGTTCATAAAACTACAAAGGCTGAGGTGGCTTGGCCATGTAACCAGAATGGAAGAAGATAGAACGGCCAAAAAGATGCTAAACAAAAGGATGCTGGGGACAAGACCGAGAGGAAGGCCGAAGGGCCGGTGTATCGACGACGTTGAAAAGGATCTGAAGAGAGTAAACATACCCAATTGGAAAGCAATGGCAAGAGACAGAGAAGTGTGGAGGCGGAAGTTAGCGGAGGTCAAAACCCTTAAAGGGTTACAGAACCAGTAGAGAGAGAGAGAGAGAGAGAGAGAAAGAGATAATGTTTATATATTACATGTCACACTATGACCCAGTTATTGAAGTTACTTAATATGTATGGCTTAATTGTCCTGACTTAGACTTGTTACATTCCTCCCTTCTTTGAAATTTGCTTCCGTATAGGGGCACAATTTCCTTAAATCTAAAACTTATTGTCTTATTGACCACTACACTTCACACGATTGTATATCTAAATATTTTTTCGGAACACTGTACTCAGCTGCGCCTTTTTGGATGCGTGATTCATCTCCTTGGGATGAGTCTTCCTCGTCCTTTGAATGATGCCACTTCGTTACCGAGACGTGGACTGCACATTTTGGTTGCGACATGCACTTTTTGGTTCGTTAGCCCTTATTCTGCCCTGCCCTGCATGCCCTTCTGCTGTCCTTGGTTCTCGGCGACGTGATCTCTTGTTTGGCTGTTAGCTGTCGGTTCCCTCAAAACTGTGGTGAAGAGTGGTCTCTCCTTAAAATTTAACAACCCAAAAACTTGTATAAACTTATATCTATTCTATCTATAACGTTGCCACATATTTTTCGGACTTGGTTCTACAGGGGGCGCACTAGGTGTTACAACCCCGGGTATTTCCTTTTCCTCATCACGGTTTACAACGATTGTTTCCAGTTCTTGCTCATGATCTGCTGATCGCGCCTTCCTGTGGTGGTTGTATAGCACCACATGCGTCAGTGCATTCCACAAGCAAGCTGCTAGTCTAAACGTACATCCTATCGTACTATACAAGTTATATCCATTCAAAAGTGAGTCTAAAGTTATTTTAAAAATTTTGAAAATCTTGTAGACTACGATGAATCGTGACATAAACATACCCAGACTGGAGAACCAACCCCACATTTGCTTGACAGTAGACATGGCAGGCTCTGTAACTCTCCTTTCGTAAACAAGTCGAGAGTAGACAAGCCTTGGTCTGCTGTGTCTCTCCCGACCACCCTTCTTGTTATGATGTTGGCGATGGCTTGTCGTTCCAGTCCAAAAATTAACGTGTCCTGCGCTGATTTTATCTTCGTCTTGGAGTATATGTCAGCATTGCCGATATCGTACAAGGGCTTGAATTTAAACTGCGGCTCCTGCTGCACCTCCAAGACTTCCGGTTCGATGCCCTGTAACTTAGCCATTTGTTTTCTACGTAATACAGAGCCGACGCAAGGTGACTGCAATCTATCTGCTCTGCTTTTTCCTGCAAAATATGTGTCAACGGAGTCATGGAGAACTCTTCCTCATCCTTGGTGTGCATTGCATGATATGAATGACTTCACCCATGACTCGCCCTACGTACCGTAACTTATTTTTGATGAAGGTGCTCACTGCATTTAGTGCTAGTGGAATAGTGCTGTTTAAATTTGTTAATTACATTCTTGTGGTCTTGCAACCCGTTTATCAAATATTTGAATCATAACTCCTTGTTATTTTTTTAAAACAAAAAAAATACTACTGATACTACTCCGCCACGTCCTTTAGAGTCACGGTGATGATGTTTGTGTTCGGCCCTCTGCAGTCAAATGTATAGTTGCCTTTATCTGTAACAAAATAATATGCTACTGTCTTCCTGGTGTTAAGGTCCAGGGGTGGTCTTGCACTGGCCCTCTGTTTCGCGTGTGATATGGTGTGGTGGGTGTTTGTGGTGCTATTTGTTTTGCGATTTGTCTGCTTGCCAAGTCCTGTAAAACTAATTGATAATTTTAAAACTTATTGTCTTTTTGTTGTGTGTTCGTCCCGGTATCTTCATTACTCTTCTCTGTCTCAGTTGCTGGTTCGTTTTCCTTGTCTGCTTCTATGTCCGTTTTATATGGTTTTAACCGATTTACATGTACCTTTAGAATTTTTCCCGATTTTTAATTTTATAATTTACGGACCCCATTGATTCTATAATAAAGTACGGTCCTGTCCAAAGTCTATGTAGCTTACGCGACGTTCCTATCTGTACTGTCGGGTTATGTAAATAAACCGCGTCACCGACATTGTAACTTGTCGACTTTGCGTTTTTATTAAATTGTTTGTGTACTGTCTCAGTCGTTTGTGCTACGTGCTGTTTTACCTTACTGATTACTAGTTGCAGTCGGTGTTTTAACTCTGCAGCGTAATTGTTGTCGTAATCGTAACGTAAAGTCTGAGGTCTAGTTATGTTGTCGTATGGTAACTCCATGTCTCGGCCATGCATCAGGAAAAATGGTGTCTCACCTGTACTGTTGTGTACGCTACTTCGGTACGCCATCAGCACATATGGTAACCACTCATCCCAATCCGTTTGGTCTCGACTCACAAAATGCGATAACATATCTTTGAAAACTCGGTGATTTCGCTCTATCACTCCGTTCGTTTGCGGCCTGTAAGCAGTTGTTTGAATTTTTTAAATTTGAAAAATTTTACACACGTTTTTAAATATTTCTGCAGAGAAATTTGAGCCCAGATCTGTTAGTAGCTGCCTTGGCGCTCCATGTCTGATTTTTATTTATTTATTTATTTTTTATTTATTTATTAGAAAGGAGAACTAACAGCCAAAGCCAAACGAGTTCTCACATAATACAAAAAATAAATAGTATTCTTAAATATAAAATTTGACAACAAGAAGAAATAAAAATAGGATTAATAATAATTGCTACATACAGATGTAATACATGATTTAAATTGACCTAACGATATATGGAATATATCAATTTCAATAAAATATTTATTATAATATAACATCATTCTATGTATAGGAGAATTTGCACAATAGTTAGTGTTATAAGTTCTTATGTGAAATCAGAGTTTTAACCTTGTTGATCTTGAGGGGATGTTAAAATGTATAAAAGGAAGTAACAAGATACAGTTGAATTTATTATTAACTATTTTATATAAAAACATTTGATCAGTGATTACTCTACGATTTTCCATTGATGACATTTTGAGTACTTGAAGCCTTTCGGAATATGATTCGTATGGAATTCCAAGTCTGTAGTAGATAATTTTAGTAAATTTTCTTTGTAATTTTTCAATAGAATTAATGTTTATGCTATTAATAGGATTCCATATTACGGACGCATATTCCAAATGAGGCCTAATCAAGGCATAATATAGTAATTTAAATGATAACAAATATTTTAAAAAAATTGTGGTTCTGAATACAAATCCAAGTAATCTGTAACTTTTCTTGCATATGTTCATTGAAAGAAAGTTTTTTATCAAACATCACACCAAGATCACGTATGACTGATTTGTTATTTAATTTTACACCATTTATTGTATAATCATGTGATGTTATGTTCTTATTTCTAGTAAAATTCACAAAATTGCATTTATTAACGTTCAAGGATAAATCATTTTTTGTGCAATAATCTATCAAACAATTGAGATCGGTTTGAAGTTTCTGGCAATCCTCAAGGCTGCAAATTGGCCTATATAATTTCAAATCATCAGCATATAAAAGAAACGAACTATTTTTAAAGCAACTGGAAATTGAATTAATAAATAAATTAAAAAGTACAGGACCTAAGTGACTTCCTTGAGGAACACCAGATGTAACTTGTATTTCACGCGATTTGAAGCCATGTGATACAACTATTTGAGATCTATTACTTATATAAGAATCAACCCAGCGCAGTAAGGATCCATGTATACCGACTTCATATAATTTTTCAATTAATTTTACATGATTCACTCGATCAAAAGCTTTTGTGAAATCGGTATAGATAACATTCATCTGTCTACGAAGATTAATATTGTCTAACAAATTTTGCGTAAATGGAACTAAATTGGTCAATACTGATTTGCCAGAACAGAAACCGTGTTGCTCAGGGATAATGATAGATTCAATGTTAGATTTTAAATTTTCAATCACTAAGAATTCGAAAATTTTACCAAAAATTGATAATTTAGAGATAGGTCGATAGTTGCAAACATCATTAATATCACCAGACTTATATATTGGAGTTATATAAGAACATTTCCAGATGTGTGGAAAAATTCCTGAATGCAATGATTTGTTAAAGATTATACTTAGTGGTTTTGATAAATAATAGGCACAAGTTTTCACAAATTTAGGGTTTATATTATCGCAGCCTACCCCTTTTGTTGTGTCAATATTTTTTAATTTTTCAAGTATCATGTCTTCTGTAAATTGTATATGTCCTAAGTTATTGACTGTATCATTATATGATTTTGATAGGTTATTCCCGGAAGTTGATGTTACATAAACAGATTCAAAATAATCTGCAAATAAATTACAAATTTCCAAACCTGTGTGAGCTTCACAATTTCTGGAATGCATGACATTAGGTAGAGTGTTTTGTTTTTTTAAAGTATTTGTGTAGTTCTAAAAAGCTTTTATATTTGTTTTCATGTTTTTTTCAATTTTTGTAATATATTCTTTGTAATCAGATTGTATAAGTATCTTTGATCTAGTTCTTAACACGCTAAACGAATTATAATCAGAGAAATTGCCATACGTTTTCCATTTCTTATGATATTTATTTTTCTCGTTTATTAATTTAATTAATGGTTTTGAAAACCAGGGCGGAAAATTTTTATTCTTGAGTGTTTTGATAGGAACATAGGCACGAAATAATGAGTGCAAAATAGAATACAATATTTCTACATCTTCATTAACGTCATTATTATTGAGTGGGTTTTCCCAATATGTATCTGATAGTTTAGAAATAATTTCTTCAAAGTTACATAAGTTGAAATCAAGAATAGTAAATTTTTTACTTACCTGTAATTTTGACTTGAGTGTTTATTATGAGAGGTGGATGATGAATGTCCACAGGTGTTACAAGTCCATCAGTCTGTTCTATTGTTAGTGTCAATGTGCTAAGAACCAAATCTAATACTCTGTTATTATCATTTACTATACCATTATTTTGGCATAAGTTATTGAGATTTAACATATCAACATAGTTTAAATTATCTACAGATCTTGTTAACAGAATAGGATCGTAATATTTACTTTCATTCAGTTCCCATTTTATATTGGCAGATTGTAGTCTCCTACAATTAAAAACATTTCATCAGAATGATTTGACATAATTTCGGTAATTTTATCATAGTGGGAAGTGTAGATGTTAACATCGGTATTGGGGGCAATATAAGTACAGCAGATATTAGTTTTTTTATTATTGATGATAATTGTGACCCAGATGTCTTCCGCCATCGAACACCAAGTAGTTTGTTGCTTCGAATTTAAAGATTTAGAAACTGCAACAAGAACACCAGCACCTTCACTTTTATAATGCGGATCACGATCACGTCTGTATAGAGTAAATTTATTTAAATTAAACACTTCTGTATTTAACACTGAATTGTTTAACCAAGTTTCGGTTATAAGATTTATATCAAACTGACAAACTGAGATTTCACTATATAACTTAGCGATTTTAGTTTTTATTCCACGTGCGTTCTGGTAAAAAATGTTTATGATGTACCGTAATTTTAAAATATGCGAATTAATTTAATTTATTTTTTGATATCTGCTTTAGAATTAATTATAATAATGGGTGAAGTTTCATTTTTTCTAGCAAAGATTTTGAAATTTTTAAACCATACAAATTTAAAATTTTTTTCTTTGGCAGTGTCTTTAACAATTTTTAATAATAGTTTATTCTCAGGAGTTAGGTGATCATTGATGTAGATATATGAAGTAGCATTGCCAGAGAATCCAAGTTCATTTGATTTAATAATTTTTTTTTTTTTCGAGTACAGGCTACAAAATTGTTTCTTTTTATTCTAGAGGTGAAACGAACAATTATAGTTTTAGGTTTATTATTATTGGGATGGAAAGGAGAGACCCGGTGGTATGCATCTAAATCATTCACTGTTATTGGTCATTCGATAATTTTTCCAACATCTTGAACTATTTTTACAATATTTTCATTATGTTGTTCCGTGACGCCAACGATTTCAATGTTGTTTAGTCTAGATCTTTGTTGTAATTCACGAACTTGTGTCTTTAATCTATTACATTCAACTTGGAATGGTTCGATTAGTTTGATTTTAGGTATATACGTATTTAATTTTACTTCAAAATCATCTATTTTACTTGAACAAAAGTCTACAGAAGCTTGTAATTCTGACAGTTTATTCATAACATCTGCCAGTGTTGGCTCTTTTTGAATGTTCAATATAGAGCTAGTAGATGAACTCGAGCATTTTTCACAGATCCATTTAAAGTTTTTGGAATTAAAAATAACGGATTTTTCATCAGTATTCAGTTGTAAACATGAAAAATGAAAAGATAGTTGACACAGGCCAGAGCATTGAACGCCTGTTCGTCTGCTAACACTCGTCTCACAGGTGCTGCACTGGACAACCATTGTCGCTGGTTTAATTAAGATTATTCGGAATAATTAAAAAATTTACTTACTGACCACGTGGTTCAGGTAAGGTCAATGAACCTCGTATGCGAGTTATCACTGATTCAGCCGAACAAAATTAAATTTTTATCTTATTTTGATATAAAATCATTGTTTTTATTAATTTTACGCTGATCTAGAACACTTCCACTAATATCACTGTGCTACATTGTAGAACATCATATAAACTCAGCAACCTTTACATTTTAAATAAACTATTTATGTAAAAAACTGTATATTTATAAAAAAAATAGAAAGCAACTATTAAGCTGACAATCAATACTTGCTGTCAAAACTATCAAACTGATGATGATTTCTTGCGCTAAAATTTTTGCAATTGCGCTCACTTTCAGGTCTGATATTGCAAATGCTTCAGGGTGATCCTGGAACGTCAGAATATATTTATTACCCTTTGTACTAGTCGACAGTGATCCGACAACATCCATAGATACTCTTTGTAATGGCGCAGTAACTTCTTGGAATCTCTGTAGCGGTGATGGTTTGTGATGTGGTGACGTTTTTCTTTCATTGCATGAATGGCATTTACTGCAGAATTCTTCAATAACTTTGCTCATGTGTTTCCAGAATTTTTTTTCCTTTATTCGTTTGTTCGTTTTTTCGAATCCTTGGTGTCTGGCATACGGCAAGTAGTGGTAATCGTGCATCACCCGAAATTTCATTGATGCTGGCACAACTAATTTATGATGTCTTATGTTACCTGATTATTCTTTAAACACAAGACCTTCGCCATCTATGAAGAATCCTTCCTTCTTTTTGCATTGTGTTATCTCTGCATCTGCTAGCTGTTTCTGTATTATAGTATGTCTGTCCCATACTGGCATGTACGCATTTTCTTCCGCTTCGATCGCTTGCACTGGAATTCGTGATAACACGTCAGCATTAATGTGTTTTTCCCTGGTCTGTGAATTACTTCGAAGTTGTGTTCACTCAATGTTAGTGCCCACCTGGATAATCTTGAATTGTTGTCCTTGAACTTCATCAGCCATTTTAGTGGTTCATGATCCGTGATGACTGTGAATTTGCGGCCATATAAATAACAGCGATAGTATTTCACACCCCAACATACAGCTAAACATTCCCATTCTGATGTGGTATAATTCATTTCGGCCTTGTTTAGTTGTCGGCTAGCGAAAGCTATCGGATTTTCATACCCTCCAATTTTCTGACTTAGAATAGCGCTGATCGCCTTTCTTGTTTCCGCTGGCATCCGTTGATAGTATAAATTCTTTACAAAAGTCTGGATGAGTTAGTACTGAATCTGAACACAGGGCATTTTTCAATCCCTCGAATGCTTTTCACAATCATCTGTCCAGTTGAATGCTATATCTTTCTTTGTTAATTCTGTAAGTGGTTTTGCTATTGTTGCGAAATTTAAAATAAAGCGTCTATAAAATCGTACAAGACCAGTAAAAGCCCTGATTTCTTTTACATTTTTCGGTCTTGGATAATTTTGAATAATTGAAATTTAGTCGGGATCTGGTTTTACCTCTTCGCCATTAATAACGTGACCTAAATATTTTGTTTCCGGTTTCAAAAATTTACATTTACTCGGTTGTAGTTTCAAGTTTGCTTATCTCAACCTGTCAAACACTTCCTTTAGTCGTTTCAAATGATCCTTAATTCCGCTTTTATTAAAAACAACTACATCATCCAGATATACTAAGCATCTTTCACCTGTTAGTCCTGCTAAAACGCTATTCATAAGTCTCTGGAATGTACTGGGTGCATTCGCTAAACCAAACGCCATTTTTGTAAATTGATAATGTCCACCATCAGTTGTGAACGCTGTTTTCTCTTTATCTTGGTCCTCTACCTCAACTTGCCAGTATCCTGATGCCAAATCCAGTGTTGTAAACAGTTTTGCATTCCCTAACTGGTTCAAGATCTCTTGCATATTAACAACAGGAAAATAGTCCATTTTTGTCACTGTATTTAGACCTCTAAAGTCTATGCAGACCCTGATTTTGCTTTCGCCATTTTCTGATTTTTTTTGGTACCATAACCACTGGCGCTGACCACGGTGAGTTCGACTGCTCAATAACCCCTGCTTCAAGCATCTTATCCAGCTCAGTTTTCAATTTTTCTTTTTGACTAAACGGTACTCTGTATGGTGCTTTTGCTATAGGCATCTCCCGTGCTTATCTTGTGTTTTATATTATGTGTGCATCCCAGTTTGCTGTCTTCCCATAGAAATACATCCTCGTATTCCCTCAATAAAACCAGTAACTCTTGTTTTATATCTTCTGACAGATACTCTAACTGTAATTGTTTCTCAATATCGCGCGTACCCTTATTTTTTTGTGTATTCCGTATACATAAATTTTCTTTAACTTGCATTCTGCATCTCTACATTCTTCTTTTACCTTCTTTTCATTGAATAATTCTGCTTTTCCCACAATCGTATTTTTATGAATAACCATTTCCTTGTTGGTTATATTCAGAAGCTTGATAGGTATTTTTTTTTGTGGTTTAGCTAGCACTCTTGCTGCCATAACGCCATGTATTTGGATCTCTACTGGTTCCATCAAAATATCGTGTTCCGTATTGCCCAGATTCTGAACGGCTATACACATTATTTCGCAGTTTGGTCGAATCGTAACTATATCCTTTAACCTAACCAATTCACTGGTTTTTGTGTCGTTTTTTCCTTGTTTTAGGGTACGGATTTACGACTTCTGAATTTTTGCCTTTATCTTCGATATTTTACTATCAAGTTCTCGCATTTTTAAAGGTATCGGAATGTTGCTAGCTTGCAATTCCTGACCTTTCTCAACTACGCTACTTGGCTCCATTGTAACAAGTCTAAGTCAGCACAATTAAGACATACATATTAAGTAACTTCAATAACTGGGTCATGGTGTGACATGTGTAATATATAAACAGTATAGTAAAGTGTAATACTTATTTTGCTGACTTAGCATTGTTCCAATATTCATTCCTTATATAATATTGGAACAATGCTAAGTCAGCAAAATAAGTATTACACTTTACTATACTGTTTATATATTACACATGTCACACCATGACCCAGTTATTGAAGTTACTTAATATGTATGTCTTAATTGTGCTGACTTAGACTTGTTACACCATGACGTTGTGACGATGTTTGGTCGAGCACAAGGAGTTTGGCGTGGATTGCTCGGGCGCCAAACGGTAATGGATAGCGGTGTCGGGGTTGTGTCCAGGATATAGAAATAAAACAGGGGATGGCTTCAGATTTCAGATTTATTTTGCGGATCCTGGTGTACACTGATTTTCTCGGGTTGGTCGCGGTAGCGGCCACTGACTTGATCTCCAGAACACCCCTTGAGGGCGTCTTGACGTAAAACGGTGGTTTTCGGAAAACCGACGCCCGGGCGTCGGTTGGGCGGCGGTGTGTCGGATGGGTCCTTGGCGGGTCCCTGAATCGACCCTGCGAAGCGCGACGCGTTCTGGCGACTCGTGCTGAAACGACGCTTGGCGTGGGGATGTTACGGGGTCTCTCGGTCCTCCCGAGGATGGCGGAGCTGATTTCCACGTAGTGGAAATTAAAAACGGCCGTAACTCGGAAACGACGCCTGGCGTCGCGGCGGCGTCGGTCTCTATCCACTGCTGACAGTGGTTAGGATGGGTTCCCGGTGCAAACTCAAAGTCGACTTCGAGTATGTTCGTCGGGAGAGTGTCCCGATGTCGGTGGCGGTCGCGGTTTCGGTGTGCGGCGCGTCGTTCGGACGGAACGTCGTAAAACGCGAAACTGACGTCACAGCGGGTGACGTCACGGTGGGCGGTTCGGTGTTGTACGACCTGGTGCTCTCGAGTTCACTACCTCGAGGATGGTGGTAGAGATACGGCAAGGATGAAGACGGGTTGTTCTCTCCAGTCGTCAGTCTCGAGGAGGAAGGGTGCGGGGTGCGGGGAGGTTTGGGACCTGGTGCTGGTGTTTTACGGCGGACCCGCGTTGTGACCTGGATTAACCCTACCGAGGATACTCTCCACTCTTGCGAGTCGAGGATTCTCTCCAGCCCGGGGGCTCGAGGATGTCGGCGCTCTCGGAGGGTACCTCTAGGTCTCAAAGCAGACGGTATCGTGCTCCCAACTGTGGAGCCGCGGGTGCTGAAGGCGTACAGTGAAATAGCCGACGTTGTGACTTGGGACCCCCTGAACAGGGTGACTCTCCACTCTTGCGAGTCGAGGATACTCTCCACTCTTGCGAGTCGAGGATGCTCTCCAGCCCGTGGGCTCGAGGATGACGGCGTTCTCAGTCAGGGACTCCAAGTCGCAATGTTGGTTTGAAACTAGGTAGCCTGAGGGGCTCGGAACGGACGGGGAACGGTAAAAACGGTAAACTAGAATGTATCTCTTACCCCGGTGAATCTCTCGGGACGGCTGCTTCTCGGATTTGTCACGGTGGCACTTCTCCCATTCAGATGAGGATATGACTGTGTCTTTCGCTTCGCGGATCCCGGCTTATATACAAAAACGTTAATAAATCGGGTTCGGACGGGTTGTCAGTGGTCGCTACCATGTATTTACATAGGGGTAACTTACATGCTGTGGTTGAAGGGCTTCTCGTGCCCTTAAGACGTTCATACTAGCGCCAATCGCTAGCCCTGGAATTAAGCTGCCAGGAAAGTATAACTTTATTCGGATCGGATGTCTACAGCCCGAGTTATTCACAAAAACCCGGGGTTGCTCTTATTTCCGGAGAAATGAGAGCAGTTTAGGAATCACCGATGTTTCGGACGTCTCCGGACATCGGTGAGCCTAAACTGCGAGAGACGAAAAGACATTTCGTCACAACGTTATCGTGCATTGTTTCCACTTTTGCTGCTGTCAACACTTCTTTGCTCGAGTTGTCCGCTAACAGTTTTATACGCATATTACCTAACGTGATTTCATCCGTGGCGTAGTCTATGCTGGCTTTAAAACATTAAAAAAAAATCACGAACCAAAAGACCGTCTGCTTCTAACTTTATGTTGTCTGAACAAACCACACAATTAATTGCAATATTTGAATTTTCAAAACAGAAATTTACATTTGTTGTTCCGTAATACACTACCTCGCAACCTGATATTGATGTTAACGCTCCCACATTTTCCGCTTCTATTTGCCCCTTTGTGAATTTTCTTTTAATTAATGAAACAGCTGACTCTGTGTCTACTAACAGTTTTAAAATTTTATTGTTTACCAATGCTAATACAAAATTTGGAATATCTTTTAGTTTGAAATCTGAATTTGGACTAATTTGCGTAATTACTGTTTGTTTATAATTTTGACCCGTATATACTAATACCTCCCGCGACGGGGCGCATGCGAGAGGGATTTCCCGTTTAAATGTGACGTATAAATGTTTCCTCCTGCTCGATATCCATTGTTCCAGTTATATGTATTGCTTCTTTCTGGTGGTGGATCTCGATATCTATGCGTATTGTTGTAGCTTCTGTTGTAATTGTTCCTGTTTGTTCTTTACCAACATTCAGCATGTTGTGGCCTGACTTTCCACAATAGTTACACGTTTCTATTTGTTTGCAGTCTCTTTTAAAATGACCTGTAGCTCCGCAATTGTAGCATTTTTCACTTCCTTAACATTAGTTGTTCTTCTGTCTACAGCTCCGATTTCTACATTTTCCATTTTTACTCGCGCTATTTCCATTTCTTCTCGTTCAGCCATCGTTACCCCTCGCTCGAATGTGAGGTCATCTTGGGAGTCCATGATGGTTCTAATGTATCTATGGATTTCTTGCCGTAGCCCTATTTTGAATTGTTCTAAACATATCTTCGCCACCGATTCTTCATCTATATTTTCTTTCGATATCAGTTCTTTCCTCCGCGAATGTAACAAAAAAATTATTATTTTTGTCTTTTTGGTCACCCTGATCTGACACGATATCCCAAACCACTGCCACCAATTTGTAACCCTCCTCGTTGTGACGAGAGTTAGCAAATAATATACGAGTTCTTGTCAGATTGAAGGACGCAGGTATTAAAGTATAAAAATATAAATATATTTAATAAATAGGGTTTTTACATACATTATACACAGCACTACTTGATGCACTCTTGATGTGTTGACTCTATACTATTTACACTCCTTTCTGCTGGCCCAATCGGTCAGCCCTCTCACACTAACTCTCCTCAATTATAATATTCATCCTTATATACCGGGTGACCCATTTTAAGAGATCCAGTGGAATATTTCGACAAATATGTGTGTTACAAAAAAATGTTTCGAATAAAAGTTTGATGGTTCGAAAGGGGCCATCTGATCCACTGGTCATTACTCCGCCCCAACCCCAGGGGGTGAGGGAGGGGGGTAACTTTGATATCTTAAATGGGAACCCCTACTTTTTATTACATATTCGGATTCTACGTAAAAAAATATGAAGGTTTTATTCGAACAATCATTTAGTTTTCCGGAAAGTTCGTACACGAAATGCGGCGAGTCGTGAAGGGATAATTGCATTATCTGACAATCCGGAATGGCCGAGTATTCACCGAATGAAAAGGTGGATATTCTCCTTGTCTTGGGAGAATGTCGGGGTTCTTACCGAAGAGCTGCAGAGTTATACCGAAGACGATTTCGCCAACGTCAACGCCATTCAAATCATGCAGTGATTCGTCGGATGGAATCAAGGTGTAGAAGAGGAATCATTCGACGTCAACGAAGGCGGAACACCATCGATGTTCATCGTATGAATCCGCGGATGATTACCGTTTTGGCGATGGTTCATTTGAATCCCCACATTTTAGTTCGCGAAATCCAGAGTCAAATTGGCATCCCGAGAGAGGCTGCGAGCAGGTATTTGAACCCCGACATTCTCCCCAAGACAAGGAGATATTCCACTGGATCTCTTAAAATGGGTCACCCGGTATGTATATTGGAACAATGCTAAGTCAGCAAAATAGGTATTACACTTTACTATAATGTTTATATATTACATGTCACACTATGACCCAGTTATTGAAGTTACTTAATATGTATGTCTTAATTGTGCTGACTTAGACTTGTTACATAACTTTTTATTTAATTATTTCTTCTAAGTTGACACTACAAATATAACCTCAAATGTTAAATATCACAAGAACTTTTGGTCAGCTGATTGTTGATCATTTGCCCGCTAGTTGTCCGTTTCAAGATTCAACCAATTTGATTCATTGAATCTGCACATGCATTGATTGAAATCGTTTTAGCACAGTATATAAGATAGTACGTATTTGGTATTACCATCTGTATCGGAATTATGAATAAATATAGAACACATAGTGCTGGCGCAACGCTCTGGGGTGGCATTATCCCCAACATAAAATTGCGATACCCAGGTCTTATATTTTTATTTGCTTAATCAGAGAAAATATTTTTTAACCACGAATCGGTAGTCAGGGTCGGATAAACCACGGAGCCTTGAAGTCATGGCTCCAGGACCCCCTACGTTTAGGGGCCGCGTACAGTGGATATCTATTTATCAAGTTTACATCATTGTTTTTAAAATTCATTATACTAATTATATTCATATTATACTTCACAAAATATTTAATTTTGATATCCTACAACTTATAGTAGACAAAATTCCGTTCTCTACTGCTATTTATTTTCCACTGCGCCGCACATAGGACATAAGAAGGAGAACGCAGTCGCGAACAATGTGGCTGTGGCAACACTATGGCTAGTTCTGTGGCTCACAGCGGCGCACTGCACTTCGCACAACTCATACATATAATCATAAGATATTTTGGTGTCATAGTGTCGCATACTTTTTCTGCCATATTTATCTATAACCAACGTACGTACGTTAAATTGTTTTTATTTTCAACAATCAGAAAATCAAAGAAAATGTGAGTATAACAATTAACTGCATAAAATGTATTCTCATTTTACTTTTTAGTTTTTGAAATGTAAAAATAATGAAGCTGTTATTTCACTGTAAAATTTCAAATTTTATACTTATTCATGGGAAAATCATGGTATACCGGCTACAAGAGAACGTGAGTAATAAAGAAAATATTTTTTGTTATATAAAGTTTTTATTTATCTTTTCTAGTTCTTTAGATAATTAGTGTCCTTTTAAAAGGACAGTAGGATTATAAGTGTCTATTAAAAAAAAACCAAGTTTGGTTTCAGATCAAATTTATATTACATTATCGCATAAAATACAAAATATTAATTTTATATATTTGTTGAAAAATAAGTTTAAGTATTATATGTAAAGCCATCTGTTGTTGTCTTTAAAAGTTAAAGTAATGTTAAAACAAAAACATGGTTGGCAACACTGATCGAGAGTAGGGAGTAGTGAATATAAAATGGCAGACGGTGTGTTAGATCATTGTTAATTGCGTCTAAGTTAAAATCACATGTTAATACTTTTTCATCCATTTCTGTAATCATTCTGTACGTTAGTGATAAATAAATTCTGTTTCGATCTAAATCCTCAACAGGTTATGGGCCCAGAGCTTAAAAAAAAAGGAATCACTTGTGATATCCAAGTAAAAAGTGTGTGCTTTAGTTTTTAGTTTGTATGTTTTTTTGAGTTGCAATGGCGGAATTCAAAGTACAAATTGAAAAGCTGGAAGGCGCGGAAAATTGGGCTAAGTGGAAATGGCAAATGAGTATGCACTTTGAGCAGTATGATTTGAATGATCTGGTTGATGGTACGCGAAAATGTCCAGGTTTAATGGACTGTGCAAGTGAAGAGGATAAGGCGTCCTACTCAGCGTGGAAACGTGATAACGCCAAGGCGGCAGCATTAATTGCTGGAGCACTAAGCAAGTCAGTGTCTGACTTAGTGTTAACATACACATCGGCTAATGATATTTGGAACAAGCTTGTTAGTGTGTTCGAACAAAGCAGCGAGCAACGTCTTGATCTGTTGATGGAACAGTTCTTTACATCAGTGAGAGATCCTGCAGACGACATTGCATCGCATATCGCAAAGCTACAGAAAGTGTTCATAGACATGAATACAGAGCTACGACGGCAAGGCGAAACGGGTTTGACGGACAAACTGTTAATTGGTCGAATCATGTCTACACTTGGACAAGAGTATCATGAATTTCGAAATGTATGGGAAGCTATAGAAAGAGACAAACGTACATTGAATGCGCTAATACAAAAACTGTGTGCAATTGAACTTCGTGTAGCAAAATCATCGGAATCAAGTGCGTTTGTGGCACGGTCGACAACTGCGTTAGAAAGCGGGAAACTGAGTGACTCTTCTGGTAAAAACAATAAAAAAATAAAGTGTTTCAAGTGCGGTAAAGTTGGTCACTTCAAGAAGCAATGCACTAGTGCTTCAAAAACACCTAAAAGTGAGTCGAGACAGAGAAGTGAACAAACATTATCGAAGCGCGAGAATACGTATTTAGCGGCAGTTTCAGTGAATGACGTAGTAGATACGTGGGTGTGTGACAGCGGTGCGTCACAGCACATGACAGCCAACAAACAATATTTTGAAACGTATAAACATTTTGCGGCTTCAATAGACATTATGTTAGCGAATCGGTCAAAAGTTCGGGCACATGGTGTTGGAACAATAAAAGTCGAGACGCGTGTTGGAAAACAGTGGATACCAGGCACATTGCAAGATGTGTGGTACGTTCCGGACATAGGAAAACATCTGTTTTCTGTACATCGTGCAACAATGCACGGGAATACGATCGAATTTAATAAACAGTTTGTGCAGTTAAAAAGGGGACAGAATACTGTGGCTACCGGGTATTGGTCAAATGGAACCTACGTCATGAACATGCAGGTTGTCAAGCCAAAGGTGTCTGCGGAAGTCAACCTAGCAAAGTCGTCAGAAACACTGCAGTTGTGGCATGAACGGCTTGGTCACCAAGGCAAGTGTCATGTGCGTGCTGTACTCAAACGTTTGGACATAGAAGTAGAATCACAAGGAGCTGATTTTTGCGACGGATGTGCGTTGGGAAAGGCGCATCGAAAGACGTTTAAAACAAGAACGAACCGTCCTGCTGTGGTCGGTGAGCAGATAAATGCTGACGTCTGTGGTCCCATGTCCATACAATCGATCAAAGGTGCATGGTATTATGTTTGCTTCAAGGATGACTTCAGCAAGTATCGTCGCGTATTCTACATTCGGCACAAGAATGAAGTTGCTGGCTGCTTGAAACAGTTTCTAAATGAAGCAAAAACAACAGGTCATGAGGTTAAAACTTTCATGTCAGATGGAGGTAAAGAATTTGACTGTAGCGAGGTTCGAAAACTTCTGGCGGAGCGAGGCATCACTCTAAGAATTGTTTCTCCCTACACACCCGAACAAAATGGTGCAGCTGAGAGAGAAAACAGAACGTTGGTCGAATTAGGACGAACAATGCGCGCTGTTAGCAAGTTGCCTAAGTCGCTGTGGCAACAAGCATGCGAAACTACAGTTTACATCTTGAACCGAACGGGGAAGACACCTGTAGATGGGAAAACACCATTTGAGCTATGGACAGGACAGGTAGTTACAGATCTGTCACATCTACGTGTTTTTGGAACAGGTTGTTACGTATACGTACCGAAACAATTCCGAAAAAAATGGGATGACAAGAGCGTCTTCGGCTACATGGTCGGCTACGTAAATAACAAGGATGGCTATCAAGTGTATATACCTTCAACTAAGAAAATCGTCAAATCACATGATGTTGACTTCAAGCCAGAACGTGTGTGTAACTCAACAATCGAACACGCAGTGGTTCATGCTGAGCCAAATGAACCAGGTGTTCTGCAGGAGAAAGTTGAAAAACTGCCAATAAAAGTGAAAGACGATGAAGAAGAGAAAGGTGAAGAAAACATTGAATTAGCTAGTACGGCAGCTGAAGCTCAAGAAAAATAATTGAGAAGGAGCGATCTACCCAGCAAGAAACCTGCTTGGCAAGTATCTGGTGAGTTTCTTTGTGTTGCAGAGACTGCGATGCTAGCCGTCAATCCGAGCTCTTACATCGAGGCTGTTACATCAAAAGAACAAAACGAATGGCGACTTGCCATGGAAGAAGAGATGACTGCATTAACTGAGAACAAGACCTGGGATCTAGTGGATCGACCAGTGGACAAGAAGATTATCGACAATCGGTGGGTGCTACGAATCAAGGAAAATTCTGACGGCACAGTACGATATCGGGCCAGAC
Source organism: Pterostichus niger (assembly GCA_947425015.1). Lineage (NCBI taxonomy): Eukaryota > Metazoa > Arthropoda > Insecta > Coleoptera > Carabidae > Pterostichus > Pterostichus niger. The sequence goes on from OX380350.1 coordinate 17,151,483, forward strand.
TCGTGGCTAAGGGCTGTTCTCAGAAAGCAGGTATAGATTATGAAGAAACGTTCAGTCCAGTTGCACGTTATGATACGTTGCGTGCAGTTCTGGCAGTGGCAGCGTTGGATAAACTCAAGCTGAGGCAGTTCGATGTAAAAACTGCTTTCCTAAACGGAACACTTCAGGAGGAAGTGTTTATGCGTCAACCTGAGGGCTTTGACGATAAATCGGGAAAGGTGTGCAGACTGAAGAGAAGCTTATACGGCTTAAAACAGGCTCCACGTTGCTGGAACCAACGTTTCGTAGATTTTATGAAGAAAGAAGATTTTTTAACCAGCTCAGCAGACCCTTGTTTGTTCGTTCGAAAACGAAACAAGAAGAAGTTAGTTGTAGCGATTTATGTGGACGACGGCTTGGTAGCTGGCAGTGACGATGCCGAAATCGACGTATTTTTGAAAGCGTTGCAAAGCGAATTCAAGATCACAACAGGCGACCTTGATTTTTTCCTGGGCATGCAAATTGTTCGTCAAGGAGACGAATCAATATTTGTACATCAAGAAGCTTATACTGAACGAATCTTGGAACGTTTCGGCATGGCAGAAAGTAATGCTGTAACTACACCAAGCGATCCAAGTAGCAGTGATGAAAAGAAAATATGCGATTCATCGGTGCCATACAGAGAAGCGGTTGGTTGTTTAATGCATCTGACAGCTGCGACACGACCAGACATCGCGTTCGCTGTTAACAGAGCTGCACGAGGTCTGGAACAACCAACTCAGGCTGACTGGGTTGATGTGAAACGCATCTTCAGATATCTGCGAGGAACGAGTAAGTATGGATTGACTTATCAGTCTGGAAACAGATCACTAAGTGCATTTAGTGATGCCGACTATGCTGGCGACAAGAAAACACGGCGATCAAATACAGGAGTAGTAGTAAAATTTGCGAATGGTCCAGTTGTGTGGACCAGCCAACTTCAGAAGATGGTAACGTTGTCAACAACAGAAGCAGAGTTCGTGGCAGCTACAGAAGGTGCCAAGGAACTTGTGTGGTTGCAACGAATGTTAAAAGATTTAACAAACCTCAACGATAAACCAGTTCTATATGTTGATAATGCAAGTGCTGTGAAATTGACCAAAAATCCAGAGTTTCATAAGCGCTCCAAGCATATTGAAGTGAAGTGGTACTTTGTGCGGGAAAAGTACATGAGTGGAAAAATTAATGTGGAACACATTGCTGGTAAAGAGCAATTAGCCGATGTGTTAACAAAACCTCTAAATCGAGTTAAGTTTAGTGAGTTTCGAAGTAAAATAGGTGTAAGCGTTTGCTTAAAATGATATTTAAACTTGGGAGGAAGTGTTGAAAAATAAGTTTAAGTATTATATGTAAAGCCATCTGTTGTTGTCTTTAAAAGTTAAAGTAATGTTAAAACAAAAACATGGTTGGCAACACTGATCGAGAGTAGGGAGTAGTGAATATAAAATGGCAGACGGTGTGTTAGATCATTGTTAATTGCGTCTAAGTTAAAATCACATGTTAATACTTTTTCATCCATTTCTGTAATCATTCTGTACGTTAGTGATAAATAAATTCTGTTTCGATCTAAATCCTCAACAATATTCACTCTTTAGTGTGATATGAAATAATAATATATTATACAACGACGCTATAATGGATGCTCTTATTCCCGAGGATGAAGTTTGCAACCCGAAGGATCGGAGCGAGCAAGGGTTGTATTCATCCGTGGTAATAATAGCCATTATAGCGAGTTGTATACTATACTTTTATACGACTAACATATACGACTAATTTAATAAAAATTAGTCAATTTTTATATTATTTATTATCTATTAATTTTACATCTATTTATCTAATAAATTTACATCTAATTGAAATGAGTAAATGGAGTAAAAAGACCATAATGAAGATGATTTGTATTTTTCACCTAATTCAGTAAAATACGCCAACAATACATTTTCTGAATATGAATTTGTCTTCATTTTAATACGCCAGTCCATAAAACTTTGGTTATCATGTATGGAGTACTCAGAATCAAAAGTAGTTCTGTTTCTAGTAAATTTAATAGAATAACATTTATAGATGTTAATTAATAATTTGTTTTTAATCGCATATTCAGCAAATTTATCAATATCATGTTGCAAGAAAAGACAGTCACGTTCAGATTTAACAGAACTATAAATTTTAAGATCATCTGCATACAAGATAAAATTAGAAAAAGAAAAACATGAAGCTATGTCATTTATAAAAATGTTGAATAGCAGGGGCCCTAAGTGCGACCCTTGCGGGACACCAGAAGTTACACGTACGTCATCAGAATGGAATCCATTCACCACTACACATTGCAATCTATCAGTTAGATAACAGGAAAACCAATTCAATAATGGACCACTTACACCGGCTGCAACAAGTTTTCTCATTAATATATTATGATCAATTTTATCAAATGCTTTGCTGAAGGCAGTGTAAATGGCGTCAACCTGAATTCTTTTATCCATAGCTCCCAAAATATAGTCCGTATATTCAAGTAGGTTAGTTTCAACTGATCTACCTGGAAAAAATCCGTGTTGTTGCGGAATAATAAAGTTTTTGACGCTGGAAAGTAGCTGCTTATATACAATTAATTCAAATACTTTTTCCAGAATACACAATTTCGAAATTGGCCTGTAATTTTCAACAATATTTTTGTTACCTGACTTGAATACCGGAACTACATAAGCTTTTTTCCAAATTTGCGGAAAACAGCCCTCTTGAAGAGATTTATTGAAAATAGTGGCAAGTGGATTACATAATCATGTAGCACATTTTTTTTATGAAGATGCACGGTATATCATCTGGACCAGATCCTTTGTTTACATCTAATTGTGACAATATGTTACATACAATTTTATCATCAACATAAATTTTTGATAATATTAACTGCAGGTTCAGTTTCTAGCGATCTTATTAAATTCTGGTCCAAAGAGCCACTGTACACCGATTTGAAATAGTCAGAGAAGAGATTACATGTTTCAATGCCGTTATTAGACACCCTGTTGCTGTACTTCATTTGTTGTGGAATGTTGTTTTTTAGCGAAGTTACGTATGACCAAATTTTTTTAGAATTAATTAAAATTTGTTCTTCCACGTTACAGATATAATTATTAAAACACGTATAAGTTAGAGATTTGACTCTTTATCTTTATCAATATAAAAAATCATTTTGAAATATAAATGGGTACATTTAAAATATTTGAGTCTGGTCACCATAGTAAATTTCTTGATATTTTAAATTATTTTGGAATTATAATCCTGTAAAACCTGCTACTTAATTTTAGTATTAATTATTATTGCTCATTAATAACTTTATAATTTTTAGAGCACTTAAAACAGTTTCACACAATTACATTTAATTAGAACAATAATTAAATTTATATTTATGTTAATAGCTGGAAATGGTTGGATATTTTCCAACAAAAACACAAACAACAGTACCAAGACTACTACTAAACCATAGATTAATACATTGGTCAATTAAGTCTGTAACTCTATTTTATAGCCGTTAACTTTGAGATTAATTTGTTTACATTAACTATTGTTTGATTAAGTTTTTTTTTTGTCAAATAATTTAAGTATTTTAGTGTGAATATTACAAATAGGTACAAAGACCGTACCCAGATTCTGGAAACAAAATTGCGAAATGCAATTCCAGAAACTATTTTATCAATTTCCATGCAAATAATATACATCGTTGTATATAACATTTTTTTGAAATAATTTTGTTATTAGGAATATAGCAAATTTACGTACAGTTGATAACATATCAACCTCAATTGTCAATCTACAACCAAAAACCACGAATCAATAAAAAACAAAAATATTTTCGTTTGTACGGATACTACACACAGCATATAAACAGCAGAAGTTTCGTTAGTACTTAGCTAGTCAACAACATACAATATCATGGGCTGCACACTCTTGGACAAGGACCAAGCCTTTGTGGTGCAAGACTTCGGTCCGGGCGGCATCGTGGCTCCCGTAGTCGTAAACTTGCCATACGGCCTCAAGCCTGGCGCTGCCATCAGTGCCGTCATCACTACAGACGAAGACATGGCAATCAACGTTCGAGATGCCAAAAATAACATTCTTATACATGTTGTATCCAGGTAATGTAAAATAATGAAATAAATTTTGTAAACTCGTGGAACATGAAACTCAAAACTAGAAATATATGTATGTGTGTACGTGTGTGTAGTCTTCATAATACCGACAAATACGATTCTTGCAAAGTTTATAACAAGCACTAACATTTTTACAGTGATACGAGATATTGCTATTACATAGTTGATGAAACCACATTCTCTCCGAGCCCTTAAAATACTTTTATTATACTAAATTGAAGGATAAATAATATAGGATGCACTGATCATGAATAAAAAAGGAGCTTGTTGAAATTCATTAAATAAAAAATGGGTTTAAACAAATGAACAGTTTTGGTTAATAGTTACAAATAAATCAAATAATGTTGTAATTTATTCTTTCGGTTAATATTTGGTATGTAGTGAAGTTAATATAATTTAATTTTAATTAATTACCCTGTATAAAAATTTTTATTTCTTTTTGTTTCCTGTATCGGAATGTGACAACCAGTGATACCGAAAATGTTATTATTTTGAAACTACTATTTTCAACAAAATTCTTTTCGATTCTTGATCAGTGCCTTAAATTTTGTTACATAGATTTAGTTACATCCTGTGTATATATCAACCTAAAGTGCGACCAAAGGAAATATGAACTAATTTGACGTCTCTCATAAAATTTGATTTGCCACATATATTTTATTTAAATAAGTTGGTTGAATATATCATTTCTTCATAATTATGATCTCATAAATTTGAAGAATTCATATAAACATGCCACTAGTATACATTATGAAGTTTCATCGTTTAAGTGTTATATATTCAATTTGTTTCAGTTTTGTCAGCTCAAATTAGTGTTGATCTCAATATAGAAAAACCATATTTCAAGCAGATTCTTTAGGCTAAAAAATTTGTGTTTTAGAAAAGTAAAAGGGCTTAAATTTTTATGTAAAACATTAGATATTTGATATATTTATTTTTCATCTATTTTAGAAATTAATTATGTTCGCCAATGTTTACAAAATGAAAACTGATATTTAGGAAATTATAAACCTATAAACTTTGTTATATTAAAAAATTCTTGCAATAACTTTTATGATATTGAATTGCCTTTCATTGAAATTTAATAAAACTAAGACTTTCATATAAAATTGTATTTAAATATCTTGTGGGTGGATGGAATACACTCGCTTAATTAGCTTGTTTGGGTCCATTGGCCTCGACTCCCCTTATAAGTTGCCGTCCTTGCTACAAGCAACAAAACATCTTATACTTGAGTCTGTGTATAACAGTAGGTACAAGCATAGTTCTAATGCAGTTTTACGCTGAGCATTAATATTAATTTATTATAGAGTTAAAAAGTAGATATTGCAATGATTTGAACCTAGAATCTTTAAACTTTTATAATAACGGCATGTTTGAATTACATGGAGGCCATAGCTCTGTTGGTAAACAGGTTTTGGATGAAGTTCAAATTCAAAGGTTAAAATCCTCACCATATTATTATTTTTCCCTCTATAATAAAATTATATTTAAAAAATATTATTTAACTTAATGCTAATATTTGCACTATAGATTTAAATTTTATTTCTGTAGGCATTAGATACATTGAAATCTGACATCTGGTTACAACATTAATTGTGCTCGAGTTGGTAACCTATGCGTTTGACTGATTTTTGTTGTAATTAGTAATGGCTACCAACATTACGTCATATTTTCACGTTAAAACATTTGCTCCGCCTTTAAATCACGAGTATTAACGTATAAAAAATAAATCACGATATGACTACAAATTATAAAATAACAAAATAATACATATACAATAATTAAATTAAACAAGGAATAACGTCATGAACCATGGAATAAGACAGAATAACATCATAAGGGATTAGAGAAGACTTATAAAATTTATAATATAACAATTTCGCAGCACTAAATTCATCCATTGTGAAATAAATAAGGTGAAAAAATGTCAGTGTCAATCAAAGTTTAATTTTTGTTAATGTACGTTTGTTTTTTTTAAATATCATGTTACGAAATTTATAAAACTTTGATCTCTTTTATTTTTGGAAGCAAAAAAAATAGAACCTATGATTACATGACATTTTTTTCTTTAGTTTAAAATGACGTTTCCAATATGCTATTAAATTGTGTTATACAAGACTGAAGCACCCTGTAATTATTTTACAAACATCATTAGTTTTTTACACCTAATTTATAATTCATATTTGCAGAGTAACAAAGGACTTAACACCCTTTTGAACGACACATGGGGCCCAGAGGAGAAAGTCTCCCCTATTCCAGTGATACGAAGTTGTCGGTTTATCACGACACTAGTATACGAGATAGAGGAATACCGCGTGTTTATCAATGGTGCCCAGGTAGCATTCTACAAACATCGCTCCACTGCAGCCGCACATCGGGTCGAAATCAATGGAGGGCTGACCTTCAAAGTGTTATACTTTACCATGAGGGATATTGTACCCGCATAGGTTTACAATACAAAAATGATATTTTTTATATTACAATTATTAATTGTACTTCGAATAAAATAAAAAATAAAATTTAATCAAAGGAAAAAATGTTGTTTTTCATTATGATAGCAATATTCCATTGGGGCTTCTTTATAATCAATTGTTGCTAAAACAAATATTATTTTAATGAACACCAAAATTAATTGTTGCTAAAACAAATGGTATTTTATTGATCACTAAAATAAATTAAATCATATTTGCGTAATATGTACAGGAATAAACTAGCGGATGAATCGGCTCTGCGGGCCTTGGTCGGTCCTTACATTAGGTTTCGTGAAAACTAATGTAGGATTCATATTCGTATAAAACAATTGGTAATCAAACTTTTTTTTTGTTATTTCAACTATTAATTTTACTTATAATAAAGACAAATTGAAACCAGTAAAAATGTTGTTTTTAATTTTTACTTCAGTGGTCCTTTTCATAAATTGATGGGAAAACAAATATTATTTCAATAATCTTAAAACTTAATCACAACCTACCTACTCGCGGAATATGTAACGGGAATAAACTAGCGGAGGAATTGGATCCCCAGAAGCTAGGCTTCTGGTTTAGGAGGCTCCCAAATTAGTATATAACTAAATAATAATAATAATAATACCTTTATTGAGGCAACGTTCAGCTTTAAGCTGCTCTTCCACTTAACCTCTATATAGAATACAATCATACATACACAGATGTGTTACAGCCATAGTGCTACATTATTAATAATGAAACTAGAGATAATTAGACAATAATAAATTACGAAATTCTTTCTTGAAACGTGGTAAATTAAAACCTTTATATATCTTAGGAATGGAGTTATATAATTTAGGATACCAGTAAGAGAATGATCTTTGAAACATATTTGAAGTATGATGAAGAATTATAAGCATAAATTGATTACGCACATTAAATGAATGAAAATTAGCAGGTAATTTTAATTTAGAATGTAAATACGGAGGCAAATTAGTTATGATAGTTTTGTGTACAAATGAAGCAAAATGTTGTTTTCTACGATCTTCCATGTTCAACCATTTCAAGCCAGAAAAAGTGTGCGAAATATGATCATACATTCTTATACCCAAAATAAATCTTATGCAAGAATTTTGGAGCTTCTGAATACGCTTCTGAGTTACCTGATCCAAACAAGGCCCGTATAAGATATCACCGTAATTAAACTTTGAAAGTACCAGTGAATCCACCAAAACCTTCCTCAATGAAGAATCAAGTAAACTTTTATTTGGGTAGAAAAGCTTCAAACAACTGAAAGCTTTCTGAATTGAAAGATTAATATGTTTCTTAAATCGTAAATCCTCATCAATGTGTACACCTACAATTTTTATACAATCCGATGAAGTAATTCTAACTCCAGAAATCTGTAGATGACAATTTAAGTTTAGGTATTCTCTGTCTTTCTTTTTACAAAAAAATAATTAAAGATGATTTTTCAGGATTTATAATCAACTGATGCTTTTTTGCAAAACACGCTATAGCATCAAGATCTTGATTTATTTGTGCAGACGATTGTATCAAATTTTGCTTATGAACTGATTTGTAAATTAAAGTGTCATCTGCATATAAATGGTATGAACAGTGCTCTAGTGTTTTATGGAAATCAGCAGTATAAATACTGAATAAAAGAGGACCCAGCACTGACCCCTTTTTCACAGGTAGACATTTGTGAATTCATAACAACCCTTTGATACCTGTTGCTGAAATAATTCTCAATCAGTTTAATTGCATTATTTGTGAAGCCGAAATAATGAAGCTTAGAACACATTATTTTATAGTTAATTGTGTCAAACGCTTTAGAAAACCAATCCAATTAATAGTGAAATTCTATTATTATCAAGCTCATGAAATATGTCATCCGTAACATTAAGGAGACCGGTAATTTTACTAAAGCCGGCTCTGAATCCTGACTGCATAGATGGCAAAAGGCTGTATTTATTTAGGAAGCAAATTATTTGATTAAAAATATTTTTTTCAATAATTTTTGATAGTGTTGGCAATATGTTAACGGGACTTAGGGCTTTGTAATCCTTAGGAACTTCTATTTTAGGAATAGGAACTACATGAGAGATTTTCCAGCAATTTGGAAAAACATTATGCATCCAACAGAAATTAATAATGTGTGTGATGTATTTTTTAATAAAAGGGAAGACTGTATTTAACATATTCAAGCAAAAACCATCAGAGCGAACAGAATTAGATTTCAAGTTATCAAAGCATTTTTCTATTTCAGAGCTAGCTACTAATTGAAAATAATATTTATCTGCCACCTTAGCATCAACATGCCGGTCATAAAATTCACAAAGTTCTTCAGGATTGTTATTTAGAATTAAATCTTGAACGGAAGTAACAAAGTAATTATTTATATTCTGAGGATTATATAGATGTTCAGGAATAACATTATTATTTGATGTATTACTAAAATTAAATTTGGCTAAAGTTCTCCATAAGTTTTTATTGTGTCTATTGGAATATAAGTTATTTAAGTAAGTTTTCTTTTGATTTCCAATTAAATTAGTGATTTTATTTCTAAATATTATGTATTGTTCTAAATATTCGTTTGCTTATAAAGTAAAAGAAAGTTATCACGTGTTTTCATTATCTGTTTTATTTCCGGTGTTATCCAAGGTGTATATGTTCTCAGGTATTTTAAGGGTAGGTGCTTATCAAAGAGTTTAGTTAAGTTTTCATTAGGAAAGGAAATTTTAGATTAAATATCTGACAACAAGTAAATAGAACGCCAATTAACATTATATACATCTTGGTATAACTCATCATAGTTTAAATTATAGAAATCTCTATACCTAATTACCTTTCGCCCATGTACAGATCTATGTATCTCAAGTCTACAACTAACTAGTAAATGATCAATTTCACTCCCCTTTTCTGGATTGGAGCAGATAATCAAATTCAAAAGAGTGGAACTATTATTATTAATTCTAGTTGGCTGATTGTTAATTAATCATAAATTATAGGACTCGATCATATTATAAAGAAGAATTGTTCCATTTTTCTCTAAATCCAACATATTTACATTCAAGTCACCTGCCAACAGTACATCATCATTTTCTAGGATTATAAGTGATAAGGAATTATGTAGTAAATTTACAGCTTCAAGTATGTTTCCTTTAGGAGGCCGATAAATAACACCAAATGCAAGTTTTCTATTGTTAATTTTAACTTGTATCCAAAGCTGTTCCAAATCCGATGTGAGTTCATCATAAAAGCCACTCCTCCGCCTCTATTAACTCTATCTAATCTCAGTAAATTATAGCCTTGTATTTTAAATGTATCAGAACGATTATTTCCACTTAACCACGTTTCCGAAATAGCAAAAATGTCGTAATTAGTTCCAGTAACATTATCATACAATATATCAAATCCAGTACTCAATGAACTAACATTTAAATGCCCAAACAACAATGACGGCATTGTTACTTAACTTATCATATATTTACCCAAAACAAAACAAAATCTATGTGTATTGAGTATATATATAAATAGTTATTTACAATTTATTATCGCGACATAAATAATCTACAGAAATTGAATTTATTATAACAAACCAAACATATACAATACCCAAATTTAGACAATATATTCCGAACAATAAGTAACATTATAATATAAAATAGTAATTAGTACAAAGGATTATAAATTTCAATAATATTACTTCTAAACAATTTTATTGAATTAATCAATATTTTTAATTTTGTGCGTCTTTTCGTTATATTTAAAAAAGATATTTCCATTGATGAACCATACATTTTTCAAGTCAATTTTTAATGATATTTGGCGCATTAGATTTAAGCGATTTTTTGTTAAATCTTCTTTACGAGTGACACCTGAGCCTTGAAACATGTGTTTTTTTATTCAAAATTGAGATTTTAGATTCATACAAGATAAATTTAATTAATATTGCGCGAGGTTTATTGGACTTGCTAAAACCTACTCTATGACATCGATCAATCTCATTCATATTTACAATAATATTTTTGTCCTTGAACAAGTCAGCAACAACAGTTTTAATGTTCTCACCTTGTACTTTATTATATTTTATTCGTGAATATTGCTCCAGATTGTCCACATCATTTTCTAACTTGAACATTTTTCACTTGAACAGATTTTTGAGTTGAACTTCATGCGCTGCCAGTATCGAGTCGAGTTCATCCTTCATTATTTCACAAATAGCAATTTTTATGGATTTGATAAACTCTTCATTAAGTAATAACTTTTGCACTACATTCATAATTAAGCTTTCATCACGATCAGTAGTAGAATCACCACTCACGTTTTTATCTTTCAATGCAGATGCAGAACGTGTATTTTTGAAATGTACCGAATTCCAAAGAATGCACTTCACAATCCCGTGTTGAAGTTTTTATATTTTTTCGCCTCAGTGATGGTTGCTTAAAATAATTAAACCATTCAACTGTTTGTTACGTAGCAACTTGTATTACTGGTGAGGATATTGTAGACAAATAATTTTATTTTATTTTAACAATGTATACATTTTAGCAGCTGAAGATGAACGTGTTTTAACGTTCGAAACGTCCAATAAAGTTTAAATGAATCAAATTTGTTAATTTATTCCACTATCCAAGGATTACTAAGGCCTAATTACCTATTATCAATAATATATTTTACAAAAATTGCAAAGAACTGAATATATCACTTGAATATTATTAGCTAGTAGCAGAGGTGCACAGAACACGTTTACACACCTCCGTGTACAGACATAGAATATCAACTTTTATTTTTCAAATGGGAACCTAGGATTATTTTATTCAAGTAAAAACTGTCATTTTTTTCTCTTTTCAACGATGTATTACTTGTCATAAAAGGATGATACCAATCTCGACCTGCCACCTCCACCCCCTGGGGGCGGGGGGTTTTTCAACATGCGAATTTCAAATGGGAACCCCTATTTTTTATAGCGGATTCGGATTCTCCGCAAAAATACGTAAATTGTGTTTGAAACATTTTTTTTGTTTTCCAGTAGAAAATACAATTTTTCGCAATTCTGGTGAGCACCCACCAACCTCTGATAGAGAGGGGGGTGGGGTAACTTTTAAATTTCAAATCGAACACATTTCAAATTGCTATAACATCGGGGGTGCTTGTAATCACTAACGGGGTGCTTGTTTTAGGTGAGACCCCTTGCCTCTCACCAACGGGGTGCTTGTTTTAGGTGAGTCTCCTTGCCTCTCACCAACGGGGTGCTTGTTTTAGGTGAGTCCCCTTGCCTCTCACCAACGGGGTGCTTGTTTTAGGTGAGTCTCCTTACCTCTCACCAACGGGGTGCTGGTTTTAGGTGAGTCCCCTTGCCTCTCACCAACGGGGTGCTTGTTTTAGGTGAGTCCCCTTCCCTCTCACCAACGGGGTGCTTGTTTTAGGTGAGTCCCCTTGCCAAGGAGTGAAGATACGGAATTCAAAAAATGGTTGTTGGACTTTTCGGCGTACACAAGACACAATCGATTACAGCGCCATCTACTGGAAAACAAAAAAAAAATTCGACAAAATCAACGTATTTTTTTTCGGAGAATCCGAATCCGCTATAAAAAATAGGGGTTCCCATTTGAAATTCGCAAATTGACTCACCCCCCACCCCCAGGGGGTGGAGGTGGCAGGTCGAGATCATTCAATAGGCCTTGCTGAGACAAACAAATTTTATTCGAAACTTTCCTTGATACGATTCTTAGTTTTCAAGATATTTAGTTGTCTCAAGATTTAAAAAATCACCCTATATATATATATATATATATATATATATATATATATATATATATATATATATATAAATAAATAAATAAATAAATAAATAGTGGAACTAAAAGTGAACATTTTGTGACAGTTGTAGAAAAACGGAATTTTTTAAAAATTCACAAAATTAATTGCACTTTCCATAAAGTGAACATATGCAGTACTACTGTTTTGAGAGTTATTTCTAACACATAATTAATTAAATTATAATTATACAACACACTACAAAAGTCAATTTGTTCTTTATCCAACATCAGCTAAATACCTACTTGTAATGTTTATAATTATAAATAAATAAATATATCATCACGCATTGCGTGAAGTGCGGTTATCAGCAGTCAAATCACGGCCCCCAAAGAAGTTAGTGGCGAGGGAGCCACAGGGGTAGATTTATATTGGTGAAAATTGTTTGTCGGCTGTGGGGATCGAACCCGGGTTCTCAAATCCACAGACCGACTCGATAATAATATATTTATAATAATCCCCAAACCAGTGGCACTAAAAATGTGTACTTTATGTAAAGTGAAATTAATTTTGCAATTGCATTCAACTTTTTTTGTATAAATTAAATATATGAGCCTGAGTTTGTATTCCTAACAGAATTCGTACTAGCGCTACTGTGAAAATCAAAATAAATTTTATTCTTTAGCAAGTTTATGTATATAATATAATAAATTTAAACAAGATATTAATAATTCAAAAAAATATCCTCATGAAAATAACCCTGAAAATATATCTTGACATTCAAAGCATTAATTTTTTTCATCATAAACTCGAAGACTATACTATATACTATATGGTCGGTGTTTCCAACAGTATGAAACACATTTCTGAATAAAACTTTGTACTTCAAGTCAAATAAACAATCATTTTTATTTAAATTTCTAACCCAGACTCATATATTTAATTTGTACAAATAAAAGTTGAATCCAATTGAATAGTGACAGTTGGGGATCAGAATCAATTGACCTTGAAATCACAGTTTATTACTTTATTAAATTCAATAATTAAAATTAATTTATGAATGACACGACTAAACGAGACAGAGCTGAACATCCATACTGTATTCTATCCAGGACATCATCACTAGCAAGTTCTTTACGCATTTTTAGCACAACACCGGTATTGTCTGTTACAAAACTCATTACTTTGACTCGGAAATTTTCTTCAGTTTTTTTTATAGCTTCAACAGCAACTTTTTTAGACATGCTGCTGTGTGTGAATTTCCTGAAGAATCAATTGTATCAACTAAATATGATTATTCATTTTGTGTAACAATCGAGCAGCACACAAGGGGCTCATTTTTCACATTTGACCACCCGTCTAACGACATCGACACTGATTCTCCTTGAAATTTTTGTTTACATTCTTTTAATATTTCCGAATACACATTTTCAAAGATGGTGCCCCCTATTTCCAATGCAGGAGGTGGTTTGTAACCAGGGTATTTCTTGCAAGACTAATTCACTAGATGTGAACACGGGGATTCCCCCAAAGTACAGAGTGGCCCGAGACGGCTCGAACCTAGATCCCGTGCTAGTGGGAGTGGGGGTATATATCTTGATATATATCAACGTATAAATATCTTGATATGTATCATGATATATATCAGGATAAATATCCTAGATATCCTCGTGCCCTGGGCCGGCGAATTATCGAGTCGGCCTGTGGATCTTGAGAACCCTGGTTCGATCCCCACAACCGACAAACAATTTTCACCAATTTAAATCTAGCCCTGTGGCTCTTCCTCCACTAATATCTTTGGGGGCCGTGATTTTATGACTGGTAACCACACTACACGCGAAAAAAATATATCACTTACCGAGATCTGCTTAGGCAGAGTGCCACACCCAGTAATGGGTAAAAGGCGTGATGATATATTTATTTATTTTATTTTAAGGAACTAATAAGTATTTTTATAGATATTTTAATTTTGTAATAGATCAACAAATTAAATTGTTTCTTAGTTTCTTTTTATTTCAGTTCACGATGCCAGAAACGTAAAATAAAAGCAACACAAACTTTTTAATAACATTGTGGGAACAACATCCTGTATTATTTCACAGTTGTATACAGGGTGAGTCTGGGAAGACGAACCCTTCCTTAACTTTTTTGTTATAAGAAGAAATATAAAAAATTTCCTTCATATGGAAGTTTTACTACTCGTATATTAAATATACTATTTTATGACACATATAGAAATTTTTTATAAAGTCAGGTTTACATGATACGACTATCAACTTTTATTTTTCACATGGGAACCTAGAATTATTTTAATAAAATAAAAACCGCCATTTTTCTCTCATTTCAACGATGTATTACTTGTCATAAATGTAAAATATAAATAAATAAATATATCATCACGCCTTTTACCCATTACTGGGAGAAGCACTCTGTCTAAGCAGATTCGCGTGAAGTGCGGTTACCAGCCGTCTTCCCAAAATCATCCTGTATATGAAAGGAGCATTTGGATTGGTCGGTGTTTCCAACAGTATGAAACACATTTCTGAATAAAACTTTGTACTTCAAGTCAAATAAACAATCATTTTTATTTAAATTTCTAACCCAGGCTTATATATTTTAATTTTGCAATTGGATTCAACTTTTTTTTTGTATAAATTAAATATATGAGCCTGAGTTTGTATTCCTAACAGAATTCGTACTAGCACTACTGTGCAAATCAAAATACAATTTATACATTAGCAAGTTTATGTATAACAATAAATTTAAACAAGATATTAATAATTCTAAAAAATATCCTCATGAAAATAACCCTGAAAATATATCTTGGCAATTAAAGCATTAATTTTTTTCATCATAAACTCGAAGACTATACAGTGCATTATTATTATGGAACATTAAATTAATTACACAATGTCTGAATCTGCTTGTCCCGTAAATAATGTGGTGTATACATTTTCCTAGTAATAAACAATTTTATATACGACTAACTAATAATATTATCATTATATATGCGTTTTATGCTATATAATGCTGTATATTAATCCCGCCGGGAATAATGGTCATTATTCCCGCTCGTGAACCAATCAAAATGCTTAAAACATGGATCATTGTTTTATTGTGCCATGGGAACAATGTTGCCATAGCGACTCATATTTATATTAAACATGCTCGTTGCTAAGTTCACTGTTGTTTGCGAATCGGAAACAAACAAAACGAAATCATCGTTGAGAAGTTGTCAAAAACGGTCTTGCAAATTGTGTTAAATTATTGTTTAACTGTAATTGAAAAAATGGACAGTATTACAGAAGACAGTATACCTACACCACCAGAAATAACGAAAATCGCTGATGCTACTACATATGGTTTATTACCGCAAAAGTCTAAAAATTTCTATGACAAAGCAAACCAAAGTTTTATGGACTGGCGTATTAAAATGAAGACAAATTCGTATTCAGAAAATGTATTGTTGGCATATTTTACTGAATTAGGTGAAAAATACAAATCATCTTCATTATGGTCTTTTTACTCCATTTACTCATTTCAATTAGATGTAAATTTATTAGGTAAATAGATGTAAAATTAATAGATAATAAATAATATAAAAATTGACTAATTTTTATTAAATTAGTCGTATATGTTAGTCGTATATAAAGTATAGTATACAACTCGCTATAATGGCTATTATTACCTCGGATGATTACAACCCTTGCTCGCTCCGCTCTCTCGGGTTGCAAACTTCATCCTCGGGAATAAGAGCATCCATTATAGCGTCGTTGTATAATATACTATTAAAAAATTCTAATATTACATTAAATCGCCATCTATTGCTGTTTCCTCCATAGACTCATTGTGATTTTCCTCTACGCCCTCTATTGTGCGAATATTGCCTTGCCATCTTGAAGCGTGTTCTGCCGCCTCGAATTCCAATGCGCTGGCCAGGGAAATGGACAGGTTACTCTAACGAGACAGAATCAGGGCCCACTTGGTTTCTTTATCTCGGAGACCATCAATGAATCCTTGCACAGCCAGTCGTTCTAACACACTATCTGGGGAGATAGGATATGCTAGGCAAACTAGACGAGCGATATCAGATTCATATTCTTGTAGACTTTCATTTGATTTCTGGCATCTAAATCTCAACTGCGAGTGATACACTTGCTGCAGATGTGCGTGTCCATAACGCATTTTCAAGCGTTTAACTAGTTGTTGATAGTTCTGCCGCTCTTCTGGAGTGATTCTTTGCAATATATCCACTGCGTCACCACGCAACGCAATGATCAAGGCCGTTGCCTTCTCTGATGATGACCAACCATTAGATACTGCGGCAGCTTCGAATTGGGCGTAATAATTAGGCCAAGATACCTTGCCATCAAACTGTGGTGGTTTCATGTGGAATCTACGCAATGATTCTTTCCCCTCTGTCACTAAATCTTCGACTTTTTCATTATTCAATGGTTGTGCACTTGATGGCATTTTCTGAATTGAATCGCTAATTTGTTTGACATTTGGCTGTTCGTGATTCAATGTTGCCAATCTTGCCTCGAGTTCTTCAATTTTTTCTTTAACATTTTAAAATTTTTCTGCAAACGTTTTTTTAGAATTTCTCGAATGTTGTTCAAATTTTTCAAATTTTTCTTCAAAATTTCTAGAATTTTCTTCTAATTTGGCTTCCAGGCTTCTAGAATTTTCCTCCAATCTAGCTTCCAAGCACCTAGAATTTTCTTGAAACTTTTCAAATTTTTCTTCTAATTTGGCTTGTAAGCTTCTAGAATTTTCCTCGGTATTTCAGGAATTTTCTTCTAATTTGGCTTCCAAACTTCTAGAATTATCTTTTAGTTCTTCCTTCAGATTTTTGGAATTTTCTTCAAATTTAGTTTCCAAGCTTCTACAATTTTCCTGCAGTTCTTCCTTCAGAGTTTTAGAATTTTCTTCTATTTTTCTGGAATTTTCTTCAAATTTGGCTTCTATTTTTTTGTACATGGAGTCCAAATCGCCAGAAATTTTGAATTTGTTAGTATCCGCTATTTCAGCAGCTTCAATCAAAAATTGACGAAGTCGCTCTTGCAGTATACTTTTCTTGTATGTAGTATTCAGATCACGTTCTTCTAATTCTCTCTTGTGATCAGTCATTTTTAAATCACTTAGATTTACAATTTTCGAACCCATTTTTATTTATTTGCACTTAAACTTTCATGTCAGAATTTATTTTTATTAATTATTCTATGTGGTTATGCGAAATTAAACAAAATGTAACAATGAAAAATTAATGACAAAACACGTGGAACAAGTAACAAATAAACATCTGCATTGTTGTCATTCATTTTACCTTGTTACATTTTGTTTAATTTCGCATAGCCACCTAAATTAGTTGAATAAAAATAATTTCTGACATTTCTCAAGTATCTTATTTATCTCGATTTTTTTCATATACATTTATGACAAGTAAAACATAGTTGAAAAGAGAAAAAAATGGCGGTTTTTATTTTAATAAAATAATTCTAGGTTTCCATTTGAAAAATAAAAGTTGATAGTCGTATCATGTAAACCTGACTTTATATAAAATTTCTATGTGTCACAAAATATATTTTTATATAATAAAAAAGTTAAGGGGGGTTCGTCTTCCCAGAATCAGCCTGTATATGAAAGGAGCATTCGGATTGGTCAGTGTTTCCAACAGTATCAAACACATGTCTGAATAAAACTTTGTACTTCAAGTGAATTAAACATTCATTTTTATTTTTATTTCTAAATTGAGAAATATAACTTACATAACAATTTACATAATTATTTAAATAACCTTTTATATACTTATTGAATATTATTTTTTAATACGAGTGTGAATCTTTTCATGTTTAATCAAATCACAATTTTGCAAACAATATTTTTTACAAACCGAACATTAAAACTTTGTATTACCAGTATGCACTCCTTCATGTAGAGTCAATGTACTTTTTCGCATAAACTTTTTTTTACAGACTAAACATTTAAAGTTTTTAACTCCAGTGTGAGTAGTTTCATGTCGAATCATATTACGTTTTCGCATAAACTTTTTTTCACAGATTGAACATTGAAAGTTTCTAAATCCAGAGTGAATTTCTTCATGGTTTCTCAAAGTACTTCTATCCATAAACTTGTTTTTACATATTGAACATTCGTAATTTTTAATACCTTTGTGGATTTGTTCGTGTCGAATCAAATTACTTTTTTGCTTAAACTTTTTTTTACACATTGTACATTCGTAATTTTTAATACCTTTGTGGATTTTTTCGTGTCGAATCAAATTACCTTTTTGCGTAAACTTTTTTTCACATATGGTACATTCGAAAGTTTTAGTTTTTTCATGTTTCGTCAAACTATTTTTAAATTTCAACGGTCTTTTACTCATTGAACAACTAAAATCGTTTTTACTTGCATGGGCTTTCAAATGCAGTCTGAATGATGCTTCACATAAATATTTTTTAGTACACATTGCACATTGAAATATTTTGGATCCCTCATTCTTTCCTGTTATTTTGTTTTCTTTAGATTTAGTTAAGTTATTTTTACTATCAGTACCCGTATTACAGTATTTGGATTTTTCATGTACAACATCTTCAATCCTCGAAACAGAAACATCCGAGTCACTTGAAGTTGAATCCCTCTTTATTTCTGTAACAAGTGCATGATAAAATTCATCGCATTCTTTATTTTCAAACGTATGATATTCTTCCTTCATAACAATGTCATTTTCTTCTTCAAATAATGAATGTGATTCATCAATTTCATACTTTATGTCAGCTTCTGGGTTATCATTTTCCTTTTCTGCAATGCGCGGCTCATTATTAGTTCCTACGGTTGTGAATGTTTCGTCGCTACTCACTGGCGATAGTTTATTCTGGTATTTTATATCATTCAGATTTACTGATAAATGTTTGTGGGATTGGCCTGTAGATGTTAAAGTTTGCAAGTAGCTCTTCAGATATGTGTTGTTTCGTAAGCAAGTTTGTTTGAACTTATATAAACATTCTAATTTGCTTATACAATTGCTGCATATATATATCGCAATTTCGAAATTAAAGTCAACCTGTAAATAATAACAGTGTGTATAGCATAATAATATAAATGCTTTTAGGTTATGTTTACTTACATCCAATTCAGGTAAACAATATGTTACTTTGTCAATTAACATCTGATCATTGTTTTCTATTAACACAGGTTTCAGGTTGTTAGTATTAAGGCACAAAAAACATAAGTGTGATAAGGAAAACATTTTGTTTTGACATTAACCATCGAATAAATTTCAAATCAAATAGAATCAGTGTTGCCATAATTCAACAGTTTAAAAAGAAATCCCTGAACGATTCATGAAAAATCCCTATTAACAAATATTTCTAAAAGCATACAATTTTTCTTTCTACATCATTGTCCTTAGAAAATAAATAATTTCCATTAAACTATGTAGAAATTATTTATACATACAATTCAGAGGGTAGCTATGCAACTCTATAATACTCAAACACTTCTTAAAATTGTGGATTTAGCAAAGATACGAACCAAAATATAGTGGTTACATATTCAAACTATTACCCAATAGATGGCGATATAATGTTATATAAAAATTGTTTATTACTAGGAAAATGTATACACCGCATTATTTACAGGACAACAAGCAGATTCAGACATTGTATAATTAATTTAATGTTTCGTAATAATAATGCTCTGTACAGTCTTTGAGTTTATGATGAAAAAAAATAATGCTTTTAATGTCAAAATATATTTTCAGGGTTATTTTCATGAGAATATTTTTTAGAATTATTAATATGTTGTTTAAATTTATTGTTATACATAAACTTGCTAAATGAATAAATTTTCACAGTAGCGTCAGTACGAATTTTGTTAGGAATACAAACTCAGGCTCATATATTTAATTTATACAAAAAGAAAGTTGAATCCAATTGCAAAATTAATTTATATATACAGGGTGTTATATTTTAATAGACCCAACAAATATCTCGCTTATTTATCAACTTAGCAATTTCTTTCATATAACATGATTTATACAGCAACATGTAAGGTAGTTGATGACGGATGTACATTCATGATATCATTACCGGTTTATTAGTAATTAATATCAACTTTGAAATTTCAAATGAAACATACTATATTTTTTTACAAATTTGAAAAGTGCATCAAATTTGCTTCACAAACATGTAAAATAATCCATATGTTATATTATTAAAAAGTAAAATGGCGGGCACTTTATTATACACCTAATCGGAAAGAGAATAGTGAGCCATGGCTATGGCTTGAAATAAAACAATTAACTAAAACAATTGTATTTATTATTATTAAACGAAATAATTTTTTTTTGTCATAATAATAAATAGAATAAGAATAAGGAACACTTAATAACAACAAAATGATTTTATAACAAATATTCAAAATGACTCTCAGCCTCTTAAATTCATTTTCTCCCGATATGTCTACTTGATTTTTGTATGGAGCTACGTGAAAGATTTTGTTTGTAATGAACCAATAAACACATTAAACGGACTGAAGAATAAAAATGAAGCAGTAATTGAATCTTTTGTGCATAATGCATTGAAGAGACTGGGAGCCATTTAGAATATATTTTATAAAATCATTTTGTTGTTATTAAGTGTTCCTTATTCTTATTTTCTGTATTATTATGACAAAAAAATATTATTTCGTATAATAATAATAAATACAATTGTTTTAGTTAATTGTTTTATTTCAAGCCACAGTCATGGCTCACTATTCTCTTTCCGATTTGGTGTATAATAAAGTGCCCGCCATTTTACTTTTTAATAATGTAACATATGGATTATTTTACATGATTGTAAAGCAAATTTGATGCACTTTTCAAATTTGTACAAAAATATATATGTTCTATTTGAAATTTCAAAGTTGCTGTATAAATCATGTTATATGAAAGAAATTGCTAAGTTGCTAAATAAGCGAGATATTTGCTGGGTCTATTAAAATATAACAGCCTGTATATATATATATACAGGGTGTAGAATTGAAATGTGGCGTATAGGGATTTCAATGTTATTTTTTAAATATTGTTGTATCTCTTTACCTATTCACTTGAGAGCAAAAGCGTAAATACAAAAACTGTTCACAAATAAAAAACGCTTCCTATAAAGTAAATTTCATTACATAAATGTGAATAGTTCACGAGATATTATTAAATGAAATTTAAAATTTATTCAAATTTTTTGTAGATTGCGTTGGAAAATTAAACAAATGAACTGAATATTTGACGTATTGTAAAAGAGTTTGACATTTGTTAGTTACAGTGTTGTAATATTTGTTGAAGAAGTTTTTGAAGAATATTGTAAAGAAATAATGAATAATCTTAGTACTCAAGAAAAAATTCAATGTATTCAGTGGTATTTTGCTGGAAATTCTGCTGCGCAAGTGCGAGATCTTTTTAGCGCTTTGTATGTGGATCGGCCAATTCCATCCCTTACTACAATCCGTAGAATAATTCATAAATTTAGAACGACTGGAAGTGTTTTACCATTATGTAGGAAATGTGAAGGGCGAAATCAACCGCAGGAAAATTGTAGAAGCTTGGAAACTAAATTTGAAGAAAATTCCAAAAATCTGAAGGAAGAACTAAAAGATAATTCTAGAAGTTTGGAAGCCAAATTAGAAGAAAATTCCTGAAATACCGAGGAAAATTCTAGAAGCTTACAAGCCAAATTAGAAGAAAAATTTGATAAGTTTCAAGAAAATTCTAGGTGCTTGGAAGATAGATTGGAGGATAAATTCTAGAAGCATAGAAGCCAAATTAGAAGAAAATTCTAAAAATTTTAAAGAAAAATTTGAACAATATTCGAGAAATTCTGAAGAAACGCCATTGAATAACGAAAAAGTCGAAGATTTAGTGACAGAGGGGAAAGAATCATTGCGTAGATTCCACATGAAACCACCACAGTTTGATGGCAAGGTATCTTGGCCTAATTATTTCGCCCAATTCGAAGCTGCCGCAGTATCTAATGGTTGGTCATCATCAGAGAAGGCAACGGCCTTGATCATTGCGTTACAAGGTGACGCAGTGGACATATTGCAAACAATCCCTCCAGAAGAGCGGCAGAAATATCAACAACTAGTTAAACGCTTGAAAATGCGTTGTGGACACGCACATCTGCAGCAAGTGTATCACTCGCAGTTGAGATTTAGATGCCAGAAATCAAATGAAAGTCTACAAGAATATGAATCTGATATCGCTCGTCTAGTTTGCCTAGCATATCATATCTCCCCAGATAGTGTGTTAGAACGACTGGCTGTGCAAGGATTCATTGATGGTCTCCGAGATAAAGAAACCAAGTGGGCCCTGATTCTGTCTCGTTAGAGTAACCTGTCCATTTCCCTGGCCAGCGCATTGGAATTCGAGGCGGCAGAACACGCTTCAAGATGGCAAGGCAATATTCGCACAATAGAGGGCGTAGAGGAAAATCACAATGAGTCTATGGAGGAAACAGCAATAGATGGCGATTTAATGTAATATTAGAATTTTTTAATAGTATATTATACAACGACGCTATAATGGATGCTCTTATTCCCGAGGATGAAGTTTGCAACCCGAGAGAGCGGAGCGAGCAAGGGTTGTAATCATCCGAGGTAATAATAGCCATTATAGCGAGTTGTATACTATACTTTATATACGACTAACATATACGACTAATTTAATAAAAATTAGTCAATTTTTATATTATTTATTATCTATTAATTTTACATCTATTTACCTAATAAATTTACATCTAATTGAAATGAGTAAATGGAGTAAAAAGACCATAATGAAGATGATTTGTATTTTTCACCTAATTCAGTAAAATATGCCAACAATACATTTTCTGAATACGAATTTGTCTTCATTTTAATACGCCAGTCCATAAAACTTTGGTTTGCTTTGTCATAGAAATTTTTAGACTTTTGCGGTAATAAACCATATGTAGTAGCATCAGCGATTTTCGTTATTTCTGGTGGTGTAGGTATACTGTCTTCTGTAATACTGTCCATTTTTTCAATTACAGTTAAACAATAATTTAACACAATTTGCAAGACCGTTTTTGACAACTTCTCAACGATGATTTCGTTTTGTTTGTTTCCGATTCGCAAACAACAGTGAACTTAGCAACGAGCATGTTTAATATAAATATGAGTCGCTATGGCAACATTGTTCCCATGGCACAATAAAACAATGATCCATGTTTTAAGCATTTTGATTGGTTCACGAGCGGGAATAATGACCATTATTCCCGGCGGGATTAATATACAGCATTATATAGCATAAAACGCATATATAATGATAATATTATTAGTTAGTCGTATATAAAATTGTTTATTACTAGGAAAATGTATACACCACATTATTTACGGGACAAGCAGATTCAGACATTGTGTAATTAATTTAATGTTCCATAATAATAATGCACTGTATAGTCTTCGAGTTTATGATGAAAAAAATTAATGCTTTAATTGCCAAGATATATTTTCAGGGTTATTTTCATGAGGATATTTTTTAGAATTATTAATATCTTGTTTAAATTTATTGTTATACATAAACTTGCTAATGTATAAATTGTATTTTGATTTGCACAGTAGTGCTAGTACGAATTCTGTTAGGAATACAAACTCAGGCTCATATATTTAATTTATACAAAAAAAAAGTTGAATCCAATTGCAAAATTAAAATATATAAGCCTGGGTTAGAAATTTAAATAAAAATGATTGTTTATTTGACTTGAAGTACAAAGTTTTATTCAGAAATGTGTTTCATACTGTTGGAAACACCGACCAATCCAAATGCTCCTTTCATATACAGGATGATTTTGGGAAGACGGCTGGTAACCGCACTTCACGCGAATCTGCTTAGACAGAGTGCTTCTCCCAGTAATGGGTAAAAGGCGTGATGATATATTTATTTATTTATATTTTACATTTATGACAAGTAATACATCGTTGAAATGAGAGAAAAATGGCGGTTTTTATTTTATTAAAATAATTCTAGGTTCCCATGTGAAAAATAAAAGTTGATAGTCGTATCATGTAAACCTGACTTTATAAAAAATTTCTATATGTGTCATAAAATAGTATATTTAATATACGAGTAGTAAAACTTCCATATGAAGGAAATTTTTTATATTTCTTCTTATAACAAAAAAGTTAAGGAAGGGTTCGTCTTCCCAGACTCACCCTGTATACAACTGTGAAATAATACAGGATGTTGTTCCCACAATGTTATTAAAAAGTTTGTGTTGCTTTTATTTTACGTTTCTGGCATCGTGAACTGAAATAAAAAGAAACTAAGAAACAATTTAATTTGTTGATCTATTACAAAATTAAAATATCTATAAAAATACTTATTAGTTCCTTAAAATAAAATAAATAAATATATCATCACGCCTTTTACCCATTACTGGGTGTGGCACTCTGCCTAAGCAGATCTCGGTAAGTGATATATTTTTTTCGCGTGTAGTGTGGTTACCAGTCATAAAATCACGGCCCCCAAAGATATTAGTGGAGGAAGAGCCACAGGGCTAGATTTAAATTGGTGAAAATTGTTTGTCGGTTGTGGGGATCGAACCAGGGTTCTCAAGATCCACAGGCCGACTCGATAATTCGCCGGCCCAGGGCACGAGGATATCTAGGATATTTATCCTGATATATATCATGATACATATCAAGATATTTATACGTTGATATATATCAAGATATATACCCCCACTCCCACTAGCACGGGATCTAGGTTCGAGCCGTCTCGGGCCACTCTGTACTTTGGGGGAATCCCCGTGTTCACATCTAGTGAATTAGTCTTGCAAGAAATACCCTGGTTACAAACCACCTCCTGCATTGGAAATAGGGGGCACCATCTTTGAAAATGTGTATTCGGAAATATTAAAAGAATGTAAACAAAAATTTCAAGGAGAATCAGTGTCGATGTCGTTAGACGGGTGGTCAAATGTGAAAAATGAGCCCCTTGTGTGCTGCTCGATTGTTACACAAAATGAATAATCATATTTAGTTGATACAATTGATTCTTCAGGAAATTCACACACAGCAGCATGTCTAAAAAAGTTGCTGTTGAAGCTATAAAAAAAACTGAAGAAAATTTCCGAGTCAAAGTAATGAGTTTTGTAACAGACAATACCGGTGTTGTGCTAAAAATGCGTAAAGAACTTGCTAGTGATGATGTCCTGGATAGAATACAGTATGGATGTTCAGCTCTGTCTCGTTTAGTCGTGTCATTCATAAATTAATTTTAATTATTGAATTTAATAAAGTAATAAACTGTGATTTCAAGGTCAATTGATTCTGATCCCCAACTGTCACTATTCAATTGGATTCAACTTTTATTTGTACAAATTAAATATATGAGTCTGGGTTAGAAATTTAAATAAAAATGATTGTTTATTTGACTTGAAGTACAAAGTTTTATTCAGAAATGTGTTTCATACTGTTGGAAACACCGACCATATAGTATATAGTATAGTCTTCGAGTTTATGATGAAAAAAATTAATGCTTTGAATGTCAAGATATATTTTCAGGGTTATTTTCATGAGGATATTTTTTTGAATTATTAATATCTTGTTTAAATTTATTATATTATATACATAAACTTGCTAAAGAATAAAATTTATTTTGATTTTCACAGTAGCGCTAGTACGAATTCTGTTAGGAATACAAACTCAGGCTCATATATTTAATTTATACAAAAAAAGTTGAATGCAATTGCAAAATTAATTTCACTTTACATAAAGTACACATTTTTAGTGCCACTGGTTTGGGGATTATTATAAATATATTATTATCGAGTCGGTCTGTGGATTTGAGAACCCGGGTTCGATCCCCACAGCCGACAAACAATTTTCACCAATATAAATCTACCCCTGTGGCTCCCTCGCCACTAACTTCTTTGGGGGCCGTGATTTGACTGCTGATAACCGCACTTCACGCAATGCGTGATGATATATTTATTTATTTATAATTATAAACATTACAAGTAGGTATTTAGCTGATGTTGGATAAAGAACAAATTGACTTTTGTAGTGTGTTGTATAATTATAATTTAATTAATTATGTGTTAGAAATAACTCTCAAAACAGTAGTACTGCATATGTTCACTTTATGGAAAGTGCAATTAATTTTGTGAATTTTTAAAAAATTCCGTTTTTCTACAACTGTCACAAAATGTTCACTTTTAGTTCCACTATTTATTTATTTATTTATTTATTTATATATATATATATATATATATATATATATATATATATATATATATATATATATATAGGGTGATTTTTTAAATCTTGAGACAACTAAATATCTTGAAAACTAAGAATCGTATCAAGGAAAGTTTCGAATAAAATTTGTTTGTCTCAGCAAGGCCTATTGAATGATCTCGACCTGCCACCTCCACCCCCTGGGGGTGGGGGGTGAGTCAATTTGCGAATTTCAAATGGGAACCCCTATTTTTTATAGCGGATTCGGATTCTCCGAAAAAAAATACGTTGATTTTGTCGAATTTTTTTTTTGTTTTCCAGTAGATGGCGCTGTAATCGATTGTGTCTTGTGTACGCCGAAAAGTCCAACAACCATTTTTTGAATTCCGTATCTTCACTCCTTGGCAAGGGGACTCACCTAAAACAAGCACCCCGTTGGTGAGAGGGAAGGGGACTCACCTAAAACAAGCACCCCGTTGGTGAGAGGCAAGGGGACTCACCTAAAACCAGCACCCCGTTGGTGAGAGGTAAGGAGACTCACCTAAAACAAGCACCCCGTTGGTGAGAGGCAAGGGGACTCACCTAAAACAAGCACCCCGTTGGTGAGAGGCAAGGAGACTCACCTAAAACAAGCACCCCGTTGGTGAGAGGCAAGGGGTCTCACCTAAAACAAGCACCCCGTTGGTGATTACAAGCACCCCCGATGTTATAGCAATTTGAAATGTGTTCGATTTGAAATTTAAAAGTTACCCCACCCCCCTCTCTATCAGAGTGGGTGGGTGCTCACCAGAATTGCGAAAAATTGTATTTTCTACTGGAAAACAAAAAAAATGTTTCAAACACAATTTACGTATTTTTGCGGAGAATCCGAATCCGCTATAAAAAATAGGGGTTCCCATTTGAAATTCGCAAGTTGAAAAACCCCCCGCCCCCAGGGGGTGGAGGTGGCAGGTCGAGATTGGTATCATCCTTTTATGACAAGTAATACATCGTTGAAAAGAGAAAAAAATGACAGTTTTTACTTGAATAAAATAATCCTAGGTTCCCATTTGAAAAATAAAAGTTGATATTCTATGTCTGTACACGGAGGTGTGTAAACGTGTTCTGTGCACCTCTGCTACTAGCTAATAATATTCAAGTGATATATTCAGTTCTTTGCAATTTTTGTAAAATATATTATTGATAATAGGTAATTAGGCCTTAGTAATCCTTGGATAGTGGAATAAATTAACAAATTTGATTCATTTAAACTTTATTGGACGTTTCGAACGTTAAAACACGTTCATCTTCAGCTGCTAAAATGTATACATTGTTAAAATAAAATAAAATTATTTGTCTACAATATCCTCACCAGTAATACAAGTTGCTACGTAACAAACAGTTGAATGGTTTAATTATTTTAAGCAACCATCACTGAGGCGAAAAAATATAAAAACTTCAACACGGGATTGTGAAGTGCATTCTTTGGAATTCGGTACATTTCAAAAATACACGTTCTGCATCTGCATTGAAAGATAAAAACGTGAGTGGTGATTCTACTACTGATCGTGATGAAAGCTTAATTATGAATGTAGTGCAAAAGTTATTACTTAATGAAGAGTTTATCAAATCCATAAAAATTGCTATTTGTGAAATAATGAAGGATGAACTCGACTCGATACTGGCAGCGCATGAAGTTCAACTCAAAAATCTGTTCAAGTGAAAAATGTTCAAGTTAGAAAATGATGTGGACAATCTGGAGCAATATTCACGAATAAAATATAATAAAGTACAAGGTGAGAACATTAAAACTGTTGTTGCTGACTTGTTCAAGGACAAAAATATTATTGTAAATATGAATGAGATTGATCGATGTCATAGAGTAGGTTTTAGCAAGTCCAATAAACCTCGCGCAATATTAATTAAATTTATCTTGTATGAATCTAAAATCTCAATTTTGAATAAAAAAACACATGTTTCAAGGCTCAGGTGTCACTCGTAAAGAAGATTTAACAAAAAATCGCTTAAATCTAATGCGCCAAATATCATTAAAAATTGACTTGAAAAATGTATGGTTCATCAATGGAAATATCTTTTTTAAATATAACGAAAAGACGCACAAAATTAAAAATATTGATTAATTCAATAAAATTGTTTAGAAGTAATATTATTGAAATTTATAATCCTTTGTACTAATTACTATTTTATATTATAATGTTACTTATTGTTCGGAATATATTGTCTAAATTTGGGTATTGTATATGTTTGGTTTGTTATAATAAATTCAATTTCTGTAGATTATTTATGTCGCGATAATAAATTGTAAATAACTATTTATATATATACTCAATACACATAGATTTTGTTTTGTTTTGGGTAAATATATGATAAGTTAAGTAACAATGCCGTCATTGTTGTTTGGGCATTTAAATGTTAGTTCATTGAGTACTGGATTTGATATATTGTATGATAATGTTACTGGAACTAATTACGACATTTTTGCTATTTCGGAAACGTGGTTAAGTGGAAATAATCGTTCTGATACATTTAAAATACAAGGCTATAATTTACTGAGATTAGATAGAGTTAATAGAGGCGGAGGAGTGGCTTTTATGATGAACTCACATCGGATTTGGAACAGCTTTGGATACAAGTTAAAATTAACAATAGAAAACTTGCATTTGGTGTTATTTATCGGCCTCCTAAAGGAAACATACTTGAAGCTGTAAATTTACTACATAATTCCTTATCACTTATAATCCTAGAAAATGATGATGTACTGTTGGCAGGTGACTTGAATGTAAATATGTTGGATTTAGAGAAAAATGGAACAATTCTTCTTTATAATATGATCGAGTCCTATAATTTATGATTAATTAACAATCAGCCAACTAGAATTAATAATAATAGTTCCACTCTTTTGAATTTGATTATCTGCTCCAATCCAGAAAAGGGGAGTGAAATTGATCATTTACTAGTTAGTTGTAGACTTGAGATACATAGATCTGTACATGGGCGAAAGGTAATTAGGTATAGAGATTTCTATAATTTAAACTATGATGAGTTATACCAAGATGTATATAATGTTAATTGGCGTTCTATTTACTTGTTGTCAGATATTTAATCTAAAATTTCCTTTCCTAATGAAAACTTAACTAAACTCTTTGATAAGCACCTACCCTTAAAATACCTGAGAACATATACACCTTGGATAACACCGGAAATAAAACAGATAATGAAAACACGTGATAACTTTCTTTTACTTTATAAGCAAACGAATATTTAGAACAATACATAATATTTAGAAATAAAATCACTAATTTAATTGGAAATCAAAAGAAAACTTACTTAAATAACTTATATTCCAATAGACACAATAAAAACTTATGGAGAACTTTAGCCAAATTTAATTTTAGTAATACATCAAATAATAATGTTATTCCTGAACATCTATATAATCCTCAGAATATAAATAATTACTTTGTTACTTCCGTTCAAGATTTAATTCTAAATAACAATCCTGAAGAACTTTGTGAATTTTATGACCGGCATGTTGATGCTAAGGTGGCAGATAAATATTATTTTCAATTAGTAGCTAGCTCTGAAATAGAAAAATGCTTTGATAACTTGAAATCTAATTCTGTTCGCTCTGATGGTTTTTGCTTGAATATGTTAAATACAGTCTTCCCTTTTATTAAAAAATACATCACACACATTATTAATTTCTGTTGGATGCATAATGTTTTTCCAAATTGCTGGAAAATCTCTCATGTAGTTCCTATTCCTAAAATAGAAGTTCCTAAGGATTACAAAGCCCTAAGTCCCGTTAACATATTGCCAACACTATCAAAAATTATTGAAAAAAATATTTTTAATCAAATAATTTGCTTCCTAAATAAATACAGCCTTTTGCCATCTATGCAGTCAGGATTCAGAGCCGGCTTTAGTAAAATTACCGGTCTCCTTAATGTTACGGATGACATATTTCATGAGCTTGATAATAATAGAATTTCACTATTAATTGGATTGGTTTTCTAAAGCGTTTGACACAATTAACTATAAAATAATGTGTTCTAAGCTTCATTATTTCGGCTTCACAAATAATGCAATTAAACTGATTGAGAATTATTTCAGCAACAGGTATCAAAGGGTTGTTATGAATTCACAAATGTCTACCTGTGAAAAAGGGGTCAGTGCTGGGTCCTCTTTTATTCAGTATTTATACTGCTGATTTCCATAAAACACTAGAGCACTGTTCATACCATTTATATGCAGATGACACTTTAATTTACAAATCAGTTCATAAGCAAAATTTGATACAATCGTCTGCACAAATAAATCAAGATCTTGATGCTATAGCGTGTTTTGCAAAAAAGCATCAGTTGATTATAAATCCTGAAAAATCATCTTTAATTATTTTTTTGTAAAAAGAAAGACAGAGAATACCTAAACTTAAATTGTCATCTACAGATTTCTGGAGTTAGAATTACTTCATCGGATTGTATAAAAATTGTAGGTGTACACATTGATGAGGATTTACGATTTAAGAAACATATTAATCTTTCAATTCAGAAAGCTTTCAGTTGTTTGAAGCTTTTCTACCCAAATAAAAGTTTACTTGATTCTTCATTGAGGAAGGTTTTGGTGGATTCACTGGTACTTTCAAAGTTTAATTACGGTGATATCTTATACGGGCCTTGTTTGGATCAGGTAACTCAGAAGCGTATTCAGAAGCTCCAAAATTCTTGCATAAGATTTATTTTGGGTATAAGAATGTATGATCATATTTCGCACACTTTTTCTGGCTTGAAATGGTTGAACATGGAAGATCGTAGAAAACAACATTTTGCTTCATTTGTACACAAAACTATCATAACTAATTTGCCTCCGTATTTACATTCTAAATTAAAATTACCTGCTAATTTTCATTCATTTAATGTGCGTAATCAATTTATGCTTATAATTCTTCATCATACTTCAAATATGTTTCAAAGATCATTCTCTTACTGGTATTCTAAATTATATAACTCCATTCCTAAGATATATAAAGGTTTTAATTTACCACGTTTCAAGAAAGAATTTCGTAATTTATTATTGTCTAATTATCTCTAGTTTCATTATTAATAATGTAGCACTATGGCTGTAACACATCTGTGTATGTATGATTGTATTCTATATAGAGGTTAAGTGGAAGAGCAGCTTAAAGCTGAACGTTGCCTCAATAAAGGTATTATTATTATTATTATTTAGTTATATACTAATTTGGGAGCCTCCTAAACCAGAAGCCTAGCTTCTGGGGATCCAATTCCTCCGCTAGTTTATTCCCGTTACATATTCCGCGAGTAGGTAGGTTGTGATTAAGTTTTAAGATTATTGAAATAATATTTGTTTTCCCATCAATTTATGAAAAGGACCACTGAAGTAAAAATTAAAAACAACATTTTTACTGGTTTCAATTTGTCTTTATTATAAGTAAAATTAATAGTTGAAATAACAAAAAAAAAGTTTGATTACCAATTGTTTTATACGAATATGAATCCTACATTAGTTTTCACGAAACCTAATGTAAGGACCGACCAAGGCCCGCAGAGCCGATTCATCCGCTAGTTTATTCC
This sequence comes from Pterostichus niger, assembly GCA_947425015.1. Lineage (NCBI taxonomy): Eukaryota > Metazoa > Arthropoda > Insecta > Coleoptera > Carabidae > Pterostichus > Pterostichus niger. Next base: position 17,183,685 of record OX380350.1, read on the forward strand.
TGTACATATTACGCAAATATGATTTAATTTATTTTAGTGATCAATAAAATACCATTTGTTTTAGCAACAATTAATTTTGGTGTTCATTAAAATAATATTTGTTTTAGCAACAATTGATTATAAAGAAGCCCCAATGGAATATTGCTATCATAATGAAAAACAACATTTTTTCCTTTGATTAAATTTTATTTTTTATTTTATTCGAAGTACAATTAATAATTGTAATATAAAAAATATCATTTTTGTATTGTAAACCTATGCGGGTACAATATCCCTCATGGTAAAGTATAACACTTTGAAGGTCAGCCCTCCATTGATTTCGACCCGATGTGCGGCTGCAGTGGAGCGATGTTTGTAGAATGCTACCTGGGCACCATTGATAAACACGCGGTATTCCTCTATCTCGTATACTAGTGTCGTGATAAACCGACAACTTCGTATCACTGGAATAGGGGAGACTTTCTCCTCTGGGCCCCATGTGTCGTTCAAAAGGGTGTTAAGTCCTTTGTTACTCTGCAAATATGAATTATAAATTAGGTGTAAAAAACTAATGATGTTTGTAAAATAATTACAGGGTGCTTCAGTCTTGTATAACACAATTTAATAGCATATTGGAAACGTCATTTTAAACTAAAGAAAAAAATGTCATGTAATCATAGGTTCTATTTTTTTTGCTTCCAAAAATAAAAGAGATCAAAGTTTTATAAATTTCGTAACATGATATTTAAAAAAAACAAACGTACATTAACAAAAATTAAACTTTGATTGACACTGACATTTTTTCACCTTATTTATTTCACAATGGATGAATTTAGTGCTGCGAAATTGTTATATTATAAATTTTATAAGTCTTCTCTAATCCCTTATGATGTTATTCTGTCTTATTCCATGGTTCATGACGTTATTCCTTGTTTAATTTAATTATTGTATATGTATTATTTTGTTATTTTATAATTTGTAGTCATATCGTGATTTATTTTTTATACGTTAATACTCGTGATTTAAAGGCGGAGCAAATGTTTTAACGTGAAAATATGACGTAATGTTGGTAGCCATTACTAATTACAACAAAAATCAGTCAAACGCATAGGTTACCAACTCGAGCACAATTAATGTTGTAACCAGATGTCAGATTTCAATGTATCTAATGCCTACAGAAATAAAATTTAAATCTATAGTGCAAATATTAGCATTAAGTTAAATAATATTTTTTAAATATAATTTTATTATAGAGGGAAAAATAATAATATGGTGAGGATTTTAACCTTTGAATTTGAACTTCATCCAAAACCTGTTTACCAACAGAGCTATGGCCTCCATGTAATTCAAACATGCCGTTATTATAAAAGTTTAAAGATTCTAGGTTCAAATCATTGCAATATCTACTTTTTAACTCTATAATAAATTAATATTAATGCTCAGCGTAAAACTGCATTAGAACTATGCTTGTACCTACTGTTATACACAGACTCAAGTATAAGATGTTTTGTTGCTTGTAGCAAGGACGGCAACTTATAAGGGGAGTCGAGGCCAATGGACCCAAACAAGCTAATTAAGCGAGTGTATTCCATCCACCCACAAGATATTTAAATACAATTTTATATGAAAGTCTTAGTTTTATTAAATTTCAATGAAAGGCAATTCAATATCATAAAAGTTATTGCAAGAATTTTTTAATATAACAAAGTTTATAGGTTTATAATTTCCTAAATATCAGTTTTCATTTTGTAAACATTGGCGAACATAATTAATTTCTAAAATAGATGAAAAATAAATATATCAAATATCTAATGTTTTACATAAAAATTTAAGCCCTTTTACTTTTCTAAAACACAAATTTTTTAGCCTAAAGAATCTGCTTGAAATATGGTTTTTCTATATTGAGATCAACACTAATTTGAGCTGACAAAACTGAAACAAATTGAATATATAACACTTAAACGATGAAACTTCATAATGTATACTAGTGGCATGTTTATATGAATTCTTCAAATTTATGAGATCATAATTATGAAGAAATGATATATTCAACCAACTTATTTAAATAAAATATATGTGGCAAATCAAATTTTATGAGAGACGTCAAATTAGTTCATATTTCCTTTGGTCGCACTTTAGGTTGATATATACACAGGATGTAACTAAATCTATGTAACAAAATTTAAGGCACTGATCAAGAATCGAAAAGAATTTTGTTGAAAATAGTAGTTTCAAAATAATAACATTTTCGGTATCACTGGTTGTCACATTCCGATACAGGAAACAAAAAGAAATAAAAATTTTTATACAGGGTAATTAATTAAAATTAAATTATATTAACTTCACTACATACCAAATATTAACCGACAGAATAAATTACAACATTATTTGATTTATTTGTAACTATTAACCAAAACTGTTCATTTGTTTAAACCCATTTTTTATTTAATGAATTTCAACAAGCTCCTTTTTTATTCATGATCAGTGCATCCTATATTATTTATCCTTCAATTTAGTATAATAAAAGTATTTTAAGGGCTCGGAGAGAATGTGGTTTCATCAACTATGTAATAGCAATATCTCGTATCACTGTAAAAATGTTAGTGCTTGTTATAAACTTTGCAAGAATCGTATTTGTCGGTATTATGAAGACTACACACACGTACACACATACATATATTTCTAGTTTTGAGTTTCATGTTCCACGAGTTTACAAAATTTATTTCATTATTTTACATTACCTGGATACAACATGTATAAGAATGTTATTTTTGGCATCTCGAACGTTGATTGCCATGTCTTCGTCTGTAGTGATGACGGCACTGATGGCAGCGCCAGGCTTGAGGCCGTATGGCAAGTTTACGACTACGGGAGCCACGATGCCGCCCGGACCGAAGTCTTGCACCACAAAGGCTTGGTCCTTGTCCAAGAGTGTGCAGCCCATGATATTGTATGTTGTTGACTAGCTAAGTACTAACGAAACTTCTGCTGTTTATATGCTGTGTGTAGTATCCGTACAAACGAAAATATTTTTGTTTTTTATTGATTCGTGGTTTTTGGTTGTAGATTGACAATTGAGGTTGATATGTTATCAACTGTACGTAAATTTGCTATATTCCTAATAACAAAATTATTTCAAAAAAATGTTATATACAACGATGTATATTATTTGCATGGAAATTGATAAAATAGTTTCTGGAATTGCATTTCGCAATTTTGTTTCCAGAATCTGGGTACGGTCTTTGTACCTATTTGTAATATTCACACTAAAATACTTAAATTATTTGACAAAAAAAAAACTTAATCAAACAATAGTTAATGTAAACAAATTAATCTCAAAGTTAACGGCTATAAAATAGAGTTACAGACTTAATTGACCAATGTATTAATCTATGGTTTAGTAGTAGTCTTGGTACTGTTGTTTGTGTTTTTGTTGGAAAATATCCAACCATTTCCAGCTATTAACATAAATATAAATTTAATTATTGTTCTAATTAAATGTAATTGTGTGAAACTGTTTTAAGTGCTCTAAAAATTATAAAGTTATTAATGAGCAATAATAATTAATACTAAAATTAAGTAGCAGGTTTTACAGGATTATAATTCCAAAATAATTTAAAATATCAAGAAATTTACTATGGTGACCAGACTCAAATATTTTAAATGTACCCATTTATATTTCAAAATGATTTTTTATATTGATAAAGATAAAGAGTCAAATCTCTAACTTATACGTGAATTATAATTTTCGATTTGTATTTAAGGAAAAAAATACAAATTCTTTCGTTTTGAAAATTATATTTTATTTATTTAGAATCTAATTACAACTGACGTGAATACGTTCAGCAACAGTACAAGAGTGTTCTAATCTAGTTTTTTCAAGCTTATATATCATTCTCTTATCATAACATAGTTCAAAGAAGTATGAGTCAGACAATGGAACCATTGTCTAATATAATAAAACACTTCGTCATCAAAATACAGATATCATAATCAAAATACAGATATCATAATTAAAATACAGATATCATAATTCCTCCCCTTCAAGTTTTTTATTATATTACTCGAGAGGGTGAGTCTTTATTAATTCTAAATCTTTTAAAGCAATTAATTTCAGTTTTCTTTCTTTTATATACTTATAAATCTTAAAACATATATAACTAATTATCATTATACTTATAAAGGAATATATAATAAAAAGATGATGATCGTTATTCTTTAAATTTAAATTTTGTATTTCTTCCAAATGATATTCAGTATTATTTACTTTATGCAATTCGATTAATTGTCTGCTTTTAACGTTTAACCCATTTATTTTATCAATTTTTCCTTCATAGATTAATTCTTTATAATTTTGTTCTATCTTTTCAAAATAATAATTATTTAATGTGCATTGTTGATCGTTATTAAATTTGTAAATTCCTATTATCTTTTTGTGAATTTCATTACTTTTACAATAAATTATGAAATTTTGTAAAATTGGGCTTATTATAATGATTTCATTTGTATTTGGTATTTGTTCGATATTATTTTCATTATCCATTAACAAGTAAGAACAATCATCATTTTTATATCTTATTGTTAAATCATTAATACATTTCTTTATTTCTACATTATCAGTTTTACAATAATAATTCTTATTTCTAACACAGTTATTGACAATAATATTCTTATTCATTTTATTAATATACAATATATTGGGTTCATCAAGGATATACATTTTTGTGTTATTCATAAAAGGTATTGACGTAAATTGATATAAAGGGTATACGGTGGTGCTCATAATAGGGATCTCGATAATATAGTAGATCATTTGTCCATCGTATTGACAGTGAGTTGTTATAAGTGACATAATTTCAAAGATATTTTGATTTTTGATAAAGTTCTGGAGTCTATTCATGGAAATTATAGTTGAATGTAATTTATTTAAGGAACAGAACGTAAGACTAGTTTCAATTTGTATAGCAAAATTTTGGATATTGTTCAGAATATTTATTATTAACTGGATTTTTCCTTCAGATTCTATTTTTGTTTCCCAAAGTTTATTTTTCTTCAAAATTTCTTTTATAAAGGTTAGTTCCTTTTTCATTTCTTTTTCGTTTATTTTAATATTTTCTAATTGTATATTAAATTGTTCCGTTACTTCTTTTAAGTTTTAAAATAATTTATTCTCATTATTACTTAAAATTTTTTCGTTCTTTTTTATAGTCTCAAATAATTTATCATATCGTTCACCATCTGAACTGTCCAAGTTACCGGAAATTGATTTTATAACACTTCCTAAACCGTTTATTAAGCCTCTTTTCCTTCTTTTGTTAAGTTTTAATTTGTTTAATTGTTCTTGTGTATTTTCAAAGGTGGAATTTAGTAATTGTATATAATTTGGGTTTATGTGTTGAACTGTGTGTATTTCGGTTAGGAGTTCGTTAATTATAGTTTTTATTCTATTAAAGTTTTCGTATAAAGGTGTTACGTTATAGTAAAAGTATGTATGTAATTTTTCCTGTTCAATGTGTGTCGATCCTAGGTTTGTCAGATGATATCCGTTGCCGTGTGTTATGTCTGTCAATTGTTGACCCTGCGCACTGGGAACAGAGATAAAGTTATAATTTTATTCTGTTGATACGTATGTTTCTAATTTTCTTTAAGGTTTTACTACGTTGTTTATATGGTTTCTCGACTTTTACAATACCTAATTTTGGGTTATATGCTAAGACTTTGCTTTTTATATACATTGGTTTTTTAAATTTTTGTATTCTCCTTACTTCTTCTTTTACGTATACGTCCTTTGGTAATGCTAACGGGTTTATGTTCTCTTGGTGACGTTTCTCTTTTTCTTGTTGTATCTTATTATTTATTATTTTGTATAATTCTTTTTGTTCTTTCAGATGTTGTTGTATCATTTCAGAGTTAGTTCGTATTTCTTTGGGGTATTTATACTCATGTGTCTCTCCAAATATTATTTCTGTTGGAGTTTTTTCGGTTATGGTGTGTTTTGAGTTATTGTAACTAAGTATGCATTTCTTTATTTTTTCATTTTGATTAAGATGTTTGAATTCTTCGTTATTTTGAATTAGTCTAAGGTGTTCTATTAATGTCGAATGAAATCTTTCGACCGCGTTACTCTTTGGATTGTTAATACAAATATAATGGGGTTTTACATTTAATGTTTTTAAATAATCTTTTAGTAATTCGTTGTTAAATTCTAGTCCATTATCCATAATGATTAATTTTGGTAGGGTATATGTCTCGAAATATTCTTTTAATGCTTTTAATACGTTTACTGAATCAACATTTATTGCTTTTATTTGTCCGAATTTGGAAAATTGGTCAAATATTGTGAGGTATTTTTAAGTATTTAATGATAGTATGTCTATGTTAATTGTCTCGAAAGGTCTTGTCGGAGTTATAGTTAAATTTTCATGAATTTTTATAGGTTTTCTATCGTATTTATTTTCTTTACATATTTTACAATTATTAATAAAATTTTGGATAGTTTGTACCATTTTTGGCCAGTAGTATTTCTTCTTCAGGTATCTGATTGTTTCCAATATTCCCCTGTGGTTTCTAAATCCGTTATGATCGTCAGCTACAATTTGTTTTTGTTCATCTATTGTAAAGATATCTTGTACAAATTTATTTACTCCGATTAATTTTAAAGAATTTGGTTCGAAATTTTTCTGTAGTTCTTGAGATATTACTTTATCCAGTTCGTCATTAAATATAGCCAGATATCTAACTTTAGGTACTAAATAGTCTTTCAGAAAATTATTTATTTCGTTTTTTAGATTATTCTTTGAGAAGGTTATATGAATTCTTTGTTTAGGTTGTACTGTTTCGAAAGGTAGTTTTTCTATTTTTAATTTTGAATAATCTCCTAATTTGAATATAATTTGGTTATCGGCAATATTCAGTCTATCTTCTTTATATTTTATACCGTTTACGATGTTTTCTGGGGAACTATGTATTGTTGCGTTTGTGTCGTCGCTGGTAAGGAAGTTTTGTGGTAATGAATAGATATTCACGAGGATATTAGTTTCCGTGAAGGTTAATTTTAAATATTTTATTAAGTCTTTATAGTCCATTTGGTCTAAGCCGCAGGCAAGTTTTGGGATATTAATTTCATACAATTCATTTTTGATGCAGTAATCTCGAAGTTCCATTAATGCCTTTTTAAAGTTTTTTACAGATGGTAAGTCGTTGCATTTCTGCTTAGTAACTAAGTGTAATATAGTTTTGCCGTTTATAATTTGTGGTATTAGTTGAGAATTTTGATCTATATAATTTTGACAATATTTTTTACTATTATATGTTTGGTTTACTTGGAGTGCGAGTCCTTGACTCATAGCATAATCTCGTGATATGCAGTGTGAAAATATTGTTGTTTCAGTTACGTCTCCTATTTTTTCTACGATTTTAAATGGATTTCTTTGTCTACTAAGAAAGTCTGCAATTTTATTAGTTTTTCCCATGATGTGTTCAATTTCGAAATTGTACTCTCCGAGTTCGATCTTCCAACGCATTAATTTTTGATTACCGTTTTTCATATTAAATAACCATACTAAAGGTCTATGATCGGTTTTTATTCTGAATTTTTGTCCGTAAAGGTAAGGTTTAAAGTTGTTTATTGACCAGACGATACTTTTTAATTCTTTCTCTATAGTAGAGTAGTTTTGTTCGGCGGAGTTAAATGTTTTTGAGGCGTATGCTATAGGTTTTTCTTGGTTTTCTTGTACTTGTGACAAAACGGCTCCCATGGCGAAGTCTGAGGCGTCTGTAGTTAGTATAAATGGTTTAGAGAAATCTGGTGATATCAATATAGGTGGGTTTGATATTAATTGTTTCACGTGTTTAAAGGCTTTCTGATATTCTTCATTTTCTATTTCTATGTGTGAACCTTTTTTTAAGCTATTTGTGAAAGGTTTTATTATTTTCGCGAGATTTTGAATAAATCTTCGGTACCAAGAAAGTTTTCCTAGGAAACTTTTAATTTCTTTACTAGTTTTTGGGATGGTGATTTGATTTATTGCTTCTATTTTCTTTTGATTGGGTTTTAAACCTTCGGATGATATTACGAATCCTAAGTATTCGACTTCGTTTTGAAAAAATTCAGATTTATCAATTTGGACTTTAAGGTTTGCTTTTCTAAGTGCTTCGAATATTTTTGTGATATTTTCTATATGTTCTTGTTCAGTATATCCGAAAATGATTATGTCGTCCATGTAGACGAGACATATTTTATTTATATATTCTTTTAATATTTCGTTCATCATTCGTTGGAATGATGCCGGTGCGTTTATTAGGCCGAAAGGCATTCTAGTGTATTCATAATGTCCAGATGGTGTGGAGAAAGCCGTTTTTTCCCTGTCCGATCTTTCCAAGGGTATTTGGTGAAAACCTGAGTGGAGATCTAAAGTCGTGAAGTATTTTGGTTTTACTATTCTATCCAATAAGTCGTCTATATTAGGAAGAGGGAATTTATCTTCTCTGGTTTTTTGGTTTAATTTTCGGAAGTCTATTACCAATCTAGTTTTCCGTTTCCCTGACGCATCTATTTTTTTTGGTACTATCCAAATAGGTGAGTTGTATGGTGATTTAGATTTTTGAATGATCTGTGCTTTTAATAAGTTTTTAATGTGTTCTTCTATATCTTCGTCATAACATTGGGGTAGTCTGTAGTTTTTTGTATATATGGGTGTTTCGTCTGTGGTGTGAATTTTGTGTGTGGTGACGTTAGTGGCGGAGAGTTGTTCTCCTTCTTTGGGGAACAAATCCTCGTATTGTTTTAGTAATTTAGCAATTTTTAGTTTTTTATTAATATCTAGATTTTGATCTCTAAATTGTATATAGTTTAGTTTATTATTGAGTTTATTTTGTGTTGTAAATTTCATCTTTCTGTTTTCAAAATAGATTTCATTTGTTTTAAAATTTAGTGTTATATTTAGTTCTTTTAATATATCCATACCGAATAATAGGTTACATAAATAATGAAAGTCTGTAATATAAAACTTAAATAATTTTTTATTTATTTTTAGATTAACTGAATTTGTAAGTGTTTTCTTTCCATTTGCTGTGTGAAAGGTAATTTTATCTTGATTGTTAATTTTCAGATTTCTTGATTTTGCGTAATCGGGTGATATGAAATTTATGTTTGATCCAGAGTCAATTAAAATAATGGAGTCGTGATCGTGTAATATCGGGATCGAATTTTGATAATTAGCCATTACGTATCTTCGTTTTCGACCAATGTGTCTTGAAAATCCTCGAAGGCGAATTCTGTTTCGTCTTCTTGTTGTTCATTATATTCGTTATTTGGTTCATTAGTGGTTGTTACGTCGTTTTCGATGTCTGTTTGGTAATTCTGTCTTGGTATGATTGTCTGTGTTGACATTGGGCCGGTCTGTCTAGTTTGTGTGGACATTGGGTGAGGTGTAAATGTCCTTCTTGTGTTTATGTCATTTACTATGTTTTGTCTGCCGAAGTTATTCCTACCGTGTGGTTGAAAGTGTCTTTGAATCGTGACTGGTTTTGAAGGAAACATTTGTGCCGGGAATTTCTGTGGTGGTGTATTCTTCTGTATGTTATTATGTGTTGTTTTTACTTGGTTTTCAAATCTCCTTAGGGGAGATTGATGTTGGGCGTAATTAAAATCGTTTACTAATAGCTGCTCACATTCTTCAAGAGATTTAGGATTTTTGACCGTGAAGGATCCTCGAATGAGATGAGGTAAACAATTTATGAAGTGAGATACTACGATTTTCTGATTTTCCGCGATAATTGCGTTTTTTGTTACTAATTGATGTTGTGTTAGCATGATTTTGTTCTTATATTTATTAAAATTATTAGTGATGTGTTTGAGAAACAAATCGGAATTGTTATTTTTGGTATTGTATATGATTTTTAATAATAAAGTTTCGGCTGTTGTTTTATCTTCGAAATTTAGTTGTAAGAATGATTTTAATGTTTTCCAATCAGCAAATGAATTCTCTGAGAGATATGTTTTTGCAGGTCCCTTTAATTTATTTTTTATTAATTGAAATAAAAATATTCTTTGAACGTTTGTCAATACAATTCCTGCAAAACATAATATAAATTCGTCTACAGTATTTATAAAATATGGTAGATCTTTAATATTACCGTCGTATTCAGGGATACCTTTAGAGAGCATTTGAATTTCGTTGTTTGTGGTTGTGGCCATTTTTGAGTTGAGTTGTAATTTACTGGGCGTTAATATTAAATTTCTTATAACACTAGGTGTTTGGTTTGTTTCTGAATCAGAATCTGATGGGTTTGATTCTGGTTCACTATCGCTATTGTACATATGATTTGTAATGTGTGTGGAACTGTGCCGGTTCCTCGGTGTCTTTATTACTAGTTATTACTAGAGACACCCCTTTTGTGTAATATATTTAGGTTTATAATTTGTGTTATGCCTTGTGCTGGGGCTCGTTTTGATTCTTAAAAGCGTTAGCCTTTCCTCAAAACCCTTTAGTGTATTTTGTTACATATATTTTACTTACAGTTGAAGTAAAAGGATGATTAACAAGATAATCATGTTTGTTGAGAATCAGCTAGAGATTTTCTTCTGATTTTCTCTGGTAATCGGGATCAGCGAAGTTGTGTTGTCCTGGTTTCCCGGAGAGGTGGAGTCAGCGAATGTGTGTTGTCCTGGTCCTCCTTGACTGCTTGCCTGGATGATGGTTAGAGATGGGTTGTTCAACCTCTGATGGGCCACTGTTTAGGCCTGAGCTGGTGTTTCGCTCATAGATTCTTGTTCGGATGCCAAATAAATCGATGGAGATCGAAAGAGATTTATTTATTTTGCTTAAAACTCTTTTGGCATCCTACCGACTGCGCCAATTATAATTTTCGATTTGTATTTAAGGAAAAAAATACAAATTCTTTCGTTTTGAAAATTATATTTTATTTATTTAGAATCTAATTACAACTGACGTGAATACGTTCAGCAACAGTACAAGAGTGTTCTAATCTAGTTTTTTCAAGCTTATATATCATTCTCTTATCATAACATAGTTCAAAGAAGTATGAGTCAGACAATGGAACCATTGTCTAATATAATAAAACACTTCGTCATCAAAATACAGATATCATAATCAAAATACAGATATCATAATTAAAATACAGATATCATAATTCGTGTTTTAATAATTATATCTGTAACGTGGAAGAACAAATTTTAATTAATTCTAAAAAAATTTGGTCATACGTAACTTTGCTAAAAAACAACATTCCACAACAAATGAAGTACTGCAACAGGGTGTCTAATAACGGCATTGAAACATGTAATCTCTTCTCTGACTATTTCAAATCGGTGTACAGTGGCTCTTTGGACCAGAATTTAATAAGATCGCTAGAAACTGAACCTGCAGTTAATATTATCAAAAATTTATGTTGATGATAAAATTGTATGTAACATATTGTCACAATTAGATGTAAACAAAGGATCTGGTCCAGATGATATACCGTGCATCTTCATAAAAAAAATGTGCTACATGATTATGTAATCCACTTGCCACTATTTTCAATAAATCTCTTCAAGAGGGCTGTTTTCCGCAAATTTGGAAAAAAGCTTATGTAGTTCCGGTATTCAAGTCAGGTAACAAAAATATTGTTGAAAATTACAGGCCAATTTCGAAATTGTGTATTCTGGAAAAAGTATTTGAATTAATTGTATATAAGCAGCTACTTTCCAGCGTCAAAAACTTTATTATTCCGCAACAACACGGATTTTTTCCAGGTAGATCAGTTGAAACTAACCTACTTGAATATACGGACTATATTTTGGGAGCTATGGATAAAAGAATTCAGGTTGACGCCATTTACACTGCCTTCAGCAAAGCATTTGATAAAATTGATCATAATATATTAATGAGAAAACTTGTTGCAGCCGGTGTAAGTGGTCCATTATTGAATTGGTTTTCCTGTTATCTAACTGATAGATTGCAATGTGTAGTGGTGAATGGATTCCATTCTGATGACGTACGTGTAACTTCTGGTGTCCCGCAAGGGTCGCACTTAGGGCCCCTGCTATTCAACATTTTTATAAATGACATAGCTTCATGTTTTTCTTTTTCTAATTTTATCTTGTATGCAGATGATCTTAAAATTTATAGTTCTGTTAAATCTGAACGTGACTGTCTTTTCTTGCAACATGATATTGATAAATTTGCTGAATATGCGATTAAAAACAAATTATTAATTAACATCTATAAATGTTATTCTATTAAATTTACTAGAAACAGAACTACTTTTGATTCTGAGTACTCCATACATGATAACCAAAGTTTTATGGACTGGCGTATTAAAATGAAGACAAATTCATATTCAGAAAATGTATTGTTGGCGTATTTTACTGAATTAGGTGAAAAATACAAATCATCTTCATTATGGTCTTTTTACTCCATTTACTCATTTCAATTAGATGTAAATTTATTAGATAAATAGATGTAAAATTAATAGATAATAAATAATATAAAAATTGACTAATTTTTATTAAATTAGTCGTATATGTTAGTCGTATAAAAGTATAGTATACAACTCGCTATAATGGCTATTATTACCTCGGATGAATACAACCCTTGCTCGCTCCGATCCTTCGGGTTGCAAACTTCATCCTCGGGAATAAGAGCATCCATTATAGCGTCGTTGTATAATATATTATTATTTCATATCACACTAAAGAGTGAATATTGTTGAGGATTTAGATCGAAACAGAATTTATTTATCACTAACGTACAGAATGATTACAGAAATGGATGAAAAAGTATTAACATGTGATTTTAACTTAGACGCAATTACCAATGATCTAACACACCGTCTGCCATTTTATATTCACTACTCCCTACTCTCGATCAGTGTTGCCAACCATGTTTTTGTTTTAACATTACTTTAACTTTTAAAGACAACAACAGATGGCTTTACATATAATACTTAAACTTATTTTTCAACACTTCCTCCCAAGTTTAAATATCATTTTAAGCAAACGCTTACACCTATTTTACTTCGAAACTCACTAAACTTAACTCGATTTAGAGGTTTTGTTAACACATCGGCTAATTGCTCTTTACCAGCAATGTGTTCCACATTAATTTTTCCACTCATGTACTTTTCCCGCACAAAGTACCACTTCACTTCAATATGCTTGGAGCGCTTATGAAACTCTGGATTTTTGGTCAATTTCACAGCACTTGCATTATCAACATATAGAACTGGTTTATCGTTGAGGTTTGTTAAATCTTTTAACATTCGTTGCAACCACACAAGTTCCTTGGCACCTTCTGTAGCTGCCATGAACTCTGCTTCTGTTGTTGACAACGTTACCATCTTCTGAAGTTGGCTGGTCCACACAACTGGACCATTCGCAAATTTTACTACTACTCCTGTATTTGATCGCCGTGTTTTCTTGTCGCCAGCATAGTCGGCATCACTAAATGCACTTAGTGATCTGTTTCCAGACTGATAAGTCAATCCATACTTACTCGTTCCTCGCAGATATCTGAAGATGCGTTTCACATCAACCCAGTCAGCCTGAGTTGGTTGTTCCAGACCTCGTGCAGCTCTGTTAACAGCGAACGCGATGTCTGGTCGTGTCGCAGCTGTCAGATGCATTAAACAACCAACCGCTTCTCTGTATGGCACCGATGAATCGCATATTTTCTTTTCATCACTGCTACTTGGATCGCTTGGTGTAGTTACAGCATTACTTTCTGCCATGCCGAAACGTTCCAAGATTCGTTCAGTATAAGCTTCTTGATGTACAAATATTGATTCGTCTCCTTGACGAACAATTTGCATGCCCAGGAAAAAATCAAGGTCGCCTGTTGTGATCTTGAATTCGCTTTGCAACGCTTTCAAAAATACGTCGATTTCGGCATCGTCACTGCCAGCTACCAAGCCGTCGTCCACATAAATCGCTACAACTAACTTCTTCTTGTTTCGTTTTCGAACGAACAAACAAGGGTCTGCTGAGCTGGTTAAAAAATCTTCTTTCTTCATAAAATCTACGAAACGTTGGTTCCAGCAACGTGGAGCCTGTTTTAAGCCGTATAAGCTTCTCTTCAGTCTGCACACCTTTCCCGATTTATCGTCAAAGCCCTCAGGTTGACGCATAAACACTTCCTCCTGAAGTGTTCCGTTTAGGAAAGCAGTTTTTACATCGAACTGCCTCAGCTTGAGTTTATCCAACGCTGCCACTGCCAGAACTGCACGCAACGTATCATAACGTGCAACTGGACTGAACGTTTCTTCATAATCTATACCTGCTTTCTGAGAACAGCCCTTAGCCACGAGTCTGGCCCGATATCGTACTGTGCCGTCAGAATTTTCCTTGATTCGTAGCACCCACCGATTGTCGATAATCTTCTTGTCCACTGGTCGATCCACTAGATCCCAGGTCTTGTTCTCAGTTAATGCAGTCATCTCTTCTTCCATGGCAAGTCGCCATTCGTTTTGTTCTTTTGATGTAACAGCCTCGATGTAAGAGCTCGGATTGACGGCTAGCATCGCAGTCTCTGCAACACAAAGAAACTCACCAGATACTTGCCAAGCAGGTTTCTTGCTGGGTAGATCGCTCCTTCTCAATTATTTTTCTTGAGCTTCAGCTGCCGTACTAGCTAATTCAATGTTTTCTTCACCTTTCTCTTCTTCATCGTCTTTCACTTTTATTGGCAGTTTTTCAACTTTCTCCTGCAGAACACCTGGTTCATTTGGCTCAGCATGAACCACTGCGTGTTCGATTGTTGAGTTACACACACGTTCTGGCTTGAAGTCAACATCATGTGATTTGACGATTTTCTTAGTTGAAGGTATATACACTTGATAGCCATCCTTGTTATTTACGTAGCCGACCATGTAGCCGAAGACGCTCTTGTCATCCCATTTTTTTCGGAATTGTTTCGGTACGTATACGTAACAACCTGTTCCAAAAACACGTAGATGTGACAGATCTGTAACTACCTGTCCTGTCCATAGCTCAAATGGTGTTTTCCCATCTACAGGTGTCTTCCCCGTTCGGTTCAAGATGTAAACTGTAGTTTCGCATGCTTGTTGCCACAGCGACTTAGGCAACTTGCTAACAGCGCGCATTGTTCGTCCTAATTCGACCAACGTTCTGTTTTCTCTCTCAGCTGCACCATTTTGTTCGGGTGTGTAGGGAGAAACAATTCTTAGAGTGATGCCTCGCTCCGCCAGAAGTTTTCGAACCTCGCTACAGTCAAATTCTTTACCTCCATCTGACATGAAAGTTTTAACCTCATGACCTGTTGTTTTTGCTTCATTTAGAAACTGTTTCAAGCAGCCAGCAACTTCATTCTTGTGCCGAATGTAGAATACGCGACGATACTTGCTGAAGTCATCCTTGAAGCAAACATAATACCATGCACCTTTGATCGATTGTATGGACATGGGACCACAGACGTCAGCATTTATCTGCTCACCGACCACAGCAGGACGGTTCGTTCTTGTTTTAAACGTCTTTCGATGCGCCTTTCCCAACGCACATCCGTCGCAAAAATCAGCTCCTTGTGATTCTACTTCTATGTCCAAACGTTTGAGTACAGCACGCACATGACACTTGCCTTGGTGACCAAGCCGTTCATGCCACAACTGCAGTGTTTCTGACGACTTTGCTAGGTTGACTTCCGCAGACACCTTTGGCTTGACAACCTGCATGTTCATGACGTAGGTTCCATTTGACCAATACCCGGTAGCCACAGTATTCTGTCCCCTTTTTAACTGCACAAACTGTTTATTAAATTCGATCGTATTCCCGTGCATTGTTGCACGATGTACAGAAAACAGATGTTTTCCTATGTCCGGAACGTACCACACATCTTGCAATGTGCCTGGTATCCACTGTTTTCCAACACGCGTCTCGACTTTTATTGTTCCAACACCATGTGCCCGAACTTTTGACCGATTCGCTAACATAATGTCTATTGAAGCCGCAAAATGTTTATACGTTTCAAAATATTGTTTGTTGGCTGTCATGTGCTGTGACGCACCGCTGTCACACACCCACGTATCTACTACGTCATTCACTGAAACTGCCGCTAAATACGTATTCTCGCGCTTCGATAATGTTTGTTCACTTCTCTGTCTCGACTCACTTTTAGGTGTTTTTGAAGCACTAGTGCATTGCTTCTTGAAGTGACCAACTTTACCGCACTTGAAACACTTTATTTTTTTATTGTTTTTACCAGAAGAGTCACTCAGTTTCCCGCTTTCTAACGCAGTTGTCGACCGTGCCACAAACGCACTTGATTCCGATGATTTTGCTACACGAAGTTCAATTGCACACAGTTTTTGTATTAGCGCATTCAATGTACGTTTGTCTCTTTCTATAGCTTCCCATACATTTCGAAATTCATGATACTCTTGTCCAAGTGTAGACATGATTCGACCAATTAACAGTTTGTCCGTCAAACCCGTTTCGCCTTGCCGTCGTAGCTCTGTATTCATGTCTATGAACACTTTCTGTAGCTTTGCGATATGCGATGCAATGTCGTCTGCAGGATCTCTCACTGATGTAAAGAACTGTTCCATCAACAGATCAAGACGTTGCTCGCTGCTTTGTTCGAACACACTAACAAGCTTGTTCCAAATATCATTAGCCGATGTGTATGTTAACACTAAGTCAGACACTGACTTGCTTAGTGCTCCAGCAATTAATGCTGCCGCCTTGGCGTTATCACGTTTCCACGCTGAGTAGGACGCCTTATCCTCTTCACTTGCACAGTCCATTAAACCTGGACATTTTCGCGTACCATCAACCAGATCATTCAAATCATACTGCTCAAAGTGCATACTCATTTGCCATTTCCACTTAGCCCAATTTTCCGCGCCTTCCAGCTTTTCAATTTGTACTTTGAATTCCGCCATTGCAACTCAAAAAAACATACAAACTAAAAACTAAAGCACACACTTTTTACTTGGATATCACAAGTGATTCCTTTTTTTTTAAGCTCTGGGCCCATAACCTGTTGAGGATTTAGATCGAAACAGAATTTATTTATCACTAACGTACAGAATGATTACAGAAATGGATGAAAAAGTATTAACATGTGATTTTAACTTAGACGCAATTAACAATGATCTAACACACCGTCTGCCATTTTATATTCACTACTCCCTACTCTCGATCAGTGTTGCCAACCATGTTTTTGTTTTAACATTACTTTAACTTTTAAAGACAACAACAGATGGCTTTACATATAATACTTAAACTTATTTTTCAACAAATATATAAAATTAATATTTTGTATTTTATGCGATAATGTAATATAAATTTGATCTGAAACCAAACTTGGTTTTTTTTTAATAGACACTTATAATCCTACTGTCCTTTTAAAAGGACACTAATTATCTAAAGAACTAGAAAAGATAAATAAAAACTTTATATAACAAAAAATATTTTCTTTATTACTCACGTTCTCTTGTAGCCGGTATACCATGATTTTCCCATGAATAAGTATAAAATTTGAAATTTTACAGTGAAATAACAGCTTCATTATTTTTACATTTCAAAAACTAAAAAGTAAAATGAGAATACATTTTATGCAGTTAATTGTTATACTCACATTTTCTTTGATTTTCTGATTGTTGAAAATAAAAACAATTTAACGTACGTACGTTGGTTATAGATAAATATGGCAGAAAAAGTATGCGACACTATGACACCAAAATATCTTATGATTATATGTATGAGTTGTGCGAAGTGCAGTGCGCCGCTGTGAGCCACAGAACTAGCCATAGTGTTGCCACAGCCACATTGTTCGCGACTGCGTTCTCCTTCTTATGTCCTATGTGCGGCGCAGTGGAAAATAAATAGCAGTAGAGAACGGAATTTTGTCTACTATAAGTTGTAGGATATCAAAATTAAATATTTTGTGAAGTATAATATGAATATAATTAGTATAATGAATTTTAAAAACAATGATGTAAACTTGATAAATAGATATCCACTGTACGCGGCCCCTAAACGTAGGGGGTCCTGGAGCCATGACTTCAAGGCTCCGTGGTTTATCCGACCCTGACTACCGATTCGTGGTTAAAAAATATTTTCTCTGATTAAGCAAATAAAAATATAAGACCTGGGTATCGCAATTTTATGTTGGGGATAATGCCACCCCAGAGCGTTGCGCCAGCACTATGTGTTCTATATTTATTCATAATTCCGATACAGATGGTAATACCAAATACGTACTATCTTATATACTGTGCTAAAACGATTTCAATCAATGCATGTGCAGATTCAATGAATCAAATTGGTTGAATCTTGAAACGGACAACTAGCGGGCAAATGATCAACAATCAGCTGACCAAAAGTTCTTGTGATATTTAACATTTGAGGTTATATTTGTAGTGTCAACTTAGAAGAAATAATTAAATAAAAAGTTATGTAACAAGTCTAAGTCAGCACAATTAAGACATACATATTAAGTAACTTCAATAACTGGGTCATAGTGTGACATGTAATATATAAACATTATAGTAAAGTGTAATACCTATTTTGCTGACTTAGCATTGTTCCAATATACATACCGGGTGACCCATTTTAAGAGATCCAGTGGAATATCTCCTTGTCTTGGGGAGAATGTCGGGGTTCAAATACCTGCTCGCAGCCTCTCTCGGGATGCCAATTTGACTCTGGATTTCGCGAACTAAAATGTGGGGATTCAAATGAACCATCGCCAAAACGGTAATCATCCGCGGATTCATACGATGAACATCGATGGTGTTCCGCCTTCGTTGACGTCGAATGATTCCTCTTCTACACCTTGATTCCATCCGACGAATCACTGCATGATTTGAATGGCGTTGACGTTGGCGAAATCGTCTTCGGTATAACTCTGCAGCTCTTCGGTAAGAACCCCGACATTCTCCCAAGACAAGGAGAATATCCACCTTTTCATTCGGTGAATACTCGGCCATTCCGGATTGTCAGATAATGCAATTATCCCTTCACGACTCGCCGCATTTCGTGTACGAACTTTCCGGAAAACTAAATGATTGTTCGAATAAAACCTTCATATTTTTTTACGTAGAATCCGAATATGTAATAAAAAGTAGGGGTTCCCATTTAAGATATCAAAGTTACCCCCCTCCCTCACCCCCTGGGGTTGGGGCGGAGTAATGACCAGTGGATCAGATGGCCCCTTTCGAACCATCAAACTTTTATTCGAAACATTTTTTTGTAACACACATATTTGTCGAAATATTCCACTGGATCTCTTAAAATGGGTCACCCGGTATATAAGGATGAATATTATAATTGAGGAGAGTTAGTGTGAGAGGGCTGACCGATTGGGCCAGCAGAAAGGAGTGTAAATAGTATAGAGTCAACACATCAAGAGTGCATCAAGTAGTGCTGTGTATAATGTATGTAAAAACCCTATTTATTAAATATATTTATATTTTTATACTTTAATACCTGCGTCCTTCAATCTGACAAGAACTCGTATATTATTTGCTAACTCTCGTCACAACGAGGAGGGTTACAAATTGGTGGCAGTGGTTTGGGATATCGTGTCAGATCAGGGTGACCAAAAAGACAAAAATAATAATTTTTTTGTTACATTCGCGGAGGAAAGAACTGATATCGAAAGAAAATATAGATGAAGAATCGGTGGCGAAGATATGTTTAGAACAATTCAAAATAGGGCTACGGCAAGAAATCCATAGATACATTAGAACCATCATGGACTCCCAAGATGACCTCACATTCGAGCGAGGGGTAACGATGGCTGAACGAGAAGAAATGGAAATAGCGCGAGTAAAAATGGAAAATGTAGAAATCGGAGCTGTAGACAGAAGAACAACTAATGTTAAGGAAGTGAAAAATGCTACAATTGCGGAGCTACAGGTCATTTTAAAAGAGACTGCAAACAAATAGAAACGTGTAACTATTGTGGAAAGTCAGGCCACAACATGCTGAATGTTGGTAAAGAACAAACAGGAACAATTACAACAGAAGCTACAACAATACGCATAGATATCGAGATCCACCACCAGAAAGAAGCAATACATATAACTGGAACAATGGATATCGAGCAGGAGGAAACATTTATACGTCACATTTAAACGGGAAATCCCTCTCGCATGCGCCCCGTCGCGGGAGGTATTAGTATATACGGGTCAAAATTATAAACAAACAGTAATTACGCAAATTAGTCCAAATTCAGATTTCAAACTAAAAGATATTCCAAATTTTGTATTAGCATTGGTAAACAATAAAATTTTAAAACTGTTAGTAGACACAGAGTCAGCTGTTTCATTAATTAAAAGAAAATTCACAAAGGGGCAAATAGAAGCGGAAAATGTGGGAGCGTTAACATCAATATCAGGTTGCGAGGTAGTGTATTACGGAACAACAAATGTAAATTTCTGTTTTGAAAATTCAAATATTGCAATTAATTGTGTGGTTTGTTCAGACAACATAAAGTTAGAAGCAGACGGTCTTTTGGTTCGTGATTTTTTTTTAATGTTTTAAAGCCAGCATAGACTACGCCACGGATGAAATCACGTTAGGTAATATGCGTATAAAACTGTTAGCGGACAACTCGAGCAAAGAAGTGTTGACAGCAGCAAAAGTGGAAACAATGCACGATAACGTTGTGACGAAATGTCTTTTCGTCTCTCGCAGTTTAGGCTCACCGATGTCCGGAGACGTCCGAAACATCGGTGATTCCTAAACTGCTCTCATTTCTCCGGAAATAAGAGCAACCCCGGGTTTTTGTGAATAACTCGGGCTGTAGACATCCGATCCGAATAAAGTTATACTTTCCTGGCAGCTTAATTCCAGGGCTAGCGATTGGCGCTAGTATGAACGTCTTAAGGGCACGAGAAGCCCTTCAACCACAGCATGTAAGTTACCCCTATGTAAATACATGGTAGCGACCACTGACAACCCGTCCGAACCCGATTTATTAACGTTTTTGTATATAAGCCGGGATCCGCGAAGCGAAAGACACAGTCATATCCTCATCTGAATGGGAGAAGTGCCACCGTGACAAATCCGAGAAGCAGCCGTCCCGAGAGATTCACCAGGGTAAGAGATACATTCTAGTTTACCGTTTTTACCGTTCCCCGTCCGTTCCGAGCCCCTCAGGCTACCTAGTTTCAAACCAACATTGCGACTTGGAGTCCCTGACTGAGAACGCCGTCATCCTCGAGCCCACGGGCTGGAGAGCATCCTCGACTCGCAAGAGTGGAGAGTATCCTCGACTCGCAAGAGTGGAGAGTCACCCTGTTCAGGGGGTCCCAAGTCACAACGTCGGCTATTTCACTGTACGCCTTCAGCACCCGCGGCTCCACAGTTGGGAGCACGATACCGTCTGCTTTGAGACCTAGAGGTACCCTCCGAGAGCGCCGACATCCTCGAGCCCCCGGGCTGGAGAGAATCCTCGACTCGCAAGAGTGGAGAGTATCCTCGGTAGGGTTAATCCAGGTCACAACGCGGGTCCGCCGTAAAACACCAGCACCAGGTCCCAAACCTCCCCGCACCCCGCACCCTTCCTCCTCGAGACTGACGACTGGAGAGAACAACCCGTCTTCATCCTTGCCGTATCTCTACCACCATCCTCGAGGTAGTGAACTCGAGAGCACCAGGTCGTACAACACCGAACCGCCCACCGTGACGTCACCCGCTGTGACGTCAGTTTCGCGTTTTACGACGTTCCGTCCGAACGACGCGCCGCACACCGAAACCGCGACCGCCACCGACATCGGGACACTCTCCCGACGAACATACTCGAAGTCAGTCGTCGCGACGCCGGGCGTCGACTTTGAGTTTGCACCGGGAACCCATCCTAACCACTGTCAGCAGTGGATAGAGACCGACGATATAAGGAATGAATATTGGAACAATGCTAAGTCAGCAAAATAAGTATTACACTTTACTATACTGTTTATATATTACACATGTCACACCATGACCCAGTTATTGAAGTTACTTAATATGTATGTCTTAATTGTGCTGACTTAGACTTGTTACAATGGAGCCAAGTAGCGTAGTTGAGAAAGGTCAGGAATTGCAAGCTAGCAACATTCCGATACCTTTAAAAATGCGAGAACTTGATAGTAAAATATCGAAGATAAAGGCAAAAATTCAGAAGTCGTAAATCCGTACCCTAAAACAAGGAAAAAACGACACAAAAACCAGTGAATTGGTTAGGTTAAAGGATATAGTTACGATTCGACCAAACTGCGAAATAATGTGTATAGCCGTTCAGAATCTGGGCAATACGGAACACGATATTTTGATGGAACCAGTAGAGATCCAAATACATGGCGTTATGGCAGCAAGAGTGCTAGCTAAACCACAAAAAAAATACCTATCAAGCTTCTGAATATAACCAACAAGGAAATGGTTATTCATAAAAATACGATTGTGGGAAAAGCAGAATTATTCAATGAAAAGAAGGTAAAAGAAGAATGTAGAGATGCAGAATGCAAGTTAAAGAAAATTTATGTATACGGAATACACAAAAAAATAAGGGTACGCGCGATATTGAGAAACAATTACAGTTAGAGTATCTGTCAGAAGATATAAAACAAGAGTTACTGGTTTTATTGAGGGAATACGAGGATGTATTTCTATGGGAAGACAGCAAACTGGGATGCACACATAATATAAAACACAAGATAAGCACGGGAGATGCCTATAGCAAAAGCACCATACAGAGTACCGTTTAGTCAAAAAGAAAAATTGAAAACTGAGCTGGATAAGATGCTTGAAGCAGGGGTTATTGAGCAGTCGAACTCACCGTGGTCAGCGCCAGTGGTTATGGTACCAAAAAAAATCAGAAAATGGCGAAAGCAAAATCAGGGTCTGCATAGACTTTAGAGGTCTAAATACAGTGACAAAAATGGACTATTTTCCTGTTGTTAATATGCAAGAGATCTTGAACCAGTTAGGGAATGCAAAACTGTTTACAACACTGGATTTGGCATCAGGATACTGGCAAGTTGAGGTAGAGGACCAAGATAAAGAGAAAACAGCGTTCACAACTGATGGTGGACATTATCAATTTACAAAAATGGCGTTTGGTTTAGCGAATGCACCCAGTACATTCCAGACTTATGAATAGCGTTTTAGCAGGACTAACAGGTGAAAGATGCTTAGTATATCTGGATGATGTAGTTGTTTTTAATAATAGCGGAATTAAGGATCATTTGAAACGACTAAAGGAAGTGTTTGACAGGTTGAGATAAGCAAACTTGAAACTACAACCGTGTAAATGTAAATTTTTGAAACCGGAAACAAAATATTTAGGTCACGTTATTAATGGCGAAGAGGTAAAACCAGATCCCGACTAAATTTCAATTATTCAAAATTATCCAAGACCGAAAAATGTAAAAGAAATCAGGGCTTTTACTGGTCTTGTACGATTTTATAGACGCTTTATTTTAAATTTCGCAACAATAGCAAAACCACTTACAGAATTAACAAAGAAAGATATAGCATTCAACTGGACAGATGATTGTGAAAAGCATTCGAGGGATTGAAAAATGCCCTGTGTTCAGATTCAGTACTAACTCATCCAGACTTTTGTAAAGAATTTATACTATCAACGGATGCCAGCGGAAACAAGAAAAGCGATCAGCGCTATTCTAAGTCAGAAAATTGGAGGGTATGAAAAACCGATAGCTTTCGCTAGCCGACAACTAAACAAGGCCGAAATGAATTATACCACATCAGAATGGGAATGTTTAGCTGTATGTTGAGGTGTGAAATACTATCGTTGTTATTTATATGGCCGCAAATTCACAGTCATCACGGATCATGAACCACTAAAATAGCTGATGAAGTTCCAGGACAACAATTCAAGATTATCCAGGTGGGCACTAACATTGAGTGAACACAACTTCGAAGTAATTCACAGACCAGGGAAAAAACACATGAATGCTGACGTGTTATCACGAATTCCAGTGCAAGCGATCGAAGCGGAAGAAAATGCGTACATGCCAGTATGGGACAGACATACTATAATACAGAAACAGCTAGCAGATGCAGAGATAACACAATGCAAAAAGAAGGAAGGATTCTTCATAGATGGCGAAGGTCTTGTGTTTAAAGAATAATCAGGTAACATAAGACATCATAAATTAGTTGTGCCAGCATCAATGAAATTTCGGGTGATGCACGATTACCACTACTTGCCGTATGCCAGACACCAAGGATTCGAAAAAACGAACAAACGAATAAAGGAAAAAAAATTCTGGAAACACATGAGCAAAGTTATTGAAGAATTCTGCAGTAAATGCCATTCATGCAATGAAAGAAAAACGTCACCACATCACAAACCAGCACCGCTACAGAGATTCCAAGAAGTTACTGCGCCATTACAAAGAGTATCTATGGATGTTGTCGGACCACTGTCGACTAGTACAAAGGGTAATAAATATATTCTGACGTTCCAGGATCACCCTGAAGCATTTGCGATATCAGACCTGAAAGTGAGCGCAATTGCAAAAATTTTAGCGCAAGAAATCATCATCAGTTTGATAGTTTTGACAGCAAGTATTGATTGTCAGCTTAATAGTTGCTCTCTATTTTTTTTATAAATATACAGTTTTTTACATAAATAGTTTATTTAAAATGTAAAGGTTGCTGAGTTTATATGATGTTCTACAATGTAGCACAGTGATATTAGTGGAAGTGTTCTAGATCAGCGTAAAATTAATAAAAACAATGATTTTATATCAAAATAAGATAAAAATTTAATTTTGTTCGGCTGAATCAGTGATAACTCGCATACGAGGTTCATTGACCTTACCTGAACCACGTGGTCAGTAAGTAAATTTTTTAATTATTCCGAATAATCTTAATTAAACCAGCGACAATGGTTGTCCAGTGCAGCACCTGTGAGACGAGTGTTAGCAGACGAACAGGCGTTCAATGCTCTGGCCTGTGTCAACTATCTTTTCATTTTTCATGTTTCAACTGAATACTGATGAAAAATCCGTTATTTTGAAATCCAAAAACTTTAAATGGATCTGTGTAAAATGCTCGAGTTCATCTACTAGCTCTATATTGAACATTCAAAAAGAGCCAACACTGGCAGATGTTATGAATAAACTGTCAGAATTACGAGCTTCTGTAGACTTTTGTTCAAGTAAAATAGATGATTTTGAAGCAAAATTAAATACGTATATACCTAAAATCAAACTAATCGAACCATTGCAAGTTGAATGTAATAGATTAAAGACACAAGTTCGTGAATTACAACAAAGATCTAGACTAAACAACATTGAAATCGTTGGCGTCACGGAACAACATAATGAAAATATTGGAAAAATAGTTCAAGATGTAGGAAAAATTATCGAATGACCAATAACAGTGAATGATTTAGATGCATACCACCGGGTCTCTCCTTTCCATCCCAATAATAATAAACCTAAAACTATAATTGTTCGTTTCACCTCTAGAATAAAAAGAAACAATTTTGTAGCCTGTACTCGAAAAAAAATAATTATTAAATCAAATGAACTTGGATTCTCTGGCAATGCTACTTCATATATCTACATCAATGATCACCTAACTCCTGAGAATAAACTATTACTAAAAATTGTTAAAGACACTGCCAAAGAAAAAATTTTTAAATTTGTATGGGTTAAAAATTTCAAAATCTTTGCTAGAAAAAATGAAACTTCACCCATTATTATAATTAATTCTAAAGCAGATATCAAAAAATAAATTAAATTAATTCGCATATTTTAAAATTACGGTACATCATGAACATTTTTTACCAGAACGCACGTGGAATAAAAACTAAAATCGCTAAGTTATATAGTGAAATCTCAGTTTGTCAGTTTGATATAAATCTTATAACCGAAACCTGGTTAAACAATTCAGTGTTAAATACAGAAGTGTTTGATTTAAATAAATTTACTCTATACAGACGTGATCGTGATCCGCATTATAAAAGTGAAGGTGCTGGTGTTCTTGTTGCAGTTTCTAAATCTTTAAATTCGAAGCAACAAACTACTTGGTGTTCGATGGCGGAAGACATCTGGGTCACAATTTTCATCAATAATAAAAAAACTAATATCTGCTGTACTTATATTGCCCCCAATACCGATGTTAACATCTACACTTCCCACTATGATAAAATTACCGAAATTATGTCAAATCATTCTGATGAAATGTTTTTAATTGTAGGAGACTACAATCTGCCAATATAAAATGGGAACTGAATGAAAGTAAATATTACGATCCTATTCTGTTAACAAGATCTGTAGATAATTTAAACTTTGTTGATATGTTAAATCCCAATAACTTATGCCAAAATAATGGTATAGTAAATGATAATAACAGAGTATTAGATTTGGTTCTTAGCACATTGACACTAACAATAGAACAGACTGATGGACTTGTAACACCTGTGGACATTCATCATCCACCTCTCATAATAAATACTCAAGTCAAAATTACAGTTAAGTTATTGAGTAAAAATTTTACTATTCTTGATTTCAACTTATGTAACTTTGAAGAAATTATTTCTAAACTATCAGATACATATTGGGAAAACCTACTCAATAATAATGACGTTAATGAAGATGTAGAAATATTGTATTCTATTTTGCACTCATTATTTCGTGCCTATGTTCCTATCAAAACACTCAAGAATAAAAATTTTCCGCCCTGGTTTTCAAAACCATTAATTAAATTAATAAACGAGAAAAATAAATATCATAAGAAATGGAAAACGTATGACAATTTCTCTGATTATAATTCGTTTAGCGTGTTAAGAACTAGATCAAAGATACTTATACAATCTGATTACAAAGAATATATTACAAAAATTGAAAAAAACATGAAAACAATTATAAAAGCTTTTTAGAACTACACAAATACTTTAAAAAAACAAAACACTCTACCTAATGTCATGCATTCCAGAAATTGTGAAGCTCACACAGGTTTGGAAATTTGTAATTTATTTGCAGATTATTTTGAATCTGTTTATGTAACATCAACTTCCGGGAATAACCTATCAAAATCATATAATGATACAGTCAATAACTTAGGACATTTACAATTTACACAAGACATGATACTTGAAAAATTAAAAAATATTGACACAACAAAAGGGGTAGGCTGCGATCAGGGATGTGCGCGTAGTCTACTGCAAGTAATCTACGCAATTCTATACGTGTAAACAATCATGTAGTCTACGTCTTCATTTTTCATGTAAACAATGTAGACTATGTAGACAATGAAAACACCTGTGTTCACTTAAGTCATATTAAAATTTTATCCCTAGAACTAGGGAATTTTAAATGTTGGTAGAGATTTTTATTTTTATTCTAGGGATTACATGAAAAAAAATTAGTTGTGCAGGGCAAAACGTTCAAAATTTGTCAACTGGTTACTGTTAAAAATGGCGCCAAAGAAAACTCCGTCTGGTGAGATGGCGCGTTGATCGATTTTAAAAATATGACAGTTCGCCCAAGACCCAAGACAGACATTCGTCTAGTAATGTATTAGCACTTGCTTTACTAGTTTTATTATATAAAGACCGATAATGACCCGACCTCACGAATACGAATACATGTAATAGTTACAAAGGAATAAATTTAGGTTATGTTGAATTTTACAACTGTCAGATGCATTATCTACATTGTTTACATTGTCTACGTCGCTAGAATTGTCGACGTATTGTCTACGTGTAGATGTCGACAATTAAAGATTACACGTAGATGCACATCTCTGGCTGCGATAATATAAACCCTAAATTTGTGAAAACATGTGCCTATTATTTATCAAAACCACTAAGTATAATCTTTAACAAATCATTGCATTCAGGAATTTTTCCACACATCTGGAAATGTTCTTATATAATTCCAATATATAAGTCTGGTGATATTAATGATGTTTGCAACTATCGACCTATCTCTAAATTATCAATTTTTGGTAAAATTTTCGAATTCTTAGTGATTGAAAATTTAAAATCTAACATAGAATCTATCATTATCCCTGAGCAACACGGTTTCTGTTCTGGCAAATCAGTATTGACCAATTTAGTTCCATTTACGCAAAATTTGTTAGACAATATTAATCTTCGTAGACAGATGAATGTTCTCTATACCGATTTCACAAAAGCTTTTGATCGAGTGAATCATGTAAAATTAATTGAAAAATTATATGAAGTCGGTATACATGGATCCTTACTGCGCTGGGTTGATTCTTATATAAGTAATAGATCTCAAATAGTTGTATCACATGGCTTCAAATCGCGTGAAATACAAGTTACATCTGGTGTTCCTCAAGGAAGTCACTTAGGTCCTGTACTTTTTAATTTATTTATTAATTCAATTTCCAGTTGCTTTAAAAATAGTTCGTTTCTTTTATATGCTGATGATTTGAAATTATATAGGCCAATTTGCAGCCTTGAGGATTGCTAGAAACTTCAAACCGATTTCAATTGTTTGATAGATTATTGCACAAAAAATGATTTATCCTTGAACGTTGATAAATTCAATTTTGTGAATTTTACTAGAAATAAGAACATAACATCACATGATTATACAATAAATGGTGTAAAATTAAATAACAAATCAGTCATACGTGATCTTGGTGTGATGTTTGATAAAAAACTTTCTTTCAATGAACATATTGACTACATATGCAAGAAAAGTTACAGATTACTTGGATTTGTATTCAGAACCACAATTTTTTTTAAATATTTGTTATCATTTAAATTACTATATTATGCCTTGATTAGGCCTCATTTGGAATATGCGTCCGTAATATGGAATCCTATTAATAGCATAAATATTAATTCTATTGAAAAATTACAAAGAAAATTTACTAAAATTATCTACTACAGACTTGGAATTCCATACGAATCATATTCCGAAAGGCTTCAAGTACTCAAAATGTCATCAATGGAAAATCGTAGAGTAATCACTGATCAAATGTTTTTATATAAAATAGTTAATAATAAATTCAACTGTATCTTGTTACTTCCTTTTATAAATTTTAACATCCCCTCAAGATCAACAAGGTTGAAACTCTTATTTCACATAAGAACTTATAACACTAACTATTGTGCAAATTCTCCTATACATAGAATGATGTTATATTATAATAAATATTTTATTGAAATTGATATATTCCATATATCGTTAGGTCAATTTAAATCATGTATTACATCTGTATGTAGCAATTATTATTAATCCTATTTTTATTTCTTCTTGTTGTCAAATTTTATATTTAAGAATAATATTTATTTTTTGTATTATGTGAGAACTCGTTTGGCTTTGGCTGTTAGTTCTCCTTTCTCATAAATAAATTAAAAAAAATAAATAAATAAAAATCAGACTTGGAGCGCCAAGGCAGCTACTAACAGATCTGGGCTCAAATTTCTCTGCAGAAATATTTAAAAACGTGTGTAAAATTTTTCAAATTTAAAAAATTCAAACAACTGCTTACAGGCCGCAAACGAACGGAGTGATAGAGCGAAATCACCGAGTTTTCAAAGATATGTTATCGCATTTTGTGAGTCGAGACCAAACGGATTGGGATGAGTGGTTACCATATGTGCTGATGGCGTACCAAAGTAGCGTACACAACAGTACAGGTGAGACACCATTTTTCCTGATGCATGGCCGAGACATGGAGTTACCATACGACAACATAACTAGACCTCAGACTTTACGTTACGATTACGACAACAATTACGCTGCAGAGTTAAAACACCGACTGCAACTAGTAATCAGTAAGGTAAAACAGCACGTAGCACAAACGACTGAGACAGTACACAAACAATTTAATAAAAACGCAAAGTCGACAAGTTACAATGTCGGTGACGCGGTTTATTTACATAACCCGACAGTACAGATAGGAACGTCGCGTAAGCTACATAGACTTTGGACAGGACCGTACTTTATTATAGAATCAATGGGGTCCGTAAATTATAAAATTAAAAATCGGGAAAAATTCTAAAGGTACATGTAAATCGGTTAAAACCATATAAAACGGACATAGAAGCAGACAAGGAAAACGAACCAGCAACTGAGACAATGAAGATACCGGGACGAACACACAACAAAAAGACAATAAGTTTTAAAATTATCAATTAGTTTTACAGGACTTTGCAAGCAGACAAATCGCAAAACAAATAGCACCACAAACACCCACCACACCATATCACACGCGAAACAGAGGACCAGTGCAAGACCACCCCTGGATCTTAACACCAGGAAGACAGTAGCATATTATTTTGTTACAGATAAAGGCAACTATACATTTGACGGCAGAGGGCCGAACACAAACATCATCACCGTGACTCTAAAGAACGTGGCGGAGTAGTATCAGTAGTATTTTTTTTTGTTTTAAAAAAATAACAAGGAGTTATGATCAAATATTAGATAAACGGGATGCAAGACCACAAGAATGTAATTAACAAATTTAAACAGCACTATTCCACTAGCACTAAATGCAGTGAGCACCTTCATCAAAAATAAGTTACGGTACGTAGGGCGAGTCATGGGTGAAGTCATTCATATCATGCAATGCACACCAAGGATGAGGAAGAGTTCTCCATGACTCCGTTGACACATATTTTGCAGGAAAAAGCAGAGCAGATAGATTGCAGTCACCTTGCGTCGGCTCTGTATTACGTAGAAAACAAATGGCTAAGTTACAGGGCATCGAACCGGAAGTCTTGGAGGTGCAGCAGGAGCCGCAGTTTAAATTCAAGCCCTTGTACGATATCGGCAATGCTGACATATACTCCAAGACGAAGATAAAATCAGCGCAGGACACGTTAATTTTTGGACTGGAACGACAAGCCATCGCCAACATCATAACAAGAAGGGTGGTCGGGAGAGACACAGCAGACCAAGGCTTGTCTACTCTCGACTTGTTTACGAAAGGAGAGTTACAGAGCCTGCCATGTCTACTGTCAAGCAAATGTGGGGTTGGTTCTCCAGTCTGGGTATGTTTATGTCACGATTCATCGTAGTCTACAAGATTTTCAAAATTTTTAAAATAACTTTAGACTCACTTTTGAATGGATATAACTTGTATAGTACGATAGGATGTACGTTTAGACTAGCAGCTTGCTTGTGGAATGCACTGACGCATGTGGTGCTATACAACCACCACAGAAAGGCGCGATCAGCAGATCATGAGCAAGAACTGGAAACAATCGTTGTAAACCGTGATGAGGAAAAGGAAATACCCGGGGTTGTAACACCTAGTGCGCCCCCTGTAGAACCAAGTCCGAAAAATATGTGGCAACGTTATAGATAGAATAGATATAAGTTTATACAAGTTTTTGGGTTGTTAAATTTTAAGGAGAGACCACTCTTCACCACAGTTTTGAGAGAACCGACAGCTAACAGCCAAACAAGAGATGACGTCGCCGAGAACCAAGGACAGCAGAAGGGCATGCAGGGCAGGGCAGAATAAGGGCTAACGAACCAAAAAGTGCATGTCGCAGCCAAAATGTGCAGTCCACGACTCGGTAACGAAGTGGCATCATTCAAAGGACGAGGAAGACCCATCCCAAGGAGATGAATCACGCATCCAAAAAGGCGCAGCTGAGTACAGTGTTCCGAAAAAATATTTAGATATACAATCGTGTGAAGTGTAGTGGTCAATAAAGACAATAAGTTTTAGATTTAAGGAAATTGTGCCCCTATACGGAAGCAAATTTCAAAGAAGGGAGGAATGTAACAAGTCTAAGTCAGGACAATTAAGCCATACATATTAAGTAACTTCAATAACTGGGTCATAGTGTGACATGTAATATATAAACATTATCTCTCTCTCTCTCTCTCTCTACTGGTTCTGTAACCCTTTAAGGGTTTTGACCTCCGCTAACTTCCGCCTCCACACTTCTCTGTCTCTTGCCATTGCTTTCCAATTGGGTATGTTTACTCTCTTCAGATCCTTTTCAACGTCGTCGATACACCGGCCCTTCGGCCTTTCTCTCGGTCTTGTCCCCAGCATCCTTTTGTTTAGCATCTTTTTGGCCGTTCTATCTTCTTCCATTTTGGTTACATGGCCAAGCCACCTCAGCCTTTGTAGTTTTATGAACCCAACGATATCTTGTTCATTGTATAAATCTTCCAGTTCATGGTTCATGCGAATTCTCCAACCTTTCCCCGTATTCACCGGTCCGAAGATCTTTCGGAGAATTTTCCTTTCGAAAATTATCAGTGCTGTTTCCGTTGTGGCAGTTAGAGTCCATGTCTCCGATGCATAAGTCACCACGGGCCTTATAAGTGTCTTATAGATGTTTAATTTAGTATTGTAGCTAAGAGATTTGCTTCGCATTAGCTTGGAATGTGCAAAGTAGCACCGATTTCCACTACCTATTCTTCTTTGTGCTTCTTTATATGAGTTATTATCCGCCGTAACCAATGACCCAAGGTAGATGAATTCTGACACTACCTCAAAGTTGTACGTGCCAAAAGCGGCTCGCCCTTGTTCAAGTTCTAGATTTCTTCTCGAAGCTATGTGTAATCTAGTTTTGCTCTCGTTTATTTTAAGACCTTTTTCTTGTGCCGCTATGTCGAACTTTGCAAAGATGTCCTGCAGCGTTTCAATGTTTCTACTGCTAATCACCACATCGTCGGCATATGCCATTACTTGGTATCGGGAACCAAATGCAACTCCCTTGGTATTGATTCGAGCGTCTCTCAATATCTTTTCAACTATGACGTTGAAGAGTAATGGGGCCAGCCCATCCCTTTGCTTGACGCCCATGTTCGTGCTAAACTCATCGGAAATGTACCCTCCAATTTTCACTGCGTTGTTGGTACTCCTCAATGTCATTTTGCATAAGTTAATGTATTTTGTTGGGATACCGAAGTATTCCATGGCCTCCCAGATGCTATTCCTAAGGACGCTATCATACGCTGTTTTAAAGTCGATAAACAGATGATAGGTTTTAATATCGAATTCCCAGCCTTTCTCTAGAATTTGTCTTAGGGAGAATATTTGATCGTTGGTAGATCTCCCTTTTTTAAATCCCCCTTGATATTCACCAATAATTCCGTTACTTTCGGTAATTGCTGCTTGCCTTAGGTATAGTACGTGACTTAGGATCTTATACGCTGTGTTCAGTAGGCTTATGCCTCTGTAGTTGCTGCATTTTGTTATATCGCCCTTTTTGTGTATTGGGCATAGAAGGGATGAATTCCATTCACTTGGCATTTCTTCGGCATCCCATATTTTTGTAATTAGGCTATGTACGTTCTCCAACACTTGTTCTCCTCCAGCTTTATAAAGCTCTGATGGGATCTGGTCAGATCCAGGTGATTTGTTATTCTTTATGTGATTTATAGCTACACTTACTTCCTCTAGAGACGGTGGCTCGATGTTATTGGCTGGCCGTTCTTCTTCAGGTGTACTTTGATTATTTTCTGCGTTCGGGATAATTTCTTGGTCTGTATTTAGTAGTGTTTGGAAATCTGAGACTCAGGTCTGGAGAATCTCCTCTTGATTCGTGAACGTCACCCCTTCTTCATTCCTAATTAGCAATGGTTTCTGCTTAAATTCTTTGAGTTCTGCAATTCTTCTGTAGAACATTCTGGACTGGTTAAGTGATTTTAGGCTTTCTATTTCTTCTAGTTTTTCTTTTATCCAGTTTCTTTTCTTGGTTCTGCATAATCTGTACGCCTCCATTTTTTTCCGACGATACTCCCCTTCCGAAGATCTGGTCTTCCTTTGCAGAATTTTCTTCCATGCCTTGTTTTTTTCCCCCACTGCTCTTTTGCAATCTTCGTCATACCACTCTCTGTGCTTGGCTAAGTTCTCCTCATTACGTAAGACGGTGCTTGCCGTTTCCTTAAGTGCGTCTTTTAATAAATTCCAGTGAGGTTCTTCTGCTTTATTTGACAGCTGTTCGTTTAATCTTTCTTGAAATGAGTCTTTTACGGTGTCAGTCTTAAGTATTTCTAGATTCCAATTGGTATTTTTCTCGGGTGGCTTACTTTTCGTTATGGATATCTTGGACCAAACAGTGGCTTTGACATTATAGTAGAGTGTAATACTTATTTTGCTGACTTAGCATTGTTGTATTATACATATATAAGGATAGAATATTATACTCGGGATAGTTAGTGTGAAAGGGCTGACCGATTGGGCCAGCAGAGTAGAGTGTAAATCCGTTAGAGTCAACACATCAAGACTGTATCGAGTAGTGCTGTGTAAACGAATGTAAAACCTATTTATTTAAATATATTTATACTTTTATTCTTAAATACTTGCGTCCTTCAATCTGACAAGAACCCGTATATTATTTGCTAACTCTCGTCATAACGAGGAGGGTTACAGTATTATTAGATGGAATTTAATTTTATCTGCTTATGATTATATCATAGAATTCAGAAAAGGTACCCAAATGCTAGAAGCTGATATGTTATCTAGATTACCATTACCTGATCCTACTGAAATTGATACGTCTCTAAATTCATTTAATTTGTCAGATGAAATTCCTCTACCATATGTAGACATTGCCAAGGCTACCGATAAAGATAATATTTTATGTAAAGTTAGAGAGTTTGTAAAAACAGGTTGGCCTAATAAAATATTAACAGATGAGTTAAAACCATATTTTAATAAAATAAATGAATTATCCATTGAGGAAAATTGTCTTCTGCTTGGTAATAGAGTTGTAGTACCTCAAATACTACAAAAAAATATATTATCACTTGTTCATGAAAATCATATTGGTATTGTAAGGTCAAAAATATTAACTCGATCAACATTTTGGTGGCCGGGCTTACAGCAGGACATTGAGACAATGATTAGTACGTGCCACGTATATCAAATGACACAAAATAATAAAGAAAAATTTTTGATATCTTGTCCGAAAAGAGAAAATTGTTTTCAAAGGATACACGTAGATTTCTTTTATAAGAACCATGTAGCTTATTTATTGTTAGTTGATAGTAAATCTAAATGGATGGATATACATTGCATGTCAAAAGGATTAAATGTCACTCAAACTATTGAGAAAATGAAAATTACATTTGCTATCATAGGTTTACCACAAATTATTGTGAGTGATAATGGTCCACCATTTAATTCAAACGATTTCTATAAATTTTGCCATGTAAATGGTATTGATGTTCTTAAAGCGACTCCATATCACCCACAATCTAATGGAGTAGCAGAACGGCACGTACAAACTATCAAAGTTGCTTTAGGAAAGTATCTAGCACAAAAATCCACTTTGTCTATTGAACAACAATTGATTAATTTCTTATTTTCATATAGAAACACTCCTTGTGCTAGTACAGGACTCAGTCCTAATGATTATATTTTTAAAATTAAGCCTGGAACTCATATTGATTTGTTAAAGTCAAATAAAGGTATTGGTATCATATTTAAAAAACAATTTGATACGATACCTGTTAAAATGTTTTAGGTAGGGGACAAAGTATTTGTGGGAAATTTAGGACCTTATACTGATTTAAAATGGAAGGAAGGTGTAAGTGTAAAAAGAATAAGTGCTGTCACATATTTAGTTAAAGTTAATTATAAAATTATGTATAAACATGTAAACAGTATAAGGAAAGCTTTAACAGACAGTGCTAATGTTACTCCATTCAATAGTAAAATTTATACGGTCCCTATATTAGATAAGTTAAATGAGAAAGAAAGTGTTGATAGGGAAAATCCGGTAGCAAATAATGAAATTATAATACCATCGGATTGTAATATACCATCAGATTGTAATAATAAGACAGATAATTTATGTAACACAGATAATACGAATAAATAGTTCTCTGTAAGGCGTAGTAGTCGTATCCATAAAATGCCTGTTATTCAACATTTTAATTCTGTTCCTTAGTTATATTAAAAGGGATAAATGTTATATAATTAAAAAATATAGTTAGCTAGGCATTATGGTGCGACTTACGCTAGCAACGGTTGGTTGTATATAAATATAATAACAAAAACAGTTTACGAAAATAAAGTGTCATACTATACCCACGAATGATAAATTTATATAAATACACAACATATATATATATGTATATATATATATATATATATATATATATATATATATATATATATATATATATATATATATATATACATATATAATCAGTTTAAATCTCTTAAGTACCCTTATGGGTGTCGAGATTGTTTATTCCTTGTCGTTATTCTATATTGTTTATTAAGTCTTTCCATTTTTTCCTGTCCGGTGCTATTCTTCTTGCGTCTTGGCAGCTGATATTGTTCCTATTTAGTATTTTCCCATGTCTTCAGTGGTCTTCCTCTACTCTTCTTTTTTGTTGTCCTTGCCTTCATAAATATATATGTATATATATATATATATATATATATATATATATATATATATATATATATATATATATATATATATATATATATATATATATATAAAAACTGCATCCATAGAGTATATGTTTGTTGTTCAATTGTTTCTTATGTCCGAGTTAAAAGCAAAAGAAAATACACGCTTTAAAGCAATTATCAGAGCGCCATGAGAAATAAAACAATAATTTGTTTGTTGTGTCTGACATTATTTGACATATTGGACCAGAATTGGAAGCTTACTCTAATTTGTTTATTTATTTATTTATTCGAGCATTTAATTTAATAATAAAATTAATTATAGCAACTATTATTTTCTACATAATCTAGACAAATAAATACCTATGGTAAATGAATTTAAGATAATTGTTAAATTATATAAACTTGTAGAATAAATTAACTAAACCAAACACAAAATATTTTATTTTTCATCAACTTGTTTATAGTAATTAACACAATAATAATAAAACATAAATAGTAAATTCAAATATTTCATAACAACCAATAATTTAAAAATAAACCTAAACCTACTTCTTTCCTTTACTTATATGTCATGTAAATAAATAGTAACAGGCACCACAATACTCCCCCCAAAAAGAAAATTAACAAACAATATAAATAAGAAAGGAAAAAAATAGATGTCAACATAGAAAAATAAGAGTCAAGTTAGTGTCTTTAACTAAATATCAAATCAAAAAAGCTGGTTTTAATCTATCTATTGTTACCGTTTCGCTTTTATTATTGATTAATACTTTAAAAAACTTGTTAAAACGATCTAAAACTTTATATGGACCTGTGTAAGGTTGTTGTAAAATCGGTCCAATTGAGTCTTTTCTAATAAAAACATGAGTTGCTTTAAATAAATCAGGAGGAATGTACATTTTTTTTTCTTTTTGATTTCGTGACGCGGGTGGTATAAATTTGCCAATTGCTGATTTAATCATCGTCATATAAGAGTCAATATTGATGTCATTCAATTTATTTGAATTCGGTAAAAACTCTCCAGGGAGGGAGATTTTAGAACCATAAACCAACTCAGCTGCACTACATTTGATTGGCTCTTTGTAAGTGGTTCGTAAACTTAATAAAATTATGGGTAAGAATATTATCCAATTAGATGGATTTTCAATGGATCTCAAAGCAGCTTTCAGTTGCCTATGAAATCGTTCAATCATGCCATTTGCTTGTGGATGGTATGAGGTAGTAGAAATGTGATGAAATCCGAGTAATAAAGATAAATTTTGAAATAAAGCAGAATTAAATTGTAGACCTCTGTCAGAAGTGACCGAAGATGGAATTCCAAAACGAGAAATCCAACCTTCGACGAAAGCCCTGGCAATAGTTTTGATTGTAATGTCTTTCAACGGAATCACTTCCGGCCACCTAGTAAAACGATCTATGCAAGTTAAAACGTAGGAAAAACCATTTGATGGAGGTAATTTTACAATATCAATGTGTATCATGCTAAAACGAGAAGTTGGTGTTGAAAACAGGAGAAAATGTATGTCTGGTAATTTTTGAACGTTGACATTTCAAACTTTTTTTGTTTTGTTTTTTAAATCTGTATGCATAAAAGGCCAAACAAATTTAGAACTAATAAGTTTATCTGTGGCTTTTACACCTGGATGTGATAATGAATGAAAGTGTTCAAAAATGAGTTCACGAAAACACTGAGTTACAAAAGGTCTGTTTGAACCTAAAGAAATATCGCAAGTTAACTTAATTTTTGAATTTGGCAAATCAAAATCCATTAATTTTAAATTGCTACTATTATTTTGTTTTAAATTGAGTAAATCGGAGTCAACTTTCTGACATTTAGCCATTTGTTCGTAGTTAATATTTTCGTGATTATAAATGCTGGTAATTTGCAATCTAGATAAAACGTCGGCTACAGGGTTTTGTTTACCTGAAACATGACGAATGTCATTGGTAAATTGGAAAATGTAATTTAAATGTCATATTTCGCGAGGAGAGTAATTATTTGATTGTTTAATTTTAGAAATAAATGTTAATGGTTTATGATCAGTTAGTATATAAAATTGTCGACCTTCAATAAAATAACGAAACTTCTTTACTGCTAAAAATATTGCTAATAGCTCTCGACCAAAAGTACTATAACGTTTTTGTGTATCAGTTAATGCCACAGAAAAAAAAGCAATAGGTTCCCAGTTATTATTATTATATTGTTGTAATACAGCCCCAACACCTACATTTGAAGCATCTACCATAATATTGATTTGAGCGGTATGTGAAGGAAAAGTTAAACAAGTCGTGACAGCAAGTTTTTCTTTAATTTCGTTAAATGCTTTCCTAGCTTGATCATTCCAAATTTTTTCTACTGCACTATCTTTTGAATTATCTAATAAATTGTTAATTGGATGTAAAATTATCGCACATTCAGGGATAAACCGATGATAAAAATTAATTAAACCCAAAAATTCACGCAATTGACGTTGCTTTTTAGGAAGAGGAAAATTACTAATGACATCAACTTTACTTTTCAATGGTTTAATTCCAGATTGAGAAATAGTGTGACCTAAAAAATCAATTTGTTTTACACCCAATTCACATTTATCTATGTTAATTAAAATACCGTACTCTTGTAGTCTACCAAATATAATTTCTAAGTGTTTTTTATGTTGAATGGAATTGCTAGCAATTAATAAATCGTCAATGTATGCGAAACAAAAGTTTAACCCTCTAATTACTTGATCAATAAACCGTTGAAAAGTTTGAGCACTATTGCGTAATCCAAATGGCATGACTGTATATTCAAAAAGTCCAAATGGCGTTGTGATAGCTGTTTTGGCGATAGAATCTTCATCCATCGGAATCTGATTATAAGCCTGTACCAAATCTAATTTTGAATAAATATTTGTATTTTCTAAATTTGAAGCAAAATCTTGTATGTGAGGAATGGGATAC
The DNA here is from genome assembly GCA_947425015.1 of Pterostichus niger. NCBI lineage: Eukaryota > Metazoa > Arthropoda > Insecta > Coleoptera > Carabidae > Pterostichus > Pterostichus niger. The sequence goes on from OX380350.1 coordinate 17,222,917, forward strand.
CTGTCTGGAACAGTTTGTACATTTAAAGCTCTGTAATCACCACAAGGCCTCCATTCCCCATTTTTTTTTTTACCAAATGTAGTAGCGAAGCCCAATTACTAGAAGAGGGTCGAATTAAACCTTCTAAAAGCATTTTGTCAAATTCCGATTTAGCAATAAGTAATTTGTTTGGTGGTAAACGTCGTGGTCTAGCAAATGTCGGTGAGTCAGTTGTTATTATAAAATGTTTAATGGAATGACTCTTTTGACATTTAAAATCAATGGGTATAAATTTCCAGGTAAACGTTTTAGATAAGCCAAAATCTAATTTTAAAGTTTTTGATCCGTATGTAGAAATTGTTGTATTATTTGCAGCTTGCAAAGAAAAACATCTTTTGACACATTTAATCTGACTTGATACTTTAAAGACACTCACCTGAGCCCCGCTATCCACCAAAAAACGATGTCCAGAATTCTTATCAGTTACGTACAGTAAATTTGTTGATGTTACGCTATAATCAGTACAAAAATTAATCGGATATGCGATGTCATTTAATTGAGAAGTAACAACCACCTCTTTATTTAAAACAGGCAAATTACTGGAACAAGGAGGAATGCATTTCCTCGCTCTGGAACCAAATCTATCATGATACCAACATACTGGTTCAGTAGATGATTTCGGTATGTTTTCCGCTGTTGATTTTGATGACAATTTTAATTTCAATTCACGAACATCTTGCACTAATTGATGCAAAACTGAAGTCTCCCTTGAAATTGAAGAAATTGCTGGTTGATCGATACAGATGATTTTGTCTGCAATCTCTGCCTTTTCTTCAAGTGAACAATTCTTGACAGAAGTAATGATGACCTGAACGTTAACTGGCAGCTTTTGTAAAAAAAGTTCTTCCAAAATAGTATCATCTAACGACTTAGAACCAATTAACTGACGCATTCGCCTGAGTATTTGAGTAGGTTTATCTTCAATATTTGAAACATTAAATAATTGTTGTAATTTTTCTTTTTCTGTCAGACCAGTTCGTTTAATTAAAGCTTCTTTTAATTTGGAATAAGGAAGATCTTGTGGAGGTGCCACAATGATGTCTCTAACTTCACTTGCAAATTGAGGACTCAATACAGAAATTAACTTACTAAATTTACTGAATTCGGAACTGATTCTATGAGTTACAAAAATTGCTTCTACTTGAGCAAACCATAACTCTGGGTCGGCCGGCCAGAACTCAGGAACTTTAATAGAGGTAGCCAATGCAGAAACTTCTGAGGTAATCACTTCGGGTGAAGTGGAAGGAGCCGATAATGCCATACCGTACCTAAACTCCTCACTCGGGGTCACCAATGTTAAATGAATTTAAGATAATTGTAAAATTATATAAACTTGTAGAATAAATTAACTAAACCAAACACAAAATATTTTATTTTTCATCAACTTGTTTATAGTAACTAACACAATAATAATAAAACATAAATAGCAAATTCAAATATTTCATAACAACCAATAATATAAAAATAAACCTAAACCTACTTCTTTCCTTTACTTATATGTCATGTAAATAAATAGTAACAGGCACCACACCTATTATTAAGTTATCTAATTTGTTTTATTTCTCATGGAACTCTGATAATTGCTTAAAGCGTGTATTTTCTTTTGCTTCTAACTCGGATCTAAGAAACAATTGAACGACAAACTTATACTATATGAATGCAGTTTTTAATTCTGAACATTTTTCCAGTATACTTTTGTTCTACAATTAATTGGTAAGAGATATCTCTTAATCAAAATATTAAGATTGAATATCCTATGTTTGGAAAAAAAAGTAGACACCCTATATATTTTTATATACAGTATGGCTACTTTTTTTTGTTATTTAGGAAATTCAATGGTAAAATTTTCATTTCACCATAAATTTTTTCCTATTAATTTTAGAGCAAAAGTTTAAACACAAAAGTTGTTCAGAATTAAAAACTGCGTTCAACGAGCCCTTATTTATTGATATACGACAATCTTGTCACGAGATACAGGTAAATTAAAATTTCCATCTTTAAGCTGTATACAGAGTGCATGAAAAATAAAACAAATAATAGTATTGTTTAGTATTCTTTGAGTTTGACAGTTTGTGTTCTTTTAATTGTTACTTTGGTTTCATTAAGATTAAAATAATGGAAAGATTTACTGCAAATGAAAAATGTTAGTGTATAAGATGGTGTTTTGGTGCAAATTCGATCGAGAGAGGGATTTATTCAGCTTTTTTTTTTAAACCGTCCTATTCCTTGCACTATGGCCATTCACAGAATAATTCAACAATTTAATTAAACTGGCTCTGTGATAAAACTTTGCAAGGATTGTAGGAATATTAACCAAGGACATCAGGAGCAAAATTTGAATGAGAATAAAATAAATGAAAACAAAGTGAATATCCTTTTATGTGCAACTGAAAATCCAAATGTTAGTGTGCTTCAAATAGCTGCTGAATTAATTTTTTTATCCTTCAACAGTACATAAAGTATTAAAAAAGGAAAAATATTACTCTTACAAATACGCAACCCACCAAGAAATTTTTGAAGCTGATAAAATTGCAAGAAGTGTGTTTTCTGAAATTTTTATGGAAAATGTAATTTAGACAGAAATTTTTTGGAATTAATTTGTGTTACTGATGAATCTACATTCTCTTTTCATGGAGAACCAAATACACAAAATTATCGGTATTGGAGCCAAGCAAATCCTCATTTAATTTTAACAACACATACCCAATATCCAGAGAAAGTTAACGTCTGGGCTGGAATTTTTGGAAGATTTATAATTGGACCATTTTTCATTGAAAACTATTTAAATAGTGACAAATACTTGGATAACGGGACGGTAGTTCCTTACGAAAACAAAGCCAAATACCTAGGCATGACATTGTACACTAAATTAAGATGGAAGGAGCATATTAAAATGAAAAAAGAAGAACTAAACATAAAATACCGACAGTATGCATGGCTAATAGGAAAACATTCCTGCATGTCCTTATATAATAAAACTCTCATCTATAATCAGATAATTAAACCTACTTGGCTTTACGGGATACAACTCTGGGGATGTGCGAAGGATAATAATATCAAAATAATTCAAACATTTCAAAACAAAGTCCTGCGTGCTATGGTGAATGCACCATGGTATGTAAGAAATTATGATATTCACAGAGATCTTGGCATTCCAACGATTAAAGAAGAAATTAAAAGGTTTGCGAAGAAGCACGAAAGAAGGCTTCACCTACACGAAAATGCAGAAATCCTTCAGCTGCTGGACAATCAACAACTGCTCCGAAGATTGAAGAGAACCAAGCCATTTGAACTTGTGTAACGCGTGTGTGTTAAAAGCAGAGCATAGGGCGTGGGTGATAATGTCAGCGAAGCAACCGAACTAACTAAAGGTCGTCACTGGACTAAATTTAGTGTATATGTACTTAGCTTTAAGATATAATAGAGATAAGTTGATGGTTGGTCTGACAGACCAGTTTTAACATGTAAGTTATGAAAAAAAATACTTGGATATGCTGCAAAATGGCATTGGTCCGCAATTAGTGGAATATTCTGTCCAAGATAATGTTGTATGGTATCAACAAGATGGATGTCCGGCACATTGTAGTAGGAATGTTAAATCATATTTAAATGAATGTTTTTCAAATTCTTGGATTGGTAGAGGAGGTCCAATTAATTGGCCAGCTAGATCACCCGATCTAGTCCCGTGTGATTTCTTTTATGGCCATACTTGAAGGAGAAAATTTATAAACGCAATATTGTCAATATTAATGATTTAAAAAATTCAATTGTTGAAGAGTGCAACAATATGACTCAAACACAATTAAGCTCTGTACTCAAGGAATTTTCTAATAGATTAGGGTATTGCTTGGCTGTTAATGGCGATTTGTTTGAACTTTGAATATTTAATTTAAATAACATTGTCTCACTTTTTGTATTTATGAATTTCTCTGTAATATTGTCTTAATACTTAATAATTAACTAAATAAGATATCGATGAGATCATGAATTTGAATTTTCTTTATTTGTACAAAAATTAATTATTTTACGCTACACTTCACAATTAATTTTTATTTGGATTTCCCTAATTTTTCATTCCGAATTCATTTTCATTTGTAGTACATCTTTCCATTATTTTAATCTTAATGAAATCAAAGTAACAATTAAAAGAACACAAACTGTCAAACTCAAAGAATACTAAATAATACTATTATTTGTTAAATAAAAAGTATCAAAATTCATTAAACTGAGCCAAGAGTTTTTTTAATACTTTTTATTAAACCTAGTTTCACCAAGTGTTGGATGACAATTAATTTTGTCTTTGTTGTTACTATTATTTTTTTTATTTTTCATGGCACTCTGTAAACAGCTTAAAGATGGAAATTTAAATTTACCTGTATTTCGTGACAAGATCGTCGTATATCAATAAATAAGGGCTCGTTGGACGCAGTTTTTAATTCTGAACAACTTTTGTATTTAAACTTTTGCTCTAAGATTAATAGGGAAATATTTATGGCGTAATGAAAATTTTACCATTGAATTTCCTATATAACAAAAAAAAGTAGACACCCGGATATATATATATGTATATAAGTACAAAAAAAAAACAAAAAGAAAATTGCCAACATCGTTAGAGTAGGCTACACGATTTTGTAAATTTAGTTACATACATACATACATTTTATGTTCAATGAAACTAACATTTTACACTTTTATGGAATTTCTGGAGTGAAAAATATTTGAGATTTTTTGGTATTCTATTATAAAGGATGGGTTATAAGAGAATGAAGCTCTCTATTTGACCTTATTATAAAATGGTACAGATTATACATTCTTTTCCCTAAGAGTATAATCATTGGCTTTAATACTTAATTTATTACTCGTATATAGGAATAATGGTCGACCTATAAGTCTGATCTTATGTATAAGACATACATAAAGTATTTTTACACGCTCATCGTTATAACTCAAGCTTGCCAAGATACGGTACCGAATAATATGATCATACTTTAACACACCATACACAAATCTCAAACAACTATTTTGGAGGAGCGTAATTTTATGTTTATCGCCCTGTGTCAAACTGGGTACATTTAACTAGGCGTAATTTAACTTGTGTCTTAAACTAAGTCTAGCAGCCAGTAATTTCTTATTTAAATGTTCCCGAATAATATCTTTGAGGGCCGTGAGTTGACGGCTGGTAACCGCATTTCACGCGACAAAATATATCACTTACCGAGATCTGCTTAGGCAGAGTGCCACACCCAGTAATGGGTAAAAGGCGTGATGATATATTTATTTATTTATATTTATATGTTCCCGAAATTTCAGATTATCGTCAATTAGCATGCCTAGAGTTTTAATAACGCTACTACGTTTTAATACAGAACTGTCGAGAATGATATCAGGGGATACACAGTTTCCAATAACCATAAAAATGATTTTTCTGCGTTTATTTTTAACCCATTATTTTTAATCCACCTTACTAAATTATCTAGATCTGCATTAATCGTTCTGCACACATGTACAATATCAGTTTTACTACATGATGCTAATATTTGCGTATCATCTGCATATGAGTGGACAGAGCAAGATGTTCGAGTTAAAGGCATGTCAGCAATATATATAAGAAAAAATAAGGGACCTAAAATTGATCCTTGTGGTACACCTCGATTCAAGGAGTAAGGAGTAGAAAATGAGGGAGATGTATTCGAAGATATATAGACTTGAAAACATCTGTTAGTGAAATAACTACTGCACCACTGCAGAGCATTCGGACTGAAGTTATAAAAATTTAACTTCGCTAATAACATGTTTTGGTCCACCATGTCAAAGGCTTTGGCCAAAACAATTTGAATTAAGAATGTAATATTCGATTTATCGTAGTTCTTAATGATTATAATCAACAATATTTAGCAGACAGGTGTTCGTGCTGTACCCTTTTCTAAATCCGGACTGCGTAGAGGGTATTACGTTTTTCTCACTGACATAGTTAATTATTTGTTCACAGCAAAATTTTTCTAGCACTTTAGTCATGCTTGGTAAAATATTAATAGGGCGTAAATGATCAAAAGTAGTTATGTTTTCTTGTTTAGGTATAGGTTTTACTTCAGCTGACATTCACATGTCTGGTACAGAACCCTCAATGATAGATGTATTGACAATGTGTGTTATGTATATTAATATATAAATAAATTAATAAATATATCATCACGCCTTTTACCCATTATTGTGTGTGGTACTCTGTCGTAGCAGATCTCGGTAAGTGAAATATTTCTTCGCCGTCAAATCACGGCCCTCAAAGGTGTTAGTGGAGGGGGAGCCAAGGGGTAAATTTAAATTGGTGAAAATTGCTTGTCGGCTGTAGGGATCGAACCAGGTTTCTCAAGATCCACAGACCGACTCGATATTTTTAAATTTAGTATTAAATAAAAAGCTGTTTGATCAAAATAGAAGAAGAAGAATTAGACAATCACAGAATTTGAAAAAGAATTTTTTTTAAAACAAAACCAAGTACCAGTTTTCTCATATTTACAATCCTACTCGATATACCGAGCCATCTATCCCATACCCTGATTAGTCAACTTTAAAAATCATCAAATCTTACTAAGTCTATTCTCATTCAAATTCTCCCGTGAGCTAGAAATAAATAGATCACGTTCGCAAACACTACTCTTACCTATTAAATCACCACATACGATAACATACTCACCTGGATCACAGTCACACTATCTAACAAACTCCAAAATCTATTTTTTCGAGAACACTTTTGGATTCATTTCGGCCTACAACTAACAAGATGAAAGCCTATCTTTTATAGCGTAGCTGGCTGTGGTATCGATTCGGACTGAGGATTTAAGAACTCGGATTCGATTCCCACAGCCAACAGACAAATTTCACTATATTAAAATTACTCCTATGGCTCCTTCTCCACTAGCATCTTTGGGGCCGCAATTTGACGGCTGATAACCGTACTATGCACGTATAATCGTATAAATAAATCACTTACCGTGATCTGTTACGGCAGAGTGTCACATAAAAAAAAAAAAAAAAAAAAAAAAAAAAAAAAATGCTCTGCATGCACACGATATAGACGTTTTTACTTTGCTGTGCGAATTTTTTCAGAATTTTGGTGATTTATATTTTGTTTATTGGTTTATAATTCATATAAGGTTGTAGATCTTTTTTTGCTCTTTTCGAGTGTGATATTGTTTTTAAGAGTTCTAATTCCTGGGGTAAGTTTTCTTCACTTTTCTGATATGTTTTATTTTTTATAAAAACGTGGTTGAATTTTTTTGTTTATGCTTGTTCATATTGGTGCGAGTTCATTCATTTCTTCTGTTACTGTCAAGTGACAAGTTATATACTGGATGTTTTGCTGAAATTACATATACGGGGTGTTTATTTTTATCACTACTATTTATTTTATTTCTTTTATTTTGTAAAATAAATATTTAAAATGAATTTATGCAGCTGCTGTAAAAAAGCAACTGATAATCATAGATTTATTTCTTGTTCAATTTGCAAATTGGGCTTTAACATAGACTGTGTTGATATTTCTGCTCCTGAAGCACGGAGAATTCAAAGTTCTAAAACTGGACTTAGATGGAATTGTCCTAGTTGCATAAATATTGCCAATGATTTAGACAGTTTAAAAGCTGTTATAATCAAATTGCAAAACGAAATTCAAGATCTTAAAAATGCTAATATGAATAATATCTCCTCCAGCACTCTGTCTCCTGTAGTCACTGAAACTATTATAAATGAAATTTCCGAACGTGAAAAACGATCTAACAATATTATGATTTTTGGTTCGGCTGAAAAACATACACTACCTAAAGATAAGCAAGCTGAATGTGATAGAAATTTGGCTAATAGTATTCTTACAGCGATGGGCGTTAATACCCCTTTTGTAAAATTAACACGAGTTGGTAAATATGATGCTACATCTCCTCGTTCACGTCCTATAAAAGTTCAATTGTCGACTGTTGAAGACTTGAATACAGCTTTTAGAAATATACATAAAATAAAAGAAAACATCTCATGGTCAAATTTGTCAATCTCTAGAGATAAAACGAATATGCAAATTGAATTTTATAAATCTGTGCGTAATGAATTAAATAATCGTAAAGCCCAGGGTGAAACTGATATTAAAATAAAATATTTCAATGGTATTCCTAAAATTATTAAAACGGAAAACTAAATATGTCCAACAGTTATCCTCTTACGTTTAATTGTTTTTATCAAAATACCAGGGGTCTCAATTCTAAAACACATTCATTTTATGTTAATTGTTGTGCTGAATTACTTGACATTATCATGATTACTGAAACTTGGCTTACTAGTTCTTGTAATAACGAGGAACTTTTTCCTTCATGTTATAACGTTATACGCTGTGACAGAAATTTTGCTCTAGTTGGTCGATCTATTGGTGGCGGTGTATTGTTAGCTCTGGAAAAAAAATTAATTATACAATTTTAGATATTACTAGCCTTAGAGATATTAATCCGTTAATAGATATTATTGCCTGCAAATGTTATTTCAGTAACCTTTCTTTTGTTATTTGTTTAATCTACATTCCTCCTGATATTAATAGCAATGATTTAAACATTTTCACGGATGCATTACAGATTTTTCTTATCGATGAATCAGTTCTTCTTGTAGGAGATTTTAATGTACCAAATTTTAATTCGAACGTAAATTGTCCAAAATCTTCTTGTTTTCTCAATTTTTGCAACTCATTGGACTTAATTCAATACAACAATGTTAATAATATTAATCTAAATAAGTTAGATTTAGTTTTATCAAATTTAGATGCATCTCTTAAAATTGTGAAATCTGAAAGTCCTTTAGTACGTGAAGACGATTTGCATCCTGCAATTACTGTTAACATTGAATTTATCAGTACTACTAAACCTGTGAACTTTCCATCTTCCAATAATATTGCTTATCATTTTAAGACAGCCAATTTTAATCAATTATATAATGATATCTGCAATGTTGATTGGTCATTTTTAGAAGAATATCAAAATGTTGATCACGCAATTGAAAAATTTTATGATACTCTATACTCAACTCTCGATAACTCAGTTCCAAAATATAAATATATGCAATCCAAATATCCACCCTGGTTTACAAAAGAAATTAAATATAATCTGAAATGTAAACAGTACTATAGACGAAAGTGGCTCAAATACAAAAAGATCCAGCATCTCAATGAATTTAAAAGACTTCGAATTTTAATTAAAAAACAGGTACATGATGCTTATAATTCTTACATTCGTTCTGTTGAAGAAAATATAAAATCAAATCCAGCTGATCTGTGGAAATTTATTCGATTGAAACAAGGCACTACTAGAATCCCTGGAAAACTTGCGGATGACAATAATACGTATGAATCTCCACAAGAAATAGTCAATGCGTTTGCGACATATTTTTCTAATTTCTTCATTCAAAGCTCATCCTGTGATTACTCCAATGATTCTTCTAATCACTTGTCATTTGCAATGACCCCAGTTACTGAAAATATTCTTATTTCTAAAATGGCATCTTTGTCTAATAAAACTACAGCTGGAGAAGATCACATTCCTAGCTATGTTGTTAAAGATTGCAGGTTTTTTCTTGCTACACCGCTCTGCTATATTATCAATTTAGCCATTAAAACAAATACTTTCCCAGAACGCTCTAAGAGGTCTAGAGTTGTACCAGTTTTCAAGAAAGGTGATAAATTCTCTATAAAAAATTATCGACCTATTTCTATACTCAACAATTTTGCAAAAATCTTTGAAATGTTAATCTATGATACAATTTATAAGCATACTAGATCCATGATTTCACTAAATCAGCATGGTTTTATGCAAGGACGCTCAACCACAACCAATCTCGCTTGTTTCTCACAATATGTTTCTGAAGTCCTAGATGTACGCGGCCAAGTTGATGTTATTTATACAGATCTTTCGCGAGCGTTTGACTCCATTGATCATGGTCTTCTTCTGTCCAAAATAAGTACTTTCGGTGCAGCTCCAAGTTTACTAAAACTAATTAATTCTTATCTCATGGACCGCGTATGTTATCTATATTATAATGGTTTTGTCTCAAAAGAATTCATTGCATCATCAGGTGTTCCCCAGGGTTCGAACCTAGGGCCCTTATTATTCATTTTATTTATTAATGAATTATTAGATTTATTTACCTGTCCTGCATTAGCATATGCAGATGATATTAAAATACTTTGCAACATAAATTGTATTAACGATTGTCAGTTATTGCAGAAAAATATTGAGGCCATGTTAACATGGTGTGAAACCAACAAATTAACTGTTAATGTTGATAAATGCAGTGTAATCTCCTATACTCGCCGACATGTTTCGTTAACATATTCTTACAACATGAATAATACCCCAATAGTTAGAAATCGATCGGTTAAAGATTTGGGAGTCACTTTCTGCTTAAACTTTAATCACTCTGAACATATCAATAATGTTTGCACGTCTGCAAATAAAACGCTAGGCTTTTTAATGAGAACTTCTAAAATGTTTAATGATATTACGTTACTAAAAACTTTATATTTTGCATATGTTGCTAGTAAATTAGAATATGCTAGTTTAATTTGGTATCCATACTATGAATACCAACGTTTAGCTTTGGATCGAATTCACCGTAGGTTTTTAAAATACTTATCATATAAAGAAGATAAAGTTTATCCTATTAGAGGTATCGATCAAAATTCTTTACTAGAACGTCATTGTGTAGCTTCTTTGACAGATCGAAGAGACTCATTTGCTGCTAGGTTTGCATGGATGCTGCTCCACAACAAAATTGATGCGCCGCAATTACTATCCCGTATCCCACTTCATGTACCACGATCGGGGTCGAGACAACATAGAACATTCCACCTACCAACCTCAAACACGGATGTTTTGCAACGATCACCAATTTTTATAATGTGTCATAATGCAGAATTTGTTTATAATGATATATTTTTGTAATTATTAGTTTGTTTTTCTTTAAATCTTACTTTAAATTGTATTTGTCCTGTAATTGGATTTTTCTGTTGGACAATAAATTACTTATTATTATTATTATTATTATTATTATATAGAACGTCTACTGACTGGTTGAGAAGTTCACATTTGATTATTATTTTAATCAAATGGCTTTCAATAGAATTATTAAGAAACGTATTTCTGCATGGCTCGTACTTTATTTTCTGATATACTTTTCTTATAACGAAATCAATATAAATTAATATAACTTCGACAAAACTGTACAGTTCAACCGCTGAAAATAATCACAGGCTACTAATATCGTACAACAACCTCAAATGTCGTATCAGTAACTGTTGTATTTTCTTTCGGTAAAATGCTGCATTTATATGTATCGAACCTTTTAATTTCATGTCAAACTAGAATTGTTTCTACGCACCACGAAATTGTTTACAAGTAGGTGTGTCCGTTTAATCGCCCTTACGCCTCACTGTACTAAAAAAAATTCTAGATGAACAGAACGAAGCTGTTTGCATTTGCGAAGAAAGTAACAAATGTATCAATATTAATAATTTAAAATAATAGGAAAAAACAGAATAATTATTTTAAAATACGTATTATTTTTATATAAATAAAAAGTCTGTTTGAATGCTATTAAAAATTAAAGTGACAACTTATAATAAAAGAAGTATTTATTAAATATCAAAATTATATTTTATTTTAATTTCTTTACATAACGAAAAAAATTTAACCGGCTACAAAACTTCTTAAATGATTTAAATTTTTTCCCCAGAATTTTGTTCTTTTGTTTGTTGTACATATCATCTCGTGCACTTGATGATTTTGAAAGCGTGGTCAAAACGTTATAATACTTTTTGATTTTGATCAATTCATCTATAACTTGCACAATTTGACTCGCCACCATCATATCATTCGAAAAATCAAGACTTTTGAAATTTGGTAAGATACAAATTTTGATACATTCATCTGAATATATTGTGGATTCACTTCTGAATTTATCATCGCCGATGAGTATTACGTGCAATGTAAACCTGTCCGGGAGCCAAAATGTGTTGAAAAACGTCACGACTTGTTCATTTATCCAATTTAGATATAATGGTTTTCTGATCAAAAGTTTTCTGTTACTGGCAAAAATAGCAAATAATTTTGAATCTTGAATATTTCGAATTTTGTTCGCGTTTTTTGAAAAAGAAAGACACTCGCAAATTTTGCCAAACGATCCATTTTTAAAAAGAGCTTGATTTGGTTTAATTTCTAAAAGTATAATAATAATATATTACTCAAATAATGAGATTACATACGACTTACGTTCTGTCGTAGCCGGTATACTTTCATTTTCCCATGTGTTTATAGACAACTTTGAATTTCGCAGCGACATTACCACTTCGTTATCATTGTACTTGGATTTAGCTTCCGTTTCTTCTTTCTGTCCAAAACAAGAGCGTAAAAATTTAATAAATCTATTCATTTCAAGGAGTAAACAAACTCGTTGACGAATGTAATATATTTTATATAAAGTTTCCTTAGAAACTACTTTTAATATTGGTTGTGTTTGTTAAACAATTTCAATTGTAATTGTGCCTTTTCTATGGTTACCGAATCGTGTTCAAGCTCCGTTTATTTACCACACTGCGATTCAATGAGTTCAGACCCTGTGCTGTAATTGCGACTAAGCTCCTATTGTACAAAGCAGTGGCGCACACATAATTTTATTGAGGGGGTATACAAGAATATAATATATTCCGTAATGGTAAACAAAAAAACTACACATTTTACGAGACGGGTTTATTAGGTATTGACAACGGGTCTTCTGATTTAAAGGAAATCATACCACAAAGTAATTTTTTTTCTTATGACATGACTGAAAATTCAGAAAGTCAATACCTATCATATAGGTATTTCTGGATCGATGCTGCGTTAGGCACTATGTCAGAAGAATTCGATTGACGTCATACTTTGAAGGTTCCTGGTTCGAATTCAGGCTCCATCCGAATCATAAATTTAACTTTAAATCTATCACCGTCACAATATTTTCAATCAAGTCTTGACAAAAAAAAAATATTAGAACAAGAACAAACTTTATACACAATGAAGGAGACGATATTTTTTAATTGACTAGTTTATATAAAAATACTGTTTTATCGGTTTTTCGATAAAAATCAGTACTATTGCATTTAACAAATATTGTTTTCTTTATAATTTCTTTAAACTATTGTAGTTTTTTTTAAATATTAGTTAAAAAAGTTTTTGTAACAGAATAAAATAAATCATAACTTTCAATTTGAAACCTATGTTGTTCCTTTATTGTAAATAAATGACTATCGATAAAATAGTCTGTTCTTGACCAAATATTTACAATTTCTTGAATAAATTCTTATTTATTAGTTAGAAAGTTTATCCTATATTTAGTATACATCTGAATATTGAATTTCATAGTTATAAAATAGAAAAAAATATTTAAGAAGCTCTAAAATATAATAAAATTTGAATTCTTTTTCGTTTGTATTTATACTTAAATTATTAACAAAAAATTGTTGTGCCCTCAATAACCTATTATTTGAGAGAGAATTAGTGAATATTTGGAGAATGTTCTTAAATTTTGGTAGACTTTTATCGAGCGTTTGTTTTAAACCGGCTACAAAACTTGTTAAACGATTTAAAATATTCTCTCAAAATTTTGACCGTTTTGTTTTTCAGATTTTCATCTTGTGAACTTGTTGATTTTGAAAGGATTTTCAAAATGTTATGATACTTTTTAATTTTGAACAATTCGTTGAATATTTTGGCCCGCCACCACCATATCATTCAGTTCAAGATGATTGTTTGAATTATGTAAGTTTGAAATTTTGAAGCTTCTTCTTCTTACTAGCGCTACAACCCAGGGTGGGTTTCTTCTTCCTCTAGTATCCTCTTCCATGCTACTCTGTCGACTACTGCTCGCCTCCAATTTGAAACTCCTAGAGCCCTCAGGTCCTTCTCTACACTATCCATCCATCTTATCTTTGGTCTTCCTCTTTTTCTATTTCCTAGGGGAATTCTCAATAATATTTTCTATGTCATTCTGTCGCTGTTCATTCTCATGATGTGTCCTAGCCAGCGTAGTCTACCTATTTTTAGTATTTTGGTTTTGTTTGGTTCGTTGAAATCTTCATATAGTTCAAAGTTATATTTTTGGCGCCATCCATCATCTCCTTCCTGTGTAGGTCCTAAAATTCTCCACAGTACTTTTCTTTCAAAGATTTCCAACTCTACTTCGTTTCGTTTTGTTAGACTCCAGGTTTCAGAGCCATGTAGTACTACTGGTCTTATAATTGTTTTATATAATATAAGTTTCAATTTTTTGTTCACAGATATTGAGCTTAGGAGGTATTTTAATCCAAAAGATGTTTTGTTACCTAATTTTAGTCTGTTCCTTATTTCTTCTGTTATGTCGTTATTTGGATTCAATATTGAGCCTAGGTATGTGAATTTGTCCACTTTTTGGATTTCAAGATCATCTATCCTGTGTTTCCTCATCGTTTCCTTCTTTGGACGCAGCCTCCATATATTGGTTTTTTTCTCGGTTAATTTCTAGACCGACTTCTCTAGCTTCTAGTATTAGCTTTATAAAGATTCTTGTTATTGCAATTTTATTGTTGCCAATTATTACGACGTCGTCAACATATGCTAATAGATGAATATTCTGTTCATATATGGTTAAGTTCAGGTTCAGATTTCTGATAACTTTTTCGAGCGCTAAGTTAAACAGTAATGTAGCTAGCGGGTCGCCCTGTCTTAATTCCTTGTTTGCCGAAAATTCATTGGATAGATGTGATTTGACTCTGACGCTGCTTCTTACGTCTGTTAGTGTCATCATTGTTAGTTGTATGAGTTTGTTGGGAAAGCCAAAGTACTTCATTATATCCTTTATTTTATTTCTATGTACGCTGTCATAAGCTGCCTTAAAGTATATAAATATGTAGTGCGTATTGATGTTAAACTCTGTGCATTTCTCTAGAATTTGCCGTAGACAGGTTATTTGATCTGTAGTCGATCTATCGTTTTGGAACCCACATTGATAGTCTCCTATATTTTCTTCTGCGTATACCACCAGACGTTGGTATAAAATATTTGCGAATATTTTTCTATTACTTGCCACTTTTGGTCTATTTCTGTTTCCAGTTCTCGTTCGTCACTTCTGTAATCTTCTAGAACCTCATTTAGTTTTGCTACAAACAAATCTTTACTTTCATCTTTCTTTATTTCCTCTAAGTTGTATATGGTTCTTCTATTCCCTTTTATTGGTGACTTCTGATATCTAGAATATTGGAGTTTCGTCTACTATCTATCAGTATGTGGTCAATTTGGTTTACTGTCAGACTATCTGGTGAGGTCCAGGTTCCTTTGTGTATCTTTTTATACGGAAACCGGGTTCTGGCAATAACCATTACCTTTGTTATGGCAAATTGAATTAACCGAAATCCATTTCCATTGGTCGTATCATGTAAGCTGTGTGTATCTATTGTTGGTCTATACATTGCTTCCTTATCCACCTTAGCATTAAAGTCACCCATTATTATTTAAGATCATGTTTTGGTGTTTGATTGTAACTTATTTCTAGTGTGCTGTAAAATTGATCTTGTTCTTCCTCATCCTTGTCTTGTGTAGGCGCATGGGCGTTTATTATTGTTATGTTACAGAATTTTCCCCTCAGTCGCAGGGAGCATAGTTTATCATTAAATGCTCGAAAGTCGATAATATTATTCTTATATTTTTTGTTAACGATGAATCCGCATCCAAAAGCTTTCTTATGCAAATTGTTTCCGCTGTAATAGAAAATATGATTCTGCATTGTAAGTATGTCCCTACCAGGCCACTTGGTTTTCTAACACAAGCGGAATGGGT
This sequence comes from Pterostichus niger, assembly GCA_947425015.1. NCBI lineage: Eukaryota > Metazoa > Arthropoda > Insecta > Coleoptera > Carabidae > Pterostichus > Pterostichus niger. The sequence continues at coordinate 17,238,825 of OX380350.1, forward strand.
GAATAAGTTGATCTCTTATAAATGGACGCAGTCTTAAAATTTTATTACACAAAACTAATAAAGTTTAAACTGAATTGAACACGAAATGCTATAATTTAATAAGAAGATGGAAACAGAATTATGAGTTAAATTAAATTTTTATTAATTATAATACTTCATTCACTAATCAAGTTTAAATAAAGTAAAACGCGAACACCGCGTGATGTGAAGATCTACATCTTCACGCTTTGAGTCGATGGACGAGACTGATGGTTTCCACCAAAACACTTGCTGTCCTGGGTACGATACTCACATCTGGAATCTATCCCCCACGCATCGGGGTGGACACAGATGTCTCAAGTGTTTGGTTATGTAGTCTGACACTCTGGCCCTGCAGATAACGCGAACATGAAATCTTGTTGGAATTCTAAGAATATTAACTATAACTGTCTCTTTTTATAAATTAATGCCCTATATTCGAAAACCAAAAGATCTCACACTCAGCCTTAATGGCACATGTGGTCACGAGTGTCAAATTACACGAAACCAATCTTACCTAAACGCAACATAACAATGAGATAGCTCATATTGTTACAGTTTCTTGTACAGCTGTGATATCTATCTTTACTTTGTCCAGCTCATTCAGCAAGGTTTTTAGTGCTCCAGGTCGGTTTAAGCTTAACACATTCCAAGTTCCAAATATCATGTCCATTTATCGTCGCGAGTTTCGTCTTCCAGGTCGTCCTTGTTCATTCTGAGACGTATCCTTTGGCTTCACAACAAGTTGTTTTTCCGGGACGGGTTGTTAGCCCGTTTCCGGAGGACCATGTCTCCCGCTTCCGTTAGCCCCGAGGGTTCTCGGGTTACCAGGGTTCACCACTTGGAGGTGGAAGTCGGAATTGGGTAGGAGAGGCTATGCGGTGGCATTATGGCCTAATCCGTGCGGTTCGAATGCACTACCCCATTGAACTCCGAAATTTTGATGCATTGATACGAGTATAAATATATTGTAGATTCACTTTTAAATTTATTATCTCCAATGTGAATAACGTAAAATTTTAACCTGATTGGGAGCCGACATCTATTTATACAATTTTCATATAGTGGCTTTTTAACCCAGATTGTTCTACCGTCCTTTTAAAAGGACGCACTTGTTTAGCTTCTATATTTCAAATTAGAGGAATCCCAAGCGCTGAACTGAGCCACTTACTTGATTTAGAGTGCTTGCAGTTTATACGTTCATAGTTGTTCCAGCTTGATCCGTAATTTAATCGTCAATAATAAGTAGTGAAAATTTGTAAATATATATTGACTATCATGGATAAATCTAAGAAAGAATTGTAAATAACTCTGATATAATTAAATAATATTTTATAGGTTATTGTAATGTCAGATAGTGCATTTAAATCTATGTTGTAAGATTGGCAATAAAAATAAATCTTACATGATTTATTATTATGTAACTATGAGTGTCCTTTTAAAAGGACGGTAGACTTATAATTATTTATTGTAAAATAAATATTAATTTTACGTTTTATTTATAAGACCCGGTCATTATCACTTTTTGAACAACAACAATTAAGGGAAGATGAATTACTTGAAAATATACCTAACAATATATTTATTTTACCACCAGAAAATGCTTGCGATGATAATACCGATGAAGATTTCGGCGAAGAAGATAATGTTTCTATAAAAAATTTACCTGGACGCCAATTACGAGCTGAATATGATTTGGGACAATTGCAGATGATTAATGATAATGATACTGATTCGGAATATAATGCAGATGACGAAATCTCATTGAGTCAATTAAAATAAAACTTGATGCAAAACGGCATAAAATATTCAATTGGATAAAAGATGATTTACCAAACAGTGAATCATGATGGGAATCAGTAGAACAAGCTGCGAATAATCCTTCTTGTCTAGAAATATTTGAGTATTTTTTTGACGATAATTTGTTGCTGAACATTTTAGATGAAACTAATAGCCTTCCAAAGAAGTGTAGCTACTGCTTTGCTGGAGACAATAGGAAGCTTAGTAAAAGGGGCCCAAGTAAATATTTATCATCTCTTTTTGAGGTTTCAAGATTTGATAGACTGGATCATCCACATGCACATCAAGAAAAGCAAACGAGATGCCATAAAAAAGTTCAGAGCATATGTACGAAATGTAATATTGCACTACACATCAAAAACTGTTTTATTTCATTTCACACTAAAGATTGAAAACATAAAATTCATATATTATTTTAAATTTTATAAATATTCTGTATTTTATGCGATAATATAATATAAATTTTATCTGAAACCAAACTTAATATTTTTTTAATAGACACTTATAATCCTGCTGTTATTTTAAAAGGACACTAATTATCTACAGAACTAGAAAAAATCAACAAAAACTTTATATGACAAAAAATATTTTCTTCATATAGTTACTAAGCAGAATTTTAAATAAGAAACACAAAATTAGTTTTTTTAAGTTTCAGGTCTATCTGGGTTAATCAAATGTTTTCTGTGAGACAAACTAATCCAGTAATTTTGTATCTTGGATATTTCCATATCTGTTCGCATCGGTTGGGGAAGAAAGGCACTCGCAAATCTTAACAAACGAACCATTTTCCAAAAAGCTTGAGTTTAAATATAATAATAATATATTACTTAATTAAGTGGAAATTATATACGATTCACGTTCTCTGGTAGCCGGTATACCATGATTTCCCCATGAATAAGTATAAAATTTGGAGTTTTGCAGTGAAATAAACAGCTTCATTATTATTACATTTCAATTTAAATTTTGTTTGTTGTTTCGATCCAAAACAAGAGCGTACAAATTTTAAAAACTTATTCATTTGATGTAGTAGGTATAATTCGTTGATCAATATGTGTTTTATACAAAGTTTCCATGGAAAATGCAATTAATATTAGTTGTCTTTTAAACTTTTTAAACTGAACTATGTTTTTTTAAAAAAGTCCACTTGAAATATAAATATATTTATTTCAATAATAAATTTGAACAAAAATATTTATACTTAAAATTAACATAAAATTGAGAATAGCGTCCAAATAATTGAAATGAAATATTTTTTAGTCGAAAAGTGGACAGGAATAAAACAAAATCAGTGTTGATATGTTAACGTTTCTGTCTATTTAAGACCATCATCAGAACTATTTTTAAACGTTGCTAGTTCTTTAGCAGAAGATAGGCATTGAAGTGGATCATCTAGCTTACTTTCTGACTTCTCATTCTATAATTTTCATTTTGCACTACCGCTCAAATATTTTCTATCCACTTTGTAAATAAGCTGGAATAAATACATATGTTTCAAATTTTATGTAATATGTGCCTAAGATACTTTTTTCAGAGAGTGCTACGATCTTTTCGAAGACCCCGGGCAAGGCCGGTTGAACCGCGGCGAACTCAGTGGAGATTGGGAGTGAGTGTAAGAAACGGAAATTCGGGTAGGGCGCCAGTTGACCTGCCGTCTGGTTCAACTTTAATGGTAGGTCAACAAACCACAGCGGGGTAAGGTCGTTACGAAAAAGTAACACTAGCACTTGGTGTGAATAAATTCTTTTTACAACACAGAACACATTGATTACAATAAAATAGCAAGTGCTCAATTAACTGACTCTGAATTATTCAATCGTAAAACCTCATTAAATACTTCATTAAAATTTCAAGACTTTCAACTACCTAATTCTAACCTACAACTGACTTGCAGAGATGTGCATCTACGTGTAATCTTTAATTGTCTACATCTACACGTAGACAATACGTCGACAATTCTAGCGACGTAGACAATGTAAACAATGTAGATAATGCATCTGACAGTTGTAAAATTCAACATAACCTACATTTATTCCTTTGTAACTATTACATGTATTCGTATTCGTAAGCTCGGGTCATTATCGGTCTTTATATAATAAAACTAATAAAGCAAGTGCTCGTACATTACTAGACGAATGTCTGTCTTGGGTCTTGGGCGAACTGTCATATTTTTAAAATCGATCAACGCGCGCATCTCACCAGACGGAGTTTTCTTTGGCGCTATTTTTAACAGTAACCAGTTGACAAATTTTGAACGTTTTGCGCTGCACAACTAATTTTTTTCATGTAATCCCTAGAATAAAAATAAAAATCTCTACCAACATTTAAAATTCCCCAGTTCTAGGGATAAAATTTTAATATGACTTAAGTGAACACAGGTGTTTTCATTGTCTACATAGTCTACATTGTTTACATGAAAAATGAAGACGTAGACTACATGATTGTAGAGAATTGCGTAGATTACTTGCAGTAGACTACACGCACATCCCTGCTGACTTGTGATGTATCAACAGGCAATTGTAGACCATACATACCTAAAACATTTAAAAAAAACTGTATTCAGTCATTTTCATTCTGTTTCTCATCCAGGAATAAATGCTACAATAAAATTAATGTCATCTAGATTTATTTGGAAAGAAATGAACAAACACATTGCAATGTTAACAAAAAACTGTTTAAACTGTCAGAAATCAAAAGTAATTAGGCATACTAAATCACCAATTTCAAATTTTGACATTCCTTCATCTCGATTTACTTTAATACACATTGACATTGTAAAACTGCCAGTTTCAGACAATTACTCTTATGTCCTTACATGCATCGACCGTTTTACTAGGTGGCTCGAAGTTCAGATTGTTCGGCTAAAACTACTACAATTACAACTGATAGAGGACCACAATTTATTGCAGTTTTTTTTACTAATTTGTTGATATTACTAGGTTCACATCATATAAGAACTACAGCCTATCACCCCCAATCAAATGGAATTATATAAAGATTTTGTCGGTATTTGAAAGATTTTCTTAAAACGTTTCAAAATCCATCCTGTCGGAATGATTTTCTACCTTTTGTTCTGCTTGGTATAAGATCTACAATTAAAAATAATTACTGTAGTTCTGTTGAATTAGTGTACGGCACTAAATTAAGATTACCAGGAGAATTTATACCACAATAACAATCTATTCCTCCACACGATTTCAATACAGCTCAATTATTAGAAAATCTGTAAACTTCAATCAGTAATTTAAAACCTTTTACCACTCAAATATCCAATTCTAAATTTCCATCAACTTACATACCTAAAAATGTATTTCTTACTTCTCATGTTTTTATCAGATATGATGAAATCGGACCAATCCTCAAACAAGCTTTCAACGGACAATTTAAAGTTCTAGAACGGCATGACAAATTTTTCAAAATTTAAAAAGTAAATGATACAGTTAAGTCAGTCAGCGTAGATAGACATGAACCAGCATAAATTGATAACAGTTATTTATTTCAATTTGATTGATTTTTTGATATTTATTAATTTTTGACAACATCGCCTTGTTCACTGAGATGATAATTTTTAATATACTTCAACTGTTATTTATATTGTCTTGAATTGTATATTCATTTTATCGGGGGAGGAGTGTTGCAATTTGTAAATTGGTATATAATTATTATTTATTGTATTTGTTGACTTTCCAAGATACGTACATAGTTACAGTAGTTATTGAATTTATATAACTGATAATTTTTATTGTAAAAAAAATTAAATTGATTAAATAAATCTTTTTAATTTTTCATTAATAAATTAAATTTATATATATATATATATACCGGGTGTAACACGAAAAGTGAAACATAGGCGTTTAACATGGCAAATCTAAAAAGAATCTAGTGTTGAGCGTGTTAGTCGTACATCAAAATCATTTATGTGGAAAGAGTTTAGTGCACAAGGATTATATAAAAGGTTGGAATTATTACCAAAAATTACAGTATTTTCTAATATTAAAGTTCATAGTATAATTTGCATGAAATCAATTAATGTTAACAAAAGCAATTATTAAACACAGTATATAATAATATATAAATAATTGAAAATATATATTCAAATTTAAAAATTTGTGATGAGAATTGTACTTATTGCAGTGATTTTGCTAAAGGTTACTCACCAAACTGGTCTAATGAAATATTTACTATTAAACAAGTAAAATTTACTAATCTACTATATATATATATATATATATATATATATATATATATATATATATATATATATATATATATATATATATACCGGGTGTTACACGAAAAGTGAAACATAGGCGTTTAACATGGCAAATCAGTTTTTCCGTGCGCATTGCTTCCCTAATTATTTTAGGAAAAAATGTTTCAAATAAATGTTGTAAAGCATCAATAAACAAAATTCATTTTGACTACTTCATATCTGCAGAAATTAAATTTGAAAATTCACGTAATTTCAATTTAATAGTAATAGCCATGGAATTAAAAACAAGAGATGAACAAATGCGTAACGTTTTATACGTCAATATCAGAATAAATTGTCAAAATCATTTTTACGTACTAAATATTTATTTTCTAAATAAAAATTTAATAATAATAAGGCAAAATATTTTTTAGATTTATTATTTAAGAAGAATAAAATAATAAACTCGATAAAATATTTAAGGTAGGTTGTTATTTAACAAATTAATTAATGTAACATAAATTTAATTCAATAAAAACATCAACAAACTAAATATTTTTAAATTGTTAAATTAGATGTTCAAATAGTCCACCGTTTTGAGTTAAACAATAACCTTATCTGTTGTAGAAGCTTTCTCGAATATTCTTTAATTGTCGATTATTTATTTTCTGGCATTCTTGTAATATAGCATTTTTAAGTTCTTCTAAATTCTGGTATCTTTTTTTATAAACATAAGATTTTAAATGGCCCCATAAAAAAAAATCGCACGGATTTAAATCTGGCGACCGTGCTGGCCAGTTAACTGGTCCATTTCGTCCTATCCAGCTTTCAGGAAATACATGGTTTAGATATTCCACAACTTCTCTAGTGCTATATGCAGGGCAGCCATCATGCTGGAACCACACATTTTCTTTGTTTGTTTCAAAAATTTGTAGTCCAACAGTATTAATTAATAAATTCAAATATGATGCTGAATTTATTCGTTGGATGAAGAATGGGCCAATGATTTTATCACCAAAATTTCCTGTCCACACATTGACAGAATGACGATATTGTGTCCTCGATTCTACAATATTATGTGGATTATTTTGTGACCAGTACCGATAATTATGACAGTTTGGTTCGCCATTCATGGTAAATGTGCATTAATCTGTGAATAAAATACTACTTAAAAATTCTCTATTACAATTTGATTTCTCCATCATTATTTCACAAGAAGGAGGCGCGCAGTTCAAAATCTCGTTCCAATATATTTTGGTGGTTTTGAAATTTAAACGGAATGTATTTATGTTTTTTGAGAATTCTATGCACTGTCATAAAATTTATATTTAGTTCTCTGGAAATTTCCCGCACACTCATTGTTGGCTCCAGTTCTATTAAAGCAAGAATATTTTCTTCATTGTTATAAATTATTTCATTTATTTCTTTCTTGAAATTTAGTGTTCCTGTCTTTTCAAACTTTACTATAAACCTCTGAATAGTTGCCGTACTAGAAATATCACGATGCTGCCAAATAGCGCTAATATAGTCACGAATTAGTCGTAAACTATGGCCAGAATAATGACATTTAATTATTTGTAACTTTTCTTCATCTGAATAATTATTCATTTTTGATAATAATAAACCCTAATATTGATTTAATATCACAGTTGGTCAAAATAAATACTAATAATTTGACGTATAAAACGTTACGCATTTGTTCATCTCTTGTTTTTAATTCCATGGCTATTACTATTAAATTGAAATTACGTGAATTTTCAAATTTAATTTCTGCAGATATGAAGTAGTCAAAATGAATTTTGTTTATTGATGCTTTACAACATTTATTTGAAACATTTTTTCCTAAAATAATTAGGGAAGCAATGCGCACGGAAAAACTGATTTGCCATGTTAAACGCCTATGTTTCACTTTTCGTGTTACACCCGGTATATATATATATATAGTAGATTAGTAAATTTTACTTGTTTAATAGTAAATATTTCATTAGACCAGTTTGGTGAGGAACCTTTAGCAAAATCACTGCAATAAGTACAATTCTCATCACAAATTTTTAAATTTGAATATATATTTTCAATTATTTATATATTATTATATACTGTGTTTAATAATTGCTTTTGTTAACATTAATTGATTTCATGCAAATTATACTATGAACTTTAATATTAGAAAATACTGTAATTTTTGGTAATAATTCCAACCTTTTATATAATCCTTGTGCACTAAACTCTTTCCACATAAATGATTTTGATGTACGACTAACACGCTCAACACTAGATTCTTTTTAACGTTATATGTTGTATAATGATTTATTTTATATTTTTTCATTAAGTGTTTAAAATTACTACTAAACAAACTAGGTTCCTGCATCGCTATGTAATTTTTTAGAATTCTTTTATCAGTTATAAATATACTTTTTAATGTATTAGTTACATCTTCTCCAGTTTTATTTTTTATTAGTGTTGTCCATAAATATTTTTTTGAAAACATATCTATTACAACAAATATCTATGTATAACTTTTATTTACTGTTGCGTACGGTATTAATTCAACTAAATCTGCTTGAAATGTTTCATTTAATCCTTTTATCTTCTTGCATAGTTTTTCGTGCTTATTTATAAAGTTCATTTACAGTTTCACTTTTAATATTGATTTTTTTTGTTCTGGTTATGATTGTAAACCTTATCTTGTTATGTAGTTTCATGAATGTTTCAATTTGTATATATGATTTCTATGTCATTTTTTATTTTTTTAATTATTTTTTTCTTCTACTACTATTTCAGTAGCTTTTTGTAATGTTGCTTCAGTTTTTTGTATTTGATAATAATAATAATAATAATAATAATAGCATTTTATTTGGCAGAAGTTCAGCCGTAGCTGCTCTTACACTTGACCTTTACAATAAGTGAACATTAAAAAAAACACACAATGGTATATGAATTGATAACAAATTAACAAAACAAAATAAAGTTATATTATTTACATGAATTTAAAGAGTTTTTATTGTTGTGATAACATGAATTGTTTTAATTGAATTGAAAACGAGGAGTATTTGAGACCTTTAAACTCTACTGGAACCTGATTATAAATGAATGAGCAATTGTAGCTGAAACTGCGTGTGAATAGTGATGAGCGATGAGATGGGACGTGTACCATGATATTATTCCTTAAGTATCGATTGCGCAAATCTGATCGGAAGGAAATTTTTGATGCCAGGTAGAGTGGAATATTACTAGTTATAGTACGATGTATCAAACATGCTAAATGATGTGTTCGTCGGTTGACCATATTAAGCCAATGTAATTCAATCAACTTATGTGTAACAGAGTCATATTTCCTTAATCCTAGAACGAAATGCGCGCAACTATTTTGTACTTTCTGTATTCTTTGACGATCAGTAAGAGTTAGACAAGGACCAAAAATTGCGTCGCAGTAATTGAATACAGAAAGTACAAGCGAGTCGGCCAAAATTTGTCTGTTTTTTTTACTTAAAATAAATCTGTTCATAAACAGGTTTTTTAATGCCAAGTACGCCTTTTTAAGTAATAACGTAACATATTCGGAGAAACATAGTTCTGCATCAATTATTAAACCGAGATTTCTTCATTTGCTTTTAATCTTTATTTTTGAATTGTTAAGGTAAATGTTAAGTAAATCGTTATCGATTAGGTTCTGTCTTGCATTTTTATTACCAAAAAGAACTGCTGTAGTTTTCTTTACATTTAGTACTAGGCTGTGTGATTTTGCAAAGTCGGCTAGTTGTTCCAGATCACTATTAATTTTTGTAACTGCGTCTTGGTAATCGGAGGCTACAAAAGGCAGATAAATTTGCGTGTCATCAGCATAAATATGCAAACTAGATTGTATGATACTCTTAGGTAGATCAAAAGTGTACAGCGAAAAAAATAAGGGCCCACAAATTGAACCTTGTGCGACACCCTGTGTTATATTTAATGACTCAGAAAGATTACTATCTAGTACAACTCTTTGACACCGATTAGAAAAATAAATACTTACTAGCTGCAAGCTATTTACATCGAATCCAATATGTTTTAGTTTGGCTAACAAAAGTTGATGGTTTACCGTGTCGAAAGCCTTACTAAAATCAAGTAAGATCAACAGGACCATTTTATTTTTATCAATATTACTTATAATATCATCAGTAATTTTTAATAAAGCAGAAGTTGTGCTAAAGCCAGCTCTGAAACCTGACTGAACGTCAGGTAAAATATTTAATCTGGATACATACGCTGAGATCTGGTTGTACATAATTTTCTCTAGAATTTTAGACAGCGTTGGTAGTATACTAATGGGACGCAAATCATTAAAAGTTTCAGGATTTTTACATTTTGGTAATGGCTTTACAACTGCAACCTTCCATACATCTGGAAAAACACCTTTTTCTAAGCAAAAATTAATTAAATGTGTTAGTTGTGGTAATAGTATTGATAAGATAATATTTAACATTTTAACATTGATTTCATCAATACCCATCGCTTGTGATTTTAATGTACAAAATAGACGAAAAACTTCATTATCATTAACTAATCGAAAACAAAATTGAGAGTTGCAATATGAATTATTATTGTAGAATGATAATATCTCGTTAGAAGGTGTCAGTATTGAAGTAGAATGAAGAAAGTGATTATTAATTGAATTAACATTTAATAAATTTGACGGTATTTTGATTTCAGGTTTGACATTAATATTAAATTCTTTAAGAGAATTCCATAAGTTATTTTTATTTTTCTGAATTTTATGTTCAAGATAGGCTTGTTTTTCCAGACGAATGGATTTTGTGACTAGATTTCTTAGAGATTTGTAATAATCCCAACTACTTTGAGTTTTATTTCTTTTATAGTTAGCAAGGGCATTATTTCTGAATTTGATCATAGTCTTGATTACATCTGTAATCCATGGAGATGGAGGTTTTCTTACTGTAATACTCTTTAAAGGCATAAATATGTTGAACACCTCGAGGATAGTAGAATTGAAAAACTCAAGTTTGGTATTGACATTAGAAAAAGTGTAAAATTGAATCCAGTTCACATTATTCAGAACAGCAAAGAATTCACAGTAATCCACATTTTTAAAGTCTCTTATTAATAAAGTTTTTGGTTCAGTGCGTTTAGATTTAATATCTATAAGAAAAGAGGTTGTCATATGATCTGTTATATTATGCATATGATGATTGGTGATTACTGAACAAAATTCTGTATCAGATGTTAAAATAACGTCAATGAGTGTTTCGGAAATGTTTGTAATACGAGTAGGTTCGATTACGATTTGACTTAAATTAAATTCATTTATCAACTCAGAGAATAATTTAACAGAATTATTATTTACATTTAGCATGTTTATGTTAACATCACCAAAACACAACAAATATTCAACTTGGGGGAAAAATTCAGAAAGAGAATTTTTTAAAGTATCATTAAATTGAGCAATATTACCTGAAGGAGGACGATAAATGGTTCCAAGAGCAAGAATTTGACTGTTAAATTTAAATTTCAACCAGATTTGCTCAATACATGGACTAATTACTTTAAATATATCATCAGCGTTTAATATAAATTTTAATAAGCCATTCTTCACATACACTGCCACACCACCGCCTCTCTCCACTCTGTCGCATCTATACAAAGTGTAATCGGGAATAAATACGAGATCACTCTTAATTGATTCATTCAACCAGGTTTCAGTTATACCAAAGATATCAAAGTTGTGGTAAATAATAAAGTCTTTAAATTCTTGAAAATTTGACAATAGAGACCTAACATTACAGTGCCCTAATTTTAACATGTAAGAAAAAAAAAACAATAATAAAATATAAAGTCTACTAAATTTACAGCAATACTTAAACAGCTGTTTAAGTGTGACAAATTCAATTCTTGTATGTGTGTGTGCGCTGTGCGATGACTAACTGAAGATCGTTAATTGAAAGGTATGAACAAGAATCACTAGATTTGCAAGTTTATATTGGAAGGTTATTGAACTCCTTCTCTGACGTCACTTTTTGAATTTTTTCACCGATTTTAATATTTATAATACCATCACGTGTCCAAGTGTTCTTTAAGCCGAAACGTCTTTTAGCTGAATTAACTAAGTTTACCCTAATTTTCGTCAAATCCTCGCGAATTGTTATTCCGCTGTTTTTTAATTTAGTTTTATTGGCATAAATTAGCGCGCGATCGTTATAACGGTTAAACTTCACGATTAAGGGCCTGCATTTATCTTTATGGTGTGGACCTATGCGGTGGGATCTATCGATGTCGGAAGGCTGCAGTGGCACGTTCATCTTACTCTGGAACAAGCCCAGGACGACGGCATCAGTTGACTCGTTCTTGGTCTCTTTTACGCCGAAAATGCGTAAACAGTTTCTCCGGCTGTATTGCTCGAGACGGTCGAGCTCAGATGTTAAGTTTTCGATGATGCGGTCTTTCTTTGCCAGCTCTCCATGTAGCTGATCTATTTTATCAGAGAGGGTGGATATTTCACTTCTGAACACTGCCTCAAGACGTTGAGAGATAGCGTCGGTGATGTTTTTGATAAAAAGATCACTTTTGACGTAGTCTAATGTGACCTGTTTTGTGAGAGCAATCATTTCTTCTCTTTTCTTCTCTTCTCTAGTTCCCATTTTGGCTGCAGATTGTTTTTTTTCTTTTTTTTTTATTAACAGTAGAAAAAATCACAGAGAGAACAGCACACAGCGACAAGCACGTCTACACACTTTCAATGCACATACACGAATGATCCTCATCAGGTTTATTTTCTAAGTACCTACTATTTAAAATTATTATAATCATAATTTTCATCACACTGACAGTAATTTATATTATGTAAGTGTTATGCATGATGTCCAAATTTGCTAATTGGCTGACCATATTGAACTCAACTATAATACTGATTTGTTTTTTAGCAACAATTTTAGCTTCTGTTAATACTTCAATTTCGTTACTGTGACTATTATTACCAGCCATTGATGGTGCAATTAAAAGTCGTAATTTATCAACTATTTCGTTTCGATCATTCCAATGAACATATTGGTACAAATTTGTGTATATTTTAAAGAAGTACTTCATTTAAGTTGCTGCGTAGAATTATGATGACGATGAACTACACTTGTTAAATTTAAAAAACTACATATATTCTTCTTATCACTAGCAGAGTAAATTTCAGTAGCATTTAATCAATTTATATAATCCCTTTGTTCCACGAAAATTTGTATTATAAATTGCAATATTTTTACATTTAAGGGGTTACACCACTGTAACAGCCGGAAAAAAATTTTTCTTTTTACATGTAAAGGTTGTAAGACAATACTATTGAAGTATATTATTGGGCGTATATTAAAGAATATAAAAAAAAAATAGATTTCAAAATGGTGGCTCCCAAGTTACGTTAAATTTAAGGCGCTTCACGGCATGCAGTGTAGGTGGTGTAAATTTTAAACAAAATAAATCCTCTTAAACTACATTACTGTAGCTAGTAAAACACGTACGGGATTTAAAAAATATTAATTTTTGTGTGATTGGCGAATACTTGAAGTTAAACCTCAATTTACGACCAAGAAAAGGGTCAACCATTTGTTTATAAAAAAATGTTAGAATTAACGTATCAAAAATCCCATACGTAGTTCACTTCAAAATGTTATTTTAAAAATATGGTTTTCATTTCTAATGAAAATATTGAAAACTTTTGCAATTATGCTGCATACCGTTGTGAAAAATTGTGTTTCGACAAAAACGCGTTTAAAGTTTTGAAATGAATTATAAACATGAAAAATGGGGAATAATTACTGTTTAAATTTTTGTGCCATTAATCTGCAATCTCAGGACCATAAAACTGGCCTTCCAAGATGCTCTTCCTGTATAAAACTTCATGATTTATGCAGGCTAAACAGAAATCACTACATATTTCGGGGAAAGCAGTTGTTTATGTTATTCTTATATGTTAGCATCGTCTTGGCGTGATAGAGAACAAAATATCAGGTTTTGCATGCGTCAGAGTGAGCTAACAGTCTTCCCAGTCTCGTTTACCTCCCTTTTATTTGTCGGGCGCGGTTTCCAAATACTCGCAATGACTTGGCGGGCTGATATTCCTGCTTTTTTATTCGTACGTTGCATTCTTGTAGGAATTCTCAGCCATGATGGTGGTGCGTCGGGACCTCTGATTCGTTTTTCAATGCGATAGGGACAGCTGTAGCCTGCACCGAGTGGATGAGAAAGAGACGGAACAAGAACGTATTAAATTTTGTTCTTTCTTATTTCTAAACCATTTTGTATTTTTAAGAAAAGTTTCTTTGCTTATGTAATTTCTTAAAAATGCACTAATCAGAATAATATAGATTAAATCAATGCGAGACCTACTTGAAGAAAGATGTGCTAACACTTTACGTATTATCCTGTATCGTCGTTACAACCCAACTTTAAACAGGGTTGGTTTCCCTTCATTTTTAATGGACAGCAGATGTACTGTGAATCACTATGTAACTAAGTACATGCAATGCTATAAATAAATTGATTGTTTTAGGTAATCACGTTCTTGATTTTATGGTAAGAGTATTAATGTAGTTCTGGAAACAAAAATGTATCGGTAGGGCTCTGTTAACTACTCTCGACTAGACACTTGACAATTGGACTGCGATATTCCCGGGTATTGATTAGCATCTTTAAATACTTGATCGTTTATATTAATTTATGATACTTAAGCTTTCTGTTCTGCTTACATTTTAAACCACCCAATTAGTTTCGACATTCTAATATTTTTTTCAAAAATTGGTTGACCGTACATGATTTTACTTTGTTATTCTAAAAAGTTTAAATTATTGTTAAACATGAAAAAATAATTTGTGTACCATCTCAATACGCATTATCTAATTCTTTTGAATTATTAAGCATTTGTTCAATATTTTTTTTGGGAAGAGATTCAAATTGATTCTTATATTTATCATTTACTAATTGTTCAGAGTATTTTGAATATGTAGGAGTAACCTTTTCAATATCTGAATAACTAGCTGCTAATTCCGAAATACTATTTTTCGTTTCATTTTTATATAATATATATATCTTAAAAAAAAAACCTGACAATAAAATATTACAACATTGTATGCAGAGATAGTAATCAAAACCTAAACCGTTATCTGAAAAAAAATAAAAAAGTTAAAACCGACACCAAAATTTGATATAGATCCAACACCGACATCGTAAATAAAATTATTTTTCATGCGCTTAACCGCATTATATTCAAGATTTTCTTGGTTAATTAAATGGAATAAAATTGTATATTTCTAAATAATTTTAAAGTATTAACTTTAAATTCATATTTTCACCCCTACGTTCCAACATGGCCGAAAAGATATTAGAAGATATATTATTATTTAAGTCAAATATTAATTATTACCCCAAATCATTGTAAACTTGCATGTGTGTAAATATTGTACCATTAATTTATTGTTATATTATTGGAATACCCAATTTATTTGATAAATACAATAAAAATTTATTTTTATTTATTGAATTAGTTTATTTGTTTTCGTTTTTCTAAATGTATTTCATTTTTAAATTGAATACCTATAATGGATACAAGTATAATTATAAGAGCAAAATAAACTCTTATATAATTTTGTTACTAAGTGAATTTCGGAAAATCATTTGGATTAACTTTTTAAAATCGGACTAGAATAAGATTAGCTAATCTGAAATTCAGGATAAGCTAAAATATTTTTGAAAATCGAGACGTACAAGAATAACAAAGAAAATTAAAATTTAAAATTGCAAAATCGAAACCATGTAAATGAAACAGTTTACCAAAACCTATTGTGGTCTAAAAATTGAAAAGTAAATAAAAACCGAAACCTTTTTGAAACAATCGGTACACCAAAATTATTTGTAAAATAACCGAAACCTAAATCAAAACCATAATTTTATATTCACAATGACCAAATCCTAAACCCAAACCGATATTTCTTTATGCTTTTATGACTGTATGGCTTTACAAATTAAATTAACTGATATTCAACGAAACAAAAAGATATGGATGCATTCACGTTAAATAAATATCTAAATTAAAATATTATGGAACCAAGTATCAATGTAGTACAAATGTTAGGACACATACTGCAAAAGAATTTATTTACAACAAAATTTAAAAAATATTAGAAATTACCTCCAGAATAGTATTTCGCAAGATAGTGTTATGGAACCGCTCCACAACCTTTAATTCTAATTAGTTTATTAAATTAAATTATAATTTGTCTTAGTCTACATAACTATATTATACATAGTTATCTTATTTTAGGTTGTTCTATTCATGTATTTTTAAGACGTAGTTAGATATATTGCTTTGACTTTATAACCATATTTGTAAATATCCCTTGACACTTTCTAGTTGTAAAAATACTAGCATCTGCAATTCGTTTCGAGCAATTCAAACCCAAGTTGTTCTCTTTTAAAAGATATTTTTATTGCTTGTTACAATTGTATTTCTTCTTTGTAAAGACGTCTTTGTCTACGATTCCTAAATTTCTTTTTTACAAGTTTTCGAACCTTTATTACCCGAAACCTTCGTTCCAGGAAATTCCCGAGTTTTAACAAAATTATTACTCTTGTGACCTCGATTAGTTCGTTTCCCTTCCAACTTCCAAACCACCCAAATCAACCTCCCAAGTGGGTGGTACTTCATTTCATTGGTCCTCCTCGACAACCCCTCCTTTTAGGGGTTGGTTAACAAGTTTCCTTAAAAAGAGTCTCGAACCAAAAACATACGGATACTTGTACTTGACACTTGAACATTTACACTTGAACTTGAACTTGATCCACAGAATTGGAAGCAAAAACATTTAAAATCAACTTCACATATTTCTAACTCAGTTTTATTATATTATTATTTGTATATTATTTGTTATTAAATATATCTATTTTAACCAATTTAAAAGTGTGTTACTCGACGTAATCAGCGGCGGAAACACACGGGGTGATTTCCCGTAACAATAGATTAAATAATTAAGCACTAATTACAGTAGAACATTATTTATCAGAAAGTTTGGTTTTGTATGATATAATAAAAGAAGATTCTGAACAAAAAGCTAGAAAAATTATATTTGTCTACTGGTTACTTAATATTGTTTACTTAAATATTTATGTGAGAATTTGTTATTGTGTTACTTTGTACTGTAAAATCTATTTTTATATTTATTTATTTCGTTATATATCTATTTGTTCTATGCTCGTTGGCTGGTACCACAAGCTTTGTTTTTGGGTGTTCTAAGAGCACAGTTTTAACAAGTAAAGCTGAATTTATAATGAAGTAACGCAAAACGTAACGCAGTTGCAGTAAAGTAGAGACTAAAGCAAGCGAAAATAGTTGATTTATATTAAAAAGTAGTTCCACTACTGCTAGCCAATCAGGTTATTGGATACAAAATTCACATTTATTTCGGTATCTTTCGTGTAACTTCGGCATCAATGTTGAATTTCTGTACTTCTGTCATATCATATAACGTTTGATAGGTTAATTGTTGTTTATTGCTCGATGATACTTCGGTCCATTGTTTATTTTTAATAGAAAATATTTCGACTAATAAAATGAAATCTGACAGATAAATAGATGGAGAATGGTGGATAAATCGATAATAAAGATTTCTGTTCAAAATGCTGCTTTCTTATTGGCCAGCGGTAGATAATTTTAGTTAAGGCAAGGTAAAAACATTAAGCGGGATTTATAATGAAGTAATGTAAAACGTAACGCAGTTGCAGTAAAGTAGAAAGTAAAGCAAGCGAAAGTAGTTGATTTATATTAATAAATAGTTCCACTACTGTTAGCCAATCAGGAAATAGTATAAAAACTTTTGCGGTACATATTTTACCTTACTTCTTACTTTACTTCAATATAAATCATTACTGGTTGTAGTACACGCTCAACTTTTTACGTTACCGATACTTTTTGCGTTACTTCATTATAAATCCAGCTTTAATGTTGGGCAACTATTGCTTTACATATTTTACTTTACTTCTTACTTTACTTCAATATAAATCATTACTAGCTGTAATACACACTCATTTTTTTTACGTTAGCGACACTATTTGCGTTACTTCATTATAAATCTAGCTTAAGATATAGCCAAAACAACTAAATTCACTGCTCTTAAAATAGTAAAAAACAGAGCTTGTAGTACCAGCCTATTACTGGTATGTCTATATCTATATTCTATTTATGATCAACATATATTTATGAATTATATATTTGATATGGATTTTTTTTAAATATACAAAATTATATTATAAAAATATTAAATATTATTCACAGTTAGAAAACTTTCAAATTAATTAATTGTTTTGTATATGTGTTTCTTAGTTATTAATTTTTAAAAACATGCTAACTTTTTAAATAATTACCATCTTACTAATTTACAAGATATACATAATATGCAGTTCCCGTATTATGATCATTTAAAAACATTATAGGTCTAATTTTTATCTAGGTAGATTAAGATAAAACATATCGTGTAATTTAATCCAGATATGCAACACCGTTAGATGTACATTATAAAATATTTCTAAATTTTTATTAATATTTGTGCGCTGTGGGATCATTGCACCCCTTTTATTGCATGCACCATGCTCATTTTAATAGAATAACAACAAGCTAAGCTTGTTTATAAAACAGCTGCATACTTGGAAAAATATTTGATATATTAAGTCATGAGTCAAGATCTTGAAATATTTGTACATCGCAGGGCATCGTTTAGAATATATGGGAAAGAGCTAGAGTTTTATTAGAATTTTGTATGTTCAGGAAACAGACAGATACATAAAATTCTTTGAGGAGGTCGTATACTCAAATGGTTGCAAGCTGTACAAAGATTCATGGCCAAACGTCCCGGTAGGCTAGACATGGGTGTCTCTAAGATTTTCTTAGATTTATGTCTGCATTGGTGATAATTTATTACAAGAACGTTCGTATATATGAAGTAGGTGGCTCAAGTGGTATCAAATCAGACTGTGGCTTAGAGAACATGGGTTCGATTCCCACAGCTGTCAAACAATTTTCATTACATTAAAATTATCTCTGACTTCTATCTTTAGTGGTTATTTACTACATCCAGAACTGGGTAAAACACGTGATATATATATATATATATATATATATATATATATATATATATATATATATATATGTACTATATACCGGTGTCTACTTTTTTTTCCGAACATAGGAAATTCAATGTTAAAATTTTGATTTAGCGATATCTCTTTTACCTATTACTTTTAGAACAAAATTGTACTAAAGAAAAATGTTAAGAATGAAAAACTGCATCCATAGAGTTTAAGTCTGTTGTTTAATTGTTTCTAATGTCCGAGTTAAAAGCAAAAGAAAATACACGCTTTAAAGCAATTATCAGAGTGCCATGAGAAATAAAACAATAATTTGTTTGTTGTGTCTGACATTATTTGACATATTGGACCAGAATTGGAAGCTTACTCTAATTTATTTATTTATTTATTCGAGCATTTAATTTAATAATAAAATTAATTATAGCAACTATTATTTTCTTTTTTCCGTCAGTACGGTGGTGTGAATAGTGATGCGGAATTCGAATCCGGAGATCCCGTGTTCGAATCGCACTCAAGCTAAAAATTATATAAACTATCACACTGCGGCTCGGTGAGTGCGGACCCTGTACTGTACTTGGAATTAAAATTTCTGTTGTACAGCGTAACATAAATAAATAAATAAATAAATAAATAATCTAGACAAATAAATACCTATTATTAAGTTATCTAATTTGATTTATTTCTCATGGCACTCTGATAATTGCTTTAAAGTGTGTATTTTCTTTTGCTTCTAACTCGGATATAAGAAACAATTGAACGACAAACTTATACTCTATGAATGCAGTTTTCATTCTGAACACTTTTCTTCAGTATACTTTTGTGCTAAATTTAATAGGTAAAGAGATATCGTTAAATCAAAATTTTAACATTGACTGCCCCATATTCGGAAAAAAAGTAGACACCCGGTGTATATATATATATATATATATATATACAGGGTGTAACATGAAAACCTGGCCATAGGCGTTTAACATGGGAAATAGGTTTTTCTTTGCGCAAAAGTGGCCAATTGATTTTAGACAAAAATGCTTCAAATAAAGAGCTTGAAATTATGGATCTAAATCAGTTTTCAGATTTTATTTTGCACGTTTTGTAAGCGAAATAATTGCATTAATATTTTTTAAGAATTTCTACTTTATAGTGATAGCCATGTAATTGAGACAAAATGATAAACAAATGTATAACGTTTTAACTGTCAGAAAAGTTTAGTTTTAAATAGATTTGTGATTTATTTAAGTGACAATACAGGTGATTGTTGTTATATCATTATTGAAAATGGATAACTATTCACATGAAGAAAAGTTACAAATTATTAAGTGGAATTATTCTGGTGAAAGTTTTCGAAGAATACGTGATTTAATCAGTATTATTTGGCCGCATCATAACATTCCAAGTAAAACATCAATTCAGAACTTTATTATCAAATTTGAGAAGACCGGTACATTTAATAATCAAGTGGAACAGGAACAGGGACGTGTGCATGGAGATAGAAATAATAATAATGAAGAAAATGTACTAGCATTAATAGAAATGGAACCAAATTTCAGAGTCCGAGAAATTTCAAAAGAACTAAATATTAGTTTCATGACGGTTTATAGAATATTAAAAAAATACAAATACTATTCTTATAAAATACAAAACCACCAAGAAAAGTCCTACCGTTACATTGTGTGCTAATATTCTCAACTAAACATTTCAACCATAGATTAAAATATTACCACAGCTACTTGAATTTGCCAAATTAAACTTGGCGCAAATATAAACAATTGCATTTATTTCATCAAATATTTAACAGAAAAATGATATTTAAGTTAAGATGTGCGGTGTGGTATAGAAACGTATTTAGCACATTATCATTACAAATTATGTACTGTGTGTCCATAGAAAATCTGAACCTAGGGTTCAATATGGTAATTTCAATTTTTAGCCGAGATTGCTTGCCGTTATACTCAGCAAAAAATTGTTTGTGAGTTGCAAAGGAACAATATGGGAGTAATATATTATTTTTTCATATAAAACCATCCATTTGTATTTATTTAATAAAAGTGCAAAATATTACAATATTTCTATGAATAAGGCAGCCTTGAAAAAACTACTTGAAGTAATGTACTGCTCATCTGCCAAGAACAATACAAGATGTACTCGCTAAATGAATCAGCGCTATTATTTTCTTTATTATTAAAGATAATAAAAATAAAGATTAAGTAACAATGGTCTAGGAGAGATTATAGAAGAAAATATTTTAAACAAGTGGTTCTCAAGTTACAGCATAAAGTTATATATTTTTATTTAATTGAAGGACATATTGAAATTTATATCGTTCAGCGTTGTAAGTTTCACAGAGGGCTGTACGTTTCCATTCTCCGTTTCGTATAAAAATAACATTACAGTTATCCATATATAAATATATTTTTATATTTATTATAAATATACTAGTACAATTCATAGGTTAAATAAACAATGGTAATACTATATGTCCATAATTGATCTGGGAAATGTTTCCCAAAATTATATTTTTTAACAATATCGAGTAATTTTTTTTTAGTATATCTTTCCGGAAATTTAACATTGTATTTATTTTTTTAAATCTATTATTTCTTGTTTTCTGAATAATAAAGATGGAATTTTCACTGACTGCCTAAACTGACAAGATTCAATGACTGATGATGGCGGTATGTTTGGTAATAATTTTGCTTTATATAAAACTTATACTGGTAAGTTTACAGTTAACCTATTTTAAAAGTAATTTAAAATTTACAACATCTATATTATTATTTTAGACTTGAAAATGCAAACAATCTTTAGTTTTCGAAACGTAGTCTTTTTCGTAAATAAAATGTAATTTTTCCAATAAGTTCCTAGGTTCAAAGTTTTATTTAATAGGAATAAAATTATAATATTTCTTATTTGTATTGACGGATACTGCTTTGTTCTAAAGTAAAAAGAAAAGAACATGAAAATAATGAAACCATAACCGAAAACCGCATCGATATTTACCTTTTTATGAAACCATTATCAAAATCCAAAAGCGATATTTTGTATTTTGAAATCTGGAAACCGAAAAGAAAATTTAATTTATTCTGTAACCGAAATCATAACCGAATTAGTTACTTAAAAATATATTATTTGTTTTATATATAGATGTAGTATCTACCTATTTGCAAAATTATATTTTTATAAATATATACGTTATATTTATTTTGCAATAGAAATAATGTATTTATTTTGAATCGAAACGAAACCGAAATTTATAATACAAAATAAACCAAAACCAAAACCTATATAAAATTTCCTAAAACAACCATAACCGATAAATGAAACCGAAATTATACTAATATAAAAATCGCTAATCATAATCGAGTCTCAAAATTTTCGGTTAGTACTTGTTCGGGTGTCACTGTATACAATGCAATATCGTATAAATAGACTGCAGGGCTGCAGATTCCCTCACCGTTGTACATGTGATGGCCAGATGTTGGTTTAAACGCTACTGTTGGTAGTAGCCCAGCATTAGGCGTGGGTTGAAAATGCGTCGCAGACGGGGGTTTTCTTTTTTGTCAGAGTTTAAATATCTTTAGCACACTGAGTGGGAACAGTTGTGAAGCCACATTAAGGCTACCAATGAAGTAAGATGGATAGATATATATATACCACCGCATATATTTTCTTTATTATTATAGTTACAAACAAATATAATTAAGAAAAGTTATAGAAGACCAAGGGGAACATCTGCTTAAAGAATAAAATATTTTTAAATAGTGTGTTAGAACGAGAATGTTTACAAGGATATATATATATATGTCTTGATTAAAAAACTTTGAAAATGTCGTGTTATTTATAGAACTTCAACCTCTTGTATTTTGGTAACTAGAAGGAATAGGACCTATGTTCATATGACATTTTTGGCTCAAAATGACCTCAGGAATAAGCTGTTAAAGTTTGTTACACTAGTCCTGAAACACCCTGTATATCTACAATAGTGAGTTATTAATGGAAGAAATATTTAATTTTTTCAATGTTTTAGTTCAATTCGTCACTTTAAATAGACATTTCCTCCTTTATCTCCAATTAGACTGACAAAAATTGAAATATATATATATATATATATATATATATATACAGGGTGTTTCACAACTTAGAGCAAAAAATTAAAGGGTATATTCTGTACGACGTGCTGATCATGAAACAAAAAGATTTTTTTTAAATTCGAAAAATTAAGGGTTTTTAACATAAAACATTTTTTGTAGTACTGCACTGGATTCGCTTTCCTATTGAACACAAACAATGAAGTAGGTATCATCTACGAAAGAATAATTACACAATTCAATTATTAGCAGTTATTTATAATTGAATTTTATTTAATTAATAACTTTAACATAATCATCCACCAAGTGGCAGTGGCAACAAAAAATTTTGGACTGGGAAACATGGAAAATAGTTTTGCGATTTAAAAAAAAATCTTTTTGTTTCATGATCAGCACGTCGTACAGAATATACCCTTTAATTTTTTGCTCTAAGTTGTGAAACACCCTGTATATATAAATAATTTTATTTTTAATTCTATTGTCAGTGTTAATAGTATCACGATGAATGAGCCGCAACGATTTATCCTCTTTAATTAATATAACACCGCGTCGTTCGGTAAACGATTGTCCAACAATTGCGGAAATGTCTTGTACGCTATCTGGTGCGACAAAATATGTAACAGTGGCCGTAACTTCGTCAAGTTTTAGTTCTACTTCGGTTTCACCTAATGTTGTTCTATACCGAATCCGTATCCTTTAATAATTTTTAATTTAGTTTTATTACATACTGAATTTAAAGTTATTAATGTTAATAATTAATCTATGTATGATTTTATTTATAATTGCATCAGTAAAATATTTTTCACGTGATTTTGGAGTGGTATTTATAGAAAATACACGATCACTTGTATTAATTGAATTACAGTTGTTTACCTGATTATTGATGCTCTCACCTATCTTGGGCACCAACTCCTTACGTTGTCTGCAATCCTTGGCGAAATGTCCGTCTCTTTTGCAATAGAAACACCTTGGTCGATTGTTGCGTATTCATTCTGGCGCCGCGCCGGTATACATAGGGTTGCTGTGGTGCATTCTGCTTGTTTGAAGTATACTGACGATTAAATTTACTTATCTTATGCGGCGGACATGAGTCAATACGACAAGTTTTTACTTTTTCTTCAAACGCTATAAAGAATACCAATAACGCGTGTGGTTCTGTATAACCCCTGCTCATGCCAACGATTGAATATTTGTATCTTTGACAGAAAAATATGTTTTCTAAAATCCTGTCTATCACAGGTAAACATATTTTCGTCCTTAAATGTTCTTTTATTTTTGTATTAATATCTTGCTCAAGCGAATGCATTTGCTCTGTAATTATATTATTTTCAAATTAAATGCATAGACTTACAGAGCAAGGAGTATATAATTCTATGGTTGGTGAAATAAAATTATAAGGGGGGTGTAATTTCTTTTACTGGCTGCTAAGACAATAATAAAATAAAAATTAATCAAGTATATTTTAAATAATTTAATTTGTTTGCCTGAAGATTTATTTTTAAAATTATAGATTATTGAAAAGGAAAAATTTAGTGTTATACATCTCAGTAAGTAAATGTACCTCTTCACATTAAAAAAATATAATTGGAATTGCCACACCTTATAATTTTATTTTACTAACCATAGCGTGTCCCTTTCCTTGCTGTGTAAGTCTATGTATTCAATTTTTCTCTAAAGCTATTATTTAGCCAGTAAGACTGATTAGTTGATTTAAAAAACTCATCCTGTATATAAAGGGACTAATATTAAAGATACCATCTGGACTATCTCCAATATATCCTTGCTGAATGACTATAAAGAATCCACAATTTTCTATATTATATTGTTTTAATTCTCAAAACGATAATTAACAACAGCTTCCATTGTTTGTCCATATTCCAACTTTTTGGAAATACACAAGTTCTTTTCAATTTCATATATATATATATATATATATACGAGCCCAAAATCATAATAGTTCGGCCGGTACAAAATCTTACCTTAATGACATTTAATTTATTAAAAAATAAACAATAAATATTTTATTCTTACAAAAATTATATTACTGCCGTAAAATATACAATTTCAGCTTCAAATAGCAACAAAAAGAAAATAGTTATGATAACAATTAGGGTTGAAATAAAATAAAATGAACTATATTAGACGATTCAAAATAGTTCGGCCACTATTTTAATATTACGTAACACCTCCTTTATTGACTATAACGGCTTTGATTATATTTGGCATTGTATCAACTAACTTTGCACACTCATCAGGTTTAGTATTATCCCATACTTGTATTAATTTTATTTTCAATTCGTTTATTGTGCGTGCTGGATTCTTACGCAGTTCCTTCTTCATTTTATGCCAAAGGGACTCAATTGGCGACAAATCCGGACTACTGAAAATCCACTTTAGAGTTGGAATATTATGATTTTCAAACGAGGTTTTACCTGTTTTTGCCATATGGGACGGGGCACCGTCCTGCTGGAAAACATAGCTCCCTTCGACAGACTGACATAAAGGAATCGACGGTAAAAAAAAAACATCTTTGAGTATTTTTTTATATTTATCGGCGTTAACAGTGCCGTTTATAAAATGTAGCTTTCCCACTCCCCTCGCAGACATACAACCCCAAACCAAAACGTATGCAGGAAACTTAACTTTTTTAACCATACAGTCTGTCTGGTATGTCTCGGTAAAAGTACCCAATACGCGTTTTCTACAATCTCCTACGCAAACTTCAAATTTGGACTCATCGTTCCAAATGCCGCTATGCCATTGTTTTTTAGTCCAATTTTTATGCTCTTTAGCCCATTCCATCCTATTACGTTGTTGCGATTTTGTAAGCAAAGGCTTTTCTTTGGCCTATTAAAAAATACAATAAACTAATAATTCTTTTTAACCGAGAAATCGAGAAAATAAATTACCTTATAAAACTTGTTTCTTATTTGTTTAATTTTTCTTATAGTGGTAGATACAGAAGTTTGTTTTCCGATCATTTCCCGCCATTCTACGGTAATATCTCGAGCATTTGATCGGCGATTTTGTTTCACAATTTTCCTTAAAGCTCAATGATCAGCAATAGAACTTGATGATGGGCAACCAGTTTTTTTAACTTCCATGACATTTCCATTTTCTTTAAACAAATTAATAATATCTTGAACTGTTGATCGCGGCATCGAATGTGAAATCGAAATTTTTCGTGCCGAAATTCCATTCTTATGCGCATTAATTATGTACATTCTTAAATCTTGACTAAGTGCTTTACCTCAAGCCATTTTAGTGTAAAAACTTATCACTTACAACAAATGTCAAGTATCTTGTTGATTTTAACAATGTATCAATTGTTATGTCAACAGTTCAATCAAACACTGACTATTTTATGCAATATGTGTAAGTGACCGAACTATTCTGAATCGTCTATTATAGTATATTTTATTTTACTTAAAACCTAATTGTTATTAAAACTATATAATTTTTGTTGCTATTTAAAGTTAAAATTATATATTTTAAGGTAGTAATATAATTTTTGTAAGAATAAAACATTTGTTGGGTTTTTTTGTAATAAATGAAATGTCAATAAGGGCAAATTTTGTGCTGGCCGAACTATTATGATTTTGGGCTCGTATATATATATATATATAAAATATATATGTCATCACGCCTTTCACCCATTACTAGGTGTGGCACTCTGCCTAAGCAGATCTCGGTAAGTGATATATTTTGTCGCGTGAAATGAGGTTACCAGCCGTCAAATCACGGCCCTCAAAGATATTAGTGGAGAGGGAGCCACTTGTCCAATATAATTTTCTGTATTAATAAATATATACGACTTCGTAGTAGGAATGTTCATTAATTTTCTTATTGTGGCCTCTGTGTCACTGAGCGTTTAGACATGCTCATGGTTAGTAAGAGGTGATTGGTATATTGGATAGGGCTGCCTCCTGATAACAAGTGGCATTAGGATAGGAAAGGAAATTAATGAGTTTTATTGGGGTTATGATTACACGTGTTGGGGTTGGGGGTGTTTATTCAAGGATGTGGTAGGATATGTTATGGTGAAGTTTGTGAAATGAAATTATGATATTTAAGGAATGATTAGAATCAAAAAAGGATTAATTAGTATAAACCTTGACTCACGAGTATAACTGCTTCAGGGTTGCCAACTAACGCATTGTTAATTTTGTATGCATTTTTCTCCAATATTTTATAATGTGAAAGTGCCGAACTTTGTATTCGTAAAATTAAGAATAAATATCCCTGTCGCACAAAAAAAAAATTAATCCCATTTAATGTAAGAAAGTTGAACGGTGTATTTTGAGAACCACTTGTCTAAAAAAAATAGAAATTGTTTGCTAGCTTCGTAGCTCTTTATACAAATATTTCTCGAGATAAGAATGGTTCCCCTCTTAAAATGAACAGCTTGTATAGGTTCAAACAAAATTATCACGCAATCATACGTATTGAATGTTTCTTGCAAAAAGAATAAAAATCCGTTGATTGTAGACCGTGCATTTGAACAAGTAAATGATTTTGAAAGCGGTCGTATTGTGTATATACGCGAGAGTGGTATGTCACTGCATGTTATAGCGGTTTATTTAAATCGCAGTATCAAGTACTGCTTCATGTATGTGAAGAGAGTTGGTACATACAGGTTCAGAGAGACTGCAGGTCACAGTACTTATTAAATTTCTATTGTATTTTGTTTATAGCTGAGAAATATTAATCATTGAAATTAGTAACAATTTGTAGAATTTCATCTGTTTATTCCTACTATTTTATTTTGTGTTCCAATTTCAACCTTATTTCCATATTTTCTTCATTATGCCTATCTTGAACTAAAAAGAAACATAAAACTAGATATAAATGAAGCAAAATTAAAAATATATAATACTTCTTTCGCCAGTTTTATTGGAGTTAGAGTTATTTATTTTATCTTACATAAGGATTTATAATTATATTCCTTTTAGAATACTGGACACACAGCACTATTGAAATGGATAATATTTTACCATAACAAGAAAATAAACTTCTCCATCCTTATAAACAACACTCATATTTCCATATTCTTGTTTGGATATCTTATTGAGAAATATTATTTGCTAGACGTTAAATCGAAACATTTATAAATGTTAAAACGAACGGTGTTAAAAAATGATTAAAAATATGATTATATGAACTATTCATTTTCACCTCCAGATACCAAAATTGTAACATTAAAAAATATTTACATAACAGATCTTACAATAAAAGAATATCGACTAATTTAATTATATTTGGCTATAGTTGGTTGAAATTAATTTTCAATTAATTTTTCTGTTTCTTAGGTACGATGACTAACTACGTGAATCGATAGCTGATAGCCGTCCTTTGGGTTATTCCGACATGGCCGGTCGCAAGTCTAGAGAAAGTAGGAGGACACCACTAATTCATAATTAGAACAACATGAACTGCCCAACCTACATAGCTGACCAAGAAGATAGTAATAGAATTAAAATCTTAAAACTTGCGCGATGTGAAATGAGATTCTACTAAAAATTATTAATTAATGATATGATCAATAGTATTTTCTGTAATAATTCCGTTCTTATCATTTTGCTACTATATGAAGACTTGATTATGATATAATACGAGGGTGGAAGTCGTATGAAAGTCTATATGTACTAATAATTATATTTCAATTTATCTGATATCCGGAAACACTAAGAAAACCACAACCGAAGTTATAATTCATAAATTAGTTAACAACTGAATGATCTGTTTTATTCAACGAAGAAAATAAATAAAATAATATATATATTTATAACCTACAAAAACTAAATATAAATTGAAGCGTTGCGGATGAGACTTGCTTGTTCTGCAGAGAGGAACCAAGGAGCCAAGTCACATGATGTTTTTACTCCAGACTTTATGCGTTATTTTTAATTAACTAAAGTAATTATCACGTCGCGATCACCAATTTGTAGAATTGTTGCTGGCGAATTAATACAAGCGGGGGTAACTAGGTTTACGGTTAATTAGCAATGAACTATAATAAAATAATAATAAAGAGAAAATAGCAAAATATAATGGACATGGAAGTAACGTATGTTGGAGCTGGTCTCAGGGTTAAGAGACTGTGTCCAGATCAAAAAGTATAAATTTTTTTCCGCATCTTTTTACCCTTTGCTCGTGTTTGGTGCTGGTGAGCACGACGTAGTTCCTTGATTTTTATGCCCCAACATCTTGTTTTCACGTGATCATTCGTTGGACTGTGGTTGAAGTATTCAAATGAATGAATGTTGTTTGTAGTTGGGTGGGGTGGAGAGGTGAATGTTGATGTTACAGGTTTTCTCACAAATACATCGCGTAAATACAATATAATTTTAATATTGATTAATTGAATACAATATCCGATACAATTTAACTAAAATTAGATACAAAAAATAATACGTTGTGTGCTGCCTGAGATCTCACTTTAAACTCTCAAACAGATCACTCATATGTACGGTCCTGGTTATCTCTTAGTCAGTACTTCTGCATTAGTCATAAATTTGCAATAATATGAACATCAAATACAGCGATTGATTGAATCGCAAACATTATTAAGTAAACTTGTAATATTAATATAGAGATCAATATAATTTTATAAAAGATATTTTTATTTGGTATTTTGGAATTAGTAATATTGGTATATAAATGTTAGGATGTGCGATGAATCTGCAACTTTTTAGTTGACGAGACATAAACGAATATTATGAATATCAACTTGAATGTTTGATCTTGGCGATGATATTTGAATGTGTTATAGGGAACGTAATAATTGGAAATAGTTTTCATGTAGGAATAGCATTTGGCGATTTTCTGTGTTTTGTAGCTCATTTAATTAGTGCAATCACATAGCGTACGAAAGGTTCTGAGTTGATAGCTTGGTAAATTCTCATATTTACCATCAAACATTGTAATTAATTCATTTTTATAAAATGGTTGTAATATACAACTGTAATGTTCGACAGAAGTACATCTAATTATACGATATATATGGAATATTTGTTTAAATTTCTTCGAAATTAGAATCGATGATTTTTCATAATCCATGTTTATTTCAGCATTTATAAACAAATATCTATTTTCAAATAATATCTGTTCGCAATTCTACAAACTCAATGAAGATATATGTTTATTCACTATTCGTTTAATAGGCACCAATTTTATACCTCCATATTATTATAATAATGTTGCTTGCAATGGCAATACCTTCGATGTATTCGTTCTTATTCTTTCGCAGGTATTACAAGCGATATTTTTGTTGCTTATATTATGGATTTTAGTCCGACATCATGTATTCTTTTCCAGATTCTACATTGTGATTTGTATTTCATCGCATCATGTTGTCTATTTTTATTATATTTGTATATCTTAAAATACTTCGAACACTTATTCACTCTTTTTATAGAAAATTTTAAGAAATTATCAAAACAGATTAGTCCTCTCTTCGCGGAAGCTGGTTTTTATCACAACTTCCTATGTACCGACATTGTATGGAGTATATTTTATTGTCTAACGTATGTATACAATTTGGAAACCAACATTGTGTAATGCGGAGTTATTATATTATTCTGATTAATGGATGTAATTATAAGTGTTGTAATATCAGTCACCTTACACGAGATTGGATAGATGCGAGTAAACTCCTTTATGGTTGACCCAGTCAGCAACAGTTTGGAACATGCGTCGGTGATCACATTAGCGCCGTATTTCTTGGAAAGAGCACATAGCCTGTCCCGATAAAGATCGCACTGAGGAGTCAAAATTTCGATGTTATCCGAGTATTCGAATACAACAAGGGCAGGACAGGTCAGGTTATTCCAAGCTAAGGGTGTTGGTATTAATCGTCGTAAGCTAATGAATTTAACATGTTTGTGTATAATAAGAATATGTATTCCAATGACGGCTAGATCTTGCGTAATTAGGCAATATGTGAGTGGTAATCTGTAATATCGTTCGATTTCTGAAATTGCTAATTTATAACCTGTTGTCTGATTTTTTTTTTGAAAAAATCGTTTAAATTTTTTTCAAACGTTTTCCTTTCTACTAGGTGTCAAGTGTCTAGCGTGACTAGTATTTATTAAATTATTGATTTTCAACTCTAAATTGCTCACTAAGACTTTATCATTTACTAAGTCACACATAGTAAAATCTGACTGTTCTGTTATCATGTGCGTTTTTGTTATTTGTATTGTTCTATTTTAGGTAACTATTAAATATGTTTTTAGTTCTATATAAAGTAATTTTATTTTTAATAAGATGAATTATTTTTTCTACATACGTAATTACTTTCTCTCTTGTTTTTTAATTAAAAAAATTATAAATAAAGATTATATCTCAAAAGTAACTAAAACTTCTAACTTCACATTAAGTTAATTTAAATATAAATTCAAATAAATTGTAGTCAAAACAATAATAACAATACTCCTCCCACTTTGATTACATCGCTAATTTGAATTTTTACTATTATTACAGACTCCACTATTTAATTTGCAATTTTTCTGAAATTGTTTTTCCAACAGGTTTTGTTAAAAAATCAGCAATCATATCTTCACTGTTAACGTACATTAATTTAATGTTGTTTTTCTTTATTTCGTCGCGTATGAAAATGTATTTTCTATGTACATGTTTTTTCCTAGAATGAAACATACTGTCTGTTGCTAGTTTTATAGTAGCTTAATTGTCACTAATCAAATTTTCCAAGTAGTTTTCGTTGTGTACCACAATGAATAATTGTTTGATTCATAAAAGTTTTTTGACAGCTTCTGTTAAAGCAAGGAAGTCCCTTTCATAATTGTCGAGAGCAACAACATCTTGTTTTTTGCATTGTCAAGTTATCGCTTCTCCTGCTAGGTTTAAATATATCCGGAAAAATCTTTTTCATCTAATTCATTATTCCAACTATTGTCACGTCTCGGAGGAACTTAGCAAAATAATCAGTAACCGACATTAGAGTATACTGAGCAGACGTTATCAAGATAATTATAATTACTGTTACAACTATGATAATGCCACAAACAACTGACGTGACGACATTACTCATAGCTCAAGATGGGTACCGTGTTGAAGACTCCAGTAAAACAGTGCCAGGGCTTCATTCTACCGTGTGGATTTCAATGAATACAAGCGAATAGCTTACATAGATGTTTATTGATTAAGATTACAATTTGTACTTACAGAGTTTCCCATGGCTTCACCATCGTGTACTGATGCACTTCGTTTGTCTGAACGTTTGAAGGACTAGCGACTCGACTTCTCGTTTGCCGTTGGCTGCTGGTTAAACTGTCGGCGACCGTCTATGACTGTTCACAAAAACTGTCTACGACAACTGTGTAAATTATATAAAAGTTCACGACTATTGCCTTTTTAAAAAGCTTTATTTTGACAGAGGTTGGTTACAGGATGGCTGGTTATTACAGAATGGCTACAGAATGCCTTATCTTACAGATAACTACATATTTATACTCGCTTTTATGCTGAGCTAATGTCTACACAAGAACAAAGGAATTATCAGTTGCTTATTATTATCTTCTTACTTTTAATCATATAACTCCTCCACCGTTAGAGAAAGGCATCGCCTGGAAGATTTAAGTTTGGTTTTGGAATACTAATATTTCCTTTTTTCTTAAGTAAATTACATTTAAATTTCCCTTTAAATACAATACAAACTAATACAATTATAATTATTATTATAATCACATATTTAATTACATTATGTTTATTTATTTCAGGGATCTTTTCTAAAGTTTCCAAATCGTGTCTAATTATTTTCATTTCCTTAACATTATGCAATTCTACTTCTGAATTTAATTTTTGTGTTATACTAACATTAAATTTATAATTAGAAATTACAATAGGTTCTCCATTTATTTCATTACTAATAATTTGTTTATTATTTAATTTACATTCATTATTTTCAAGTAAATATATCCCTTTTAAAATTATATATTCTTCATTTTCATTATTACATTTAATATTTAATTTATAATTTATTGAATAAATTTGTATTACTTATTTCCAATACATTATTAATCTTATAATTAATTCTAATATAATTACACCGTGTTGTATTTAAGTTAAACACAGTTTGATAGTCACATTCATTTTCTTTAATAGCTTCACTATTTACATAGTTGCAGTAATACACTTTATTAACCCTTTTACACTGATTTTGTACCGAATATAAGTTATTGTTTTCCTTCAGCAATAAATGTTCACTTTGAAACACAGTTAGCACTTCACTGTTTTGTATGGTGGGTACAGGAGTGTACTGCAATAATTCTAACGTCTCTTCATGATACAATGGCACAAGGATCAAAAAATCTATTTTATAATTCTTTAAGGTACAATACGTGGATATTAATTGTTTTACTTCATTATAATTCATATCATCTGGAAATACAAATTTACTCTCTTTATTAATTTTAATCAAATTATCCTTCAATATGTCATAAGGTATTATACTTTCATGTAATAATCCTAAGTTACAAAAACTCAGAGAAATTTCTAAATTACTTAAGGTATTTTGCATAATATTTAATAAATGTATTATTTGATTCATAATATCTTTAACAACCAAGTGATCAATCAGTATAGCTTTTTTATTTAAATTCTTTTCTATATTTGATATTCGTGATTTTAATATTACTTGATTATAATTTATATCTTCAACTGTTTCATTAAATTGCTTTATTATCTCAATATTTATATTATAGTTTTCTAACATATTTTTATTTAATATTTCCTGATTCTTTTCTAAATTTCTAAGTAATGCATCATATTTTTGGGCATCTTCACTATCTAAATTACCAGTTATACTTTTCACTATAGAGCCTAGGCCATTAATCAATCCTCTTTTTGATCTTTGTTTATTAACATGCGTATTTAAATTTTGAAATTTTAATAATATACCATTTTGATAATACTTTATTATTTTCCAATAATTAATAGATTCATTATTTAATTTTGGGTCATATTTATTTAATTTTTCTTCTAATATTTTGATTTGATTTACTAAATTCAAATATTCAGTATATACTATTTTAAAATCGTAATTAAAATGAATTACGTGTTTATTTGAATAAATTTTTGCATCGCCTAATTTGTTTATAAGTGCGCCAGGGTTGTGTGTTATATCTGTTAGGTGTTTTGTTGTTGATCCTGATCCGAACAGGATGAATCTGAAACAATGTGTTTTTGTGTTAGTTTCCTGGGTCTTTTAATTTTTGACAATTTATATTTTTTGTCTTTTGTTGTTTTTAGTGTAGCAAATTTGGGTTGTAAACTAGCTACTTTATGTGTGACGTATTTGGGTTTGGTAATTTTACCAGAGTGTCTAATATTTTGTTTAATTCTGGCTTCTTCTAAGGTTTCGGGTATTTCTTCAACTTTATCTTTATTACGTTTACTTGCAACGTTTTCTTTTTTATCA
The DNA here is from genome assembly GCA_947425015.1 of Pterostichus niger. Taxonomy (NCBI): domain Eukaryota; kingdom Metazoa; phylum Arthropoda; class Insecta; order Coleoptera; family Carabidae; genus Pterostichus; species Pterostichus niger. The sequence goes on from OX380350.1 coordinate 17,273,470, forward strand.
TTTAAATTTTGATTTATCTTTCCATAAATAATTTGCATTTTTTCCTTATGAGTTTGCACATAATTTTGTGTTAAGTGTTTCTCTAGATCTATATTTATTTCATTATTTTTAAAGTGTCCAAATACAATATCTATTGGTTTAAAATTTGTAACTGAATGTATGGAATTATTATATCCTATTATAGCGTATTTTAATTTATCTAATAAACTTAATGATTTATATTCTTTTTGTAAATTCAAGATTCTTAAATGTTCTATAAGTGTTGAATGAAATCGTTATATTTGTCCGTTTGAGTTCGGGTTATCGATACTTGTGAAGTGGATGTTAATTTTATGTAGTGCGAGGAATTCTTTAATTACAACGTTGTTAAACTCTTTTCCGTTGTCGCAGATTATTTTCTCTGGCATAGTATATTGTGAAATGAATTTTAATAATTTATTAGCTACTTCTACAGATGTCATATTATTAAGTTTATAAATTTGGGCAAATTTAGAAAAACTGTCAATTATAGTTAAGTATTTATCTTTCTCTAATGAAATAACATCCATATGAATAATTTCCAGTGGTTTACTACTTGTCGGGGTAACTCTTAAATTTAATTGGAGGGGGTTCCTCTCATATTTACTTTGAAGACATATTTCACATATATTAATTTGATTTTGAACAGCGTTCTGAAGGTTTGGCCAGTAGTACTTTTCTTTAATTCTCTTTATTGTTTCCGTAATTCCTCTGTGGTTTGTTTTCCCCTCGTGATATAACTTAATTATCTGTATTTGGTCCTCTACTGTTTTAACATCTTCCAATTTATTTTTGCAACTAATAAATTCTAAACTTTTATGTTGAAAATATTTTTGTAAAATTTCGTTTACATTAAAATACAAATTATTATTAAAAATACAAAAATATCTAGTTCTTGGTTTACAATAATCTTTTATAAATGATAATATAGTTTCTACTACTTTTACTTTTGGAATATATACTTCTAATCTTATTTTACCGTCAAATGGTCTAGTAATATCTACTTTTAATTTCGGGATATCTGTAAGACTAAATATGATCAGATTTTTACCACTATTTATAGGTGATTCTAAAAATTTAATTCCGGATATAGGATTTTCTTCATCCGAATGACATGTGTTATCTGAATTTGATGATTTATTCGCCATGTTACTTTCATTATCGGTATCTATTGCGAGGTTTTCAATTTTTTCTGGTAATGTACAGACTGTTATTTTTATATTTGAATCTACGAAAACTTCATATAGTATTAATTGTACTTTTTCCCAACGTAACTCATCTTTTCCGCATCCTATTCTTGGTATAGATATACTATCAATATTATTACTTATTAAATATAACTTTAAATTTTGCAAGGTTTCTTTAAAATTTTTATACGTAGGTTTATGATTATAAATTTCCTTTGTAACTAAATGAAACAATAATTTTTCATTAGGTAATTTTTGCATAAGTATATCTGTTATTTGTGGGGTTTTAAATTTTGATAAATAATCTCTACTATTAAATTTAAAATTAATCTTTTTCGCTATACCTTTTCCTAATTTTCTATCACTGCTTATACAATGAGCTAAGTTGTCATTTAATTCTAATAAATCAACTTCTTTTTCTATTAATTCAAAGTTATTTAATTTTATTCTAGATAATGCGTCTGCGTTGGTATTCAATTTTCCTTTCTTATATTCTATTTCATAATCATACTCTTGTAACTTTAATTTCCAACGTAAAAATTTCGAGTTTGGTTCTTTTAAATTAGACAACCAAGTAAGTGGTTTATGATCTGTCACTATTTTAAATTTTGTACCATAGATGTAGGGTCTGAAATACTTTGTGGCCCATACAATTGCAAGAAGCTCTTTTTCAATAGTTGCGTAATTAATTTCGTGATTGTTTAGCGTACGACTAGCATAAGCAATAGGTAATTCTTTACCGTTGATATTTTGAGATAATACTGCCCCTAGTGCGAAGTTACTAGCATCGGTTGTTACTATAAATTGTTTGTTGAAATCTGGGTATTGTAGAATTGGGTCGTTTACTAATAGGGTTTTACACGTTTCAAAACTCTGTTTATATTCTTTATTATTTATATCTATAATTGCTCCATTTTTTTAAGATTTAGTTAATGGTTTTATTATTTTAGCAAGATTTTTTATAAATCGTCTATAGTATCCTATTAATCCTAAAAATGATTTGATTTCTTTCTTAGTTTTTGGGATTGGGAAATTTTGAATTGCATTTATTTTACTGGGATTTGGTTTTATTCCTTCTGGAGTCACTACGTGTCCGAGGTATTCTACTTCTTTTCTTAAGAATTCAGATTTATCTGATTGTATTTTTAAATTTGCATCTCTCAGTGTTTTAAAAACTTTTCTAATATTTTCTAAATGCTCCTCTAAACTATTACCTAATATAATAATATCATCAAGGTAAACTAAACAAACTGTGCCAATTAAGTCTTTTAATACGAAGTTCATTAACCTTTGGAACGTACTTGGTGCATTTTTCAGCCCGAACGGCATTCGATTGAATTCATAATGTCCGTTTTTTACACTAAATGCTGTTTTAGGAATATCTTGGGGGTTAATTTCTATTTGATGAAATCCTGCGATTAAATCGATTGTTGAGAAATATTTACATTTACCTAATCTGTCTAAAATGTCATTTATATTGGGTATAGGATATCGATCATCTATTGTTTTTTCGTTGAGTTTTCTATAATCTATTACTAGTCGAAATTTCTTTTTACCGGAAGCATCAGCTTTCTTTGGGACAATCCATACTGGTGCTGACCAAGGTGAATAACTATGACTTATAATGCCATCTTTTAATAATTTTGATATTTGTTCTTTAACTTCATCTTTATAACAGTTTGGATAACGATAGCTTCTAACATGAACTGGTATTTCGTCACTTGTTTTAATTTCGTGCTTTATCTTACTTGTGAAGGTTAACTTATCATTCTCTTCCAAGAATACATCTTTAAATTCTTTGAAAATTTTGAACAGGCTTTCTTTTTCTAATTCATTTAAATGATCTGTTCTAAAGTTATTTAAATTTACTGGGTTTTGTGGTGGATGCTTTATTTTATAGTTTTTTGTAAAATTTGGAATACATAAATTATTAATTTCAATAACTTCATCTGTTTTATTTTTAACAGGAATTTTTATTTGTTTATTTTCAATTCTTACTAAACTATCAGGAATTTCGAAACATTCATTAATATTATTATTTTCTAATAAAACTACGGAGTCTTTTTCATTAACAAAGTAGTTCACAAATTTCATTTCTTTTGGCTTTAATTTAATTTTTTCATTATAACGATTCAATTTATATTCTTGTCCTAATAAATAAATTTTGTCATTTCCGAAATCATATTGAGCTTGTAATAATTTTAATTCATCTAATCCGATTAATAGATCAAATTGAGAATGGAAGTCGAAGACGTAAAAATTTAATGGATTATTATTAAAATAAAGTGTAGTGTAGTTATTTCCTTTTGAGATACCATGTACTGTACTTAGCGTAAACTTTTGTTTAAATAATTTAAACTCATTTGGATTTTCTTTAATAATTTTAGGATTGATAAATGATCTAGTACTACCTGAATCTACTAAGCATTTATATTTTCCAAGTTTTAAGTATGGTAATCGTGTTATATTTTCTATATTCATTATTTCGCCGAATTGTTGTCTTGGCTTAATTCTAAAAAAGAATTTTGATTTACATTTTGATATCCTTCTACGTTTTCTGTTTCATAATTTAATTCAAAATTTTGTTCATCATGATTTTGTTCGAATTGCGTTTGCTCGCCGTAATCTTGTTCTGTGAATGGATCAGCTGTTTGATTTAATGTGTCTATGTTGAATAGATTTTGTCTGTATTGTGATTGTGGATAAATTTTAGATTGAAATTGTCTTGTTTGTCTGGTTGTTGAGATTGACATTGGAGTTGGATTTGGGAATCGTGGTTTGTTATTGTTATTTACAAATGTGTTTGTTGGTCTAGGTTGTGTAAATTGTGGTGTTTGTACTGGTTTTACAAATTGAGTGTTGTTTAAATAATTTCTTTGTACTGTGTTAGGATTTTTGTTATATATAGGTTTTTTATTTGGAAGTGTGGATGTTGTACGAGAAGCTTCCATTTGATAATCATTTGTCAATATTTTAAGAGCCGCATTTAAATTTTGAGGGTTTCTTGTTTGTAAAAATGATCTAATTGGTTCTCGTAAACCGCGTAAAAATGATCTGACTGCTAAATTTTGTCCATAACTTATTGTCGCGGGTCGAAATGCTGCTTCCATTTGTGTTTCAGTGTATGCTGTGTGTGCGTTTAATAAAATTAACATTTTATTACAGTAATCAAATGCATTTTCATTGCCCTGTCTTAAATTTGCAATTTCAATTGCTAAAGTATAGCAATCTCGTTTATCTGCATACGCAGTTAATAAAGCATTTTTTAAATCAGTCCAATTATTTATTACATAATTAGCTATTGCTTTGGCTGCTTCGCCTCTAATTTTATTTCTAATATTTGCTAACAAAACGAAGTTCTCGTAATCGTTAGGATCGTTACGGTTATAGAATTTAGTAATAAGCGCTTCGCTCATTCTAATAAAATAAGATAATTCATTTGAATTTCCATTAAAAATAGGTATTGTATCCAAGTATCTTTGCTCGCACTGTGCCATTTTTGCTGACTTAAGAGTTAGAATTATTAACAGTAAATAAAATCTGTACTCACAGTAGAATAAAGAACATGGGTTGATGATGTCGTTGACACACCTCGGCTGATGTCGCAGATGTCTCTTGTGTTTCCCTACGTGGATTGGGCACCTGGAGCCGGAGTTTGGTGTGGATTCTGTGGTTGATGTGTCGCTTATTTTTCCCTACGTGGATCGGGCACACGAACCGCCTCTTCTGCACCTCGTCTAAAGTCTTTTCGCTGGCTACCGCGTCACTAATATTTTCTTTGGTGTACCGCACTGGTGATGGCCTGTGAGTTCAACAAATAAATCGTTGACACGAACCTGAGTTGAAAGCGTTGGATTTTTCGTATCACTTAACTGCTTAAAAACTTTTAAATCACTCAGTTTTGCGAGTATCCCATCCTCGTCGCCAATTATATAAAAGTTCACGACTATTGCCTTTTTAAAAAGCTTTATTTTGACAGAGGTTGGTTACAGGATGGCTGGTTATTACAGAATGGCTACAGAATGCCTTATCTTACAGATAACTACATATTTATACTCGCTTTTATACTGAGCTAATGTCTTTACAAGAACAAAGGAATTATCAGTTGCTTATTATTATCTTCTTACTTTTAATCATATAACTTGTACGACTGTCATCGATTGTCCTCGACGATTCCAGAACTTGAGTTTTTATACGAAGTGCATCAGACACTGTGGTTAGCTATTTCCGTCAAGCTCCCGATTCTCGGGTTTAGGTTACACTAAAATCTACCGTGATGCATTCTTTTCTTAGATTCTAACGCAGTCTTCTCGTAAGTGTCTTCAAAAAAGGTGATTACTAAAGCAACTGTGACTAAATTAGGAGATCTATATTTTGAACATTGAACTTGAGATCCGGGACTCCATATCGATTACACGGAACCGCGAAGGAGCTAGACCGCAGTCCATCTTGCGTGATTGCGGTCGGCTACTTCCTGGTTTGCGCAGCGAAGTGTCCTCTTATCGAGAAGCGTGCGAAATTAAGTGCGAAAACAAGTATTCGGAGAACATGGTATTCAGGAGGTTGCTGTCGAGCTCATGCTAGGTAATTGCGGTAGCAATTACTCATTATGCGTAATGCAAAACTCACTACAACACCTTAGTGTGTGATAACCTGTACTTATTAGGAGAATACGTATGACTAGAGCTTGACAATATTCTAAATATTTTATGAGGGCGACAATTCTCCCCCCTCAGACCATGTCGTCTCCGACATAACCCTCCCGGACGAAGCTTGACTTTTCTTACAAACTATGTGCGTCGTGCCATAGAAACATAATGCGAGGTGTCGTTTTTAACGACTTCATATTCGTGAGTGGCTGTTAGTTCCTGTGCTATGTCGTAGTTGTACAACGTCACGGGTGCCAGGTATGGCGACTCTGGTACCGACGAACTGCATGTTGACGGCGGTCCAGGGCGCGGCAGTGGTTGTGGCAGCCTCAACGGTACGGCTAATGCTGTCCCCGGTTGTCCCATGGTTGCTGGCGGCCTGTGGAACACCCTCTCGGCCACCCACCTTGTATATGTTTCTCGACCCTTTTGGCACACTTAACATGTCTACATGTATACAATATTAATATGATAATTATAACTGGCCACGGTGCGTACAAGAGAGCAGTTTGCGGATTTATGTTCTCACCCGGCATTACCATAGCGTCTTTATCTAAACATTCTTCTAATCCATCATATACAGGATATCTTGCATCATCATACGGCGTTAGACTCAATGTTTTTGAGGCGACCCAGGCGGCTGGAATTATTTGTTTAAAGGCGAATGACAGGTTTGATAGTATGCACGGAAAAGATGGCGTTATCCTAGCCTTTCCGTTAATAGTCAGTGAACAATTACAAGGAATTTGTACCCATAAGGCACCGTAATTTGGCTCGAAGTTACTTTTTTAGCCGTTTTACACTGAACATCTCACACTGTAGTCGCATGGGTGATCACAAACGTATTTTGATCTATCGGTGTAATAATACGCGTCATAACGTCGGTCAATTTACATGAAATTGGACATAGACGGGTGAACTCTTTAATTGTCGCTCCTGTTAGCAAGAGTTTGGCACGTGCGGCGGTGATTACATTAGCGTCGTACGTCTTGGAAAGAGCACAAAGCCTGTCCCGGTGAGGATCGCACTGGGGAGTCAAAATGTCGATGTTATCCGAGTTTTCGAATGTCACAACAGCTAGGTCCACATGGTCCGCTTCCAAGGCGCAGGTCATGTTCTTCCAAGCTAGCGGTGTTGGTATTAACCGTCGTAGGCTAATTGATTTTATTTGTTCGCGTATGATTGGAACATGTATTCCGATGACAGCCAGATCTTGCGTAATTAAACAGTCCGTGAGAGGTAACCCGTAATATCGTCCGACTTCCGCGATTGCTAATTTAAATCCTTTAGTTCTAATTTCTTTTTCAAAATCCTTTAAATCTTTTCTAATGTCCCCATCTCGATTATACTAGGTGTCAAGTGTCTAGCGTGACAGGCGCTAATTAAATTATGAATTTTCAACAATAAATTGTTTACTAACACTTTATCATTCACTGAGTCACATGTTTTGAAATCCCGCTGTTCTGTTATCATGTGTGTTTTGATATCAAGTTTAAACGGAAATGTATCTAACTTTTGCCTGAATGAAGTTACTTCGTTGTTTGTAGTAAACATTCGTTGCACATGATTTCTTGACGCTATTTGAAATTCCCACCCGACTGAATTACCGTCGTTTGCTAAAATTGTATCTGTTGATACTGGGGCTTGAATCCCTTTAATTAAGGTTAACAAATTTCTACACGTATTTTCTTTAATTATATTCTGACAACAGTTCGTAATGACTTGCTTATCTTCATTTGATATATATGCTACTTTATAAAGTATTGGAACTGATGTCTCGTATGCTATGGTTTCCGGTAAGATTTGAAAGTACGCTCCTGTATTCACTTCAATATTTGCGGCCACGTTATCAACTAACGCTATCACCACAAGTGATAGCATAAAATACCTTACTTTCAGTTTATACATCTCTGGAAATTTTACTTTCACTAATAATTAAATCTTATCTTTTATTACTTACTTATCCAACCCTTTTGTTAACTATGTCCGATTATAAACATTTAATATACCTTACTCTATTATGGGACCACTATGAAGTTATGCACAACTTCTACTAACTGGTGGCATCTCACCACGTCATTGTGTTTCACGCCCCCACGCTACTTTTCACAACCGAGCCATCGGACGGTGTGTACGCCCTATGACCCCTAAAAACCTTACTGTCTCGGTAAGGCCCACTCCGGCTCCAACCTAAGAGTGGTCATAGAACTTATTTTCGCATCTCACGAAAATTTAACTAAATACGCTCCTGCTTCGCACAGGCAGCGTGTCCAAACCTGCATCTCACAGGTAACCAAATACAATCCTGAGTCGCACAGGATAATTTAATTTCAAAATTTCAATATCACGTGATATATCCTAGTAATATAATCCTTTAGCATCACAAAACAACTAATTAGTGATCAATTAATTCATTATCCCGGGCCGATTATATTTAAGACACTAACTATTACTTACAATTCTTGTTCTGTTACTTAACAAATTTACAATCCCAGATTGTTGTTCACGAAGGCTGGTCCATGGGCGTCGCACACTACAGTAAGAGTTTGGGGGCTTTCGTGAGTACCTACTCTCTGCTTACTGATGTCCCTGGACGTGAGGACGGTCCTGTTGTCCCATCAGTTATCCGGTTAACTGATCCTCCGGCGACTTCATCCGTGAGTGTCACGGAGACTATTTTACCACTTGGCAGGGTCAAGGTGCCCACGTTGACGTCCTCCAAGTTAATGGTTACTCGTCGTTTCGGCGCCCAGCGCGAAACTACGTATCCGACAGATCGGCCAACGTCCTTTCCTGATTTTGACCACCAACACATATACTATGGTCAGGAGTACTAATACACAAATAGCAATACCACAGTTATAGTAAATATGATATACAAAGTAATGTTTGAGAATTCTTCCTTATCGTGTGCTCTGACGGCCTGAGCAAATGCTATCGTAGCGACTCTGTTATCGTAAAATAATTTAATGACGACAATAGTAACTATTATGTTCCAAATGTAGATGAGCACGTCTTTTTGGTGTGAATACTCATCTGGATGCCATTCTAGTGGAGCGAACGTTCTCGCAGTCCATTCGTCACTTGTTCCACTGATGCTGGACAGATTTAAATGCAGAACGTGGATTGTCCAGTTGTGATTAAGACACTCTGATAAATTATTATACACTGGGTGTGTATCTGGTGATAATGGATTGATTTGTAGTGACTTCAAGGTAGACCACGTAGCTGGTAAGACTTGTATGACTTGCAACACTCGGCTATCTTCTCCACAGGGCACTCGTGCCGGAATAACTCTGGTGTCGTTGACGTACAGAGAACAGTTACAAGGCAACTGTACCTGTAGTGCTCCTGGCTGTCCTATATGTACCTGTCCCACTTCCTTGATACTTCTCGGACAATGGATTTTGGTGTGTGGTTGTGGATGCGTTATCATATAGGTATCCGGCCGCACTTCTGAAATTACCGTTTGATGTGACCGGTAACACCGGAAAGCGCAGTGCCGTGTGATTTCCTCCACTGTTGCACCTTCGTACATTCTGAATGCGCACTGCGGGCCGTAAACCGCATCAGACGAAAATCGCGGCAGATAACACAGACGATCATGATAAGGCTGGCACTGATGTAATCCCTCTCCGGAAATTGGTCGCATGTGTTTTCTACTGACCGCTAGGTACATAGTGCCATGCATAATGACACACGTGTCGTTATTCCAACCGAAGGGGGTTGTAAGTAATTCCACCAGTTTCCATTTTCTGCCAATCTGTGTTACTGGCACTTTTAGATGTAAAATAATTCGTCCCGGTCCGATTCCGCAATCCACAATCGGTAATTTATAATATTGTGACAGCTCTCTCCTTGGCACGGCGAGTTGTAAACCATATTCCCCTAATCTTTTTTCTAACTTGTCAAGATCAGCTGCTAACACGCCCGGCGTGAGCAGTGTCGTAGGAATATTTCTGTTCTTGCAGGCGCCGAGAATTTAATTTTGTCTCATTAAGCGTAATATCTTAATAGAACGCTTTAAGGCCTCGAAATCATTTTTGTACAACGTTCTTAGTGAGATCCGAACGTTATTGGCATCTTATCTTAAATTTCCTTCTTCGTCGTCCAGATCCTGCATTCTCTTATGTAATTCTGTAAATGCTTCTGCTACTCTTTTGTCGTATTTAATAAAATTATTGGTGATAAGAGACAGGTGCTTATATTCTTCATGCAGTCCTGTCTGTAAATCTTCAACTTTCATCGTGATTTGTCTCTCATTCATCACGAACTGCTTCATTTTGGTCTCCGTCATCACACCACAGCACCAATTAAACGCATCTCCGATAAAGTTTAGCGCTCTAGCAAATCGGTACTTTCCGGTGGCTGGTGTCGTCGTCGCTGCTGGCAAGCTTCGTGGAAATCTCTCTAGATATGCTTCTAGTTGCCACTCGGATTTTCCTTCTATGGTAAGAAAATAGTCTGGGTCTAAAGATGCGTCCATCTTTGTAATAAGATCCCTGAATATTGTTGATATTTCCGTGATTCGACTTGATAAATCACATCCGCCGGTTTCATTATCGCAACTTCCTATTATTTCCCTGACCTGATCTGTCCCGTAATCGTCCTCATACCTCTCGATCCATTCCGACTCGTACGTCAGCGGAATGGTAGCTTCGTACGTGATGGCGTCCGGTAGTTTCTTCCAATAGGCACCCGCCACCACGCGAACTGGCACTTCAATCGCCGCACTCGCGATCACGCACCACATACATATGAAAATTCTGTAACAATAGAGACATATGGCACCTACCTTTTTGGTGTCACATTAGATCCTGCATTATCAAGCACGCCGTAAAAGAAAACATTAACATTAAAGTAAGCCACACGCCTATAAGCTGATTAATATATTTTTTATTTATTTAAAATTCTCCACACGATAACATTAATATAATATTCCTTAAAACCTAACATAATATTCGAACTATAGGTACTATATCTATTTATATATATATATATATATATATATATATATATATATATATATATATATAAATTATGTAGGGACACAACCCCTATTGCATCAGCATTGCACCTTTCACACGGTACTTTTCCATGACAAATTTGTAATAGGATATATTAGATAAGAAATGTTATATGTAGACAAAATGTAAGACGTAGAGTCAGTTGTTAGAAGATAGTCAAGTAGAAGAGTTCACTGTATGTACTTGTGCAGCAAAATAAAATTCTTTTTAAAAATCCAATCTTATTATTGATTGATTTAATTGGCGCAGTCCTGGTAGGATAACTGACAAGTCTGTAAATTCCGAAGAACCTCAAATTTGAGTTTCCAATTCGTTGAAGAATTTCAGTCGTCACTTTCAAGTGTTAAAATCAGTATCACGAATCAATACGTTCTCAGAGTGATTAAAATCCGAAGTCTCACCATAACTCTTGATGAGACTAATTCGTTAAAGATTTCTACACTCAAAATAAAACGTGACAACAAGTTTAAGTGCATCAGTGCCTCACAAACTGCAAACAAACATCAAAAACTACATCTTCTCTCTACAACTCCGACGAGGAAAGGCAAATCATATCGTCGTTAATTCCGAGACCGTCATCGAGTGCTGACCAGCCGCTGAAGACGCCTCACCATCATCCGTTGAGCGAAAATCAACACCCACCGCCCACCTGAGCGAACATCAGGCCTCACCTCACCAAGCTCCAAGCTTCAACCCAAGGACCATGAAATTGGCCATACTTAATTTAATCCTAATATTACTGTAAGTAATTTTATTCATCTCTGTATTGTTTGTTGATCGAATCACTGTTCCTCATTATTAACGTAACATCAATACATTTAAAATAAAACTTACACAATTATTAATCTATTCAAATTTATATACTAGACATTATTATCAAATATTAAAAACACAGCTACAAAATGTCAACACCAGTAATTCAACCCGCTACAATTAATCTCATACCTAAAGTTCCTAGTGAAATTAAAGATTTATTAGAAATAATCCCAGAATACGATGGAAGTACAGGTACTTTACCCCATTTTATAAATATTTGCAATGAAGTCCTCGATATCGTAGACAAACAAAAATTATCTAAAATTGTAGAAAGAATTATTTTACATACAATTAGAAAGAAAATTATTAAAGAAGCTAATGCAAAACTAGCTACTAAAACATATACTAACTGGGCAAGTTTAAAAAATTTGTTAATGGAAGAATATGGAGACAAAAGAAACGAAGTTCACTTCTTAACAGAATTGTCTCATTTAGAACAAAAATCTAATGAAGATATTTTCATATACTTCGATAAATATGAAGATATTTTCAACAGAATGATGAGTTTATTAAGTATAAATTTTGGCAATGGATTTGACAATTTATCAATATTTATGTCCACATATGCTTCTCATAATTTCATAATAAATTGTAAAGAACCATACCGAAGTCAACTAGCAGCTAGAAATCCTAAATCTTTAAATGATATACAAAATTTAATCAAAAATGATTTCCAGTACATTCATGCAAATATTAATAAACAAAACACAATAAAACAAAAGATAAGTACACCAACACCTGCATATAAACCACACAATCCGAACATACACACGAATCAATATCGATCACCAATGATTCGATATTCACAACAACAACAACAACAATCACAATTCAAAACAAAACAAAACTATCCCCAACCTATGTCTATTAGTACTAATACATTTAAACCACATTTAAAAAGACAGAGCACAAATAACTACCGATAAAGACAAAAAAATAAAAATTGATAAGCTAAAACCTTATCGTAAATTTACAGAATCATGCGAGCTAGCACAACCATCAACCTCGAAGATGCTAGAACCAACCCCGGAATCAACGTCCTAAAGCTAGGAGAAGCTCTAATCTCCACTAATAATAAGTATCTTTACGTAAATATTAACCTTTATAAAATTAAGGAATTATATAATAATCTAACTATTCATTTTAATAATATTAAGTTAGAAATAAATAATAATTATAGTAACGATAGAAATAGTAAATTCACACAAAGTCTAAATAATAACTTTATAATGCTAGAAAACTTCCTAGATATAATAAGTAATAAAATACAAATCACTTTATACGACAATACTAGAAATAAACGAGGACTTATAAATGGTTTAGGCTCCATTATAAAAAGCATAACAGGAAATTTAGATGCAACAGATCAAGAAAGATACGATAATGCTTTAAAATTAATAAATGATAATGAAAACATTCTTAAAGATAACATGAAACAAATTATTATTTTTAACAAAAATATATCAAATCACTTTAATAATCAAATAGAAAAAATTAATAAGAATAATAAAGCAATTAAAGATAAAATTAGTGAAATAGGAAAAACAATTGGGAAAATTATAGACTATAACGATATAATATATTTAGAAAATATTATCACTCAATTGACATTTATGGCCACAAATTTAATTAGCATTATTAACGAAATCGAGACTACCTTCGCTTTTTGCGAAATAAACACTCTTTATTTTGGAATACTGTCTAGAGATGACATCAAATTAGAAATTGATAAACTTTTGCCAGATAGTTTCAAAAATCTCATAATAAAAAATTGGCAAAATCAACAATTAATCAAAACTTATTGCAAATTCGAAAAACTCTCATTAAATATCATAATAGACATTCCTATTCCTCTCGTACAAACAGAACTCTTACAAATTACACCTATACCCACTATACACAATGAAACCTTTGTTACTCTAAATGTACAACAAGGATATTATTCAAAATCTAACACACAAATTAGTTATTTAAACAAATGTACCCTCGTAGAAGATAAACTTTATATTTGTAGTCAAGGAAACTCAATTCCTGACAGATGTTTAGAAAATATGTACTTTTATAGAAATAATAATAATTGTAATTATATAAATTTACTTGATCATAACGAAATCATTATAGTTCCAAACTCTAATATTGTATACCTTTATTTACCTCATAAGGAATTAATAAATATTGAATGTGGTCACGAAATAGAAGAAAAAGTAATTTCTGGTATCTATTGCATAAAAGATTGTTTAATTAATAAACAAAGACATTATAAAAATATTAATTATGACAAAATAATTAATTTAGATATTGATAATAGTAAAGAAAAATTAATATTTAATAAAACCTTGAATATCAAAAACTTAGAAACTATTAAAGTTCCAAGTCAAAAGATAATTCATTTAAATCAAATTAGTAGTTCTGAATCACATTCTATATTTTACGATGTATTATTGTACACGACAATCGTGACCGTTGCAATGCTCTTACTGATAAAAATCTATTCGGCACTTGCTAGAAAATTGTTACACTTAAAACAAAATCAAAATCAAACTTGCGAAACAATACCTGATGAAAATACCATAGGTATTCTTTCGTCTAACAGGGGAGGAATTATGTAGGGACACAACCCCTATTGCATCAGCATTGCACCTTTCACACGGTACTTTTCCATGACAAATTTGTAATAGGATATATTAGATAAGAAATGTTATATGTAGACAAAATGTAAGACGTAGAGTCAGTTGTTAGAAGATAGTCAAGTAGAAGAGTTCACTGTATGTACTTGTGCAGCAAAATAAAATTCTTTTTAAAAATCCAATCTTATTATTGATTGATTTAATTTATATATATATATATATATATATATATATATATATATATATATATATTTTCCTAATTTAATTTTTATTCTCTTCGGTGGTTCAGTACGATGCTGGGCAGGCGGCCGGCATGCGAGCAACTTGCCGCTGCCGGTCTCTTTCTTCTACCTCCGGGTGGAATATCCGGAGAGACGCTCTCATCTGTCTCACCCGTTGGTGTCGGGGTCGGGGGTTCCGGCGTGTGATCGGAATCCGAGTCCGACTCTGCGTCAGAATTACTTTCAGGGGCCGCCCCGCGTGCTGATCTCGGCCGCGGACTTTCCGAGGGAACGGGACTGTAACTTATGGACTGAGTATCCCAATTCTCAGCTACTGGTGGCTCCCATGGCTCCGGTGTGCTGGTGTCGAAGGCTCCCGAGGGGAACAGTGAACTGAGGGTAGCCTCCTCCGATTCGCCGTCGTCGCGAGAATACCTATCTCCGGCGACTGCGAATCGAGGACATACCTCCCCCAGCTCGTCCTGCTCTTGCCACCACCACAGGGAGCGGCTACCGCCTAACCCGTCCAGCGCCTAGAACCTCGGAAAAAATTCCATGACGGTAAACCGGGCCAGGTGGGTCATGGCTGCTCCGTGCAGATACCCATCCGCAATTTCCCTCGCCACGTCCATTCTTTTTAGCATTTTTTGATCCGCCAGCACCCGGGCCAGTTTTTCTTCTTGGGTACCCGACATGTCTGCCATGGCGCATACCCACATCTCCACCTCATATATCGTGGGTAGCACCACCAGCCGCAGCAGCGCCACCAAGAATCAGGCGGCCAAGTTCACAGCCCGCTCCTCGATGACTTTTTCGGCCTGGGCCTTCACCCTTGTGCAGGTGAGGGCTACCCGCCCATGAATTTGCCTGAATGTCCTGAATCAATTTCCAAATATGTCTTAAGAATAATACGTGCTTGCGTGTTAACTCACTCACTACTTCTACTTGTCAACAGAATTTTCGTTTCACTTACCCTTCTTATATAGCTATCTACATGCTAATTACAAAATACTACCTTTTTTACTTAATCCTCATCGAGCGAGTGCGTCCCTGACTCGCACAACTCACTTGTTCTATCCATATCTTGTGCGGCCTGTTTACGAACGCTGCTGCGTAGTTGCCGCCGTCCGCTCTCGCTGTTATCGTCAGGCGCCCACGGGCACAGTTTCTAAATTTGATTTTTTCGCGTTCCCCTTTTCAATTACATATGATACATCTGACTTTTTACCTACTATTACATATGTACCGTACCATTTAAGTAATAGTTTGTCTGTTTTTCCTACGAACCTCTCAGGGCTGTATACTTTCACTTTTTCAC
Source organism: Pterostichus niger (assembly GCA_947425015.1). NCBI lineage: Eukaryota > Metazoa > Arthropoda > Insecta > Coleoptera > Carabidae > Pterostichus > Pterostichus niger. Next base: position 17,289,333 of record OX380350.1, read on the forward strand.
CAATTTCAAATTCGACGTGTCGGTGCTTGCCATCATATCTCTTCTTATCCTTTATTTGTTTTCTCTCAATGTTCCCCTTGGCCTCTTCTCTAATTGCCTGCAGTTGTTCTTGTGTCTTTATTATGACTTCAGTCTCTACTGTTTGAGCGATTTGTGCTTCCGTGGGTAAAATAGGTTCACGACCGTATAATAATTTAAATGGCGACATTTTCGTCGTATCCTGTCTCCCTGAATTATACGCAAACGTTACGTGGGGTAGATATTCGTCCCAGTCTGTCTGTGCAGTACTAGTGTACATGCTTAGCATATCCGCTAATGTTTTATTTAGCCGCTCCGTCAATCCATTTGTTTGTGGACGATATGCTGTCGTGAAACGACTTTCCGTTCCCATAATTCGCAATAATTCAGCTACAAGTTGTGATTGAAATACTCGTCCTCTGTCACTGAGTAAAATGCGCGGCAAGCCGTGTCGACAAATTATTTGTTCAAGTATAAATTGTGCTACCGGCTCGGCTTTACCACTGGGAAGTGCCTTTGCCCAACGTGTTGCGTAGTATGTCGCAACTATTATAAAATTCTTACCTTTCTTACTTCTTCGAAATGGTCCTAATAAATCAATACCTACGCGATCAAATGGTTGTCCTACCGGCAGTGGGTGTAATAAGCTGGCTGGCTTAAAATTTGCAATTCCTCTTCTGGCTTGACAATCATTACAGCCTTTCACATAGCGCTCCACGTCCTTCCTTAGCGTGTCCTTTTAATATCGTGAATTAATTCGATGAAATGTTTTCGCGAATCCCAAATGTCCGGCTAATGGCTCGTCGTGATTACTATAAAGAATTTCTCCGACCAAACTCCTGGGTATCACGAGTAGCTTCATCTCACCTTCAGGTTAGGGATTACGTTTATATAGAACTCCGTTGTCGTTTAGTTCAAAGTTTTTTGCACGTCTTTGCAGTAAACTATTTCCATATTCTGGGTCTCGCACGGCCGATATTATTTCATTTATTTGACTATCTTCGGCCTGTAATTTAGCCATGTTTTCCGGCTCCATTACATATGTTGTAATCTCGATTGCTTCTTCTTCATCCTGTGCCGTTGCCGGCGTACAGGGGTAGCGTGAAAGACAATCAGCGTCCGTATGTGATTTGCCGCTTTTGTGGAATATCTCATACTGGAAATCTTGTAGTTTGATGCTCCATCTGGCGAGACGTCCCACTGGATCACGCACCGTACGTAGCCAACATAACGCATGATGGTCAGTGGCTACGCGAAATTTTCTTCCCCACACATATGGTCTGAATTGTGTGATCGCATAAACAAATGCAAGGCATTCCTTTTCTGTGATAGAGTAATTCACCTCGGCTGCCGTCAGCCGGCGAGAAATGTACGCTACCGGATGCCACACGTCATTAATACTCTGCAATAAGACCCCTCCCAATCCGGCATCACATGCATCCACTCTCAACTCGATGTCAGCTTTAGGGTCAAAATGCACCAGGACTGGTGACGACGTGAGTTTATCTTTTAGTATTTCAATCGCTTGTATTTCCTTGTCAGTTATTATTTTTTTTTTACGTTTATTCTTTTATCAGCTTAATACACTTAGTATTATACATGATATTGTTATAATAATGTCTCTCGTTTATATTTACATTATTTTCTATTTAAGTTAAAAACATTTTGGTTGTGTTATTCTGAATTAAGTTTCATTCTAAATTAAGTTTCATTATGACATGTGTTAATATGATATCAATAGATTTATTGTATTGTTAGTTTTGTATTTCACGGTTGGTTTTATTCTTCTTCGCTTGAGGTGAGAATATCTTGCGGTAACCTTTTTTTTAATCTGGTAGTATGGTACTTTTGACCTAGGTTATAATATTCTGCTCCTGGACAAAGTGAGATATTAGTTATGTATTTTTTTGTGAATTCTTTTATTGGTAATATTCCTAACTCTTTGTGTATTTGGATATTTCGGACATACCACGGTGATTTGCATATTATCCGTAGTATCTTATTTTGGAATATTTGAACTTTATTCATTAATTGTTTACTGGCGTTGTACCACAAGTTACATCCATATGTTATTATTGGTCGTAATATTGGTTTGTAAATCAGTAGTGCGCATTCTAACCGTAACGTCGATTTTCTATTTATTATAGGGTATAGCATGCCTAGTCTCTTGTAACATTGTTTTAGTTTTATTAGGATATGTTGCTTCCAGGAAAGATGTTTGTCTAGGTATATGCCTAAATATTTTATTGTATTTTTATCAGAATTCCACGGGATTGCGTTTCCATTTATTATTACTTCCTTTTTGGGTTGGTCTCTCCGAAGAGCGAATATTTTTACATCGCATTTTTCTATATTTATAGTTGTGTTCCATTCTTTATACCATGTTGTCATCTGGTTTAATGAATTTTGAAGGATTTCTATTGCTTTGTTTAGATTTTCATTTTGACTGATTATGGCTGTGTCGTCTGCGTACATAGCTACTTCAGAGTCTTCTATATTTGGGATGTCTGAGTTGTAGATGTTAAACAGTGTTGGACCAAGTACTGATCCTTGCGGTACTCCTGCTTTTATTGGTTTTGTGTTTGACAGTGTTGAGTTTATTTTTATTGCGAATGTTCGATTTTCGACAAACGAGTTTATTATTTTCAATAAATAATTTGGCATATTTAACTGTTTGAGTTTAAGTTTTAGACCTTCTATCCATACTCTGTCAAATGCTTGTGTTATATCAATGAATGCTATTACGGTGTATTTTTTTTTCTCGTATCCTTCAGTTATTTTTTCGGTGATTCTTGTGAGCTGGTGAATCGTTGAATGTCTACTCCTGAATCCGAATTGTAATTTAGGTATTATATTGTTTTTGTCTATATATGAATTGAGTCTTGTTTGTATTAGTTTTTCTAGTAACTTTGATATCGTTGGATTGGTCTGTAGCTTGTTACTAATGTTTTGTCTTTGTTAGGTTTTGGTATCATCGTTATTTGGGCGTGTTTCCAGGTTTCCGGAAAATATCCTTTTTTAAGCAGCCATTAAATATTTTTGATAAGTTGGTTAATGTTTTTTCAGTTATATGTTTTAAGACTGTGTTGGGAATGAGATCATGGCCAGGAGCTTTTTTGTTGGGTAAGTTTTTTATTATATTATGGATTTCATCTGTTGTTATGTAGTCGATATTACTTGTGATTTGAGGGATTACGTTGTTTAGATATTGTTTTATTTCGTTTACATGTTGTGTATTTTCTTCGTTTATTATTGGTTGGAATACCTTTTCTAAGTGTACTGAAAAGACTTCACATTTTTCCTCATCTGTTTCTTGGTATGTTTTCCCAGTTTTTATTGTGGATATTGGTTCTGTACTTCGTAGTATCCGTTTTGTTGCTTTCCACATATTGGCGTCTCCTGGCTCTAATTCTTCTATGTATGATTTATACGCGTTAATGCGGTAGTTATCAATTTCCCACTTGACTTGGCGTGATAATTGGTTTAGTCGATGTTTGTGTTGTGTGTCTTTGGTTGTTTGCCACAGCCGTCGTTCTTTTGATTTTTTCTTTATCAGTTGGATTATGTAATTGGGTACCTGATTATAGGTTTTGGTTTTCTGTTGTGATTTAATTGTCGTATTATGCGCAGCGTGTGCAATAGATTTTGTTAAATGATCAATTTCTCTGTCGATTTCATCTTTGGTGTTTATTTCACCCGCGCTTTTTAGTTTATTGTCTAATTATATTTGGAATTTTATAAAGTCTATTTTTCCGTTGGTTAGTTTCGGTGTAGCTATTTGTGGCTCTATGTTTTCTATGAACGATATGAGCACTGGGAGGTGATCAGAGTCCATTTCGTGCATTACTTGTTGTGTTATGGGTTTTGTAAAGTTTTTCGTTAAGACGATATCGAGAATATCTGGTTCGTGGTCTATTCTGTATGGTATATATGTTGGTGCTGAGGGTGCATGTATATAAATTCCTATTTGTGCAGAATATTCATATAGTTTAATTCCATTTGGGTTATTTACTCTGCAGCCCCAAGTGGTATTTTTACAATTTAGGTCACCTGCTAAAAAGGTGGGTGTGTTATCGACAAATATTTTTGCAAGGTCTTGTTGTTTTAGTGTTTGTTTTGGTTGTTTATAGACGGATACTAGTTTCATTTTGTTGTTGTTTCCCAGATAAATATTTATGGCGACTGCTTCTAGTGATTCTAGTGGGGGTAGTATCGTGGCATGGTGTTTAATACTATTTCTAATTATTATTGCTGCCCCTCCAGAGGCTTCTTCTGATTGTCTATCATATCTGTATATTTTGTAACCTGCTGTTTTGTATATTTCCATTGGTTGTAAGTGTGTCTCGGTTATAAAAGCAATATCTACTTTGTACCTTGTGAGAAATTCTATTGTTTCGTTTTTTTGACGCTTTATACCATTAGCATTATAATTTAATATTGTTATCTGACTGAATGGCCTTTGTTTATTTACCGCCATGTAAGAGAATGGTGGATATTAAGGATGTGAAAAAGGATTTAATTTGTTCTATATAAAGGAGAATGAGGTTGGCGATAGCTTGTAGGATAGTAGGTAATAATGATCCAATACTTTGGCTTGCTAGATTGCCTGAACTATCTACGTTTGATTTTTTTCTTGGGATATTTTATAATCATTCGCGTGTCCTTATTCATCACACTTATCCCGCATTTAATTTTCGCCAAAGATTCCTATCCTCACACTACTTTTGCTTCAATCACATTCATAATTCCTTTCATACAAGTTTGTTTATTCTTCTCATTTGGAATCTTTCTTTCACGTAACAACCTTTCAATCATAGTTATCCATTTGTTCCTAGGTCGTTCACGTAAAATTTCACCCTCAATTTCCCCAGCATACACCTGTTTCACCAATCTGTCATTCGACATACGTTCTACATGACCAAACCATCTCAACTGACTTGTTCCCACTCTTCTTACAACATTCTTCCCAATCTCACATTCATCATACACCATAATATTTCGGACACGATCTCTTCTAGTATATCCACACACACACATCCCGCAAATACCTCATTTTCACAGCAGTTATACGCCGTACATGTTTCTTCATCCATACCCAATATTCACTACCATATATCAACGTAGGCACTAACACACCATTATAAACACACAATCGAGCATCTCTGGATACATTCACGTTCCGAGTAAAGGTTCCCAGAGCACCCAATATCTTGCATCCAGCAGATACTATTCTTTCAATCTCTCGATCAATACGGCCATCTCACCAAAACACACTCCCCAAGTATAAAAACTCATTTACTTGACACAATCTCACACCATTCACCGAAACATTGCAATCAATCACCAAATCACTCTTCTCAAACACTTACACTTTACATTTATCAACATTCAATAATAGATTTTAATCTTTTCCTACTTTATTTATACTTAGAATCATTCTTCTCAATTGTTCTTCAGATTCACCTATTACAACTACATCATCTGCATAAGCTAACGCAGGCACTACAATACCACCAATACGTACACCATCCACCCCATTCATACATTTTTGAACTAAAACAAAATAATTGGAAACGAAAAAATCACGCTCTAAGCAGAAGGATACTGTTTTCCTACCATTTTCATTCCCTCTCACATCACCAAACTTACCCAATACATTCCCAGACATGCTTCTCTTTACTCCCACCCAACCATTCAAATCACCACATACGATAACTTTTTCACCTGGATCACACGAATCAATTATACTATCTAAAAAAATTCCAAAATTCAGTTGGGCCATAAACTGACACAACGAAGATTCTATGAAAGCCTACCTTAAGTCTCAGTTAAAGAATTCGTGCTGAAATACAACTATAATCCCTTTCAAACGGTTTCATTCTCTAACTAGCACTCCTACACCATGCTTTGCCCATTCATCTTATCTTCCTGCTCAAGAAGAATACAATCCAATATTAAGTGTGCAAAAAATCTTTTGTCTAAAATTGGTTTATCTCCTTCCACTAATAATTCTTCAAGTCGTCAACATTATTGGAAAAGCGAATTAGCAAAACAGTTAATAGTAAAGACCTTGTAGATGGTTCTAAATATCCTGCCTCGACGTTATGGAACAACCGTGGAGCTTGCGCTATCCCTGGTAGAGATTATGTGCAATACCATCATATATGCATTATCTGACTTCCTACCAGGAGTATCTCGTGGTACACAGCGAAAGAATGTCAATGTGATGCATCGGGCAGAATGTAATTCTACTGAAACAGCTACGCATGTTATACAGTCTTGTTGGCGGACTGATGGAGGGCGAATTGAGCGACATAATGCGATATTAAGAACACTTGATAATTAAATGCGTACTAAGGGATGTGTAGTAATTGAGGAACCGCATATTCGTACGGTCGGTGGTTTAAGGAAACCGGACATAATTGCATCTAAAGACGGTAACGCTATTATTGTGAACATTCAAATTGTTACCGGCGAAAGGAGCCAATCGATTGATATGAATCATTCCACGGCGACGTTGTGGGTTGTATAGCGCAACTAGATCCCCGGCTTGATATCCACCATTCTCAGCCTTGACATCATATAGATCTTTCATTCTGTCACTAGCGCTCTGGATGTTGGAGCGTACTTGCTCATGGATGTCGTTCATCTTCTTCCGAAGTTCGGCGACGAAATCTTCGCCAGCCAAATTTTCACCTCGCTTGCTGCCGAACTTCAAGTCGCATGGCAATCACAGTTCATGACAAAGACGATGCTAGCCGGAGTCTGCCCTGTTGTTTCCTGGACGGATGATCGATAAGCTAACAGGAACATTGGTAGATGACAATCCCAGTCTCTTTGGTGACCGGAGACAACCTTGGAGAGGTGTCTATTGATGGTTCTGTTCATGCGTTCGACCATGCCATCTGACTGTGGGTGTAGAGCAGTTGTTCTTGTTTTGGGAATGTCCAATAGCTCGCAAATCGCTTGAAACAGAGACGATTCGAAGTTTCTACCTTGGTCGGAGTGTAGTTCCAACGGTACCCCGAATCGGCAAATCCACTGGTTGACAAGTTCTTCTGCTATTGTAGCGGCTTCTTGATTTAGCAAGGCATAAGCTTCAATCCACTTGCTGAAGTAGTCCATGACCACTATGATGTATTTATTTCCTTTGTCGGATTCTGGAAATGGACCGGCCACGTCGATTGCAATTCTTTCAAATGGGCTCCCAACATTGTATTGACGCATTGGGGCTCTTCGACGTCTTTGCGTTCCGTTGCTTGCGGCGCAAACTACGCACTGCTTTTTTTGCACTGAATTGAATTTACCAGGTACAGTCTTGACGCCGGTACACCAAAAAAATTATGAAAATAAAACAAGTAGTTTATTTTTTTTTTTTTAATTTAATTTATTTTAGGATACTTCAACAACTATGGTTATTAGTACCCAGAGTTACATATTGTGAAATAGGGGTTTTACATTGTGTTATATTTTACATTAAATTTCATTTATTAATCTAGTGTCTTTTAAGTATTTAATGAGGTTATCTGTATTGTTGGTAAGTGCGGTTTTTCGTGTGTTGTGAATATTATTATGTGTTCTTTGTGTTGTGTATTTTGAGCAGTCTGTTATAATATGTTTTACTGTAATTTGTGTGTTACATGTGTCACATATTGGTGGATTGGTTTTGTTCATTAGGTGTTTGTGTGTTATGTTTGTGTGGCCTATTCTTAATCTTGTTAATGTAATCTGGTCTTTTCGATTTTGGGGCATCTTCAGGGGCTTTGTGTCTTCTTTTATGCTTCTCAACTTGTTTTCTTGTGGTATTAGTTTCCAGTAATTTTCCCAAAGTTGTTTGTTGGTGTTTTTGAGGGCACTTTTCACATCTTTGTGTGGTATTTGGATGTTTGTGGTTTGAAGTAGTGTTGTTGCTTCTCTTGCTACGGTGTCCGCTTTTTCATTTCCTTTGATTCCGACATGGGAAGGAGTCCAGAAAATGATGACGTCTTGTTTGCGGGTTTGTGTTATTGTGTATATGTTTTCTTTGATTTTTTGTATTATTGGATCCATGCTGTAGAGATCTTGGGTACTTTGGATGGTGCTTAGTGAATCAGTGCATATAATGAAGTTTTTGTTTTTGTTCAGGTTGAGGATGTGTTCAGTAGCTTTCAGTAATGCATGTGCTTCGGCGGTGAATATTGATGTTTTCTTTGGTAGGTGGTATTTGTAGTTTGTGTGTTTGTGAACTACAGCTGAGCCAGTTTCGTCATTTAATTTGGATCCATCAGTGAATATGGTTTCGTAGTTGTGGTATTGATTTATTAGTTCATTAAATTTGGTTTGGAATGATATATTTGGGGTTTGGTTCTTTGTTAAGGTCATTAAGTCAAGGATGTATTTAAATTTTTTGATTTGCCATGGAGGAATATTGCCAAATGAAATTTCTTGTATGTTTGGGATGGGGTTAAGGTTCAGTTTTGAAATGGTGTTTTTTATGATTATTTGAAGAGTATTTGTGTCTTTTATTTCTAATATGTTGTTGTTGTTAATTTTAAATATGGTAGGGAATGCAGGGTTATTTGGGTTATGGGCTATGTTTATTATGAAGGATGATATTTGTTGTTGTCGTCTGATTTCCAGCGGTGGTTCGTCTGCTTCATTTAATACGCTAACTGTGGGACTTGATTTGATTGCGCCAGTTACGATTCTTATAGCTGTAGTGTGGATGCGATCAATTTCTTTCAGTAGATAAGGTTTTGCTGTTATATATGCCTGGGCGCCATAGTCCAATTTTGATCTTATTAACATTTTGTATATGGATAACAGTGTTTGTCTATCTGCCCCCCAAGTATGGTTACTCAGTGTTTTTATGAGATTTAATCGTTTTTGGATTTCTAGTTTTAGAGTTTTTATGTGTTGTTTCCAGGTTAGTTTCTTGTCTAAGTGGATTCCTAGAAATTTTATGGAGTCTGTAATTTGTATGTTGTTGTTATTTAATTTTAGTACAAGGTTTAGGTTTTTTCTGGATTTCGTGAAAGTTTTTGTGTTTGAGAAGGTAAATCCAGTGAGTTCAGTCCATGTTTCGAGATTATTAATGGTGTCTTGTAACTTTTTTTCACTTGTTTTGATATTTTTTCCTCTGTAGTATATAACAATGTCATCAGCAAATAGTGACATTTTTACAAAGGGTGGAATGTGGTTTTGTATGTCATTTATTGTAAGTAAGAAAAGTGTTGGACTTATTATGGATAAAAAAAAAACAACAAAGACAAAATTAATTGTCTTTAAATGCTCACTTGGAGAAACTAGGTTTAATAATAAAAAAAAAATAAACACTCGTCCAAGTCTCACAAAATTCAGCCTGCAAGTCACCTTATGAAGGCATCGTCAGAGGCTGGCCAGCACAGTTGGTAACCATAGACGCGTTTCGCTCTTATTAGAGCTCATCAGTATGGTATAACCTACTTCTTCACCTAGAACAAAGTTCACGTGAAGAAGCTGGTGACTAAGGACTGTGCCAGCAGAGAATAAGATCTCTAAAGAACGGTAAGATGACATGAGAAGTTCTATCGAACCAGTAATGCCATCTACCGAAAAAAGCAAAAGCTACGAAATAGCAATTTAAATAAAAAACAACAAAGACAAAATTAATTGTCTTTAAATGCTCACTTGGTGAAACTAGGTTTAATAATAAAATATCAAAATAAACACTCGTCCAAGTCTCACAAAATTCAGCCTCCAAGTCACCTTATGAGGGCATCGTCAGAGGCTGGCCTCATAAGGTGAATTGGAGGCTGAATTTTGTGAGACTTGGACGAGTGTTTATTTTGATATTTTATTTATTTATTTATTTATTTATTTATTTATTAAGAAAACCAACAGTCAACAAGAACCAATTACAGGTGTACACGAATTAATAACAAAAATAATAGTTTTACAGAATGCAGCAAAGTTCAAGGTACAAATATCAATTTTAAACAAAACAAACATACAAACATAGAATTAAATGCAGAATTTAAATAGTGTTAAAAAAAAAGAAAGAATATAAAATCATAAAAAACTTAACAATAAAATTACAATTTCAGTAAATACGTATTACATATAATCAATTATTAGCGTTAATAACAGCTTTTTTAAATTGCGCAAACGAGAGATAAAATAAGTCTATATGCTCAAATTTGGAGTTATATAAGGACATGATTCTGTTCATGGGAGAATTTTTATTGTTATTTGTTTTACTTAGTGGTAAGTAAAATAAGTTAGTAGACCTAGTATTTCTATTGGAAATATAAATGTTGAAATTCTGAATAATGCTGTTCGAGTAAATCAAATTATTAAATATTTTATAAAGGAAAACCATGTCAGAAAGCATTCTCCTATTTTCCAAAGATGACATTTTAAAATATTTAAGTCTCATTGCATAATCTGAAATTTGAATATTAAATTTAAAACACAATACATTTAAGAATTTCTTTTGGACATTTTCCACAAGTCTGATATTTTTATTATAAAATGGATTCCAAATTATTGATGCATACTCTAGTTTTGAACGAACTAGAGAGTTGTATAAACATAATAAAGCTCCTGGCTCACTGAAGTGCTTACAGTTTCTCAAAATAAAACCTAAGGTCCTGTATGATTGTTTAACACAAGTGTCGACATGATGATTCATCAATAACTTGGAATCGAAAGTAACACCCAAGTCTTTAACTACTTGTTTATTTTCAATTGCTGTGTTGTCAATGTTGTAATTAAATAAGATGGATTCTTGATTTCTAGTGAAGTTTACAACAAAACATTTAGAGACATTGAGAGATAAGTAATTAAGTTTACAATATTCTTGCAGTTGATTTAAATCACTCTGAAGTTTCAAGTAATCACTTTCGGTTTTTACAGTGTTAAAGAATTTTAAATCATCAGCGTACAGTAGGAACAGAGAATGTTTAAAACATAATGATATGTCGTTAATAAATAAATTAAAGAGCAAAGGGCCTAAATGAGACCCTTGCGGAACTCCAGATGTAACTGAGATTAAACGTGATTTAAAGCCATTACAAAAAACCAACTGTGATCTGTTTGTTATGTACGACTGTATCCATCTTAATAAACTACCATGAATTCCCAACATTGTAAGTTTTTTTATAAGTGTAGGATGATGTACCCGGTCAAAAGCCTTACTATAATCAGTATATATTACATCAACTTGTACTTTCTTGTCCATATTTTCACTCAAGAATTCTGTGAAAGGAATTAAATTTGTAATTATAGATTTTCCTGTACAGAATCCATTTTGCTCAGGAATGATGATGTTTTCAATAATATTTTTTAATTGTTTCACAACAAGTGCCTCAAATATTTTGCCAAATGTGGATAGAATGGAAATTGGTCTATAGTTTGTAACATCGTTTACATCACCTGATTTGAAAATTGGAGAAATATATGAAAGCTTCCAAGCGTCAGGAAAAATACCGGATTGAAGTGACTGGTTGAATATTAAAAATAGAGGTTCAGTTAGATAAACAGAACATGTTCGGATAAATTTGGCAGGTATTTGATCAGGTCCGCAACCCTTACTTATATCAAGTAAAGATAAGTAAATCAAAATATCATCGAAGCTGAGATACACTGAACCTATGTTTAATATCGAGTCATTATGAATGCTGTTACAATTGGATTGTTCATGAGAATAGTTTGTATTTAAAAAAACAGATTCAAAATGTTCAGCAAAGAGATCACATACTTCAGATCCATTTTGAGCCTCATATTCCTGATATCTAACAACATTGGGAATTCCGCAATTCTTTCTCAGTGTCTTTGTAAAACTCCAGAAGGATTTAGGATCATTTTTTATGTTGTTTTCAATATTGCTAATATAGGTTTTGAAATCATATTTTATTTGAGTTTTAACTCTATCACGCAATAAAGAAAATGTAGAATAATCTGAGTTTCTCCCATAAATTTTCCATTTTTTATGAAACTTATTTTTCTCTTTTATCATTTTTAATAATGATTTAGAAAACCATTTCGGGTGGTTATTTTTCATAATATGTTTTGTAGGGATAAATTCATTAAATAAACTTAGTAAGATATTGTAAAATGTATCTAAATTAACGTTAATATTCAAGTGGTTTAGCTTGTTTTTCCAATTAATGGCTGATAATTTATAGATAATGTCCTCATAGTTACATTTATTAAAGTTAAATATAACTGTGTTATTACAAGAAAGTTGTTTATAATCCTTTAAGGTGAAGCACAAGTCAAGTGGAGGGTGATGAAAGTCTATTTTACTAATGGGAGATTGAATCAGATTTACTTTACATTCATGTGAACATAGTACTAAATCCAGAATTCTATTCTTACTATTTACAACTCCATTATATTGCAATAAGTTACATATATTCACAGTGTTCTGAAATTCAAAGTATAGTTCGTTTCTTCTTATATTAGCTGGTTCATAGTAATTTAGTTTAGAGGACCAGTCAATGTGGGGAAGATTATAATCACCAGCTGTTAGTAAATAATCGTTACAGTACCTTAAACAGACGTCAGTAACTTTATTAAAATGGTCAGCATATACTTCAGGGCTAGATGAGGGTGCGATATAAACGCAGCAGAGGTGCACGTTTGAGTTTGGATAAGAAATTGTAACCCAAATATCTTCAGCTGTTGAACTCCAGGAATACTGCACTTTTGATTTTAATTTAGTAGACACTAAAATAGCAACACCACCACCATGTATCTTATTTGGATCATTTCTATCCCGACGATACACATAATATTTTTCTGGATTACAAATTTCAGAGTTAAATACACTATCGTTTAGCCATGTCTCAGTCAACAACACTATATCATAGTCAGTAGCTGCTAATTCATTATAAACATTTAAAAGCTTAGATTTTATGCCTCTGACGTTCTGGTAATAGATGTTGAGATCCATAAGTAAGGTAAATTATATTGTATTCTTAATATTATTTGGTAATGAATAAGAAAAACGATTATGTAAGTTTAGCAATATCGACATTAGAATGAATTATTATAATCGGAGATGTTTCATTTTTTCGCGCGAATATTCTTGCCGATTTTACCCATACAAATTTATATTTCATTTCCCTGGCCTTATCTTTAACTTCTTTTAACAATAGCTTATTGTTAGGACTTAGATGGTCGTTTACATAAATCAATTTATTGTCGGGATAATCTAAGTGTTTTGCATTTAAGTTTTTTATTTTACGAGCGCTTGAAATAAATATATCTTTGTTTATTCGTGAGGTAAACCGCACAATTATATTTTTAGGTACGTCTTTATTATATTTAAAAGATGCAACTCGATGGATGGCGTCGATGTCGTTTTGATTGACAGGGCATTTTATGACTTGGCTGATATTCATTATTACATTTTTCGTTTCCGGAACTCCAGCAATCTCTAAGTTGTTAATACGAGATCGCTGCTCTAAGTCAGCTACTTTGGCCTTTAGCAAATTACACTCAACTTGAAGTTTATCCACTGACTTCACTTTTTCTGTTAATGAACTTATCTTTGACTCAAAATCATCCAGTTTATTACAGCAAAACTCTACAGATCGTTTTAATTCAGTTAAGAAATTCATCACGTCAGATATCGTAGGTTGTACAATGTCACTAGGTCCGGTATTGCTTTTAATAATCTGACAACTGTCGCAAATCCAAGTAAGGTTTGTTAATGATGGTAGAACATTCACTTCATTTGTTGTGAGAGAGGTGCAAGAGAAGTGGTAATATTGTTGACAGAGACCCCCACATGCCAACCCTGGATTGTTTCGTGGATTGATATTGGTTTTACATTTACCGCACAAATTGACCATTGTAAACAAATATAATTGATGTGCAAGGTTAAATTAATTATCACACCAGTTGAAGGATGACTGCGAATGACCTTTGTCAATGTATTAATTGTAATGTTAGAACTTGCGCACGCTGAATGTACATTAGTCAAAATTTTGCAAAAATCGACTTTAACGCCTCTGAATATGAGTAAGATTGCTAAGTAAAGTGAAACTGGAGCACAATATGAAGATTATAACACCGTGACACTATTGGTAGCACTTTTAGAATTATGTTGATGATACTCTATATATTTAAAAACTAATATTTACACACTTAAATTGCAGATTTCACAGCTACTCAAATTCACACGTACACAGTATGCAACGCAAAACAACTGATTATTATGGATCCTTGGGGAAAACCATTTTTTTGTGCTTTGCTTTCTGATAGGTGTCCATTGAATTTAACTCTGAAAGTTCTGTTGTCTAAGAAATTTTTCACAAAGTGTAGCATGTTTCCTTCTATGTTATGTTGTTTAAGAGTTTTCATAGCGTGATATTTCCAGGCTGTGTCGAACGCTTTTTTCAAATCGAAAAATACTGCAGTCAGATGTTGTTTATGATAGAAAGCTATCTGTATTTCAGATGTTAGAGTCATTATTTGGTTGATTGTAGATCTCCTTTTTCTAAAGCCACATTGTTGATTAGTTAGGATGTTGTTTTTTTCTATGAACCATATAAGTCTATTGTTTATCATTTTTTCTATTACTTTACAAAGGATGTTTGTGAGTGCGATAGGTCGGTAGTTTTGGACATCTGATTTATTTGAGTTAGGTTTTAATATAGGTATGAATATAGATTCTTTCCAAGTGTCTGGGAACAAATTGTTTTTCCACATCCAATTGTATGTTTCAAGTAAGTATTTTAAGGCTTCGGGTGGTAGGTTTTTAATAATTCTGGAATAATATGATCAGGTCCCGGACTGGTATTATTTTTTAAACTTTGTATTGCGTATTCTAGTTCTTCTTGAGTGAATAGTTTGTTTAATGGGTTGTCCGAGGTATCTTGAATTATAATCTCTTCGTTTTCTTTTTAAATTTTTGTTAGTTTCTTTCGAAATTGCATGCTATGGTGTTTGTAATTTCGAATGGATCATTTATAATTGTGTTAATAGAGATTAGAGTTGTTGTGTGCGTTGGAGCGTTTCTTCCTTTTATTCGCTTTATTTTGTCCCATACTTCTCTAGGTGCTGTGTTTTCCGTTATAGTTGTGACATATTGTTGCCATGATGTTTTTTTACTTTGTTTAATAGTTTTTCTTAATTTTGCTCTTGTGTGTTTTAATTCGATCAAGTTTGCAAGTGTTGGGTTTTTTTCTATATTTGTATAGAGTGGTTTTGTTTTGTTTTGAGGCTTTGTCGCAGTTTTCGTTCCACCAGCAAGTGATTTTTGGTTTTTTTTATTTTTTTGTAGCCGATTGCTAATTCGGCACCTTGTATTATTTTATTAGTGAATTCTTTGATGAGTGTGTTTATATCTGTATTTTGTTTTATGTTATCGGGTGTAATGGCCATTTCTTTTTTATATAGGTTCCAGTCTGCATTTTTTAAGTTTAATTTTTTGTTATTTTCTGGAAAGGGATATTTGTTTTCTAGGACGTGGTTTATTTGTATGGGTAAGTGGTCACTTGTGTATAGTTGTGGAATGACTTTCCAGGAGAGATCTTGGGCTAAATGGGGATCGCAAAAGGATAGATCAATGTTTGAAAAATTTCCGGATCGGGCTGAAAAATATGTTGATGATCCGTCATTAAGTTGTACAAAGTTTTCAAAAACTTCTTCGATTTGTGATCCTCTTTTATCAGTGTGGTTTGATCCCTACATTTGGTTATGAGCATTGAAATCGCCGCAGATTATGAATGGTCTTGGTAGTTGGATTATGAGATTTTCATGTGATGTTTTTGTTATATTAAGTGGTAGTGGCGGAATGTAGATTGTGCAGATAGTGAGTTTGGTAGGATAATTTATTCTTATGGCTATAGCTTCCAGTTCTGTGTTTAATGGTATTAGTTAGTTGTGGTTTTCATCTTTAGCGAGTATGGCTACTCCACCACTTGCATGGTTTATATCAAGCCTATCTTTTCTATAGAAGGTATATCCTGTAAGGGTTGCTGGTTTTGTTGTTTTAAGGTGTGTTTCTTGTAGGCAGATGTATTGTGGTTTAAATTTGGATGCCATTTTTTGTAGTTCCCCTTTGTGTAAGAAGAAACCGTTAATGTTCCATTGTAATATCGTCATTTTTATTGTTTTTGTTCTTGTTGGAGTTGAAGTTTTATTTTAGAGGTTATTCTAGTAAGTTTGCATCTTAATGTTGAGTTTTTTATATTATCGTAAAGTTTATTTATTGATTCAAGTAGTTCGGAGACATTTTCGGTATAATCTCTGGCTAGGTTGATAGGATTGGGGTGCCCTTGGGCATTTTCTAAGAAATCTTTGAACATTTCGTATGATAAGATGTATTCTGTTGGGTTTTCTTGTATTTCAATTTTTAATAATTCTAATAATAACGTATTGTTTTCATTCTGTGTTTTTTCTAAGTTTTTGTCTGTTGTTTTCTTCTTTTTTAATTTCTTTTTTGTTTTTCTTTCTTTATCAGTAGTTTCTGGTCTTTCTTGACTAGAGTATTCGTTTGCGGTTTCATTATCTGTTGATTGTGTGATGGTGATGTCAGATGCTGATCTTTTATTATTTTTTTGAGATGTGGGTATAATTGGTGTCAAGAGTGGAAATATTTCTGGATTTAGTTGAGGGGTGGATGTGCGAGGATCGTTTTGATGTAGGTTTTGTTTGATTTGATTTGGTTGTTGATTTGGTGGCATCTTTTGTTTCATTGATTATTATAGGGGTGGAGATAATTTCTTCTCTATCATTTTCCTGTTGTGAGTTTTGGGTGTTTGGGGTTGAGTTATTTGGGTTGTCTGCTTAGTTTATACACTCACTGCCAATATGGCCTTGTTTCTTACATAGGTGGCAGTATTTAGTATCGCTATTAAAAAATAGTCTGTATTTGGTGTTTTCATGTTCGATCATCACGGTTTCTGGTATTTTGTCTTTATCATTTTCATTTATGTGGAATTGTCTGCGAAAACTTAAGATATGTGAATATTCGGTGTTTTTAATTCCAGCTCTTACAAAGTAGATAGGAGATATTTTGTTTATATTATAGCTTTGGAGACAATTTTCTATTATTTGGTTTGGAATACATGGATTTACATTTGATATAGTGATTTTAATTGTAGGTGTTACAAGTCTTCTGATTTCAAGTTTTGTATTAGTAATTGTAATAAATGAGTTTTTTTGAATGAGTTGGTCGACTAGTTCTTTGGATGTTAGATAGATGCATATTCTGTTGTTTATTATTCTGGATGCGAATGTTATATTTTTGGGTTGAACTATATCTCCAATTTTAGTGATGTTGTCTTCAAGTTGAGAGTTTGGCTAAAAGTTTATGATGATTGCTTGATTTTTGTTTGGAAAGGTAGTGGTTCTATATTTGTTGATGTATTGGTTTGTTTTGTCGTTTCTGCGTAAGATGCTATATTTGAGTGGTTCAATTATCGGTAATTAAATATCTGTTTTGTTCAGTTCACGTATGACTGTTGATAATGTCGCTCTCCATGGGTGGATTTGGTTTGTCTACTAGATGACAGATGTCTCTAGTAGTTTTTTATTTTTTGAACAAATTAAGTGGGTGATATGTAACGGGAGAATTGAGGTTAGGATTTTTGTTATGGTTTATTTGTTATTTTGTACAGGGGTAGGTGATTTATGTTAGTGGTTGTGTAGTTTGTTTGGATGAGGAAATTTAAGTTATTATGATGCTATATGTAGGATAAATTAATGAACTACTAATTTTGAGATATATAAATTGTTTGATTCACGTTTACGTTGACCTTCTTGTCACTCTCAGAGCAAAAAAACAATCCCAAGTAGTTTATTATTAGTCATGGAAATACAGAACATTTAAAACTCAATAAGAAATATGTTCACCGCGCGTAATCATCACCGAGGCATGTTTATCAAATAACAGGAAAGAGAATTAGTTACAATTACAGGAAATTGCTCCCCATCAGGGTCTCGAACCGTGTAGCGAAACCGAAAACCTCACCCGTTTTCTTTTGTTTTGAAATATGGAAATTTAACTGATTCTGTAACCGAACCGATATTATTTCGGTTTTAAAATCGTAAATTTGAGCCGATATAAATAACGTACTGAACCGAAAATAATTAGAATACTAACAAAAGTAAAAGTTCTAAGTTTATATAAAGTTGTAGTTTTAACAGTCGTAATAAGGCTGGCAACACTGGATATGAATGAAGTATAGTGTAATTGTACAGTATTCAAATTTATATGATTTAATTAAAGTTCTGTAACAGTTCTTTCAATGTTTACTAATTTTTATTCATTACTGTAAACTATCACACCAGTGGCATGAAAAATGTTTTGAACGAATGCACTCGGCGCGGCGCCGGCGGTTCTAAATTTTAATCATCTGGAATAAAATACCTCGGTGCTAAATTTCATCCATTTATTTCTATTATTTTTGTTGGTGCACTTTTAGCGACCGTCAATGTAGTCCATATTTTCTTAATTTTTGTTTAGATCAGTTTTATCAATAAAACATACCCGTTTGAACTTAAAACGAAACCTACATGCATCGCTAATAACGAAGGACATGCTATGGCTTTTATTATTGACGTTTTTAGAGTTCTTTTGGGGTTGGATGACGTCTCAGAATATGAACTGTCGAAAATCGCATAGTTAGTTAACAATAAAAACACGGAGAAATCTGTATTTGATTTTTCTGAATGATTCACATACATAGAATACAGGAAAATTGTTTTAAAACGAGTACATTTTCCCACGTGGCAACTTTTACATCCTGATGAAGATTGTCCTTTAGATTTATATGTTGCTTTAAGTCTTTTTCTCTAGAATTTAAGGTTTAGAACAATTCACAAGTCCACATCAATATCTTTAAAGGACTTGAATCACAAGCCTGATTTGCGAATATTAAAAAAAAGGCTTTCTTACTGAATTTAAATAAAAATATATGATTTAACTCATGCCCAACTCTGGTTGCGATCTAGCTTTGGCCATATTTTTTATTGTAAGAATCTGTAACCATACGGGAACTATGTGTTTGTTGAAACTATACATTGTTAATCAAATATAATGGAGTATCTTGAATGAAGTAGGTGTAATTAGTTGTAGGTTTTGAATAGTCCAGCAGTGATAATTAGCATGATTAGTAAATCTTATTTCACAGTAGTAGCAGTAGCAGTTGTTTGTATGGAATGGATGATACTTTTTCTTATCGATTTTGAATTATACTCATTCAGGATACAGATGATACATATATTGTTGTAAAGTGTCTTTTCTTCATTCGAAACATCCATTTTAAATTAAACAGGGATTTAAATTGCAATATTACTTTGTACAATAATACTACAAAGTAATGATTGTATTTATAATTTTCTTTTATTCTTAACATTATTGGGATTTTTGAGAACCTAATATTTGTCAACTAAAGAAAATTAGTTTCTTGGTTCAATTACTTTCGGTAATAATAAATGGTATATTGAATAATCTAATTAAAAAAAAAACAACTAATAAACGATTTAATTATTTTTATTATTTTTATGGGGTAGGTGGCTCAGTGGTATCGAGTCGGCCTGTGGATCTTGAGAACCCTGGTTCGATCCCCACAGCCGACAAACAATGTTCACTAATTGAAAATCTACCCCTGTGGCTTCCTCTCCAGTAACATGACTATAACAATGGCTTTTATTATTTACGTTTTTAGAGTTCTTTTGGGGTTTGATGACGTCACAGAATGTGAACTGTCGAAATTCGCACAGTTAGTTAACAATAAAAACACGGAGAAATCTCTATTTAATTTTTCTGAATGGTTGACATACATAGAATGCAGGAAAATTGTTTCCCACGTGGCAACTTTTACATCCTGATGAAGATTGTCCTTTAGATTTATATGTTAAGTACATTTACTCTAAAAAAGATGACTACGAAAAGAAATCGTCTGACACAACAATGATCGCAGCTAAACAAATATTGGCTGATGTAGAATTGCTACAAAATGATCCTAATAATAGTTTAATAATATTTCATCCGAGTGTCACTCCAAATCGATCATATTTAGAACAACTAAAAGATATTGAAAATTTCAAAGTTTTAGATCAACCCTTGAACATGAATCTTATAAAAAATGCTTCTAAACAATCGATAGAATACTTAGTTGAGCATGAGCCATATTTAAAGCTTTTTAACGCAAAAAAAATGTTCAATTATCTTTGGCAACTCACATCCATATCATAAATTGATAAAAATTGAGCCAGACTGGGAAGACAACAATCCTTTATTAGATCAAGATGAAACAGGTCGAGAAATAGAAGAAGAACATTTAGAAAACCTGCAAAACACAACAAAAAATAAAAAAACTAAAGAAAGGTGCTAAATATAAATACCACTATATCCCACGAATGGAATATTGTTGAAATATTTGTGATATGTCAATCATGGCTACAGAAAAATTCAAAGAATTTGAGGCCACGTGGCCAAAGAGCTTCCAGTGGTTGATAAAAGAGTGTGCAAGAATTATTGAACAACCAACTAAAGAATTATACGATGAATTTGTTACAGTGGAAGTTTATATAAATTATATTTATTTGAAAAGTAAACCACGCCATAACAATCAATTTATAAATAAAAAATTTATAAGATAATTGAAAAAGTACAAGAGAATTGGTAATCTATTTGTATTTTTAAGTAAATAATTTATTTTTGTTATTGTTTGGAGATAATAAATAATTTTGCTAGTTATTTGTTTCTTATATTTAGATATTTAAATATTAAATGAAAACCTATTAAAATATACCGTTTGTGCATGACAAGTGAGATTCCCATTCACATTAGCATAACCGTAGCAGATCTCAGAAAGTGATATATTTATTTGTGTAAAGTGCAGTTACCAGCTGTCAAATCACGGTCCATAAAGAAGTTAATGATAGGAAAGTCACGGGGGTAATATCAACGTGATGAAAATTGTTTGTTGGTTGTGGGAATCGAACCCGGGTTCTCAGATCTACAGTTCGACTCGATACAACTGAACTACCTACCTCATAGGTGTAGAATATATTCTATCCTTCAGAGAAATGATCGCCAAACACAAACAAATCAGAATTTACAACAATTCATACGACAATTTTACTTGACTTTGTTATTTTGTTTTGATCCATAGTCTATTTTTAACATAAATATTAATTTTCTTCTCTATTCACATCAACGTGTTCATTCACAGTGTTTGAATAAATGTGTTAACATTTGGGAAGAAAGTTTATTATTGATCTGACAACAAAATTATACAATAGAATATTTTTTCCTTTTAAAAATCCATATATCAATCATGATATCAAATTTATCAAATTTCGAATGTTAAATAATAACATTATTCAAATATGCTTTTTTTTATTTAACAAACTTTAATTTACAATCTATCTAATGTAGATAATAAGTAAATGATTTAAGTGTGAATAACATGTGAAAGAGAGGTCCATTGGCCTTCTTTCTTACAATAACTTATACATTAAAATCTATAATGTAAGTCTAGTGGGTTAAATCTTTTTAGTCTGTATATATAATTAATTTTCCAAATGTAAAAATAGATATCACAAGACCATTTGAAAGAAAGATCAAATTAGAAGTTTATATCCCAAAGCCAAAAGTGAGAAAAACTATTATCTTATTTAAACGAGACAATTGTAAACCCAAACACTACACAACCTTTGTATTTTTAACAATATCTTATATTTTAATGTAAATAAAGTTCTATAAAGATTCTTCCTACATAAATTTAGAATTTATTAATTGTAAAAAGAAATTAAATTATTTCAAAACTAAAGAACAACAAATTGAAATTTTTAAATTATATCATGAAGGAATACAAACCATAGGAGAATAACAGCAATTTTAAAAAGAATAAAAGAAAAATACTGTCACAGTACGGGTTCCCAGAGAAAATAATATGTGACAATGGAAAAGAATTTGATTTAATAATATAAAAAATTCCTCGCATTACACAAATGTAATATTCATTTACTAGCATAGATAATACAAATATAGAACGATTACATTCGACGTATATAAAACATTTGAAACTTTGCAACTTACAGATAAAATACAAATCTCCACAAAACCAGGAAAAATTACGAGCACCCCACACTAAACATACAAAACAAAAATATAAAATACGTTAACACGGTCAAATTTCTTGGAATAACATTCGACTCCAAATTAACATGGGTACCCCACATACTACAACTCAAAAAAGAATGTACACAAAAACTCAACATCATCAAAGCATTAGGGCATTTGAAATGGGGAGCACATAAAAAATCAATAATAAATATCTATAAAGCTCTTATCCGATCCAAACTGGACTATGGATGCATGATATACTCAACCGCAAAGACATCCAAGCTAAAACTACTTAATCCGATACATAACACCGCAATTAGAATAGCTTCTGGAGCGTTTAGGACGAGCCCAGTTGACAGTCTATTAACAGAAGCAGGAGAACCCCCATTGGACCTAAGAAGAATGCAACTAACGCTAAATTACGTTACGAAACTATCCAAAAACCCTAACAACCCGACATACGATAAAATCTACAAATCTCGAACAGAAATAAAAAAAGAAACCACCATACCAAAAAAGATTATAGCCGATCTACAAAAAATCCAACTCATACTTCCTAAAGTTTCCCAAAAAACATTCCATAAACACCCTCCCTGGACACTAACAAAGCCAAATATCATCCTAAAATTAACAGAATATTCCAAACAACACACAAGAATGGACTATCCCCCAAGAAAGAAAAACTCAAACCGTCCTAACAAGACTGAGAATCGGACATACCCGCCTCACCCACACTCACATCATGCAAAAAACACCAGCAACCATATGTGACACATGTAACACACAAATTACAGTCGAACATATAATAATACAATGTAACAAATACACCAACGAAAGACTACAACACAACATACCTTTAACACTAAAACAAGCACTGGCAGACAACACAGAACATACAAACAACCTAATAAGTTACCTGAAACAAATCAATGTGTTCAATAAAATATAATGTACTAAACCATACTTATCACCATGTAAAAATCACTGTACCGAGGTATTAGTGGCGTGAGTGCCGAAATACCTTAAAAAAATTTAATAAAAAAAAAATACAAATCATTACAAATAGACAATAAAATAATACGCTTTATGGTGTTGCACATAATTTAGGGAATAACGAAATAAATTTTGATTTAGAAAAAAGTGTAACAACAAATTATGTGCATAATAAGAAACAGAACACAGCAAGTAAACATAATAAAGATAATATTGAAAACATCGCTAAACACCTAGAAAACGCCAGAATAAAATAAAACATCAGACACTCTGGTAAGATCACTAAGTAGTGTGACGAAGTGTGCTCGTCACAATATTTTATATAGATCACGATCGCGAAAACGCCTATATATCGCGAACGCAACAACAGAGAGACGCGAAAAATCAACACCGAGTTTCTGAGTAAGGAACTCATCAGAAAAACGCTGAATACACTAGATCGCGGGCCGGGTAGTCTAGTTTCCGTTTTTAACAAAGCCGCCCCATATACTAACATGGGACGGACAAACTATGACACCCTAGGACCCGTTTAATTAGTATATAAATCGCGCCGACAAGACAACAAAGACAGTCAGATTTCATTGTGATATCACCGTCTTCCTCCAGTCACCAGGCTACACCGACTTCTAGGTAATAAAAATATAAAATACCGTACCGTACCGTGCTTCCTCGAGGTCTCGTGCCACCTTCCGTTTTTGGAACTCTGAGCGATCACCGAACAACTCACATTGGCGTCTGTCGCGTTTAGTCCGAGACGTTACTGTGTGCCGTTTGCGTTACAAACCGGAGTTAACACCGTAACTTCGCGATTCCGTCTCGTGCCACCTTCCGTTTTTGGAACGCCGAAATCCGCGAGACGCGGATAGACAATTAAAAGAATGGATTAGGATGGACGCGATTCATCAAATTTTCCGTTGTTGTTACTGGAGTAGAGTACAATTTATTTTTTAGTTATCCCCATAAAAAAATCTAGAGGTGTTAGGGCTGGGCAACGAGCATTTGTAGCCATCCAGTCATCATCAAACATATCTTGTAGTCGTTCATACACTGGACGTGTATTGTGGGCCGGCGCCCCGTCCTGCTGGAACCACATATTTTGTCTTTTATTTAGATTTTCCAGATATTTTATGAATTAAATTTCTAAACAATCTAAATAACGCGGATATTTATTTTTTCTTTCATAAATATGGAGACCTATAATTTTATTTCCCATTAAACCAATCCACACATTAAAACGTTGATAATTTCTAACTCGAAATGAATGCCGTTATTCTTCCGCTCATACATGTTTCGTTATATTTATTGAATAATTCATTATTAGTGAATTTTTATTCATTCGTCCACAACATATTTTTAGGAAAATCGTTATTTTCAATGTATTGTACAAAATAACACTCGCAAAACTCTATTATACGTTCATTATCTGTATTATTTATGAGAATACGGTTTCATATTAATAGAATATTCCGAAAATGAACCATACCACCATGTTAGTTTTTTCAGTAACCGGTTTTATTACGGAACATGATTTCTGAAATTTGTCGTTAGTTTCTAGTAACCAAATTAACCGTGCTACGGCGGCGGTTAGTTTGGTAACTTCACTGTAGTTGACAAAATTGAAGAGGATTTGGCGGTTTTTATAGTGTTTGTGGATATTGTTAAAATATATATATATATATATATATGGGGTAGATGGCTCAGTGGTATCGAGTCGGCCTGTGGATCTTGAGAACCTTGGTTCGATCCCCACAGCCGACAAACAATTTTCACCAATTTAAAAATTTACCCCTGTGGCTCCCTCTCCACTAATATCTTTGAGGGCCGTGATTTGACGGCTGGTAACCGCATTTCACGCGACAAAATATATCACTTACCGAGATCTGCTTAGGCAGAGTGCCACACCCAGTAATGGGTAAAAGGCGTGATGATATATTTATTTTATTTATTTTATATATGTTATGTAAGCCTAAAATTTAAATATGAGTTCTATTAACTCATGGACAGCATTAAAAGAACACTTATTACAAAATTTCTCTGATACACGATCCGAACACACAATTATGTACGACGTTACACACTTTAAACAATCAAAGGAAAACATTGTTGAGTATTACAATAAATTTAATGAATTATTTTTAATTTATAAATCAAAAATCGAATGCAAATTCACAGCAGAACTAAGTACAGGTATAGTAGGTAACTCGTTACAATATTTTGTGCAATGTTTCATTAACAATTGCAAAGAACCTTTTAGAAGTCAGTTATCCGCACGTAATCCGACTAAATTAACAGAAATTTTAAATCTTGTAACAAATGATTTGCAGTATATCCATGTACAACAAAAAATTAATCAAGTTCAAAATCAAAATCAGAAACCAGTTTATAAAAATCAAATTCACTTTAACCCACCAAAATACCAATCTCCAATGCACCGATTTCCTTTCCAACAACAAAAATCACAACAATCATACCAACCAAAGCCTTTTGCACCATCTACAAATATCAGAAATGCGACAAATAGAAATCCTACTCCTATGAGTATACAATCACGACAGGTACCACGCCAAAATTTTAATCAATCACAACAAAATTTCAATCAACCACGCCAAAATTATATTGCTGAAGAATTATTCCATCAAAATTTAGAAAATGAAAATGAATCCCAAAATCAAGATGAATTTCATGAAACCGAACAAAATCTCGAGATCGAAAACGACAACGAATATATTGAAACTACCGAAAATGAAAATTTTCACGTAGACAAATCACCCACATTGAGTCTTTAACAAACAATTTTAGCAAATACCGTTCATTCAAGTGTCCCAATTTAAAATTCTTTTAGATACTGGTTCTACACAGAACTATGTACACCCAAAATTATTAAAATCAAATACAACAAAATTCCCTGAAAAATTTATAATACACACCTGTAATGGCAAATCTACTGGTTCAGAGTTTACCTTCTTCAAATATAAGAATTAAAGTTTAAAATCTTATATATTTAATTTTCATAAAGACTTTGATATCTTAATAGGCGTACCAGGAATACAAATATTAAAAGGAAAATTTAACTTTGAGAAAGAAGAAGTAATATTCTTAAATAAATACAAGTATAAATTTCAGTACTTAAATCAAAGAAATGAAACAAATTTTAATATGGAAATTAATAACCAACAAATTAGAGATGAACATTTAAATGATAACGAAAAAGAACAACTAACAAAACTTATACGTAAAAATAAAGATCTTATTGTAAAAGAAGACCAAAAATTAACTTTTACTAATAAAATTAAACATCATATAAAAACCATTGACAATATCCCTGTCTATTCTAAACAGTACAAATACCCTGAAACATACAAAGTAGAAGTACAAAATCAAGTAGAACATATGTTAAAAGACGATATAATACAACACTCATATTCCCCTTGGTCGTCACCTATATGGGTTGTTCCTAAAAAGCAAGACGCCTCAGGCAAACAAAAATTCAGAATGGTCGTGGACTATCGTAAACTGAACGAGAAAACAATCGATGACAAATTTCCTATACCTGACATAACTGAAATCCTTGAAAAACTTGGCAAATCAAACTACTTTACTACTATCGACTTAACATCAGGCTTTCACCAAATTGAGGTACATTCTGACGATATTCCAAAAACTGCTTTTTCGACAAATTCCGGGCATTACGAATTTAAGCGTAAGCCTTTCGGCTTAAAAAACGCGCCATCAACCTTTCAAAGATTGATGAACTTTGTATTAAAAGATTTAGTTAATAAAATTTGTTTTGTATATCTCGACGATATAGTAATACTAGGGACCTCTTTTCAAGAGCATCTAGATAATATTGAAAAGGTTTTTTAAAACTTACGGGAAGCAAATTTAAAAATACAATTGGACAAATGCGAATTTCTTCTTACATTTGAAATTAAATATCATGATACCGATATATTTGAATCAAATAACCCTTTAGTTCATTGTGTTTCAAAAGATTTAGAATTATCCCAAGGATTTGCTAGACAAGTAAAAGAAAAATATCCTATTGAAAAATTATTTAATTTAGATAATAAAATTTTTATTCAAAAACAACCAAGATTAATATTACATTTAATTACTAAAGATCTGTATTATAAAAAACCAATAATTCAAAAAATAACAAAATGTTTAGAAAAACGTTTGGAATTCTGTATACAAAACGATATTGATCAAATCGATTTACCTCGCATATGTTCAAGATTAGATAAAAAATCATGAACAAAAATAGAAAACTTAATAACTGAAATTTTCGGAAATACGTCAATAATTTTTAATGTTTTTAATAAACCAAAAGAGTTAGAAATAAATTTAAACTCCGACACTGACTCAATCATTGTTGACACCGGCTCAGATAGCGAAACTACAGACACCGCACATTCAGACGACGAAAAACCGATAAACGGATTATCTTACTATGGCAAACAAACAAAAAACTACACATTTTACAATACGGGTTTATTAGGTATTGACAACGGGTTTTCTGATTTAAAGGAAATCATGCCACAAAGTAATTTTTTATCTTATGACAAGACTGAAAATACAGAAAGTCATTACCTATCATATAGGTATCTCGAGATCGATGCTGCGTTAGAAGAATTCGATTGACGCCAAACTTTGTACCTAGGTGAAGTGGTGTAGCGGTTATCACATCTGCCCGTCAAATAGAAGGTTCCTGGTTCGAATTCAGGCGCCATCCGAATCATAAATTTAACGTTAAATCTATCATCGTCAAAATATTTTCAATCATGACATGTCAAAAAAAATATATTAGAACAAGAACAATCTTTATACACAATGAAGGAGACGATATTTTTTAATTGACTAGTTTATTTTAAAATACTGTTTTATCTGTGCTAACTAAAATTAAGTTTCGATAAAAATCAATAATATTGCATTTAACAAATATTGTTTTCTTTATAATATCTTTAAACTATTGTAGTTTTTTAACATATTTGTCAAAAAAGTCTTTGTAACAGAATCAAATAAATCATAACTTTCAATTTGAAAAATATGTGGTTTCTTTATTGTAAATAAATGACTATAGATAAAATAGTCTGTTCTTGACCAAATATTTACAATTTCTTGATTAAATTATTATTTAATAGTTAGAAAGTTTATTCTATATTTAGTATACATCTGAGCATTGAATTTCATAGTTATAAAATATTTAAAAAGCTCTAAAATATGATAAAACTTAAATTCTTTTTCGTTTGTATTTATACTTAAATTATTAACAAAAAATTTCAACTTGCACTGGTCAGGTCTAGGGAGTATTGTTCTACCCTCAATAACCTATTATTTGAGAGAGAATTAGAGGATGTTCTTAACGTGATCTAATTTGGGATGAGGGTTAATGGGGAATATGTTGGAATGGAACATGTCGATCTGGAAGTGAATAACAGATTACGATTTCAAATTGTGATGTAGAGAGGGAAATAAGGTAAAGAATTAAGATTTTTTAAATTTTGGTAGACTTTTATCGAGCCTTTGAGCACTTGTCGTATTAATTGGCTTTAAATTTCTACTATATATAAACAATATGTTAAAATTTGACTCATCAAAATGTTTGTGGCAAACAACCCAAGAAGAGTAATTCTGATACGTGTAGTTACATCCGCACGGTTAGATTTATTTCAACTATTAATGTATACATATATTATTATAATTTCTAATTGTTTCCAAAATTCAAAATTTGTATTATATGCTGACGATTTAATTTGTTGTAAAAATTATTAGAAATAGAAAGATTAATAACGGTTCAATGGTCTAGGGGTATATGATTCCCGTTTTGGGTGCGAGAAGTCTCGCTTAGCAAATATAAACTCCAGGTCAAGGCAGTGTACATAATGCGTACGAAAGTTCGCAAACTCTACCTAGTAATCACAGGCTACAAATAAATATTATACAATAAACTCGAATTTTCCACGGCTAAACATACCTCAGATCTCACTGCACTGAAAAATGTTTCGAGGTGAACAAAATGACACTGTTTACACTTGCGCAGTTAGTAAAAATATATAAATATTAATAATTAGAAATAATGAATACTATTAAAAATAATTGTGATTACTAAATTTCAAGAAGAATTTATTTTTATTTGTTTAAATAACGAAAAATTTTAAACCGGCTACAAAACTTTTCAGAATATCATCTTGTGAACTATTGAAAGGATTGTCAAAGTGGTATGATACTTTTTAATTTTGATCAATTCGTTGAATAATTTGGCTGCCACCACCATATCATTCAGTTCAAGATTGGGAGCCGACATCTATTTATCCAATTTTCATATAGTGGCTTTTTAACCCAGATTGATCTACCGTCCTTTTAAAAGGACGCACTTGTTTAGATTCTGTAAGGTCTAGGAAAATTCACCGCGAAAAGTTCACCGCACACAATTCACCGCTCCACAATTCACCTCTCCACATTTCACCGCTAGGAAAATTCAACGTATGGAAGATTAATTGCCACTTTTACCTTCTGCCACATCTGTAAAGAGAGGGACAGGAATAGTACTAAAAATTTGGGCGGGATGGTAGGAGGCCACATCACATTTTTTAATTGTATATTCAATAAAATAAAAGTTCAGTTTTAAAATATATTAAGAAATTGTTACAAATAAAAGTCAAATATTAAAAGAAAATAACATTATTATGAGCAAAACCACAGAAAAAAATTTTTACAAACATAAAATAATCAAACATAAAACAACAAATCTGAATTATATATACATATTGTTTATTTTAAAACAATAAAAACTATCTCGAAAAGACAATTTATAAAAAATTAAACAAAAGCCTACAAACAAAATCAAATGAGACAGTTTAAAAATAAAATAAAATTTTGTAATAAGAAATATCATGAGCAAATTCAACCAAGATTATTGCTTGGATCGTATCGAGGATCATACTTATCAAATCAAACATATATGTTAGTTAAACAATTTATTTCAAATATTAGTGATAATTATTAATAACATATTTTAGTAAGCAATATTATAAGCAACACCGCTAACAAAATCAAGAACATTATCTTGGTCAACTACAAGTTATCTTAATCGTGCCGCACAGTCTCTATATTTTTTCTTGGGCCTTTGTGATTCATATCCACTTACATATTGTTCAAATCGCACTTCGTTTAGGCTTTGTTCTTTTTTAATACAATTTACAAATTTCCATATATTTGGATGATGGGCTGATACTAGCTATTCAAAGCCCCTGTGCCAACCTTCCACAGAATTGTTTGTTTTGGGCAAACCATCTAAAACGGTTTCATAAAGATTCCACATTTCAAGTGGAAATAGTGGTTGTCGTCGTAACTCCGTTCTTCTTTGTGGACGTCCAATCCACGTATCTTCGAAGTAGTTGATGATTTCTTGTACTTGTCCTCCCGAGGAAAAATCTCACTTTCGCACAATAACTCAAAAACATGAATTACACTATTTACTGGCACAAAAGCAATACCTGGCAACATTCGCAAATTTAACGCAAAATTTGCATCGGTTTCATATTTCTGCTTCAATCCATGGTTTTGAATAGAACGATAAATACATTGTGTAAAATGAAAGAAACAACCTCGAAGTTTTGCACTTGGAAATTCTTTCTTACAGGCATTTATCACAGCTTTCTCAAAATCTATTGTTATCGAAATCGGTTCTAGTGACGGCTCCAAATTCCTTAACTGTTGTAGAAGTCTTCTATAAATATTTTCTGTTTTGTCAGGTAACCGTGCATATACTAATGGCAACGACGCATTTTGTTTTAAACCATGTATGGTATACAATTGCTGGAATAATAAAGGGACAGTTTTAAAAGTTCCATCCGCATACCAGTTTGGGCTAATAAATTGAGATTTTGACGCGTTGAAAATATTAGAATGCGATTTTCTTCAGGACCGGAATCAAAAAGTAAAAAATCTTCATTATTACACGTTTTCGTAAAATCTTCAGTAAACTGAATATCTTTACGGTGCTGGGGAAGAGTTGGGGCAGACATTTGACTATTTCTTATATTTCTAATTGTTCTTTTAATAGCGCCTATGCGTGGAAGTTTAGCCGCTGCCGCTTTACTGCACCCTACCGAAGCACTTGTAATTATTTGATGTGGTGTACCATTGATAGTTTTTGCACTTGTTCTAATGGTGTCATAAATGTTAGATGCTCCTACTTCTGCTGCATCACCACAATGATTATGATCTTTCTCGCCAGATTTCACTATTTTATTGTTAATTGTAGTCACTCGCGCTCGACACTTCATTTTTTGATATTTTTCAAATTTCCAATGAACTTTATCTTCACTTTGCCTTTCTTTATAGAAACAATGCCCGTCAATAATTAATTTGAGCTTTCCTTTCTCTGTTTGAATAAACTGAGCAGACAAGTTTAATGAGTCGTGGACTAAATATACAAAACGAATGCGTCGCTATTTCAACTTCAAATTATCATCATTGTCATTATCCTTCAATATTTATACTCTAAACAAATGTGTAGTGGTCAGGGTAAAATGTTACCGAGGGTGTTGTGGAAACTTACGGAATTCCAAGAAATACCACTCAAACTAGAACATGTGCCTTACGCTTTATTTGGGCGCTAAAAATGCATAAAAACCATAGGATCTAATCCGCGGTCAGGGATTTGTTCTTACTTTAATAAGAGTGCAGGTACCGACCCTATGCGATTAAGATTAAGGTGAATTGTGTAGCCGGGAATTGTGGAGCGGTGAATTGTGGTGCGGTGAACTTTCTGCGGTGAACTTTCCGCGGTGAATTGTGTGCGGTGAACTTTCCGGATACGGAAATATATTCAGTGTCCCCAACGAACTCGCAATAATGAATTAGTTGGATTTTAATATTACGGACAACCGAAGTTCTCAATGCAGTGGCGGATCCAGGGGAGGGGTCGGGGGTCATGACCTCCCCTAAGCATAGACTTTTTAAAATTTGTTGGCTCTAATAGTTATATACATAATAATGATGTCATTATTTACGATAACTCAATTTGTTAAACAAATTACATAGAAAATATTATCTAAGAACTTAGAAATTCAAAGATAATTAAGAACTATTGTTTGATTTATTATTCTAATAAATAGCCAAAACCAATATTTTGTGGGGATATTATTTTGACTCGCAGATGGGAGAGGTATTATATTTAAGACCTAGTCAAGTATGTGACTACCGACATTTGCACTCAGAAAATCAACTTCTAATTCAATAAATTTTTTATTCTATCGAAGAACCGTTTAGATATTGAAACTTTATTATTTACAAAGTGTTGGCGTTTTTAGGGGAAATTTTTTAGGTGAAAAAATAATTACTTTTCCTCACCACGTTTGTACGTACTTGTTTATACAAATGTAATTTTGCTTAAAGCTACACATTCTCCTATATCTAAAACATATTGTTAGTTAACAGCAGACAGTCGATAAAGCCTTCATGATTCTGAGTTCAGCCAATTCCGTTAGCACTGTGTTTCCGCGGATGTGAGCCTATTGCCAGATTGACGTCGATAAAATCATCACTAAATTTGCAAAAAGCAAACGACGAATTTATTTTGTTATCTAAGTATATTCTAAAGATGATTTAATGTGATTTAATGTGATTCCAGAGACGATTTAATGTGATTGTAAAAATTATTTAAAGCAGAAATATAATATGAGCAAATACAAATGTTTTTTTTTTATATTTAGAAGATGGGGATCCTTCCGAGACAAAATTCACTCCATGACCCCCTCCCCCTTAATTCGAAGTCTGGATCCGCTCCTGTCAACACTTTGGCTATGATAATACAATTCTGACTAATAAATAATAATTTCATCAAGAATTTGTAAATATTTGATCGCTGGAAATACACATACAACAACACGTCAAGCCTAGACTCCACTACACGCGAGTCTCTAGCGGGAAAAACTCACACGCGTTATAATCAGTGCACTAGCCTTCATTGAGCGGGGCGAGTCCGCACAGAGTTGTTAGATCCAGCGTGGGACTCGCATTGACTCGCTCACTGAGCGAGTTTTTCAGACCCCGCTTTCTCCCATCACTATAAAAACCATTGTATACTGTGAGGTGGACGCTGCAACAAGTTTATTTTTTATAGTTATTCAAACCTTAAACAAACTGCTAGTTTTTCTTCTGTAGATATGACTTTCCTAAATGTTGTGTCCATTTTTCTGAAGCTGTCTTTTAAATAATCGTGTATAAAATTAAATTGTTCGCGGCTCCTTGGACAAAATTAAAAAATTGCTTGTTGTCTAATTTTAGCAATAATTTTATATAATGTCCGTAAAGTCCTCTTTCTGTATTAATGTTGCTCACCCGCCATTTATGTTTTCTTTTAAGATTTAATAAAATTAAATTACTTTCAAATTCATCATCGGAATCGCTCGGTTCCGAATCCAACAACAGTAAATTATTGAGATCCATTTTGCTGCAGTCAATGGTACATACTAAGGTATCTCGCTTCAAGTGGAGTCGCACGCCTCGTGCGTGGCGGAATTCCTATTCCTTCCTATTCTGTACCAACCTCGCGCCTAGTGGAGTCTTAGCTTCACTCTGATAGTCGTCTCAAGGACAGCGCCAACCAGAGTGACCAGAACCAGTGCTCAACACCTACCCACCGGATTGCCCAACCTGGGCACCGGGAGTGTGGATTGAAAGCCAAGTAGAAACCCACACTCCACCCGCAATTGCCGGGTTTAACCGAAACGTTGGGCACCTCCTGAGTTAACACTAAAGATGGCAGGCCAGGGCACCGTTGGCACGAGGGCTAGCGGGTCGTGCTTCGTTGGCTGCATACTTGGTTATCACTCCCCGTCAACCCCGCAGGGGACTATCACTAACAAATCTCACCACAAACTGGGATGAAATGCATAGTTAATTAGCTATTTAAATGAAGTTCTTATCCAACGGCACTCGTAATCCACCTAAACCCTAGATTGAAGTAGAAAACATAATCAATTAAAAAACAAAGACCTTACGTGAAAAAGTGACGCTAACACAAACATGTGAAAAAACTACAATAGTTTAATGAAATTATAAAGAAAACAATGTTTGTTAAATGCAATATTACTGATTTTTATCGAAACTTAAATTTAGTTAGCACCGATAAAACAGCATTTTTTATATAAACTAGTCAATTAAAAAATATCGTCTCCTTCATTGTGTATAAAGTTTGTTCTTGTTCTAATATATTTATTTTTGGCATGACATGATTGAAAATATTGTGACGATGATAGATTTAAAGTTAAATTTATGACCTTCTGCTTGCCGGGCAGATGTGCTAACCGCTACACCACTTCACCTAGGTACAAAGTATGGCGTTAATCGAATTCTTCTGACATAGTGCCTAACGCAGCATCGATCCCGAGACACCTATATGACAGGTATTGACTTTCTGTATTTTCAGTCATGTCATAAGACAAAAAATTGCTTCTTGGTATGATTTCCTTTAAATCAGAAGACCCGTTGTCAATACCTTATAAACCCGTATTGTAAAATGTGTAGTTTTGTTGTTTACCATTACGGAATACATTATATTCTTGGATACCCCCTCAATAAAATTATGTATGCGCCACTGCTTTGTACAACAAGAGCTTAGTCGCAATTACAGCACAGGGTCCGAACTCATCGAATAGCAGTGTGGTAAATAAATTGAGATTAAACACGATTCGGTAACCATAGAAAAGGCACTATTACAATTGAAATTGTTTAACAAACACAATCAATATTAACGGTAGTTTCTAAGGAAACTTTATATAAAATATATTACATTCGTTAACGAGTTGTATGTCTCGAAATGAATAGTCTTATTAAATTTTTACGCTCTTGTTTTGGACACAAAGAAGAAACGAAAGCTAAATCCAAGTGTAATAATCATGAAGAGGTAATACCACTGCGAAATTCGAAGTTTTCTATAAACACATGGGAAAATCTAATTATACCGGCTACGACAGAACGTAAGTCGTATGTTATTATTATTTGAGTAATATATTATTATTATACTTTTAGAAATTAAACCAAATCAAGCTCATTTTGAAAATGGATCGTTTGGCAAAATTTGCGAGTGTCTTACTTCTTCAAACACCGCGAACAAAATTCGAAAAATTCAAGATACAAAATTATTTGATATTTTTGCCAGCAACAGAAAATTTTTGATCAGAAAACCATTATATCTAAATTGGATAAATGAACAAGTTGTGACGTTTTTCAACACATTTTGGCTCCCGGACAGGTTTACTTTTCACGTGATACTCATCGGTGATGATAAATTCAGAAGTGAATCCACAATATATTTGGATGAGTGTATCAAAATTTGTATCTTACCAAATTTCAAAAGTCTTTATTTTTCGAATGATATGATGGTGGCGAGTCAAATTGTTCAAGCTATAGATGAGTTGATCAAAATCAAAAAGTATTATAACGTTTTGACCACGCTTTCAAAATCATCAAGTTCAGCAGATGATATTTACATCAAACAAAGGAACAAACTTCTGGGGAAAAAATTTAAATCATTTAAGAAGTTTTGTAGCCGGATTAATTTTTTTCGTTGTGTAAAGAAATTCAAATAAAATATAATTTTGATATTTAATAAATACTTCTTTTATTACAAGTTGTCACTTTAATTTTAAATAGCATTTAAACAGACTTTTCATTTATATAAAAATAATACGAATTTAAAAATAATTAATTTGCTTATTCCTGTTATTTTTAATTATTAATATTGATACATTTTTTTACGTTCTTCGCAAGTGCAAACAGCTTCGTTATATTCATCTAGATTTTTTTTTAGTATAGTGAGGCGTAAGGGCGATTATTCGGACACACCTACTTGATATTAAAAATGGCGTTTGAAGAGCTGGATACGAATAGTGGTAGCTCAGAATATAAATGTTTAGTTTGCTCAGTAAAAGTGGCTAAACCTGTAATTTGTGTTGAGTGTAAAGTGCGACAGTTCCATCCATCGTGTCTAAAGAAACATCTGTCAAATGAAAAACCAAGACGACAAACGAGAAGGAATTGATCAGCATGATACTCGAGAACTCATTCAACCTGACGAACAAAACTATCAGCTAAGACGACTTCTTAAGGAAGTGGAAGAGAAGTACACACTCCTACAAGATAATATTAACCTTCTAAAGGATAACTGTAAAATACTTAAAGAAAATAATTCTCTATTAAAAGAACAAAATTCGGCATTAAAATTACAAATTTAAATTTTGAAAGGTAATGCCAGTTACCCGACAAGGTCAAATTTGCAAACCAGTGTTGACAATAAAAGAGTAATTAAACGACCGCCAACCATAGTAAATAACCATGCTCAAACATCGTCATCTAATATTAAAATCACTCAGGTGGCAACACCTGCAGTGATTGACAATGATAAAATGCTGTCAAATAATCATAATAACCAAAATTACAAAATTAAACCAACGACATTCGTACAGCGAGGTGATAACGAATCTCAAACTTCGAATAACTCAACAACAACAAAATTGCTGAAAAACAACAACAAACCTAATGTTGGTAACCAGTCAGCTGAAATATCCACGCCAGGGGCGTTTCTACCCAGGGTTCTTGGGGTCCCCAGAACCCGGGCGCCAGCATAAAAGGGCGGCAGACGGCAAAAAGTTAAAATAAATATTTGTAAAATAAATAAAGTAATTAAATGTAGGTACCTACTATCGTACTAAGGCCTTTAATTACAAAAGATCGAGAAGTAATGTGATTAATGTTTGAAATATAAAGTTAACTGTCAAGATTTCTTAATATTCACAAAAAATCTTGATGGTTATAGTGACAGCTTCTGTTTCTATGACAAAGCTGTCACAAAAAATCATAATTAGTAGGCGATTTTCTCGAACTATTTTCATTAATTTCTCTAATTTGTGGCATTAAAATGAAGTAATCTGTATGAAATAATGTGTGTGGATAGGTCAAGTATGGTCATGTGCAATATTATACCATAATTTTTTACCGGACACTTTTTATTTACAAAAACCTTTTTTCCCATGTTATTTCCCTATGCCAACCTTTACGTGGAACGTGCGGTATAGTTATGAGTATTTAAGTAGTTTTATTGTAAATTTAATTTACATGTATTGATATGTTATTTTGTTATTTGTATAATTGTTTGTGCTATTATGTGCAATTGTAAAATGTAAACTATATAGTTTTAATTAGGTTTAGGTATATTAGAATGTACCTATGTAGTGAACTAATTTCTTTTTGTTTTTTTGTATCTTTATTTAATTTTATAAGAAACTATATAATAAAATATTTATTTAAAAAATAGTTATTTTTCTAGACAAACAATGTTCTATTATTCTACGATAAGGTGAATAACATATATGATTTGTCATGAGTTTGCTTATTGCTCTAAATCTACACGCAAGTTTCGCATAGTACGGCATGTCGGCTTACTGCCTTACTTTTTCTGTATCTTAGAGCATAAAATTTCACATATTTGGAGTACCATATCGCATTTTTGTGCTCCAAAATTTTCGCCTGCGGCGCACGCCTCGGGGCGCCACATTCTGCTTCAGAACCCAGGCGCCAAGTACCCCAGATACGCCCCTGATCCACGCTAAAATCAATTAAAACATTTGTGTTTTTGCACGTCTATAATTTGGATCCAATTACAACTATAGAAAATGTAACAAATTATCTACTTAAAGACTTTCCTGAGGTCAAAGTGGAGCAACTTAAATCCAAGTTTCCGGAACTATATGCATCGTTTAAAATCATAATACATGAAGAAAACCACGACAAGGCGATGAACCCATCTATGTGGCCTAGAGGTACATGTGTAAATAGATTTTTTCACCGGCGCCAGGGTCAAATGCAGAATCCTTAACAGAAGGCAATGTAATGAATTATAACCTAAAAATTTACTATGTTAACATACAATGTTTATCAAATAAGGTAAATCAACTCTCCTTATTATTAGAAAACTCAGAATTTAATATTTTATGTTTCACTGAACATTGGCTCAATGACTTAAATTTAAGTACAGTACATATACCTCAATTTGAGCTAGCAAATTTTTTCTGCAGATCCACTATGATACATGGTGGGGTGTGAATATTTATTAAAAACAATATTAAATACAAGCTCTTGAAACTGGATGATTATATAGTCGAATTTCATGCTGAATTTACGGGCGTAATATTGAATGATTTAGTAATAATTACCTTGTATCGCTCCTGCAATGGTGATATTGAAATATTTTTTAATAAAATTGAATCCATGTTAATTTACATAACTACTAAATACAAACATGTCATTTTACTAGGTGACTTTAACATCAATTTTTGTCAGAATTCTCAACTAGTTAAAGACTTCAAAAATTTAGTTAACTCATTTAATCTTAAGATTATAATTTCAGACTAAACACGTATCACCGAAACCTCTGCAACCTGTATTGACAACTGTCTGACTAATCTTCAGGATGTACTATTCGATATTTCGGTTGTGGATCATGGAATCTCAGATCATTGTACCCTAATTGCAAAAATTGACAATGTACTTAATACTGACGAGCGGCCGGCTGTACAAAAACGAGTTACTCAACGCGGGCTCAACAACATTACAAAATCCCTCTTGAACTTGTATTGGTGTTTTACTTAACCGACACTGATCCAAACTCTATGGCACAACAATTCGTAAGTACCTTGACCAAATGTATTTGTTCAAATTTACATTACGTTAAATCGCAATCCAACTCCCCATATATTAGTTGGTTTAATGACAGCTTACGAATGATGAGAGATAAATTATCTCTATTGAAACAAATAGCGAATGTCACTCAAAATCCAACACATTTTTATGTCTTTAAAAATTACAGAAAAAATATCAATATGAAATTAAACCTGCAAAGAAAAAAGTATACAGTAATCATATCAAAAACTCAAATATTAAATATAAAACTTGCTGGAAACTCATCAATTATGAGAGGAAAAATCTACAAGTAAATAATTCTCCAAACTTCCTCAGTAACTTGTTTTTTGCCCAAATTGCTGATACTGTAATTAATTCTCTTCCTTCATCTGACTTAAATATTGATGAGCTACTTAATAACATAAATATACCATGCAAATCATTTGTCTTAACCACTGTTACTGCAAACGAAATAAAATCTATTATTATGAATCTCAATAACTCTGCATGCACGGATTTGTACGAAATGAACAGTAAAATTTGGAAACACATCGCCGATATTATAGCCTCACCTCTTGCTGCTCTCATCAACTTTTCCTTAAGCTGTGGAATTTTCCCAACCAGTATTTAAAATTTTAAAAGTAGTACCTGTATATAAAAAGGGAGACAGCTCCGTTATGGATAACTATCCACCTATCTCGATTATTCCAATTTTAGGAAAGGTTTTTGAAATAGTAATAACCAAACGACTACGTAACTATCTTGAAAAATATTCCTTGTTAAATCAAAGTCAATTTGGTTTCCGCAAATCAAAATCTACAATCCAAGCAGTTCATCAAGTGGTGATGGAAGCAGTTCAAGCTTTTGAAGGAAACAAGTCTACTGCAGTTACCCTGCTGGACTTGTCAAAAGCTTTTGACTGTGTCTCACATAAATTACTAATCAAGAAGCTTGAATTCTATGGCATTAGAGGTCTTCCTCTTGAATTGTTAAAATCTTATTTACAAAATAGGAAACAGTGTGTTACATTAAATAATCAATTATCTGATTCTATTACTATTACACATGGAGTTCCCCAGGGATCCGTTTTAGGCCCTATTCTGTTCATTATTTATATAAATGATCTCTTTTATAAGCTGAATGTTGGGAAATCGATATTATTTGCTGATGATACAACCTTGATAACATCACACAAACAGCTGTCCCAATTGCAAAATTTAATGAACCAATTAGAACTGGATGCGGAACACTGGTTTACAGCAAACAATCTTAAACTTAATAGTGATAAAACTCAAAGACTATTATTATCTCTGAACTCCAATAATGAAAACGATAATCCAGGCAAAATCCTAGGAATATATCTTGACAGGTCTCTGAATTGGTTACCCCATGTTGATTATTTGTGCAAACGACTCTCGTCAGTCATTTTTTTGTTTCGAAATTTAAAAAATATATTCAATATCGAGTCTCTACGAGTAATATATTTTTCACTGTTCCACAGTCATATATCATATGGAGTTACTATCTGGGGTAACTCGTCTCATTCTGTGAAAATTTTCAGACTACAAAAGAAATTAATAAGACTAATGGTCAATCAAAATAATAGAGAACATTGCTCTCCACTTTTTATTAAATTAAAAATTATGACTTTGCCTTGTCTATATATCTATTCCACAATTTTGGTAATACATGCTAACAAACATTCTTATCAAACTAACAGTGACATACATCGCTATAACACTAGACATGCGAATGAATTAAGAACACCTCGTTTCAGGCTTCAAAATTCAGCAAGAAATTCGACTAATCTATATTTATATAACCATTTACCTGATACTATCAAAATACTACCTCTCAACAGTTTCAAAAATTGTTTAAAGAAATACCTCATATCTAAATGTTTTTACTCTGTACATGAATTTTTATCCTCTCCTTGTATAATCTAATATAATTTTCTCATTGTTAACTCTAAAATGAACTATTTAGTAACAATCATATTTTTTAAATTTTATTTTATGGATGTATATGAATTTATATGTATATTGACTTGTCATAAATGTATTCAAACATAGAAAATGATTAAATAAACTATACTATACTATACTATACTATGCTGGTACCACATTTGTTGTCGTACAAGAAGTGGAACATCTTCTATTAGTTCATGTAGTCTGTTTTTCAGAAAGTTTCTGTAGCCATCAGCTGTTAATCCTGTAATTCCTGCTCAGACATTTATGTTAAATTTTTACTGAAAACGGGACTGAACAATCGCATGTGGATTTTCAATGCTCCATAAATGGTAATTATGGAAATTGTTTAGTCCATCTCTCGTGAATTGGGCTTCATCAGATCATAACACTTTGGAAATAAAGTCAGGATCATTTAAATTTTGACGGAGAAACCTGCGACAAAATTCTAAACGAGGACCATAGTCTCCGCTAAAAGTGATAGGTATGTAATTCCTCACGGTTTAATGTCCGCCAAACAGTGCTGTGAGACATGTGTAATTGAGCAGCGATGCGTCTTGTGCTGATTTCAGGATTATCGAGAACATCATCGATTACATTCTCTTCATCTTCAACGTTATTATTAACACCAATGCCATCATTTTGTACACCTCCCCGTACAGTTGTTGATCCAGTTTCACGTAGTTGCTGAAAAATGCGCGCAAATAGCCGATAGGAAGGTTGGTGTCTATTTGGATATTTGTCTTGGTATTCTCTGGACGCATAACGGGCATAATCCATAAATAAAAACATATCTGCATATTCAGCATTACTATAACCATCCATTATAAAACAAAAATACAATCAAAACTACAAAAAATTTTAATTAAGACAAACAAGGTATGACTTTCTCTTGTTTTCCGAAAGTATCTTCATTACAAAAATTTTTAAATTTCGTGTTTAACTTCAACCTCTTGTATTTTGGTAACACTCTGTATATATATATATATATATATATATACCGGGTGTAGAATTGAAATGTGGCGTATAGGGATTTCAATGTTATTTTTTAAATATTGCTGCTTCTCCTTTACCTATTCACTTTAGAGCAAAAGCGTAAATACAAAAATTGTTCAGAAATTAAAAACGCTTCATATAAAGTAAATTTGATTACATAAATGTGAATAGTTCACGAGATATTAATTAAATGAAATTCAAAATTTATTCAAATTTTTTGTAGATTGCGATGGAAAATTAAACAAATGGACTGAATATTTGACATATTGTAAAAGAGTTTGACATTTGTTTGTTACAGTGTTGTAATATTTGTTGAACAAGTTTTTGAAGAATATTGTAAGGAAATAGTGAATAAATTTCAAGTGCACAAAATGTTTGACGTATTTATTATAAAATAAGAAAAATACATTATATTGCTACTATAATTTTAACAAATTATTTATTTATAAATTTACAAGAAATGTTCGAATAAGTTTCCATTTACTGCTAAGCAATGCCCTAACCGATCATAAAATCCTTGGCGCACATTACTTAATTGTCTTTGTGTGATTGCTTCACATTCTCTTGTATAATTCTATTTTTTTAAATATCAATGTTTGCAATATTGGTTTTATAAATTTTTTCTTTTAAATATGGCCATAAGAAAAAGTCATTTTGCGCCAAATCCGGAGAACGGGCTGGCCAGTTAATTGTACCCCCACGACCAATTCACGAATCTGGAAAGCATTCATCTAAGTATGCATTTACATCTCTTGCAAAATGTGCTGGGCAGCCGTCATGCTGGTACCAAATAATTAGATTTTCCCTGGATCTTACTTCCAATTCAGGTCCAATATCGTTTTGAAGAACATTCAAATACTTTACTCCATCTAAAGCTCCATCAATAAAAAAACGGTCCAATAATGTGCGATCCAAAAATACCTGCCCTAACATTAACTTTTTGGCGATACTGGGTATTAGTTTGAAGAACCAAACGAGGATTATCTTTACTCCAATATCGATGGTTTTGCACATTGGCCGATCCACATACTAAGCGCTAAAAAGATCTCGCACTTGCGCAGCAGAATATCCCGCAAAATACCACTCAATACATTGAATTTTTTCTTGCGTGCTAAGATTATTCATTATTTCTTTACAATATTCTTCAAAAACTTGTTCAACAAATATTACAACACTGTAACAAACAAATGTCAATTTTTTTTACAATATGTCAAATATTCAGTTCAGTTGTTTAATTTTCCAACGCAATCTACAAAAAAAATTAATAAATTTTGAATTTCATTTAATTAATATCTCGTGAACTATTCACATTTATGTAATCCCTATACGCCACATTTCAATTCTACACCCTGTAAATATATATATATATATATATATATATATATATATATATATATATATATATATATATATATATATATACAGATATAATAATGATAATAATAATAATGTTTTATATCCACAATACCAGTACAAGTTTTGGAAAGCGTCAATATACAAAGAGTTAAAAGGTGGTACATTATTCGAGTGCATATATAATACAATTTCTATTCTATAAGTAATATTTATCCATTAAGGTAATCGTATACAGAGTAATAGTACTTATCATCAAGATGGGCCTTGAGAACTCTTTTGAATGAAGGAGATCTCTGGATGTTCTTTATATCCTCAGGGAGGGAGTTTGTATACTTGTAAGGCTTTAGTTTTAAGCAGAAGATGCTTTGGAGATATATAAATTGTTTTTATTCCTGGTGTTATGGTTATGAACTGATGATATTTTAGTTGTTTTTTACGAACGTGGCACAGTTCAAAATATAGAGTGCTGGTAGAGTAAGAATATTAAGCTTACGAAAAAGTGGTGCACATTGTTCACGAGCTTCAGCCTGAGTTAGGGCTCTTACGCTTTTTTTTTTTAATTCTAAATAAGTAAATACTGTCCGTTGAGTTACCCCAGAATATGATGGCGTAAGATAAGCGGGATACAACGAGAGAGTGGTAAGACGATAGGGCAGTTTCACTGTTCACTAGGTTTACTAATTGTTTAAGGAGATATACGGTTGAACTTATACAGGTCCGCAGATGTGTTACATGCTGCTTCCAATTAAACTTTTCGTCAAGATAAAGACCTAAAATTTTTACTGTGTTGGATCTTTCTATGGTTTCTCCGTCAATGATCAGGCAGTCTTCGGTTACCATTGTTCTGGTTCCGAATGTTATAATTTGAGTATTGTTACCATTTAGTTTTAATGAATTTGATTCTATCCATTGTCGAAGGACCGAGAATATGTGATTGGTTTTTAGAATAAGATTTTGCCAAGTTTTATCATTTATGAGGATGTTGATATCATCCGCAAATAGAATAGTCTTTGCGTTTAGGTTACCAGGAAGATCATTAATGTAGACCAAAAATAGTATTGGCCACAGAATGGAGCCCTGGGGCACCCCAGATTTAAGTGTGTTCCATTGGGAATAGGAGTTGCCGATTTTGGATCTTTGCAATCTATTTTCCAAATAAGAAGTGAACCAATTTAAAGCAACACCTCTTATGCCACAATGGTCTAGCTTTTGGAGCAATAATGAATGGTTGACGCAGTCGAATGCTTTACTTAAGTCAACACAGAGGGCCAGAGTTGAAATATTGTTATTAAAAGGTGATTGGATATAATTTTGTTTTGCATTAGGAATTGCAATATACGAGTGTGCATAATTTTTTCGTAAATTTTTGAAAATATTAGCAACAAGCTGATTGGGCGATAGTTGGCTAAATCTGAATACGATCCACTCTTCAAAATCGGGTTTACGATTGCCCATTTCAAACGCTCAGGGAAGCGGCCAGTAGAGAGGGAAAGGTTTATTAAATACGTGATTGGAGCACAAGTATATTCTACACTAAGTTTTATGAGCGAGGCGGGAATTTTGTCCCAGCCGGGAGCACAGCCAGATTTCAAACTTCGGATTGTATGTATTACTTCATCTTCGTCAGTTGGGTTAATAAACATACTATTGGTTGTTGGAAACTGGGAGATATTGTTTGCTTGTGATAATTTTAGGTTTAGGTTGTCAGTTATGTTAACAAAATAGTTATTAAAATGATGAGCTATATCATTTTCGTTTGTAACCATTGTATCATTAATTGTG
Organism: Pterostichus niger; assembly: GCA_947425015.1. Lineage (NCBI taxonomy): Eukaryota > Metazoa > Arthropoda > Insecta > Coleoptera > Carabidae > Pterostichus > Pterostichus niger. The sequence goes on from OX380350.1 coordinate 17,334,186, forward strand.
AGTTCAGAGCAAGCTTTTTTCTCCATTAGTTTATCCGAATACTTGTTTATTAAGTTCCACGCAGCTTTGGAAGAGTTGCTGGCATTTGAAATAAATTTACGATTTTGTTTGGCTTCAAGTACTTTTGTTTTACAATATTTGCACAACTTTTTGTAATACTCGTAGCTTTTAATACAAATATTGTTCGAATACTTGATGGTTAACTCAAAAATAAAACGCTTGAAATTTATTATAGAAATTAACTCGGGTTAGATCCATTTGACGTTTTTTTTTGCGTAGTGTCGCGGCATCGTATTCTGGGAAAACATTGCTCAAAGATATGTAGCAAAGATAGGTGAAAGCTTTCAAAGGCAGTATTAGCGTCAGAATTTCGGAGAATGTTGCACCAATTTTCAAGAAATAAACAATAAAGGAAATTATTCATGTTTTTTTCATCGAAGAGTCTTTTATAAATAAATTTATTTTTTTTACAAGGTATATCATCAGTTTTAAAACTGATCAACTGTATACTATATATATATATATATATATATATATATATATATATATATATATATATATATATATATATATATATATTCGTTACTCATTTTGGCGTCCTTCTATAGTTTGTAGGTCTTCCTTTAATACTTGAGATATTGATGTTTTGTAAAAAGTATATTATTTTGTTTTACGTGTTCATATGTGCTCACGTTTTAAATTAAATAAAAATTGGTTTTAAAATATACATTTTGCTTTTAGTTACATGTCATTTTGAAATCCTTTTACTTTACACGTTAAATTGCATCCAGTGTATATATTTCAGTCTATTTCCGGTGGATCTGACGTCTGTTTCAATATAAGAATTTTATAAATCCGTTACAACGGCACTCGGCCGTCTTGCCATTATTTAAAGTGGTAAGGTAGAAAATCAGTTGCTTTATTTACTTAGTATCTCGAGTGTAATATGAAGTAATAAAATATCAAAATTAATTTTTCTAAACCACAGAGAAAAATATTAGTTTAGTTTATTTAATTATTTTACAATATAAAAATTGTTTATAGCAGGTCCAAAGATAATACAGTTACATACAAATAAACAAAATAATAATAAAAAAAAAATACAAATGAGAAATGTAACTACAACCATATCAAACCCAGTCCTCATTCAGCCAGCTATGATTATAATATTCATTTACAGAGTAAAGGCAATGACGTAATAGGAAACTCTTAACTTTACGTTTAAAAATATCTTCATTTGCATTTCGTAAATCAAGAGGTAGAACGTTATATAAATTAATATCCAAGGAATTATTTTTTAATATACTTAGTTTATAACACTGGGAGCGAACTAAATTTGAATTTCTTGTTGTATAATTATGAATATCTGAAGCTAATTTGAAATTATCTTTATTTTTGTGAATTTCTAAAAGTGAATTATAAATATATAAACAAGTCCGTGGTAATATTTTGAGTCTAACAAAAAAAGGTTTGCAGTGTTCTCTCATATTATTAACTCCCAAAATCATTCGTACAGCTTGTTTTTGAAGACGAAAAATCCTGATTGCTTTCGGAGAATTTCCCCACAAAATAACACCATAGTGTAAACAGGAATGAAAAAGACCAAAATATACTGTTAGCAAGGATTCCAAACTTAACACACGATACAGTTTACGAATCAAAAAATTTACACTTGCTAGTTTTTTAGCCAAAAAAATGACATGTTGTCCCCAGTTTAAGCGATCATCAATATAAATTCCTAGCACTTTCACAAATTCACCTTTCTGTGCAGTTTTATTCGAGGAAATTGTGATCAATTGTGTTGTTTTAGAATTTAATTTCAATTTATTAGCAACAAACCACTGTTCCGCTTTCTGTAGCTCGTCTCGCGCCAGCTGATTTAGCATAGAAATATCTTTATGTGAACTTAGCAGACTTGTATCATCAGCAAACTGAGCAATTTCTGTTGGCAACATAAAATGAAGAAAATCATTTATATAAATTAGGAAAAAGACCGGCCCAAGAATTGATCCTTGTGGTACACCATGAATTACTGGTAATAATTCCGAAGAATTATTTCCTATGTAAACACTTTGTTTTCTATTTAATAAATATGAACTTAAAATTTTTAAAGTGATATCGTGTATACCATAGTGCTCAAGTTTAAGAATTAAATCAGTGTGTGACACGCAGTCGAACGCTTTAGATAAATCACATAAGGTAATGGTAGTATGTTGTCTTTTTTCTAAATTTTCGATAACGTACTGGATAATTTTCAAAACTGCTTGAATGGTTGAACGATTTTTCCGGAAACCAAATTGTCTGTTATTATAAATTTGATTGACCTCTAGAAATGTTACCAGTCTGACCTTAATGATTTTTTCAAATATTTTAGCAAATATAGGAATAATGGAAATCGGGCGATAACTGTTAACATCATCTCTATTTCCATTCTTATATAAAGGTAGTACCTTAGTTAATTTCAGCGAATCGGGAAAAACACCCTCTACCAGACATCTATTAAAAATAAATGCTAAGAGAGGAGCTATCTGCACTATACATTCTTTAATAATTTCAATGTTAATATTGTAAATATCAGAACACTTGGAATTATTTAAAGTGTTCTGATATTTACAATATTAACATTGAAATTATTAAAGAATGTATAGAATTGCATAATAACTTCTGATAAATGCATGTTCTTAATTCTTTCAACATTAATGTTTTTCTTTAAAATGTTCACGGATTTCCAAGGCTCCATTTCATTCAAAGTTTGTCTAACATTAACTACTCCAGGCTTCTCCGCTGAAATCTGCACCCACGTAGCTTTTGAGATCTGAAGCTTTGTTGTGTTCAGTGTATCCTCAGCAGCAGCTTTAAAATCGACGAAATCTTCAGGTTGCATCATGATGACAGTAAATGGATTGTTCGGAGTCGCAGATGTAATTAGACGGACTAAATCTAAGGGCACCTAAGGGCTAGATAGTTCAGTGACGTTGTCCATAATATAGAAACAATAGTATCTTTCAAAGACAGTAACACACGCGTAAATGCAGAAAAAACGTCTGTTTATTAAGACACTTATTAATGAGGTTATGAGTACGGAACGTTTGAGGCTTTTGGCACTTAGCACGGTTTTCATTTATCGAATCTAAGAACATAACACATGCACCATCTTTCAGAATTTTTTTGAACTGTTTCTAACAATCCAGGCACTTAGCCCTCTTTATAGGTTGTTAGGCTTGGCACATAACACACGTTTCAGATTTAAAGTAAAATTTTAATATTTTGGCACTTAGCCCGGTTTTCATTACAAGTCTTCATATATAAACCATGATATTTTCATTCCTAGTGAACATGTTTAGTGTCACTGGTTTAAAAGTACATTTAATTATTTTTAATTATGTTGGTAATGAAATAAAGTAAACAAAACTTATAGCTATTAACATACCTAGGAATGTAATGAGTATCATTACAGCCGCAGATGTCAGTTTGAGACATCTAAGACCTGTTATGACTCTTAACATCCGTGATTTTTTAGAGTTCGAGAATTTTCCTTTGAAATGTTTTCCCTGAAATCATATCTATAAATTGATTCAGCAAATAGACATGTATAATAATTTATCATCGATTTACATTTATGGCTGTTTATCAATTTTAACCAAAATTTAAATAATTTTCAGATCAAATATTTAAGGAACTCAGAGAATACAATAAATTATTTCCAAAAAGCTATAAACTTTGGACAATTTGGTATGGCGTAATCTGCCTTAATACACCAGAACATGTAGAAGTATGGATTATTACAACTTTTTGAAGTATTTAAATAATAGATTTTGTTTAACATTTTAGGTAATTTTATCAAGTACACGACATATTAAAAAGAGTCTAATTTATCATCATTTACAACCTTGGCTAAAGACTGGCTTGTTAACTAGTTCAGGTAAGAAATATATATTTTTTTAATAAATTTAAATAGTTTTGATGAATGGATTTCAGGCTTGAAGTAATAAAAAAACCTTTCACTTTTTTTATATTACTTCTACATACATACATAACATCACGCTATATCCCATTAAATGATAATTCATGCGTTGGCTTGAGTAGACGTGATCTGTGGTCGCTCCGTGAATATTTATTTTAACGTTTTTTTTATTTTTAAAGTGTCGCAAATTTTTATATTGTCACAATTATGTCTTCGGATATTAGTGCAGTAGTAGTGGAAACAGTGGGGGCTCTTCTTGCCAACAACACCTTTATCGACAAGCTAGTCGATAAAGTTCTGGCCCGCCTGGACAAAAAACTAGAAGAGCAGAAAGCCCACTACGAGGGCATCATCGCTGACCTGACGTCCACCAACCAACATCTGGTGGACCGCCTGGATCAGCAAGAGCAGTACTCCCGCCGCAACTGCATCCGAGTGTTCGGAGTTCCCGAGGCAGCCAACGAGAACACTGAAGATCTAGTGCGCGCTGTATTCAGTGAAAAACTGTCCCTCAGCGTTAGAGCCGCTGATATTGACCGGTGCCACCGTACAGGTAGAAAACCAGCCATTACCACTAGACAGTCTAAGCCCCGTCCTATAATTGTGAAATTCATATCTTATAAAACCAGAGAATCTGTACTTAAGCTACGAAAAAATCTTAAAGGTCACAATTTAATGATTAAAGAGGACTTAACAAAAACCAGATTAGAACTTTATAAGAATGCAGCTAGCAAATATGGATTTAGAAATGTATGGTCTAAAGACGGTTTTATTTTTGCTAAAGTTCTCAGGTCCATAAAACGAGTGATGACACTTGCTGATATTGTGTAAATTAACTTTCTGTATCATATTTTTTATGTTGTTTCATTTGGAGCGTCGACTAATGCTTGCGTTTCCATTGCATAGTTACTTTTTGCATCATATAAGTCTTAAATAGATCAATTTAATTTAATTTTTTATTTCTCTCAGCTGATTTCTCCTAAAATTTTATTAATTTAACAAGTCACAACGCCGAATTGTTTTAATTAGTAGTTTCGACTTGTCACAAAAATTCAAACATTTATTATTTACTTAATTGCTCATTTTTTACTTCTACTTAGCTCTTTATTATGCAGATATATTACCAAAACGTTAGAGGTCTAAATACTAAGCTTGAACATTTTTATAACAATAATTGTAGTAGTTCACCACAATTTGATATCATATGTTTAACTGAAACTTGGCTTAATAACAGTGTACACTCTGCAGAATTGTTTACGCCAAACTTTAATGTGTATAGGAAAGATAGAGAGGGCACTACTTGCGGCAAAAAAACGGGGCGGTGGTGTGTTATGTGCTGTAAATATTAAATTTAAATCTGCAATGGTAAATATTTATCCTCATACTAACTCTCTTTTTGATATTTTATGTGTTAAAGTATTTCTCTCTCCGATTACCTTTATATTTGTACTAGTTATTTACTGTCCTCCACCTATTTCTATTGAGCAACATAACTATATATTTGAATGCCTAGAAAATATCTTACCACTTTTTAATAACAATTTCATTATTGTCGGTGACTTGAACATTACTAAACTTATAGATTTTGTATTTAATGATTACCATGATAACATCATATTAAATTTTGATAATTTTGTTTCGTTTCTGAATGCAAGTCAAGTTAACTCAATTTCGAATAGTTATGGTAGACTACTTGATGTAGTCATTTCTAATACGTCATGTATTGTCACTCAGCACCTTGATCCTTTTGTTGATGAAGATCCCCATCATCCATAGATTTTGTATTTAATGATTACCATGATAACATCATATTAAATTTTGATAATTTTGTTTCGTTTCTGAATGCAAGTCAAGTTAACTCAATTTCGAATAGTTATGGTAGACTACTTGATGTAGTCATTTCTAATACGTCATGTATTGTCACTCAGCACCTTGATCCTTTTGTTGATGAAGATCCCCATCATCCAACCCTTTTAATAACTTCTTCTTTCTCTTCACCTGATAAAATTTCTCATTCTACTGTGAATTATAATACAATTTCATATAACTTCCGTTCTGCAAATTTTGAATTATTCTATTATTTATTGTCTGAAGTTAATTGGGATGTTCTTACTTTTTATAACGACGTGGATGCAGCTTTTATTGCTTTTTACGATATTTTATTTAGCATTATGGATAAGTGTATTCCTCGTATTAAAAGAAAAACATCTTCTTTCCCACCTTGGTTCAGTTGTAAAATAATTCGGAACATAAAACTAAAAGATAGGTTTCATAAATTATACAAACTGCATGGTCTAGAATGTGATTTGAACGAGTTTAAATATTTGCGTGCCTTAGTTAAGAAAGACATTAAAATTGAATATGCAAGGTACTTGAATGACATTGAAAACTCGATCACCACTGACCCTACGAAACTTTGGTCCTTCATAAATGACAAAAAGCGTGCTTCCAGGATTCCGCGTCGTATGCACTTATATGAGCAGACTTTTGAAAACACTGAGGATATCGTTCAAGGATTCGCTGACTTTTTCGTTAGTGTATACACGAACAGTGCTGATTCCTTTGTTCCTGATTCTGATTTCTCAAATCATAATTTTGATATTGTGTCTGTTTCAAGTGTTTCTGAAGACGATATTAATCAGGCTATAAAAAAACTGAAAGCTTCACGTAACCCTGGTCCTGACAATTTACCTTCGTTTATCCTTAAAGGATGTTCTAACATTTTTGTTAAACCTCTTCATATCTTGTTTAATCTTTCTCTTAACAAAAATTGCTTTCCTTCTACTCTCAAATCCTCTTTTATTTGTCCTATCTTTAAATCCGGTGACAACACTAATATTTCTAACTATCGCCCTATTGCTATCTTGTCTAACATCTCTAAAATTTTTGAATCTATACTTTACAAATACATATATAGCTCAGTTCATAACCATATTTCCATTCATCAACATGGCTTCATTAAAGGTAAATCTACCACAACTAATCTTATGAACTTTACCGAATTCACTCTTAATTCATTATATGATAATAATCAAGTCGATGTTGTATATACTGATTTTTCGAAAGCATTCGATACTGTAACGTTTATTACAACTTCAGTTTCGGTGAAGTTTATTATTAAATAAAACACGAGTAATGAAAACACTAACAAAATATTTATTTAAAACGAAACTAATGTAGTACAACTACTAAGACATATATTTATATTCAACACGTATTTATATTCACAACAAACTATTTAGCAACGACTTGCACTGTTCACACTTCGAATACAGAATGCTTCTTCCCGGCCGAAACTCTCCTTTATATACTGCAACAATGTATTCGAGAATATTCGAGAGCTTCTGGCACACGGTAGAAGCATGACGCAGAGCGAACAGGTACGGACTTGTCTATTGCGTCTGAGACAGCAGTGGACGCGCTGCACACTTTGACGCGTCGACTGTTTCAGACGGAACAGGGCCGTACTCGCTACACTGCCCCCTCCTTAAGGATGTTTCGTCCCGAAACTTTTCTGCGCCATGTCGATATCTGCACGTTGATCCCCGCGAGCACTGTGACGTTTGGTGGAAATAACAGTCCACAGTTCTTTTCACTACTGTTGAACCACAGGTATTATAGCTGCACACCAGGATCTCAATTCCGGTATATTGGAAAATAGTTTCCAGCATGTTTCTTATAATTCTCCAGCTCAATTCATCAAGGACACAGCCTAGCTTTGGTACAGCTAATTTTAAAATATCCTGATCGAGCAGCACACCTTGTAGATCATATAGGGCGTCCCAGACGGTGCGATAAGTTGGTTTCTCGTGGGACAGATGTTTAGTCACCAGGTAAAAAATGCTTCTGTTTCGGCTCGACTATTTGTCGGCTATATGTAGCACTGTGCCGACACATGGGTGTTGTTGCCGTAATTTTTCAAGTTGGCCGAACTTTTTCTTAAAAACCACGGCGATTCCTCGAGACATCTGTAGATCTTGGGCCACACAATGCGCTAATGAGTATTCTGTAGGCACTTTGAATAAGTCTCCCTGATGTTCCTTGGTCACACCATTTCGTACTTTATGGCCCGTAGAATAGGAGGCCATGAACTCGTCAAAGGTGATTTCCGGATCTTGTACATTAATTCGTCGAGCTCGAGATTCATTGGCGTTGCCATCGTTGTTGTCACCGGCGAAAGGAGCCAACCGATTAAAATGAATCACTCTTGGTTTTCCTCCAGTCCTTTTCCGGATTCGATAGATGACGTCATTTATTCGCTTCAGTACCTCGTAGGGACCTTCCCAGGAATTTTGTAGCTTTGGGGACATTTCACGGCGACGCTGTGAGTTGTATAGCCAAACCAGATCCCCGGCTTGATATCCACCATTCTCAGCCTTGACATCATATTGGTCTTTCATCCTGTCACTAGCGCTCTGGATATTGGAGCGTACTTGCTCATGGATGTCATTCTTCTTCTTCTTCCGTAGTTCGGTGACGAAATCTTCGCAAGCCAAATTTTCACCTGACTTGCTGCCGAATTTCAAGTCGCAGGGTAATCGCAGTTCATGACCAAAGACGATGCTAGCCGGAGTCTATCCTGTTGTTTCATGGACGGATGATCGATAAGCTAACAGGAACATTGGTAGGTGACAATCCCAGTCTCTTTGGTGGCCGGACACAACCTTGGAGAGGTGTCTATTGATGGTTCTGTTCATTCGTTCGACCATACCATCTGACTGTGGGTGTAGAGCAGTTGTCCTTGTTGCTAGCAACATTGTATTGACGCATTGGAGCTCTCCGACGTCTTTGCGGCCCGTTGCTAGCGGCGCAAACTATACACTTCCTGCACCACTCCTGTACGTCCTCTCGACAATTAACCCAGTATAATCGCTCACGCAGCTTCTGAACTGTCCTCGTTACTCCTAAGTGTTCTCCAGCAGTTCCATCATGAATCTCCTTCAGTAGCTCCGGTACTCTTTTCCTGGGGACTATGATCTGCATATTTTGCTCCGTAGCCTCAGGACCTTCCAGGATACGTTTCAGTAGTCCATCTTCTATAACAATGGAGTCCCACTGCGCCCAGTACGATTTTACGGTTTTCGAGTGTCGTGCAACTTCTTGCCAAGTTGGTTTGCAGCCTTCTTTTTTCCATTCTAGTAGGTATTTCAATTCCGGATCAACTTCTTGGTCTTTCACAAATTCTTCAGTCAGCAAATGGTCGTCTATCACTGTGGTGCGTAAGATTGGAGCATATTTCTCTTCCACACGGGTACAATGTCTTCTGAGCATGGTCGTCTTGATAATGCGTTGGCGTTATAATGACTAATTCCTGCCCTATGCTCGATGACGAAATAATATTCTTGTAGCCGTTCGATCCATCCTGTTCTTCCGGATTCTTGAATTGTAACAGTCACTTCAACGCAGCATGATCAGTACTCACCAGGAATTTCCTTCCATACAGGTATTTGTAGAAGTGTTCAACGGCTTTAACTACTGCCAATAATTCTCGCCTGGTGACGCAGTAGTTACGCTCCGGCTTCGACAGAGTTTTGCTGAAGTAGCCGATGACCTTCTCTTGTCCATCTTGAATTAGCGTTAGGACGGCGCCGAATCCGACATTGCTGGCATCTATATCCAATATGAAGTTCTCGTTGGGTAGAGGATAACTCAGGACTGGTGCTGTTGTTAGGGTTCGCTTGAGGTTGTCGAAAGCGTCTTGGCTGTCTTCTTCACACACAAATTTCCGTCCTTCCTCTGTGAGTCGTGTCAGTGTATTGGCAATGTTGGCGAATCCAAAAATGTATCGCCGGTAGTACGTGCAAAGACCAAGAAACCTTCGCAATTGATGTTTGTCAGTTGGTACTGACCATTCTTTTACTGATCGGATCTCTTGATTGTCAACGGCTATTTCGTTTCCGGACACAATATCTCCAAGGTACTGCACTTCTTTTCTTTTGCATGAATCCCTTAGCTATTAACCGTGCCTTGAAGCATTGAGTATCGCCCGTTGACTTCTTTTTGTATACCCACCTACATTTTACTAGTGGCAAGTCAGTTGGCGGCTGAACGAGTTCCCAAGAGTCATGTCTCTTCAATGAATCCATTTCTTCGGCCATTGCTCTCATCCACTGGAATGACTGACGAACTCATAGCATCTCGGTAGCACTGTGGTTCTTCGGTTTCTGCAGCAACAAACGACTGGGGGTGTTTGGTAGAACCTAGATCTGCTGAACGAAGTACCATCCTGTGCCTATCAGTCTTCTTCTTCTGCGTCTCGTGATCTTCAGGTGTTGGTACCACAGAATCTTCTCTGCTGTCCAGTTCTCCGTTGTGATTGATGCTGTGTTCCACGTTGTCGTCACAATCAGTGGATATTTCTCCAATCGACGAATCGCAGAGGTTCCTTTCAGATTTCTTCTCAGACGACATCTCAACAAAAACGCAGTCCCGTGATTCCTGTACATGTCGAGTTCCTGGCATCCAGACGCGATATCCCCGTCCATGAAACGCGTACCCGTCTAACAGTCCCTTTTCGGCTCTTGCGTCCAGTTTCGAATGACGTTTCTGCTTCGGAACATGCACAAATACATCACAACCAATGGCTCTCAAGTGTCTGACGCTAGGCTTCTTTGTGATCCACAATTCGTATGGAGTCTTTTCTATTATAGGAAGGTTAATTGTAAGAAGGACAAACTGAATTTATAATGTTATATTCTATGTGCGATCGATTTCGAGACTATGCTCATCTTCGGGCAAACAGCTGAAAAATACGTTGATAGATAATTCGAATATAATGTACAAAATAATTAATTAGTTACACATATAAATAAATAAACTTTATAAATACATAAATAAATAAGTTAATTTATAATTTGTCTAGTTAATAAAATTTGATATAGAGTAAAGTAATAAAATAAAATGTGATCATATAAAATAAATATAAGTAGAATATATGTGTATATGAAAAACAAATATAAGCGTAGTCATTGTTACTGAAGTTGTTATATATATAAAAAGCAAATTAAGGAGTGTGTAAAACAAAATGAACTAAATTACAACGTGCTCATAAATTTAGGTTATAAATTTAAATCTTAAGTAATCACACTGATCATAACATGGAATATGTTGAAAAATTTAGGACTTACCGTCAAAAATGTACAGTTGAAAAGTTAGCAAAAATATTGTAAATACATTGATAAGTACAATAATATTATTAAATTTAATTGTGGAGAAAAACTGTCAAGTGATGTAGTTGGAACAAGTGTCAGGAGAAGAATGACGGGAATGGTGGGAAGTTATATTTGACAAAAGTTAATTATTGAAAAGGCGGTAAATTTTTGAAAATATGATGTCTTTTCCTTGTTGTGGCTGTTCGTGGTTCGATTCCTCACGTACGCTGCTGTACACGTCAATTCAGCCCAAGATGCTTTTGGCAAGCTAGATTCCTGAATTGCTGCTCTGACCAAGTCCAGTAGAGTTCGGTTTAACCGTTCTGCTGTGGGGTGTAGACCTTTGTGGTCTCATGTCGAATCCCCTCGCTTTAACAGAACTCAGTCCAATTTTTGGAACAAAACTTAAGCCCCTTGCCAGGCCTGATTCGCTTTAGTTTTCGATCTGTTTATTTTCAACCTCGACCTTCCATTTTTTAAATTCTCCTAAAGCGTCTCCCTCCTTCTTTAGGAATCTTACGAATACTGCTGGCGTCATCTATTATCGTAAGTAGATATCTGCTTCCTCCCCAGCTTGGTATGTCAACAGGTCCCATTAAGTCAGAGTGTACAAGCTCGAGTACTTCGGTTGTAGCCTTCACTCTGTCCTTGTCAGGAATCTTCTGAAAAGGTTGACGTGTTGACTTACCCTGCAAACAGCTGTCACATGGAGTCGGGTCGCTTTTCTCGATATCAGTCCCGAAACGCAGACCGCCTTTGTCATTTCGACGGTCTTGACCTTGTTGACGTGCATCATACGTCGGTGCCATACGTCTCTTGATTCCGCCTGGTGTTTATCCGTGGAAGAGGTTTCGCTTTCAGAATGTAGAGGTTACCCTGAATCAACAAGCGTTGGTTCGCGTCCCTGATGTGACATCTCTCATTATCGAACATGACCGTCATCCCGTTTTTGGTGAGTGCTGTCACCGCGATAATGCCGTGACTAATCTTTGGCGCCAATAACGTATTCTTTGCTACGAAGTCCTGAAACGAGTTTATATTACATACAATTTTGGCTCTTACTGTTACCCTTTCCGGTCGTAGGTGTCTTGCTTCCATCTGCCATGGTGATGTCTGCGAGCGTCGTTTTCTTATCGATCTCTTCAAAATATTCTTCGACTGGTGTCATATGATGAGTAGCACCGGAATCAACGATCCAGCTGTCGCTGTTGATTCTCATAGTACCGCAGTATGTACTCATCGTTACCACAGATGACTTGTCTTTGAATTTCTTCTTCATACGGCAGAATCTCGAAATGTGGCCGGTTCCTTGACAGTGATAACAGACAACAGGTCCCTTTTTTCCATCAGGTTTTCTGTCCTTTTTTCCATCAGTTTATCTGTCCTGGTGAACGCCTTCCGATGATTTTCCCTGCTTGTGTGTCCTTTTGCTTGTTTGCTGTCTCATCTTTGCTACTATTGCCTGCTGGTTGTTGTCGATGTTGTTGTTTCGTCGTGCATCTTCTGCGAGCAACAGTCGCTTCACATTGGCGCTCGTGAAGTCTGCGTCTGGAAGATTGCACAACGCAGAAACAACCGTGTCCCACTCGTCCGGTATACCACAAAGGATAGTCATCGACAAGTCTCCGTCTTCTATGCTATCCCCAATGTTTTGTTGATTTCACCCAAATAACTTTCCATAGATTCGTAATCGCGCATTTTGCAAGAATATAAGTTTCTCCTCAATTGCACAGTACAAAACTTACTATCTGTAGGAGCGTACAACCTTTCCAATTCTTCCCACACCTACTTTGCTGTTGCTAATTGGCGTATATGCATCTGTTGCTCGTCACAGATAGAAAGAGCAATTTTCGCAAGTGCTTTACCTTGTCGTGATACGTAATCCTTTTTATCCTTTGCGGCAGCATCTTCGGCTGGCTCTTCTTCTACGGGTTTGATAACTGACCATAGATCACCTTCTGTAAGCACCATCCGCATTTGATACGACCACGTCGCGTAGTTCGTACCATTTAGTTTCTCGATGGAGTACTTTGTTTCCGCCATCTTGGTAGAATTGTTCTCCGCGTGCACAACAATCGTCTAAAAGTCCTACATCGACATTCACAGTTCCTTCGTGCACACAATTATCGTCGGAAACTTCGGCATCGACACTTTGAAACTTTGAGGTTATCAGCGTCTTTTATTTTTTATCGCGAGCATCGTGTTCCTTGGAATCAGTTATAATCGCTAACGAGCTAACTTAGCTATAGCGTAGCGCGCGCTTCGATAGCTAGCGCCGATTGGTAATCTGAGTGAAATACGCTATTCACTTCTGGTCCTGTCGGAAAACTCTTAACGAAACTACAAATATTTACTTTTTTATTCTTTGTAACCTATATATTTTGTTAGAAAAATTATTTTTACTGCAGTGTTTGGTTAAAGCTATGCTAATTAATTTTAATTTGTATAAAATAAAATTTCTAATTACAATTTGAAATTTCAAGACATGATTCCTGTAAATATGTTGATGTACAACGCTCTGCGGAATAGAGATTTTCGTTTACAACACAAAGTCCTAAGAGATGCTAGCGACCATTTTTCTTTCCCTGAAGTTAGTTCAATAAAACTTTTCCGAATAAATGAAAATATGGCTAAATATCTCTTTCAAATTTTAATACCAATCAGCAAACTGTAGGTAGAGCAATTAGGGAAATAAGTGTGCTAATATATCGTCATATGTCCGGTACTTAAATAAAATTTCTAAGCACAAATGAAGAGAAATTGAACTTAAAAAGAAGATTTAATGAAAAAACAGGTTTCCGGATACAATAGCTGCGTTGTTACTGCCTGACGTTTGACGTTTCTTCTGAGATTTGTTTGGTTATGGTGTTTAGCGCGAAGTATTTTTACACGCTACGCTATCGCTGAGTTTAGCGTATTAGCGGATATACAGAGTACCGTTTTAGCGTAACGTTTCTACAAGAGCTTTGCGGGGAAGGGAAAAACTAGCGTAACGTAAGTTTGGGATCCCATGGGCCCATAACCATTGTTGAGTTATGTATTACACAAATAAAAACGCGAACGACAAAACTTTGATACATTTATTACCACTTTTATACAACGTTTCGAAAACAACATGAACACGGCAGTGTTGCCAACGTAGACATAAGGAAATCCCCAAAATTTTGTTGATTCAATCGCGAGATATGTTTAGCAGCCAACTACGAAAGAAATCCTGTAAAACCTAAATTAAATATAACTCCGACCCCCAACAAACCATTAGACATTATACACGTAGACACATTAAGTCTCGAAAATTCCAAATTTCTAACAATAATTGACGCATTTTCAAAATACGCGCAAGCCTATAAAGTAACGTCAATCAACGCTATAGAAATTACAAATAAATTAACTAAATTCTTTTCCCATCATGGCATACCAAAATTAATTGTATCCGACAACGGACTCGAATTTAAAAATACAATTGTTAAAGAATTATTATCCTTGCATAAAATTGAAATTCATTTTACTTGCTCACAAAATCCAAGCTCGAATGGTTTAGTTGAACGTTTTCACTCAACTTTAATAGAACATATTCGTTTATTTAATATGCAAGACAATTTCAAGAATGAGTCGATAAAAGATAAAATATCATATGCAATTTTAGCATATAATAATACAAATCATAGTTCGACAAATTTAAAACCGATTGAAATTATTAACGGTCATTTAGAAGTAAATTCCCCTCTCGATATCGAACTTGATAAACAAGTTACCCAAGACTATATACAAAAACACAAAGATAAAACTAAACTAATGTATCGAAATATTAATCAAAAATTGCAAGATGAAAAATCTAAATTAATAACTAAAATTAATGAAACAAGAGAAGAACTCCCAGACATCCCTGAAACAGTTTGTGTTCAAAACAAACAAAAAGTAAATAAAACGAAATTGCCTAAATTTAAGAAAGAAAAGATAAAAAGGTTAAACAAACCCCTGAAAACAGCGGAAATAGAAACTAATCCCAATGACAAAAAGCAGCCTAAAATACACCTTTCCAATATAAGAAGACCCCGAAAAATTTCTAACAAAAATTTGGATATTCCAGGTCCCTCTACCTCTCATACTCCCACGGACTAAGTATGAAAGACATAACACATAATCCAGGACTACTGACAATAAATCTCGGGACCGCAAAACTCCAAAAATCCACACACACATTCATACACTATTACGACTTACAACCACTTTGGACACAATATGAAAATTTAAACAAACAATATGAAAACATTAAACGAATCCTTAATAATGACAAGACAATTTCTCCTGAATTTGACAATAATAATAACATAATTGATTATATTCGTAATAACATTAACGAAAAAAATAATCATTTAACAAAACAAACAGAAAATCAATGAGTTAAAAGAGGCTTAATCAACGGCCTCGGAACAGTTATCAAATCAATAACAGGAAATTTAGATGCAGACGACGATAAACGTTATACACAAATTTTGAATCACTTAAAGGAGAATCAAAATCATTTAAATCACCAAATTAAATACCAGTATTCCGTCAATCAACAAATGATAGACTATTTTAATAGGACTGTTGACACAATCAGAGAAAATGAAAATTTATTAAAATCAAAAATTGAACAACTACTCCACATTGTTGTCGGTGGAATTAGAGATCAAGATAAATTCTTTATGTCCCGCGTGATGGTCGCGCGGGTTGAGGGCCTGCCTCACAACCATAAAGTCGTGGGTTCGGGTCCCGCCCGTGGCGACCATGCAAAGGACATATCGGCATATGACCTTAGTAGTTGGTCCGATATATAAATTAAAAAAAAAAAAAACACTTTATATACTTTAACTTTTAATATGCTCCAAGATGTCGAAAATTCTTTGACGTTTTGTAAATTACACACTATACATCCAAGTATTATAAAGTCACACGATCTTCTCCAGAATTAAATAAAATTTCAAAATTTTATAATAATCAGTTACCAATTAATATAAATTCAGAAAATATTCTAGAACTAGAAAAAATGCTCTTTGTAAATTGCAAATTATCATCTAACAAAATTACGTATTTTATTGAAATTCCTATAAATTACTAAACGCAATTTGAGTTAATTCACCTAATCCCGATTCCTAATAAACACAATACTGAATATGTAACTGTTATCCCTAATCAAGAATACTTCAAATGATGGACAAATTAAATCTCTATATGACGTATGTACCTACAATAAGGAAAACACATACCAGTGTCCCAACAAGATAAGTGAACTGACCGAAAACTCTTGCGAGAAGAACTTCATTTCACACAACAACATTGAAAAAAGTCAATTTCTAAAATTAAATATCAGACAGAATCATATCGAATATTTGACTGACATCAATCAACATTTAATAATATTCCCCGATCACGAAGAAATTCAAATCAAATGTAAACAAGGCGACACTATAAAAACGCTCCAAGGAATATTCCTGGTAAAAGAAGACGATTGCCTGTTGGAATACAAGAACCAAAATTTATTATTTAAACACGGAACCTTTGGCAAACCTGTAGTAATCGAAAACTACAAATTTGACTTCAACAAATCACAAATTCCAAAAATTTCAATTGAACTGAATACCATCAACGAGCTGAAACCAATGAACAAACTCGAAGAATCCATTGACGACTACTTCTTCGACCAGCATGATGTCAACAATATCATCAATTATTCAACCCTAATACTCTATATAATTTTGATTACTGGTGCTATCATCCTGCTTGTAATCTTTTTAAAGAGAAAGTTCCACAGACGCTCGCTGACAAGACCAAAGTCCAGAGAAGGCATTGAACTTCAACCGAGAACTTCAGCCCCTACAACGGTCCACCAGCTCCCCGATGAAGCCCAATTCTAGTGAAGGAGGAGTTAGGAAACGGTGTTCCCACAGAAACCGCTGACTCTCCAGCAATACGATTCCAGAATAGTGTAATATCATATCTTAGAATCATGTAACATCCTGGGTAGGATCGTGTAAGACTGAACTCAGTCAGATTCTCACTCCAGTACGATCAACACATACTTGTAACAAATCTGTATCTAACTTTTGACTTCTGAAGCTAAAAAATATCTTATGTTGTAAAACACTTAAAATAAAATTTTTTTAAAACATTTATTGCAAATCAATAAGTCTAACTTACATGATCTCTATTTCTGTTTTTGCAAAATGATTCATTATTAATTGTAATTTGTATATTTTTCGATAAAATCTGAAAGAATCGTTGGGACAAAAGTCACTAAACACAAATAAATCCAAAAAATGTGACGAAAATGACAAGCAAATGAAATAAATGGAAAAATATATCAAAACAGATCCTGACCAAATCTGAATGACAAAAACAGTACAAGCAAAAAGAAATTACATTTTAATTCTAGAAAGGATTTCTTATGATAAAGGTAAAATACTAATCTGTCAAATAATTTCTCATTTTTTAAGTTTTTCTGATTTTTAGATTGCTCTAATTTTTTTTAGATAGATTAACAATCAAAATTTCGGTTGATGAAAAGGAGAAACCAAGATGAGTAAAGGACATAATGAAATAAATATTTCCCTACATTTAAACCGTCAAATTTAACCTATACGCTATTATATTTCTATCTAACATAACATTGTAACACCCCCACCTTCACGAGTTGGACTCGACCGGAGGAAATTTAGTCTCTGCACAAATTTTCATTGTTGTAATTAAATCTACATAATTGAAGCAGATTACAACAAAGCATTGTTGAAGCAGATTACAACAATGACTTATATTACTCTGTATTGTTATTCCTAAAAGATCTATTAGTTCTTTAGTAATATTATTGTACCTAAGTTTATTCTAAATAAGAAAATATACTGGAAATTATTTTAGCATTGTACCAGATGTATTAGTTTTCATGTAAATAAATTTATTGATACTGATTTAAATTCATAATTTTATTATATAATATGTTGTTATAAATATAATAATATTGTAATTAATTAATATATTGATGATTTACATTAAAAAGGTTTTATTGTTGTTTATGTGATAAGTTAGGTTAAATAATTGCCAAACGTTTTCAGATCTAATATTTTAAAAATCTAAATAATTTTTGGTTTAAATTTAAATTTCTAGACAAGTGAGAGAAATTTTGTAAATTGATTTAGGTATTAGTGGAATGAGCATACATGTTACAAATTGATTTCAAGTTGTTTTAAACGTTTTATGAGAAAATGTGTATATAGTAGAACCAAAGAAAAATATATCCTCAATAATTAATAATAATATACAGTAAAACCAATTATATTCAATGTCCCTAGCCGCACACAACACACATTCTATTCGGATACCGGCAAACGACTGGTTTCGATTCCGGGCATTCATACATACATAGTATCCAAACACAGTTTTTCAACTAGAATTATTACCACTGTAGTAAGTCCAATAATATTTTAAACATACAATTACTTAAAAACCAAATAGAAATATTAAAAAATGGTACATATTATAGGAACTATAGATATGAGACGACGTTTTTATTATAATTATATATATTTTTAAATGTTTATTTAAAAAATAAATGTTTTGACATGACACCATGAAGTTGGCTACAGTTGGAAATGTTATTACATGGTTTGACCGTATGTACGTATATATTTACATATGTGTATAAAATGATATATCTTTCTCTATTTTATAGAAATGTTATGCAAAACGTCCGCAAATTTGTAAATTTTTAATGCGTAACCTATAGAGTGTTTGCCGGAATTAGAATGGAATGTAATGCGGATAATGAATAACGACTATATAGGTTACGCATTAAAAATTTACAAATTTGCGGACTTTTTGCATAACATTTTTATAAAAACAGAGATAAAAGGCATAATTTTATACGCATATGTACATATAGACGTACATACGGTCTAACCATGTCTTAACAATTCCAACACAAAATCCTACAAAATATGTCAAATATGGGAAAAATAGTGACATGTGGAGATAGACCTTGAAATCACAATTTATGTCATTTTACCATAAAAATGCGTTCTGTACTAGGTCAGGCATAGTTAGAGGTGTTTTTTTTTTCACAGTTTATCACTTTTACTTTACGTTTATTACTTATTACCATAAAAATGCGTTCTGTACTAGGTTAGGCATGGTTAGAGGTGTTTTTTTCACACTTAATCGCTTTTACTTTACGTTTATAACATTTTATCATTAAAATGCGTTCCGTACTAGGTTAGGCATGGTTAGTGGTGTTTTTTTTCACAGTTTATCACTGTTACTTTACGTTTAATACTTTTTACCATAAAAATGCGTCTTGTACTTGGTTTGGCATGGTTAGGGGTGTTTTTTTTTTCACAGTTTATCTCTGTTACTTTACATTTAATACTTTTTACCATAAAAATGCGGCCTGTACTAGGTTAGGCATGGTTAGAGGTGTTTTTTTTCATAGTTTATCACAATTAGTTAGGCATGGTTAGGGGTGTTTATTTTCACAGTTTATCTCTGTTACTTTACGTTTAATACTTTTACCATAAAAATGCATTCTGTACTAGGTCAGACATGGTTATTGATGTTTTTTTCGCTTCTTATTCGAAGTTAGTAGTACGATACATCAGGTTTTACTGCAAATATTTGATCAATTTTAGCAGAGCAGATTAGTAAAAAAGTATGGTTAGTAATATTGAAATGTATTATTTCTTTTAAAAATCGATATTTTTAACAAAGTATTTAATTTAACGTTTATAGACAACAATTCTTATTCTAACCTTAAATATTTCACAAAAGAAAATAGAAATTTATTTATATTGCTTACAGATTATAAGATGAAATTGTGATTAACTGATTGTCAATTTTTTTTTTTTTTTCTAAAAGTAATTAGAAACATTTCGTGTATCAGATAAAAATTAAAAAGTTGCCAATGCGTTCTGTACTAGATCAGGCATGGTTAGGGGTATTTTTTTCACATTTTGTCACTTTTACTTTACGTTTATTACATTTTACTATATTGATTTTCCTAAAAGTCATTAGAAATGTATCATGTTTGGAATTAAACTAAAGGCTATAAAAAGAAATGTCGAATAAAATGGGCAAAAATTACAAACGGTTAATTATCAATTGTTTTTTCTAAAAGTCTTTTGAAACCATATAGTGTTTGCTATCAAATTTGAAGTTTTGAGGAGGCATATCCGATGTGCTAGTGATAGCCAAACATTGCAACCGATTATTTCAATTTTAATGAAAGGTCTAAGACAATATGAAATATTAATCAAAAACGAGTTAAAGCAAATCATTTTTAAAAAATTTATCGTAAGTAAATATTTACAATATCAAAACTCGATCAGGTGGTGTATAAAGTAACAAGTTTCAAAATTACATTCCTTCAAGGGTTGCGGAGCCTAGCTGAGGGCCGGCAAAGCCGACATGATCGCTAGTAATAAACTAACTACAATAATCCAATAATAATAATAATGGGGTAGGTGGCTTAGTGGTATTAAGTCGGCCTGTAGATCTTGAGAACCCTGGTTCGATCCCCACAGCCAACAAACTATTAAATCTATCCCTGGGGCTCCCTCAACATTAACTTTTTCGGGGGCCGTGATTTGACGGCTGGTAACCGCACTTCGCGTGAAAAATATATCATTTACCGAGATCTGCTACGGCAGAGTGCCACACCCAGTAATGGGTAAAAGGCGTGATGATATGTTTATTTTATTTTATTTAATAATCCAATCTTCTTCCTGGATCTACAACCTGATACTCATTGTAAAGGTTAAATGAAAGAATAGTCTAGGCTGAATATTTGCCAAATAAAAATTATATTATTATTACCCTTAAAAGATTTAAATTTATGTTTTTTTCAAATTTCCTGTTTAGCTACACATTTGTCTTATCGATGCAGTTGGATTTAGATTAAAATATGACAAAACACTGATAATAATTGTATATATATGAGTGTGTTTGGTGTAGCTCGTCTGTGAATTTATCGAAATCGTAGTCTAATCTCAAAAAGAACCATATAAATTTGAAATCTGGTGCAGCATAACGAGTGGTCTCGTGGAAAGTATTATTTTCGCAACCATTCCTGTATCCTTTTAATAATTATCGTTTAAGAAAACTTCTTCGATCATAACCTAAAATAGTTCTGTCAGTCTAGGAATTAAATCCTCCAACCTGGGATAGACAAGTATCTCCATCTATCGCTAACATTAGTAACCATTCCGAACAAGTAACGTTCAGCAACACTCATCACGTAAAGAACACACTGGTTGCGTACAAAACGAAATAAAAATGAGCGATATGAAGAACATTCTCCAAGCGATACAAAAGCTAGGAACGGACCTAAGAGAAGAAATGAAAGGTATAAAAACAGACATTAGCAGCCTCAGAGAGGATTTAAACCCCAAAATCGCGGAATTAGAAGGAAGAATGACAAGATACGAAAATAAGTTAAAACGTCAGGAAAGTCAATTAAATTACTTCGATAGAGAATTAAGAAGAAGGAATATACTAATATACGGTATCGAAACTCAAACAATGAACAACACTAGACCAGATGCAGTATATTCCTTAGTAATAGAGATATTCAACAAAATACTAAAGGTGCCAACAACAGTAGAAGAGCTAGATCAAGTAAGAATAATTGGATCGGAAAAGAAAACAGTTTTGGTCAAATTCCTATCTATTAGAAAAGCACGAGAAATACTATGGAACAGAACAAATTTAAAAAATACCAAGCTGTCTATATCCGAAGATTTCCCAAAGGACGTGATAGAAGAAAGAAAAATATTAGTACCACTAATGAAGAAACTAAGAAGAGAGAATTTGCACGCAGTCATAAAATACAACAAACTCTACGTAGATAAGGAACTAGTCACTCCAGAGGAGTTAGAGAAATTAAAACAAAAGTACGAACAGAATCAAGAACAAATCAATAAGAAAAGACAATTATCAGAAGATAAAGACACTCCAGCCATGCCGCCTAAACAGCAAAAAGAAAAAAAACAGGAAGAAGAGGCAGCGGAACACCAAATAGAGTACCAAGTCAATCGAACAAACCCAAGACAAACAACAAAGACTCTATACGCTACTATTTCAACGCAAACGATCAGCTAGCCCCGCCAGCCCCAAATCAAGAGCTAACAACACAAAACGACAACAAATAGCAACTACTGCAAACAAAAACAGCTCAACAAACAACAAACATAGCAACGGATACGGACGATGCCAACGATACAACACGAACCAAACAGTCACCAAGCGAAAATGAAAACATAGCGAATACTGCCCCCAGCAGGCTGGTCATCAGGGGAGCAGAAGACCAAAACCCTCCAATTCCAACCACAATCTTAAAAAATAAAATCTTAGAAAACAGGCACATTATCACGAACAAAAAACCGAATTCAAGTAAACATTCAGAAATATATATATGCTCATTAAATGTCAAAACACTAATGGAAGATGACAGATTAGCAGAGTTAGAGAACGCAATAGCAAAAATAAAGTGCGATATTATAGGTTTAAGCGAGATCCGAAGACAAGGAGATAAAATGATACAATTAAAAAATAAATCCATATTCACTTACAAAGGAGAAACCAAAGGCCAACGAGGAGTATGATTCATTGTAGATGAAAAATTCTCGAAGCACATAATAGAGTTCAAAGGGGTGTCCGACAGAATTGCAATATTACAAATTAATATATCAAACCAGATTATAGCTATAATACAAGTTTACGCGATAAATCCCCGGGATTGGACCTGATAACAAATGAAATGCTGATCGAATGTAATAACAGTTCTATGGTGATAAACACAATATGCGAATTATTTAATCAGATTATAATGACAGAAGAAATTCCCAGACAATGGAAGAGATCCAAAATAATTTTGCTACATAAGAAGGGAGACGTGCTGTCACTTGATAACTATAGACCTATCTGCCTAATCTCTAACACATACAAAGTATTCGCGTCAGTAATTTTGAACAGGATGAAACCGATTTTGGAATTCAATCAACCAACAAACCAGGCTGGTTTCCGAAAAAGCTACTCAACGACAGACCATCTGCAAAGTCTGAACCAACTAATTCAGAAACACAGTGAATATTGCCGGCCACTATTTCTAGCATTTGTAGATTACAGAAAGGCATTTGATTCACTCAGACATGAGTACTTATTTAAATCACTTCGACAACAAGGAATGGAAGAAGAATACGTGAGAATTATCGAAGAAATCTATAGAGACAACGAAGCAGCAATAATGCTCCATTCCCTGGGGCCCTTTATCAAAATAAATAAAGGGGTTAGACAAGGAGATCCCCTGTCGCCAATGTTGTTCTCCAGCGCACTAGAATCAATCTTTCGAACGCTAAATTGGGAAGAAAAAGGGATTAACATCGACGGCGTTAAGCTTAACAATCTAAGATTCGCAGACGACGTGGTGTTGGTATCGAACAATGAATCGGAACTGAGAGTTATGCTTGAAGAATTGCAAATAGCAGGAAAAGATGCAGGGCTAGAAATCAATTATTCGAAAACAAAAATTATGACAAACAACATATTCTCTGAAATCAAAATACAAGGAATCAACATAGAAAGAGTAAACGAGTTTAAATATCTAGGGCAAACATTAAGCTTTCACCAGAAAACAAATCTTGAAGTTCAAAAAAGGATTAATTAAGCATGGAAAAAATTCTGGTCTCTAAAACATATCCTCAGAGGCAACTACTCAATTCAACTCAAGACTAAAATATTCAACCAGTGTGTTCTTCCCGTCCTTTCCTATGGTTGCCAAACCTGGTCCCTCACTAACCATAACAACCATAAACTTAAGATAACCTAACGCAAAATGGAACGCATCATGTTAGGCGTTACCTGGAAAGAGAGACTGAGCAATACAAACCTCAGAAGTAAAACTCAAGTTCAAGATATCGAGATCTACGCGAGAAAAATGAAATGGAGATGGGCGGGCCATATCCAGAGAATGGAGGAAGACAGGTGGACAAAACGCATAACTAACTGGGTGCCGAGAGACGCCAAGAGAAGAAGGGAAGACAAGCCCGAAGATGGGAAGACGACATTAAGGCCGTAGCAGGGAACACATGGCCTAGGACAGCAAGAAACCGCACGGAATGGACAGAATTGGAGGAGGCCTTTGTCCAACGGGACAAGAATTAGGCTTTATTATTATTATTATTATTATGACAAAACCTCAATTTATACATCTTCATTAAGAATTACATTTCTTTGATTTTGTGGTTCAAATCTAAATTTGTTTTCTAATTTTTTGTAATAATGTCTAACGAGACGCAGTCACTGCCTTTTCTCTGCATTCATCATAAACTAGTGGAATATCTACCTGCTCGTTAATTCAAGGAATCTTGATGTATAGTAAATAAACTAACACTAGATTAAGATAATTATTGTTTTATAATATATCATTCGAGCAGAGTTATGTGATTTACAACAATAAACCTATTGCATATTTATGTAGGTGTCCACAAAGTCTGGAAACGCTTAAATATCTCGAGAACGAAGCATTCGATGAAAAGTTACAAAACACATGTTTTTTTAATTTTTCTAAAACTATTCAGACATGATATGCAAACATACCCCTCACCTGCGTGGTAGGATGGGTGGCGGTGAGTTTAAAAAAACTTAAATGGCAACCCTCATTTTTTATTTCACTATTTCCAACCCGTCAGAGATGGAGAGAGGGAAAATCGAAGATTTATTGATAAATATTTTTTATAGTGAAATATAAAATTTTGCAATTGAGAAATCAGCAAATATTTTTGAAGGTAAAGAAAATGATAAAAAGTTATCGTTTCTCAAAAAAATTTATCGTTTTTTTTTCACCATAAAAATATTTTCTGATTTAGTAATTGTACCCCAATCCCTCCATCCCCCAACCTCTTGAGGGTGTAAAAAGGGAAAATTGCATATTTTCGAAGATGCGATCATTTCTTATCTTTTTTTTCATTTATCGTTACTCAACTTTTTTTCGATTTTCCCTCTTTCCACCTCCAAGGGGGTGAGGGAATGAGATTGAAATTTGCAAATCAAATTACAGTTTTTTATGGAGAATGCAATAGTTCAATAAAAAATTGAGGTTTTTATTTAAATTTTTGAAACTCACCCTCACCCCGCCTACTAGGGGGGTGAGGGGTATGTTTGCATATCATGCCTGAATAGTTTTATAAAAATAAAAGAAAAACACGCGTTTTGTAACTTTGTCACCGAACGCTTCGTTCTCGAGATATTTAAGCGTTTTCAGACATTTTTGACAACTGTATATAATAAAAAATTAAAATACACAGAATAAATTACAAAAAATATATTTAAATTAAATCAATTAAACTACTGCAAAAATGTTTGCATTATTAACGAAATCGGGTCTGTAGACATAGTCGAATTTAAATAAACAAATTATTAAAACTGGCAAATTAAACATTACGTTGTCTCATAACAATCATTTAAACTACATATAATCTTATCATTATATTGGCTGGTAGCACAAGATCTGTTTTTGGATGTTCTAAGAGCACGGGTTTAACATGTTAGAAATAGCTAAAACAGCCGAAAACAATGCTCTTAAATCACTCAAACACAGAGCTTGTGCTACTACCCATTGTGTTTTGCATTTGAAATCCAATTTTGCATTTCACATGAAGTCGGAATGGTTCAATATTAATTGAAGTAGATGTAACAGTATAAAACTTCTTTCTTTGTTCTTCTTCTAAATTTGTAATCTGTGTTTCTATCTCGTGTATTGAAAATAACTTAAGATAAATATCACATGATAATATTTGAGGTTAATTGTAAGAACAAAACATAAATATGCAACGTCGTATTTTCTCTTCCCATATGTCCATCTTTGTTTTGTCACGTCCCACTAGTAGGTATTTCACACTGATATCACAAATCCCTTCTATAAATTTGTATTTTTACTCATAAACTATAAATACGTATACATAATAGATAAAAACAAGCAGCTATTTTAATAAAATATTAAAACAAACACTAGTCTGAGTTTCACAAAATTTCAACCTCCAAGTCAACTTATTAAAGCCATCATCAGGGGCCGGCCAGCATAGTTAGTAACTATAGACGCGGCTCACTCTTATTAGAGCTCATCAGTAAAGTATAACACACTGCTTCAACTAGAACAAGTTCACGTGAAGGATCTGTGTGATGAAGAACTGTGCCAGCAAAGGATAAAATTCCTAACAACTCAGTAAAATGACATGAGAAGTTCTGTCGAACCAGCAGTGTCATCTACCGAGAAGTGGCGGTTCTCTGTAGATAGCACTGCCAGTTCTCCGTAGATGGCATTGCCGGTCCGACAGAACATCTCATGTCATTTTACTGAGTTGTTAGGAATTGTATCCTCTGCTGGCACAGTTGTCCGGCACACAGCTCCTTCACATAAACTTATCCTAGGTGAAGGAATGGATTATACTTTACTGATGAGCTCTAATAAGAACGAATCGCGTCTATGGTTACTAACTGTGCTGGCCGCCCTCTGATGATGACCTAATAAGTTGACACAGAGGCTGAAATTTTGTGAAAATCAGACAAGTGTTTGGTTTTAATTTTTTATTAAATCTGGTTTTACTAAACAGATGGACAATTATTTTGTCTTTGTTTTTATCGGGTATTTTAAATTTTGTGTCTAGAGAGCAGTGATGGGAAAATCCGTTCAGCTGAGTGATCCGGTTCATTAGAATCGGCTCACTAAAATGACCCGTTCAAATTGAACCGTTCTCTTAAAAAATCTTATACGTAATACGTAATACAAATTTTCAATTCACTATGGTGATGTTCTGTTCGGTCAGTTAGTTATTAACATTAATTTATTTATATTTCAACGATGTAACTTATCAACAAAACTAGAATATGTGTGATTATAAACCCCGAAGCAATTTAGCTTGCAAATTAAAATAAGTGGAAGATGTAACATAAATCAAAATTTATCATTTTAATTGATTGCTAGTTGCATTCTTTAATACACTTTTTTAATGAAGTGTATAAGCTATTTATAACTGTTAGAAGATTGAAATTACCATTTTTCATTATTATCATTTAATTTAAACAATGCTGCAGACGTAAATATTTATATTTAATTTGAAAATAAGTAAATTTTACTTATTTATCAGCATCAGCAAAAGACAAAAATTATTTTTATAATTCAGTTTATTCAATTGAACGGATCGTTTATTCTTATCTGTTGATTTAAATACGAACCGAACGAAACGTATAAAAGATACTCAAACTCGAGTCACCCGTTCGAGAATAAGATAGTGATCCGACTCTAATCGTTCACTGAAGTGACCCGTTCAAATTGAACGGGTCGTTCACGAACGACACATCTCTGTCACACAGCTCCGTCACGTGAACTTGTTCGTTATGAAGAAGTGGGTTATACCATATCGATGAGCTCTAATAACAGCGAAATGCGTTACTAACTGTGCTGGCCGGCCTCCGAGAATTATAATATACCTAGTAGGGTTGACTTGGAGGCTGAAATTCTGTGAAACTTTGACAAGTGTTTGTTTTAATTTTTTATTAAACCTGGTTTCACTAAACAGATGGACAATTAATTTTGTCTTTATTTTTATCGGGTTTTTTAAATTATGTGTCAACATTTTTGTTACAGACCCTATTATAATGAACAAATACCTTGGACAGTGCAACATATAATTCTAGTGTTTGAAATACAGTTTAAATATTATTAGGAAATAGTACTAGAGCTAATCAACATAATATTCATCGTCTTTTGAGACGTGAGTATAAAGTTTAACTGTCCCTTGTAATTTTTTATAAACAAAATATTCAATTGTTAAACAATAATTGGTTATATTCCAAGGAAGACGAGGAAAACTTTTAGATTTCGGCATGTAATTTTTAATATAATAAAATCCCTAGAACAGATATAATCAAATATATAATTTGTTAAAAAATATAGTCAATTCTCACCTTCTTTATTGGACAGCGATCGAAAAAATGAGCATCTATATCTTTCTTTATCCAATTATATTCAAACTCTAACATATTACATATTTCTCTCTTGATGAAAATAGGCAGTTTTAGATACCGATTACTATATCCACCGTATAATTGAACTTCAATCTTAAATTCAAAATCATTTAAGTATAAGTACTTTCAAAATATAGTTCTATCATTTAAAAGACACCTCAGCATCAATTGGAATATCTATGGAGTAATTTCCATAGTAGCTGAGAGCGTACGAAGTTCTATTAATCTTTGATATAGAGCAGTTACTTCTTGAAAATGATTCTGGTAGGTCTTCTGCAGTACAACGCTCCAGTATTATTTGCCAAAAAATCTGGAAAGTAAGTAAGCGAAAATTTCTGTGATATATACTTTGATATGTTGTCACCGAATTTAAAACAGGCAATCTAGGATTTTAATATCATCTCCTGTGGCTACCCTCCACAAACAACTTTGGGGGCCGTGATTTGACAACTGGTAACCGCACTTCACACGAAGAAATATATATCACTTACCCAAATCTGCTACGGCAGAGTGCCACACCCAGTAATGGGTAAAAGGCGTGATGATATATTTATTTATTTATATCTAGGAATTAACTAAGAAGTAACACTACCCAACTGTCACTCACCGATTTAAATGAAATTTGGAACACTAATAGAACTCTAAAAAATATGGAGCCCCTATTTTTTTTCTATCACAAATTACTTTTGAGGGATACAAACTACCCCTGAAAGGTGGTAAAAGCAAGAATCGCCATAAATGAAATTAAATAATAGCAAAATATTACGCGTTCAACATTGGTTATCCAGGGGTAACCTCGAAAATAGATTCAGCGACCCCAAAAACCCCCGAGTAACTAGTTTTGAACCTTAAACTCTATTTCAGTTGAATATCGTAATATCATCTTCCATCCCTTTTTTAATCCCTTAAAAAAGTGCATATGATCAAAATGACCTCGAAAATAGATTTTGGCGATCTCAAAAACCCCTGGGTGTCATAATTAATATGACACTATGTCTTGTGGCAGTAAAAATACAACCTAACAATAATTTAAAATTTATGAACTCTGTTTTGTAAATAGCTCTAATATTATTAATTTCAATACGAAATTAAAATAGAGTTGGTTAACTCAACATTTAATTCTCGTTATAAATTATAAACCTTCCAGTTAGTGTAAATTAATTAAAAATTTTAATATTATATTCCATTGTTATTTGCGTGTAAATTGTCTAAATTTATTACATTACTTTAAAGTTTAAACCTAAAAAATTTGTATATTACATATAGGTACATTATTCTTCATTTATTTATTTTTTGAGTCGGCCTTGTGGATCTTGAGAACCCTGGTTTGATCCCCACAGCCGACAAACAATTTTCACCAATTTAAATCTACCCCTGTGGCTCCCCCTACACTAACATCTTTGGTAGCCGTGATTTGACGGCTGGTAACCGAACTTCACGCACATAAATATATCACTTACCAAGATCTGCTTACGGCAGAGTGCCACATCCAGTAATGGGTAAAAGACGTGATGATATATTTATTTATTTATACGTCATTTATAATAATAATATCAAATGCCAACGTCACACACATTAGCCGCTGATATCACTAATATATGTATAAAAATTATGTAAATCTAGAAGTATGATATAAATATTTACCCCAAGATCGAATAAATTTATAAAAATTCCAAAAAACAACACTGTATTCAATTTTAACATGATGTTGCAGTTGACTTGGTGGTATCTGTACCGTTTATAAATATTTAGTAAAAATTCAAATGTTTAAGAATAAATCAATTTTAATTACAATTTAATTAAACATCTGATTAGGCTATGGACCACGAAAAATTTGTAATAACAGGAAATTTGATACTGTAAAAATAATATTTATATTTTTAAAAGTAATTTATTACACAATTAAATAATTACTTAATGACACAGGATACATAAAAACATTGATGAAGATAATTTTCGAATTAATGGGGGTAATTATTATTAGTTTTATATATTAATGACATCTATGTATTAGGTATTAAACGGGGTTAAATGTAATTATAGTATATTGTTAGTAAGCCATTTTTTTATGAAAACATTAGCTAAAAAATTGCTAAAATCAACCCAAAAGATGCATTTTTATTCTTTTTAACAGCCCTCCCTAAATTAATATTCTGTAATTGTTCTTATTATTATTTATGGTTGTAGATAATAGTTATTTACGTAACCAGGTATGAAAAGGTTGATATTGTTTGACGGACATAATATTTGCCAAAACGAGCGAAGCGAGTTTTGCAAATTATGTGAGTGAAATAATTTTTAAAATACATAAAATTCTAGGTTCATGATAGCTCAGTATATTAATAAATGAATTTACCAAAGCATAGCCGTGAAAATAAATGAATAAGTTCTAAGTCCAAGACACACCTTCCTTTTGATATCGAAGAATCTGCTAATTTGCCCGTGAACTGTTTAATATCAGAAACATTATTAAATGTATATGAATCCTAAAAATTTTAATAAATAGTTTTTTCCGTTATTTGCAAACATTATTGAGAAAGTTAAAACTGTCAACATTCATTACTTAACCAGTTATGTAAATAATTTGTACATTACTCTTGAAAGTAAGTTATAAAAAACATTGACATTTCATAACCTTAAAAATTGATGTAAAACAGAACTTTTCATAACGGAATTAGGTAAAGTAAAATATACAACTCAAATTGTAACGCAATTACATTGCTTGTGAAATTACGGCACTCGCCAAGGCTCGTGCACAACTTTTTCACTCATACATAATGTGCTTGTTACAATTCTCGTAACTACAAAAGATGTTTTAGGTTAACAACCCTTAATTTTACTATTGATACATTTATTTAAATGCAGCAATATAGTATATATATATATATATCCCTATATCATTTTGACATCATTCAATTGATCATTTTGTATCATTTCGGCATCCACTTGTAATTTGGCGTCCGGTATACGGACGTCACTTTACTTAGCAGTTTAAATCAACTTTTCATGCTTGCCGTGACATCTACTGTCCATATACAAAAATTCGAAATGTCGCCAAAATGATGAAAAATTGAAAAAGAAATGTATAATTTAGTTCAGTCAGTTACCGTTAAGCGCGCTTGTCGAGTTAAGCGTATATTTCAACTATATCCTTTCCGTACATATACGAGTGGATTTGGAATCCGAAAAACTGGCAACGTTGTCTCCTAATTTTTCACATTGTAGTTCGCAGTTTCGTATTTAGTTTTATGTTGTCGATATGATCAAAAG
Organism: Pterostichus niger; assembly: GCA_947425015.1. Taxonomy (NCBI): domain Eukaryota; kingdom Metazoa; phylum Arthropoda; class Insecta; order Coleoptera; family Carabidae; genus Pterostichus; species Pterostichus niger. Next base: position 17,365,620 of record OX380350.1, read on the forward strand.
TGAAAGCAATGATTAAAAACAGCAGAAGTTCAAAAATGTTGGCTATTGTTGGTAATTTTTATTTACGTACAGGAAATAAAATTTTATTTATTGGGAGTATTTAACAATTTGTTCTGTATCACGAAACATGATTTGGTTATCACAGCGACTGTATTGAATTATATAATTGGTTATTAAGAATACGATAGCAAATAGTATTATGTATTTATTTATTATATTTATTTTTCTACGATTGCTATGAAAAGTTGACAATTACGCTCTCATTTGTCATCGTAAAGTTCACGTTTTCTGTGGAACAATCGAAAAATATCTTTTTTGCGCGTCTCCAATGGCAACGCGCGAAAAAGACGTTAAATGCGCGCGTTTCCAATGGCAACGTGCAAAAAAGATAATAAATACGCGCTTATTTCAAATGTTACCAGGGATAGAAACAAAACAGAAACTTGTTTATTGTCAGTTAACAGAGTGAATTTATTTTTAATACGTATACGTTTTTAAATAATTTTAAGATGTAATCGTAGAAAAAATTATGTGTGTATCACGAGCGTAAAGTGTCTTTGTTCCTTTTACACTATTTTACACAATTACCGTGCTCGAGTAACAAAGAATCACATTACGCTCTTAATACACAAATAACTATTTTTTTTTATTTTCTTCAAATAAATAATAATAGAGCACTTGCATCTTGGTTATATGTCAAGAGCGGGAACATGTTACCGGTCTACCATCAAAATATTAACATGGCTTTTGATATCCAATTTTCTTAAAAATTAAATAAAGTTTCTTCAAAGCAATTTTAATAAAATATGAAACGAATATAATTAAAAAAGGAAACGTTAATATACGTTTTGACAGTGTGAAATAATAAGAAATATGGACAAAATTTAAGTTTTAATATCTACTAAATAAATCTTGATCAATATCTTTGCAATATATATTTAGTATTTAATAACTGTATACAATACTACATATCATCATATCATCATTTCGTTATAGTATATTACACATTAAATTTTGAGTAATATTTTGATAAAACAAATATTATTTTATTAAAATTTTAAATAATAAAAATTTAAAAAAATATGTTCAAATTAAAGTAATTTGGGGCACTGAGGCTCTGAATACTATCGGATAAAAATACATTTCTATCATTTTGTATAAGTAGAGCGCCATATTGTTTTGTTTTATTCAAATTAGACTATACGCTTTTATTTTGAGGATTTAATAGCGATTTTTTTACTTCCCCAACCTATATAATAAGGTCAGTATTATGATCGTGATTTTTATCGATCTCGAGATTTTGATGAATCTTTACGTTTTAGAACCTACTGAACCTAAAAAATATAGTCGTAGAAAAAGTCGGTCCGTCGGTCTGTTAGTCTGTCGCCGTTATCTTGGAAGCACGATAACCTAAGAACGCGTTGAAGTTTTGGATTGAAATTGTATATTTACGATTTAGAGCCAAAAACCTAAGTAAAGTTTAATAATGAACAGTATACAAGAAATGGTACTACAACTTTACTGATGGGTCTTTTTACGGTTTTGTGTATATTTCGTGAACGGTTGTGTGTTTTACAAAATGTGTAATGATACAAATTAATTCTAATCAAATTTGTAACAACTTTTATTTTAAATATTATTTGATACCAGTGACATCACAAATTTATTGATTGATTTTATAAACAATTTTCAACTAGTTTTTAATACAAATTATTGAAAAGATATAGATTTTGGTATAAAATTATTCAAAATGTCTAATAATCGGCATTTGTTTTTTTACAAAAAAATTAACTATCAAGTAAATCATCCATAAAAATGCGCGAAGGATTTGATTTATAAGGTGAGTTATGTTGAAGAAGTACTGTGGGGGCCAAAGCAGATTTTTTTCTATTTAATACATTTAAAGAAAAGTACTTATGTCTGAAAATTTCGTGCTTCGGTTCTAATAAAACAAAACATTATTGTAATGAGATAATATTTTTATATGGTTGAAAACAGAAAAATATACATAAGATCACATCATTTACGCATTTCTGAGTGTGGCATTCTTTTTATAAGTAGATTTTAGCAGATATGGTATTTTCGCTTACTACTTTCGTCCACTCACTAATTTTATGAGTAATGTTTTCTTTTCAAAAATTCAGTGGCAGGATTGAACAAAACTCTATACAGTACTCATGAGAAACTAATTCACCCACTTGTGTGTCTTCCACAGTCGGCTTCGCCTCGTGTGTAAATGAAAATCATGCGTGGGTAAAACTTTTAGTTTCTACACTCGTACTGTAATATACTATTCTTTCAAAATATATTTTTTTATCAAAACATGATTTTTTTAAATTCATCTTTTATCTTCATTGGCTTAGTAAACATTAAACTGATGTGGTAAATATAAACACATTCATTTCAAATATATGACTTTATCAGAAACATCCAAAAATTATTTGTTTTTCAGAATAAACAAGTGTAATTTGGTGGTGTAGTGGGTATACAGTCGGCTTGCGGTTCTTGAGGACCCGAGTTCGATTCCCGCAACCGACAAACTGGTTTTCACCAATTTAATATCAACTCCTGTGGCTCCCCCTCCACTAACAACTTTGGGGGCCGTGATTTGACTGCTGGTAACCGCATTTCACGCGTAAAAATATATCACTTACCGAGATCTGCTACGGCAGAGTGCCACACCCAGTAATGAGTAAAAAGCGTATTGATATATTTATATTTTTATAATTGTCCCAGATAGAAAAATAAAAGTTGTGGCAAATTTAATTGCATAATATTTGGTATTATAACAAAATTTTCATACATTTATTAATTATTAATATATTTAAAGAAAAGTTTTTTTTATCCTTACGTAAACTACCACTTCCGCTTTGTAGATTAACACCAATATATATTCAGCACATCCTTAGACGTATTAATGTAAATTACAAAATATGAATAAAGATATTGGCTGGTAACACAAGCTCTGTTTTTGCCTGTTTTAAGAGCAATGTATTTGGGTGTTTTAGCTATCTCTAACAGTTAAAACCGTGCTCTTTGAACACCCAAAAATATAATATAATAATCGTATTGTACAAGCTCTAAAACTTTCTCTTTTATTGAATACTTTTTATCGACTTTGTAGCATTACCTCCCTTAATTATATCTTATGGGAAGTTATTATGAAATATTTTTCTCTGTGGTTTATAAAAATTAATTTTATGATATTTTATTACTTCATATTACACTCGATATACTAAGTAAATGAAGTAACTGATTATCTATCTTACCACTTTAAATCATGGCAACACGACCGGATGTCGTTTTAACGGAGTTATAAAATTAGTATATTGAAACAGACGTCAGATTCACCGGAAATAGACTGAAATATATACATTGGATGCAATTTTACGCGTAAAGTAAAAGGATTTCAAAATGACCTTTAGCTGAAAGCAAAATGTATATTTAAAAAACTTCTTTTTTAAAAATTTGAAACGTGAGCACATATGAACACGTAAAACAAAATAATATACTTTTTACGAAACATCAATATCTCATGTATTAAAGGGAGACGTCAAAACCTACAAACTGTTGGATCCTGATAGGAATTTTGGAATGTTCCTTATGGTTACACAGTATCCCACAAATAATAACAAATTTTTGTTTATGCTCGTTAATTCAAGTTTATTTAGATGTAAATTAAAGTTTTGCTGGTTTTTTAAGACTATGTTTCGTACTCGAAAGAGGAGAGTGTGAATTTAGAATCAGAATGAATGTGGAATGGTCGTAGTTGACAATTTAAGGTAAAATATAACAAAGGGGTGGTCTAGTTGGAGTGGGAAGAAGGGGTCAAAGTCCTCCTTCGGGCTTTTATCTTGTGATGGATAGTTTTATGATGGGCTAGTGGACAATGGAGTTTAGAATTTGAGAAGCTATTGTATATTTAGTGATATCAAAATTGGACCTTGCGAACACTTAACAAAACAGCAATAAACACATAAAATATACAGAAACGAAAAAATACACAAAAGAACAAAGTTACACAAAAATATAAAGTAAATCCTTAGAAACTAGAATATTGAAAAATAACAAATAACTTATTGACTAAAAAGAACAAAAAAAGGTTTGAGTCGGTACATGACACCTCCCCCGTTAACATGGAAATCGGTCCAAAGAAAATGGGCGATTTACAGAGGAGTGGTACCTTTCCTGGGCTGAATGAGGCGTCGGCTAATAGCGGGACCTGCTGTGGGCTGAGTGACAACGATGTCCTTAAGCTCTAGGTCTGGGGAGTTATCTGCCTTCTGGGGATAATTATATGTAGTAACTGGTCGTAGATTTTCATATTCGAATGGGAAATCTGAAGCACACATTTATTGACATTGGGGGAATCACTTCGTCACTACTAGAGTTTTTAAGAAAACAAAAAAATATTTTACGAATGTTCGAATAACCACACCATCTGCAAAATTTAATAATCGATGCACATAACACTATTGTTCCAATGATAGACAGGGCGATGGTGTACCAGTGTGTATGGGACACGATGAAGGGTTTGTTTATTTGATCAGTAATAATTTTATCAAATTCTTGTAATTTCTTGCTGGCGTATCGCAAGTCATTTAAATCAACGTTTGTCAATTTGATGGGTTTCAAAAGTTGTTGTTCTGTTTTATTGAATTCGGATTGAAACACACAACAGTTATCTTCCGTAATATCAATTGTCGGTACGATATTAGTGTGATTTTTTATAATATCACTAGATGACTGCAAAACGAAATGATCCGTATATCCTTTACACGATTTCAGCAATTGAATTACGCCTGTTCGCTGGAGTACCACGTCTTCAATATGGTCAGGTGCATCATCACAAAGAATTGTCAAGGTAATGGGTTGATGCAGAACATAGATCCATCTGTTGTTGTTGAGGTATTTCCATGTCTCTATAACAGCTTTTATATTAGTTATATCACAATCATCGGGAATCGTGCGGAGATGCTGTGACAGAAGTTGAGTTTCACAAGTGATCTGGTCGGTGCGCCTCGTCGTGTGGATGTTCTTGCAGAGGAATTCCTGCTCCTGATACTCTTTACAACCGCTCAGATCTTGCATAAGGGTGAAATAGGTTTTAGGTTGCGATAGTAACAAAAAAGCTTTTTTTGGTTGAATATATGAAAATATAGATGTGTTTTGATGTTGAATAGGAAGAGGGATTAGATTGTATAGGTTGTAAATTATTTTGTCTACTAGAGGAATTTTGATTGCAAAAATTATTAATTTGTTAACTGAGAAAATTTGTAGATTTAAAATTTTGTAATAAATATGAATATTATTATTATCTGGCGTAACTGGTAAATCAAACTCGCCTTTATAATTTAACAGTTCCTTAAACAAGATTTTTGGAGTCATTATTTGCAGAGATAAAATTCCGTGTTTGCCTAAATTTACTGCGTCTAGATATTCATTCAGTTCAGTTAATATTCTATTAGTAATAGAAGAAAGAGTCATAGTTTGTTGAGTTATTACAGATTCTAAAGCTAAACGATCTAAAGCAGAATTTGTTTGAGAGGTGAATTTATTGATGATTTCTAAATTTTTGTTCATTAGGGCTTCATTTTGCTGCAAAGATATTACTGAATTATTGAAATTTTTAATTGTATTGGAAATAATTTGGATTTGAGACTTTAATAAAGTTTGTGTCTGTTTATTATTGTTTAATAAAGCATTGATACTATCATTATAATATTGTGCATCTTCGGAACTAGGAGTACCAAAGAGCCATTTAAAAACATAAGAAACACCATTAATTAAACCTCTACGTTTGCGAATTGTCTCTTGACCTGACATATGGTGTAGAATTTCATATTTGTTTTCAATTTCTGCAAATTGTTGGTTGATAATATTTAGAGTCTGTTCACAGTGAAAACTCACATGGTTATGTTTAGACGTTTCACTTAATGAAGTGGTACAAAGATTTAATGAGGCTTTATAATAATATTTTAAAATTGAATAACTGTGATAGATATGGGTTAAATTAATGTGGGTTAGTTAAGTTAATTCCGAGTTGGTAATTTTTGAAGTTCCTAAATTATTATAATATAAACCACTAGATTTAGTAATTTCGGTGTTAGTATGAAACTTGGATATTGAAAATGGAATTAAAAATAAAATAAGGAGCAATATCTTAACGTCCTTCATCTGCAACAAAATGTTTTAATAGATTAGTGTGATACGTTTTTTTCTTTTTGCCAATTCGAATTTCAACTGTACCATTGGGATATGTATTTATAATTTTATAGGGGCCTTTAAAATTAGGAGAAAGCTTCTTAGAAAGATTTGGTTTTGTTTGTTTATTATATATGTATACAAGGTCATTTATTTTAAATAGTTTAGGGTTTATTTTCTTATCATAGTATTCTTTACTCTTATGTTTGGAATTATTCAGATTATCTCTTGCGGTTTTGAAACAGGTGTTTAACTTGCATTGAAGTGACCTTAGGTAGTCGTCGTAAGTATAAAGGAATTTGGGATCTTGGGTAAGGGATGATGGCAGGTAGGCTTTATGACCGAATAATAATTCGTAGGGGGTAAACTTTGTAGATTTATGAATGGAAGTGTTATAACTAAACATTGCAAATTGAATGTATTCATCCCAGTCTGTTTGGTCGGGTTTTATGTAATGTTTTAAGTAATCTTTTAAAGTTAAATGTGAACGTTCAAGTGATCCATTTGATTGTGGATGATAAGGGCTAGTAGCGATATGTTTAGTTTTAAATAGATTTGTTAAATTTTTAATTAATTCTGACATGAAATCTGAACCTTGATCAGATAATATAGTTTTAGGGACACCAAACTGCATCATAATTTCAACTAAGGTTTTAGCAATAGTTATAGCTTCGTGATTATAAAGAGGTTTCGCAAAACTAAATTTTGTTAAATCGTCTTGCGCCGTCATTATAAATCTGTTTCCGGATTCGGTTAATGGTAGTGGTCCTACTATATCTAATGCTAATCTTTCAAAAGGTTCCTGTGACGTACTTGTAATTTCCATTGGCTGTTTAGTAGGTTTAAAATTAGTTTTATTTATTTGACACAATGGACAAGTCTTTACATAATTTCTAACGTAGTTTTTCATTGAAGGCCAATAAAAATTTTCCTTAATTTTGGAATATGTTTTGTGAAATCCATAATGACCGGATAGTTTACTATCATGACATTCCTTTAAAATTTTTAACATTTCATCATCATTTTTAGGGGTAACTCTTTCATCATAAATTTTAATTACATTATGAAAAAATATAGATTTAAGTAAGGCAAATAATTGAGGTTTTTTGATATTATATCGGTTATCTGGTGGGACAAAAATAAAATTATCATGTTTAATATATCCTTTGACATTTTGTAAGGATTCAAATAAATATTTATATTCAATTTTATCAAAGTGGAAGTTACTTGGAAAGCATATATATATGACTTGTTTATCATTTTTAATTTTTGATACACCATTAATTGATGGCTTAATTTTTGTAATATCAAAATTTTGTTGAACATAATCATAAAATTTATTACTTTCATCTAAATCTTGAGACCATACAAGTACAATAGGATCATTTATTTTTGAGAGGGTAAGATTTTCTTTATCATAATATACAGCTTCCTGATTTTTGTTATAATATTCAATAAAGTCGTTGTACCTTCTTATTGGTTTTATTGTTATATTATTTATTAATTCTTCCTTATCACTAACTAATCTAGAAAGTCCGTCAGCATTTGAATTAACTCGACCAGGCTTATATTTAATTTCGTATTGATAACAACTGAGTCTTAATCGCCAGCGAACTAATTTTGAATCAGGGTTTTGGCAGTTAAAAAGCCATTGTAGTGGCCTGTGATCTGTATATATAATAAATTTTTTGCCGTATAAATAAGGACGAAAATGTTCGGTTGATTTAATTATTGCTAATAGTTCCTTATCAGTTGTTGAATAATTCTGTTCAGTATTACTTAATGTCCTTGAAAAATATGCTACAGGTAGATCTGCACCATCTTTAATTTGAGATAATACGCCACCTATTCCTACATTAGAAGCGTCGGTCGTAAGAATAAATTGTTCATCAAAATTAGGATATTGCAAAATTGGTTTCTCTATCAATTTTTGTTTCAAGGTATTAAATGATTCTTCTTGTGCAGAACCCCATGTGAATGTAGCATTTTTCTTTAATAAATTTGTTAAAGGTTTAGCTAGAGTAGAGAAATTTTGAATGAATTTACGATAATAGCCCATTAAACCTAGGAATGATTTTATTTGTTTAGGAGTTTTTGGTTGTGTCGTCCGTCGAATACATTCAATTTTGTTTGGATTTGGTTCAACGCCTTTATCCGAAATTACATGGCCTAAATATTCACAAGATTTCTTTAAAAATTCGCATTTGTCGGGTTGTAGTTTTAAATTATTTTCGCGTAACCGAGAGAATATGTTTACTAGTTTACGATTATGATCTTCTAAATTACTTCCATATAAAACTACATCGTCTAAATACACGAAGCATTGTTTATTTGTAAGGCCCGTTAAAACACTGTTCATCATTCGTTGAAAACAAGAAGGTGCATTTTTTAGACCAAATGGCATACGCGTATATTCATAATGACCTTGAGGGGTACTAAAGGCTGTTTTTTCGATGTGTTTAGGATGCATGGGGATTTGATGAAAACCATTCGCGAGATCTAGGGTAGTAAAATATTGCGCGTGACCTAGCTGATCTAAAATATCTTCCATGTTAGGTAATGGATACGCGTCGCCTATTGTTTTTTCATTAAGCTTCCTATAATCTATAACAATACGCCATTTGCGTTCTCCTGAAGCATCTAATTTCTTTGGCACGACCCAAAGGGGGCTAGACCAGGGGCTTATTGAGCGTTTAATTATGCCTTCAGATAACATTTTTTCGATTTGTTTATTAACCTCGTTTTTATGAATCTCTGGGTATCTATATGTTTTAGCATGGACAGGAATTTCATCGGAAGTTCGAATTTCATGATTTGCAGCTGTAGTTCTGGTTAATAAATCGGTAGGTAAATGAAATATATCATTAAATTCTGAACATATTTTAGAAATTGAAGAATTTTCCTCGGCGTTTAAATGATCTAGTCTAAGATTTTGAAATAAATTATGTAATCTAGTATTAGTATCGTTATTAGAAAAATTTGGACTTAGTTTATAAATATGTGCTTCAGTGGGCACAGGTTCAACTAATAATTCTGGCATTTGTATTGTTTGGTTTTCAGAAGATGTATTTACAATAGTGACAAATGAATAATTTTTATCAGAGATACGAACGATAGCGTTAGGGATTATTAATGAGTTAGGAAGTTTTTTACAAGAGATTATTCATTCTCTAATGTGATAAGGATTTTTAATTTTAATGGGGACAACAGTTTCAGTTCTAGCATTTATTGTGATTGTTGCACTTGATTGTTGTGGTGTATTTCGATACAATGGAATTGAAAATGGAATGGAATTTAAGAATATTTTAGAACTTGAATAGTCGATTTTAGCTCCTTGTTCTCGCAAAAAGTCGTCGCCTAAGAGACCGTCAAAGGGTATATTTGTTGACGCATCAATTAATTGTAATTTAACATTGCAATGTTTATCGTGAATTTTCAATTCAATGTTTGTTTCACCCATAGTGAAAACTGGAGAATTAAGAGAAAGACCGTTTAAGGAAATGGGTTTAGAATTATAAATTTGAAAATTATTTAAACTAGAAGCTTTAATCAAAGAAATGGAAGCACCAGTGTCAACTAGGAATTTTAAAATTTTATCGCTAGATTTAGAAGAGTTAGATTCAAATATAATATAAATTAAGTCGTTAGTAGTGAGAAAATAATATGATTGATTTAAAGCATCATGTTGTTGAATTCTATCGTTGCTTCGTCTACAGAAATTGGAGGATTGGGTAACTGGCTGGCTGCTGGAAAATTTTGATTATACTCGTAATAGTTAATATTGCTTGGTATCATATTATTTGAAGCATTATAATTAGAAGTACTTGCATGCGAATTATGAGGTGTTTGAAATTGTTGGGAATAATTAATATGAGTGCCATTTTGACGCGAATTTAAATGTGTTGAATTTTGTCGTGAATTGAAATGTGTATTTTGTTGAGAATTAAAATGTGAATTTCGTTGAGAATGTTGTTGAGAGTTAAAATGTGAATTTCGATGTGAATTTTGTTGAGAGAGGTTTTGTTTGGACATGTTATTTCTTTGGAGTATTCTACATTCATCGATTACGTGTCCTAAATTTTTACAATATTTACATTGTTTAGATTGGCTAGTTGAGGGTTGACTGTTAAAATTGATGGATCGGGAATTAGTATTGGGGAAATTAAAATTTGGTTTGTTTCTGTAACAATTATTTGTGGTATGGTTTGTTCTATTACAAATATTACATCTGGTATTATGAATAATACTTTTTTGTTGCCTTTGTAAAGCCTTTTCTTCTGCTAATGCGGCAGTAAATGCATCACAAATAGTTTTAAAATCTCTGTACCGTAACATCTGTGATATTTGTGGATGAGAATGATGTATAAAGCGATTCAAGGTTATATCAGTAACCATATTTAATCTGCCAGGTAAAGAAACAGCATCGCAACCGGAAGAATGAACAGCACCTAATACTTTTGAAGACAAATTTCCTAGTCGTTCATAAAATTGAGCAATAGTTTCTTTTGACTCTTGCTTTATACTACTTAATTCTTCTAAAAGTTGGTCAAAGGATTTTTTATTTTGATATAATTTAAGAAATAGATCAGAAACTTCAGGCCACGTTGTTAAATTACAATGAATATCTAGTTGTTCTCTCGCTTTACCAGTTGTTTTATTTTTTAAATATAAAAACAAAAATTTACTTTGCCCGGTGGTAGCTACTTCGAAAACACTATCAACTTGTTTAATGAAACTGCGTAAACTATATTGATTGCCATCGAAGTTTTCAGAGGGCATTAATTTCATTAAACTCTCTAAGTTCAATAAAGGTCTAGGTTCCGCTGCCAAGTTTTGATCTACAGTTACATTTTCAGTAGTTTCAGGAGTTTGTCTTGTATTAACCATTTTGAAAATTTAAAGAAAGAGATTAAAATATAAAAATGTAATTTGTAAAAATAAGACAAAACTTTATTATTATATATTTATGAGGAGAAAAAGGAATTAGAAAATGATAATGCAATTTCCGAAACAAGTCATAAAAATATCAAAAACAGGAACTTACCCCAATATCACTTGACGAACAAAGGTCTGGTTCGATTCCAACTGAAGTTGTCGTCTCTGCTCCGTGCTGCTTGAAGTCGTCCTACAGGTATGTCACGGGTCGGAAGTCCGTGCTGCAGGTATCTTCTCACAGTAAAACAACGTATGCGGAAAACGTCGAACCAATCCCACTTCTGACACCAATTAATTATGTTGGATCCTGATAGGAATTTTGGAATGTTCCTTATGGTTACACAGTATCCCACAAATAATAACAAATTTTTGTTTATGCTCGTTAATTCAAGTTTATTTAGATGTAAATTAAAGTTTTGCTGGTTTTTTAAGACTATGTTTCGTACTCGAAAGAGGAGAGTGTGAATTTAGAATCAGAATGAATGTGGAATGGTCGTAGTTGACAATTTAAGGTAAAATATAACAAAGGGGTGGTCTAGTTGGAGTGGGAAGAAGGGGTCAAAGTCCTCCTTCGGGCTTTTATCTTGTGATGGATAGTTTTATGATGGGCTAGTGGACAATGGAGTTTAGAATTTGAGAAGCTATTGTATATTTAGTGATAGGAAAATTGGACCTTGCGAACACTTAACAAAACAGCAATAAACACATAAAATATACAGAAACGAAAAAATACACAAAAGAACAAAGTTACACAAAAATATAAAGTAAATCCTTAGAAACTAGAATATTAAAAAATAACAAATAACTTATTGACTAAAAAGAACAAAAAAAAGGTTTGAGTCGGTACATGACAAAACTATAGATGGACGCCAAAATGATTAACGGATGTATATATATATATATATATATATATATATATATATATATATATATATAAGTTAGATTTATTGATTTGCAATAAATGTTTTTAAAAATTTTTGTTTTAAGTGTTGTACAACATAAGATATTTTTTAGCTTCAGAAGTCAAAAATTAGATACAGATTTGTTACCATGATCTTGTCGGCGGAACAAAGATCTACCGCAGTCGCTGAATAGACAAAAGTTAATCTATATTGTTTATAGCTGAGAAAATTATCAATTAAAATAACAATTAATTAAAAGTAATTGAAGCTAGAAATATGTTCATTCTAAATCAACAATAATAATTTAGTCTACAACTCATCAGCTATCAACAATTATGAATGTGCATGATGAAACGCATCAACCGCGATACCGCATTGTTACATGTACAAGAAAAGTTACAGGATAGTTCAAAAAAATGCTAAATACCTACATCATGACATCCAAAATTTATTAATTTCTATAATGGCGACCGTTGTACGTAAAAACTTACAGACGATGTAAAGGAATCAAAATTTTTTGAAATATTATCTGACGAAACATAAGACTTGAGTAAAGATGAACAAATAACTGTTATAAATAAATTTTTCTTCTGATATTCAAATTAAATAAATAAACTGTTTCCTTAATTATGAACGTTTTATAAAATATAAATATTTTCTCCTGCAGGTACAACGTCAAACGTTGACATTTTATCTGTCACAAACAGATAAAACATCAAGCATTTATTAAATTTTTTGTTCAATTCCATGGCTATCAATATTTTCAAGGTAATTTTCGACATTTTCATATTTAATTTCTGTCGTTACAAAGCAATTAAAAGTAATTCTGTTTACTGATTTAGATGCAGAATTTGATGCCCTAAAACTTTTATTTGACGCGTTTTTGCTTAAACTAATTAGGGAAGCAGGAAATTGCAAAAAACTGATTTCCCATGTTAAATCCCTATGACCGGCTGAGCGAGTCACCATCCTGTATATATATTTATATATATATATATATATATATATATATATGTGTGTGTGTGTACTTATAAATAGTGTCTAGAATATCAACAGCAAAAATAACAAAAACGAAACTACAATGCAACGAAATAATAATAAATATAAACTTCAACAAAACATGAAAAATCCAAAATAAACAAATTTAACAATAAAAGACGAGCGTATGAGCAAAGAGAAATAACGAAGTAATCGAATTCACAATTGTAACAACAAATGCAGCTGGTTCGCTCCCAACATCAATTCAGGCAACGATAACCGCAAGTTAACTCCTCCCACTGTGAAAATCTCAACTTTTGCGCCTGTAAAGTAGGCAAGGTGTATTCAAAAAGCGATCATTTTCTGGAACAAACTACAGCCACAAGAATGAACCTATATGTTGTTATTTAAATTGCTATTGCGTAGCTTTCCCTTTTTTTCGGTAGATGACATGACCAGTTCCACAGAACTTCTCATGTCATCTTACCAGTTTGTTAGAGATCTTATTCTCTGCTGGCACAGTTCTTCGTCACCAGCTTCTTCACATGAACTTTGTTCTAGGTGAAGAAGTGAGTTATACCATACTGATGAGCTCTAATAAGAGCGAAACGCGTCTATGGTTACTAACTGTGCTGGCCAGCCTCTGACGATGCCCTCATAAGGTGACTTGGAGGCTGAATTTTGTGGAACATAGCCAAGTGTTTACGTTATATTTTTTATTAAACCTTGTTTCACCAAGTGTTGGATGACAATTAATTTTGTTTTTGTTGTTATTTAAATGAATGTATTAACCTTCAAAAAAGTTTAATAATAATAACAATTGTATTTTCAAATAAATTTAAATTTATTATTATATATTATAGCAACATCAAAATATTACAATAACAATAATAATAAAAAAAATAAATTAATATAATTACTGAAATAGTAAAAGATTTTATTATTCAAACAAAACTATACACACACAAAAAATATGAAAAAATAATGTACATTTTATTCGGAATCATCAGCAAGAAAAATGGTTAAAATGGCGCACAACGCGTTAACCGATACAAATTCTTCCTAAGGTTCATAGGTGAACGAACATAAATTTATTTCCACATTACTTCATATAAAATGTTATCCTGAGTATATTTGTTCAATATTAATTTAAATTATATTTCAATCACTGGTTTTTATATTCTTGCATTATTTGAACAAATATTTTCATTATACTATTCAGAAATTATAGGTAGTTATATATTCACTATAAAATGATTTTCTACGCTTATGTATATAAATCTGGTTTGAATGACAGAGACAGAAGCAGATAAAAGTTGAGACAGAGATCCATTTTTCCACAGTGTAAACTTGCCTACGGTATTATCCAATCAAAAAGCAAGGTCAAACGGCTCCTATCTTGCCCACACTCCGTTCTTTAAAAAAATAGTTTATATAAAAATACTGTTTTATCTGCGCTAACTAAAATTAAGTTTCGATAAAAATCAGTTATATTGCTTTTAAAAAATATTGTTTTCTTTATAATTTCTTTAAACTATTGTAGTTTTTTACACATATTTGTCAAAAAAGTCTTTGTAACAGAATCAAATAAATCATAACTTTCAATTTGAAAACTATGTGGTTCCTTTATTGTAAATAAATGACTATAGATAAAATAGTCTGTTCTTGACCAAATATTTACAATTTCTTGATAAAATTATTATTTATTAGTTAGAAAGTTTATTCTATATTTAGTATACATCTGAGTATTGAATTTCATAGTTATAAAATATTTAAAAAGCTCTAAAATATGATAAAACTGAAATTCTTTTTCGTTTGTATTTATAGTTAAATTATTAACAAAAAATTTCAACTGGCACTGGTCAGGTCTAGGGAGTATTGTTCTGCCCTCAATAACCTATTATTTGAGAGAGAATTAGAGGATATTTGGAGGATGGTCTTAACGTGATATAATTTGGGATGAGGGGGTATGTGGAATATGTTGGAATGGAACATGTCGAGCTGGGAGTGAATAACAGATTACGATATCAACTTTTGATATAGAGAGGGAAATAAGGTGAAGAATTGTGATTTTTAAATTTTGGTAGACTTTTATGGAGCGTTTGAGCACTTGTCGTATTAATTGGCTTTAAATTTCAACTATGTATAAACAATATGTTAAAATTTGACTCATCAAAATGTATGTGGCAAACAACCCAAGAAGAGTAATTCTGAGACGTGTAGTTACATCCGCACGGTTAGATTTATTTCAACTATTAATTTATACATAAATAATTATAATTTCTAATTGTTTCCAAAATTCCAAATTTGTATTATTTGATGACGATTTAATTCTTTGTACAAATTATTAGAAATAGAAATAGAAGATTAATAACGGTTCAATAGTCTAGTCGTCTAGGGGTATATGATTCTCGCTTTGGGTACGAGAGGTCTCGCTTAGCAAATATAAACTCCAGGTCAAGGCAGTAATCACAGGCTACAAATAAATATTATTCAATAAACTCGAATTTTCCACGGCTAAAATGCAATACGTACATACCTCAGATCTCACTGCACTGAAAAATATTTCGAGTTGAACAGAATGATACTGTTTACACTTGCGCAGTTAGTAAAAATATATAAATATTAATAATTAGATATAATGAATATTATTAAAAATAAATGTTATTACTAAATTTCAAAAAGAATTAATTTTTATTTCTTAAATAACGAAAAATTTTAAATCGGTTACAAAACTTGTTAAATAAATAAAATAATAATATTGCAAAATACCATGTCAAAACTAGAAGTTTTTCTTCTCCATTAAATCTTTTCTTGATTTGACATCAAAATAAAATGATAATATTAACAATTAAATATCAATTAATAAATTTTTATCTGCTAAACTGAAACCATACGACTGCTTGAATTATATATTTTGTAAATAAATAAAATATATATCACGCCTTTTACCCATTACTGGGTGTGGCTCTCTGCCTAAGCAGATCGCGGTAAGTGATATATTTTTTCGCGTGAATTGCCAGCCGTCTAATTACGCCCCCCAAAGATATTAGTGGAGGGAGAGCCACAGGGGTAGATTTAAATTGGTGAAAATTGTTTGTCGGCTGTGGGGATCGAACCAGGGTCCTCAAGATCCACACGCCGACTCGATACCACTGAGCCACCTACGCTCTTTTTAAGGACACTAATTATCTAAAGAACTAGAAAAAAATCAACAAAAACTTTATATTTTTTTTTAAATTTTCAGGTCTATCGGGGTAAATCAAATGTTTTCTATGTCAGACAAACTAATCCAGATATCTCCATATCTGTTCGCATCGGTTGGGGAAGAAAGGCACCCGCAAATCTTACCAAACGAACCATTTTCCAAAAAAGGTTGATTTTAAATATAATAATAATATATTACTTAAATAAGTGGAAATTATATCCGTTTCACGTTCTCTGGTAGCCGGTATACCATGATTTTTCCATGAATAAGTATAAAATTTGGAATTTTGCAGTGAAATAAACAGCTTCATCATTATTACATTTCAATTTAGATTTTGTTTGTTGTTCTGATGCAAAATAAGAGCGTACAAATTTTAAAAACTTATTCATTTGATGTAGTAGGTATCATTCGTTGGTCAATATGTGTTTTATACAAAGTTTCCATGGAAAATGCAATTAATATTAGTTGTATTTTAAACTGAACTTTGTTTTTTAAAAAAAGTCCACTTGAAATATAAATATAATTATTTCAAGAATAAATTTGAACAAAAATATTTATACTTAAAATTAATATAAAATTGAGAATAGCGTCCAAATAATTGAAATGAAATATTTTTTAGTCGAAAAGTGGACAGGAATAAAACAAAATCAGTGTTGATATGTTAACGTTTCTGTCTATTTAAGACCATCATCAGAACTATTTTTAAACGTTGCTAGTTCTTTAGCAGAAGATTGGCATTGAAGTGGATCATCTAGCTTACTTTCTGACTTCTCATTCTATAATTTTCATTTTGCACTACCGCTCAAATATTTTCTATCCACTTTGTAAATAAGCTGGAATAAATACATATGTTTCAAATTTTATTTAATATGTGTCTAAGATACTTTTTTCAGAGACGAACAACTAATACTAATTTAAATTGCACAATAATGGCAAAAACTAAAAAGTAAAATGAGAATACATTATACAGTTAATTGTTTATACTCACATTTTCTTTTATTTTTGGTTGTTGAAAAAAAAAACAATTTAACGTACGTACGTTGGTTGTAGGTAAATATGGCAGAAAAAGTATGCGACACTACATTGTTCGCGACTGCGTTCTCCTTGTTATGTCCTATGTGCGGCGCAGTGGAAAATAAATGGCAGTAGAGCACGGAATTTTGTCTACTACAAGTTGTAGGATATAAAAATTAAATACTTTGTGAATTATAATATGAATATAATTAGTATAATGAATTTTAAAAACAGTGATGTGATAAATAGATATCCGCTGGACGGGGCCCCTAAACGTAGGGGGGCCTGGAACCATGACTTCATGGCTCCGTGGTTTACCCGGCCCTGACTACCGATTTGTAGGTAAAAAATATTTTCTCAGATTAAGCAAATAAAAATATATTAGCTGGGTATCGGAATTTTATGTTGGGGCTAATGCCGCCCCATAGCGTTGCGCCAGCACCATGTGTTCTTTATTTATTCATAATTCAGATACAAATGGTAATACCAAATACGTACTATCCTATATACTGTGCTAAAACGATTTCAATCAGTGCATATGCGGATTCATTGAATCAAATTGGTTGAATCTAGAAACGGACAACTAGCGGGCCAATGATCAACAATCAGCTGACAAAAAGTTGTTGTGATATTGAACATTTGAAGTTATATTTGTATTGTCAACTTAGAAGAAATAATTAATTAAAAAGTTAAAAATAAAAAATTACGTCTAATAACTTCAAAATTATTGATAATTTATTTAATTTTCACGAGATAAAAGCAAAATAAAATGTAAAATTTAAAGCTTATTATACGATGCATTGGAAAACAAAAACATACCTACAACAAAATAAATCTACAACTTCTCTACTTGAAGCTAATATTATTAAGTTGTGTGATTATTAAAGGTAATAATACCTGTAGTTTTTGACTAAAGTTAATTTATATTATGACAGAAAAATTCTGATGACGCCTGGATTCGAACCAGGGACCTTCCGCATACCGGGATGGTTAGCATCTCTGCCCGGTATGCGGAAGGTCCCTGGTTCGAATCCAGGCGTCATCAGAATTTTTCTGTCATAATATAAATTCTCTACTTGAATTATTTGCAAAATACCATTTCAAAACTAGAACTTTTTCTTCTCCATTAAATCTTTTCTTGATTTTACATCAAAATAAAATAATAATTTTAACAAATAAATATCAATTAATAAATTTTTATCTGCTAAACTGAAACAATACGACAGCTTGATTTATATATTTTGTAAATAAATAAAATATATCAACACGCCTTTTGCCCATTACTGGGTGTAGCACTTAGCCGTACCAGATCTCGGTAAGTGATATATTCCTTCGCTTGAAGTGCGGTTACCAGTCGTCAAATCACGGCCCCCAAAGATGTTAGTGGTGGGGGAGCCACAGGGGTACATTTAAATTGGTGAAAATTGTTTGTCGGCTGTGCGGATCGAACCAGGGTTCTCAAGATCCACAGGCCGACTAGATACCACTGAGCCACCTACCTCATTTCTATAACTCGAATGAGTTTCGTTTTTGATGATACGTGGAACTTCGTAAATATTTTATCTTTTATGAAAACTTTACGGGATAACTAATACAAATACAAGTTTGATGTCATTTTAGCAATCTACAATAAACAAATTGTTTCATCAAGTCCGTTAGGCTGGTGATTACAGAATGGTTGAATAAGATATATTTTATTGTCGTTCTATAAATAACAGCTACCCATATAAATAAACAAAGTGCATAAAAATAACATAAAAATCCCAAGATAATTTATTCTGCCCACAGTTATCATGTATATTAAAAACAAAAGTACAATATCATACAGAGAACTCCATTTGACCGGCGACTGTTTAATTCAAATTCGCATGCAATTACGCAATACGCACAGTTTTTTCTAATTTATTGAATCGGAAGATTGATTATGAAGTGTATGAAATTCGCATGTGTTGATAAAGTTATAGGGACACAGGATATAAATTAATTAAATTTAATTATGTATTTCATTAGAGTTTCACCGTTGCTTCGTTTCATATTGTTTTCTTTTGTTTTTAACTTGGTGAAAAGCAAATTTTATTACCTTTTGTTGTATACAGTACAGTGGTGTGGATAGCGTTGCGGTATTAGAATTCGGAGATCCCGAGTTTGAATCGCACTCAAGTTAAAAATTATATGAAGTCCCACACTGCGGCTCGGTGAGTGCGGACCCAGTTTTTCTTGCCGGAGCCGGTACCGAGTGATAAAATTTTACTCCTGCTGTCAGATGCAGCGGCATACATTGTAAAAGCTGCAAGTAATATGAATATTTTTTATCCGAATTTAATTCATTGCACGTGCTTAGCGCACGGACTTAATCGTGTAGCTGAAATCATTAAAGATTTTATAGATACCATGTACATTATACCTGGCCATATTGGTCCAATAATTAAAAATAAATTAAACGACTTTCTGCGTAAAAATGAAGGATTCGACACTTTACAAAAAATAGCATTAATTTATAATGGTGAACATGTTCCCAATTTTATTATGGATCCCGGTGTAATTACAAAATTCAAATTTGCACCAATTACAAGTGTCGACGTGGAAAGAAGTTTCTCAGCTTACAAGAATATGTTAAGTGACAGAAGACACAACTTTTTAATGGAACATTTAGAACAGCATTTAATAATCAGTTGTTTTTTGGATTAGTAGTTTTTCATTTTATAAAAGTTTTGTTTGAAAATGTATTTTTATGTAAATAAAACTTTATAAGTAATTGTTATTAATTATAATAATTTTTGTGTTATTTTTCTAATTTTTATGCCTTTTTAATGCTTTTTTTTGTCTAAATTTTATGTCTTTTAAGTGCCTTTTTCTGATTCTTTTTTGTGCCTTTTAGTCCGGTCTCTAATAATGAATAAGAACTGTTTTAAAGAGAAAGAAAAGATCTTTAAAATTTCACAAATATATGTAGGAGTTCCATTAAAAAATATAAAGTTGCATATTATTGGGTGAAATGGATATATGGGCATTTTAATTTAAAAAACAATTTTTTTGTAAATATTTTCGGTAATATTTAAAATAATCGTGTTAAAACACAGACCGATGGACCACTCTGAGTACATACAGCCTGTATGTATACAATTTATAGTTCAATAAACTAAACAATTTTTTTTCAAATTATTTGATCCAACTTTTTTTTAACTTTCAATATATATTTTTTATTAGTTCATCTGAAAGAGATTTAAGAAAAAATTAACGATGCAACATGCTTATACCATGATATAACAGTTTTTTTTTTATAGAGGAAATTAATTATGTGTAATTTTTATATAAATATGACTATACAAAGTGTGCGATGGAGAAAACAAATAAATAATAATAAATTTCACATTTACAATTTAATTTTATTAACGCCGTCCTGGCTCTGTATCAACTTTTTGATGACATATGAATATGAAATAATGATCCAATACTTTGGCTTGCTAGATTGCCTGAATTATCTACATTTGATTTTTTTTTCTTGGGATATCTTATAATCATTCGCGTGTCCATGTTCATCACACTTATCCCGCATTTAATTTTCGCCATACATTCCTATCCTCACACCACTTTTGCTTCAATCACATTCATAATTCCTTTCATACAAGTTCGTGTATTCTTCTCGTTTGGAATCTTTCGTTCACGTAACAACCTTTCAATCATATTTGTCCATTTGTTCCTAGGTCGTCCACGTAAAATTTCACCCTCAGTTTCCCCAGCATACACCTGTTTTACCAATCTGTCATTCGACATACGTTGTACATGACCAAACCATCTCAACTGACTTATTCCCACTCTTCTTACAACATTCTTCCCAATCTCACATCCATCATACACCAATGTATTCCGGACACGATCTCTTCTAGTATATCCACACACACACACACACACCCCGCAAATACCTCATTTTCACAACAGTTATACGCCGTTCATGTTTCTTCATCCATACCCACCATTCACTATCATATATGAACGAAGACACTAACACACCATTATAAACACACAATCGAGCATCTCTGGATACATTCACGTTCCGAGTAAAGGTTCCCAGAGCACCCAATATCTTGCATCCAGCAGATACTATTCTTTCAATCTCTCGATCAATACGGCCATCTCTCGAAAACACACTCGCCACGTATAAAAACTCATTTACTTGACACAAACTCACCCCATTCACCGAAACATTGCAATCAATCACCAAATCACTCTTCTCAAACACTAACACTTTACATTTATCAACATTCAATAATAGATTTAAATCTTTTCCTACTTCATTTATACTTAGAATCATTCTTCTCAATTGTTCTTCAGATTCACCCATTACAACTACATCATCTGCATAAGCTAACGCAGGCACTACAATACCACCAATACGTACACCATCCACCCCATTCATACATTTTTGAACTAAAACAAAATAATTGGAATAGAAAAAAATCACGCTCTAAGCAGAAAGATACTGTTTTCCTACCGTTTTCATTCACTCTCACATCACCAAACTTACCCAATACATTCCCAGACATGCTTCTCTTTACTCCCACCCAACCATTCAAATCACCACATACGATAACTTTTACACCTGGATCACAAGAATCAATTACACTAGGTATCTAAAAAATTCCAAAATTCAGTTGGGTCATAAACTGACACAACGAAGATTCTATGAAAGCCTACCTTAAGTCTCAGTCAAAGAATTCGTGCTGAAATACAACTATAATCCCTTTCAAACGGTTTCATTCTCTAACTAGCACTCCTACACCATGCTTTGCCCATTCATTCGCAGCAACACCCGACCACAAGCAAAACATCTACCTCTTCCTCATTACAGTCTTTCCTCTTAGTCTCGTTCACACACAAAACATCTACATTATACACACGCATTATATTTACCATTTAATTTTCTTTTCCATTTACACCCCTAACATTCCACGTACCAAACTTACATTCATCAAATTTCGCCCATTTATTCGTCTTTAGAACAAAAGATAAAATAAATAGGGTTCTCTCGAAAAAAGTGAAGAAGTTAAGGTAGCCTAGCAGGCCTATCCTTAATTTAAAATTTTATCTAATCCAGAACTTTGGATTAGCCAATCTTATTCTAGTCTGATTTAAAACGTTAATCCAAATAACTTGTCCAAAAACCAAATGATAAAACAGTATATGTATTAGAATTTGTTTAATATTTTTTAAGAACTATATTCTTAAAAAAGTTTAATTTGATTAATCCAAAATTCTGTGTGTAATCTCCTGGTGCACAGAGCCGTATTGCGCGGACAACGAGCCTCGACACACGGTCACATGACTGACTTCACATTCGGTGATCTGCTGACAGAAAAACCACTCGTGTTTCTTGCACTTCTCGTCTTCTCGTCGATGTCGGTGTCAGTGCTGTCCTGGGGCTGGTTCTCGCGGGCTCGTTTGGCGGGAGCGCAGCGCTCACATTGCCAATCACAGAATTGGAAAAAGAAATTTTTGAAAAACAAAACCAAATATCCGCGTTTTCATATTTACAGTCCTACTCGATATACTAAGCCACCTACCCCATACCCTGATTAGTCTACTTTAAAAATCATCAAATCTTACTCCGTCTATCCTCATTCACTTTCTCCTATGAGCTAGAAATAAAGAGATCACATTCGCTCTTACCTATCTATTAAAATCACCACATACGATAACTCACCTGGATCACACTATCTAACAAATTCCAAAATCAATTTTTTCGAGCACACTTTCTGATTCATTTCAGCCTACAACTAACCAGACGACGGTTCTATGAAAGCCTATCTTTTATAGCGTAGTTGTCTGTGATATCGATTCGGACTGAGGATTTAAGAACCCGGATTCGATTCCCACAGCCAACAAACAAATGTCACTATATTAAAATTACTCCTATGGCTCCTTCTCCACTAGCTGATAACCGTACTATACACGTATATCACTTATCGTGATCTGCTACGGCAGAGTGTCACATGCAGAACGTCTATTGACTGATTAAGAAGTTCACATTTGATTATTATTATAATCAAATCGCTTTCAATAGAATTATTAAGAAACGTATTTCTGCATGGCTCGTAGTTTAGTTTCTGATATACTTCTCTTATAACGAAATCAATATAAATTAATATAACTTCGATAAAACTGTACAGTTCAACCGCTGAAAATAATCGCAGGCTACTAATAAATATCGTACAATAACCTCAAATGTCGTATCAGTAACTGTTGTATTTTCTTTTAATTTCATGTCAAACTAGAATTGTTTCTACGCACCACGAAATTGTTTACAAGTAGGTGTATCCGAATAATCGCCCTTACGCCTCACTGTACTAAAAAAATCTAGATGAACAGAACGAAGCTGTTTGCGCTTACGAAGGACGTAAAAAATGTATCAATATAAATAATTAAAAATAATAGGAATAAACAAATTAATTATTTTCAAATTCGTATTATTTTTATATAAATAAAAAGTCTGTTTAAATGCTATTAAAAATTAAAGTGACAACTTATAATAAAAGAAGTATTTATTAAATATCAAAATTATATTTTATTTTAATTTCTTTACATAACGAAAAAAAATTCAACCGGCTACAAAACTTCTTAAATGATTTAAATTTTTTCCCCAGAATTTTGTTCTTTTTTTTGTTGTAAACGTCATCTCGTGAACTTGATGATTTTGAAAGTGTGGTCAAAACGTTATAATACTTTTTGATTTTGATCACTTCATCTATAACTTGCACAATTTGACTCGCCACTATCATATCAATCGAAAAATAAAGACATTTTGATATGGGTAAGATACAAATTTTGATAAACTCATCCGAATATATTGTGGATTCACTTCTGAATTTATCATCGCCGATGAGTATCACGTGAAATGTAAACCTGTCCGGGAGCCAAAATGTGTTGAAAAACGTAACAACTTGTTCATTTATCCAATTTAGATATAATGGTTTGCTAATCAAAAGTTGTCTGTTGTTGGCAAAAATATCAAATAATTTTGTATCTTGAATCTTGAGAATTTTGTTCGCGGTGTTTGAAAAAGAAAGACACTCGCAAATTTTGCCAAACGATCCATTTTCAAAAACAGCTGGATTTGGTTTAATTTCTAAAAGTATAATAATAATATATTACTCAAATTATGAGATTACATGCGACTTACGTTCTGTCGTAGCCGGTATAATTTGATTTTCGTATGTGTTTATAGAAAACTTTGAATTTCCCACTTCATTATCATTGCACTTGGATTTAGCTTTCGTGTCTTCTTTCTGTCCAAAACAAGAGCGTAAAAATTTAATAAAACTATTCATTTCGAGTAGTGCATACAACTCGTTGAAGAATGTAATATATTTTATTTAAAGTTTCCTTAGAAACTACCTTTAATATTGATTGTGTTTGTTAAACAATTTCAATTGTAATTGTGCCTTTTCTATGGTTACCGAATCGTGTTCAAGCTTCATTTATTTACCACACTGCTATTCGATGAGTTCGGACCCTGTGCTGTAATTGCGACTAAGCTCCTGTTGTACAACGCAGTGGCGCACACATAATTTTATTTTATTTATCCAAGAATATAATATATTCCGTAATGGCAAACAACAAAAAACTACACATTTTACAATACGGGTTTATAAGGTATTGACAACGGGTCTTCTGATTAACACGTTGACTGCCACGGCAATTTTCAGAATTCCGGTCTAAAATTTTAAAAACTTATTCATTTGATGTGGTAGGTATCATTCGTTGATCAATATGTGTTTATACAAAGTTTCCATAGGCAATACAATTAATATTAGTTGTGTTTTTAAACAATTTCAATTGTAATTGTGTTTTTTCTAAGGTTTTCAAATTATGTGAGTCAAACAATATAAAGTTTTCATAACGTATTACGTACAAAATTTTATCTAATTCCGCATAAATAATTTTTAAAATACATAAAATTCTAGGTTTATGACAGCTCAGTATATTTCAAAATTTACCAAAGCTTTGCCGTGAAAATAAATGAATAAACTATTTAAATTTAAACCTTATGTCATCATTGAAAATGAGTTCTGAATCCGAAACAGACCTTCCTTCTGATATCGAAGAATCTGCTAATTTGCCCGTCAACTGTTTAATACCAGAACAATTATTAAATGTATATAAATCCTAAAAATTTTAATAAATAGTTTTTTTCCGTTTTTTGTATTTTGAGACAGTTCAAATTGTCAACATTCATTATGTAACTAGTTATGTAAAGAATTCTTTACATAACTCTTGAATGACAGTTATGAAAAAATTGACATTTCATAACCTCAAAAATTTATGTAAAACAAGACTTTTCATATCGGAATTAGGTAAAATATTTTTCGTGCGTTACCATTGAAAACGGGCGACAAAGATATTTTTCGATTGTTCCACAGAAAACGTCAACTTTACGATGACAAATAAGAGCGTAATTGTCAAATTTTCATAGCATTTGTAGAAAAAGTTATTTTAGAGAAAAATACTTCAAATAAAAGTTGTAGCAAATGAATCTTTCGACATGTAAATAACCATTTCCTTGCAGAAGTAGAAAAATTACTTACTGTCTTGTATTTCTGGTTATTAACCTTTCATAACGAAATTAGGTAAAAACTATTTTTCTCTAGTAAACTCAAATCGAGGACATATTGTATAATAATTTAACCCAGATTTATCATGGTCGGCTGGAAATGCTGGAGCAGCTCGGACCACTGCTTACCGGCCACGGAGGGCGGCGCTGCGCCCCATAACGCGGTGTTCACTACCGTGTGCAATATACCACACTGTGTCTGGTCCCAACGCCACGGGTTGCCATGCAGGTATAAATATTCCAAACCGCTCACATCGTCTATTACATTTAATTCCAATGTTTGTAATTGATTATTACTTAGATTAATAGTTCGTAGACATGAAACGTTGACGAAACATCCTTCTTCGATAGAACTAATTTTATTGTAAGAGAGATCAAGTTCATTTAACATGACTAGATTTGAAAATTCAAATCTTTTAAGTTTTGTAAAATGATTGTTGTTTAATAAAAGTTTAATCAGATGTGGTGTGTAGGAAAATCTGGTTTGGTCTAGTGTCGTTATATTGTTTTCTGCTAAACTTAATATTGTTAATTTAGCTAAATTTTGGAAAGAGTTGAATTCAATAATATTTATGCGATTTCTTTCTAAATGTAATTCTTGTAATTGGCCATAAGTACTAAAAGCATTAGTATGAAGCGTTGTAGTTCGTTGATCTAGAACAGAAAATAATAAATTAATTTCTTCAACAAATTAAATAAATATATCATCACACCTTTTACCCATTATTGGATGTGGCACTTTGTCGTAAGCAGATCTTGGTAAGTGATATATTTTATCACGTGAAGTGCGGTTACTGGCCGTCAAATCACAGTCCTCAAAGATGTTAGTGGAGGGGGAGGCACAGGGATAATTTGAATGTGGTGAAAATTGTTTGCGGCTGTGGGAATCGAACTTGGTTTCTAAAATCTACAGGCCGACTCGATACCACTGAACCACCTACCCCATAAATAGATTAAATACAGTTTATATGGGGTAAATGACTCAGTGATATCGACTCGGCCTGTAGATCTTGAGAACCTTGGTTCGATCCCCACAGTCGACAAACAATTTTCACCAAAGTAAATCTACCCCTGTGGCTCCCCTTCTACTATCTTTGGGGGCCGTGATTTAACTTCACGCGAAGAAATATATCACTTACCGAGATTTGATTCGACAGAGTGCCACACCCAGTAATGGGTAAAAAGGCGTGATGACATATTTATTTTTAATTATTTGATTATCAAAAAAATGCATACTTTTGCTACCTTATTGTGACCTACATACTTAAATTTGTCTCTCATAAAAGTTATAGCTATTAACATACCTAGGAAAGTAATGAGTATCATAACAGCCGCAGCTGTCAGTTTGAGACATCTAAGGCATGTTATGACTCATAACATCCGTGGTTTGTTCAATAGTTTACCGGTTTCAGAATATAAACACGTTAACGTCATTAATAAATATCATTTTAGAAATTCTTTGATGAATAACGTCATTGTCATTATTTTAGAAGGTGATCAAGTAAGTCTGTGGTCTGTATGATTTTATTTAAACGTCATAACGTGGTCATCTCTAATTTGAAAGACTGTACAATTAATATATATACCGGGTGTAACACGAAAAGTGAAATATAGGTGTTTAACATGGCAAATCAGTTTTTCCGTACGCATTGCTTCCCTAATTATTTTACTAAAAAATGTTTCAAATAAATGTTGTAAAGCATAAAATTCTACATCCGAATCAATAAACAAAATTCATTTTGACTACTTCATAACTGCAGAAATTAAATTTGAAAATTCACGTAATTTCAATTTAATAATAATAGCCATGGAATTAAAAACAAGAGATGAACAAATGCGTAACGTTTTATACGTCAATGTCAGAATAAACTGTCAAAATCATTTTTACGTACTAAATATTTATTTTCTAAATAAAAATTTAATAATAATAAGGCAAAATATTTTTTAGATTTATTATTTAAGAATAATAAAATATTTAAGGTAGGTTGTTATTAAATATTTAACAAATTAATTAATGTAACATAAATTAAATTCAATAAAAACATCAACAAACTAATTATTCTTAAATTGTTAAATTAGATGTTCAAATAGTCCACCGTTTTGAGCTAAACATTAACCTAATCTGTTGTAGAAGCTTTCTCGAGCATTCCTTAATTGTCGATTATTTATTTTCTGGCATTCTTGTAATATAGCATTTTTAAGTTCTTCTAAATTCTGGTATCTTTTTTTATAAACATAAGATTTTAAATGGCCCCATAAAAAAATTCGCACGGATTTAAATCCGGCGACCGTGCTGGCCAATTAACTGGTCCATTTCGTCCTATCCAGCTTTCAGGAAATTACATATGCAGGGCAGCCATCATGCTGGAACCACACATTTTCTTTGTTTGTTTCAACAATTTGTGGTCCAACAGCATTAATTAATAAATTCAAATATGATGCTGAATTTATTCGTTGGATGAATAATGGGCCAATTATTTTATCACCAAAAATTCCTGCCCACACATTGACAGAATGACGATATTGTGTGGATTATTTTGTGACCAGTACCGATAATTATGACAGTTTGGTTCGCCATTCATGGTAAATGTGCATTCATCTGTGAATAAAATACTTCTTAAAAATTCTCTATTACAATTTGATTTCTCCATCATTATTTCACAGAATGAGGCACGCAGTTCAAAATCTCGTTCCAAAATATTTTGGTAGTTTTGAAATTGAAAAGGAAAGTATTTATGTTTTTTGAGAATTCTATGCACTGTCATTAAATTTATATTTAGTTCTCTGGAAATTTCCCGCACACTCATTGTTGGCCCCAGTTCTATTAAGCAAGAATATTTTCTTCATTGTTATAAATTCTTTCATTTATTTCTTTCTTGAAATTTAGTGTTCCTGTTTTTTCAAACTTTACTATAAACCTCTGAATAGTTGCCGTACTAGGAATATCATGATGCTGCCAAATAGCGCTAATATAGTCACGAATTAGTCGTAAACTACGGCCAGAATAATGACATTTAATTATTTGCAACTTTTCTTCATCTGAATAATTATTCATTTTTTATAATAATAAACCCTAATATTGATTTAATATCACAGTTGGTCAAAATAAATACTAATAATTTGACGTATAAAACGTTACGCATTTGTTCATCTCTTGTTTTTAATTCCATGGCTATTACTATTAAATTGAAATTACGTGAATTTTTAAATTTAATTTCTGCAGTTATGAAGTAGTCAAAATGAATTTTGTTTATTGATTCGGATGTAGAATTTTATGCTTTACAACATTTATTTGAAACATTTTTTAGTAAAATAATTAGGGAAGCAATGCGCACGGAAAAACTGATTTGCCATGTTAAACGCCTATGTTTCACTTTTCGTGTTACGCCCAGTATATTATGATAAGCAGGAGAAGTAATCTTTGTATTATTTTTGTTTTGAGTTCCGTTTGTATGAATAGTGTTATATTATCATTGTGTTTTATTTTCATTTTCTTGACTATTTTGACAAGTCAGTATGGTAATATTACCGTACAGAATACAGTTATTACTTACTTACCAGCCTATTTTTGTGCATGGAAAGATAGGTTTTATATCCTGAAACCAGTAAAACATGTAATGAAACTAATACTAAAACTACAACTAAGAACAACACATATTCTATATAATTTAATAATAAACCACTATTAAATAAAAACACTGAAATAAAAAAGACAGCAATACTAACCTAAGTATACATCTAGTATATCTAGTAGTTGAATTTCCTAATAAGTGACTCGAGTACAGTGTAGTGCATACCTGTGAAGTACAGGTGTGTGATGTTAGATGGCAACGTATCTAGTACCCGCGTGAGTTTGAGCGGGGTGGAGCACCGCACTACAGTGGGCCCCTCGCAGACGCAAGGACTGCACGCAGACCACTTCTGCACCAAGGCAAGTTCCTTCAGCTCGCTCCAGCGTTTCCCCAGCAGACTCAGAGGTGTCGCGCATGTTGGGATGACCAATGAAGCCCACATCTGGCGGCTAGCTACAGACTCCATCACTTCACACAGCGACTCATCGCAATGCCACGGGTTGTTATGTAAGTAAAACTCTTTTAAACTGCTTAAATTATCCATTATAGTTAAATTTAGATCATTTCGACCTTGACTGAGTAAAGGTTACTTAAACAGTGCTAAGTGTCTGAATTGATTTTTACCAGGTAATTTCGATAGACTTTATTCCTAATTACACTAATAACCCTAATACTTATACCAAGAACCTCCAACGCATTTATGCGGGTTTTCCTTTTATCCTGAAAAACTAATCTACTTTAAGGCATTTGCTGAGTAACCTCCCACACTGCAAATAGCGCTAGCTATTGAGCGGTAGAGAAATTACCCGCAGTCGCCGGGTTGCAAATATGTTACCTACATCTCAACAGTTTTTAAAATTTTTGGTAAACGATACATTGGCGTCTTGTAGGTTGCTGGATCATAACAGCAAGGCGAATAAATAAACAAATAAAACAAAAAAATACCCGACAACCTACAACTACACTAAACAAAATGAACGCTTCACAGACGTATGCTCAAAAGGCAAATAAACCAAAACAAAATGTACCTCAGCCATTTCCATCCAAACAACAAGCAATAATATTGAACTCAGTTGATGAACTAGTAATAAAAGATTACATAACAGCAATTGCTAATATTGTAGAACAAAAAAACATAATATTTGCATCAAAAATCTCAAATAACCGTATATGCATATATTTATCAAGCAAGGAGATTGTAAATATATTAGTCGAAAATCACAAAAATATTGAAATTAATAACCACCAAATAGAAATCAGACGATTAATTACGCCAGCTGTAAGAATTGTGTTATCTAATGTCTGCCCTTCAATACCGCACCAAGAACTAGAGAAAATACTAATTATATCAAAAATATGAGCCGTTGGCACTTGGTGAAACATTATGAATAAGAATAAAGAACGTAGACACTTGATGTATTTTCACAAATTATTTATTAACATTTAGAACAAAATTATTTCGAATTTAATAACCGCTTTTATAAACAAAAAGATGATCTTTCTATGGGATCCCCTTTAAGTCCTTTATTAGCTGAAATCTTTATGGACAATTTTGAAAAATCAATTTTTAATTCTAAGGCTAAAATTATTAACGAGATCAAATTCTGGTACCGTTACGTAGATGACATAATCTGCTTATTCTCAGGCTCTGACAGACAATTACAAATTTTAGTATCACTTCTCAATAGTCAAAATAAAGCCATTAAATTTACCATTGAAAAAGAAGAGAATTGCCAGATAAATTTTCTTGACATCACTATTAAACGGTTAAAATTATCTTTTGAATATAAAATCTATAGAAAACCTACTTATACAGACACCATTATACCAGCACACTCAAACCATCCTAACAATATTAAAATGTCTTCCCTAAATTGTTATGTACACAGACTGTTAAATATTCCTTTATCTACAGTTAACTTTAATTTAGAACGCAACACTATCAAACAAATAGCTTATAATAATGGTTACAACCCTTGTATAATCGATAAGTTAATTTCTAAGAAGAACAAGAAAATCATGTTCAATAAAATCTACGGAAATCATTCTTCAAATTCAGAGTGTAAACCATATTGTAAATTGTTTTTGTAAACAATATCAGTAACAACATAGGTTATCAACTAAAGAATTCTAATATTAATGCAGCCTATTATAACAACTATACTATTAAGCATATTTTAGTCAATAACAAATTAACCGTTAAAGATAAATTAGATAATAGTGGTATTTATAAACTAAATTGTAACGATTGTAACGCTATTTATATTGGTCAGACAGGGAGATCTTTTAAGATTAGGTTTTACGAACATATGAGATCCTTTAAATTAAAAAAAACTGACTCCAATATGGCGATACATCCAAATGAAAAAAATCATACCTGCAACATTGATAATCTGGAAATTTTACACTTTACCAATAAAGGACGTAGAATGAACTTCTTAGAAGTATTTGAAATTCAGAAAGCTATTCATAGCGGCTTAAATGTCCAATGACCAGTTGGATTTGTTTCATTCAGATACTATTAAGATCTTTGTAAATGAACTTTACCGCTAATCACTGTACTATATAAACTGTGTGTAACTTGTATTTTAAACAGTCAACGTTCTGAAGATGGCCCTATAAACCGAAATCGATCAACTTTGTTAATAAATAATTTGTAAAACTACATCAAGTGTCTACGTTCTTTATTCTTAAAATACTAATTAATTACGGACTAAAGCCCGTATCACCAATCTATTTTCAAAGAGCGGGACTTCAAGAAGACATATATGCACATATATGCAGTTTTAGAAGACAGCTTTACGTAGCACCTGATAGTCAAGAAGTCCCTGATAGTATTCTGTTCAAACACGATGATACTGAATATAGGATATACCTAAGCGGTGAAAAAGTACTCTGCCATCATTGCAATAAAACGGGACACCCGACATCAAAATGCGAAGTACAAAAACAAAATCCGGAACTATCACACTTCCCCGAACTTACCGAAAAAACAACAAAAAAAGACCAGCTCCAGTAGACTCCGAAACAGACACACTAACTAAAAACCTCACAGCAAACAACACTGTTGTAACAGAACCTAATCTAATAATAAATCCATACAATAAACCAGAAGAACGAAATACTGGAAACAAACCAACTATAGAAGACATACAAATTAATACAGCAGATTTAGAAAATAAGGCAACATTTAAACAGCCAACTAAAAAAACGAAGAAAAGCACAGGAGATAGATCAAGATCTCAAAGCCCAGCCAGCCAAGAATCACTAGAAGAACAACTAAAACCAATAGCTGAAGATATGAATAAAAGCTCTGACAAATACATACTAACATATGACCAAATCAAGGATTTTTTGCAAAATATTCAAGGATCCAATGATCAAATAAGTATAGCCAAGGAGTACACACTAAATATTGAAAAATTGCTAGAAATGCTCGAACATATGAGAACGATAACATTTAGAGTACTTAAAAGCCGATTATCTCGCACAATTACAAGAATAAAAATACAATTATTGGAAGAAGCAAAACAAGTTGTTACGTTTTATTTTGAGCCTTCCTTTGAATTTCACTCGGTTTATTGTTTATTATGTATCAGCACCTGAAATTTAATTATCGATTAACGATTGACCGATCAATTTTGATAATACTTAGCATCAGTTAGATTTCCTTCTTGTAGTATTCCAACAGTAAAACTTAGATTCAGCTTCCCTCGTTCTCATTGCTATTTTTGTAGGTTATCACATTGTTTGGTTAGCTGTCAGACAATTAGTGGCCGTTCGCCGCGAAGTGGCTCTGCCGATATTATTGTCGGCTAGGCGCGCCTTTTTACCGGCACCATTCGAATTTAGGCTGAGGCTGTCCTTGTCTTCGCGCATCGCTCTCTTTTCTGGGCAGAATTTCACAGGTTCGATTTCGAACGCAGTGAGTCTTTGTTTTGTCTTTTCGAACGACGTCTGTTGCGGAAATGTGAGATTTGAATATTGGAAGATGGGCTATTTCAATTATATTTCGGCAAACCTGTTTTGTTTGCGAAATACCCTTGTGGGGATTTGGGAAATAGTGCCATTTAGGGAATATTGCAGTTTAGGTTACTGCATTATTCGTCGGAGTTGTTCCGGATTTGGTTCCCAGTAGGAAAGATCACATATCTTCTGCCACTTGAAAGCCGCCCAAGAACTCAGGTAAAGATGTCTGTTCATTTGTTAGTGAATCTGCCTTTAGTCAAGTAAAGTTAGCCTGTTAGTAGCTTTCCCTCGTCCATGGCCCTAATTGCAGTCGTTTGTTTTAGGCTTTTGTTTTTGACGTCAGCTAGTTCGCTTTATGTACGTTTTGTTGTACGTTGTACATGTTTACGTACTTTTGTGGCTGGTCAGCTGTTCGTGCCATTGTTGGTTTATGCTGTGTGCCCGTGTTCCTGGCATCGAAGCTGTTGTGAGCGCACTAGCTCGTTGGCGTTGCATTGGAGGAGTTCCTGTTAATTGTTGCCAAGGGAGTAAAGCCCAGCAGCTGTGGGAAAAGAAGCCACGTGTAGCGGAAGTGACGCTGCGTGACGTTCCCATTTCACGTGCTTGTCCGCCATCTTGGGAAGTGACGATTCTGGACATCCGGTTGGCATATCGAGTTGTGTCACTGCTGCCACCTCTCCCGTTAGCGCTTGGACGCCATTACAGCTAAGCCAGAATCATTTGTTTTTCTTTATTCATTTTTCTTGTAATCATTATGTTGTCGTATTTGCGATTTATGTACCGTATTGTTACACTTTGGCTTGTGTGCCTTCAGCTCACGAGATTATTTAAGTTATTGTTGAGCAAGATAACTAATAGTTGTTACATATGTATTTGTGAAAATCCATTTAAGAATATTTTGTTAGAATCAGTTAGTCGTGACGTTGTTGTCACCTACGAGGTGTGTCGTTCGTGCAACGCACTAGTTATTAGGGTCTGCGTTTCTGTAGTCACGTACGTTCAGTGAAACGTCTTACGTCTGCATACGCCGAGTCACTGTTAGCACCATTTTAGGTGTCGACGTTACCGCAGTCCTAATCGCTACCGTGAACCACAGCGCCCCGCCGTCGCTTATGTCATTATTCGTTCTCAGCTTAAGTGGATTTATGATCCAGCTATCGTGTAATATCAACTACTGTGTTCTGTGTAATTTTCTCGTGAGTGTTCTAATATATCGTTAGTTTTTCGTATTACCATCTTGTTATTGAAGTAGTTGGCACCTCTCGTAGTCCTGTCCTGGGAAGCATCCCGTACTTTGTCGGCCGTAGTACTTTTGTTGAACCGGTCGCGGCTCAGGCCGGCTGGCGCCCATTCATTTGTGATTTATCACCTCTTCTCCGACTCACTCCCATCTTCCCTGAGTTTAGCCGCGGTTCTACCGTCCCACCCGGGCTCATCCCCCAGGGAGCGTAAGGTTGATTTATTGTAACACAAAGAAATTTGCGTTACAAATTTGGCGCCCAACGTGGGGCCTGATTGTGTTTCAAAGGGATCTCCTGGAAGTAATATATTTTGTGACCTAGGGATCATGAAAATCTTACAATATTTCTTTGTTATTGTTGCTGTTGTACTATTGTTGATTGTGTATTACCCATTATTGTTGTTGTATAAAAAAAACAAAAAAACAATGGATATCAAAATGGATCCGAACCGCCTATTATCCGACGAATTATCCTACGAGTTGCTTTTACGTAATTTTTCCAGCGACGGCTCCGTTCACGATAAACGTACCAAACTTCGAGATTTCCTTCGCTCCGAGTATAGTAGCGGAATTGCTCGTGAATTTGTTGATTTGCCATTAGAACCGAAATCTGAAATCAAAATATGTACCAGAAAATTAGAAGAACTTGAAAAACTTCTCGAAAACTTCAATAACGCGAACTATCAGAATGATTATGCACGCCTAAGTAATAGGATAACGCATGTGTTGAGACGACTAAAACGCATAAAGGAACCTGATCAAGAAGAGATCAAAGAAGAACTTATTCAACGTTGCGAAAAGGATTTATTACAGTCACAAGAAAAATTTTCATTACAAGCTTCAGCTATTTTGTTAGCAGAACATGAGCAATCTCTTATAGACCCTGACGGAGACACCGAAGTCGAGCATCATTCCAGCCTTTTAGAAGAAAACACTGTTACAGAAAAACCATCATCAAATAATATCATACTTTCTCAGCCTGAGTCTACTAACCTCACTTATGCTATTGAAAAATTAACGTCAGCTTTGACACCACCGAATCTTCGGAAGAACGCCGACACGACATACTATCCAATTCATAAATGGAACGTCAACTATGATGGGGAATCAAATTTATCTAATTTTCTTGAAAGAATTGAAGAACAACGCGTAGCTCGTGCTGTGAATAAAGAAAAGTTGTTTAATTCGGCAGTTGAATTGTTTACAGGTAAAGCCCTTACATGGTTTCGCGCAAAACGCGATAATATTCAGACTTGGGATGCACTCGTTCAAGCGTTGAGAGAAACATTCTTGCCCTGCGATTACGAATACAATTTATGGGACGAAATAAGGAATAGGACGCAAGGAAGCGAAGAAAAGGTGTCCGTATATGTTCAAACATGGAAGGTTTGTTTAAGAGGTTGAGCAAATCACCAGAAGAACGTGAGCGTGTTGTCTACATTAGACGAAATTTATTACCTCACCTACAAGTTGGTCTCGGGTTACAAAGTGTAGAATCCGTAGACGTGTTGGACAAATTATGCAGCCAGTTGGAAGAGATTAATCTACGGTCTCGCCACTTTAAGTCGCCACCTGCGGCTAGTCAGTCGATGGAAACAGATCTCGCATATCAGCGACCACGAATTAATACTCGCCTTGCAGCTATGGACTCTAGGACGCGAACTATGCCCGCTACGAGTTCCAGTCGACGTACGGAGTCAACTTGCTGGAATTGCAATGAGTTCGGTCACAGATCTGCGCAATGTTCGCATCCACTACGAAAACATTGTTTCCGCTGTGGTACTGCCAATGAAACGACCAGAACCTGTCCTAAGTGTGCGGGAAACGATCGTCAGAGGCGTTAAAAGGTCGCGTAATGCACTCTGATTCTTCTTTAATATCGGCCAACACTAAAAATTCTAAATTAGCCAGTAATACTGCAATCTTAAATTACATACTGTCTCACCTTAACGATGATCAACGACCCTTTTTGGAGATATCTATCTTTGGAACGAAGCTAATTGGTTTGTTAGATTCTGGGGCTTCCCATTCTATTATAGGTGGACCCGGTTGGGAAATTCTTCAAGACCTAAATCTCTTAATGGATAAATCTGCCGCTCCTCTATGTACTGTCGCCAACGGCCAAACATCATCCAGTCTAGGCACAGTCACAATTCCTGTTCAGTTATTGGATCGCACGAAATTAATCTCTTTTCTTGTAGTTCCGGATATCGGTAATCATATTATTTTAGGCATGGATTTTTGGCTTGCTATGGATATCGTACCTGATTTGAAAAGAGACGTTTGGAAATTTTCTGTTAACGCTGCCACTGTGGAAGAAGTCGGCATTACTAGTAGTTTGACACCTAATGAGACATTACGACTTAACCAATTTCTTGTCGAACAATGGGGAAAGATGGGAGCTTCACTAGGATGTACTGAGTTGGTGTGGCACAAGATTGTTACAGACTCTGAGCCCCTCAAGCAACGATACTATCCTGTGTCGCCTGCCATACAGAAGCACATTGATCTCGAGCTTGATAAAATGCTACGTGAAGATGTCATTGAACCCTCCAGTAGTCCGTGGTCATCTCCGATATTGATGGTTCCAAAGAAGGACAATATTAGATCGGTTACGTGGCGCGAGATATTTATCGTCCCTCGATATAAAAAGCGCGTACTGGCAAGTAAAGGTACATACCGATAGTCGCGAATATACGGCCTTCACAGTTCCAGGACGAGGGCTTTTTCATTTTAAACGAATGCCATTCGGCTTGACAAATGCACCGGCGACTTGGCAGCAGCTAATTGATCGAGTTTTGGGCGCGGACCTTGAGCCTTTTGTGTTTACGTATCTCGATGATATTATAGTTATTTCGCCAACGCTCCAGAAACATTTAGAGATTTTGAAGCAGATATTTGACAGGTTAGTAAAGGCCGGATTAACGCTTAGTCGCGATAAATGTAAATTTTGTCGTTCAGAATTACGGTATCTCGGTTACGTCGTCGACAACCATGGACTCCGTGTCGATCCCGAAAAAGTGCAGTCCATTTTAAATATACCAATTCCATCTAACGTTTCTGAAATTCGAAGGTTCCTAGGCATGGCTTCCTGGTATCGCCGATTTGTGAAAGATTTCGCCAGTATTTGTGTGCCGTTAACCAGTTTGACGAAGAAGAATCGGAAGTGGGATTGGAATGACGAATGCCAGCAGGCATTTCAACACTTAAAAGAATGTTTGGTTAGTGCTCCTATATTGACGTGTCCTGATTTCTCAAAGCCCTTCGTTGTCCAGACAGACGCAAGCGCGTATGGCTTAGATGCCGTGTTGACACAACAGCTAGGGGATGGAGAACAAGCTATCTGCTTTCTTAGCAGATCTCTCACTAAACAGGAACGCAACTATACAACCACAGAAAGAGAATGCTTAGCAGTAGTTTGGGCTTTGGATAAGCTCAGAGCATTATTGGAAGGCACTCACTTCACGGTGATCACAGATCATCACTCTCTAGTGTGGCTGCATCGGATGAAAGATCCAAAAGGACGTCTGTGTCGTTGGGCTGTAAAGCTACAACAATACAGCTACGATATTATACACCGGAAAGGGAAAGATCACGTCGTGCCTGATTGTCTCTCGCGTGCAGTTGTTACCGTTGATGTCGTTGACGCAGAGCCAATCACGGATAAATGGTTTCTATCGATGATTGCGAAAATCACCAAACACCCACGAAAATATTCACAATGGCGAATTGAGAACGGACAGCTATATAAGTACGTTCAGGCTCCTGTCTCTGAATTGGTTGATGAGAATGAGCAATGGAAACAGGTACTCCCGAAAGAAAAGCGTGCCGGTATCTTAACGCAATTTCATGATTCACCAACGTCTGGTCACCCTGGTATTTCGAAGACCTACAGAAAGCTTTGTGATAAATACTACTGGCCTAAAATGCGAGCAGATGTTGCGGCGTACGTCAAACGCTGTGTGGTATGTATCGAGCACAAAGTTCCACAGAAACGACCTCCTGGTTTTATGGGTACTCGTTCGCGTGTTTTCAGACCATTTCAACTCATGAGTACAGATCTGATTGGTCCACTTCCGCCTACGACTAAAGGTTATAGATTTATTTTGGTAGTTTCAGATTATTATAGCAAATTTGTACTAACCTTCCCTTTACGAACTGCTTCCGCTCAATTAGTCACGAAACATATAGAGAATGATGTATTCTTACTGTTCGGTGTGCCACAGCACTTGATTTGCGATAACGGTGTTCAATTCAAGAGCAATGATTTCAGGAAAATGTGTCGCAACTACCACGTAAATATTATGTTTAACGCTTTGTACCATCCGCAAAACAATCCTACGGAACGAATCAATCGTGTCATAAAGACGATGTTGTCTTCTTACGTACGCGACAACCATCGTACCTGGGAAAAATTCTTACCGTCAATCAGTTGCGCCATCAGGACATTGCATCATGATGTCACGGGTTTCACGCCATATTTTATTAACTTTGGCCGCGAACATGTTTTGTTAGGCGACGAACACAAAACAGCTGCCATCAACGAGGATGGCCAAATTAATTACGATCGCAAAAATGTTCCGCAAGTACGTCCGGTTGGATTTTCGAAAATATGCGATGAAGTGCGAAAACGATTAGATAAGGCCTATGAGAGAGATAGCCGGCAATATAATCTTCGTCGTAGATTGCAAACTTTTCGAGTGGGAGAAACAGTCTGGAGACGTAATTTTCCGCAATCGAATGCTGCGAACTATTTCGCTGGGAAACTTGCGCCAAAATATATCGGGCCATTTTTTGTCAAACAGAAATTATCGGACCTCATTTACAAATTAGTCGATAGCGAAGGACATGACAAAGGCACTTGGCATGTTCAAAATTTAAGATTAGGCCCCGCCAGTCCCGAAATATAGGATATCGTTAATGGTTCAGTATCATCTTTTATTTTTTTTATTCAAATTCTTCATTTATGTTCCTTCTCGTATGAGCAAAAATTTTTGGGAAATTTTTCCTCAAGGAAGTGGAGGAGGAGTTGTCACGCTTCAATTTCGTCCTTTATCCATAAATTCCTTTCTCTCTTTCAGTCCTTTTAAATTCTTTCCCATCCCATTTTTACGTGTAACCTAAAATCAGAATTCGGAATTAGCAGCAGCAAAATACTATTTAGTCATTTGTACACTACTTACCTTTTTGTTTAAATTAATTTCCAATGTGCTTTCCATTTCATTTACTTTATATTTTGTTATTTTAGTTCCATTTAAATTTAACCTTCTTTGTTATTTAAACATTTTGTTGACAGTTGTTGTTTAGTTAATTGTTTATCTTGCCGTTAGAGCGTTCAAACAGGTAAAGGTTGATTTAAAGCAACGCGCAGTATACTTGGTTAATAAAAAGTCCCCGATAAATAGTTAAAAAGTAATTGATTACTGATTTATCTTAGTTATAACATTAGTTCACCTGTCATCTAGTTTGCCATATTTTTACAATAATATATTCCTTACCGATTCCTTATTTTCCCTGCATCTCGGCCCCGAAATTGTAAGTGTAAAGCTATCTTTAGTTGCTATTCCGATGTACTTTTGCTTTGCCGCCAAATTTATTTTCTTTCTTATTCCTTCTCATTGTTTCTTATATCTTCCTTTCTTTTTCTTTTGTCTTCCGGACCGATTCCGAAAAATTATATGGAGAGTGAGTTCTTGGCTGTTGTCCGATTGAGTTGACAAGTGATTTTCTCGCTGATTACTTGGTGATTTGCGCTTTACTGATTGCAGTTTGCAATTCCATTTGGAAATTATTAAAGCGAAATCTCATTCAGTTCTTCGGAGTAGTTGCAAGTTTGTGTAAATTGCATTGCCGTGCGTGCACTCCGCAAGACGCCCTTCGGGGGAATTATTTTCGTGATCGCGAAGATCCAAGATTTGTTCGCCAACCACCAGCGACCCACAGCCAGCACTTGTGTCCACTGGAAGGTACCGCCAGCATCCTCTTGATCCAGTACACCAGGTTTGGAATTCCTGAGCTACGTCTCGCGAGTCCAAGGTCCATCCGCGGGTCACCATTCCAGAAGCCACGGGTCTGAGCCTGTTGAGGCGACAGCTAAGTGTTCTAGAACTTTCATTGAATTGTTTTCTTTTTTTTACACTAATTATTTACCTACTGACCAGAAAAGTAGACTTAACTTTCATTTTTCATTATCGACACTTTGGTCGAAGTTTGCTGTTCTGAAATAAATTAACTGGTTCAGTAATTTTAACTTCATTTATACATATTTTTGTTGTTTTTATTATTATTTTATTTTATTATTTATATGTGTCACCTGATTATTTGGTATATCAATTTATTTTATCACAACACTGCGAGTCATTTTAATTTGTTTGAATCATATTTGTATTTGTGTTGCAAGGGAAGTTGCGCAGTGGCGCTCTGTTGCTTTAAGTTTTATGTTATTGTTCCATCGCGCCGTAGCCGAGTTATACGTCGCAT
Source organism: Pterostichus niger (assembly GCA_947425015.1). Classification (NCBI taxonomy): domain Eukaryota; kingdom Metazoa; phylum Arthropoda; class Insecta; order Coleoptera; family Carabidae; genus Pterostichus; species Pterostichus niger. The sequence continues at coordinate 17,406,730 of OX380350.1, forward strand.
TTAGACTGTATTTGTCCGGGTTTACGCGTTGGCCAAACGTAAATCGCGTTCGACCTTCGTCGAGGTGTAAGTGGCATATGACTGCACTACGTTGCGCTTTCAATTTGTTCCACGTCGCTTTCGCAACCCTTCCCGCGTTTATTAGTATTGTTGTTGTCTTTTACGTTTGTTCATTAAAGTCAGTGTTGTCCGCCATTTTGTTTATTTATTTCGGAACCGTTTCTTTTGTCATTTTCCAGGAACTTAGTGTTTCCGTTAGTGTTCAAGTTTATTTACTGGTAAGTATTGTGGTTTTGTCGGTAAGTAGTACACAGCATTTTAATTATATCATCCGTGGGCCTCTGGAATAGTGTTCACGGATTGAGATTTTCCTGTATGCCCTATATCCCTCTCTCGTCTCCCGTGCCCAGGAAGACCGTAAAGACGCAACCCCGAGACGGAAGCCAGAAATGGTGGGACACGGAATGTTACGAAAAGAAAAAAACTGTGAGGCAAGCACTAAAAATGTTTCAAAAGGGGAAGAAAAGTAAAGAAGTGTACATACATGAAAAGAAAGAATACAAGCAACTATGCGAGCAAAAAAAGGATAACTGGCAGGAAAAAGAACAGATAAACATACAGAATGTTAAGACGGAGTCAGAAGCATGGAAGTACATAAGTCAAGAAAGAAAGAAAAAGATAACACCATCGCAAAACATTACTCTTGCACAGTGGAAAGCTCACTTCATGAATCTGCTAGAAGGCCAAGAAAATAGGTATGTAAAAAATGGAAAAAAGCAAATAATAACAGGAGAGAAAACTTAACTGAAATATCAGAGGAAGAAATAAACGCTGCCGTAAATAAAATAAAAAAGGAGAAATCGCCCGGCGAAGACGAAATACCGAATGAAGCCTGGATATATGCCGACACCAATATAATTGGAATGCTAACAAGAATAATTAATAAGATATGGTCAGGGGAAGGTTTTCCAAGCAGCTGGAGGAAAGGTATAATCACCCCAATATACAAAAAAGGAAATAAACATCAATCAAAAAATTATCGGGGAATAACACTTCTCAACACGGCCTACAAAATATACGCAATAATACTTGAGAACAAATTAAAGGAAGAAATAGAATTAAAAAATATACTACCCGAAAATCAATCAGGGTTCAGAAAAGGAAGAAGTGCGCAAGACAACATATACATTCTAAATTATGCGATAGAACAAGAACTAAACAAAGAGAAGGGGAAAATGTATGCCTTTTTTGTGGACTTAAAAGCAGCATTTGACACAATTGACAGGGATGAACTTATAAAAATGTTAAAAAAAACAGGAGTGGAGAACAACCTAGTAGACAGAATAGAAGAGATCTATGAGAAAACATCGAATGTGGTGAAGATGCAAACGGGAGACTCAGACGAATTTTGGACAAGTAAAGGAGTAAGACAAGGCTGCCCTCTTAGCCCAACACTGTTCGCTATATACCTGTCCGATCTGGAAAAATATTTAGAAAAAGAACAAATGGGAGGAGTAGTGATCGGAAGAAAGAAAATATGGTCCCTAGCATACGCTGATGACGTAGTGATTATGGCGAAAAAGAAGAAGAGTTAAAGTCACTAATGAAAAGAATGGAAAAGTATTTGGATAAGAAAAAACTTTCACTGAACACAGATAAATAAAAAATAATGATCTTCAGAAAGGGAGGAAGAGATAAGAAAGACCGATGGGAATGGAAAGGGAGAGTAGTGGAAAAAGTCAAACAGTTCACATACCTTGGCTATACTTTTGCTTTTAACAATAATGAAACACATCACATAAAAGAACGAGTGAGGAAAGCGACAGTAGCCTTGAAACAAATTTGGAGTCTGGGAGAAAGAAAATTTAGTAATAACTACGCAATAAAAATAATGATGTTTGACTATATCATTAAAAGTATTTTATTATATGGAGCTGAGATATGGGGATGGAAGGAGAATGAAATGATTGAGAAGATACAATTAAAATATTTGAAGTGGACATTAGGACTAAATAACACGACGCCAAGTTACATAGTTTTAGAAGAAACGAAGAGACATAATTTGAGTATAGAGGCAGGACTAAGAGCGGTAAAATTTGAAGAAAGTATACGAGCGAATGCATCAAAATCAATACTGCAAGAATGCTGGAGAGATTTGCACAGAAAAGAGAGCCAAAAATTTCAACAGAACAAATGGATGAAACAAAGAAACCTTTATTACGAGAGGCATGGAATATCTCCAACTGAAGTAGAAAACATCAGACTGAGAGGAGAAGATACCAAGGTGATAATCAAACAGCGAGGAATCGACCTACAGAAACAGTGGCAGTACAACAAAATAATAACATCAAATTATAACAACGAATATAGGAAGATTATCACACTCAGCTTACCGAGGTACTTAATTGGAAAAAAGGACAACAAAATTAGAAAATTAATAGCGAGAATGCGATGTGGTAATGAAGAAAGAAGAAATGAGTATTGGAGAGAAAAAGAAGATCGAAACTGCCGAATATGCAAGTTAGAGGAAGAAACAATAGAACACTTCAGAAGGTGTGTAGGATTAAAAAAGGAAGAAAGGAATAGAAGAGAACTATTAGATGAATCAGGAGCGGGAGAAGACTGGATGCTACAAATATATTATAAAATGAAATGAAATCCGATATTTTGTACTACTTATGTCACTTAGCAATCTTAAAGAGAATTTATTGTAATTAGTAGATTTCAATCCCGTAAGGGAAGGAATTAATAAAATAAATAAATAAATAATAATATAAATAATGATGATATAAAAATATTAACTTTTGTCAGTCAGGTTTTTGATAAAGTTTATAATAAACAAGATGCAGTCATTTTTCTGTTTAAACATTATCAAACTTTTCACAGTTTACAGAGCATTTCAATATACAATTTGTATATGAAATGAAAGGTTATGAAAAAATAATACTTTTTATCATTCAAATTTGTTTAAAAATGTCCCGTTTAAGAGAAAACTCTATATTTGTTTTCGATTTTTACATCATATTTTCATGTTTTAATTCCCAAATGTACAAAACTATGCAACCAAACTAACATCTTGTGCTCTCGCAGCGACGATGATTTGAAAGCAGGGATATATTTATTGCGGGGTAACCATAAACTTTTACCGCTACGGTCACAGAATATTTTTTGTCAAAAGTAGTCTGAAGACTCACGATATTCCTTGCAAATGTGAACTGAACAAGAAATATAAAATCAAGGATCAACTAATTTGTGCAACAAACAATCTTGATAAAAATGTACTAATTTTGGAACCATTATTTCCTCCCAAAATACAGAATTATTTTTCATTTGAAATCTATAATAGATTTTAATGAAAAACTATATTAAAATATAATCCAAATATGTTCAAATTTGGTATATTAGACTATTATAGCAATGGAAATAACGCAATAGATTTTGATTAAAATGGACTAACCGGAAGTGATATATTACATGAAGCTGCTAACAGTTTTTCTAGAAAAAATGTTTTACTTGGATTTTACAAATATATATAATATAATAAAATATATAGAAATTTTTTATAAAGTCAGGTTTACATGATACGACTATCAACTTTTATTTTTCAAATGGGAACCTAGAATTATTTTATTAAAATAAAAACCGCCATGTTTTTATCTTTTCAAAGATGTATTACTTGTCATAAATGTATATTAACAAATTCGAGATAAATAAGGTAATTGAGAAATCATAAATTATTTTTATTCAATTATTCTAGGTGGCTATGCGAAATTAAACAAATTGTAACAAGGTCAAATTAATCACAACAATGCAAATATTTATTTGTTACTTGTTTCACGTGTTTTGTCATTCATTTTACCTTATTACATTGTGTTTAATTTCGCATAGCCTCCTAGAATAGTCGAATAAAAATAATTTCTGATATGTCTCAATTATATTATTTATCTCGATTTTTATCATATACATTTATGACAAGTAATTATTTACAGAAAACAGAAATAAAATTTAGGTAAACGACACTCTTAATAAAATTGTACATTTTTAAAATTACGTACTTCAAACAACCGCTTCGTCAAGTAAAGCATCACTTTCCTGACTTGAAATCATGATTGAAAACTTGAATTTGTTCATTCGATTTATTTTCAATTTCGTAAAAATGGAAGTCGAGAGTGAAGAGGAAATTGTTGAAATACCTAAACATGTTGCTGCTACGGCAAAAGAAGCAACAAATAGGGTGTTACCAATAAAATCAAGAACATTCCCCAAATTTGTTGGCAGATAGCGGGGTATTTCTTACTGTCAAAAGAAATGGCGGATGGTAATCGAATGCTGTTGCGGAGGTTTACATAGAAGCTTCAAAGGAGAACAAAATTCAATTAGCACGAATGGTTTTACTGGGAAAAGGAAACGAACCTTAACCAAGCAATATTTCAAGGCATGAACAAATGAAGACATCATTACATAAATATTGTTATTAATAAATAAAATAATTATAGATAGCTGAATTTAACTTTATTCTCTCACTTTATTCCCTAGGAAATAAAATAGCCTATTTTGTGTGAAATGTCAAATATATAAAGTGTAATCTTGGTCGGGAAAACATTATTTTTAATTATATTAGACAACGAAAATTATATACCAATTAAATGTTTAATTTGAGTTTAATAAGGTAAACATGTATATTTCTCTTTATTTAAATATTATTATGAGTTTTTCCGTATTAATTTTGTCCTTTCATGTTTTACAAAAGTTTAAATAAAAGTAAAAAAATTAGTATTTTGTAATATATCTTATAATTAAAAAAATATTTTACATATTTCTATTGTTTTCCAAAATTTATCATGACATGTAATTTAGAAAATAAAACATTTAGTTAGAAAACATTTTTGTAATAAAAATAATTTCGCTTTTTTTTTAATACAAATTTGCTACCTTGTAATTTTAATCTCAATCTTACCCTTTTGTAAAAAAAGCACTACCAATGTAAACGAGGCAGTTGGCAGCTCAAAATTATTTTCTGAACAGGAGGTTGATTCTGTATCTTGCGTGATTAAATTTGCGTTAGTACAATGTATGACGTCACCGATTCTTTTCTGGTGTCGAGCAAAGGGAATTCCGTGCTTTACGTTTTCGCGCCAAGTTTAGTGTTGGTGATGGTTTTGAAACTATAACTGTCAGTTGCAATCACATGTCATTGTTTGTCAACATCGTTTTGTAGTTTTTTTATACGATTTTATTATGGCAGAAGATAGAAAACGTGATATGAACGCTACAGAGGAGCAAAAACAAATTAAAATATAAAGAATGTAACTTTTCCTAATTGTATTTGGAAAAAGTTATAATGCTTTTAAGTTAAATTAATAAACATAGAATTATAATATACTTACATGTATAATGTATCATCAACTCGTTCTAATTCCAAAATACGCAAAATGACAAGAAAGTAAAAGACAAACATAATGTTAGAATGAGACAGGTAGTGTCGCAAGTAAGAAACAGGACCTACGGAGGTCACGCATCTATATTTGCGTGTCTCGCAAGAAGTGACGTCATACCCATTAGTTCTTTAAATGTCCGATAGATGGTTTACTATATGCATGTGACATAGCTGTATTAGTATGGGTGCCGCAAGTAGTCACGCAAGAGACAGAATCAGGCTCCAGAGTTACAATATATGTAACGTTATGAACATGAATCAATAATCTCTGTGACAAGTAACATTTCTACAATGAAGTATGTCACGCAGAATCCTACGTTTATTATAGCGTAATCACAAAATTAACTGAAGAATATTATATTAAGATATGATTTTTTTAAGTATTACATTCAGCTTATGACGTCACAAGTAGCTGTCAAGTAATTTATTTGAATTAAAATATACAATATACTTAGGTATTTAAAAAAAAATTAAATAAACACTTGGTAAAGTTTTACAAAATTCAGCCTCCAAGTCACCTTATGAGGGCATCGTCAGAGGCCGGCCAGCACAGTTAGTAACCATAGACGTGTTTCGCTCTTATTAGAGCTCATCAGTATGGTATAACTCACTTCTTCGCCTAGAACAAAGTTCACGTGAAGAAGCTGGTGACGAAGAACTGTGCCAGCAGAGAATAAGATCTCTAACAAACGGTAAGATGACATGAGAAGTTCTGTCGAACCAGTAATGCCATCTACCGAAAAAAGAAAAAGCTACGCAATAGCAATTTAAATAACAACAAAGACAAAATTAATTGTCATCCATACACTTGGTGAAACTAGGTTTAATAAAAAATATTAAATAAAACACTTGGCAAAGTCTCAAAATTAAAACTAAGACGCAAGGCCCTAACCACTACCCGACGTGCGGCTAACTACGGCGACTTGTGCCAACAGTGCACACACGAAGGAAGTAAATCACGCAGACCAGTCTGAAGAAAACAGACGATAATCTCAAGTACGGAGAAAAATAACAAAGTTCAAATGGTGAATTTACAACACAAGAAATATATAACGCAACAACGTAAGTACGCTTACAAATACAAATATACAAATAAACTAAATAGAATATAAGTTGAGACTTAACCTCAACCAAAATAATAAAATAAATAAAATATATTTCGTTTAACTGCAGGGGGTGAAGGGGTGATGTTGGTTCCTCTGTCAGCCAGCGACTGTCGAGTCGGTCCCCACCACGGAAGACTACGCAGCGCAGGCGCGTTGCTGATGTGTCTGCCACGCAGCGTTTTGATATCCAGTGGCGTAAATCGCCGAACTCGCCTTAGCCTTCAGTGTTCTCTAGGACTTTTATCCAGCACGAACACAACAGGAATATAGGAGAAACTCCTTTAATGTTCGATCCAAAAGGACAACCCAAAATTCAACAATAAAAAGCCTGAAAGAGATAGGGAATTAGAATATTCGAAATGTGGACAGTACGCTACTGACTTCATACTAATTTGGCTTAACTGAAAAACTGACGCTACGTTACTTAAATGAAACTGAATTGACTTTGTACAACATTAAGACTTGAATGCTAAATTGAATGCAGAATAAATGGTTGAATTTAGAATTTTCATTACCTGAGTTGTTGGGCGGCTTCAGTAACAAAATAAATAGGTGGGTCTCCGTAATCCGACCAAGTCGCAGAATATTAAATTCTCAAACGGTTGCGCTACTTTCTTTAAAATCCAGACTACTCTGTTTGTAAAACTCATCCAAAAAAAAACCACGTTTTACCTCCCAAAAAAATAGTAGCACGACCCAGACTCACGATATCTACTTATCTACTGACTTAACTTGAAAATACTTTTAAAGTCATGAAAAATCCTGATGGTACTTAACAGTAAGAGAAAGAGACGCAGAATTCAAAACGCGATGGCTGTCCACAATTCAAAGTTCGCAATTCCTATCTCTCCGACGACAGTATTACTCCCCCGCTTCGACGGTTGCGGCACCGAGGCGCCATACCAAAACGAAAGAACAAGGAAACGTAACATTATTTTGCAAGAAAGATAAATAATTTGCACCATTCATACTATTAGGTAGAATATAGGGACCAAGTAAAGTTCCATTTATGATTCCAGCCCAGATATTCAAATAAAATCGCTGCTGGAAATTGCTTCTTACAATAACATGCGGATTTTCAATCGCCCAGTGATGTGAGTAATGAAAATTATAAACTCCGTCTCTCGTAAAATTTGCTTCATCAGAGAAGATTATGTGCGAGGTAAAAATTTTGATTTAGCCACTCACAAAAATTTACCCGAGCTGGATGGTCAGTTTGTAGTAGTCCATGCACTCTTTGAAAATGGTACGGATGATAATCATGATTCCGAATAGTTCTCCAAACACTGGAATGTGGAACATGTAAAAGTCGTGATATTCTTCTTGTGCTAACTGTAGGGTCCGCATGGACGGCGTTTAAAATTGCATCTTCAACAATGTGACGATTTCTTACTTGGCGAGGGCCTCGCTCTCTACCACGATTAGGTCGCAAAGATCCTGTGTCACGCAGGCGTTGTGTAATTCCAACAAACATACGGTGGTTAGGATGCCGTCTTTGAGGAAAATGTTCTGCATAAATACGCTCTGCTAGTCTCGCATTTTGTCTCGCCTCTCCATATGCTAGCACTATGTCCACTAATTCACTATCACTAAATCCGTTCGCGTTATCCATTTTTATAACAAATCACCAATTCTTTTACACTGTTATGTATGTATCATTCACAAAAGAAACAATAAATTGAAATACTGACGTACTACGAAAGAATAATTACACAATTCAATTATTAGCAGTTATTTATAATAGAATTTTATTTAATTAATAACTTTAACATAATCATCCACCCAGTGGCAGTGGCAACGAAAAATTTTGGACTGGGAACATGGAAAATAATTTTGCGATTTAAAAAAAAATCTATTTGATTCGTAATCAGCATATCAAATAACATATACGATTAACGTATGTACCTGAAGTTATGAAACATTCTATATATATATATATATATATAGGGTGGTGACTCGCTCAGCCGGCCATAGGGATTTAACATGGAAAATCAGTTTTTTGCAATTTCCTGCTTCCCTAATTATTTTAAGCAAAAACGCGTCAAATAAAAGTTTTAGGGCATCAAATTTTGCATCTAAATCAGTAAACAGAATTACTTTTACGTGCTTTGTAACGACAGATATTAAATATGAAATGTCGAAAATTGCAGCAAAAATATTGATAGCCATGGAATTGAACAAAAAAATAAATAAAAGCTTGACGTTTTATCTGTCAAAACATCAACTTTGACGTTGTGACAGATTAAATGACCAATTAAAGAAAGACTTAGAGGCTCAAGCGATAATTGGGTTAAATGTCAGTAGTAGCTTAGCGACAAGGATTGTAACATGGCAAATAGCGAAGAGTATGTTAGACAAGCTGTACAATTTATATGGTAAAAAGTCAGATCTTTCCTTGGAGGGCTTACAGAGAAAATTTTTGTCTTATGTCTATGATCATAATAAAACAGCAATCCAGAATTGCATGGAGATAATACAGATCTCGGAAGACATGGCAAATGGAGGTGAGCAGATGCGTGACAGTTGGGTTTTGACGAGAATTTTAGGCATTCTTCCTCCGAAATTACATCATTTTCGTACGGCATGGGCTAATCTTGGACCAGCAGACAAGACCATTGACAACATAATTGAGAGGTTGAGACTTGAAGAGGATCGACTCATGGTTAGCGAACTATTAAATGAATCTACTCTACAAAATGCTCTTGTCGTTAAGTCGAACAGAAAGTCTGGACATCAGAAAACAAGTAAGCCAGTAAATTCAACAGTAAATTGTTTTAAAAGTGGTCAGCCAGGTCATATTAAAAAGAACTGTCGTAACAAGCCGTGTGCAAAATATGTGGCTTATTGCAAAGAACATTATTCTTGTAATAACTGTGGTAAAAAGGGACACTTTGCAAGAGATTGCTTTGAAGGAAATAATGATGGACAAGGGAACGAAGTGACAGACTGTAATGAATATAAACAGGTCAAACGCAAAGCACTCGTGACAGTGAGTTTGTCGACAGCAAACTTTAAAAATAAAAAAGCCAGGCAAGAAGCAAAACAGTGTTGGTATCAAGATTGTGCAGCCACCCAACACATCACATCGCATAGAGAGTGGTTTTCTAATTACGTTGAATTGGAAAATAATTTTGAGATAGTAATCGGCGATTGTTCTAAGCTAGCAGGAGTTGAAATTGGAAGTATAAATTTAGAAGCTTTTAATGGTAAAGAATGGTATAAAGTAGTCCTGGAAAATGTTTTGTATGTACCTGAGCTGAAGTTCAATCTTTTCTCCGTGAGTCAAGTTTTAGATAGGAAGTATGTTCAGACAGCTGATCGAGACAAGTCAATCTTCAGGACACCTGATCTTCGTGACATAGTCGTGATGGCTGAACGTGATGGCAACTTATTTAAAATGATGCTACGTTATGAGGAAACTGGAAGATGTCTGGCAACTACTTCTATCAAGATTTGGCATGAAAGGTTGGCTCACCAAAATATACGTTATGTAAAGGACGTATTGGACAGAAATCACATTGAGTACAAAGACGATTGGAAAAATCAGATATGTGAAGGTTGTGTTTTTGGCAAACAACATCATGGTTTACATCCTACAAATCCAAAAGTTGCTCAACGATCATTAGATCTAGTTCATGTGGATATGGGAGAAATGAACATGTCTTCACTGGGAGGAGCAAAATATTTTTTATTATTTAAAGATGACTATTCGCATTTTAGGATAGTCTATTTTTTGAAGACTAAGGATGAAGTCGCCAACAAACTGAAAATATATCTTAGGATGGTAGAAAATCAGTTTGGTAGAAGAGTGAAAACTTTACGATCGGAGAACGGGACAGAAATAAAGAATACCAATACTAAGAATCTATTGGAGGAACTAGGGGATCTTTATACTTTCTCGACTGAATATGCACCTCAACAAAACGGACGAATCGAAAGAGAGATGAGGACTATTATCGAGTCAATCAGGACTGTCATACATGCAAAGGAATTGAACGAGAATTTGTGGGCAGAAGCTGTCAATTATGCCGTTACTACGATCAACCAAACCGGTACCAGTACTGTAAAAAGGAAAAGTCCAGCAGACTTGTGGATTAGACGACACATAAACATAAATAAACTTAGAGCATTTGGATGTGATTGTTATGTCATGATTCCTGAATACAAAAAAATAAAATAAATAAATATATCATCACGCCTTTTACCCATCACTGGGTGTGGCACTCTGCCTAAGCAGATCTCGGTAAGTGATATATTTTTTCGCGTGAAGTGCGGTTACCAGCCGTCAAATCACGGCCTCCAAAGATATTAGTGGTGGAGGAGCCACAGGGGTAGATTTTTTAAATTGGTGAAAATTGTTTGTCGGCTGTGGGGATCGAACCAGGGTTCTCAAGATCCACAGGCCGACTCGATACCACTGAGCCACCTACCCCATACAAACGAGTCAAATTAAACAAAAAGTCTAAGAAAGGTATATTCATAGGTTATGACTTGAATTCACCTTGTTACAGAATATATCTACCAGATGAACGGGAAGTAGTCAGTTCGGACAGTGTTATATTCGATGAATCAGAGAGAGAAGAAGCTCATCCAACGGAAGTTGAACTAGCAGCAGAGGACAAAATGGCAGAAGAAGAACCAGAAGGGACAGAGACTGGCAACGACAGTGATCATGATGACTATGAGTATTCTAACCTGTAACCAACACAAACACAAATTATTCTGTTAAAGATATAAATATTGCACATGTGTCACCATCTATCATTCAAAAACATGTACTACTGAACCAACTTAACGCTATTGACTAGACAGTTGTTGTTTGTTTTATGTACTGCAAAATACACACACGTTTTCTTATATTCACAAAGCTTTAATAAATATTATTCTAAATAGATCGTTAGATTTCTTTATATCATTAATGTTGTTATGAAAAATTCTCTGCTGGCACAGTTCTTCGTCACCAGCTTCTTCACATGAACTTTGTTCTAGGTGAAGAAGTGAGTTATTTATTTATTTTATTTATTTATTTGTGTTACGCTGTACAACAGAAATTTATTCCCAATTACAGTACAGGGTCCGCACTCACCGAGCCGCAGTGTGATAGTTCATATAATTTTTAGCTTGAGTGAGATTCGAACTCGGGATCTCCGGATTCGAATACCATATTGCTATCCACACCACCGTACTGACGGACTGACCATACTGATGAGCTCTAATAAGAGCGAAACGCGTCTATGGTTACTAACTGAACTGTGCTGGCCAGCCTCTGACGATGCCCTCATAAGGTGACTTGGAGGCTGAATTTTGTGAAACATAGCCAAGTGTTTACTTTACATTTTTATTAAACCTTGTATCACCAAGTGTTGGATGACAATTAATTTTGTCTTTGTTGTTATTTAAATTGCTATTGCGTAGCTTCCCCTTTTTTTCAGTAGATGGCATGACCAGTTCCACAAAACTTTTCATGTCATCTTACTAGTTTGTTAGAGATCTTATTCTCTGCTGGCACAGTTCTTCGTCGCCAGCTTCTTCACATGTACTTTGTTCTAGGTGAAGAAGTGAGTTATACCATACTGATGAGCTCTAATAAGAGCGAAACGCGTCTATGGTTACTAACTGAACTGTGCTGGCCAGCCTCTGACGATGCCCTCATAGGGTGACTTGGAGGCTGAATTTTGTGAAACATAGCCAAGTGTTTACTTTACATTTTTATTAAACCTTGTTTCACCAAGTGTTGGATGACAATTAATTTTGTCTTTGTTGTTATATTAATATCTTGTTTAAATTTATTGATACACATAAACTTGGTAAATGAATAAATTTATTTTTGATTTTCACAGTAGTGCTAATACGAATTCTGTTAGGAATACAAACCCAGGCTCATATATTTAATTTATACAAAAAAAGTTGAATCCAATTGCAAAATTAATTTCACTTTACATAAAGTACACATTTTTAGTGCCACTTGTTTGGGGATTATTATAAATATATTATTATCGAGTCGGTCTGTGGATTTGAGAACCCGGGTTGGATCCCCACAGCCGACAAACAATTTTCACCAATATAAATCTACCCCTGTGGCTCTCCCTCCACTAACATCTTTGGAAGCTGTGATTTGACGGCTGGTGACCCCACTTCACGCAATGCGTGATGATATATTTATTTATTTATAATTATAAATGTCAAAAAGACACCTGGGATTTGATTTCAAACAAATATAACGCTCTCCAACAAACAGGTATTAGAACAGGAACCCAACTTTTATACGAAAATATAAAGCAAAAAGCAAAGAAAGATAAAGCCGATGAAAAAGTAAATATGAATTATTTTTGATATATGTTATGATTAATATTTTACGGTTAAATTTAGGTTGAAATATACAAAACAGGAGGCGGTAGTTTCTGCAAGACAGTAGATGCATTAAGTGAGAAATGTTTACAGATGAATGAAGCCACAATATGTGATATGCCAAATAAATATGATAGTTCAGCCATGCTGGGTACGTTTTCGTATATTTCATAGTATATCGTATATGTGTGAAATCAAGTTGGCTGGGTTAGTTACCTATTGATTTAAAAATCTTTGTATTGTTTCAGATGTTAACGTTCCTATCGATAATAATAATATAATCGAGAATGTAATTGTAGAAGTGGATAGTGTAAGTTCATATTATTTTACTTTGTATCTTAATTTAAAGCTAAAAAATTTCAAATGAAATTTTTTCACACTGAAACGATGAGAAATTATTGTAGAGAAAATGCTTCTTATAAAAGTTCGAGAGAACAATTTTCTATAACCTTTGGTTGTAGCATTTGTCTTTATAATAATTTATGAACGAATTACAGCGGAAAATTTCCAGCTATTCACGAAAATACTATATATAACACGCTCAATTATTTTGTGCAATTGTTTGAAAATTAGTTGTACTCTTTTAATATCAATGCCAAATTAATTGATAGAGCAACCGGGACTGATTAGATTTGAATTTTATTTCGTTTGTTTCTGAATTTTTTTAATATAGGTATATAGTTTTTATTTTACAGGATATACACTCAGAATTCCTCTTATACAAATGTAGTACAGATACTGTACAGAAACTTTCATATGAAGAAAATTTTTATATTTCTTATAAAAAAAAGTTAAAGCGAGTTCATCTTCTCAGAATCAGCCTGTATATGAAAGGAGCATTCGGATTGGTCGGTGTTCCTAACAGTATCAAACACATTTCTGAATAAAACTTTGGGGAACGCACGCATCTCTCTAATATTCAAACACTGCTAAGCGAGCACATAGCTTTATGCAGACGCATAATCATGAAACACCATAAAATTAAAATACCTAAAATGGCGGATTTAGCAAAGATCCGAACCAAAATATAGTGGTTACAAATTCAATCTATTACTCAATAGATGGCAATTTAGTGGAATATTCATATTTTTTAAATTGTTTATTAGTAGGAAAATTTATATACCGCATTATTCAACACTCTAAAGCGCAACTGCTGCCTTTTTAAAACATTGCTTTATGATTACCCTGTTTTATTAAATATCCTAAAATGACGAAATCACGTCAAGTGATGTCATTGACAAATTTTGTATCTCACACAAATGCAAATCAATTGTTGAGCTCTCACATTGACATTTGATAATGTTTTTGTTTACAGAACAACAAACAGATTCAGACATGTGTAATTAATGTAATGTTCCGTAATAACAATTCAGGTTTATGATGAAAAAAATAATGTTTCTAGTTTCAAAATATATTATCAGGTTAATTTTCATAACAATATTTGTTTAGAATGTTTAATATTATATTTGAATTAATTGATTCTATTCGCGGAACTCCATAATTCTCGTGCTGGACTCACAAATGGTTCGTAGATCGCTAGTTGGACAGCTATGGTATAGAAGGTATTTTCTTCCGTGGAAACAAATATTGAAGTTGAAGCTAAGTGAATTCATGCAACTTTATTACTGAACTGTGCTATACTTTAATATGGAATATATGGGGCATACATATCATATTCGGCGAAGAACGTAAATATAAAAAAAAATATTTTATTACTTTTCGGAATAACTCATTTATTTAAATTAACATTGGCTATTATAATTATTTAGCTCTAATTTTACGCATATATTTATTGGATTCATTATTCTTCTTGGCCACGTCTTGTCAAGATAATTAATAAAAAACAAAGTACAGAGAATATGTACATCAGTTTTATTTAAATATATATTTACAATTAATTACTCTTCAATCTTCCACGTTTATCACCGAATATACATGACTTTCATAACTATCTACAAAGAACAAAGTCACATACCCCCTTAACCATTGACTTATTCCAACATGATCTCATATCCTATCGCTATTATGCACATATGCATCTTAGTCTAAACATTGTCGTATTATACTATGCCAAATAACTTATAGTCTAAGGATGTTTACAAAATAGTTATACCCTTCAACAATTCTTAAACCTAGTAATTAATGACAACACCTCTTAATTCAAACCCTATACTGTTAATAGTCACACATTTTGGTTGTCAATATATTTTCATGCGACAATCTGAAATATTACTACAATGTCAGAGACAATAATTTTCTATTAAATAATCTGCATAAATGAAGTTAATTTCATAAAAATTTAAATTAGTTCACTATAGGTGGGTATATATGTAATTAGAAATATAATTACTAAAATCTTTATTTTTAGTTACTATAACTGCGCTGAAAAGGCACGTTTTAATTACCTAAACTATATTTTCTTACATTGAAAAATAATTGTAAATAATTTTTTCTACGATTGCTATGAAAAGTTGACAACTACGCTCTCATTTGTCATCGTAAAGTTGTCGTTTTCTGTGGAGCATTCGAAAAATATCTTTTTTGCGCCTCTCCAATTACAACGCGCGAAAAAGACGTTAAATGCGCGCATTTCCAATGACAACGTGTGAAAAAGATATTAAATGTGCGCTTATTCAATAGTTACTAGGGATACAAACAAAATAGAAACTTGTCATATTGCCAGTCGACAGAACGAATTTATTATAAGTACGCATACGTTTTTTAATAATTTGAAGATGCAATCGTAGAAAAAATTATGTGTGTATCACGAGCGTAAAGTGTCTTTGTTCCTCTTACACTATTGCAGCTCTCGCCTTCGGCTCGCGCTGCAAATACCGTGTTCGAGTAACAAAGAATCACTTTACGCTCTTAATACACAAATAACTATATGTGAATCGTAAAATAATAGTTAACGAAATATTATGTACATTAAATCATATTATTGTCCCGCGTGCTGGCCGCGCGGGTTGAGGGCCTGACTTTCGACCATAAGGTCGTGGGTTCGGATCCCACCCGCGGCGGCCATACAAGGGACATATCGGCATATCACCTAAGTAGTTGGTCCGATATATAAAGTAAAAAAAAAAAAAAATATTATTTCACTTTATAATAAATAGGTATTTAATGAAAAAATAAGTACCTTTAACTTATTTCAAAAGTTCATAGCTCTTTTTAAAAGTAATATTCTATTATTTAAATTAATTTATATATATACAGGGTGTTATATTTTAATAGACCCAGAAAATATCTCGCTTATTTATCAACTTAGCAATTTCTTTCATATAACATGATTTATACAGCAACATGTAAGCTAGTTGATGACGTATGTACATTCATGATATCATTTCCGGTTTATTAGTAATTATTATCAACTTTGAAATTTCAAATGGAACATTCTATATTTTTTTACAAATTTGAAAAGTGCATCAAATTTGCTTTACAATCATGTAAAATAATCTTATATTACATTATTAAAAAGTAAAATGGCGGGCACTTTATTATACACCAAATCGTAAATAATAATAATAATAATAAAGTTTATTTGCCCAACAGTAAACCAATTACAGGACAAAAAAAATACATGAATTTCACAATACATACTATGAAACAATAATAAGCAAAATATATAAAAAAACTAGAATTAAATACATATACATTACATTTAAGCAAAAATGTCATCATAATATATGTCAGCGTTTCGGCACATGATGTAAACGGGTGAACGCTGCAGTACTTCAGTATGTGGTGTTGGAAGATGGAACGTTCTTGGGAATCTAGAATTCAATCGTGGTACTAATATAGAAATACAAGATAGTAAATGCGGAGCATCTATTTTATTATGAAGAAGCATCCAAAGGAATCTAGCACTATACTTTTCTCTTCTGTGAGTTAATGACTGCATGGAATGACGTAGGAGGAGAGATTCTTGATCAATACCTCTGACGGGATAAATATTATCTATTTTAAAAGAAAGAAATTTGAGAAATTTTCTGTGGATGCGTTCAATGGCTAAACTTTGATAAGCATAAAGAGGGAACCAAACAATGCTGGCATATTCCAATTTACTAACTACGTATGCAAAATACAATGATTTAAGTAGTGATATATCAAGAAACGTTCGCGATATCCTTATTAAGAAACCCAAGGTCTTACTTGCAGAGGAACAGACGTTATTTAACTGTTGAGAGAAACTGAAATTGTACGTAAAGGTGATTCCAAGATCTTTAACTGATTTCTTACGTACCAGTGACACTTCACACATGAGATACGGGTATTGGAATGGAGCTAAGCGACGACAATAGGATATTACACAACACTTGTCTATGTTTATTTGAAGTTTATTATTGACACACCAATGTACTAGGATGTCAATATTCTGTTGCAAAATCCGAGCATCATCAAATGTAGATATATTAAGATATAATTTAAGGTCATCTGCATAAGCCAGTACCGGGCAAGAAAATGTTTGAAGTAGTTAATTTAGAAACAAATTAAATAATAAAGGTCCTAGGTTCGATCCCTGCGGAACACCGGACGAAGCTGTAAATTTGAATGAACTGAAGCCATTGTAATACACATAACAGGTACGATTATTGAGATAAGAGCTAAGAAGTTGTATTACGGAAGGAGCTGCACCAAAGGCACTAACTTTTGTGAGAAGTTTACCATGATCTATAGAATCAAAAGCACGGGAAAAATCAGTATAGATTGTATCAATTTGCCCACGCACATCTAAAATTTCCGAAGTGAATTGGGTGAAGGATGCAAGGTTGGTTGTAGTCGATCGACCCTTCATAAAACCATGTTGATCAGGTGAAATTAAAGAAAATGTGTTACTATACAGTGTCTTATAAATGACCATCTCAAAAATCTTGGCAAAATTGTTCACTATTGATATGGGACGATAGTTCTTTATACAATGTTTATCACCTTTTTTAAAAACAGGAGTAATACGTGTTTTCTTCCAACGTTTGGGAAAAGAACAAGTTTTAATTGCAAGATTGATAATGAGAGATAAGGGATTAGCAAAGGTATAGCGACAGTCTTTAATCAAGAAGCTTGGAATTTGATCTTCACCGGCTGAAGATTTGCTAGAGAAAGATGCCATAAGAGGAAGTAAATCATCAACACTAATAGATTGAATAGTAAAAGGAGAACAATTAGTACTAACGTCTGGAATACTGTGCGATGTACTACCTGTAAAAAAACCACAAAAGAATCTAGCAAATGCATTGACAATATCTTGCGGTGTGTCGTATTCAGAAACGTCATCATTGAGTTTACCTGGAATTCGTGAAGAATTTTGTTTTGAATGAACATATTTCCATAATTCTGAAGGATTATTCTTAATATTTACTTCTACATTACGCATATAAATATTGTATGCCGCATCAATTTGCAATTTGATTAAAGATCTTAATCTTTTAAATTCATCTAAATATATTAATGATTTAGTCTTAACCCATTTTTTTCTAAGATATTCTTTCGTTTTAAGATTGTATTTTATTTCCGTTGTGAACCATGGTGGATAGTTGGATTTGATATGTTTATGTTTGGGTACAGACTTGTCTAATACTTCATATAGAATATTATAAAATTTATCTAGAGCATTATCAACATTATGGTACTCATTGAGACAAGACCAGTCCAATGAACAAATATCATCATACAATTGATTAAAGTTAGCTTTACGAAAATTATAAAAAATATTATTAGAAGATGGGAATTTAATCGGTTTAGGCGAAGACAATACTTCAAGATCAAGTAATAACGCAGGATGATAAGCGTCCTCAGAAACAAGGGGAAAGTCACATTTTTCAACAATTAATTTAGTTGCTAAATTGGATAAAACAAGATCTAATTTTTTGTGATTAATGTTGTCTATATGATTATACTGTTTAAGATCCAGTATATTGCAGACGTTCCGGAAGGTCCAAGATTTCATACAATTTAATGTCATATTGTAGAGATTAGGCAGGTTAAAGTCCCCTGCAAAGAGAATGATTTCATTTATAAAAAGAAGTTCAAGTGCATCCATATATATTTCAAAATCATTGACGCTAATATCTGGAGGAAAATAAATTGTACAAATTACTAGTGATGATTTGTCAAAATTACATTTGCATGCAACAATATCAATTAATGGGTTAATAATCCGTAAACTAGTGGTATCAAATAAACTATATTTAATATGATTTGCTAACGCGATTAAGACACCACCACCCCTAGACCGTCCAACAAGGGAAAAATTTCTGTCACAGCGAATGATTTCATAATTTAAGGGAAATAGCTCAAAAGTGTTAAGAGAATTGCTTAACCAAGTTTCTGTTAACAAAATAACATCGAAAGACACAGTACAACAGTAAGTATAAAATAAGTGAGATTTTGAATTGAGACCCCTGGTGTTTTGGTAATAACAACGTAAAAAGACAGGACAACTGTTGGGCAAATTTAGTTTTCCGAAACTATTTTAGGGATACCATTAACATACTTAAGAATAATATTTGTTTCTCCATTATCTTTGCGATTTATTAATTCCTGTTTTACAGACTTATAAAGTTCAATCTGCATTTTAGTCCGATCACGTGAAACGGACAAGTTAGTCATAGAGACGTTGGATTTTAATTTATATAAATTTTTAAAAAAATTATTAACAACATCACGACAGGATAATTGAATTTTAATTGGTCGAGAGCGAGCTGATGTAGCATCAAACCGACCCAGACGATTTACTTTTATTACCGAAGAAGTAACACCTGATTCAGATAGTAAGTTATTGACTAGGATTGTATCAGCATCTAACTGCTCTTGTTTAGAAACGGAATTAATCTCCACAGATCCAAAAATAAGAATATTACATGAGCGCTTTTCGCGATCAGAGATTTCCTGAATAATAGTTTCAGTTGATATAAGTGACGGAGAGTGTGTGCTGCTATTATTGACTGCATGAGAGTTTTTTAATTCTGTAATGTCATTTTGCAACTTAATAATTACAGCTTTTAGGCTGTCTAAGTCATTGCCGATATTAATGCAGTTAATACAGTTCCACTTCAGACCAGATTTTGAGCTTTGAATTCTACGAGCTTCAGGAGCAGATATATCAACACACTCTATATTGAAACCATTTTTACATATAGAACAAATTATAAATCTATGAGGTTGAGTTGTTTTTTTGCAACAGTTACAAATATCCATTTAATAAATCAATAAAACAAAACAAAAATTAAAACAAAAGCCAACAACACCCTGTGTAAGATATAAAACTAAAACATCCAGTAAAACGAATCGATAAATCTGCAGTTGGTAGATGTTTGATAGTTTCATTAATTGAATAATTTAATTAGCAAAGAACGCACAAGCAAGAGTGAGCAACGCTATAACCCACAAAACAATAAGAGTAAATAAAAAATCACTAGATGAGAAGTAAAATGAAGATAACTCACCCCTCTTATAGTAGATAACAAAAACACAACCACCTGCGTGCGAATTAGATAAAACGGAATGCACTGATACCAAAAATAAATGTAAACCTAAAAGAAATACCAGCTAAAATAACGATAAAGTGAAGAGCCGAATAGACACGTCAGTCACATGTATCGTGAAAAAAAAAGAGAATAGTGAGCCATGACTGTGGCTTGAAATAAAACAATTAACTAAAGCAATTGTAATTATTATTATTAAACGAAATAATATTTTTTTGTCATAATAATAACGAAAATAAGAATAAAGAACACTTAATAACAACAAAATGATTTTATAACAAATATTCAAAATGACTCCCAGCCTCTTCAATACATTTTGCACAACGTTTTGAAACAGAATAAGTAGTCTTTTCTCTTTGGTCAGCAGATAAAGATTCAATTGCTGCTTCAATTTTATTATTCAGTCCGTTTAATGTGTTTACTGGTTCATTACAAACAAAATCTTTCACGTAGCTCCATACAAAAATCAAGTGGTCATATCGGAAGAAAATTTATTAATTTAGCAGGTTTATGTCTGTTGATTAATTTAAATATAATATTAAACATTCTAAAAAAATATTGTTATGAAAATTAACCTGATAATATATTTTGACACTCGAAACATTATTTTTTTCATCATAATCTTAAATTGTTATTACGGAACATTACATTAATTACACATGTCTGAATCTGTTTGTTGTTCTGTAAAAAAAAAAACATTTTTAAATAGCAATGTGACAGCTCAACAGTTGATTTGCATTTGTGTGAGATAAAAAATATGTCAATGACGTCACTTGACGTGAATATCGCCATTTTAGGATATTTAATAAAACAGAGTAATCATAAAGCAATGTTTTAGAAAGGCAGCAGTTGCGCTTTAGAGTGTTGAATAATGAGGTATATAAATTTTCCTACTAATAAACAATTTTAAAAATATGAATATTCCACTAAATCGCCATCTATTGGGTAATAGTTTGAATATGTAACCACTATATTTTGGTTCGGATCTTTGCTAAATCCGCCATTTTAGGTATTTTAATTTTATGGTGTTCCATGATTATGCATCTGCATAAAGCTATGTGCTCGCTAAGCAGTGTTTGAATATTAGAGAGATGAATACCTACCCAAACTTTGTACTTCAAGTGAATTAAATATTCATTTTTATTTAAATTTCTAAATTGAGAAATATAACTTACATAACAATTTACATAATTATATAAATAACCTTTTATATACTTATTGAATATTATTTTTTAATACAAGTGTGAATCTTTTCATGTTCAATCAAATTAGATTTTTGCAAACAATATTTTTTACAAACCGAACATTGAAACTTTGTATTACCAGTATGCACTCCTTCGTGTAGATTCAATGTACTTTTTCGCGTAAACTGTTTTTACAGACTAAACATTGAAAGTTTTTAACTCCAGTGTGAGTAGTTTCATGTAGAGTTAATTTAAGTTTTCGCATAAACTTTTTTTCACAGATTGAACATTGAAAGATTCTAAATCCAGAGTGAATTTCTTCATGGTTTCTCAAAGTACTTCTATCCATAAACTTGTTTTTACATATTGAACATTCGTAATTTTTAATACCTTTGTGGATTTTTTCGTGTCGGGTCAAACTACTTTTGTCCGTAAACTTTTTTTAAATATTGAACATTCGTAATTTTTAATACCTTTGTGGATTTGTTCGTGTCGAATACAATTACCTTTGTGCGTAAACTTTTTTTTACATATGGTACATTCGAAAGTTTTAGTTTTTTCATGTTTCGTCAAACTATTTTTAAATTTAAACGGCCTTTTACTCATTGAACAACTAAAATCCTTTCTATTTGCATGGGCTTTTAAATGCAGTCTGAATGATGCTACACATAAATATTCTTTAGTACACATTGCACATTGAAATATTTTAGATCTCTCATTATTTCCTGTTATTTTGTTTTCTTTAGGTTTAGTTAAGTTATTTTTACTATCAGTACCCGTATTACAGTATTTGGATTTCTCATGTACAACATCTTCAATCCTCGAAACAGAAACATCCGAGTCACTTGAAATTGAATCCCTCTTTATTTTTGTAACAAGTGCATGATAAAATTCATCGCATTCTTTATTTTCAAACGTATGATATTCTTCCTTCACAACAATGTTATTTTGTTCTTCAAATAATGAATGTGATTCATCAATTTCATACTTTATGTCAGCTTCAAGGTTTTCCTTTTCTGCAATGTGCTGCTCATCATCAGTTCCTGCGGTTGTGAATGTTTCGTCGCTACTCACTGGCGATAGTTTATTCTGGTATTTTATATCATTCAGTTTTACTGATAAATGTTTGTGGGATTGGCCTGTAGATGTTAAAGTTTGCAAGTAGCTCTTCAGATATGTGTTGTTTCGTAAGCAAGTTTGTTTGAACTTATATAAACATTCTAATTTGCTTATACAATTGCTGCATATATATTTCGCAATTTCGAAATTAAAGTCAACCTGTAAATAATAACAGTGTATATAGCATAATAATATAAATGCTTTTAGGTTATGTTTACTTACATCCAATTCAGGTAAACAATATGTTACTTTATCAATTAACATCAGATCATTGTTTTCTATTAACACAGGTTTCAGGTTGTTAGTATTAAGGCACAAAAAACATAAGTTTGATAAGAAGAACATTTTGTTTGACATTAACCATCGAATAAATTTCAAATCAAATAGAATCAGTGATGCCAAATGTCATCTATGTGAAATCAGCAATACTTTTTCCCAGCAATACACTAACCTACCTCAACTATAGTTCTACCGTTCAAATGTATGGCTAGCTGTCAATGACAGTCCCGCAGCAGTACATTAGCCAGCAATAGTTTCATTGTTTTCTTAACTATTAAACTTCATCACGGGAAATTTAGTATTTTTATAGACAATAATGTTTACTACAATAAACAAATAACTGAAAATTGATACATTGTTCCAAATAGAAGTATAAGACGTTTATACCCAGCAATAGATTTAAAGGAGCACTGCAGATACACAGTGAAGTGACGTCATTAATATATACATCATGTGTGACATGTTAACAAAATTTGAAATGTCTACAAAAAAAATGTTAATCTTAGAACAGCTCCACATTATAGCCAGGCAGGCTTTAAATACATTATAAGAGAAATAAATGACTAGGAAAGAAAATTAATTGTCAACTAACCGTGCAGCTTCCTCATTATATATATTCCGAAAAGATGTTCGTTCTTGGATGGCTCGATGAATAACTATCTCCCTGAATCTTGCAATTATATCAATATTTAATTGATTTTCGTGGCCATTGTGTAATAAAACAACACCTTCATTATTTATTTTAATAGATCCAGGGCAAAGAAAACGTCTTTTTCTTGCACAGAAATAATAACTAAAATTTAAAAAATATATACTTTAATATTAGTTATGTGTTTTTAGTTGTAAGTATTTTAAATAGATAATTTAATATAATATGTATAAAAGCAGTAAATATAAGCTACATTATTGTCTATGTATATAGTGAAATATTAAATAAATTTTTAATATCTGTTAATTACATATTTTATTCTGAATATATATATATATATATATATATATATATATATATATATATATATATATATATATATATATATATATATATATATATATGCATGTATATCCAAATACTCACGTAAACTGCGGCGTTCGTCGCCGAACAAAATATCTTTGGCCCAAATATTCCATTCTTAACACTAGGTACTGTAAGCTGTCGACTTTGGCGCTAAAAATTTTTGTCAGATTTGGTTTTACCATACATGTTTACCAATCAAGAAAATTAGTTTTCCCTCTATATAAATTATTTAAAAATTTAAGCAATGTTTGATCTACTTATTATTATTAGTAACACATTGTATAATATTCTACATAATATGAAATATTTAAATATAACTTGAAAACATTCAATTGTAATTTAAAGAAATCAGTTAGTGATATTTGAATTAGTACTGTGGCAATACTAATAAAAATTTAAAATCTATAGAGCAATAAGATATTATATTTGAAAACGCGCACTTGGTAAACTATTAATATTAAGAGTTGAATGAAATAACTAAAGTAACTGATATCGCATTTTTTATGTTTCTCGAAATTCTCACGTATGCCCATATTTAATGCAAAATTATGTATATGTAAAATTAATTGTATATAAAGAAATACAATCCTATACAATATATTATAGCATAATATACACGGTGTGTAAATTACCTATGTTACGATGGTAAAATTTTATTTGTCAGGTATATTTATAAAATTCCTTATACTGTAATTTATAAAAATATTGTTAAATACCAAATAAAAATCAGATATATTCAATTTCTTTTATTACATCATCAAAGTTTCAACTGTCAAAAACAGAAATTACAGATTTTAAAATATTAACAGATTCATCGTTTATAAAACATATTTGGTACCTATATCATACGAGTGTTTTTACATCCTAATATGAGCTTATCAACAGCTTTACCAATTTGTCTGAAATACATTTATAAAAAAAAATTATATTATATTTCATTGACATACAGAATAGAAGAAAAAGATTTTTAATACGGGAAATGAGTTTCTCCATTACTGTTTCATTTGTTTTTAATTTTAAGAACAAATATTCAAATAAAAAATTTAATTCTGCGTTTAAATCAATTATATATTACAGATTATAGATAATGAATTTAATTTTCTGCGACTTTTATTAAAATATCTTTCCTATAATTAGGTAAGCAACGGTAGCGGAAAATTCATTTCTCATCGCTATGGAACACATTTCTTTAGATATTTTCTATATTTAACATAGAGGTGCTATTGTAAAGTACATTATTTTACAATATTTGTTAATAATGTACCTATTCACCAATAAATACAAATAACCATAAATTGCAAATTTTTATTTCTTTGGTTCTTGATCTACCTTATCAATTCTTTCCATGTAATTTGTATTGTCTGAAATAAAATTGAAATTGAAAAAGGAAAAATAACAATTAAAAAAATATCTTTTCATAACAATCTGGGTAATGTAATTATAAAAGTCTGACAGCTATTAACTAAGGGTAGGTATTTTAAAATTTGTCATTATTCCTATGTAAAATTTATTGATTACCTTGGAAGTTACCATGCAAATATACACGTAATGATTTATGTCCAATATTATAATGGCGGTTTAGACTTTTGTTTAAAATATAAACTAACGTGCATATTCATGTAGTAACTGACAGATTCATAAAGCGAATTAGTAATTGAAACCAATTTTTGTTTCATTTTCAATACTTTTTAATTCGTGAAGCAAATATATTTTAATTTGAGTAAAAAATTAGCTTCAAATTTAATTTCTTTCGTGAATCTGCTTCATTTGAAAGAGAGTTATATATAGTATTAAAAGAAGCTTTAGTGGTTAATCCGCTTTATGAATCTACCTATTATCTGTAAGAAAATATCACTTAAGTAAAGAATACCGAATCAGCAGTTTGATGATAGCATATCATTTGTTTCTTCATACGATATTCTTTAATTGCTAGCCATAAACCTGAAACAAAGTGCATATATTTTTCAAATAAAATGTAATCGGTGAACACCATACAATTATCGTTATAGTAGGGTGTCTGAAACTGCAATTCTCGAAACTAGCGCTAATTATTTTTTCAGTTTGTAGACATACCTAAGTGTGGTTAGATAAAAAAAAAACCATTCCTCTTCATTATGTCTACTGCATATATTATCATCCTAATATATGTTTATGGTTTTATTCGAGCAGACAATTTGTTATAGTTTTATGTTTACTGTGCAATTATTTATCGTACATTATTTCTGTTTCTAATCAGTACGAAATAGATTTCGAATTATCACTGTACGACCGCTTATTGAAGAATCAGAAAAAAATATCAATTAAAAATTTTAATAACTTAACCGTAGCCTATATGTTGTTAATATTGTTACTATTTTATTGTTTTTAATTTTTTCAAAGACTACAGTTTCGAACACAATTTCCCCATTATGTAGTTTTTATTTATTTAGGACCGATATTTCCATCTCTGGACAATTTGCGGATAATTTATTTATTAGATACTATTTCAAAAAAATATTTAGAAAGACTGGATATAAACCAATATAAAATATTAATAAATATAATACAAACTTTTTTATGTTAGAAGTAATAAAATTTTGTCAATGAAAACGATAGTTTTTAAAACCAAAATTGTGCGTAAAAGCATTTACTGAATTTATATTATTCTGATTAACTCAAAAATATTGAAATGTAAAATATTAACTTACGGCACTTGCAATTCAATACACACTCCACACATTACATCGTATCTAGATCAGAATAAGAATATTTCTTAGAGCGCAGCTTGATATTTTATTGCAAAATTATTAGACTACAATTAGGTTTTAAAAAGAATCAAAATGCCAAGAAATACTAATTCAGTACAAATGTAATTGTTTTATGAGAAAATAATTACGGGAATTAACATTTTTAATCAATGTCATATTACTTGGCAGAGAAATATTAATATTATATTTACAAGAACGTAATAATATATTAAAGAACGAGTTTTATAAGACGTTTTTTCGCACGCGTCCAAGTTTTATAAAGGATAAGTACGATAAAAATCTTATAAAATGAGATATTTATACTATTTTTTCAATTTAGCGCCTTTTCAATTTCAATCAAATTAAAAAAAATAAACCGAATCAATTTAGGGTAATTTATATATGAAATGTTGTGGTTGGTAACAGTTATGACATTTATGCAATTGTTCAGATTTTGAGGTTATACTGGCATTTGGATGTTCTCAGCTTGATGTCATCCAATACTACCAACCGTCTAAAACAAAATGTTGCGTATCGTAATGAACGCTCCTTCGATACGCAACTGGGTTTCGTAATGACTTCCTTATGAACGCAAAATTGAAAAATTAAATTTATAATTTTATCAATATAAAGCTATACACTAATTTCTACAGTTCAACTAATAATCTTCTAATGCTCAGTTTTTCATTCAACTGTTATGTTATTGTTACAATTATCTACCTGATAATACATATAATTTATATTGCTGTTACATTTACATTTACTTAATAATCGGTTGATATATCAGGCATAAATAATTTAATTGTAGGTATATCCGACGCAGACTTTAGCTTGAACAATACTAGATGTTTAGATTGCTTCAAATGTTTTTTTTAAATCGTGTTTTAAATAAGATCACTTCCTCCACTCGACGCATACATGTTTTACCGTCAAATTTGATTATATATATATATATATATATATATATATATATATATATATATATATATATATATATATATATATATATATATATATATATATATATATATATTCTTTTATGTTATCTGCAAATTGCGAAATACATTTCTAAATATAGTTTGCCTAAATCAATTATAAACTTATTATAAAGTTTAGGTTTACAGGTTTAGGGTTTGTTTGTTTTAAAAGTGCACCTTGACAAGAATAATAATAATAGATCTTTATTTAGCATTCAGCATAACAGAACAATTCAAAAATGTATTATTTATTCATTTATTGGTCTCCCTTAATCTATTCTTAAATTGTCTTAATCTATCACAATTTCTGAACTCTATAGGTAATATATTAAATACTTGAAAACTACTCATAAATATGTATATTTGGTCCGTAGCCACTCTTGGAATATGCAAGTCACAACCTACCTTTGTTATATTTGTAACTGTCTGTAATATATAGATTTTGAAACAATTTTTGCTAAAACATTTGACGATTAAAGAATCTAAATGTACGTGAAGCTTTCTAGAGTGATGGAAGCATTTACTTGTCAATGAACTAACTTATTGCCTGAATTGTTAAGACGCACTTGACCTATAAAGAAAAAAATTACTGAAATTAGTTTGAAAATTGCAGTAGGAGTTTACCCAGATGAAAGTCAGATTTATCATTTAGAGACATTTTTTATTATTGCCGCTGATACAGATCACTTAAGTTCGACTCTTTGAGAGTCGACGTGGTAATAATTGTTAATAAATATAAACATGATTGTTGATATAGTTTAATATATAGAGTGTTTCTATGCCGATGCACGATATTTTAATATACTAATTATTGAACAAAAAGAAAAGCACAGTTTACGGTTGGTATAATTAATTCATATTTGATAGAATTTCCATTAGTGAAGATTGATGAATTATAAACGAAACCCGGTCAATTTTTTCAGTTACAGATGAAAATACAGCTGCTATTCGTAATATGTAATAATCATATAGGTTTGCATTTGCATACTTAATATTTAGCGGAGTTATTGAAGTGACTGCTATTAATAAAATTTCACATAATCATCTCAGATTCAAGAAAGTTTGTTGTCGTCGAATACATCGTAATTTCTTGTTGAATTGTGCTAGAAAACACAAAAAAAAATATAGTTCAAATTTTAACACGATTAAAAAATAAAATTCGTGGTTTTTATCACAATATAAATGAAGCGGTTATTTAGAACAATATATCTTTCAAATTTTGTTTTATTTTCATAGTTTATTAGTATATATTTTCGATGTTATCCCCGTATAATAATACGATTTGAGCTAATTGAAAGGAGATAAGATTACTATTTATTTGTTATCTAAAATAAGTTTTACTGTGTACACCTAGCTCTATATTTTTGTACAATTTAATTTATCTTGAAATGATGTAATGAAACCCATGGTTTGTTTTGTTTCGAAATAAATATTTGTAGTCATTTGAACTTTAACACTGCGCATTTGTTTCATGATCACTAATCAATAAACATTGTTAAATACCTATTGTATGAGTTACAATCAGTTATACAAGTGATGATTTTGCTCTGCAAAGATGAAATTGTTAGAAAAAATTAAGATTCTCATTTTTGTATTGTGGCACACAGCAAGTAATTTTTGATTTTGATATATTTTAATTTTTAATATGCGTCAATATACTTTCATCATGTAATGATTGATCTTGGTCTTTATCGATGGTAATTTGTTTTCATTTTGAAGCTGCCCTGTGACACTTGGTGATTGACAGCTGACTGTGTTTGAACAGTTAAGGACACTTGCGCCATCTGGTGACAAAAACAAATTATACTTGGAAACCATTTTAGGAACATTGAATGAAACAGTGCTTGAACGAAGCAAGTATATTACAAGGCAGTATTTGAATATTAGAGTGTTGAATAATATAACTTGGGAATTTGGCAATATATGCATTTTATATCACTCCCAGAATCATCCTGTATATGAATGGAGCATTCGGATTGGTCAGTGTTTCCAACAGTATGAAACACATTTCTGAATAAAACTTTGTACTTCAAGTGAATTAAACATTTTTATTTAAATTTCTAAATTGAGAAATATAACTTACATAACAATTTACATAATTATATAAATAACCTTTTATATACTTATTGAATATTATTTTTTAATACGAGTGTGAATCTTTTCATGTTCAATCAAATCACATTTTTGCAAACAATATTTTTTACAAACCGAACATTGAAACTTTGTATTACCAGTATGCACTCCTTCATGTAGCTTCAATGTACTTTTTCGCGTAAACATTTTTTACAGACTAAACATTGAAAGTTTTTAACTCCAGTGTGAGCAGCTTCATGTCGCATCATATCACGTTTTTGCATAAACTTTTTTTCACAGATTGAACATTGAAAGTTTCTAATTCTAGGGTGAATTTCTTCATGTCTTATCAAAGTATTTCTATCCATAAACTTGTTTTTACATATTGAACATTCGTAATTTCTAATAGCTTTGTGGATTTTTTCGTGTCGGGTCAAATTACCTTTGTGCGTAAACTTTTTTTTACATATTGAACATTCGTAATTTTTAATACCTTTGTGGATTTGTTCGTGTCGAATCAAATCACCTTTTTGCGTAAACTTTTGTTTACATATTGTACATTCGTAATTTCTAATACCTTTGTGGATTTGTTCGTGTCGAATCAAATTATATTTTTGCGTAAACTTTTTTTTACATATGGTACATTCGAAAGTTTTAGTTTTTTCATGTTTCGTCAAACTATTTTTGAATTTGAACGGTCTTTTACTCATTGAACAACTAAAATCGTTTCTACTTGCATGGGATTTTAAATGTAGTCTGAATGGTGCTTCATATAAATATTTTTTAGTACACATTGCACATTGAAATATTTTAGATCCCTCATTCTTTCCTGTTATTTTGTTTTCTTTAGGTTTAGTTAAGTTATTTTTACTATCAGTACCCGTATTACAGTATTTGGATTTTTCATGTACAACATCTTCTATCCTCGAAACAGAAACATCCGAGTCACTTGAAATTGAATCCCTCTTTATTTTTGCAACAAGTGCATGATAAAATTCATGGCATTCGTTATTTTCAAACGTAGGATATTCTTCCTTCACAACAAGGTAATTTTCTTCTTCAAATAATGAATGTGATTCATCAATTTCATACTTTATGTCAGCTTCTGGGTTTTCATTTTCCTTTTCTGCAATGTGCGGCTCATCATCAGTTCCTGCGGTTGTGAATGTTTCGTCGCTACTCACTGGCGATAGTTTATTCTGGTATTTTATATCATTCAGTTTTACTGATAAATGTTTGTGGGATTGCCCTGTAGATGTTAAAGTTTGCAAGTAGCTCTTCAGATATGTGTTGTTTCGTAAGCAAGTTTGTTTGAACTTATATAAACATTCTAATTTGCTTATACAATTGCTGCATATATATTTCGCAATTTCGAAATTAAAGTCAACCTGTAAATAATAACAGTGTGTATAGCATTATAATATAAATGCTTTTAGGTTATGTTTACTTACATCCAATTCAGGTAAACAATATGTTACTTTGTCAATTAACATCTGATCATTGTTTTCTTTTAACACAGGTTTCAGGTTGTTAGTATTAAGGCACAAAAAACATAAGTTTGATAAGAAAAACATTTTGTTATGACATTAAGCATGGAATAAATTTCAAATCAAATAGAATTAGTGTTGCCAAATGTCGAGAATTTAAAAATAAATCCCTGAATGATTCATGAAAAATCCCTATTGACAAATATTTAAAAACACATACAATTTGTCTTACTACATCATTTTCCTTATGAAAATTAATAATTTACATTAAACTATGTAAAAATTAATTTTTTACACATACAATTAAAAGGGTAGCTATGCAACTCTATAATACTCAAACACTATTTAGCAAAGCATATAGTCTTATGCAGTTGCCTAATTATGAAATACCGTAAAATGCAAATACTTACAATGGCGGATTTAGCAAAGATACGAACCAAAATATACTGGTTTCATATTCGAACTATTACCCAATAAATGGCGATTTATTGTAATTTAAATTTTTTTAAAAATTGTTTATTACTAGGCGAATGTATACACTGCATTATTTACAGGACAAGCAGATTCAGACATTGTATAATTAATTTAATGTTTCTTAATAATAATGCACTGTATAGTCTTCGAGTTTATGATGAAAAAAATTAATGCTTTGAATGCCAAGATATATTTTCAGGGTTATTTTCATGAGGATATTTTGTAGAATTATTAATATCTTGTTTAAATTTATTATATTATATACATAAACTTGCTCATGAATAAATTTTATTTTGATTTACACAGTAGTGCTAGTACGAATTCTGTTAGGAATACAAACCCAGGCTCATATATTTAATTTATACAAAAAAAAGTTGAATCCAATTGCAAAATTAATTTCACTTTACATAAAGTACACATTTTTAATGCCACTGGTTTGGGGATTATTATAAATATATTATTATCGAGTCGGTCTGTGAATTTGAGAACCCGGGTTCGATCCCCACAGCCGACAAACAATTTTCACCAATATAAATCTACCCCTGTGGCTCCCTCGCCACTAACATCTTTGGGGGGCGTGATTTGACGGCTGGTAACCGCACTTCACACGAAAAA
The DNA here is from genome assembly GCA_947425015.1 of Pterostichus niger. Lineage (NCBI taxonomy): Eukaryota > Metazoa > Arthropoda > Insecta > Coleoptera > Carabidae > Pterostichus > Pterostichus niger. The sequence goes on from OX380350.1 coordinate 17,439,051, forward strand.
ATATATTACTTATCAAGATCTGCTTCAGCAGAGTGCCACACCCAGTAATGGGTAAAAGGCGTGATGATATATTTATTTATTTATTACAAGTAGGTATTTATCTGATGTTGTACAAAGACCAAATTGACTTTTGTAGTGTGTTGTATAATTATAATTTAATTAATTTTGTTTTAGAAATAACTCTCAAAACAGTAGTACTGCAAATGTTCACTTTATGGACAGTGCAATTAATTTTGTGAATTTTTAAAAAATTCCGTTTTTCTACAACTGTCAAAAAATGTTCACTTTTAGTGCCACTATTTATTTATTTATATATATAAATTATAACGTTAAACAAATTAACTTTGTTTTTAAAAAGTATTTATTTTACTTTAGACGTTCCTACTTGTACAAATTCTGAGCTAAGACTAACTTAAAACATACAATAATATTTCATGGCTAAACTACAACTACGTATAATGTAATATGATAATTCTACATAAAGTCACGTTCTTAAATATTAACTGTCTATGTCAGCACTATTCCACCCTATAACTCCTCCCTTATCAGAAAGGAGCACCTCCTGGTAGCTCAATTTGTTCTTCTTCCGGTTTTGAGTTGATGGTTGGTTTCCTTAGTTTCCTGGTTTTTATCCATTTTATTAGGAAGTACAGTCCAATTATTATTATTAACAAATATAACAAAACAGTCCATACACTTGGCACATGGATGTTGATGGCTTCTTCTTGAATAGTTACTACAGGATTTAATGAAATGTCTTCTAGTTTCACAGGGTTTAGGTTTATTGAAAAATTTGTTAATGTCGAAGTTTTAAGTGCGAAATTTAGTTTTGGTAAAATTATTGGTTGTCCTTGTTCTTTATTCAAAAATATTATTTTTTGTTGGTTGTATATTATTTCACAATTTTTATCATTTTTTATTAAATAGATTCGGCGCAAAGTTTTGATATTTATTTCATCTAAACACTTAAGCGTTATTTTATCTTCGTGAAGGAATATTAACAAATATTTATTAATTTCCGGAATTACTTCGATATGGTTTTCTTTTATGTTAATTTTAGAATAGTGACACTGGGTAGAGGACTGTTGTTGTAAGATTTCTTGTTCACATGATGACTGATGGTGGTTGTAGAATTTATTGGGGCACTGATAAACTTTGGTTGCAGTACATATGTCATTTAGAGGCATTATTTCAGTATTAGATTTTAGAAAATATCTTGCACTAGGGATAATCGTTACAAATTCTGAATCGGATATTGTTGGTATAGGGTACAAGTAAAACAGTTCAAAGTCCTTTTCAAAGTTAATGGGAATTGATATTAAGTAAATTATTTGGGATAGTTCAACTTTACAGTCTACTTTTAGTAGTGATTCAAATTCTAAAATATTCTCGGAGTTTGGTTCAAAAGGTAATTGGGATTTATAATGTTTAGAGATTTTTTGTAATTCAGATAATAATTCATTTGGATGTATTATACTGGGGTGTAATGTTCTCAATTTACAAAAGGTAATGGAATTTTCGATATCTTGTAGGATATCTAGGATCGAGTTGTATAGGATTATTAATTGATCGTAAATAGTTTTTGCAAAAAGAATATCTTGAATATGCATGTTATTTATTATTTCACTGAGTTGTAGTATTTTGGATTTCAGAATAGATTCATTATGTTGTATGTCCAAAATGGTATTATTAAAATTTGTTATAATTTGATGGTTTACCGAGTATGCCAGTTTTAATTGGTTTTCTAAATTGTGTTCATTCTTTTGCATGTGATTTAATATTTTGTCATATCTCTTACCGTCTTCTGCATCTAAGTTGCCAGTAACGGCTTTGAAAACTGATCCCAATCCATCTATTAAGCCTCTTTTGTTTCTATTTTTATTTGTATGAAATTCTATATTATCAATTTTGTTATTAATGTTCGTACGAATAAATTGTATTATTTTCACATAATTGTCAAGTTCATGTAAATATTTAGAGTTATTAGATATCGTTGTCTTTAGGTCATTATATTGGTTGTTTAGGTTGTCATATTGTTCGAAAAGGGGTTTGAGGTTGTAGTAGTGGATAAGTGTGTGTGTTGTTTTTTCTAATTTAGCCGGTCCCAGTCTAATAGGTAGTAATCCAATATTTTCGGTTATGTTTTTGATGATCGATCCTTGTCCAAATGTGAACAGCCTGGAAGAGTATTAAATTTATAAGTCTTTTGTCTAGGACGTTTTATATTAGAGAGATGGATTTTTTCCATTGTGTTCCCGTGTTTAGTTTCTAATTTGGCAGTTTTTAAATTTTTATTAATTGATTTTAATTTTTCGGATTTAAATTTATTTTTTGTTTTCTGTTGTTTTTGTTTATTTTTTACGAAAATTTCTTTAGGAATTTTTGGTAATTCTTCTCTGGTTTCATTACGTTTACTAATTGTTTTTTCTTTATTTTGCAAAATTTTGTTATTAATAGTTTGATATAAAATTTTTGTTTTATTTCTATGATTTTCCATGTAGTTATTAACAAGCTGTTTATCAATATCTATATTGAAGGGGGAATTTATTTCCAGGTGACCGCATATGATTTCTGATGGTTTTATTTTCGTAACAGAGTGAATTGTATTATTGTATGATAAAAGAGCATAGTTTACTTTAGCTTCAATTGTTTCTTTCGAAAATTCTGCCTGATTGTTGAACAATCTAATGTGTTCTATGAGAGTTGAGTGGAAACGTTCTATTATTCCGTTAGATTGAGGATTTTGTGAACTACTGAAGTGGGTGTGAATTTTGTGTATGTCTAAAAGTTCTTTAACTACTGAGTTTCTAAATTCTAGTCCGTTATCAGAAATTATTTGCTCCGGTATTCCATGGTGCGTGAAATGTTTTATTAAGTTATTAGCTACTTCGATACCTTGTCCGGAATTAAGTTTATATGCTTGTGCGAATTTGGAAAATGAGTCAACTACTGTTAAAAATTTAGAGTTTTCTAGTGTTATCGTATCTACATGCACAATTTCAAAGGGTTTTGTTGCTGTCGGTGTTATATTAAATTTTTAATTTAGGGGTTTTCTGTCATATTTCGTAAGTTGACATGTTTCACAGTTATTAATATACGTTTGAACCGTTTTTCTTAATTTTGGCCAGTAATACCTCTGTTTAATGCGTGCCTCTGTATCGTCAATACCTCTGTGGTTTGTTTTTCCCGTGTGGTAGTTATTTATGATTTCTAGTATTTCTTCTTCGTTAGTGACGTCTGTAAGATATTGTGTGCATTTAACCATGTGTATTTGTGAATGTGTGAAATATTTTTGGAGAACTAGAGATAATTTTTCATATAATTCGTCTTCAAAATTTAAATAATATTTAACTTTTAGTACTATATACTCTTTAAGGAATTGAATCATTTCTTTTTCGTAGTTTGATTTTGAAAATTGTACCAGCATTCTTTGTTTTGTGTTCTCGAAAAGTTTCAGAATTTTTGGTGGATTAGGGTTGAACTCTACTTCAGATATGATTATCTGATTTTTTCCGAAATTAACAGGGTATTCAGCAATAGGTATGCCGATTACTGGGTTCTCTTGATTAGAATGAACAGTGACGTCACTATCGTTATCGTTGTGATGTTCGTTGTTTACATTTACAGTTTGAATATCATCCCCCACTTCGACAACTAAAGATTGATTATCATCTTGATTATTAGAGTTTTTATTACTTAATTCTTTATTAAAATTATCCATGAATTTTTGAAAATGGTTAATGTTTTCGTCTGAATCGTTTGTATTAATTTCTATGCGTGGGAGTGTACTATCTGGTAAGGTAAAGATTGTAATTAGTATGTTTGTTTTGTCGAAGATATATTCGAGCATTGATTTAACATCGTTCCAGTTTAGTTGGTCGCGTCCGCAAGCAATTCTGGGTAAACTTAGGTTTTGTATTTTATTTTTTAAGCAAAAGCTTCTTAATTGTAGTAGTGTATAAAAAATGTCTTGTTTTGTTGGTTTATTGTAGTAATTTTCTTTTGTTATTAGATATATTATAAAACGGTTATTTTCTTTAAGATGAATTAAATTATGAAGTTGAGGGTTCTGAGATTTTAGTTTGTCAATATTTTGAAATTTGTTTTTAAATTGTTTAGCAATTCCTTTTGACATTTGTAAGTCCTTGCTGACGCAATGTGCGAGACTGTTGTCTGATGGTGCATTAAATAAGTTCCCAACTACTTCGATGATATTTGTGTGGGTCGGTTTGTCTGTTTGTTTTTTCGTTAGGTAGTCTTGGTATTGTGCTAGGACAGATTCGCTTTCGTACTGTTTTAATAAATTTTGAATTTTGTCATCGGGTTCTCGCGGAATTCGGCTTAGGGCGTCTGCATTTGCATTTAATTTTCCTTTTTTGTAAATAATATCGTAATTATATTCTTTGAGTTTCAATCTCCAACGTATTAATTTTTGGCTACAATCCTTAAGGGAAAACAGCCACTGTAATGGTCTGTGATCAGTGCAAATTGAAAACTTTCTTCCAAAAAGATACGGCCGAAAATATTTTGTTGCCCAGTGTATTGCTAAAAGTTCCTTCTCGATCGTGGAGTAATTAATTTCTGTTTCGTTAAGCGTTCTGCTAGCGTAAGCGATTGGAAGGTCACTGCCTATCTTACCTTGTGATAAGACGGCACCGAGTGCTACATTGCTCGCATCGCATGTCAGGATAAATTCTTTGTCAAAGTCTGGGTATTGTAATATCGGTTCGTTAGTTAGTAATAGTTTACATGTCTCAAAGCATTGTTTATATTCTGAATTATTAATGTCAATGATCGCGTCTTTTTTTAGAAATTTTGTCATGGGTTTGGTAATTTTTGCGAAGTCTTTTATGAACTTCCTATAATATCCAATAAGTCCTAAAAATCCCTTAATTTGTTTTGTCGTGGTAGGTAATGGGTAATTTATAAATAAATAAATAAATATATCATCACGCCTTTTACCCATCACTGGGTGTGGCACTCTACCTAAGCAGATCTCGGTAAGTGATATATTTGTTCGCGTGAAATGCGGTTACCAGCCGTCAAATCACGGCCTCCAAAGATATTAGTGGAGGAGGAGCCACAGGGGTAGATTTTTAAAATTGGTGAAAATTGTTTGTCGGCTGTGGGGATCGAACCAGGGTTCTCAAGATCCACAGGCCGACTCGATACCACTGAGCCACCTACCCCTGAGCCACCTACCCCTGAAATTTTATCTGGGTTTGGTTTAACGCCATGAGGGGTTACAATGTGTCCGAGATACGCAACTTCTTTTTTTTGAAATTCCGACTTGTCTAATTGAATTTTTAAGTTGGCTTCTTTTAGTCGGTCGAATACTAGTTTTAAATTGATTATATGTTCGTCTAGGCTTGTGCTAAAAATAATTATATCGTCGAGATATACTAAGCAAATTTTGTTAGTTAACCCTCTCAAAACATTGTCCATGACACGTTGAAAAGTCGCGGGTGCGTTCTTTAGCCCGAAAGGCATTCGTAAGAACTCGTAATGTCCGTCTTCCGTGCAGAAAGCTGTCTTAGGTATGTCATTCTTGTCCATTTCAATTTGGTGGTAACCCGACGCGAGGTCCAGGGTGGTAAAATATAGACATCGTCCGAGTTTGTCCAGCAAGTCAGTAATGTTAGGTATGGGATATTTATCTCCGATGGTATTTTCATTTAGTTTGCGATAGTCAATGACTACTCGCCATTTTTGTTTGCCCGTTGCGTTTAGCTTTTTGGGGACAACCCAAATCGGGGAAGACCATGGTGAATTAGAAGGTCGTATTATTTTTTGGTTAAGCATTTTATTTACTTGGGACCTAACTTCCTCTCTGTGAATATGGGGGTATCGGTATGATTTCGTATAAATGGGTACTTCATCTTTTGTTCTGATTTTATGTTTTACTTGATTACTAAAAGATAGATTTTGATTTTCTAAGTAAAAAATATTCGAGTATTGTTTAATTAATTTTGAAATTGCAATTTCTTCTTCTTTGTTCAAATGATCAGTTCTAATTTTTGATTCATCGAATTTAATTTTTTCTGTTTGTGTGAGGTTTATATTTGAGTCTGCATTCATTGTATACATTTCGTAATTGTCTAACGCTTCTACTATAATTGGAATGTTCAACTGATATTTAACTTCGCTCTCTGACAAGTTAATAATTGTACACATAGCTTCATAGATTTTTGCTACAGTAGCACATTCAGGAATTAATAAATTTTTTGTTCTGATATTTGGAACTAGAATATTACCTTTATCTTTGTTAACTTTTATTTTAATAATTTTTTCAGACATTGGTTTATGCCATTATTACGATATTTTTTATTTACTGTTAAATTATTTGTGTTGGGGCTAGCTTTAAAATTATGGTAATGAATTTTTATTTTACTGTGTGGAGTAATTATCATATCCTTTACTGTGTCGATTGAAATTTTTAATTTTTTCATATTTTCCATGCCAAGTAGTAAATCGAATTGATTATGAAATTTAAAAAGATAATATTTTAACGCTGGTTTTGGATTGTCTTTGAGATTAAACACGTTTGAGATAGGAATGTGTGTACTGTATTTCTCGGTAGATGAACCGTGTGCAGTTGTAATTTGAAACGGGTCTGCACTGATAGCGTGTTTGTAGTGTTTGAATGCAATGTCGGGATTTACAAATGATTTCGTGCTTCCAGTGCCTATTAAAATTTTTAAATTATTTTCTGGAATTACAATGAATGGTAGCTTGCTTTGGTTATTTGTTAAATTCATTAATTGGAAGTATGAAGTATTTGATCCGAGGCCATTTCGTCTAAAAAAGAATGTTCGTTTTGATCTGATGCGTTTGTTTCATTTCTAATTTCTGGGTTATCATCGAGTGGGTATTCATTCATCGTATAATCTTGTGTCTCTGGTTGATCTATGTTATAAAGTTCTTCCGCGATATTTTTTGGAAAGAATTGTCTATTTTGACTTATGAAATTTTGTCTTTGAGTGGAAGGTCCGGGTCTTGGAGCATTGAATTGTGTGTTTCGTGTGGATATGCTCATTGGTGTAGGTCTGGGGAGAGGTTGATTAGTATTTGTAATCATTGTAGGAAAGTTAGTTCTACGCTGCGCTGTTTGTTGGTTATTAAAATATGTCGGCGGTTTATTAAACGTGTAGTTAGTGTTCTGTGGTACACTTGTTAGTTGGAAAGGCCTGTTATTTTTAAAATTTTGATTATTTTGTTTTTGAAATGGTTTTTGAATAGGCATTAAATTTTTAGATGGTTTGGAATGATTTTCGAATTGAAAGTCATTAGTAAGCATACTCAGAGCAGCATTTAAGTCAGCAGGTTTCTTTGCTTTCATGAGTTGCCCTATTGGCTCTTTTAAACCTTTTCATAAAATTCTGAGGGCGTAATTTTTAAAGAAATCGGTCATTATTGCTTCAATAGCCGGGTGATTTGTTACTACATACGATACTTGTAAATTTAAAATATGTTGTATTTTATTATAAAATTCGAATACCGTATCGTTCGCGCCTTGTTTTAGGTTGGTCATTTCTATTGTTAATGTGAAACAATCTCTTTTGTCCGCATACGTATCTATCTATAAGTGAAGTTTTTAAGTTTTCCCATGTTTTGACGGAACAACTAGAAATATTTATCGCTGCTACACCTTTTATTTTAGCTAATATTGTACTCCTTAAATATTCATTTTGAAAATCTTGTGGATCTGCTTGACTATAAAATCGGTTTACTAATTTTTCACAGATTTCGATAAATCTTGGTAAAAGTTCTCTTTCACCGAAGAATTCTGGAACCATATCCAGATATTCTTTTTTAAGACTGGGGTTGCCATGTTTAATATAGGTTGCCTTAGTATAATTGAAGGATTATTTAAGGTGTTTGGATTTAAAATAAGATCGTCAAGATCTGAGTCAGATTCAGAATTTGAGCTTTCGCTTGAATTTATTATTACGTTTAGACCTCGAAATGACATGTGGTACTTACAGTAGCAGTATCAGTGACGGTTTCATATTCGTTGAAATCGCTTGATGAGTTCCTGGAACAGTAGTCTTGTCTAGCTCGGGTGCAGGTGCCTCTGGAATCGGAGATGCCGTCCAGCTGATCGATGCAAGGTTGACGTTCTCGTTGACTGATTTGCACTCAGCACAGTGAGGACGCTCAGGAACTTTAGTTAATTTGTTTTATGTTAGTCTTTTAAGATGCGTGTTAGTTAGTTATATACTTTAACTCATTACGCGCACGAAGTGTTATTTTCGTTAACACAAATAAATCACAAAGGTGAACCAAATTATTTTCACTAATTTGTGAAGGCCAATCCTACCGACTGCGCCAATTATAACGTTAAACAAATTAACTTTGTTTTTTAAAAAGTATTTATTTTACTTTTAGACGTTCCTACTTGTACAAATTCTGAGCTAAGACTAACTTAAAACATACAATAATATTTCATGGCTAAACTACAACTACGTATAATGTAATATGATAATTCTACATAAAGTCACGTTCTTAAATATTAACTGTCTATGTCAGCACTATTCCACTCTATAACTTATATATATATATATATATATATATATATATATATATATATATATATATATATATATATATATTTATATATATATATATATATATATATATATATATATTTATATATATATATATATATATATATATATATATATTTATAATTTTGTCACAATAATTGACATGTAGGAAGTATTACAGAAAATAAAACTATATTTCTATTTATAATTCATATTTATTCTATTGAGTGTATAAATGCAAGGTACAGTAAATTATACATTAAGAACAGATAATTGTTGCATCTTCGGCGGTCTATTTCTAAAGATGCTGCTCAGCCATTGCAGATCTCTATAAGTGACGCAATTATTTGATAACTATTTTAGATTAACTTTTAATTATTTTGCGATATCAAAGTTCATCATGAGAGTTAGAAGTGAATACATCATTCTTGAAACCTGTCAAAAAGTAATCATTCATTTTCTAAATTTTATTTAATATATTTCTACTTTCTTTACATTAGTAAACGTATCCAAACATAAGATTATCAGTCCTCCTATAGTAATATTCACAAACTTATGTGACCTTAAAATTATTAACAGTAAACTAAGTCGCACATTCTTTACAGGAATGTCTTCCCATTTACAAAAGTAAGCTGCCTCAGCCACTGCTAGTGTCTGTAAAAAGTACGAGTAAAATTGTGTCTTGGAATGAACAAGAATATTTACTTCATCTTGAATTAGTTGTCCCATAAAACAGTAAATAAATAATTGGCTGTTAATAACGATAAATACAAGACAGTAATTAATTTTTCTACTTCTGCAAGGAAATGGTTATTTACATGTCGAAAGGTTCATTAGCTACAACTTTAAAAGTAGAAGTATTTTTCTCTCAAATTACTTTTTCTACGATTGCTATGAAAAGTTGCCAATTACGCTCTCATTTGTCATCGTAAAGTTGAAGTTTTCTGTGGAACAATCGAAAAATATCTTTGTTTTCAATGGTAACGCGCAAAAAATATTTTACCTAATTCCGTTATGAAAAGTCCTGTTTTACAACAATTTTTGAGGTTATGAAATGTCAATTTTTTCATAACTGTCATTCCAGAGTTATTCTTTACATAACTAGTTACGTAATGTATGTTGATAGTTTGAATTTACTCGAAAATATTTGCAAATAACGGAAAAAAACTATTTATTAAAATTTTTAGGATTGATATACATTTAATAATTTTTCTGCTATTAAACAGTTCACTGGCAAATTAGCAGATTCTTCGATATTAGAAGGAAGGTCTGTCTTGGATTCAGAACTTATTTTCAATGATGACATAAGCTCTAAATTTAAACATTTTATTCATTTATTTTCACGGCAACGCTTTGGTAAATTTTGAAATATACTGAGCTGTCATAAACCTAGAATTTTATATATTTTAAACATTATTTTAGCGGAATTAGAAAAAATTTTGTACGTAATACGTTATGAAAATGTGATATTGTTTCACTAACATAAATTGCAAAACTCGCTTCGCTCGTTTTGGCAAATATTATGTTCGTCATACAATATCAACCTTTTCATAACTTGTTACGTAAATAACTATTAAATGCGCGGTTATTACAATAGTTACCAAGGATACAAACAAAACAGAAACATGTTATATTGACAATTGACAGAACGAATTTATTTTCAGTACATGTACGTTTTTTAATAATTTTAAGATGCAATCGTAGAAAAATGATGTGTGTATCACGAGCGTAAAGTGTATTCGGCTCGCGCTGCAAATAACGGGGCTCGAGTAACAAAGAATCACTTTACGCTCTTAACACAAATAATTATAGTTCAAATTGAGAGCATGATATTGTACTTACAAGTCCATTTCTATCATTGCATAGTACATTGAAAGTACTGATATTACTATGATTGAACCAGCTACATGCAGAAGAAGTGTTGAAAATAATTCTTCAATTGTTTTGAAATAACTAAAACGAACAGAATTTAGTGAATTTAAATTGAAGGGATTATAAGGAACAAAACAAGAGACGAGCGCCTATGAAAAGATATATTGTAGCGTCCCGCGCTCACAGTTGGCGCTACGATAGAGGAGGACAGGAAAAAGAGTTGATTGAGTGTTGCTCTCTGGATAGTGTGGTCGTGTTCATAAGTGACGGATCGTTAGAGGCAAAGTAAAGACGGTGTAAATGTTAAAGACGTTAGTATAAACTGTATTGTTATAAAGTACATAATAGTAATAATGTAATAAACAAATAAAGGCTGGCTACGTTACATTGGTGACAGCGGTGGGATTCTAACCTGTAAGGTGTCGGGCGGGAATATAGTGGTACCGTTTTACGAAAATGTGTCAACATGATAATTTATTAAAAATACCGCGTAAAGAAGTGTTTATAGTGCCGAAGTAACTGAATACTGAAACATGGTGGATATACAAATGCCTAAATTTTCCACGGGCGATTGGAACAAGTGGATAGAGACATATGATGCGTTTACTTTATTAAAAGACTGGGACGAGAATAAAAAGTTAACCGCATTGTCATTCTACTTACAGGGGTCTGCGAAACAAACATTCGAATGTTTGACGGCTGTTCAAAAGATCGACTGGCTGACTGTGTGCGCAAACTTGCGTCAACTATTTGCGACCGAAGCAGACGACGCTGAAACCCGTTTTCGCAATCGTCGACAAGAGCCGGGCGAAACTTTAGCTATGTTTGCGACAGTACTATGGTGCTTGGGAAATAAGGCGTTCGTAGATTACAGTGCGGCTACAAAGGAAAAACTTTTAATACGTCAATTAATGTTGGGAATCGAGCCACATGTTGCTGTCAAAGCTACTTTAACTGCTGCATTGGCGGATGCGCAGGCGGCACTACAAGTGAATAAAATGCTGAATGACATCCGTCATCAGCCGCAGCCGCAACCAGTTGGTAAAGCTGCTACAACAGACGCAGCAGTTGTTTGCTCGGCTGAATTCCGCGGTCAGTTAGAATTGGACTCCTTGCGGAAGATGGTGGAGGCATTGGCAGTCTCGGTAGAAGAATTGAGTAAGTCGGAAATCTAATGGAAATTCGACAGGATGCCGTAACATCACTGCAATCAAATGTTCGTTGGCGGGATCCGACCCCACCACGAGATGCGTATGGACCTATAGCGGAACAAGGTATACCGCGGCGACGGGAACGCTCTTCGCCTCCGGGTGGCAATAGCGCGAACGGTAATTATATATGAAAATACAATTGTTATTATTATTCAACTTTTTTGAAGGTTAATACATTCATTTAAATGACTGTTAATTTTATTATACCTATTTTATTTCCTAATTAACAATAATAGCAACTTCATGCATTTAAATGATGATTATTTTTTAAATAATTCATTTTGAGATTTATATTTAGCACACAATTTTATTTATTGTATTGTGTACACCGCTCCGCGCCCACAACGCCATCTACTCCGTTCTTTAAAAAAATGGACTATAGATATGAAACCAAAATGGGTGGACGGTTTCGGACTATGTGTGAATCAGTGTGATAAGACATCCGGCTATCGTGTGGTAGTGTGTGTCGCATAATACCTGAACTATTGCGTGCGTACCATGATGAGGCTGCTACGGGTGCCCATCTAGGTGTTACTAAAACTTTGGCTAAACTGACAGATCGGTACTTTTGGAGTGGCATGAAAAGCGACGTGGAACGGGGTGTCGTGAATGTGAAGCTTGTAATCGTCGTAAAGCTCTTTTGCCGGGACCTAAGGCACCATTACAAATTCAAATGTCTACACGGCCACTTGAGAGGGTGGCAATAGACTTACTCAGACCGTGAGCGATTATTTCACAAAGTGGACGGAAGCGTATTCACTGCCGGACAAATCAGCAAGTACTGTTGCTCGCGTGTTCGTAGATGAGTTTGTATGTAGATACGGGGCACCAGAGACATTGCATTCTGATCAAGGGAAATAATTCGAGGCGGGAGTGTACCAAGAAATGTGCCGGCTGTTTAACATAACTAAGACTCGAACGATCCCATACCATCCACAATCCGATGGGATGGTCGAGCGGATTAACCGCACACTATTGACCATGCTTTTACATTATGCCGGGGAACGACAACGTACGTGGGACGAGGGCCTTCCGCACGTCATGATGGCGTACCGAACCAGTAAACACGACAGCACCAAACATTCTCCGTTTTCATTAATGTTTGGTCGGGAAGTGCGACTGCCGGCCGATTTGCAATACGGTCTTCCCCCGGGTACTGAATATCATTCCGAAGAGAAGTATCTGCAGAAACTCCGTTCTTCGTTAGATGAGGCACATGAAACTGGTAGAGGTCACTTGCAAGCGTCCCACCAACGACGGAAGGAATATTACGACAGGAATATTCACCAGTCAATCTATCAAATTGGCGACCTGGTATGGCTTCACCAGCGAACGCCTAGAAAAGGTGAGAGCCCTAAACTACATCGTCCATGAACCGGGCCCTATCGAGTTCTCAAAAGTATGGGGATGAATACGTTCCGTATTCAGCACTGTGTCTTTCGCCATAAACGTCTTGTTGTGCATGCAGACCGAATGAAACCCTGCATTATATACCAAGCCCCGATCAGGCCAGACAGGACTAACGGGCGAGCCGACGTCCGGGACGACCCAGTAAGCCCGGCGTAATATATACTGGAGACCTTTTTACCGCACCACAACAATGCGCGTTAGCACATTGCGTTTTCGCAATTTACGGATGGGAGCAGAAATCGCCTTAGATTTCAAGGCGCAGTTCGGGGGGTTGTCCGAGTTGAGGTCCCAAAAGGCACAAGTGGAGGAAGTTGCGATACTGCGGCATCGTGGTCGATTAATATTCTACTTGGTGACGAAACATCGGAGTTACCATAAGCCTACTTACGCGACTTTGCGGTGATGTTTATATTCTATGAAACAGAAGTTGATGAGGCGGGTATTACGCAGCTAGCAATCCCTATGATTGGTTGTGGTTTGGACGAGCTGCAAGAAGACAGAGTAAAAGATTTACTTCATGAAGTATTTGAAGACACGAATGTGGAGGTTCGTATCTATCGTGAACTGCAGATGCCTAAAATACGACGGGAATCGGCACGGCCTATCACGAATAACTATCCTATCCAGTCGGCCGATTTTCGACCAGCGGGAGGTCTCCGCCTTGTTCAGGATCGGGTGGTTCTCGTCTTGTGAGTCCAGCAGTACCATACGACAGCGTGATAGACGCAGCCGAACGTTCTTCAGTGGCATCAGAGTACACCGACGCCGAGTATGACCTACCGGCTATTCCAACAGTCTTCAAACCTGATTTGGCTGGCCTTTCTCCGCCGCAGGAAGTTGCGGATCCTGTAGGAAGGCAAGAGGATGATGCCCCATCGATGGGCGTGGACCACGATCAGGGTTATCCTGAAGCTGAGAGTAGAGGACCAGATGTTCATGGAACCGAGGATAATAAAGGTTCGGTGACGGAACTGTCTTTATGTCCGTCGACGGTCGAACGACAAATTCGAGTGTTGCCACCACGGAGAGCTCGAAAGGAGGCTCTATAGAAGATTCGTAAACTTTCAGGAGGAAGAGCGATGTAGCGTCCCGCGCTCTCAGGTGGCGCTAGGGTGGAGGAGGACAGGGATAAGAGTTAGTTGAGTGTTGCTCTCGGGGTAGTGTGGTCGTGTTCATAAGTAACGGATCGTTAGAGGCAAAGTAAAGACGGTGTAAGTGTTAAAGACGTTAGTATAAACTGTATTGTATAATAACATATAATATAATATAATAATAATAATGTAATAAACAAATAAAGGCTGGCTACGTTACAATATGAACATTAAATACTTAAATTAAACCAGAGAGCACTGCTAAAGTCATCATTATTAATTCAATTATAAAGATGACATGATGTCCAACAGGAGTCCTAATTCAAAGCAAACTATATTTAATTTTTATTCAATAAGTTACTACATTTTCTACCTATTCCATTCTACAAGAATCTTTGGTAACCAAATATTGTTAATAAGACTCTCCTTTCCTCGAAAATAGGCTGTAATATAATGTCCTAACAATGCTATATAGAAACATATAGCAAAACTTCTTGTAGTGAACTTAGCAATATTGTAAACTCTTTGAATAGAAGAACGTTCTGAAATAGGAAGAATATCTAAGGACCAGAATTTATATTCATTTATGTTGATTAGTTTGAGAAAACATTGATGCTTTCTAAGTAAGGTCCATAGTTTGATTACTACCTGGAATTTGGACAAAAATCAATATTTATTTATTGATAGACAAATAAACATTATTTATCTTGAGTTGTAACTTAAAACTATGAAATACGGTCCTAAAGACTTAACCATTTGGTGTACGCTTTAACTATAAGTAATTAAAATTGTATTTAGTTTTGTGCAGTTTTATCAATTTTATAAAAGATTTGCTATTTATCGAAAGTGCAACTATCAAATAATTCGAGTTTGATTTTTGTAAGATCAACCACTTGTTGTTATTAACATTGAATTCAGTATAATTTAAGTAAATTTTTATATACTTTTGTTGAGTTACTACGAACATAAACTTCAAACAAAATTCTAGTACCTATTCAAATTTTTTACTCTGCAACTTCCATTCCTGTATTAATAGCCTAGTAACATACCTGGAACGTTATGAGTATCATTACAGCCGCAGATGTCAGTTTGAGACATCTAAGGCCTGTTATGACTCATAACATCCGTGGTTTGTTCAATAGTTTACCGGTTTCAGAATATAAACACGTTAACGTCATCAATAAATACTCATTTTTTAAATTCTTTTATGAATAACGTCATTGTCATCATTTTAGAAGGTGATCAAGTAAGTCTGTGCTCTGTATGTTTTTATTTAAACGTCATAACGTGATCATCTCTAATTTGAAAGACTGTACAATTAATATATATTATGATAAGCAGGAGAAGTAATCTTTGTATTATTGTTGTTTTGAGTTCCGTTTGTATGAATAATGTTATATTAACATTGTGTTTTATTTTCATTTTCTTGACTGTTTTGACAAGTCAGTATGGTAATATTACCGTACAGAATATAGTTATTACTTACTTACCAGCCTACTTTTGTGCGTGTAAACATGTTCCATATCCTAAAACCGGTAAAATTTATAATTATTATTTACATTGCAAGACCGTTATACAGAAATTTGCAGGCGAGCAGGCTGGCGCTCGCATGTTATCTGTGTGAACCTGTAAATTTCAGGTAACGGTCGAGCATTGTACAATGTTTTATGGGCATTTGAATCGCATATGTATATTTAATAAATTTAATTGCAATAGTATAACGCAATAACTAAAATGTTCAATCCAGGTAGACTTTGAAAATCTGATAGATTTGGTTTAAGCAAAAAATATTGAAGTGTCAAACGTTTCAAATTAGATATGTTGTCATGATAACCAATGTCAACAATCCGTTATAATTTTTACACGGGCCGTTAAAAGTCTTGTAACCCCTAGAGACAGAGCTAAATAAACAGTTATTTACTATTCAAATGCTCATAAAAATATTTTTGTACTTCTGTTAGGAAATAGACGTTTCATTTCACTTATTTAAGTTAGGTAATAAACTGCATTATTTAACTAGTGCAATAATGAGGTAACATAGCAACAGATATCTTGGTAGACGAATTATGATGTGTTATTCTTTTATTTTTTGAATTTATAACTGTCATTAATATGTCGAAATTTCATAATGTTAAAAACGCTCTTTCGTATTTATTAGAATGGAAGTAGAAAAAATATTGTATGAAACTAGTAGGCAAATAGGTTATTATTTATGTGTTTACTTAACTCGGCTACGCCTCGTTCTGCAAAATTTCACATGTGTAAGGTAATAACCTTCATTTCCTTACTAGTTTCATAAATAGCTATTATAATTATGTAAAAAAAAAACACGCTGATTGAAATCCATATAATGCTAACTATTTTATCTGTTGAAATGTTGAAAATAAAACAATATCTTTTTAAAACTAGTGCACCACAGATAGGTACTTGCATAATTTGGATTATTTTCTCATCAAGCAAAGAATCTACAGGTGGTAACAAACTTTCAGCAATATTTAAACTCAATAACACAAAATATAGCCATCGTGTATACTCACTTGCCAAAATCCTGCGAGAAGTACAATATCAATCATCATAACCTCCAAATCGGTATATGTATTGGTGAGTAAGAAAACGCCATCCAAAATGAAGGTCATAAACATAAAAAACCAGATAAAATATGCTAGAACTATTCTAGATTTTATCCTATTTCTTGGGTTATATCCTCCCAAATTCATTTGGCCCAGTATATTGTTTATAAGGCCCATCGGCGTTATCTAATTAATAAAACAAAGATTATGAATGAATTTTTGTATTAAATCATTTTATAAATATATTTCTTAAATAAAAATGCTACAGTTAGGGATCGGTATTTTCGAATAATTTTATATCCGATCCGACATCCGATTCAAAATCCGATCCGTGTCTGATCCGAAATCGCGTAATCACTTCTAAAGAGTCGAATTGGAAATTATACGTTTCTTACTCAAAGTGTATATTGAAAAGCTATGTATAAAAGTTTAGAATCGAATATGTCATCCGAATTTTGAATCGAAAACTTTATTGGAACTTCGGATGTTTTATCCGACTTTCAGAGCGGATATTTTATCCGAACTTTAGATAAGATCCGATTCAGGAGAGTTATTTTGTGATCAGATTTCAGATCGTTTATAAAAAAAACTGATGTGGAGACCACATGACTTCCTTGTATACAATACCTAAATTTTTTTATTGCACCTTTTTGACGAAATTCGACATTGACATTAATTTTTTTATTTTTTTGTTCTAATCCATAGCAAACTTAACTTAAAAAAAAAAACAAGAAATATATAATTTTTAAATTTAGATATCTCGCTTATGTAATGAGTCCCATCATTCCGTTTCGGAACATAGGGGCCGGGCACACAGAGCCGCAGTTTTTACACTGCCGTACTGCCGGTTTCTTTGGTCAGATTATTTAAGGCGTATAAGTGACTAGCTTATAGCGCCCGAGTGTGATAAATACATGTAACTGTATTTTTATATTTTACGACAAATCACACATTGTCGGCAGGCGGATTCGAACTGACGAACCTTGGCTCGGGTGACGTCACAGTATGCTAAGAGATGTGCCTTAACACGCTCGGCCACCACGCCTGCTATCTCGCTTATACAAAAGGGTAATTAAACAATTCTGAATGTGCTAGACGCAGAATTTAATTCTGTAAAACTTTTATTTGCAACATTTATTTCTAAAATCAAAATAATACCATTTTTTTACAAGAAAAGCTCATAGCAGCATCATGTGATGTATCACTGCCGGTTAGTACATTTTAACCAAAATCTATTATGTTATTTCCATTGATATAGTAGTCTTATATACCAAATTTGAAAAGTTTTGGATTATATTTGAATATAGTTTGTCATTAAAATCTATTATAGGCTTCCAGTAAAGTACCACTTCCGAAAGTTATATAATAACCAAAAAGGGAAGTGCATAACTAGATATTATAACAGTCCTAAATATAAAACCTCAACTTTCTACGGCTAGTCGTTTTTGAGTTATGCGAGATAGATACGTACGTGCAGATGTCACGACGAAATTAAGTAAAAATGGATTCAGGGATGCTCAAAATGGATATTTCCGCTGAAATCTCATAACCGAAAATTTTCGCGATTACAATACTTCCTTTACTTCATACAAGGAAGTAATAAAAAAAGATCCCTGTATTTTGCTATTTACTAATAATTTTTAATTTTGTCAATCATTCTTGAAATATTATAAGGAAATTTATCTTTCTGTCATTTATTCACTTACTGCTCACGGGCTTTTTGTAATATTTATCGCCCTGGTTACTTTTAGCAACAAAAACATGAACAGTAAAGAACACCTACTGCCTTGAAAACAACGCTAGTAAATGACCGATCGTGCAATAGTCCATTATATATCAAGGGAGAAAAATGCTTAATTTTCCAGAGGTGCCCTCTGGCTACAAAGCACAGAGAAAATTGCATTCTCTCCTAAAGTATATATATACTATTTTTTACACGACCGAAGCAATTTTAAAATGAAAAATGTAGTTCTAAAACCTAATTTAACAATAACATTTATTAATTTTAAGATTTACAAGACCATGAGAAATAAAATATAATAAACAAAATTACTTGACAACCGTAATGTTTTATTCATTAATTAAATATCATCACTTGTAAAAATAATAAAAATTTCTCTAGAGAAGTAATGTTAATATTTCATCCCTAGGGGCGAAATGTGTTACTTTTATCATGATGTCGCGGTCATAAAAACGGAGTTTATCTCCCGGTCGTGTAAAATAGTAAATTATATATCAAGGGAGAGAAACGCATGATTTTTCAGAGGTGCAATTTGTAGCGAAGCCCGAGGGCTACAAAACACAGAGGTGCAAAAGCAATTTAAGATTAATTTGACAGAGGAAAATCATTCTTATAATACTCACTGATTCTGTTTCCATGTTTCCTCTTAGTAAATTCATTGTCTTTATATCACATATGACAAATTCTATTATTCATATGATATGACGTATACTTGAGATATTTAAGATTTGGACTAATTACATTTGTTACAATTAAGATACTAGGTGTATAAGTCGTTTCAAATTTGTGGCAAGACTGAAACTGAAATACTTTACATAAAATTTAATATTTATATTAAATGAAAAATATTTGTTTTTAAAAGTAATATTTTATTCACTCTTTTCAAGTTAAAGGAATTAAATATTTATTAATAATACGATATAGAATCAAGTTTTAAGAAAATTTATAAATTTTAAATGTCATTACAAGAATGAAAAGAAAAACTCGGTGGCGAGACAAACTTATAAATAATTTAAATAATACACAGGTTCAATTATTATTTATTTGAATATATTGCAGAAAGATGATTATTTATTTGTAATAGTTATTTATGTAAAAAGTCAAGAAAGCGTTCAATTACAGGATGAGTAGACAGCCTTCAAATCCTGTACGACGCTTTACTGACGTATTACGTATAACATTTTACCTGAAACTTATAAACAAATAATACATATATTAAATTAATTTAAATTTGACTTACATATTCAGTCAGTATTTGATGTTTAGAAAATTCTAAATCAGTAAATGATGAATCATACATAACATAAAAATATGACATAAGAAAGATATAAATGTCGGCCAAGATATCGGTGCAGTTTATCCGGAATATCGTTGTATACTTGTATAATAAAAACAAAAAAATTACAATCTTAAGATAAGTATATTTCCTTATTCATACGATACAAGTATAATATATTATAAATATTATATACAAATATAATCTAAACATAAATAAAATAAATATATCATCACGCCTTTTACCCATTACTGGGTGTGGCACTCTGCCTAAGCAGATTGCGGTAAGTGATATATTTTTTCGCGTGAAGTGCGGTTACCAGCCGTCATATCACGGCCTCCAAAGATGTTAGTGGAGGGGGAGCCACAGGGGTAGATTTAAATTGGTGAAAATTGTTTGTCGCCTGTGGGGATCGAACCAGGGTTCTCAAGATCTACAGGCCGACTCGATACCACTGAGCCACCTACCCCTAACATGTATCTACAGTACTCAGTCTGATTCAATACAGGATATTTAATCTTCTTATTGAGTAATATAACTGCTAATTGGATAATTTAATCCGAATTAGTAATTTTTAAATGGTCAATCATAGGATAAAACATGAATAATTTTAGGCTGAATACGACCCTTACAAATGTACCTGTTGTGACCATCGTTAAGCGATTTGTGGTAGCAGCACTAATAGATTTCATTGTAGTTATATGGGACAGGAACGTTTAATCGTTTTGTGCCGATCCCTCCAGTTTAAAATGAAACTACTTATTAGTGCTACAGACGTTATCAAACTTATAGACACTTCGCCTGCACGAAGAGGTGGAGCTTATATTGTGTACTATTCGTTTTACAAAAGTGGAGCTTAAGAATATATGACATGCCATTTTATAAATGCACTGTATGTATACTTCAATAACAAATTTAAAAAATTTGATGTTGGCACCACATGACCTCCTTATCGGCAAATTAAACTATCGATACTTTTTTATTGCACATATTTGACCTAATTTGACATTAATTTTTTTATTTCTTTCTTATTATTTGTTCTAATCCATAGACAACTGAATTACAAAAAACTAAAAATATATAATTTTTTTCTTCCTTGTACGAAGTAAAGGAAGTATTATAATCGCGAAAATTTTCGGTTTTGAGATTTCAGCGGCAATATCCATTTTGAGCATCCCTGAATCCATTTTGACTAATTTCGTCGTGATGTCTGTACGTACGTATGTATCTCGCATAATTTAAAAAGGTAAGCCGTAGAAAGTTGAGATTTTGTATTTAGGACTGCTATAACATTTAGTTGTGCACCTCCCATTTTGGTCATTATATAACTTCCTGAAGAGATACTTTACTTGAATAATAATAGATTGTAATGAAAATCTATATCAAAATATAATCCAAAACTTTTCAAATTTGGTATATAAGACTACTATATCAATGGAAATAACATAATAGATATGGTTAAAATGAACTAACCGGAAGTGATACATTACATGAAGATGCTAACAGTTTTTCTTGAACAAAATTGAATTATTCTGATTTTAGAAATAAATGCTGCAAATAAAAGTTTTAGAGAATTAAATTCTGCGTCTAGCACATTAAGAATTATTAAATTAGCCTTTTGTATAAGCTAGATATGTAAAATTAAAAATTATAAATTTTTGTGTTTTTTAAATTAAGTTTGCTATGGATTAGAACAAAAAATAAGAAAATTTAGGTATAGTATAATACGCGTACAAGGAAGTAATGTGTGTAATGTTATTATAAGATCTGTTTTTTTTTGTTTGCAGAGTATTTTTTGTCTAATAAATATACTCGTATGCTGTTATGATAATTTAAATTTTTAATTATATGAGATGTCGGAATAATGTGAATGAGCGGAAGACGTCTTCCCGCATGTAGTTTGTATAATACTTTTTGTTCGAGTACTGGTATTTAAAAAAAATAAACATTTAATTTCAACTTGTGCGAGTACACCAGAATCTGCAAATTATACACAATTTTTATCAATTGCAAACCAAGCTGCTCTAGGAACTTTTATTTCTAATTGTCCAAATTTTACTATAAATGTTTATAATAACACTTGTAACAATTGTGGCTCTTCCCAATCTAAAAATATAGTTTTTTAGGTCAAATATCAAACCTAACCTAAAATAGATTTCAGCATATTATGTTGTTATAATCTTACTTTTCCATGAAACTAAGTTGTTATATTTCACAATATGTGTTTGTTCTTATTATTTATATAGTATTAGTCGCGATTACAATCTGCAACAAGTTGTATCAATGACGTCTTTAGTTTGGACGTTGTCAAATGCTGACAAATTACTCTTATTTCCCAAACTTTGAATAAAGGAAAATTCAGGGAAGTTGTATTTTATAAATTAGATTTGATTATTATCAAGACAGATTTATTTTAGAATGTTCCAAAGGGCCAGTGTTTTTTGCAATGTTTATTGTCGAGTCGATCGGGCAGCACTTGTTCCAGATAGAGTGTTGCGTGCGGGAAGTGGCATTTTCAAGGTTACGAATACAAAAAACTGGTCCGATATTACAAAATAAATTCATTTATTTTTGGAAAAACAATTCTAATAATCTGCCAGAAGAAACACTAACTATAACAGGTCAAATTTTACCGAAAATCCACTAACTGATCACACGTTGCTAACAAAGGAATAAGATTGAACCTTCTGGACAATTTGTCTATTCAGAAAGCTGTGAATACTGATAAATTTATTGACAATAACCAGATAGATGTAAGCAATTCATCGTTAATTCACATATAAATAGTACAACAACATGTACAATTAGTTGTCAGGTGATGTCCGAAAGGACGAAACGCTCGCCACATTCATAAATGCGAATTATTAGATCTATTGTCGTGTACTCGTAATGACAAGGGTAAGTTTGCACAAATAAACACACAAGTACAACTATATATATTTTTATTTACGATACTTATTTATCTGGTTTAGTTTCGTCGGAGTTTTATGGAGTCGTTGATTAGGAGCGGAATGTTGAAGAATGAATACGTGATGAATGAGCGATTAATAAGGTGACTTAGTTGGATTTCTTATTTATAGGGTTTCCGCTAGGGCTAGGGGGAGAGGGTGGTTTAGAAAGTTACGGGTTGAAGAAGTGAGTAATAGGATTGGAATGTTAGTTTTAGAAAACGGGTTGGAATGTTGGGATTTTATTATCTTATAGAATATCTTATTTTTAAGGAAAAGTAACAAAAAATATTTACACAGGAACATGACTACTGACTAGAGCTGTGCAAAATAATCGATTAATCAAATTTAATCGATTAATCAATCAAATGATTATTTAATTAATCGAATATTTGATTAATAGATTGTTTGATTAATCTATTATTTGAATATTCGATTATTTGATTAATTGATTATATCAAATTTACAAAAAAAAATTATTCAAAACTATTATATTGGAACATGTGTGGTCCTGATGAGTCATGATCATAGTGCGCAAAAAGTCGACGCTCGCACAAGGGCGATATCACAGCGTTCTGTTCTGTAAGACGAGTAGAGAGGTAACACTGACCTAAGATGAAAAAGTAAAACTAAATGATTATATATAACTTATCTCTAACATGTATTATACACAAAAGAATATAACAAATAATAACTATAACTAATTCGAGGAACATGACACTATTTTAAAATATAAATTACTATAATGTTTACTTTCAAAGATAGATAACTTTATCGCGAAGAATATTCCTCGAGTTGGTCTCGGGCCGTGTGCAAATTCATACCATAATATAAATAGCAACTGGAATTTGTTTGTTTCATTCGCAATTAGTAAGAATCAGAATGAAGACTGCAGTTCTTGCGTTGTTAGTGCTGTTATATATGGCACATTGCCATTCTTGGCCCTGTGAGCCGTGCAAGTGTTACGTGGATAATAAAACTCTAACTCAAACTGGCATAATTTTGCAAATAGCGACGTGCAGCAATATGTCAAGTTTAAGTTTAGTGTCAAATACGCTGCCGGATAACATTCAAGTGCTCAATGTTTATGGTATACAAACATTTTTTAAACTGAAGACAGACGTAATAGGTCGCGGAAAAACCTGTACAAAATGAAAAGTTACTTGCACTGAACTGATAAAATTATATATATATATAAGTTATATGCCCAGCTACAACATCAAACGTGACAAATAAGACATTTACGTAGAAGCACGTCTCGCGGACACGTCATGTTTCAAGAACATAAAAACAAGTGTATCATGTAGTTTTAGTCAGTCTAGATTCAGATGTAACGCTATTAACAACTTATTGTTGTATTAACCAAATAAATAGTTTTTAAAAAGTTACTTGCGTTGTTTAAACAAATAATTGGCGCAGTCGGTAGGATGGCTAAAACGTTTTAGAGAATATAAAATCGTTTCACGTCAGTGATTAATTTAGCCATCGAACATTCGAAGTGTAAAAAGCAAAAATAACACTTCACGTACAAGACAATCAAGTAACCAGTACGAGACCCAAAAAGGAGAGAGTTGCTGAGAGGACATCAGTCATCCAATCCAGAGAGGTCATCGCATCTACGCAAAGAAGCGTTCATCGAGAGCCGAGTACCAGCCAGCCGCCATCGTCTCAGAGGATATGAATCGAATCCTGGTGTTGCTGTGAGTACTATATGTCGTTTGTTCCTATTTTTATTTTAACAAGTGAATCAGAAAATAGTACAAACTCTGAATCAGACTCTGACCCTGAAAATCTTAATTTAAATCCTCAAATCAGTTCGTTCAAATTAAGACAACCTACATTAAAATTACAAATGGCAACCGTACCCACACTTAAAAAGGAATATCTGGACATGATTCCTGAATTCCATGGAGAACGGGAATTATTACCCCGATTCTTAGAAATCACGGGAAAACTTGTAACAAAATGTTATAATGCCGCCGATGAAGGTGATTTCCAAAATGAATACCTCATGAGTAGCATTTTAGCAAAACTTAAGGGCGAAGCAGCCATTAATATATCCAGTTGCACTATTGCTACATGGAATGATTTAAAAACAGCTCTTTTAACCACTTACGCGGACAAAAGAGATTGTTGTACTTTATGTATTGAAATGACAGATTTGAAACAAGGCGATAAAGAAACTGTTTTTGAATTTTATAATAGAGTGCAACATCTCTTAAATATACAAGTATCAAATATTGCTATAAATTTCGTCGCTAACGAGGCACCAATATTAATTGGATATTTCCGTAACTATGCTCTAAGAATTTTATTAAAGGGACTTAAAGACCCTATCGGTCAATTAATGCGGACAAAGAACCCTAGTGATTTAAATGCGGCATTACACATGCTTACGAATGGTTTCCAATTCGAAGCAAGCCCTAAAACACCTAAAAACCTTTATAGTCAAAATCAAAAATATATTCAAAAACAAAACACACAATTTTAAAATGGTACCCAAATACATACCACCTCAACCCGCATATCAAAATAAACTCCCACTTGCTAGACAAAACTATTTCACTCCCACAGTAAACAGGAACCCTAATTTCGGAAATCAAAGAAATTTCCAAAGTCAAAATTTTAGAAACTCAACGAATAATCAGAGCAAGGTTATGCCAAAACCTACTCCTATGAGTATATCAACTCGCAATACTGGTTTTCAGCCTAGACCAGGACCGTCACGTCAAAATTTTCAATCCCCACAATTCCATGCAGAAGAACTTTTTAATTTAAACGAATATGAATTAAAAGAAAGCGATAGCTTTGCAGATAATAATTGTTATCTCCCAGAAACATACGAAAGTAACGAAATAGAGACAGTAGAAGAAGTAAATATTAACGATAAAAATGACACTGATATCTCAGAGCAATATTTTTTAGGAAATCTAGCCTCGGATCTCACTTTGAACTAATGAATTTAACAATAAATCAGAGTAAACGCCCATTTATAATACTCCCAGAGAATAATTTGAAAGTATTGATAGATACCGGTAGCACTAGATCTTTTATTCGGCCCAACATAGCATCTAAATTTTATAATAAATTTGTAACAAAAGATCCATTCCAAATTACAACAGCACATGGGACATCTACAGAATTATACAGTACAATGGTACCTATTTCTAAAATATTAAACCCAAAATTAGAAGATGAAGCTTATCTAAAATATCACATTTTCGACTTTCACGACCAATTCAACATGCTATTGGGCATGGACAATTTAAAAAAGTTAAGAATTTTAATTGATACATTTAATGATTTAATTATTACACCATATAGTAAAATTAAAATTAATTATTTTAATAATAAAAATAATTTGAATTTAAATATCCTAAAAACTATACCAAATGTTACTGTCGAACCAAAGTCAGAAAAAATTATAAAAATAAACGTAGAGAAAGGTACAGTACTAGTTCCGCAAATTAAATCTCAATATTTAATTATTCCCGAATGTGTAACAAACGTACAAAACTCTCACTGTTTATGTACCGTTATCAATCCAACGGAGTATCAGGTTACATTTAGATTACCTAGTTTAGTTGCAGTAGAAAGTTTTGATAATTATGTGACATATGCAAGCCCAAATTTAAATTGTCATGAAATAAAAAAATTTGGAATTCAATGCATCCAAAATTCGCACGGAACACATGAACATAGAAGAAAAATCAGAAATCTTAAAAATCATTAATCAATACTCTGATATATTTTATAATGAAAATGACAAACTGACATTTACAAATCAAATACGACATAGCATTAAAACCACGGACGAAATACCGACTTATACAAAATCTTATAAATATCCCGAAATTCATAAAATTGAAGTTCGCGACCAAATACAAAAAATGCTAGACCAAAATATAATTAAACATTCTAACTCACCTTGGTGTTCACCCATATGGGTTGTACCCAAGAAAATAGACGCGTCAGGTAAAAAGAAATGGAGAATAGTGATAGATTATCGGAAACTTAACGAGAAAACAATAGGAGACAAATACCCATTACCAAATATTACCGACCTACTTGACAAATTAGGACGATGTACATATTTTACTACTTTAGACTTGGCCTCCGGGTTCCACCAAATCCAAATGGATGATCAGGACATACAAAAGACCGCTTTTAACACGGAAGACGGCCATTATGAATTTTTGCGGATGCCTTTCGGTTTGAAAAATGCCCCCGCAACTTTTCAGCGAGTAGTGGACAACATACTACGTGGACTCACTAACGAAAAATGTTTAGTCTACCTGGACGACATTATTGTTTTTTCAAGTAGTTTGCAAGAACATATTAATAATTTAAAATTAGTTTTCAACCGTTTACGAAAATCTAGTTTCAAAATTCAGCTTGGTAAGTCGGAATTTTTAAGAAAAGAAGTCGCATATTTAGGCCACATTGTAACCCCACAAGGTGTAAGACCTAACCCAGACAAAATTTCGGCAATTCAAAACTATCCTATTCCCAAAACCGTTAAACAAATTAAAGGATATCTTGGCCTGCTTGGTTATTATCGGAAATTTATTAAAGATTTCGCGAAACTAACTAAACCACTTACAAAATGCTTGAAAAAAGATGCAATCATCAACATCAATGACCCTAAATATATAAACTGTTTTAATACGTGCAAAAATCTGTTACAATACCCAGACTGTACTAAAGAATTCATCTTGACATGTGATGCCAGTAACGTCGCAATCGGAGCTGTCTTATCACAAGGTAACTCTGGTAATGACCTCCCGGTCGCGTACGCGAGCAGGACCTTGAATGAATCAGAGATGAATTAATCCACAATAGAGAAAGTACTTTTGGAGTACACAATATTTTAGACCCTATCTTTTTGGCCGTAAACTCAAAATTTACACCGATCATAGACCATTACAATGGCTATTTTCTTTAAAACAATGTAGTCAAAAATTAATAAGATGGAGACTTAAACTTGAAGAATTTGATTATGATATAATTTATAAAAAAGGAAAATTAAAGTCTAATGCCGATGCGTTAAGCCGTATTCCTCATGAAACTAATGACAAAATTCAAAATTTACCTGCCGATTTAGACAATAAAGACCCATTAATACAATATCAGTCTTATTTGACATCAAAATTTAATAATACGTCAACGAATAATAATGTTTTAGAAGTTGTAGGGAATCTATTCGACGCGCCGCAATCTAGCAGTCTAGCGCACTGCGTCAGTAAAGATTTATATATGGCACGTGGAATAGCTAAACAGTTTAAAGAAAATTTTAATAATGTGTATAAATTAAAGAAACAAAACCCAAAACTTCATTCTTTAGTTCATTTAAAAAGTAATTTCAGATATATAATTTACATGATTACTAAAGAAAAACATGATGATAAACCTGCAAAACAAGATGTATTTTATGCACTTTTAAATTTAAAAGCTTTTTGCATTAAAAACAAAATTAAAAATCTTTCCATACCACAAATAGCCTCAGGATTAGATCGAAAGAATAGGTTAGATGTCAAATCAATGCTTCAATATATTTTCAATAATACTGACACACTCGTTACAGTTTTTAAACTCCCCGACGATAAAACAAATTTTGAATTAAATATAAATGATACGGACGACATTGAATCAGTTATAAAAGACATTCAACACTTAAACGAATTACTAGAACCGAGACAAACAGACGAAAAAGATAATCAATCACTAATCGTCGAAACAGGTGATCAACAAAGTGATGTTGACGACTCTTCTAGTGAGAGCAACGCCACCATTCATTCAAATAAAGAACACCCAATTATAGGAATCCCAATAATAGAATGCCCTGTAAATTACGGCAAAAATCAAATAATTATTTCAGAAACACAACATAGCCCAAAAAAATTAACTATTCTAAAATTACACGCAGGAAAAAAAACAGAGAATACTAGTAGAACTTTCTCAATTACATTTTGAAAGGGAATCTATTAATTTTATTAAAGAGTACATAGTACCCAAAGTTAAATATCACTTATATTGCGAGAGCGGTACGTATGAAAAGTTTAGCCTGATTTTACAAAATTATTTTAAAAATTCCCAAATTAACATAGTTAGATGTAAACAGTACCTCACGGATGTTACAGACGAAAACGAAAAATCTGAAATTATTTGTAAATTCCACGAAAGCAAAACAAATCATCGTGGTATTGAAGAAACAGAAGCGCGCATTAAGCAAAATTATTACTGGCCTAAACTAAGGAACTCTATCCAAACTTACATTAATTCATGTGAAATCTGTCAAATTACAAAATACGACAGGAATCCCCTGAAGCTAAAATTAAATTTAACACCTACGTCATCAAAGCCTTTCGAATTATTACATATCGATACTATTACATTAGAAAAAACAAAATTCCTCACCATAATAGATTCATTTTCTAAATATGCACAGACAAACTCAATTCCTCTCAAGGTATTGAAATTGTTAATAATCTTGTAAAGTATTTTACGCATCATGGAATTCCCGGACAAATAATTTCTGACAATGGGCTAGAATTCAAAAATTCAATTGTAACAGAACTTTTAGAGCTTCATAAAATAAACATACACTTTATTAGTTCGCAACACACTGAATCGAATGGTATCATAGAACGATTTCATTCGACTCTTATAGAACACATAAGACTATTTAATAATCAACAAGTCTATAATAAGGAATCCATAGAAATAAAAGTTAGTTAATTATGCTCTTTTGGCCTATAATAATACAATCCATTCAGTTACAAAATTAAAACCGTGTGAAGTAATTTCTGGTCATCTTGATACTAAATCCCCCCTTAATATAAACATCGACAAACAACTCATAAATAATTATGTAGAGAATCATAAGAACAAAACAAAATTATTATACGAATCAATCAAAAATAAAATCGATCAGAATAAAGAGAAAATTATTGGCAAATTTAATGAATCGAGAGAAGAACTACCCGAAATTCCAAATAAAATTCTTGTGAAAAATAGACAAAAACAAGCAAAAACAAAAAATAAATTTAAACCCGAATCATTAAAATCTATCAATAAAAATTTGAAAACAGCTAAACTTAAAGTAAAACATGGTAACATAGTTGAAAAAATTCATTTATCTAATATTAAAAGACCAAGAAAAATAACTTATAATTTTGATCCACTTCCAGGTCCCTCGCACTCAGCGATGGATTAATTATCAGAAATATCACGGAGAATCTGGGAATACTACCCATTAAATTGGGTCCTGCAAAATTAGAAAAAAACACTCACACCTTCGTGCATTACTATAACGTCAAGCCCCTGTTTGAACAATACTATAATTTAAACGATCAATATGAAAGTTTAAAAATGACAATTTTAAACAATACTAGATACATTGATGAACTGCATAACTATGATAAAATTGTGGAATTCATTCGAAATAGTATTAATAACAAAATTGCAAACATTGGCTTCCACTCAACCGCATTAAAACGAAATAAAAGAGGACTTATAGATGGCTTGGGAACCGTTTTTAAATTTGTCACCGGAAATTTAGATGCCGAAGCAAAGGATATAATGAAACACTAGCGCACTTACAAAAAAATGACCATAAATTGGAAAACCAATTAAAATTGGCCTACTCTGTAAATGATGAAATAATTAAAAATTTTAATAAAACACTGTCAGATATACAACATAATGAATCAACTTTGAAATCCAAAATTTTACAATTATACGAAATTATTAATAATATGCATATTCAGGATATATTATTTGCAAAAAATATTTATGATCAACTTATTATAAAATTAAACGAGTTCCGGGTTTGGACCGTGTCAAAATTCGAGTGAGGGCTCGACGTTTCGCTCGCCATCGTAGGGAGCTTCTTCAGGAGGAAAGGAAGAAAGATCAAGGTTACCCGACGTGTAAACCACGCTAGAGGCCAAGAGCGATCTTCGAAAAGTAGAAGGAAAAAAGAGTTTATATAGAGAAAGACGTGTCGGATGATTGGTTAGGAAGGTTCATTGGTTAGAGTCAGTAAACCCGGAACTCGTTTAATTTTAATGACTCAGACCGTGGAAGTCTACGCTTTTATTCAACTTATTATACTTTAGAATTCTATTTTAAACGTACTCCAAGATATAGAAAATTCAATTACATTCTGTAAATTAAGAACATTGCACCCAAGTATAATACAGCCTGAAGAACTTCTATTAGAAATACAAAAAATTTCAAAATTTTATAAAGCCCAACTCCCGTTTGAACCAAATCATGAAAATATTTTGGAATACGAATCACTATTAAAAGTTAACTGTAAGATTGAACCCTTTCAAATCATTTACTTAATATCAATCCCAATTAATTATGAAACAAATTTCGATCTTTATTACTTGCATCCTATCCCAACAAGATATGATTCAGATTTTGTAACTATAATACCTAATTCAAGATATTTTTTAAAGTCAATAAATGAAATTATTCCATTGAGCGACATATGTATTATTCCAAGCAAAACATACCAATGCCCAAATAAATTCCACGCGCATTACAATCCAACATGCGAAAAAGAAATCCTCAACGAACAGCAAAGCAACCAGTGCCATTATACAAAATTAGAAATAAAGGAAAATCACTTTGAACTAGTGCCCGATATAAACCAATACTTGGCTATTCTACCCCGAGAAGAGAAAATCACTATAAACTGCCCAGAAGGAATTAACGTAGAATCATTAACTGGAATTTTTCTTATTAAAGTGGAAAATAACTGTGACATAGTTTTTAAACAACAAAAATTAATATTTTGGGATAAAACTCAAGGAACTCCTTTAATGCTTTCAAAACTCAATATTAGATTAAAATCTAATAAAATTTCTAATTTTACAATAAATCTAAAATCCCTAAAACTTAGTGAAATAAAAACTAATTTATTCACACCAATTCAAGAATCGGATACGAACTTTCACATCCCGAGCATTTGGACAATTCTATTATATCTCGGAATAATGTTAATAATCATTTACTTTTCTGTTAAGTGGTTCCGAAATAGGAAATTAAGGCAGGCACTGAATACAACAACCCCGAAGAAAGAAGATATCGAACTTCGACTTCCAGAGGGTGCTTCCTTCTAAGGAGGGAGGAGTTATATGCCCAGCTACAACATCAAACGTAAATAAGACATTTACGTAGAAGCACGTCTCGCGGACACGTCATGTTTCAAGAACATAAAAACAAATGTATCATGTAGTTTTAGTTAGTCTAGATTCCAGGGGCGTATCTGGGGTACTTGGCGCCTGGGTTCTGAAGCAGAATGTGGTGCCCTGAGGCGTGCGCCGTAGGCGAAAATTTTGGAGCACAAAAATGCGATATGGTACTCAAAATACGTGGAATTTTATGCTCTACGATACAGAAAGAGTAAGGCAGTAAGCCGACACGCCGTACTATGCGAAACTTGCGTGTAGATTTAGAGCAATAAGCAAACTCATGACAAACAATATGTTATTCACCTTAGCGTAGAATAATGGTACATTGTTTGTCTAGAAAAATAACTATTTTTAAATAAATATTTTATTATATGGTTTCTCATTAAATAAAAATACAAAAAAAAACAAAAAGAAATTAGTTCACTATATAGGTACATTCTAATATACCTAAACCTAATTAAAACTATATAGTTTACATTTTACAAGTGCACATAATAGCACAAACAATTATACAAATAACAAAATAACATATCAATACATGTAAATTAAATTTACAATAAAAATACTTAAATACTCATAACTATACCGCGCGTTCCACGTAAAGGTTGGCATAGGGAAATAACATGGGAAAAAAGGTTTTTGTAAATAAAAAGTGTCCGGTAAAAAATTATGGTATAATATTGCACATGACCATACTAGACCTATCCACACACATTATTTCATACAGATTACTTCATTTTAATGCCACAACTTAGAGAAATTAATGAAAATAGTTCGAGAAAATCGCCTACTTATTATGATTTTTTGTGACAGCTTTGTCATAGAAACAGAAGCTGTCACTATAACCGTCAAGATTTGTTGTGAATATTAAGAAATATTGACAGTTAACTTTATATTTCAAACATTAATCACATTACTTCGCGATCTTTTGTAATTAAAGGCCTTGGTACGATAGTAGGTACCTACATTTAGTATTCATTTAATTACTTTATTTATTTTACAAATAATATTAAGACGCAGTACTTGTGTTCTTTTAATATACTCTTATATATTTTAAATTTTTGCCGTCTGCCGCCCTTTTATGCTGGCGCCCGGGTTCTGGGAACCCCAAGAACCCTGGGTTGAAACGCCCCTGCTAGATTCAGATGTAACGCTATTAACAACTTATTATTGTATTAACCAAATAAATAGTTTTTAAAAAGTTACTTGCGTTGTTTAAACAAATAATTTATATATATATATATATATATATATATATACTTATAAATAGTGTGTAGAATATCAACAGCAAAAATAACAAAAACGAATTACAATGCAACGAAACAATAATAAATATAAACTTCAACAAAACATGAAAAATCCAAAATAAACAAATTTAACAATAAAAGACGAGCGTATGAGCAAAGAGAAATAACGAAGTAATCGAATTCACAAATCTGACAACAAATGCAGCAGGTTCGCTCCCAACATCAATTCAGGCAACGATAACCGCAAGTTAACTCCTCCCACTGTGAAAATCTCAACTTTTGCGTCTGTAAAGTAGGCAAGGTGTATTCAAAAAGCGATCATTTTCTGGAACAAACTACAGCCACAAGAATGAACCTATATGCTTGAAATTTGCTATAGTTATAAATAAAGGTTGCCTACAGGCCGCTATCTCACTATTATATCAAAATTTTCCTTTTTTTGTGGTTAATTTACTATCAAAAATAGGTGATTTTCCAACGCAAATACAAAAATTTTCCAGAAATGAAAAATTAAAAAATCAGAGTTAGCGCACTATTTCCATCTTTTATTTACATAATAGTGAAAAAATTAATAAAATATGTGCTATTATACAGTCAGGATTTGTTCCAGAAAAATAGCTTATTTTTCGTACCGGATAATATCTTCTTAAGAGTTCAATCATCGACATTTCGTTGATTATTTCCCAAATATTATTTTTCAGAACCGGACCAAATCCGTGACAGCGATTCACTAAACTCAGTTGATAATTAATATTCGATTTGTAAATTTTTCTTACAAATTTACTGGCGCCCGAAACTATCCTCTTTCTGTCATCTCTGATTGAAGGTCATTTTGTAGCTGTCATGCGTTAAAGTTTCCAGTAATCTCAACCTTCTGAGATTCTATTCCGGCACCAAATTTCCCAAGTCAAATTTTGGCGGGAGATTCAAAAACTTATTACATTAATTAAATCGTAATTCTTTAAGAATAAAATAAGTAGCAGTTAGTAAAATATTACTGTTACAGTATACACAAAAATTTCTTGAATAATGATATTTTAAATTATTTAGTAATGTCACTAATATAAATTGCAAAGAACTTTTAGATATCGCTAGCTTAGAATAACAAAGTTCTAACTCCATTTTTGATGAAAATGAACTATTTGGATAGATTTGTTCTAACTGCTTTTAGCAACCTTCTACAGCGCTTATAAAATGATTTCTTTGTGGTAACTCCTAAATATTACGTATTTTATTTGTGTTCTAAGTCCCTTAATAATATTTCATTCGGAAGAACAGTGTAGTAACTCCAATTTTTGGAGTTAGAACATCATTATTATTTATTTCAAATATCGAAGCTGGAGTTAAAACACTGTAACTTTTTTGTTATTGATATTTAGCCTAAAATTTTATTGTCAGTTTATTGTTGTCAGATTAGCGAAATTGGTGTGTGTTTTTATTTTGCTAAGAAACATGAAAATAAATAACGAAACTGTTGAAAATAATATAACTGTGTCGTTTATTGTTGGTGAAGATGGAATTTTGCAACAGGCAGATCAAGAGTAAGTTTGCTTTTTATAATTTTTTCTGTTAAACGTTAGTAAGTTGGCCTGATTTTATTACAATATTTTTACTTTATTTAGGTTACAACAGCAAGTCGTCGCGTTCAATGAAGAATCACACATACTTTTTTTGGAAGCAGATTATATTGAAAATAGTATTCCAGTAGTTGAACCAATATTTTTACTCGACCAACCAGTAGTAGAAGAAGAAAGAGTAGGACCGCAGTTGCCACAAGAAACTTTTGAAGAACCAGTTCTGCCTACCGAAAAAAAGAAGCTAAGTCGCAAGAGAAAACGAAATGAGGAAAAATGGAAAAGTAATGAACGCAAAACTCTGAGACAGTCAGGATAAAGATACACTGACAAAAAGAAAAAAGTTCACCCAGACATGGTTTTTAAGTATAAGATATGCGAAAAGTGTCCTTACAAATGCTCACAAAAGATTTCTGAAGATACAGCCAAAAAGGTATATGAGGAATTTTGGAAGTTATCGGATAACGAGAAATTTAACTTTTATAATAATACCACAAAAAAGATGACGAAAAAAAGGGTGAGAAAAGAGAACCAACAGTCACAAAAACCAAGAAGTTTTAGTTTTATTTATTTTTTTAATATTGAAGAAACAGAAATTCGAGTTTGCAGGGCGTTTTATTTAAGTACTTTGTCAATAAGTGCAAGAAGAGTATTATATTTTCATAAAAATAAAAAAATCGGTGTTACTGGAACCCCACAAAAGGATCTAAGAGGCAAAAAAACAAAACAAAAAATCCCAACAGAAGCAAGAGATTTTGTGATAGAGCATATTAATCTTTTTCCGCGTGTTCCAGCTCACTACTGCCGCAAAAATACACAAAAAGAATATTTAGAATTTGGGCTTAACCTTAGGATGATGTATGAATTATACTTAAAACACTGTGAAGAAAACTAAAAAGTAGCAGTAAAATTTTGGCTTTACGACAAAATTTATTATTCACCGGACTCCATCGGCCAATAATTGGTTAAGGCACGATACCAAGAAAGTGACGGGCATAATCGAAGTCTAACGATTTGATTATTTTAATAATCGGATGATAATTCGATTTATTTTTCATTCGATCTAGAAACTAAAATAGCTGCGCTTAACACTTGTGTCGATTCGGCTATGCTCGAGTCTATGAACGTAGTTAAAAAAACAGGAGAAACAGACTTGCTCGGAAAAAATTGAAATTATATTGTATTCTTGAATTCGCAATTTTTATTTTTAATTCAGTTGTTTTTTTTTTAATATCATAGAATGCTCTTATTTTTTTTATAGTTTTTGTCGTAAAACCAAAAGTATTTAAAAGCAATTAAATGTTTTCCTTTAAATTTTCTTTTTTATTCATCAAGTTCTGAATCTTGGTCCAAACCTCCTAACTCCTGACCTGGCTCCTGTTTTGGGACATTTGATTGTCATTACTCATCACTCGACACTCGTCAGCTGAACATGAATCGATAAATAATCGATATTTTTATGTTTCAATTTTTTTGCCGATTATTTTTAATTCAAATTACAGAACTTCATAATCGAATTATGTAGGTTATTTAAATAATCGGATGACAGATTATTTTAAATTCGAATTATCCGATCACTGGACTCGGGTTCGAGTTCCGGTGGATACATTAAATGTTTCAAAAATTATTCTACTTTATACTGATTAGTTTATAATACTGTTACAAATTTGATATTATATTAATGTGTCCTATAATATAGTTTATTACATAAACAGCATATTTGCGTGGCTTAATTCCAACGACATACTTTTACTATTTTATGAACATTTTAACGACAATTTGTTTAAAAAATGTCCTTTTAGCTTGACAAAGTACGCTGGAGTAGGTATTGGATATTATTAATAACAATCAAATTATGAAATTTCATAAAATAAAAATTATTACGTGGATACCATATTTTCGCGGTTTAATTGAAACGACACTTATTTTCACTATTTTATGGACATATCAAGGACAATTTGTTTAAAAAAAATCCATTTAGCTTGACAAAGTACTCTGGCATAGGTATTGGATATTATTAATAACAATCAAATTATGAAATTCCCTAAAATAAAGATTATTACGTGGATGCCATATTTTCGCGGTTTAATTGAAACGGCACATATTTTCACTATTTTTTGGACATTTCAAGGACAATTTGTTTTAAAAAATTCCATTTAGCTTGACAAAGTACGCTGGCGTAGGTATTGAAAATTATTAATAACAATCAAATTATGATATTCCCTAATATCAAGATTATTACGTGGATACCATATTTTCGCGGTTTAATTGAAACGATACATATTTTCACTATTTTCTGGACATATCAAGGACAATTTGTTTAAAAAATGTCCATTTAGCTTGAAAAAGTACGCTAGAGTAGGTATTGGATATTATTAATAACAATCAAATTATGAATTTCCCAAAAATAAAGATTATTAAATGAATGCCATATTTTCAAGGTTTAATTAAAACGACACATATTTTCACTATTTTATGGACATTTCAAGGACAATTTGTTTAAAATATTCCATTTAGCTTGACAAAGTACGCTGGAGTAGGTATTGGATAGTATTAATAACAATCAAATTATGAAATTCCCTAAAATAAAGATTATTACGTGGATGCCATATTTTCGCGGTTTAATTGAAACGGCATATATTTTCACTATTTTATGAACATTTCAAGGACAATTTGTTTAACAAATGTTCATTTAGCCTGACAAAGTACGCTAGAGTAGGTATTGGACATTATTAATAACAATCAAATTATGAAATTCCCTAAAATAAAGATTTTTGAGTGGATGCCATATTTTCGCGGTTTAATTAAAACGACACATATTTTCACTATTTTATGAACATTTCAAGGACAATTTGTTTAACAGATGTCCATTTAGCTTGACAAAGTATGCTGGAATTAATAACAATAACAAATGAATACTAAATCATCATTTATTTATGTATATTCTATGTGAACTGATAAAAATCTCATTGATTTTAATAATAATATTGCTAAAAAATCTAAAATAATAGCTAAATTACTCAACGCATTTTACAATTGATTTGAATGAATCGCGTTGTTTTAGTTCAAGAAATTAATTAATTTGCTTATGAATTCTTAATCACAATTAATTTATGTATATACTATGTGAACTGACAAGCAAATATCCGATTTTAATAATATTACTGTTAAAAAATCAAATACAAGATCCGGTAGGGAGGTATGATGGTTTTGAAACGACAGTTAGATACTTATTTTGAACGAATTTCAAAATTTATTGTTTTCATACATTACTGGTACATTGCCATTTGAAAAATTTTCAAATAAATATTTTATAAAAACATTGGATTCTGAAGCCTTTTCGTTATTTAATATATTATATAATTGAATCCTTTTTTAAATATATGTTATAAATAATAATAATCAGAATAAATGGGTACCTATTAAATAATAATATAAAATAAAACATTACTGATGTATTTTTTCCGGGCTTTAAAATTGAAAAAAAAATATGTTGATTTTTAGTTTGTATAATTTATTGTTTTATTTGTATAATTTAAGAATTTTGAGAAATAAATAAGAGAAACATTAAAAATTACATTACAAATACTCGGCGAGTACACATGATTTTTAAAAAATTCTAACAAATTTACTAGACAGACAGATATGTCACATATATATATATATATATATATATATATATAAAATATATCACTTACCGAGATCTGCTTAGGCAGAGTGCCACACCCAGTAATGGGTAAAAGGCGTGATGATATATTTATTTATTTTTATATATATATATATATATATTAAAAATTACATTGCGTTTTTTTGGTTGACAAGAGCTGGGGCGCAGACTGACCACCCGGCACCCCGGCGCAGAATATGCTTAAGACGGCCCTGTTGAAAATATACAACGAAACATTAAAAAAATAGTCAGCTGCGAAAACACGGTATGCTACAATCCAAAGTACCATAGCTACTGAAATGACCTGCCAACGAGAAGGTATCATCTATTCGGAAAACATTTGGTCCACTCTAGCGTGCGTGACAGTCATTTTAGAAACATCATACGTTCCTGCCGGACCCTGTATAATAGCTAAATATTTTAGTGCATTTTACAACTGATTATAAATACTAAAACCACATTTATTTATGTATTTTTACAATTGATTTAAATGAATCGCGTTACTTTAATTCAACAAATGAATAAATTTAATTAATGAACACTTAATCATCATTTGTTTATGTATATTCTATGTGATCTGATAAAAATCTCATTGAATTTAATAATAATATTGCTAATCAATCAAATATAATAGCTAAATGTCATTTTAAATGTTTTTCACTCTTTCTTACGGCAGTACGAACTACTGCTATTATATGGGGATACAGTTCTTATATGTTTTATTTTTAAATCAGAAGATTTTAATTTTTTTCAGGTTTAATTGGTTCACGAAAATTCTAAATAAACTATTAATTTGTAGATATAAATAATGTAGAATCCAACACTGAAAATATAAGAAAATGTTATTATTTCTCATTAAATAGAAACTATACTGATCAGAAGTATATTCTATCTTTATAAGTTGGTTTTGTTTTCATTAGTTTATCTTACACTTCAAATTTGGAAATATTCATGACCTTTATACCTACTTACCATAAAATTTAAATATTCCCTCCTTTTTGCAAATATAATTTAATTTGTTATGGTTTAATTTAGGCTTATACAGAATACAATGTGAGTATATCTCAATCTATTGGTAGAAAGTAGAAACATTGAAACATTACTCATTTAGTTTTCTGTACTACCGGCATAGGTTCCCCAAAGGTGTACCCTGTGTACACAATTTTGCATAATTCAAATTCAGATCCATAAAAATAATCGTGTATCATCGCTGTATATCACCTATTACGAGAGATGTTCTATAATGCAATAAAAATATACGCGCCATTTGCGATTCCTCAAACTACTCCCAAACACATATATATATATATGGCTCTTAATACACAATTAACTATTTTGTAGGATTGCTATTAAAAGTTGATAATTACGCTCTCATTTGTCATCGTAAAGTTGACGTTTTTCTGTAGACTTCCAATTAAAAAATAATAATAGGTTATGATAAAAATATTATTTAAATTATGATCAAATAAACTTTTTAAAAGATGTAAAAATATTACAAAAATAGTATTTAAAAAATTAAGTAAGACGAAAAAATAATAAATAAAAATAATTTTGTAGGATGATAACATGATCAAAAAATGATTTAATAAATTTTTGAACAAACATTTTATTATAAAATTATTTTAAAAGTTCTAAATCATGAGTGTACGTAACACTTAAATCTTCAATATCGGATCTGTTGTTAATATTATTTATATCATTTTGAATATAAAGCATTTCCAAAAATAAACGTTCTTGTACCGTTGACTAAATAAAAACTAATAGTAGTAGTAAAAGTTTTATTTCTACCGTTAGGTATTAAATATACAAATAATTTCACAATATAATCTAAATTCACCTGTATGAAATATTTTACAATACTTTCTTATATGTAGGATATTTTATTTTATGTTACATTATTTTTTGTTTCTTCTATTTTCTTCATCCAGGAAAGCCCTTCACCGCGTTCACCCAAAATTTTATATATTGATAGTTCTGTTCTTTGTGTTTTGTCACACTCGTATATTAGGTGTTCTAAGGAATCTTCTCCTCTTTCGCACAACTTACATATCTTCTTTTCGTCTTTCTCCCAAAAGTCGTTGTTTTTCTCTGCATTTCCGCATCGGTATTTTGCTATTAGTCTTATATCTTTTATATTCATTTTCTCCGTTATATACATGGGGATATTTTCTTGAAAAATTTCTTTGTATCTGATGTTATACGATGAATGATCTATTTTCGAGCGCTGAACTTGCTCTTGAATATTTTTGTCTTTTCTTGTTATGATTTCTTGCAATCTTAACCCATTTCTTCTTTGGATTTGCACTTCTGTTATCGAGAAGCCGTTCCTTTCATAATATTTTTTTCTCGTTTCTTCCCACTTATTTCTTAGTGCGTCTCCTTTTTCTTTGTTTATTACCTGGAAGCAGTCATTTAGTATTTTCTTTTCTGTGTTCATGCATATTCTTTCTTCGTATTTTACCGCGCGTTTTCCTGCCTCTACTCGTATCTTGCTACTTCGTAATTCTTGCAATATTATATATTTTGGGGTACGTTGTTTAAGGCCCAGGAGCCATCTTATATATTTCGTCTGTAGATTTTCAATTAGATCGAATTCCGACCAGCCCCACACTTCCGATGCGTATGTTACTATGCTTTTTACTGTGTAATCAAATAAGGTTAGTCTTAATTTGATATCTCCTGGGAATTTTCTTTCTCCGGTTCCCCATATCTGAGCCATCGCGATATTTGCTTTTCTAACTACTTCCTTGATGTGCGTTTGCGGGTTATTGTTTCTGTTGAAGGTATAGCCCAGGTAAGTGAATGTTTTTGTCGATTGTATCTCTTCATTCTTCCATAGCCATTTTACTTTACTTTCCCTTCCCCCACCTTTTTTAAATGTTACTATTTTTGACTTATTTACATTTAATATCATTTCTTTTTGATCTAGGTATTTTTCCAATCTTGTTAGTACATATTTCATTTCTTTTTCTGTTTTTGTAATACACGCCAAGTCATCGGCATATGCCAGCGTCCATATTTTCTGTTTATTTATTACTACCCCTCCTAATTGACCTCTTTCCATAAGCTTTTCTAAGTCTGCTATATACATTGCAAAGAGTATGGGGCTTAATGGACATCCTTGTCTTAATCCTTTCATGCTCCAAAAAGTTTAGATACTTCTCCATCATGGGATACTTGATTTATCGTATTTTTATATATTTCTGCGATTCTTCTCGTGAGAACCTGGTTAACTCCATTTTTGATTAACATGGCTATTAGTTTCTCCCTGTTTACTATGTCGAACGCTGACTTTAGGTCTGCGAATAATACATGCATTTTACCTCTTTCTTTCTTCAGTTCTTCTTCTATAACATGGTTTAAAATGTATATGTTGTCGATCGTGCTTCTTCCCTTTCTGTAGCCCGACTGCGTATCGGGAAGTAATTTTAAATTCTCTGCTTTTTGAGTTAATTTTTCTTCTAAGATCATTGCATAAATCTTGTATAGTGTATTAAGCAATGTTATACCCCTGTAGTTAGCTGTATTTTCTTTATCCCTTTTCTTTAAATATTGGTCTTATTATACCTTCCCTCCACTTTTCAGGTAATCCTTTACCTTGCCATACATCGTTTAAAATTTTTGTTATTTTCTCTAACACATTTTCGGTACAATAAATCCACGCCTCGTTTTGTATTTGGTCCGTGCCCGCTGCTTTCTTCTTCTTTAATTTTTGTATTTGTCTTTGCACTATCTCTTCTGTGATTGCATCTTCTATATCTCTTTCTTCTTGAAAGGGTAGATCGAAATTTTGTTTATATTCAATATCAGTTCCTGCATATATCTGTTTAAAATGCTCAACCCAGTCGTTTATTTTAATATTATTACCTATAGTTGATGTATTTTTATATGTACTTGGGAGATTGATATACTGCCAGACTTCATTTAAATTCCTGATGTTTCTTATTTTTCTCTCTTCTTCTTTTTTCCAGTCGTTATTTTTTTGCGTGCACATCTTTTTATATTCATTTCTACACTCCAAATATTTTTCCTTTTCAATGCTCTCTTTTAACCATTGTCTTAACGTTTTTCTCATTTCTTGCTTTTTTTTCTTGCATTCTACATCCCACCAAGTGTTGTCTTTTATTCTCCGTGAATCATTTATTTCTTTTTTTATAATTGCCTTATTTATAACTTCTGTTAACTCCGCTAACTCTCTTTCCCCGTTGTCGTTCTCACCAAATTCGGACAATTTTACATTATTTTGGTAATTCTTAATATTGTCTGTGTTCCAGCATGCTGTCTCCTTTTTCTTAATCTGTTTTTTGTTTTTGTGTCTTGTACTTGTTATGGTTCCTATTACAGGTAAGTGGTCTGATTCTGTCCTCTCTTGTATTTCGAGGGTAACAATGTTTTCTATCGCTTCTTGATTTGCGATAAAATAATCTATCACTGTATTTCCTTTGCTGCCTATGTATGTGAAGTTGCCGCTTTCGTCAGAGGGCACGTTGCCATTCAGCATGGACCAACCTCTACTTGCTATCCATTCTAATAATTCTTTGCCTTCGTTATTTACCACTTTGTCTCGTGATTTCCTGGGTTTTACCATCCCATCTTCTTTGTTTATCAGGCCTCCTTCCGTACCAGTTCTTGCGTTGAGATCTCCGGCGATGATCAAGTTATCTTCCTGTGTGAATTCAATTTTTTCGTCAATTACTGTTTGTATGTCTCTTATTGATGTACTATTATATACAGTAATTATTCTCCATTTTTTATTTTCTAGCTTGATTCTTGTTTCCATTATGTTATTATTTATCTGAATCACATTGCATGTATCTGATATATCTTTTTTGATTCCTGTGACGATGCCCCCAACTGCTCTGCCTTTTTTATGCGTTCTCATAGCTGCATTGCAATACCACATGTAATTTTTTGGTAATTTTTTCTCCCATACTTTCCAAGTTTTATCTTCGACCCACGTTTCTATAAGTTAATTATGTCCCATGTCTCTATATATTTCCAAAATTCAGAATCCTTTTTTGTAAGCCCGGCTATATTCCAAAATCCGATCTTGAGCTGTGAGAGTCGAGCTACTTCTTCCAGTTTTTTGAATTCGGTATTTCTTCCAAGGACCCTGTCTGTTCGTTCCATCTACTCCAGGTCCCATTTAGTTTAATTTTCTGGTATCCAACAACTGC
Source organism: Pterostichus niger (assembly GCA_947425015.1). NCBI lineage: Eukaryota > Metazoa > Arthropoda > Insecta > Coleoptera > Carabidae > Pterostichus > Pterostichus niger. Next base: position 17,482,587 of record OX380350.1, read on the forward strand.
ATTTCTTTTTTGTTCTTTTTCTGTCTTTGCAATTTTTCTTAACTCCATTTGTATGCTTCTTTCTTTCTCTGTAAGGTATACCGGTTTACTTTTTAACATTTTTTTATTTTTCATTATATCCATTTTCTCTTCAAAGGTGTTTACTTCTACCAGCAGAGTTTCTTTCCCTTCTCTCTCTTTGAATTTGTGTACTTTGTCTACTTTAATTTCTAATTCCAGATTATCTTTCATCCATATTTGTGTTTTTTTAATCAGATTTTCTTTTGGCAGATTTTCACCTTTGATTATTATGTTATTTTTCCTTTTCTGTCTTTCTTTTATTTCTTCTTTTTTCTCCATAGCGGACAGTCGGAGTTTTAGATCATCTATTTCATTTTTAAAAGTAGCTTCTTTTTCTTTCCAATCAGAGCGTTCCGCTCTGAATTCTTGTACTAGGTTTTTCATTTCTTCCACTAATGTTTGGGATGACTCTTTTTCTTTTGTCAGCGATTTTAACTCTTCTCTTATCTCTGTATTATCTTTTTGTAGTTCTTTAAAACTTGCTTTTATTCCCCGTAGCATCTTTATAATCTCTTCATTTTGTTTCTTCGGTGGTGTTCTTTGAGTTGCATCACTTCTATTGAAGGCTGCCTCATCATTCGACTGGGAGCTAACACTGCTAGCTCTAGTTCTATTTGTTTCCAAGTATTTTGTAATTTTCTCTGTCTGTTTCTCTTTATCCGACGGCATTCTGCTACTCGCGCTTTTTAAATGTTCTAATTACAGGTACTGCGCAAGGCAATTTCACCCGAATCGGCTTCGCGGAGGTGAAAAAACCTATCTGTACGCTACGTATCAAAAACTGAGCGCTACGCCACTGTGTTGTCAAGTGACTTGCAGAGCGCGTGCGTGGTCGCTGCTGCGCTGCTGTGTGCTGTTGTTTACTTATTTGCTGATTCGTTTGACAGATGTTAAATTCAGTAATAACTACTTTTTTACTAACCTTTTTGCTGGAACTTCACTATCACTCTGTTTTCCACTCTTATCTTTACTGGTTTGTTAATTTGAATTTTATTTAACTCACAATTTCTTTACTTTTCGGGTGAAAACTGTTCTCTTTAATTATACTCAACTACATACGACAGGTGACCATAGGCGTGTCTAAATAAAAACTAATATTGACTGAAATAAAAAAAAACCTGTTTTCATATTTAAAATCAAACAATAATGAAAAAAAAAAAATTATTTATTATTAGCAATATAATCACTTTAGTCAAACTAGCAAAAAATATAAATTTTATCACAATTTTTTTTATTGTTTCCATTAAAAAAATATATAAATTAATGCCATATCTCGACAACTCAAAACAAAAATCCACAAAAACGTGTTTTTTTTACACTATAGATTAGATAGTACAAATATTTGTCTTTTTTATTTGAACCATTTTTAAGATATTATTTGTAAATTATTTGAAAATGTGGAATTGAGCAAAAAACCAGTGACGTATCCAAAAATTTTTAATGGGAGGGATTTAAAATTTTGAAAGAATTATCGCTCATAATTTTAGAGGTTATGATACAGGATATCTACTGTAAGAAGTCTACAATAGCAAACTTTTTTGTTGAAGAATTAGAAAGACAGAAAAATAAAGTAATGGCATTTTATCTAATAAATTTAATGATATACCATTAAATACCAAGTAAGCGAGTTTTAATTAATATAGCAATTTTTATGATAAATTACGATATTAAAAAATATCCTCCCGATAGCTATTGGATGGTATTCATTTCAATATAGCATTTCATTTAAACAATTTTTCGAATTTAATTACACAAGAGCTTTTTTTCCTAATTCCGTTATGAAAAGTCCTGCTTTACATGAATTTTTGAGGTTATGAAATGTCAATTTTATCATAAATGTCATTCAAGAGTTGCGTAAGGAATTCTTTACATAACTAGTTACGTAATGAATGTTGACAGTTTAAACTTTCTCAAAATTTTTTGTAAATAACGGCAAAAACTATTTATTAAATATTTTAGTATTTATATACAGTTAATAATTGTTCTGCTATTAAACAGTTCACGGGTAAATTAGCAGATTCTTCGATATCAGAAGGAAGGTCTGTCTCGGATTCAGAACTCATTTTCAATGATGACATAAGCTTTAAATTTAAACATTTTATTCATTTATTTTCATGGCAACGCTTTGGTAAATTTTGAAATATACTGAGCTGTCATAAACCTAGAATTTTATGTATTTTAAACATTATTTTAGCAAAATTAGATAAAATTTTGTACGTTATTCGTTATGAAAACGTAATATTATTTGACTCACATAATTTGCAAAACTCGCTTTGCTCGTTTTGGCAAATATTATGTTCGTCAAACAATATCAACCTTTCATAACTGGTTACGTAAATAACTATTTATCACTTGCAAAATGTTACCTAACTTTTTATCCGCTGTCAAAACGATAAATTTGGTTTTCTTTTTGGCTTACTTTATATTGGAGTTAAATTATCGTTATAATTCGTATAATTGATCTCCAATTATTATTGTCCATAATTAATTTGCCCGAGAAAATGACACTGGTTTGTTCATTTTACCGTCTCTCATCCCTTCAAATTAAAAAGTTAATAATGGTGGGTTGCTAACTTTGCTCGGATATTTAAAAATCGTAGTATACTATTTTCATTTTAAACCCGAGGGAACGGCATAATACGATTAAACGTCCCTGTCCCATATAATTTTAAGGGTCGTATTCAGCCTAAAATTATTCTTGTAACACGATACGTATTTCCCTCCGTCGATGTCTGTTCCCGCGTAAAAGTTAGTTCAGGCACGCCTCCACCAGGGTGTGTAGTGAGAGACACAGAAGAAAGAGAACTGTCATGTAGAATAAAGTTATGTAAAGAAAAGCCTGTTTGTTTTATTTTCGAATAAGTTTGTGTTAGTTATATAGTTTTTTTTGTGTCATTCCCGTCCGATATTTATAATAAACGTGTTATCACCTTTCTCCCGGCTAAATTAAATTTATTTGTAACCCTAACCCGTAACAAATTGGCGTCCATAACGTGGGACCGGTTCAGATTCGTGGAACAGCATTATATTTTCGGATTAGTGATACAAAAATTCGCGATAGTGTAAAAGTCGCGCAGTAATCGATTGAGAAAGAAATCATTCGCGGAAGCTGTGAACGTAATAATCACTGAATTTCAGTAAAACTTGTACTAATAAACTACTACAAGATGCCAGACGAACCAGAGCAAGTGCAACAGGTAGTCATGATGTCAAGTGAGCAACTTATACAACTTTTAAATCGGATGCAAACACAAATGCTAAAGCTTCAACGAGACCAGCGTGCCACAACTCCAACATACAGTGCTCGTTTCGGTGGACAAGACGAAGATGTTGAAGCATTTATCGATTCAATCGAAACATACAAGGATTGTGTGGGAATTTCAGATGAAAATGCTTTACGAGGTCTAAGTATGCTTTTTGTAAAACACGCAGCAACGTGGTGGCAAGGTATAAAAAGCGATGTAACTGATTGGCACGAAGCTATAAAATTGATCAAGAATGCATATGGAGCAAGGATACCAAATTATAAAATTTATAGGAAACTGTTTGAAAAGGAACAGGACAGTAGCACCATTACTGAATTTTTCGTAAGTGATGCTAGAGCTCTTATTTCAAGGTTGACGGAAATACCATCCGAATCTATTCAGATAGATATGGTTTATGGATTGTTACATCGGAAGATTAGGAAGCGACTTCCACGAGAAGATGTCTCAACTTTCAATGAATTGATTACCAGAGCTCGAGTTATTGAACAAACAATTTTTGAAGCAAATCAAAGTAAGAAGCCTGAAGTACAAACCAAACAACATGTTGAAACAAAAACAACCCGACCAAAATGTAATTTTTGTCATATGTTTGGACATGTGGTGAAAGAATGTCGGAATAAATCGGCAGAACTGAAGAAATCCGAAGAACCAAAGGAATCTCCGAAGAACGAAGTAAGAGATAAAACCAATCCTCTCGCATGTTACGGATGTGGAACTATTGGCGTAATTAGGTCCAAATGTAGTAAATGTAATCCACAAAAGGAAGATGGAGTGAACACAGAGAAGGTAAACTTCTGCACTACGAACATTGCTGATAACAAGTGATCTACGAGCAGTCGTGGATGCTGAAAACTATATACCGCAAATTACACCATATTTGCATTGAGTGAAGTAAAAGAGAAAATAGAAAAAGTTCAAGATCAAAAAAAGGAATTCGTTGATAAACACCGACAACCTGCTCCGCAAGCAGACAAGAATATCACTTCAAAGTTCGCCACGAAGAGAGATGGCCCGTACGAGATCTTGGAAAAGATTTCACCAACCGCATATGAGTTGGCGACCCATCCGAACAAGGACTCCATTGGAAAATACCACGTTTCAGACTTGACTCCGTACGTTGAAAAGGAGGAAGGTGAAGAGGTAAACCCAGTTCGTAGTATCCGAAAACGAGGACGACCCAAGAAGACGACGCCCGCGACACCAGCTCCTAGAACTCCACGACGTCGAGAACGCCCACGGAAATAAATTGAAATTATACCTGGGACAGTTAAATTATTTCAAGGGGGAGACTGTAACGCGATACGTATTTCCTGCCGTCGATGTCTGTTCCCGCGTAAAAGTTAGTTCATGCACGCCTCCGCCAGGGTGTGAGTGAGAGACACAGAAGAAAGAGAACTGTCATGTAGAGTAAAGTTATGTAAAGAAAAGCCTGTTTGTTTTGTTTTCGAATAAGTTTGTGTTTGTTAAATAGTTTTATTGTGTCATTCCCGTCCGATATATATAATAAACGTGTTATCCCTTTCTCCCGTGACATTATTGTTTATTTTATGATTGACTATTTAAAAATTACTAATTCGGATTAAATTATCCAATTAGCAGTTATGTTACTCAATAAGAAGATTACATATCCTGTACTGAATCAGACTGAGTAATGTATGTAAATGTTTAGATTATGTATGTATATAATATTTGTAATATATTATACTTGTATCGTATGAATAAGGAAATATACTTATTTTAAGATTGTAATTTGTTTGTTTTTATTATACACGTATCGGCGAATGGGGCTGTACAACCCTGTGCGAACCTTGTGAACCCAGTCATAACGGGTCATATTTTGAGTTCCTTTGTAAACGTAATTGTGGTGCATTTAATCATTTTATGCCGATCATTCCAGTTTAAAATGAAAATAGTATATAGTATGTTCAAAGATACTCCGTTATGGCCCTCTCAGCGGGTCTATTGTTAGGGATTTAAGCTTGGTTTATAGGGGTGCAAGGACAGGTATGTATTCAGTATTTCCCAATTTTATTTTTATATATATTATAATAATGAAATAGAGAATTTTGTACAAATATTATTATTGATAATGAAAAAAAAAATGTTACATGAAAGTATCATTGTATAACAATTCGTCATTTAGTTAAATAATGAGATTAGAGATTTCCGAATTTAAATATTTTGCAATACTAGCCTGAGCGCCAACAGGTAGAATCTCTTACTGTGTGCGGTTCAACACAGGCTTAGTAAGTTAAAGCCATAACGGAATATCTTTGAACATACTATACACTCAAACCGAAAAGTTATATAAATAGCAATAAAATTTTCTTTTCCTTTCTTTATTTGTAGATAAAACTATGTTGTTTATTCTAAATGGGAGGGAGACAATAATTAAATTCTTATACGTATATTTTAAGGTATAGTATCTAAAATTGTTAATATATATATATTTTTAATGTATTATGTATATCACACATACAATTATTTGAGAAATAAATAAGCGTCCGAATTGGGGTTCGCACATAATAACGTGTTGATCTCGTATAGTGCCCATCATACTCTAATATTACAAAACTAGATTTGTCAGTAATTAGAATTTTTCACTATTAACTCAGCTTTGAGAATATTGACTAATTAAATATTATCTTAAGAAGATTCTTAAAAGTTAAGAGAGTTTTGTTTATCAAATATATTAGTGCATTTGTAATATTTTCAGTTTTCTTTAGAACATTAATTATCGACTTTATGGCTTCGCTAAATTATCGCGCTTTGATTAAACAATATATGTTGATATCTGAGTAAATTAGTAGCTGTGCATCTGAGGTTTTATGTGAATTCATGCGAGAGTGCAGGACCGTGTTTAGGAATATAGCGGCTCCCAACTGATAATTGGGCAATAAAACACAACTTATTTGTGGATATAACGAACAATAGATATTTGAGGTGGTTCAGTGGTATCGAGTCGGCCTGTGGATCTTGAGAACCCTGGTTCGATCCCCACAGTCGACAAACAATTTTCACCAATTTAAATCTACCACTAATATCTTTGGAGGGCGTGATTTGACGGCTGATAACCGCACTTCACGCGAAGAAATATATCACTTACCGAGATCTGCTTTCGGAAGAGTGCCACACCCAGTAATGGGTAAAAGGCGTGACGATATATTTATTTATTTATTTTACATTGTTTGACTTTATAATAAAATGAAAACACGAACATACAAGAATAACTTTAAATAATTAAATTTGAAAATCATAAATAAAAAATGTAGTTTTTAGTATAATTAGATGTTTACTGTTAGAAGTAAGAAAGAAAAATGAAAATAAATGAATAGTTGTCAGAAAAGTAAACCTACACATTAGAGTAATAAAAAGAAGCTCCTTGAAGACAAAATAATGCAACGTCACCAAACTAGTTTATAGCGACGCACATAACTTCCTTTTTAAAGGAAAGAAGACAGAGGAAATAGAAAAGACAATAAAAATATTGTACTCAAAATATAAAATGTTAAATTTAATGTGTGAAAAATACCAATGAAGAGATTGAACAATACATGGGATAAATAACATAAAGTAACTAAGAAACGGAAAGAATGATAATGTCAATGGAAAGATTTGAATTGAAAATGCTGAAAGGAGTTGTTGAGAAGGGATGAAATGATCAAGAATAGTAGCACTAGATTGGCTGTAAACTAAATGTCACACAACACAACATTAATATTGATGAAAAAATATACACAACACATGAATATATAGTAATGTTATATAGTGTTGTGCTGTGCCGAAAAAAAAAATAATATAAAATTGCATATGTAAGTTTTCCAGAAGAAATAATGATAAATAATTATAACATCACGCCTTTTACCCATTACTGGGTGTGGCACTCTGCCTTAGCAGATCTCGGTAAGTGATATATTTTTCGCGTTAAGTGCGGTTATCAGCCGTCAAATCACGTCTCTCAAAGATGTTAGTGCAGGGGGAGTCACAGGGGTAGATTTAAATTGGTGAAAATTATTTGTCGACTCTGGGGATCGAACCAGGGTTCTCAAGATCCACAGACCGACTCGATACCACTGAGCCACCTACCCCATAAGAAATAATAAAATAATAAGAAATAATGATGGTAATAACAATTTTATAGATTTCCAACTGAACAGAATAGAAAAAATCAATGAATATACAAGCTATTCAAATAGAAAATTATGTTCCATTGAAGTTTTCTACAGTCTGCTCAAAACATTTCACAGCATCTTGTTGTGTTGGAAATCGCCCGAGAAAAGATGCTGTTCCAACCATATTTGATTTTCCTGATGTAAAATCTATTCAGGATCAATTGCGAAAAACTGTCTACTTCTATATTATCTTTTTACTTTAAATTGTTGAAATGTGCAATTTTTTTAGAATAATTTGTAAATTATTATCAATAATGTTCAAAAATTTAATAAAACGTAATGTAAGGAAATATGATTATTGCATATTTAATTTTTTTTAAATGTATAATTATAAATAATAATTCCGGTGGACTCTAGTTTCCACTTTAATAGAGTGTTTTGGATTAATAGCAATAGCCTTAAAATTAATGCTAGTAAATCTACACTTCTAGTATTCGGCACTGATAATTTTCCTAATATTGTTCTGGATGGTATACTATTTTCATTTTAAACTGGAGGGATCGGCATAAAACGATTAAATGCACCGCAATTACGTTTAAAAAGGAACTCAAAATATGACTGGCTTCACAAGGTTCACACAGGGTTGTACAGCCCCATTCGCTGGTATTTTTAAATGGTCAATCATAGGAAAAAACAAGAATAATTTTAGGCTGAATACGACCCTTAAAAAATTACCTGTTGTGACCATCGTTAAGCAGCAGGCGCGGTGGCCGAGCGTGTTAAGGCACATCTCTTAGCATACTGTGACGTCACCCGAGCCAAGGTTCGTCAGTTCGAATCCGCCTGTCGACAATGTGTGATTTGTCGTTAAATATAAAAATACAGTTACATGTATTTATCACACTCGGGCGCTATAAGCTAGTCACTTATACGCCTTAAATAATCTGACTAAAAAAAGAAACCGGCAGTACGGCAGTGTAAAAACTGCGGCTCGGTGTGTCCGGCCCCTATGATTAGGGAGGCGCATATCCTGCTTGGATAGTTGAGCCGATGATGATGATGACCATCGTTAAGCGATTTGTGGTAGCCGCACTAATAGATTTCATTGTAGTTATATGGAATAGGGACATTTAATCGTTTTATGCCAATCCCTCGAGTTAAAATGAAAATAGGATAACCATAGACGCGTTTCGCTCTTATTAGAGCTCATCAATATGGTATAACCCACTCTTTCACCGAGAACAAGTTCACGTGAAGGAGATGTGACGAAGAACTGTGCCATCAGAGGATAAGCAATTTAAATTGCTATTTCGTAGCTTTTGCTGTTCTCGGTAGATGGCATTGCCGGTTCGACAGAACTTCTCATATCATTCTAATGAGTTGTTAAGAATATTATTCTCTGCTGGCGCCAGAGCCGTCTTAAGCATATTCTGCGCCGGGGTGCCGGGTGGTAAGCCCGCGCCCCAGCTCTTGTCAACCAAAAAAACGTAATGTAATTTTTAATGTTTCATTTATTTATTTCTCAAAACTCTTAAATTATACAAATAAAACAACAAATTATACAAATTAAAAATAAACATATTTTTTTTCGGAAACAATACATCAGTAATGTTTTATTTTATATTATTATTTAATAGCTACCATTTTATTCTGATTATTATTATTTATTATATATATTTTAAAAAGGATTCAATTATATAATATATTAAATATAGAAAAGGCTTCAGAATCCAATGTTTTTATAAAATATTAATATGTGGACGTTTCGAGCAAAAATATTAGCTCATCATCAGCACCTTAAAATACAATATTTGTAAAATGTCAATAATAACAAAAAGAAAAAAGATACATATGAAAAATAAAAATAGAAAAAACAAAAAATAATAAATAATTAAAATAAAATATATAAAAATTAAATTGTTAAATTCCCTAAAAAATTTTGAGCATAATAAATTTTGATACGCATCAGTTTGATAATTAATCGAGGTATCATGGTGTAAATTTATATGTAACGTTTCTAAAATAAGTCTAGGCTTTTTATTTTCCATTTCCAATAATTTTGGCTTCAGAAAAATTAAAAATATGTTGATATATTCTTTTTTCTAACGGTTGTGAAGTCTCTTCAATGTAACATTTTCCACAAGACCCACATGGAATTTTGTATACAACAATTTTTTTATTTAGATTTTTCAATTTTGTCCTTAGTTTGTGTATGAAGCGAATTAATATTAGTGATGTTAGTAGTTATAATTTTAATATCGCAATTACTACTATATACTCTGAAGCAAAGTGCTTTTACGAAAATTTTAGGGCTTTATATCGATGAAAATTTGAAGTTTTGAGAGCATTTGAACAATAAAAAATATTAATATTTCACAATTTGTATCAATTTTGTCATGATCTTAATTCTGATATTAAACTGCGTTTGATAAACACCTTAATTTTGCCAATATTTGATTATTGCGCTTGCACTTATATTCCGAATTTGACGCAAACGGACAAAAATAGAATAACTCTAATACAAAACTCTTGTTTACGGTTTATTTATGGTGTGTGTAAATACGAGCACATATCTCATTACCGTGTTTTATCGAATATGAGATTCATTGATGACCGCGTAAAAATTGCCTATCTATGTTTGATTCATAAAATAAGGCTAACCAGCACTCCAAGTTATTTAGCTGACAAATTATTATTTAAAAATTATAATTACAGTCTACGTATTAGTGATTTATATATTCTTCCTACTTTAAATAAATCAAAATTTAAAGGTTCTTTCTCCTATTTAGCGCCCACTTTGTACAACAGTATTCCTGCATCTTTGAAATTTCAAATGTTAAAAACAAAATAAAGAATATGATATCATTTTTGAACATTCATGTTAATGTATTTATTTTTGTAAATTTTGGTTATATTTTTGGCTTTGTAACATATGTAAGGTTAGGTGGAAGAGCAGCCTCTGGCTGAACCTCGCCTTTGACTTGGAATGTCAATAAAGATTATTATTAATAAATTTTTTTTTCGTCTATATGGGATAAAATTATAGCAGCAACTGTCACTTTTGTGATTTGTAGTTTATCCCTCTTGCCCCACTGCTTTAAGTTTCTGATTCACAACAAACGCTCGCATGCAGGATCTAAGGATTATAGATCATTGTACTCACATATAAAATGTGACAGGTAGAAAGATACTTACTATTCAATCTGAAATTTGACTGGGATTGCCAATTTTAAATTCAGATTTAATATTTTCCTTGCATTTAACGAGTAATAAGTTCAGAATTTACTAGGTCAACAATAATCCATTATTGACCGTTGTTAAGGACGCGGTAGAGAAAAATAATTTCACGACTAAAAACGAAGTCAATAATGGCATGTTGCTAAAAAAATAAATTACTAAATATACTAACAAAATTATGAAAGGTATCGAGTCGACCTGTTGATCTTGAGATCTCTGATACGATCCCAACAGCCGACAAACAATTTTCACCAAATTAAATTTACCCCTTTGGTTCCCCCACCACTAACATATTTGGGGACTGTGATTTTACGGCTGGTAACCGCACTTCACGCGAAGAAATATATCATTTACCGAGATCTGCTTTCGGCAGAGTGCCACACCCAGTAATGGGTAAAAGACGTGATGATATATCTATTTATTTATTTTCTAACAAAATTCAATCAAATGCATTTTACAAGGAAAACAAAATACATACATAGAAAGGATGAGCAATAATAAAAGATGAAAATAAACCGTGACACGTGAATCCAGTTGATAAGAAGAAGAAATTATTTTGTAGTTTCTTGAAGAAGCAAAGGACGGCGAAACTTAGGAAATGACATAAATTGTAATTTAATTATTTTTATTTCCTTCAAACTTAAACTCTTAATTGAGTCTTTATTTATTAATAAATTCAAGCTGAGACACTATCGTAATATCTGTTTACTGCATATTTTTATTGTTTTCATCGTTGTTAAATTGGAACATTATAACTAGGTAAGTTAATGCTGTAGCCACTGCCTGTAAAATAAACACAAATTTTATTTAGTTACGTACTTTCACATTTATTTAAGTAAAGTCTTCAATAATTTTTAAATAAATAAAAGCATGAAAAATGTTTGCAAACAAAATATTGCTAAATATGATTGGTGTATGTTAAATTGCATATAAATTTAATACTTTTAATTATAAATGCATATCTTTAGCCAAATTAATATGTCAAAATGATGTTTTTAATTAAATGTATGTTATAGCTATTAACATACCTAGGAATTTTATGAGTTTGAAATCCAAGCTCGTAGAGCGAGGATTTTAAGATATCTAAGGCCTGTTATGACTCATAACATCCTTGGTTTTTTCAATAGTTTATCGGTTTCAGAATATAAACACGTTATAGCTATTAACATACCTGGAATGTTATGAGTATCATTACAGCCGCAGATGTCAGTTTGAGACATCTAAGGTCTGTTATGACTCATAACATCTGCGGTTTGTTCAACAGTTTACCGGTTTCAGAATATAAACATGTTCACATCATTAGCAAATCTGATTTTTTGAAATTCTTTTATGAATAACGCCATTGTCATCATTTTAGAAGGGGATCAAGTAAATCTGTGGTCTATATGTTTTTATTTAAACGTCATAACGTGGTCATCTCTAATTTGAAAGACTGTACAATTAATATATATTATGATAAGCAGGAGAAGTAATCTTTGTATTATTTTTGTTTCGAGTTTCGTTTGTATGAATAGTGTTATATTATCATTGTGTTTTATTTTCATTTTCTTGACTGTTTTGACAAGTTATTATTGTTATATTACCGTACAGAATACAGTTAATACTTACTTACCAGCCTACTTTTGTGCATGTGAACATAGATTTAATATCCTGAAACCGGTAAATGTTATAATATAAGTGTTTTAGATATTCAATACACTAATGATTTATTCTAAAGGACTAGAAATACTCCACGAGTGCAGTTATACATAACACTAAGTTAGAAATAATTTATAAATTAAATATATTTCGACGTTTAACTAAAAAAAGGATGTCCCGCAAAGAAGACTAGAATAAATTAATGATTTGTTAGATCATGAATTACTTAATAGCAACTAAATTGTTTGTACGTTAGATTTTGGTTGACATATTTCTTTCTTGTGTACCGAATAGATAAACATAAACAAACTTGTTACACTCATTTTTGCTGTTGTAAAGTAATTGTATTTTTTGTCAAAGATTACTCATAATTTGTTATTAATTAATGTCAAAAGAATATGAATAAATTAAATTTTAAAATTTAGTGTTATGAAATTACATTTTATGTTGATATATCCAGTTTTGCTTCAAACACTTGAATATTTAAAACAAACTTTAAATGGTATTTTAGTATGAAAACGAAAAAAATAAAATAACAAAAATTGGATTATCATTTTTGCACGCAAGCTCTTCAAACGTATATTACATAACGAGAATTGTAACAAGCACATTACGTGCTAGTGAAAAAGTTGCGCATGTGCCTTGGCGAGTGCAGTATTTTCACAAGCAATGTAATTGCGTTACAATTCGAGTTGTGTATTATACTTTTTCTACGACCACTTAGAAATCTGCTCATTGTATGTTTGTTGTTGCTATGGAAATGAGGTACATTGCAAGACATCGTGCGAAATGAATTTGTTTTGTAGTCATTTCAGTACAGGTCATTTCATCTCAGTACAGGTGCAATTTTCTTTTAAATTACACAAGAAAAATATAAAAACGCATGCATAAAAAATAAAATAGACGTAAATTAGAGAATTATTATTATTTATTGTTGGTTATATTGAATGTTATGTTTTGACAGTTGTTAAATATTATGTTATTGGGATCGGTTTTGTTAATATTTAAATTATTAAGATTTTCCAAATTATTAACTGTTGTGGAAATCGACGTTCTGATTGTGGACGTGTTTTCAATTGAACTTTGAATTTTATTAGCTATATCAAGCTTATTTGTTAGAGACTCGTCGATGTATCCTTCGGCGACAGTTGACGACTTCCATCCACCGTGTCTTTTTAAAGAAGTTATGCCCTCACCAGCATCAACAAGAATTGTCGCAGATGATCTGTGAAAACAGTGTCCAGTGTATAATTCAGGATTTGGAAGATTCAAATATCTTGCTATTTGTTTTCCTATAACTATATATATTGGAATGGTGAAAGCAGGACAAATTTATTGTTAAAATATAAATTAAAAAATAATACTGTAGTCGTAGAAAAAGTATAGTGTACAACTCGCATGGAATGTCCATTTCATAACGACAATTACAGAATATTTGTTAGGTTATATCAACTGTCAAACAGCAGTGTTACCACCTACCAAATGAACAATTTTTTTAGAACAGTTATATATATATATATATATATATATATATATATATATATATATATATATATATATATATATATATATATATATATATATATAACGTAACTAATTTACATGCAAGTGGCACGAAAAACTTGGTTGTCTAACCATTGCGTAATAGAGCATCATTTGCAGCTATAATATAAACATGTAGGTAGGCAGGAAATACATACAGAGTGTATATTAAGTGTGGAATAATGTTTATAAATCGCTCCTGACATATTACTTTCATTTTAAAAACTGTAAATCATAGTTTATATTTAAAGTTAAATTTATGACAGAAAAATTCGGGTGACACCTTGATTTGAACCAGGAACCCTCCGCTTGCCGGGCAGAGATGCTAATCGCTACACCACGTCACCTGTGTCCGACGTATGGCATCAACCGAATTCTTCTGTCATAGTGTCTAACGTAGCATCGATCCCAAAGACTCCTATCTATGATAGGCATTGACAACGGGTTTCGTCTATACCGACACAGTTCTGATTTAAAGGAAATCATACCATGAACTGATCATATGACTTAAAATTTAACTTTACATTTATCATCATCACTGTATTTGCAGTCATGTCATATGACAAAAAATCAGTAGTTTATATGGTAAATTTATACGCATGATTTGCTATAAGTAATTATATATGTTGTAAAAATTAAAATAAACACTTGTCAAAGTTTCACAACATTTTTTAGCTTCTGAGTCAACTTACTAGGTCATCGTAAGAGGCCGGCCAGCATGGTTAGTAACCATAGACGCGTTTCGTTCTTATTAGAGTTCATCTGTATGGTACAACCAACTCCTTTACCTAGTGCAATTTTACGTGAAGGAGCTGTGTGACGAAGAACTGCGCCAGCCCAGCAGTTAATAATATTCTTAACAACTCATTAGAATGATATGAGAACGCTATCTCACTAAATCTATTAGTGCGGCTACCACAAATCGCTTAACGATGGTCACAACAGGTAATTTTTTAAGGGTCGTATTCAGCCTAAAATTATTCTTGTTTTTTCCTATGATTGACCATTTAAAAATACCGGCGAATGGGGCTGTACAACCCTGTGCGAACCTTGTGAAGCCAGTCATATTTTGAGTTCCTTTGTAAACGTAATTGCGGTGCATTTAATCGTTTTATGCCGATCCCTTGAGTTTAAAATGAAAATAGTATACTAACAGTGCTGGCCGGCCTCTGATGATGACCTAATAAGTTGACACGAAGGGTGAAATTTTGTGAAACTTTAACAAGTGTTTATTTTAATTAAACCTAGTTTCACTAAGCAAATGGTTACTTAATTTTGTCTTTGTTTATATATATATATAAATTATGTAGGGACACAACCCCTATTGCATCAGCATTGCACCTTTCACACGGTACTTTTCCATGACAAATTTGTAATAGGATATATTAGATAAGAAATGTTATATGTAGACAAAATGTAAGACGTAAAGTCAGTTGTTAGAAGATAGTCAAGTAGAAGAGTTCACTGTATGTACTTGTGCAGCAAAATAAAATTCTTTTTAAAAATCCAATCTTATTATTGATTGATTTAATTGGCGCAGTCCTGGTAGGATAACTGACAAGTCTGTAAATTCCGAAGAACCTCAAATTTGAGTTTCCAATTCGTTGAAGAATTTCAGTCGTCACTTTCAAGTGTTAAAATCAGTATCACGAATCAATACGTTCTCAGAGTGATTAAAATCCGAAGTCTCACTATAACTCTTGATGAGACTAATTCGTTAAAGATTTCTACACTCAAAATAAAACGTGACAACAAGTTCAAGTGCATCAGTGCCTCACAAACTGCAAACCAACATCAAAAACTACATCTTCTCTCTACAACTCCGACGAGGAAAGGCAAATCATATCGTCGTTAATTCCGAGACCGTCATCGAGTGCTGACCAGCCGCTGAAGACGCCTCACCATCATCCGTTGAGCGAAAATCAACACCCACCGCCCACCTGAGCGAACATCAGGCCTCACCTCACCAAGCTCCAAGCTTCAACCCAAGGACCATGAAATTGGCCATACTTAATTTAATCCTAATATTACTGTAAGTAATTTTATTCATCTCTGTATTGTTTGTTGATCGAATCACTGTTCCTCATTATTAACGTAACATCAATACATTTAAAATAAAACTTACACAATTATTAATCTATTCAAATTTATATACCAGACATTATTATCAAATATTAAAAACACAGCTACAAAATGTCAACACCAGTAATTCAACCCGCTACAATTAATCTCATACCTAAAGTTCCTAGTGAAATTAAAGATTTATTAGAAATAATCCCAGAATACGATGGAAGTACAGGTACTTTACCCCATTTTATAAATATTTGCAATGAAGTCCTCGACATCGTAGACAAACAAAAATTATCTAAAATTGTAGAAAGAATTATTTTACATACAATTAGAAAGAAAATTATTAAAGAAGCTAATGCAAAACTAGCTACTAAAACATATACTAACTGGGCAAGTTTAAAAAATTTGTTAATGGAAGAATATGGAGACAAAAGAAACGAAGTTCACTTCTTAACAGAATTGTCTCATTTAGAACAAAAATCTAATGAAGATATTTTCATATACTTCGATAAATATGAAGATATTTTCAACAGAATGATGAGTTTATTAAGTATAAATTTTGGCAATGGATTTGACAATTTATCAATATTTATGTCCACATATGCTTCTCATAATTTCATAATAAATTGTAAAGAACCATACCGAAGTCAACTAGCAGCTAGAAATCCTAAATCTTTAAATGATATACAAAATTTAATCAAAAATGATTTCCAGTACATTCATGCAAATATTAATAAACAAAACACAATAAAACAAAAGATAAGTACACCAACACCTGCATATAAACCACACAATCCGAACATACACACGAATCAATATCGATCACCAATGATTCGATATTCACAACAACAACAACAACAATCACAATTCAAAACAAAACAAAATTATCCCCAACCTATGTCTATTAGTGCTAATACATTTAAACCACATTTAAAAAGACAAAGACAAGATTTACAACTTTTAGATAACCCTATCGAGTTAAATAATGAATCATAATTAGAAAATTTTGAACATTTTGATGAAACGCAAAATTATGAAAATAATGCTGAGATAGAAACAGAAAATGAAAATTTTTCTTTGGACCCGACAGAAAATTCGAATCCTTAGCAAATTATACTTCTAAATTACCGTTTATACAATTTAAAAACGCTAGAGTTTTAATAGATACAGGATCATCCGAAAATTTTATCAGCCAAGAATTTGTAAATGAGAATAAAAATAAATTTCAAATATTTCCTGAACATTTCGAAATTCAAACTGCCAACGCTGTTTCCCACGGAAATTACTTTACATTTGTAGAATTATTTAATAAAAAATTTAAATGTTACATTTACGAATTTCACAAAGATTTTAATATTGTAATAGGAAATTCAGGGTTAAAGTTA
This sequence comes from Pterostichus niger, assembly GCA_947425015.1. Taxonomy (NCBI): domain Eukaryota; kingdom Metazoa; phylum Arthropoda; class Insecta; order Coleoptera; family Carabidae; genus Pterostichus; species Pterostichus niger. The sequence goes on from OX380350.1 coordinate 17,499,897, forward strand.
TTAAACGCAAAAATAAATTATTCAAATGAATCCGTCATATTAGATAAACATACATTTAAATTTAATTACTTTCATCAAAACAAATTAAACTTGAATATACACGAAATATCAGACAAACTAAACCTTAGAACTGAACATCTCAATGACATAGAAAAACACGAACTAAATAAAATAATTCGAGAATTTGAAGATCTAACGATTGCAGATGACCAAAATAAAACACAAAATTAATGTAACAGACGAAACGCCTGTATACCAAAGATCATATAAATATCCAATAGTTTATAAAAATGAAGTAAATTCGCAAATAAACAAATTATTAGAGGAAAATATAATTCGCCACTCCTATTCACCTTGGAGTAGCCCAATCTGGATTGTACCGAAAAAAGCAGACGCTTCCGGTAAAGAAAAATTTCGTATGGTAGTCGATTATAGAAAACTTAATTCCAAAACGATAGATGATAAGTTCCCGATTCCAGACATTACGGATATTTTAGATAAACTGGGTAAATCGAATTATTTCACAACAATTGACCTCAAAAGTGGATTCCATCAAATTGAAATGGATCCCGATTCGATAGATAAAACAGCTTTCTCGACAGACCAAGGCCATTTTGAATTTCTCAGAATGCCTTTTGGCCTCAAAAATGCACCTAGCACTTTTCAAAGACTCATGAATTTTGTCCTAAAAGATCTTATAAACAAAATATGCTTCGTTTACCTAGACGATATCATTATTTTAGGAACGTCATTACAAGAACACATACAAAACATCAAAACTGTCTTTCACAAACTACGCGAAGCGAATCTCAAATTACAACTAGATAAGAGCGAATTTCTCAGGAAAGAAGTCGCCTATCTCGGGCATTTAATCACAACAGATGGAGTAAAACCGAATCCTGATAAAATTAAAATAATACAAAAATTTAGCATTCCGAAAACACAAAAAGAAATTAAATCATTTTTAGGTTTACTCGGTTATTATCGGAGATTTATACAGGATTTTGCAAAATTAACAAAACCACTTACCCAATGTCTAAAGAAAAACACAAAAATTAATTTCGAAGATAAAGAATACATTTCATGTTTTGAAAAATGTAAATTATTACTTTCAAACTCTCCAATTTTACAATATCCTGACTTCTCAAAACAATTTAGATTAACCACTGACGCTTCAAATTTTGCTCTCGGTGCAGTGCTTTCACAAAATATTGACGGCAAGGATCTACCCATAGCGTACGCTAGTAGAACCCTTAATGCCCACGAAATTAATTACTCCACCACCGAAAAAGAATTGCTCGCAATAATTTGGTCAATCAAGCATTTTCATCCATATCTATACGGACATAAATTCAAATTAATAACGGATCATAAACCGCTTATTTGGCTTAGCAGTTTAAAAGAACCTAATCAGAAACTCATCAGATGGAATCTAAAATTATGCGAATATAAATATGACATAGAATACCAAAAAGGTAAACAAAATTACGTTGCAGATTATCTGTCTAGAATTCCAAAACCCTTCGAAATAATTTATAAAAATTCAAATATTTTCGACCATAACGAACCAATAGTACATTGCATATCCGAAGACTTTAAAATGAGTCAAGGCTTTGCGCAGCAAATTAACGAGAAATTTCAAACAACAAATAATTTAGATAAATTATCAATAAAGGAAAATATTGCTATTCAAATGTCACCAAGACCCATAATTCATTTAATTACAAAAAAGAAATACTTCCATGAACCAAACCTAGCAAACATAGCAAACTGTTTAAAACAACTACGCGATTATTTAATACAAAATAATATTAATTCAATTAACATGCCTAAAATAGCTTCTGGCTTAGACCAAAAAAATTGGTTTGAAATAGAAAATTTACTAAAGCAAACATTTGAAAACACAAATATTCAAATAAACGTATTTACTATAAATAATATTCAAAACTACGCTAACTCTGTTAACGCTGAAAAAGACACTGATAGTTGCACACAACATTCAGATGATGAAGCACCAGTAAACGGTCTTTCTTATATTGAAAATCCAATTAACTATGGAAAAAATCAAATAATATTTAAAGAAACAAACTCAAAAAATACATTTGAATTAATTAAACTATTTGGAAATGATAAACAAAGAATGTATATGCATGTCAATAAAGTAAATTCCAAAGACACATTATTAAAATTTATTAAAAGTTATTTAGTACCAGGAATTAAATATTACTGCTTAGTACCCGATTCTCTGAAATTAATGCTAAATTCTATTTTACAAGTATACTTTCAACCTGGCACTTATATATTAGTTAGTTGTAAAAACCTACTAACAGACATAGAATCATCGGAAGAACAACTGAAATTAATTCAAAACTATCATCTTGGTAAAACGAAACACCGAGGCATAGTAGAAACATATAAAAAATTAAAACTAAAACACTACTGGCCTAACATGCAACAAACTGTCTCTAAATTTATAAACAATTGCGACGTATGTCAGGAAAACAAATACGAGCGAAATCCAGTTAAAATTCCCATAATAAAAACACCCACAGCATCAAAACCTCTCGAAATCATTCACATTGATATATTATCATTGAAGAAAAATAAATTCCTAACAATAATCGACAGTTTCTCTAAACACGCACAAATATATCACTTACCAGAAACCAATACAATAACTGTAGTTCAAAAATTAATCAAATACTTTTCAATATTCGGACAACCGAAATTAGTTATATCAGATAACGGTCTACAATTTAATAACCAATTAATTTATAATTTCTTATCAACAAAAAACATTCGTATACATTTAATCAGTGTGAATAATCCCAAAAGTAACGGCAATATAGAAAGATTCCACTCTACCATTATCGAACATGTTAGAATATTAGAACAGAATAAAGATTTTAATGATTTAAACACAAGTAATAAAGCCCGATACGCAGTTCAAGCATACAATCAAACTATTCATTCTGCAACTAAAAGAACACCAAATGAGGTACTTTTTGGCCATTATAACGAATCAACCGAAGAAATCTCAACCGAAATTATAACTGATAATTATATCCAAATTCATAAAGACATTATGAACAAAATTTACGAAGAAAATAAAATTTTATTAGAAAAAAATAAAACAAAATACGCAACCTCACAAGTAGCTAGCTGTAAATTACAAAAGAAAGTGTATGAAGAACAAGCTAAACGAAATACCGGTAAAGTAGAGAAACCGCGCTATAAACAACAAGTGGTAAAAACATACATTCGAGACAGAGCACAAATAACTACCGATAAAGACAAAAAAATAAAAATTGATAAGCTAAAACCTTATCGTAAATTTACAGAATCATGCGAGCTAGCACAACCATCAACCTCGAAGATGCTAGAACCAACCCCGGAATCAACGTCCTAAAGCTAGGAGAAGCTCTAATCTCCACTAATAATAAGTATCTTTACGTAAATATTAACCTTTATAAAATTAAGGAATTATATAATAATCTAACTATTCATTTTAATAATATTAAGTTAGAAATAAATAATAATTATAGTAACGATAGAAATAGTAAATTCACACAAAGTCTAAATAATAACTTTATAATGCTAGAAAACTTCCTAGATATAATAAGTAATAAAATACAAATCACTTTATACGACAATACTAGAAATAAACGAGGACTTATAAATGGTTTAGGCTCCATTATAAAAAGCATAACAGGAAATTTAGATGCAACAGATCAAGAAAGATACGATAATGCTTTAAAATTAATAAATGATAATGAAAACATTCTTAAAGATAACATGAAACAAATTATTATTTTTAACAAAAATATATCGAATCACTTTAATAATCAAATAGAAAAAATTAATAAGAATAATAAAGCAATTAAAGATAAAATTAGTGAAATAGGAAAAACAATTGGGAAAATTATAGATTATAACGATATAATATATTTAGAAAATATTATCACTCAATTGACATTTATGGCCACAAATTTAATTAGCATTATTAACGAAATCGAGACTACCTTCGCTTTTTGCGAAATAAACACTCTTTATTTTGGAATACTGTCTAGAGATGACATCAAATTAGAAATTGATAAACTTTTGCCGGATAGTTTCAAAAATCTCATAATAAAAAATTGGCAAAATCAACAATTAATCAAAACTTATTGCAAATTCGAAAAACTCTCATTAAATATCATAATAGACATTCCCATTCCTCTCGTACAAACAGAACTCTTACAAATTACACCTATACCCACTATACACAATGAAACCTTTGTTACTCTAAATGTACAACAAGGATATTATTCAAAATCTAACACACAAATTAGTTATTTAAACAAATGTACCCTCGTAGAAGATAAACTTTATATTTGTAGCCAAGGAAACTCAATTCCTGACAGATGTTTAGAAAATATGTACTTTTATAGAAATAATAAGGGTATTTGGAATATTGTACATCTGTCTATGAACTGTGTATTTGTGACATTGTGTGATAATGTGTTCTACTGTTATTGCTGTGTTGCAAGTGTCGCAGTGTTTTGGGTTTGTTTTTTGTAATATGTGTTCATGCGTGTATCTTGAATGTCCGATCCGAAGTCTTGTAGTCACGACTTGCTCTCGTCTTTCTTCCGGCACCGTCCAGGTTTTTAAGTCATCCTTGATTGATCGTAGCTTGTTGTTGGTAATTTGTCTCCATTCTGCTAGGCTTTCTTCTTTGAGTTTTGTTCTTTTGGTATTTTTCAGGTCTTCTGAAGGAATTTTTATATTTTCTGTTATCTGTTCTGCGCTGGCTTCTTTTGCTGCTTTATCCGCTTTCTCGTTGCCGGTGTGTGATGGAATCCACATGATTTTAACTTATTTGCCCTGATCTTGTACTGCTTCGTATAAGTAATCCTGTGCTTCTTGGATCAGCTTATTAGAGTTATATTTGAGAAGAAGGTTTTGTAAATGTCAAAATAAATTAAGAAATATATAATAATACAACTTGTTTATAAATATATTTTTCTAAAGCCAATATACAAAGTAGACATTTGCGCTTTAATTTCGCATCGTAAATTGTTACTTTTCCGCTTATGTTCGACACCTCGCGCTCCAAATTTGTAACTCTAAATTAAATGTTTATTTACCGTTGCGATAACAACCTGTGTCAGCAAATAAAGAATTTTCTTCTTTTATGTCCTGGAGGTTGATTATGTATCTTGCGTGAGCAGTTGCGTGATTAAATTTGCGTTAGTACAATAAATGACGTCACCGATTCATTTCTGGTGTCGAGCATAGGGAATTCCGTGCTTTACGTTTTCGCGCCAAGTTTAGTGTTGGTAATGGTTTTGAAACTATAACTGTCAGTTGCAATCACATGTCATTGTTTGTCAACATCGTTTTGTAGTTTTTTTTATACGATTTTATTATGGCAGGAAATAGAAAACGTGATATGAACGCTACAGAGGAGCAAAAACAAATTTTAATAAACTTTATGGCAGATATGGCGTTGATAACGCAAAATGACAAGAAAGTAAAAGACAAACATAATGTTAGAATGAGACAGGTAGTGTCGCAAGTAAGAAACAGGACCTACGAAGGTCACGCATCTATATTTGCGTGTCTCGCAAGAAGTGACGTCATACCCATTAGTTCTTTAAATGTCCGATAGATGGTTTACTATATGCATGTGACATATCTGTGTTAGTATGGGTGCCGCAAGTAGTCACGCAAGATACAGAATCAGGCTCCTGTAACGCTGAAAACTAAAAAGTTTGTGTGCTTTTAGCGCAAGTACCTATACAATTGCATTTAGACTTTCATAAAAATACAAAAGTTCATAAATTATGACACTATAATGTTTGCATCTTGTAGTTAATAAGACCTGCTCACTTGTACCTTAAATACTCGTATTAAATATTACAGAGAGGTTCTGAACTATATTCTATATAATTAATTTAAATACCACTACTATCAAACACACAATAAAATAATACTTCAAAAAATGCAAGTGATAGCAATGGTAAGCTTATGGAGATCAACTGAAATTGTATAATTGTTTCGAATGATATTGTGATCAATACCATCCATTAGGTCGGCTTCGCGAACCCTTACTCTGGGCACACGGACCTTGAAGAAAAGTATTTTTTAGTCTTATTATTTCATAATTATATGCGTTCGTTAATTCGTGGCAAAAACAATTGGTAGCTCTTTATAATGACCACAATAAATAATTAGATTTGTAAATGATACCTTACGTATCACCACAGATCTGCGCCTCCATTTTGATAAGTCTTACACTATAGTACCTAAAAATCAAACGAAATGTATGTATAGTCGGTGTTGACCCGCATGATCTCGCATCACAATCACTAGAGATCCGCATGACCTCATAACGGGAGGATATAGATCCGCATGATCTCGTATCTTAACAATAGGGACTTACATAATCTCATTGTGCGTAATACGTTAGTCGATCTCAGTTCTCGTTTGATGACTATGAATGATAACAATATCGTAATACAGTGACTCACCAGGTAAATTACAGTAATTTCCAATATAATAGAAGTAGCACCACAACATAACATACATGCACAAGAATTCACCTGCTGCAATTTTTATTTTATGTTTATTCACAAGTACCTCAGTGCTTAATGTGATTAGGACGGGAGAGTGGTCCGAGGACAGGTCCAGGCAAGATTCAGCTTTAATGATGTTATGTGGTATTGCTTTAGTTACACAGAAGTCTATGACATCTGGGATTTTATTGCTGTCGGTTGGCCAATAGGTTGGCTGCCCTGTGGATAGTGCTTTCAGGTTGTTGTTATCCATAGCTTTTTTTAGTTCTCTGCCTTTTGTAGTTATTATTCGTGATCCCCATAGGGTGTTCTTCGCATTGTAGTCTCCTCCTGCAATGAAGCGACTGCCTAGTGTTTTAAAGAATTGTTTGAATTGTTCCTTTTTTACAGCGTGCCTGGGTGGGCAGTAGACTGCTGATATTATTAGTGGGCCATTCCAGTCATCCACTGCTACGCTAGTGGCCTGCAGGAATTCCTTGTCGTGTTTGCAGACTTCGTGATGCTTGATTTTATTTTTTATTATTATCGCGGTTCCTCCATGCGCTGTGCCATCCGGGTGTTTGGTGTCATATACTGTGTAGTTTGGAACTCGCATGTAGCTTCGATTTGTGTAATGTGATTCTGAAATTAACATGATGTCTATGTCGTGGTGTTTTATAAAAGCTTTTACTTCTTCGGCATGTTGTGTTAGTCCATTGGCATTCCAGATTGCTAATTTGAGTTTTCCTGCCATTAATTCTTTTTATTAAGTAGCACGGTTAGTAGATTTAACATAGTCCCTATTTGTTCCATGAGATTTTTCATCATCTTTTTTATTTCTTGCATGTCATTAGTCTGTTGTGTTGGATTTGTGTTTTGGGTTTGGGTTACATAGTTTGTGTCCTGTACTCTTTGAATATTTTCGTTGGTTATCTGGGAGTATAATATTCCAGGTTGAGATTTTTGGTAGATCTTTGGCTCAGTTTCTAAGTATGGTTGCTTCTGTCTTAATGGTGGGTATTTATTTTTTTGTATGTTTTTATAGATTATACATCCCTTGTAATTGGCAGGATGGTTGCCTTCGCATAGTACACATTTCACTTCCTTTGTCCGTTGTTTACTTGGGCATTGTGCAGTTATATGGTCTCCTGTGCACTTAACGCACCTTGGTCGCATATGGCAGAAGTTTTTTGTATGACCATACCGTTGGCATCGGATGCACTGCGGTATTTCTCTTCTCGGTCTTGGTGGTTCAACTTTAATTTTGTAGTGCTGTAGGAATTCTATGTTGTATATTTCCTTGTTGTTGTTTGCAGGTTTTAATTCTACGTAGAACATGTTTAGCGGTTCCTTTGTTCTGTACTGTTTTATGTTCCATACATTGATTACCACGTGTCCTTTTTTTTGTATCTCTGTTTTAATGTCTTCTGTGTTAACAGAATAGTGCATGTTTTTTAGTACTGCCTTAAAATTCCTCTCTTGTTTTAGCTTATATGTGTGGAATTGCGTTTGTTTTTGTTCTAATGCTTTTGTTACTGTTTTAAATGTCTCTGGATTTTTTGTCTGGATTTTGACAGTGTTATTTTCTAGGGCTTGTACTTCGTATTGGTCTGCTGCTAGAGTTTGTAATAGTTCTGTTAGTGGAGCTATGTTGCCTACCCCGGCTACATAAATTGGCGGTGGTTTGGGATTTTTTGTTTGTTTAGTAACTTGTGTATCTGCTTCCTGATTGTCAAGTGACGAAAAGCGATTTTCAGTAGTTATAGATGTTTCGTTTAGCCAATAATCTTTGTTCATGACTTGTTTCACTCTTCTTAGTAATATTGGGCTGGAGTTTACTCTCTTCCTCTGATTATTTACTATCTGCCATTCTACAACTGGCTGTGGAGATTGATTTTGTTGTTCGTGGTGGTCTTCTTGTGCCCGTATATTTACTATCGGAGTTAAAGGATAGTCATTCTGTAGATAGGAATTTGTTCTTATTGGTGTTGTGAGCATTGGGGTTGCTATTGGTTGACATATTGATGAGGTTGTTAGGGTGTTTATAGTTGTAGTTGATGTAGTTGTGGTAACTCTGTATGTCGAGGTGGTTACTAGGGACGTTCCTCCGCTTGTTTCTGGCATTTTTAGTATCTTATTTTGTTCTGTAGATCAACTGTATTCACTTAGTTTAGTTTCCAGTTAGTCAATTTTTGTTATATCACTATTTTGTTATCAATTAGTCGCACTTGCACAGCACTGTTCACGTAACACGTCCGTTCACTTTGCCTGTTAGTACACGACTAAACCACCAACACTAACCAACAAAGGCACTGACTGGGATGAATTCAAAAGGCTTGTCGAGACCAACCTAGAACTAAAAATACCACTAAAATCAGAAAATGATATTGACGAAGCAGTAGAACATTTCAACCATATCATTCAACAAGCGGCCTGGAACTCAACACCAACTCAAAACATAAAAGAAGAAATAAAAAGTTGCCCAATAATCATAAAACAAAAAATAGCCGAAAAAAGGAAATTAAGGAGACAATGGCAAAACAGAAGAACCGCAGATAATAAAAGACGATATAACAAAGCCATAAGAGAGCTAAAGGAACTGTTAAATGAAGAAAAAAACAAAGGAGTTCAAAACTACCTGGAACACCTAACACCAACAGAAGCTACGGAATACTCACTCTGGAAGGCTACGAGAAAACTTAAACAGTCCCAGCAGCCAAATCATCCTATCAGAACAGCACAAGGAAACTGGGCCAAAAGTAACAAAGAAAAAGTAAACACTTTTGCAGAACATCTTGCTAATGTGTTTACACCATACCCCTCAGAGATTGACCCGGAAGAAGAGGAGAATATCCAGCAGTACCTGAACTCACCATATCAACTAGAACTCCCGTCAAAAAAATTCAAAATCTACGACATTGAAAACATAATCAAATATAACCTTAATCCCACGAAAGCGCCAGGGTATGACCTAATAACGGGAAGAATCCTAAAACAACTCCCTGAAAATGGATTAAAATTTATAACACAATTAATTAACGCAGTTCTCCGCACAGGCCATGTCCCAAACCAATGGAAGGTTGCTCAAATAATACTTATACCAAAATTAGGCAAACCACCAGAAGAGATAAAGTCATATAGGCCTATCAGTCTTCTACCAATATTGTCTAAAGTTTTCGAAAAACTACTTCTAATGAAGCTAAAGCCAATCCTCGAAGAAAACAATCTTATCCCAGACCATCAATTCGGGTTTAGGCAGCAACATAGCACTATCGAACAAATCCACAGAGTGTCAAACAAGATCAGACAAGATCTGGAAGACAAAAAGTATTGCTCAGCAGCATTCATTGACATAACGCAAGCCTTTGACAAGGTGTGGCACACTGGGCTACTCTACAAACTAAGAAGCATAATTCCTAATCAATACTATGTAGTCATAAAATCATACCTACAAAATAGACAATTCCTAGTCAAGCAACAAGACGAATACTCCAAACTCTACCCGGTAACATCTGGCGTGCCTCAAGGAAGTGTGCTAGGCCCCCTTCTATACACGTTGTATACTGCAGACCTACCAACAAACCAAGATGTAGTAACAGCCACATATGCAGATGACACTGCAGTACTGGCCTCAAATAAAGATCCAACAATAGCATCCCAAAAACTACAAACTAGTCTTGACGAAATTCAAAAGTGGATGAAAAAATGGAGAATCCGCGCAAATGAAACTAAGTCGGTTCATGTTACCTTCACCACCAGAAAAGAGACCTGCCCCCCAGTACAATTAAATAACCACCAACTGCCACAAGAACAAAAAGTTAAGTACCTAGGCATGCACCTAGAAAGAAGACAAACATGGCATAAACACATCATCGCAAAACGCAAACAACTCGGACTCATGCTCTCAAAAATGTATTGGATAATCGGAAGAAAGTCCAAATTAACTTTAAACAATAAACTTTTAATATATAAATGCATATTAAAACCTATTTGGACTTACGGGATACAAATATGGGGCTCAGCTTCTAACTCGAACATAGAAATTCTAGAACGATTTCAATCCAAAGTACTACGCATACTAGTAGATGCTCCTTGGTATGTGACCAACAACAGTATTCGAAAAGATCTACAAATACCAACAGTAAAAGAAGAAATAAGTGCCTACAGTGTTAAATACAGTGCAAGAATAAATGTGCACCCAAACAAACTAGCTACCAACCTTATGAACCAACCGATAAATGACAGAAGACTCAAACGCTCAACGCCATATGATCTACCCACCAGGTTCTAAGCACATAATCTTACTAGGCTATAATTAATTTTAAGATAAGATAAGTAAGTAGAATAAATGTGTACCCACCTGTCAAATAGTCGTTAAGAGTAAAATAAAGGTATTTGCTAATGAGCAAAATCCTACATGTTAATATAGGACTGTATAAATTTTACTTATTGTACTAGTACAGATTGTAAAACTAAAGGGATGTAATAAAAAAAAAAAATGTTTATTCACACCGAGATTCGCTCAGTCTCGTAAAGAAGAACTGCCGAACACTCGGGTAAAATGTCTATATCGTTAAGGGTTCCGTAACTGTCTAAAATAAATTGCTAACGAAATAAAATGTAATCGTTAATGTACCCCATATACAAATACTGATATTGACAACTTAGATTTTTTATTATCACAATTTCGGTATTCTGTGAGCAGAATAACTTATCTTGGGATTTTTATGTTATTTTTATGCACTTTGTTTATTTATATGGGTAGCTGTTATTTATAGAAAAGAACATAATCACAGCACACAGACAGCTTCGTAAAGAGTGCCCCGGCAGTTTGGTCTACGACAATAAAATATATCTTATGCAACCATACTGTAATCACCAGCCTAACGGACTTGATGAAACAATTTGTTTATTGTAGATCGCTAAAAAGACATAAAAATTGTACTTGTATTACTTTTCCCGTAAAGTTTTCATAAAAGATAAAATATTTACGAAGTTCCACGAATCATCAAAAACGAAACTCATATTCGAGTTTTAGAAATGAGGTAGGTGGCTCAGTGGTATCTAGTCGGCCTGTGGATCTTGAGAACCCTGGTTCGATCCGCACAGCCGACAAACAATTTTCACCAATTTAAATGTACCCCTGTGGCTCCCCCGCCACTAACATCTTTGGGGGCCATGATTTGACAACTGGTAACCGCACTTCACGCGAAGAAATATATCACTTACCGAGATCTGCTACGGCAAAGTGCCACACCCAGTAATGGGTAAAAGGCGTGATGATATATTTATTTATTTACAAACTATATAATTCAAGCTGTCGTATTGTTTCAGTTTAGCAGATAAAAATTTATTAATTGATATTTAATAGTTAATATTATTATTTTATTTTTATTTTGATGTAAAAATCAAGACAAGATTTAATGGAGTAGAAAAAGTTCAAGTTTTGAAATGGTATTTTGCAAATAATTCAAGTAGAGAAGTTGTAGATTTATTTTATTGTAGGTATGTTTTTGTTTTCCAATGCATCCTATAATAAGCTTTAAATTGTACATCTTATTTTGCTTTTATCTCGTGAAAATGAAATAAATTATCAATTATTTTTTAAGTTATTAGACGTAATTTTTTATTTTTAACTTTTTATTTAATTATTTCTTTTAAGTTGACAATACAAATATAACCTCAAATGTTAAATATCACAACTTTTGGTCAGCTAATTGTTGTTCATTGGCCCGCTAGTTGTCCGTTTCAAAATTCAACCAATTTGATTCATTTAATCCGCACATGCATTGATTTAAATCGTTTTAGCACAGTATATAGGATAGTACATATTTGGTATTACCATTTGTATCTGAATTATGAATAAATAAAGAACACATAATGCTGGCGCAACGCTCTGGGGCGGCACTAGCCCCAACATAAAATTCCGATATCCAGCTAATATATTTTTATTTGCTTACTCTGAGAAAATATTTTTTATCTACGAATCGGTTGTCAGGGCCGGGTAAACCACGGAGCCATGGAGACATGGCTCCAGGGCCCCCTACGTTTAGGGGCCCCGTCCAGCGGATATCTATTTATCACATCACTGTTTTTAAAATTCATTACACTAATTATATTCATATTATAATTCACAAAATATTTAATTTTGATATCCTACAACTTATAGTAGACAAAATTCCGTGCTTACTGCCATTTATTTTCCACTGCGCCGCACATAGGACATAAGAAGGAGAACGCAGTCGCGAATAATCTGGCTGTGGCAACACTGTGTCTATTTAGTTCTGTGGCTCACATCGGTGCACTGCACTTTGCACAACTCATTCATATAATCATAAGATATTTTGGTGTCATAGTGTCGCATACTTTTTCTGCCATATTTACCTACAACCAACGTACTTACGTTAAATTGTTTTTTTTTTCAACAACCACAAAATCAAAGAAAATGTGAGAATAAACAATTAACTGTATAAAATGTATTCTCATTTTACTTTTTAGTTTTTGCAATTATTGTGCAATTTAAATTAGTATTAGTTGTTCTTCTCTGAAAAAAGTATCTTAGGCACATATTAAATAAAATTTGAAACATATGTATTTATTCCAGCTTATTTACAAAGTGGATAGAAAATATTTGAGCGGTAGTGCAAAATGAAAATTATAGAATGAGAAGTCAGAAAGTAAGCTAGATGATCCACTTCAATGCCTATCATCTGCTAAAGAACTAGCAACGTTTAAAAACAGTTCTGATGATGGTCTTAAATAGACAGAAACGTTAACATATCAACACTGATTTTGTTTTATTCCTGTTCACTTTTCAACTAAAAAATATTTCATTTCAATTATTTGGAAGCTAGTCTCAATTTTATATTAATTTTAAGTATAAATATTTTTGTTAAAATTTATTATTGATATAAATATATTTATATTTCAAGTGGACTTTTTTTAAAAACAAAGTTCAGTTTAAAAAGTTTAATAGACAACTAATATTAATTGCATTTTCCATAGAAACTTTGTATAAAACACATATTGATCAACGAATTATACCTACTACATCAAATGAATAAGTTTTTAAAATTTGTACACTCTTGTTTTGGACCGGAACAACAAACAAAATCTAAATTTAAATCTAATAATAATGAAGCTGTTATTTCACTGCAAAATTCCAAATTTTATATGTATTCATGGAAAAATCATGGTATACCGGCTACCAGAGAACGTGAATCGTATATAATTTCCACTTATTTAAGTAACATATTATTATTATATTTAAAATCAAGCTTTTTTGGAAAATGATTCGTTTGGTAAGATTTGCGAGTGCCTTTCTTCCCCAACCGATGCGAACAGATATGGAAATATCCAAGATACAAAAATTACTGGATTAGTTTGTCTGACATAGAAAACATTTTATTAACCCAGATAGACCTGAAACTTAAAAAAACTAATTTTGTGTTTCTTATTTAAAATTGTGCTTAGTTATATGAAGAAAATATTTTTGATATGAAACGCGTCTATGGTTACTAACTGTGCTGGCCAGCCTCTGACGATGCCCTCATAAGGTGACTTGGAGGCTGAATTTTGTGAAACTGAGCCAAGTGTTTATTTTATACTTTTTATTAAATCTAGTTTCACCAAGTGTTGGATGACAATTAATTTTGTCTTTGTTGTTATTTAAATTGCTATTGCATAGCTTTTCCTTTTTTCGGTAGATGGCATGACTTGTTCCACAGAACTTCTCATGTCATCTTACCTGTTTGTTAGAGATCTTATTCTCTGCTGACACAGTTTTTCGTCACCAGCTTCTTCACGTGAACTTTGTTTTAGGTGAAGAAGTGAGTTATACCATACTGATGAGCTCTTACAAGAGCGAAACGCGTCTATGGTTACTAACTGTGCTGGCCAGCCTCTGACGATGCCCTCATAAGGTGACTTGGAGGCTGAATTTTGTGAAACTGAGCCAAGTGTTTATTTTATACTTTTTATTAAACCTAGTGTCACCAAGTGTTGGATGACAATTAATTTTGTCTTTGTTGTTAATATTTTAAATCATTTAAGTTTTGTAGCCGGTTTAAAATTTTTCGTTATTTAAACAAATAAAAATAAATTCTTCTTGAAATTTAGTAATCACAATTATTTTTAATAGTATTCATTATTTCTAATTATTAATATTCATATATTTTTACTAACTGCGCAAGTGTAAACTGTGTCATTCTGTTCAACTCGAAACATTTTTCAGTGCAGTGAGATCTGAGGTAAGTACGTACTGCATTTTAGCCGTGGAAAATTCGAGTTTATTGTATAATATTTATTTGTAGCCTGTGATTACTAGGTAGAATTTTCGAACTTTCATTTGCATTCTGTGCAGTGCCTTGACCTGGAGTTTATATTTGCTAAGCGAGACTTCTCGCACCCAAAGCGAGAATCATATATCCCTAGACCATTGATCCGTTGTTCTTTCTGTTTCTAAAAATTTTTACAAAAAATTAAATCGTCAGCTAATAATACAAATTTGGAATTTTGAAAACAATTAGATATTATAATAATATATGTTTAAATTAATAGTTGACATAAATCTAACCGTGCGGATGTAACTACACCTATCAGAATTAATACAAGTGCTCAAACGCTCGATAAAAATCTACCAAAATTTAAAAAAATCACAATTTTTTACTTTATTCCTCTCTCTACATTAAAAGATGAAATCGTAATCTGTTATTCACTTCCAGCTCGACATGTTCCATTCCAACATATTCCACATTAACCCTCATCCCAAATTAGATCACGTTAAGAACATCCTCTAATTCTCTCTCAAATAATAGGTTATTGAGGGTACAACAATACTCCCTAGACCTGACCAGTGCAAGTTGAAATTTTTTGGTAATAATTTAAGTATAAATACAAACGAAAAAGAATTTAAATTTTATCATATTTTAGAGCTTTTTAAATATTTTTTTCTATTTTATAACTATGAAATTCAATGCTCAGATGTATACTAAATATAGGATAAACTTTCTAACTAATAAATAATAATTTAATCAAGTAATTGTAAATATTTGGTCAAGATCAGACTATTTTATCGATAGTCATTTATTTACAATAAAGGAACCACATAGGTTTCAAATTGAAAGTTGTGTTTTATTTGATTCTGTTACAAAGACTTTTTTTTAACAAATATGTTAAATAACTACAATAGTTTAAAGAAATTTTAAAGAAAACAATATTTGTTAAATGCAATATAACTAATTTTTATCGAAACTTAATTTTAGTTAGCACAGTATTTTTATATAAACTCAATTAAAAAATATCGTCTCCTTCATTGTGTATAAAGTTTGTTCTTGTTCTAACATATTCTACTTTAAAACAACTAACAGCGACATCTAAAAAACAAAAGCCAACACAACTCCAAAACCACTGACCAACTAACGGGCACTAACATGCCGGACATCGAGAATATACCACCAGATGGAGGAGGTAGAAACGAATCACAACAGAATTCTAACCAATCTCCGACTTACGCACAACGAACACAACAAAACTCACACTTTATACAAAACCTAACAAAAAACTACCCAAAAAAAGAGCAAGCAATCATAGTATGCGCAAACAGCGAAATCCCAATTAGAGAATATGTCATCGCTATCGGACAAATAATAAAACCGGAAAATATATTATACGTATCCCGGCTTTCAAATCAACGCATATGCATATTTCTCAAAGACAAAACACTAGTAGATAGACTGATTACAGTCGAAAAAATCGAAGTACTTAACCAATATACTGATATTCGAAGATATATAACACCACCCACAAGAGTCACTATATCAAACGTATGTCCGTCAATCCCGGAAGAAATTATCATGCAAGCCCTATATGACCTCAATATAAGAACTCTGTCAAAAATAACTTACCTAAAGGCCGGAATACTCGAACCCGGCTACGAACATATACTCAGCTTCCGAAGACAGGTATATATTGCGGAAACAGACAAACACAAAGTACCAGAAACCATCCTTATAAAACATGAAAACAACGATCACCGCATCTACCTGGCAACTGAAACAACGATATGTAAGAAATGCAACAGTACAGGGCACCCAGAAAATAAATGCAAAAATATACCTAAATAAACAACGGAAACAAATAATATAACACAATTAACACAAGAAGACTATAACCAACCCAAAACAATTCAAAGAGAACAGACAACAAGCAACCCAAGTACTGCAATAAATACAAACAATCCAGCACCGGACACAAATACAAATACTACTATAGCAACTCAGATAACCTCCCAGGTAAACCAGCTATTTAAAAAACCACAAAACAAAGACCCAGACACACAAAGAGACACCACAGCCCTAAACAAAAACACAAAGCTAACTCAAAACACCGAAACCCCCGCACCACTAAAACGTACAGCAGCCGAGGTACAAATAGAAACCGAGGACGACGACACAGACAGCACACACGCAACAGATACTGACTCAATCTCATCACAAACTTCAAACAACCCAAAACGAAACGCGAGGAAGAAAAAAAAGAAAATCAAACGGACAAACAGTACAACAATAGACGACTATAACAATTCATTGGAAATGGCAAAAAAGAAATAGAAGACAATAGAGACAAATACCCAATGGACTTCGACCAGTTTAAGGAATTTATAGAAAATGCCCTGGGGCAAAACAAACCCAATGAAATTCTAGAAGACTACACAGATAAAACGAAGAACACAGCAGAAATGTTGCAGAAAATACATAATAAAATAGAAGGACGACAACTAAAGAACAGAATATCGAGAATAATAAAAAAAACTCAAAGTCAAAACACTCCAACAATCGATATCACAACTGAAAACTAAAAATACACCAAACAAACCACCCCAAGTCGCACAACCAGAAGAAAACCTACAAGCAACAAACAAATAAACTCAATAAAAGAATAATGACAACTATCCAGTGGAATTGCACAAGCCTAAACACACACAGAGAGGAACTACAGTTACTAATAAAAGAACACAACCCAGACTTTGTCGCACTACAAGAGACAAGACTACAAGAAACCAAACAATTCAATATAAAATCATACGATATATACAGGAAGGACAGACACCAAGAAGAAAAAGCAGCAGGGGGGGTCACCATATTGACTAAAAGCTCCATAAACGTCAAAGAAATCCAACTACAAACTGAACTAGAGGCTATCGCAATCCAAACTGACTGCTATGATCTTTCACAAGACCCCGGGCAAAACCGGTTGAACCGCGGCGAACTCAGTGGAGATTGGGAGTGAGTTGTGAATCGGAGATGTCGGGTAGGGCGCCAGTTGACCTGCCGACTGGTTCAACGCTTACTGGTTGGTCAACTAACCACAGCGGGGTAAGGTACTCACAAATAAATAATACTAGCACGTCGGTATGAAAGTGACGTAAAATATATTGACTAGAGGTGACTACAAATAACAACACTAAAACTAACAGAAATGATATGACGGTAGTTCGAGACAACCCGATCAGCCGATGACAATAAAATGAGCTAGGTAGTTCCGTAGTGAGTGCGTCGTGAAGCCACTCCAGGACCTCGCTCAACAACTTGAAGGAGCGCGCAATAGAATCACGAGGGGACCGATAGTCGACTATAGGTTTCGTAATCGCGCTATAGCAAAACGGCGAAAGCCCTAAACGCTTCCCGAAATGACACCAGCTACGAATCGCAGCGCCAACGTCGCGCATCAGTAAAAGCAACGTCGAATGA
Source organism: Pterostichus niger (assembly GCA_947425015.1). Lineage (NCBI taxonomy): Eukaryota > Metazoa > Arthropoda > Insecta > Coleoptera > Carabidae > Pterostichus > Pterostichus niger. The sequence goes on from OX380350.1 coordinate 17,518,186, forward strand.
TCGGATTTTACAATACGGCACAAACGTGGAATGTCGAACAATGAATGAACACAAAAATAATAAATGAGCTCAAGCTTAAATAGATTGAAGAACAGACTTACAGTCCTCCAATGGTAAGTATCACAAAATGTAACAATCTTAATTATGCGGAGCAAATTTTAATAGATAAATTCTTATCTGCGTTCCCCAGTTGACGGTCAGATGGAGCGCTTGGACTGGTGACGTGCCGGTTCTAAGATGGCGGACCTCGCAACACGCTCGCTCCAGTGGCGTAGGTGGATAAACTTCCCTTCAACGAGACCACGGTTTACGGGATAATACGTCCAACAGTCCGGGGGGCCCGGTGATCCTTGCGTCTCATCAACCAGATGCGTAACAGGGGCGCAAATACGCAATGATAACATCCAACAACGGACAAACGAAAGGAAGGAAATAAAATAAAACGGGAAAAGCCTGAAAAGAATATTGACAGTTAAGATGCCCTATGAGAGACGTACGCCACTGCTTTACAAACCCACCGTTAGGTAAAAGAAATGTTTAAATCTGACTGCGAGAAGTTAAATGAAATTAAATTACTTTACAGATCTCAACCGAGACGTCAAATGCAAAAATTATATCGCGAGAGCTATACCAAAAAAAGAATTAACCTTACCTAAGATCGAGGGCGGCTTTAAAGTGAATAAACTGTCGAGGGCCTCACAAATCCGGAATACTCCGTTGAGTTAAAAATTACTCTCTTGGTTCGGTTACCGCAAATCCAAATGCAGCTTTGCCTCAAATAATCCAAATACTCTACTTCTCAAATCGGTAACACGACCACACCCTTCAACGTTTACAATACGAATTCCCAATTTTTAGGTGAAATAGCAATCTTGAACACGATTCAAATTTCAGGTAACGTCCGGTACAATTAAATCGCGCGGAACCAGAAGTAGCTAGCCTTGGCGCCTCTCACAAGTGCCGTCTCCACCGCAATACTCGACGAATACGTCTACGTCGCAAGAGTTGCCTAAATAAGGGCGCATACAAAAAAAGAGAACGTAACATGACTACCCTATAAAACTCACAATATGTAATATCTATATACCACCAAACATAAACCCAGAAACACAAGGATATAGAAAAAATAATCGACCAATTACCGAAACCACATCTTATCATAGGCGACTTCAACGCCCACAACACCCTTTGGGGCTCACAACATACCAACAACAGGGGAGCAACAATAGAGAATACGATGGAGGAACTGGTCCTCCTAATTGACGGATCAATAACCTATATAAGCTCAAGATCCGGCTTCACTTCAACGCTAGATCTATCGTTCTGCGACCCAGCAATAGCACACAATTTTAGCTGGGAAACACTACAACACCAATATGGAAGCAACCACTTCCCGATTAAATTAACACAGGATAACCACGGAACTGGAAAAATGACACAAATAAAAAAATGGAAACTGGAACAGGCAGATTGGAGTATGTTCACAGAAGAACTTAATAAGAACACCATAACACCAATAAACGCAGAAAATGCTAACACACTCATCGAAAACATAACAGAACAAATAATAAACGCTGCGGAGAACACAATAGGATACAAAAATCACAGAGACAAGAAATGTGTACCATGGTGGAACGAGCAATGTAAACAAGCTTGCTATGATCTTTCACAAGACCCCGGGCAAGGCCGGTTGAACCGCGGCGAACTCAGTGGAGATTGGGAGTGAGTTGTGAATCGGAGATGTCGGGTAGGGCGCCAGTTGACCTGCCGCCTGGCTCAACGTTTACTGGTTGGTCAACTAACCATAGCGGGGTAAGGTACTCACAAATAAATAATACTAGCACGTCGGTATGAAAATGACATAAAATATATTGACTAGAGGTGACTACAAATAACAACACTAAAACTAACAGAAATGATATGACGGTAGTTCGAGACAACCCGATCAGCCGATGACAATTAAACGAACTTGGTATTTCCGTAGTGAATGCGTCGTGAAGCCACTCCAGGACCTCGCTCAACAACTTGAAGGAGCGCGCAACAGAATCACGAGGGGACCGATAGTCGACTATAGGTTTCGTAATCGCGCTATAGCAAAACGGCGAAAGCCCTAAACGCTTCCCGAAATGACACCAGCTACGAATCGCAGCGCCAACGTCGCGCATCAGTAAAAGCAACGTCGAATGATCGGATTTTACAATACGGCACAAACGTGGAATGGCGAACAATGAATGAACACAAAAATAATAAATGAACTCAAGCTTAAATAGATTGAAGAACAGACGTACAGTCCTCCAATGGTAAGTATCACAAAATGTAACAATCTTAATTAAGCGGAGCAAATTTTAATAGATAAATTCTTATCTGCGTTCCCGAGTTGACGGTCAGATGGAGCGCTTGGACTGGTGACGTGCCGGTTCTAATATTGCGGACCTCGCAACACGCTCGCTCCAGTGGCGTAGGTGGATAAACTTCCCTTCAGCGAGACCACGGTTTACGGGATAATACGTCCAACAGTCCGGGGGGCCCGGTGATCCTTGCGTCTCATCAACCAGATGCGTAACAGGGGCGCAAATACGCAATGATAACATCCAACAACGGACAAACGAAAGGAAGGAAATAAAATAAAACGGGAAAAGCCTGAAAAGAATATTGACAGTTAAGATGCCCTATGAGAGACGTACGCCACTGCTTTACAAACCCACCGTTAGGTAAAAGAAATGTTTAAATCTGACTGCGAGAAGTTAAATGAAATTAAATTACTTTACAGATCTCAACCGAGACGTCAAATGCAAAAATTATATCGCGAGAGCTATACCAAAAAAGAATTAACCTTACCTAAGATCGAGGGCGGCTTTAAAGTGAATAAACTGTCGAGGGCCTCACAAATCTGGAATACTCCGTTGAGTTAAAAATTACTCTCTTGGTTCGGTTACCGCAAATCCAAATGCAGCTTTGCCTCAAATAATCCAAATACTCTACTTCTCAAATCGGTAACACGACCACACCCTTCAACGTTCACAATACGAATTCCCAATTTTTAGGTGAAATAGCAATCTTGAACACGATTCAAATTTCAGGTAACGTCCGGTACAAATAAATCGCGCGGAACCAGAAGTAGCTAGCCTTGGCGCCTCTCACTAGTGCCGTCTCCACCGCAATACTCGACGAATACGTCTACGTCGCAAGAGTTGCCTAATTAAGGGCGCCTACAAAAAAAGAGAACGTAACAACTCTCTCTCTACCACTACAGGAAATTTTCCCCAAAATTTCCGATAAGCACTTAGACGCTAACAAAGAAAAGGAAATGATGATTACAAAAGTAATGAAAATGAAATCGAAAACTACAAATAACTGAATCCAGCTAACTATTTATCTGGGGGAATATCGTCATCAGGGTGAGTTTTTAAGTGCTTTACATTCCAGGTGCCACGAAGAATATCCCCATCCACATTTTTAAGCACGTAACTGTCGCTGCCTACACGTTTGTGGATCCGGAAGGGACCTACAAACTTTTCTGCTAATTTGGCGGTGAAGAACTTCGATGCGTCCGACAAAACAAAGTTCCTCCGCCAGACCAACTGGTTTGGATCGAAACGTACTTCGCGACGGCGAAGGTCGTAACGCGACTAAGACTTGTGGTACGCGGCTTGCAACCTGGTTTGTACTTCCTGACACAAATTTTTAAAATTGCAGGCACGTTCTGCATATTTTCTCGAGTCCGGTAAAATTAGTGTATCGTCTTCAAGAGCGATATTCTCATTATTTGAATCCAAACTACTGCCCACTAGGTTCATATGTCTACCAAAATTGACGAAATATGGCGATAGTTTAGTTACTTCGTGCGTAGCCGTTCGCAGTGCACAAGCTATTTTCGGTAGCTATTTGTCCCAATCACTCTGGTTGTCATACGCGTACGCGACGAGCATGGTCTTTAATACTCGATTAACTCTTTCAGCGGGGTTCGCCTGCGGGTGGTAATACGACGTATACGCTGATTGACTCCATATGACGTCAGAAGCTTCCGGTACTCGTTTGAACGAAATTGCACTCCATTATTTGAGATAATTTTGCGCGGTGCTCCAAATAAAAGAAACACGTCATTTTCTAAATGCTTCACGATACTCGCAGAATTACTCGTGCGTAGAGGGAAAACTACTGTGAATTTAGAAAAACAATCCGAGACTACCAAGATGTGTTTATACCCGCGAGCGGTTCGGGGTAACGGACCCACTAAGTCTATACACACGACCTCCCATGGCCTCGTTATCTCCGAGTGGCCTCCCAAGCGTCCCGGCGGTGCCTTTTGCTCCGGTTTCGATTGGATACACACCACGCACCGATTTACATAATTCACAACGTCTGCTTTCATTTTCGGCCAAAAATAGTCACGCGCTAACCGATTATGAGTTTTAAAAATACCTAAATGTCCACTCGTAGGTATGTCGTGGCACTTAAATATTACATCTTTCCGTTGCTCCCTCGGTATGACCTGCATCCACCCAAAATTCTCCTCCAACATTCCGAAATCTTTACATTTAACAAATTTAAATAATTTATGATCCTTAATCCTAAACGCGGGATATTTGCCGGGATTTTTCTCTACTGAATCCATTAGGTTGCGGTACCACTTATCCGAGCTGTTGTCGAAGTCGACAGAATCTATCACCGGTACAGAACGAGACAGAGCATCCGGCACCACGTGATCCTTGCCTTTACGATGCACAACGGTAAAGTTATATTGTTGCAGTCGCACTGCCCTACGCGCCAACCTACCGGAAGGGTTCTGCAGATTGCTTAGCCAACACAGCGAATAGTGGTCGGTGATCGCGGTAAAATGCGAGCCCTCAATATACGGTTGCAATTTCTCTATGGCCCATAAAAGCGCGAGAAGCTCTTTCTCTGTGGTAGAGAATTTACGTTCCTGCCTAGTCAAAGATCTGCTCAGATAACAGATAACTTTCTCCCCTTCATCGTACTGCTGCGTCAGTACCGCGCCTATCCCAAAGTCGGAGGCGTCAGTTTGCACAACAAATTCTTTATCGAAATCGGGACATGTAAGAATCGGAGCCGATATCAGCTGATTTTTAATTGATGCCCACGCTTTCTCACAATTTTCTTCCCAACTAAATTTCGCGTTCTTCCGTAACAAGCTAGTGAGCGGCGAGACCAACGTGGAAAATTGCGGAACGAAACGACGATACCAGGACGCCATGCGTACCAAGCGTCTCACTTCGGATACGGTGGTGGGAGTCGGAATGTCTAGAATGGCGCGAATCTTCTCCGGATCAACGTGGAGACCTCGGTGGTCAACTACGTACCCGAGATAGCATAATTTATCGCGACAAAATTGGAATTTATCTCGGCTGACGGTAAGTCCAGCTTTCGCGAGACGCGATAGCACCTCTTCGAGTATTTCGATGTGTTTTTTGCACGTATTCGTCACTATCACTATATCATCGACATACACAAAGACGTAAGGCTCTAAATCCGACCCTACTACTGTACCAATAAATCTCTGCCACGTAGCCGGGGCATTGTGCAACCCAAACGGCATTCAACGAAACTGAAATAATCCACGATTCGGAACCGTGAACGCTGTAAACTCGCGTGAGGATTCCGCGACCGGGATCTGCCAGTACGCTGACTTTAAGTCTAGAGATGTAAGGAACTTTGCGTCGCTTAACTTGTCCAACGTATGTGACACCGACGGCAAAGGATACGCATCGCGCTTCGTAACTTTATTGAGTTTGCGGTAGTCAACACAAAAACGATACAATCCGTCCTTCTTGGGTATTAACAGTATCGGCGAAGCCCACGGACTAACGGAGCGTTCAACGATGCCCTGCTTGAGCATACTGTCCAGCTCTTTGTCGACGTGTCTTTGCACCGCGGGAGAAATCGGGTAATACCGTTGCTTAATCGGCTCACTATCCGTTAATATTTTGTGCTCCACCGCTTTAGCACAACCAATACCCGTGTCGGTATTTGGACACAGATCATCCACAATACCGTTCAACAGCTTCTCCTGCGCGGGTGTTAAACTAGACCGCGGGTGATCAAATCTAGTGAAGCTAGAGGTGAACTCGAGAAGTGCCATTCTCCCCTCCGTAAATCAGGTACAACACCCATGGTCCTCCAGAAATCAGCGCCTAATATCAGCAGGTGAGGTAATTCCGGTACGATAAGAATTTCAATAATTTTTTCTTGGTCGCGCAGTTTAACAGGCGCCGACACAGTTCCCCAGCTCATGCAGCGCTGTCCGTTCGCGACGGTACAATTCGTAACAATTTTACGCATCGGTAAATTTAAATCTTGTAATATATCCCAACCTAATTTCCCAGCAACAGTGCAAGATGCCCCAGAATCTAATAATCTTAAAATAGATTTTTCCAAAATGAAAATCTCCAAATATGGCCGCTCATCCCCTTGTGCATGTGCCAAGATAAAATCTAACAATGCGGTGTTGGCATTCGGCACAAGCGGAGTTGCATGATGCTGCAGACGACCACCTACAGCATCTACTGCCCGTTTCCCGAACGACAGGATGGACACGAGTGCACGGTAACGTCAGGTTTTCCACAGCGGTAACAATGTTTCTTCCGTGGTTCCCTGCATCTGTTAGCCAGATGACCTGGACGCCCACAGTTCCAACACGAACGCGGATCCCTCTCTACCGAGTCCACAGCTGAAGGTTTATGCGGAAGTTGCGCGTGGCGGGATGGACGGCTATCGTCGTAGTTACGGCGATGTGACGTGGATGGCCTCGACTGGTCCGCATACACGTACGCTAAGTCCGGCTCATTAACATTACTACGTCGCGGCGGCGGTACATATGACTCAACGAATTCTTTTCGCTCATCCAACTTCCGACATAATCTTAAAAGTTCCGCGACCGTCTTAACTTCGACCAGCCCTAATTGCGTTTGATAGAATGGCGCGATATTGCGAAGTAATATACGCACTCGCACTTCTTCGCTCAGCCTAGCCCGTAGTCGCGAAAATAATGACGTCATCATAGCGATATAAATTCCAATCGGCTCATTCGGGCCTTGAGTCCGGCGCTTAATTTCCTCCAACAGTTTCTCCTCATAGTCAATCGGCTGGAACTCTAGTCGGAGTCCGTCTACTAATTCGTCCCAAGACGCAAACAAATTACGATTCGCGCGATACCAAACGAGAGCATTTCCGACGAATAAATCTATTGAGGTATGTAGTAATTGGTGTTTTGACACGTTCTGCGCTACCCGAAGTTCATTAACCCTTTCTATAAACGAATTCACTGACATTTGCCTCATATCTCCCGAAAATTTCAAACCCCACTTCGACACTGGTATTGGTTTTAGTTCCGTACGTGAGTATGCAAGTTCCTGTTCCGAATCGGTATTGGATGTTTCAGACCCGGATGTGCCTTCCGGAAAACTAGCTAGCGAATTTTCCAAACCTTGACTTATCAACGTGGATGAGAGTTTGACCGCTCTGGCTTTTGTGTGCAGGTCCGACTGCAATGATATTAATTGGCCTAGTAGTTTGGATTTCGCGGTTCGCTGTTCGTCCGTACCAACCACACAACGATTTACCCGACCAATGGAGTACGAAATTTTTGTTTCTAACTTTTTAAATTCTTTAGACGTTTTTAGGTCGGCGAAAGATTCTGAAAGAGTTTTTATTTCTCTAATTTTTTCCACAATAGCGGCACGATCTTCATCGAACGTGAACGGATACTTCGGCAAAACAAAACTCGACGTTTTCTCTAGCTTAAAAGGTAACGTAGTGATTTTCTCATTGAGTCTATACTACTGACTTCGTCAATACCTCTGATCTTAATCTCGTACGTTAACTCGTCTTTAGATAGGCGATTAATCTCCATTTTAGACTCCCAAACTAACCCTAATATAACAAATAAACTAATAATATGGTGATTGATAATAACCCTAAATAACCCAAGTAATTATTCCCAAAATTCTAACCTATAAATTGCTTTCAGCAAATACACGAAATTCTACCCTAGGATGAATGATAACGAAGACAGAACGAAACCTCTACAACATCGACTGTGCTAGATCGGGCAGGGTGCCAAATAACTTAAAAGGCCCCTTTTTCTCGGGCCCCACGTTCACCGCCAAAAATCTTGCTATGATCTTTCACAAGACCCCGGGCAAGGCCGGTTGAACCGCGGCGAACTCAGTGGAGATTGGGAGTGAGTTGTGAATCGGTGATGTCGGGTAGGGCGCCAGTGACCTGCCGCCTGGCTCAACGCTTACTGGTTGGTCAACTAACCATAGCGGGGTAAGGTACTCGCAAATAAATAATACTAGCACGTCGGTATGAAAATGACATAAAATATATTGACTAGAGGTGACTACAAATAACAACACTAAAACTAACAGAAATGATATGACGGTAGTTCGAGACAACCCGATCAGCCGATGACAATTAAACGAACTAGGTATTTCCGTAGTGAGTGCGTCGTGAAGCCACTCCAGGACGTAGCTCAACAACTTGAAGGAGCGCGCAACAGAATCACGAGGGGATCGATAGTCGACTATAGGTTTCGTAATCGCGCTATAGCAAAACGGCGAAAGCCCTAAACGCTTCCCGAAATGACACCAGCTACGAATCGCAGCGCCAACGTCGCGCATCAGTAAAAGCAACGTCGAATGATCGGATTTTACAATACGGTACAAACGTGGAATGTCGAACAATGAATGAACACAAAAATAATAAATGAACTCAAGCTTAAATTGATTGAAGAACAGACGTATAGTCCTCCGATGGTAAGTATCACAAAATGTAACAATCTTAATTAAGCGGAGCAAATTTTAATAGATAAATTCTTATCTGCGTTCCCGAGTTGACGGTCAGATGGAGCGCTTGGACTGGTGACGTGCCGGTTCTAAGATGGCGGACCTCGCAACACGCTCGCTCCAGTGGCGTAGGTGGATAAACTTCCCTTCAGCGAGACCACGGTTTACGGAATAATACGTCCAACAGTCCGGGGGGTGGGGCGCGATGATCCTTGCGTCTCATCAACCAGAGGCGTAACAGGGGCGCAAATACGCAATGATAACATCCAACAACGGACAAACGAAAGGAAGGAAATAAAATAAAACGGGAAAAGCCTGAAAAGAATATTGACAGTTAAGATGCCCTATGAGAGACGTACGCCGCTGCTTTACAAACCCACCGTTAGGTAAAAGAAATGTTTAAATCTGACTGCGAGAAGTTAAATGAAATTAAATTACTTTACAGATCTCAACCGAGACGTCAAATGCAAAAATTATATCGCGAGAGCTATACCAAAAAATAATTAACCTTACCTAAGATCGAGGGCGGCTTTAAAGTGAATAAACTGTCGAGGGCCTCACAAATCCGGAATACTCCGTTGAGTTAAAAATTACTCTCTTGGTTCGGTTACCGCAAATCCAAATGCAGCTTTGCCTCAAATAATCCAAATACTCTACTTCTCAAATCGGTAACACGACCACACCCTTCAACGTTTACAATACGAATTCCCAATTTTTAGGTGAAATAGCAATCTTGAACACGATTCAAATTTCAGGTAACGTCCGGTACAATTAAATCGCGCGGAACCAGAAGTAGCTAGCCTTGGCGCCTCTCACAAGTGCCGTCTCCACCGCAATACTCGACGAATACGTCTACGTCGCAAGAGTTGCCTAATTAAGGGCGCATACAAAAAAAGAGAACGTAACAAGCTATAGAAAATGGCAAACAAGCACTAAAAGAATACCGCCGAAATAGAACGCAAGACAACTTCATTGAACTAAAAAGAAATAAAGCAATATGCAGGAGAACAATTAAAGGAAGTAAAAAGCAATCATGGCAACAATATGTGTCCTCTATAAACCAAGACACAACACCGAAAGAAATATGGAAAAAAATTAATAAAATTAAGAGCAAATACACGTGCACAGAAATAAAATCAATACACGTCAATAACAAAACAATAACAGAGGCCAAAGAAATTAGCGAAACTATAGCTAAAGTATTTCAAGATAACTCGAGTAACCACCAATACGACCAAGACTTTCTGACAAAAAAAGAACTAGAAGAAAGAGAAGAAATGACAATAAGAAAACCCACTAAACAAAGAATTTACAATACTGGAACTGGAAACAGCAATAAAGGAGACAAAAAAGAACGGCAGCCCAGGACCAGACAATATACCCTTCGAATTTATTAAACACCTACCTGAAAAGACACTAAACCATATACTAGACATATATAACCACATATGGAAAACACATTCTTTCCTAGACCAATGGCGGGAGGCCATCTTGATCCCTATCCACAAACACGGCAAACCAAAAACTGACCCCTTAAACTACCGACCGATATCTCTATCAAATACCCTTTGCAAAATAATGGAAAAAATAGTAAACAAACGACTCACATGGTTCTTAGAGAAACACAATCTACTAGCACCAGAACAATATGGTTTCAGAAGAGAAAGATGCACTATGGACCATATAATGAATCTGACAATAGAAGCAAAGAAAACAGCTAAATACAAACAACACTTAACAGCAGTCTTTTTCGACATGGAAAAGGCATACGATAGGACTTGGAGACACCGCATCATAAAAACAATTGCAAAAAATGGGACGGAAGGAAACATGTTGCACTTTATCAAGAATTTCCTCACAGATAGAACATTCAGAGTACGCTGTAACGGCCACCTATCGGAAAAACACGAGCTAGAAAATGGAATACCGCAGGGTGCAAGAACAACTGCAGGCAATTAGAGAAGAGGCCAAGGGGAACATTGAGAGAAAACAAATAAAGGATAAGAAGAGATATGATGGCAAGCACCGACACGTCGAATTTGAAATTGGTGAAAAAGTGAAAGTATACAGCCCTGAGAGGTTCGTAGGGAAAACAGACAAACTATTACTTAAATGGTACGGTCCATATGTAATAGTAGGTAAAAAGTCAGATGTATCATATGTAATTGAAAAGGGGAACGCGAAAAAATCAAAACTAGAAACTGTGCATGTAGCACGGTTAAAGAGATATCACGCGCCGTGGGCGCCTGACGATAACAACGAGAGCGGACGGCGGCAACTACGCAGCAGCGTACGTAAACAGGCCGCACAAGATATGAATAGAACAAGTGAGTTGTGCGAGTCAGGGACGGACTCGCCCGATGAGGATTAAGTAAAAAAGGTAGTATTTTGTAATTAGCATGTAAATAGCTATATAAGAAGGGTAAGTGAAAAGAAAATTCTGTTGACAAGTAGAAGTAGTGAGTGAGTTAACACGCAAGCACGTATTATTCTTAAGACAAATTTGGAAATTGATTCAGGACATTCAGGCAAATTCATGGGCGGGTAGCCCTCACCTGCACAAGGGTGAAGGCCCAGGCCGAAAAAGTCATCGAGGAGCGGGCTGTGAACTTGGCCGCCCGATTCTTGGTGGCGCTGCTGCGGCTGGTGGTGCTACCCACGATATATGAGGTGGAGATGTGGGTATGCGCCATGGCAGATATGTCGGGTACCCAGGAAGAAAAACTGGCCCGGGTGCTGGCGGATCAAAAAATGCTAAAAAGAATGGACGTGGCGAGGGAAATTGCGGATGGGTATCTGCACGGAGCAGCCATGACCCACCTGGCCCGGTTTACCGTCATGGAATTTTTTCCGAGGTTCCAGGCGCTGGACGGGTTAGGCGGTAGCCGCTCCCTGTGGTGGTGGCAAGAGCAGGACGAGCTGGGGGAGGTATGTCCTCGATTCGCAGTCGCCGGAGATAGGTATTCTCGCGACGACGACGAATCGGAGGAGGCTACCCTCAGTTCACTGTTCCCCTCGGGAGCCTTCGACACCAGCACAAAGGAGCCATGGGAGTCACCAGTAGGTAGAAGAAAGAGACCGGCAGCGGCAAGTTGCTCGCATGCCGGCCGCCTGCCCAGCATCGTACTGAACCACCGAAGAGAATAAAAATTAAATTAGGAAAATATATATATATATATATATATATATATATATATATATATATATATATATATATATATAAATATATATATATATAAATAGATATAGCACCTATAGTTCGAATATTATGTTATGTTTTAAGGAATATTATATTAATGTTATCGTGTGGAGAATTTTAAATAAATAAAAAATATATTAATCAGCTTATAGGCGTGTGGCTTACTTTAATGTTAATGTTTTCTTTTACGGCGTGCTTGATAATGCAGGATCTAATGTGACACCAAAAAGGTAGGTGCCATATGTCTCTATTGTTACAGAATTTTCATATGTATGTGGTGCGTGATCGCGAGTGCGGCGATTGAAGTGCCAGTTCGCGTGGTGGCGGGTGCCTATTGGAAGAAACTACCGGACGCCATCACGTACGAAGCTACCATTCCGATGACGTACGAGTCGGAATGGATCGAGAGGTATGAGGACGATTACGGGACAGATCAGGTCAGGGAAATAATAGGAAGTTGCGGAGACGCGTTTAATTGGTGCTGTGGTGTGATGACGGAGACCAAAATGAAGCAGTTCGTGATGAATGAGAGACAAATCACGATGACAGTTGAAGATTTACAGACAGGATTGCATGAAGAATATAAGCACCTGTCTCTCATCACCAATAATTTTATTAAATACGACAAAAAAGTAGCAGAAGCATTTACAGAATTACATAAGAGAATGCAGGAGCTGGACGACGAAGAAGGAAATTTAAGACAAGATGCCAATAACGTACGGATCTCACTAAGAACGTTGTACAAGAATGATTTCGAGGCCTTAAAGCGTTCTATTCAGATATTACGCTTAATGAGACAAAATGAAATTCTCGGCGCCTGCAAGAACAGAAATATTCCTACGACACTGTTCACGCCAGGCGTGTTAGCAGCTGATCTTGACAAGTTAGAAAAAAGATTAGGGGAATATGGTTTACAACTCGCCGTGCCAAGGAGAGAGCTGTCACAATATTATAAATTACCGATTGTGGATTGCGGAATCGGACCGGGACGAATTATTCTACATCTAAAAGTGCCAGTAACACAGATTGGCAGAAAATGGAAACTGGTGGAATTACTTACAACCCCCTTCGGTTGGAATAACGACACGTGTGTTATTATGCATGACACTATGTACCTAGCGGTCAGTGGAAAACACATGCGACCAATTTCCGGAGAGGGATTACATCAGTGCCAGCCTTATCATGATCGTCTGTGTTATCTGCCGCGATTTTCGTCTGATGCGGTTTACGGCCCGCAGTGCGCATTCAGAATGTACGAAGGTGCAACAGTGGAGGAAATCACACGGCACTGCGCTTTCCGGTGTTACCGGTCACATCAAACGGTAATTTCAGAAGTGCGGCCGGATACCTATGTGATAACGCATCCACAACCACACACCAAAATCCATTGTCCGAGAAGTATCAAGGAAGTGGGACAGGTACATATAGGACAGCCAGGAGCACTACAGGTACAGTTGCCTTGTACCTAACTGTTCTCTGTACGTCAACGACACCAGAATTATTCCGGCACGAGTACCCTGTGGAGAAGATAGCCGAGTGTTGCAAGTCATACAAGTCTTACCAGCTACGTGGTCTACCTTGAAGTCACTACAAATCAATCCATTATCACCAGATACACACCCAGTGTATAATAATTTATCAGAGTGTCTTAATCACAACTGGACAATCCACGTTCCGCATTTAAATCTGTCCAGCATCAGTGGAACAAGTGACGAATGGACTGCGAGAACGTTCGCTCCACTAGAATGGCATCCAGATGAGTATTCACACCAAAAAGACGTGCTCATCTACATTTGGAACATAATAGTTACTATTGTCGTCATTAAATTATTTTACGATAACAGAGTCGCTACGATAGCATTTGCTCAGGCCGTCAGAGCACACGATAAGGAAGAATTCTCAAACATTACTTTGTATATCATATTTACTATAACTGTGGTATTGCTTTGTGTATTAGTACTCCTGACCATAGTATATGTGTTGGTGGTCAAAATCAAGAAAGGACGTTGCCCGATCTGTCGGATACGTAGATTCGCGCTGGGCGCCGAAACGACGAGTAACCATTAACTTGGAGGACGTCAACGTGGGCACCTTGACCCTGCCAAGTGGTAAAACAGTCTCCGTGACACTCACGGATGAAGTCGCCGGAGAATCAGTTAACCGGATATCTGATGGGACAACAGGACCGTCCTCACGTCCAGGGACATCAGTAAGCAGAGAGTAGGTACTCACGAAAGCCCCCAAACTCTTACTGTAGTGTGCGACGCCCATGGACCAGCCTTCGTGAACAACAATCTGGGATTGTAAATTTGTTAAGTAACAGAACAAGAATTGTAAGTAATAGTTAGTGTCTTAAATATAATCGGCCCGGGATAATGAATTAATTGATCACTAATTAGTTGTTTTGTGATGCTAAAGGATTATATTACTAGGATATATCACGTGATATTGAAATTTTGAAATTAAATTATCCTGTGCGACTCAGGATTGTATTTGGTTACCTGTGAGATGCAGGTTTGGACACGCTGCCTGTGCGAAGCAGGAGCGTATTTAGTTAAATTTTCGTGAGATGCGAAAATAAGTTCTATGACCACTCTTAGGTTGGAGCCGGAGTGGGCCTTACCGAGACAGTAAGGTTTTTAGGGGTCATAGGGCGTACACACCGTCCGATGGCTCGGTTGTGAAAAGTAGCGTGGGGGCGTGAAACACAATGACGTGGTGAGATGCCACCAGTTAGTAGAAGTTGTGCATAACTTCATAGTGGTCCCATAATAGAGTAAGGTATATTAAATGTTTATAATCGGACATAGTTAACAAAAGGGTTGGATAAGTAAGTAATAAAAGATAAGATTTAATTATTAGTGAAAGTAAAATTTCCAGAGATGTATAAACTGAAAGTAAGGTATTTTATGCTATCACTTGTGGTGATAGCGTTAGTTGATAACGTGGCCGCAAATATTGAAGTGAATACAGGAGCGTACTTTCAAATCTTACCGGAAACCATAGCATACGAGACATCAGTTCCAATACTTTATAAAGTAGCATATATATCAAATGAAGATAAGCAAGTCATTACGAACTGTTGTCAGAATATAATTAAAGAAAATACGTGTAGAAATTTGTTAACCTTAATTAAAGGGATTCAAGCCCCAGTATCAACAGATACAATTTTAGCAAACGACGGTAATTCAGTCGGGTGGGAATTTCAAATAGCGTCAAGAAATCATGTGCAACGAATGTTTACTACAAACAACGAAGTAACTTCATTCAGGCAAAAGTTAGATACATTTCCGTTTAAACTTGATATCAAAACACACATGATAGCAGAACAGCGGGATTTCAAAACATGTGACTCAGTGAATGATAAAGTGTTAGTAAACAATTTATTGTTGAAAATTCATAATTTAATTAGCGCCTGTCACGCTAGACACTTGACACCTAGTATAATCGAGATGGGGACATTAGAAAAGATTTAAAGGATTTTGAAAAAGAAATTAGAACTAAAGGATTTAAATTAGCAATCGCGGAAGTCGGACGATATTACGGGTTACCTCTCACGGACTGTTTAATTACGCAAGATCTGGCTGTCATCGGAATACATGTTCCATTCATACGCGAGCAAATAAAATCAATTAGCCTACGACGGTTAATACCAACACCGCTAGCTTGGAAGAACATGACCTGCGCCTTGGAAGCGGACCATGTGGACCTAGCTGTTGTGACATTCGAAAACTCGGATAACATCGACATTTTGACTCCCCAGTGCGATCCTCACCGGGACAGGCTTTGTGCTCTTTCCAAGACGTACGACGCTAATGTAATCACCGCCGCACGTGCCAAACTCTTGCTAACAGGAGCGACAATTAAAGAGTTCACCCGTCTATGTCCAATTTCATGTAAATTGACCGACGTTATGACGCGTATTATTACACCGATAGATCAAAATACGTTTGTGATCACCCATGCGACTACAGTGTGAGATGTTCAGTGTAAAACGTCTAAAAAAGTAACTTCGAGCAAAATTACGGTGCCTTATGGGTCCAAATTCCTTGTAATTGTTCACTGACTATTAACGGAAAGGCTAGGATAACGCCATCTTTTCCGTGCATACTATCAAACCTGTCATTCGCCTTTAAACAAATAATTCCAGCCGCCTGGGTCGCCTCAAAAACATTGAGTCTAACGCCGTATGATGATGCAAGATATCCTGTATATGATGGATTAGAAGAATGTTTAGATAAAGACGCTATGGTAATGCCGGGTGAGAACATAAATCCGCAAACTGCTCTCTTGTACGCACCGTGGCCAGTTATAATTATCATATTAATATTGTATACATGTAGACATGTTAAGTGTGCCAAAAGGGTCGAGAAACATATACAAGGTGGGTGGCCGAGAGGGTGTTCCACAGGCCGCCAGCAACCATGGGACAACCGGGGACAGCATTAGCCGTACCGTTGAGGCTGCCACAACCATTGCCGCGCCCTGGACCGCCGTCAACATGCAGTTCGTCGGTACCAGAGTCGCCATACCTGACACCCGTGACGTTGTACAACTACGACATAGCACAGGAACTAACAGCCACTCACGAATATGAAGTCGTTAAAAACGACACCTCGCATTATGTTTCTATGGCACGACGCACATAGTTTGTAAGAAAAGTCAAGCTTCGTCCGGGAGGGTTATGTCGGAGACGACATGGTCTGAGGGGGGAGAATTGTCGCGCTCATAAAATATTTAGAATATTGTCAAGCTCTAGTCATACGTATTCTCCTAATAAGTACAGGTTATCACACACTAAGGTGTTGTAGTGAGTTTTGCATTACGCATAATGAGTAATTGCTACCGCAATTACCTAGCATGAGCTCGACAGCAACCTCCTGAATACCATGTTCTCCGAATACTTGTTTTCGCACTTAATTTCGCACGCTTCTCGATAAGAGGACACTTCGCTGCGCAAACCAGGAAGTAGCCGACCGCAATCACGCAAGATGGACTGCGGTCTAGCTCCTTCGCGGTTCCGTGTAATCGATATGGAGTCCCGGATCTCAAGTTCAATGTTCAAAATATAGATCTCCTAATTTAGTCACAGTTGCTTTAGTAATCACCTTTTTTGAAGACACTTACGAGAAGACTGCGTTAGAATCTAAGAAAAGAATGCATCACGGTAGATTTTAGTGTAACCTAAACCCGAGAATCGGGAGCTTGACGGAAATAGCTAACCACAGTGTCTGATGCACTTCGTATAAAAACTCAAGTTCTGGAATCGTCGAGGACAATCGATGACAGTCGTACAAGTTATATGATTAAAAGTAAGAAGATAATAATAAGCAACTGATAATTCCTTTGTTCTTGTGTAGACATTAGCTCAGCATAAAAGCGAGTATAAATATGTAGTTATCTGTAAGATAAGGCATTCTGTAGCCATTCTGTAATAACCAGCCATCCTGTAACCAACCTCTGTCAAAATAAAGCTTTTTAAAAAGGCAATAGTCGTGAACTTTTATATAATTGGCGACGAGGATGGGATACTCGCAAAACTGAGTGATTTAAAAGTTTTTAAGCAGTTAAGTGATACGAAAAATCCAACGCTTTCAACTCAGGTTCGTGTCAACGATTTATTTGTTGAACTCACAAGCCATCACCAGTGCGGTACACCAAAGAAAATATTAGTGACGCGGTAGCCAGCGAAAAGACTTTAGACGAGGTGCAGAAGAGGCGGTTCGTGTGCCCGATCCACGTAGGGAAAAATAAGCGACACATCAACCACAGAATCCACACCAAACTCCGGCTCCAGGTGCCCAATCCACGTAGGGAAACACAAGAGACATCTGCGACATCAGCCGAGGTGTGTCAACGACATCATCAACCCATGTTCTTTATTCTACTGCGAGTACAGATTTTATTTACTGTTAATAATTCTAACTCTTAAGTCAGCAAAAATGGCACAGTGCGAGCAAAGATACTTGGATACAATACCTATTTTTAATGGAAATTCAAATGAATTATCTTATTTTATTAGAATGAGCGAAGCGTTTATTACTAAATTCTATAACCGTAACGATCCTAACGATTACGAGAACTTCGTTTTGTTAGCAAATATTAGAAATAAAATTAGAGGCGAAGCAGCCAAAGCAATAGCTAATTATGTAATAAATAATTGGACTGATTTAAAAAATGCTTTATTAACTGCGTATGCAGATAAACGAGATTGCTATACTTTAGCAATTGAAATTGCAAATTTAAGACAGGGCAATGAAAATGCATTTGATTACTATAATAAAATGTTAATTTTATTAAACGCACACACAGCATACACTGAAACACAAATGGAAGCAGCATAAAAAATGCTTTATTAACTGCGTATGCAGATAAACGAGATTGCTATACTTTAGCAATTGAAATTGCAAATTTAAGACAGGGCAATGAAAATGCATTTGATTACTATAATAAAAAATTTTAAATTTTTAATTTATTTGGATTTCAGGCTTTTTCAAAATTAATAAAAAAGTTAAAATTAATTATACATTTTTTATTAAGTAATAAATAAGGCGACGTTTTTGAGTTTTTGTTTGACTCGTGAGGTGTTCACCTCAAAAGAATTTATTGTTCAATTATGTAATCTTAATTTTAATTCACCAACTGCTTGATAATGGCCTAAATTTTTGGCCGAAACGTCGCCTTATTTATTACTTAATAAAAAATGTATAATTAATTTTAACTTTTTTATTAATTTTGAAAAAGCCTGAAATCCAAATAAATTAAAAATTTAAAAAATCTTCCATTCGGCTTATTAAAAAAGAAGTAAAATCCCTTCATTTTACAAAATTCATTACTATAATAAAATGTTAATTTTATTAAACGCACACACAGCATACACTGAAACACAAATGGAAGCAGCATTTCGACCCGCGACAATAAGTTATGGACAAAATTTAGCAGTCAGATCATTTTTACGCGGTTTACGAGAACCAATTAGATCATTTTTACAAACAAGAAACCCTCAAAATTTAAATGCGGCTCTTAAAATATTGACAAATGATTATCAAATGGAAGCTTCTCGTACAACATCCACACTTCCAAATAAAAAACCTATATATAACAAAAATCCTAACACAGTACAAAGAAATTATTTAAACAACACTCAATTTGTAAAACCAGTACAAACACCACAATTTACACAACCTAGACCAACAAACACATTTGTAAATAACAATAATAAACCACGATTCCCAAATCCAACTCCAATGTCAATCTCAACAACCGGACAAACAAGACAATTTCAATCTAAAATTTATCCACAATCACAATACAGACAAAATCTATTCAACATAGACATATTAGATCAAACAGCTGATCCATTCACAGAACAAGATTACGGCGAGCAAACGCAATTCGAACAAAATCATGATGAACAAAATTTTGAATTAAATTATGAAACAGAAAACGTAGAAGGATATCAAAATGTAAATCAAAATTCTTTTTTAGAATTAAGCCAAGACAACAATTCGGCGAAATAATGAATATAGAAAATATAACACGATTACCATACTTAAAACTTGGAAAATATAAATGCTTAGTAGATTCAGGTAGTACTAGATCATTTATCAATCCTAAAATTATTAAAGAAAATCCAAATGAGTTTAAATTATTTAAACAAAAGTTTACGCTAAGTACAGTACATGGTATCTCAAAAGGAAATAACTACACTACACTTTATTTTAATAATAATCCATTAAATTTTTACGTCTTCGACTTCCATTCTCAATTTGATCTATTAATCGGATTAGATGAATTAAAATTATTACAAGCTCAATATGATTTCGGAAATGACAAAATTTATTTATTAGGACAAGAATATAAATTGAATCGTTATAATGAAAAAATTAAATTAAAGCCAAAAGAAATGAAATTTGTGAACTACTTTGTTAATGAAAAAGACTCCGTAGTTTTATTAGAAAATAATAATATTAATGAATGTTTCGAAATTCCTGATAGTTTAGTAAGAATTGAAAATAAACAAATAAAAATTCCTGTTAAAAATAAAACAGATGAAGTTATTGAAATTAATAATTTATGTATTCCAAATTTTACAAAAAACTATAAAATAAAGCATCCACCACAAAACCCAGTAAATTTAAATAACTTTAGAACAGATCATTTAAATGAATTAGAAAAAGAAAGCCTGTTCAAAATTTTCAAAGAATTTAAAGATGTATTCTTGGAAGAGAATGATAAGTTAACCTTCACAAGTAAGATAAAGCACGAAATTAAAACAAGTGACGAAATACCAGTTCATGTTAGAAGCTATCGTTATCCAAACTGTTATAAAGATGAAGTTAAAGAACAAATATCAAAATTATTAAAAGATGGCATTATAAGTCATAGTTATTCACCTTGGTCAGCACCAGTATGGATTGTCCCAAAGAAAGCTGATGCTTCCGGTAAAAAGAAATTTCGACTAGTAATAGATTATAGAAAACTCAACGAAAAAACAATAGATGATCGATATCCTATACCCAATATAAATGACATTTTAGACAGATTAGGTAAATGTAAATATTTCTCAACAATCGATTTAATCGCAGGATTTCATCAAATAGAAATTAACCCCCAAGATATTCCTAAAACAGCATTTAGTGTAAAAAACGGACATTATGAATTCAATCGAATGCCGTTCGGGCTGAAAAATGCACCAAGTACGTTCCAAAGGTTAATGAACTTCGTATTAAAAGACTTAATTGGCACAGTTTGTTTAGTTTACCTTGATGATATTATTATATTAGGTAATAGTTTAGAGGAGCATTTAGAAAATATTAGAAAAGTTTTTAAAACACTGAGAGATGCAAATTTAAAAATACAATCAGATAAATCTGAATTCTTAAGAAAAGAAGTAGAATACCACGGACACGTAGTGACTCCAGAAGGAATAAAACCAAATCCCAGTAAAATAAATGCAATTCAAAATTTCCCAATCCCAAAAACTAAGAAAGAAATCAAATCATTTTTAGGATTAATAGGATACTATAGACGATTTATAAAAAATCTTGCTAAAATAATAAAACCATTAACTAAATCTTAAAAAAATGGAGCAATTATAGATATAAATAATAAAGAATATAAACAGAGTTTTGAAACGTGTAAAACCCTATTAGTAAACGACCCAATTCTACAATACCCAGATTTCAACAAACAATTTATAGTAACAACCGATGCTAGTAACTTCGCACTAGGGGCAGTATTATCTCAAAATATCAACGGTAAAGAATTACCTATTGCTTATGCTAGTCGTACGCTAAACAATCACGAAATTAATTACGCAACTATTGAAAAAGAGCTTCTTGCAATTGTATGGGCCACAAAGTATTTCAGACCCTACATCTATGGTACAAAATTTAAAATAGTGACAGATCATAAACCACTTACTTGGTTGTCTAATTTAAAAGAACCAAACTCGAAATTTTTACGTTGGAAATTAAAGTTACAAGAGTATGATTATGAAATAGAATATAAGAAAGGAAAATTGAATACCAACGCAGACGCATTATCTAGAATAAAATTAAATAACGTTGAATTAATAGAAAAAGAAGTTGATTTATTAGAATTAAATGACAACTTAGCTCATTGTATAAGCAGTGATAGAAAATTAGGAAAAGGTATAGCGAAAAAGATTAATTTTAAATTTAATAGTAGAGATTATTTATCAAAATTTAAAACCCCACAAATAACAGATATACTTATGCAAAAATTACCTAATGAAAAATTATTGTTTCATTTAGTTACAAAGGAAATTTATAATCATAAACCTACGTATAAAAATTTTAAAGAAACCTTGCAAAATTTAAAGTTATATTTAATAAGTAATAATATTGATAGTATATCTATACCAAGAATAGGATGCGGAAAAGATGAGTTACGTTGGGAAAAAGTACAATTAATACTATATGAAGTTTTCGTAGATTCAAATATAAAAATAACAGTCTGTACATTACCAGAAAAAATTGAAAACCTCGCAATAGATACCGATAATGAAAGTAACATGGCGAATAAATCATCAAATTCAGATAACACATGTCATTCGGATGAAGAAAATCCTATATCCGGAATTAAATTTTTAGAATCACCTATAAATAGTGGTAAAAATCAGATCATATTTAGTCTTACAGATTTCCCGAAATTAAAAGTAGATATTACTAGACCATTTGACGGTAAAATAAGATTAGAAGTATATATTCCAAAAGTAAAAGTAGTAGAAACTATATTATCATTTATAAAAGATTATTGTAAACCAAGAACTAGATATTTTTGTATTTTTAATAATAATTTGTATTTTAATGTAAACGAAATTTTACAAAAATATTTTCAACATAAAAGTTTAGAATTTATTAGAGATGTTAAAACAGTAGAGGACCAAATACAGATAATTAAGTTATATCACGAGGGGAAAACAAACCACAGAGGAATTACGGAAACAATAAAGAGAATTAAAGAAAAGTACTACTGGCCAAACCTTCAGAACGCTGTTCAAAATCAAATTAATATATGTGAAATATGTCTTCAAAGTAAATATGAGAGGAACCCCCTCCAATTAAATTTAAGAGTTACCCCGACAAGTAGTAAACCACTGGAAATTATTCATATGGATGTTATTTCATTAGAGAAAGATAAATACTTAACTATAATTGACAGTTTTTCTAAATTTGCCCAAATTTATAAACTTAATAATATGACATCTGTAGAAGTAGCTAATAAATTATTAAAATTCATTTCACAATATACTATGCCAGAGAAAATAATCTGCGACAACGGAAAAGAGTTTAACAACGTTGTAATTAAAGAATTCCTCGCACTACATAAAATTAACATCCACTTCACAAGTATCGATAACCCGAACTCAAACGGACAAATAGAACGATTTCATTCAACACTTATAGAACATTTAAGAATCTTGAATTTACAAAAAGAATATAAATCATTAAGTTTATTAGATAAATTAAAATACGCTATAATAGGATATAATAATTCTATACATTCAGTTACAAATTTTAAACCAATAGATATTGTATTTGGACACTTTAAAAATAATGAAATAAATATAGATCTAGAGAAACACTTAACACAAAATTATGTGCAAACTCATAAGGAAAAAAATGCAAATTATTTATGGAAAGATAAATCAAAATTTAAATGATAAAAAAGAAAACGTTGCAAGTAAACGTAATAAAGATAAAGTTGAAGAAATACCCGAAACCTTAGAAGAAGCCAGAATTAAACAAAATATTAGACACTCTGGTAAAATTACCAAACCCAAATACGTCACACATAAAGTAGCTAGTTTACAACCCAAATTTGCTACACTAAAAACAACAAAAGACAAAAAATATAAATTGTCAAAAATTAAAAGACCCAGGAAAGTAACACAAAAACACATTGTTTCAGATTCATCCTGTTCGGATCAGGATCAACAACAAAACACCTAACAGATATAACACACAACCCTGGCGCACTTATAAACAAATTAGGCGATGCAAAAATTTATTCAAATAAACACGTAATTCATTTTAATTACGATTTTAAAATAGTATATACTGAATATTTGAATTTAGTAAATCAAATCAAAATATTAGAAGAAAAATTAAATAAATATGACCCAAAATTAAATAATGAATCTATTAATTATTGGAAAATAATAAAGTATTATCAAAATGGTATATTATTAAAATTTCAAAATTTAAATACGCATGTTAATAAACAAAGATCAAAAAGAGGATTGATTAATGGCCTAGGCTCTATAGTGAAAAGTATAACTGGTAATTTAGATAGTGAAGATGCCCAAAAATATGATGCATTACTTAGAAATTTAGAAAAGAATCAGGAAATATTAAATAAAAATATGTTAGAAAACTATAATATAAATATTGAGATAATAAAGCAATTTAATGAAACAGTTGAAGATATAAATTATAATCAAGTAATATTAAAATCACGAATATCAAATATAGAAAAGAATTTAAATAAAAAAGCTATACTGATTGATCACTTGGTTGTTAAAGATATTATGAATCAAATAATTCATTTATTAAATATTATGCAAAATACCTTAAGTAATTTAGAAATTTCTCTGAGTTTTTGTAACTTAGGATTATTACATGAAAGTATAATACCTTATGACATATTGAAGGATAATTTGATTAAAATTAATAAAGAGAGTAAATTTGTATTTCCAGATGATATGAATTATAATGAAGTAAAACAATTAATATCCACGTATTGTACCTTAAAGAATTATAAAATAGATTTTTTGATCCTTGTGCCATTGTATCATGAAGAGACGTTAGAATTATTGCAGTACACTCCTGTACCCACCATACAAAACAGTGAAGTGCTAACTGTGTTTCAAAGTGAACATTTATTGCTGAAGGAAAACAATAACTTATATTCGGTACAAAATCAGTGTAAAAGGGTTAATAAAGTGTATTACTGCAACTATGTAAATAGTGAAGCTATTAAAGAAAATGAATGTGACTATCAAACTGTGTTTAACTTAAATACAACACGGTGTAATTATATTAGAATTAATTATAAGATTAATAATGTATTGGAAATAAGTAATACAAATTTATTCATATTATGTTACCCAATAAATCATAAATTAAATATTAAATGTAATAATGAAAATGAAGAATATATAATTTTAAAAGGGATATATGTACTTGAAAATAATGAATGTAAATTAAATAATAAACAAATTATTAGTAATGAAATAAATGGAGAACCTATTGTAATTTCTAATTATAAATTTAATGTTAGTATAACACAAAAATTAAATTCAGAAGTAGAATTGCATAATGTTAAGGAAATGAAAATAATTAGACACGATTTGGAAACTTTAGAAAAGATCCCTGAAATAAATAAACATAATGTAATTAAATATGTGATTATAATAATAATTATAATTGTATTAGTTTGTATTGTATTTAAAGGGAAATTTAAATGTAATTTACTTAAGAAAAAAGGAAATATTAGTATTCCAAAACCAAACTTAAATCTTCCAGGCGATGCCTTTCTCTAACGGTGGAGGAGTTATATGATTAAAAGTAAGAAGATAATAATAAGCAACTGATAATTCCTTTGTTCTTGTGTAGACATTAGCTCAGCATAAAAGCGAGTATAAATATGTAGTTATCTGTAAGATAAGGCATTCTGTAGCCATTCTGTAATAACCAGCCATCCTGTAACCAACCTCTGTCAAAATAAAGCTTTTTAAAAAGGCAATAGTCGTGAACTTTTATATAATTTACACAGTTGTCGTAGACAGTTTTTGTGAACAGTCATAGACGGTCGCCGACAGTTTAACCAGCAGCCAACGGCAAACGAGAAGTCGAGTCGCTAGTCCTTCAAACGTTCAGACAAACGAAGTGCATCAGTACACGATGGTGAAGCCATGGGAAACTCTGTAAGGACAAATTGTAATCTTAATCAATAAACATCTATGTAAGCTATTCGCTTGTATTCATTGAAATCCACACGGTAGAATGAAGCCCTGGCACTGTTTTACTGGAGTCTTCAACACGGTACCCATCTTGAGCTATGAGTAATGTCGTCACGTCAGTTGTTTGTGGCATTATCATAGTTGTAACAGTAATTATAATTATCTTGATAACGTCTACTCAGTATACTCTAATGTCGGTTACTGATTATTTTGCTAAGTTCCTCCGAGACGTGACAATAGTTGGAATAATGAATTAGATGAAAAAGATTTTTCCGGATATATTTAAACCTAGCAGGAGAAGCGATAACTTGACAATGCAAAAAACAAGATGTTGTTGCTCTCGACAATTATGAAAGGGACTTCCTTGCTTTAACAGAAGCTGTCAAAAAACTTTTATGAATTAAACAATTATTCATTGTGGTACACAACGAAAACTACTTGGAAAATTTGATTAGTGACAATTAAGCTACTATAAAACTAGCAACAGACAGTATGTTTCATTCTAGGAAAAAACATGTACATAGAAAATACATTTTCATACGCGACGAAATAAAGAAAAACAACATTAAATTAATGTACGTTAACAGTGAAGATATGATTGCTGATTTTTTAACAAAACCTGTTGGAAAAACAATTTCAGAAAAATTGCAAATTAAATAGTGGAGTCTGTAATAATAGTAAAAATTCAAATTAGCGATGTAATCAAAGTGGGAGGAGTATTGTTATTATTGTTTTGACTACAATTTATTTGAATTTATATTTAAATTAACTTAATGTGAAGTTAGAAGTTTTAGTTACTTTTGAGATATAATCTTTATTTATAATTTTTTTAATTAAAAAACAAGAGAGAAAGTAATTACGTATGTAGAAAAAATAATTCATCTTATTAAAAATAAAATTACTTTATATAGAACTAAAAACATGTTTAATTGTTACCTAAAATAGAACAATACAAATAACAAAAACGCACATGATAACAGAACAGTCAGATTTTACTATGTGTGACTTAGTAAATGATAAAGTCTTAGTGAGCAATTTAGAGTTGAAAATCAATAATTTAATAAATACTAGTCACGCTAGACACTTGACACCTAGTAGAAAGGAAAACGTTTGAAAAAAATTTAAACGATTTTTTCAAAAAAAAAAATCAGACAACAGGTTATAAATTAGCAATTTCAGAAATCGAACGATATTACAGATTACCACTCACATATTGCCTAATTACGCAAGATCTAGCCGTCATTGGAATACATATTCTTATTATACACAAACATGTTAAATTCATTAGCTTACGACGATTAATACCAACACCCTTAGCTTGGAATAACCTGACCTGTCCTGCCCTTGTTGTATTCGAATACTCGGATAACATCGAAATTTTGACTCCTCAGTGCGATCTTTATCGGGACAGGCTATGTGCTCTTTCCAAGAAATACGGCGCTAATGTGATCACCGACGCATGTTCCAAACTGTTGCTGACTGGGTCAACCATAAAGGAGTTTACTCGCATCTATCCAATCTCGTGTAAGGTGACTGATATTACAACACTTATAATTACATCCATTAATCAGAATAATATAATAACTCCGCATTACACAATGTTGGTTTCCAAATTGTATACATACGTTAGACAATAAAATATACTCCATACAATGTCGGTACATAGGAAGTTGTGATAAAAACCAGCTTCCGCGAAGAGAGGACTAATCTGTTTTGATAATTTCTTAAAATTTTCTATAAAAAGAGTGAATAAGTGTTCGAAGTATTTTAAGATATACAAATATAATAAAAATAGACAACATGATGCGATGAAATACAAATCACAATGCAGAATCTGGAAAAGAATACATGATGTCGGACTAAAATCCATAATATAAGCAACAAAAATATCGCTTGTAATACCTGCGAAAGAATAAGAACGAATACATGGAGGGTATTGCCATTGCAAGCAACATTATTATAATAATATGGAAGTATAAAATTGGTGCCTATTAAACGAATAGTGAATAAACATATATCTTCATTGAGTTTGTAGAATTGCGAACAGATATTATTTGAAAATAGATATTTGTTTCTAAATGCTGAAATAAACATGGATTATGAAAAATCATCGATTCTAATTTCGAAGAAATTTAAACAAATATTCCATATATTGTGACGCCTTTTCGGGTAAAAACTTACCGTTCGAGAACGCCCACAAAAGTGACCGACGGATGTTAGTTGCACGAGCGGGTCGGGGTAAAGAGAGCGCCACCAAGTCTGAAATAATGGCTGAAAAAGAATCTAGTGACTTGGAACTAGATGGGAAGAAGGAGGAATACACACTAAATAAAAATGTACAATTTAATGAGAGCTGAATGGTGAATACAAAAATCAATGAGCTAAAGCGTAACATACAATCTTAGAAATGATGCAAAATAAATAATCGAGCAAACAAGAAAATGAACTTACAGTTTGTGCAGCAAATTGTGTGTGTAAACTAAAGCTAGCTAATAATCTTCTTGCTGGAGATTCAAGAGCTTCTGGGTGGTAAGCGGGGCTTCCTGGCTAACGTAGGTATACGGTCAGCACGGAAATTTCCTCGAGAAGACGTATTAGTGAAGGCAGGCGGTGTTGTAGTTGTCCGTAAGATTCAGCGTAGTTTAGGCGTGAATTTCTGCCGGTGAGATAGTATTCAGCAGCTGATGAATATGATCGACAGTCAGCGGCAGTCGACAGGATAGGTTTCCTTGGTGAATTCGAGGTAAACGTGGTCGTGCTATTGCAGGATCCGAGCCGCACGCGAATCACACCCAGAATCAGCTATCGTCTCAGCCTATGATCCCTTCTGGCTGGTATCAACGCTAAAACAGTACAACACAGCGCCAGTAACTAGTTCAAACAATGTAGTATAAATGAATTTAATACTCAACACAAAATGAAGCACAAATCCTTCTAAACAGCTAAACTATTTTAACTATGAGCTCTCAAAAGAAAAATTACTTACAAAGAATAAAAGTATGAATATAAACAAAGTTACAATTATATTACAAATCTACTGTTAATGAATACATAGCAAAATTTGAGAACTAACAAAATCTTTGATTGATTTTACGCAAAGCAGGGAGGAAGAAAGGAAACAAAAAAGGTGATACGATGAAGGTGATTTGCAGAAAACGGACTTTCGCGACGGATGATGCGAAAGCATCAAGAACACCAGAGCCCCAGAGTTTCAGTAACTAGTGTTGGCGGTGAATTATCCCAAACTAATTAACTATACTAAAAATTCACGCCAACCAAACAAACTTATAACTAAAACACTTACCTACAGCGCTACTGAAACTCTACGTCTCACCAGGTTATAAACTAACCTGCAAAAAGTGCTACGGCACAAGACTTACTCCGGGATCGTCCAAAAAGTCTAAATCCAGTCGTCTGTCACAGGCACACGCACATTCACTCGATGAATGATGACATTGAGATGAACAGAGCCGCCGTTAAGAAATGGAATCGCTGTCGATTACGGTGCTCACAACACAGATGATTTATAACCCAACTTTACAGATTGAATAAAAATTAACCCTCCCAAAATTTTAATCGGTGTAAAAATAATTATTCGCCGTGATAGGTGAGAATCCAAACAAAAAGAAATAAATTTAGAAACCGAAATGCTAAAACGAAACTCACACTACCAGTAACAAAAATTATGCTATTGCTTCCAGACCGCGATGCCGGGTCCACGTGGGAAACGGACATCTGTTTTCACAGACACGCTAACTAGATTGAGCATAAACAACCAAAAACGTTGTAATATGAAAAATAATCTAGAATACTACTTACTTAGAATGTTAGTTCAACGCAGAATAAATAATCAACGATTATCAAATTTAAATGTCGTTCAGGTAAAGCAAATTCCACAGCGGTAACAGAAAACACGTGTAGCCTAATTCACGATCTGCAAGCAAGAGGGTCATGACCGCTTCCGCTGCGCAACGCCACACAACGCGGAACGGCTGTCAGCACAAGTTGCACAAAAATGCCGCGAAGAAGAATTGAACGTTACAATATATCGTATAATTAGATGTACTTCTGTCGAACATTACAGTTGTATATTACAACCATTTTATAAAAATGAATTAATTACAATGTTTGATGGTAAATATGAGAATTTACCAAGCTATCAACTCAGAACCTTTCGTATGCTATGTGATTGCACTAATTAAATGAGCTACAAAACACAGAAAATCGCCAAATGCTATTCCTACATGAAAACTATTTCCAATTATTACGTTCCCTATAACACATTCAAATATCATCGCCAAGATCAAACATTCAAGTTGTTATTCATAATATTCGTTTATGTCTCGTCAACTAAAAAGTTGCAGATTCATCGCACATCCTAACATTTATATACCAATATTACTAATTCCAAAATACCAAATAAAAATATCTTTTATAAAATTATATTGATCTCTATATTAATATTACAAGTTTACTTAATAATGTTTGCGATTCAATCAATCGCTGTATTTGATGTTCATATTATTGCAAATTTATGACTAATGCAGAGGTACTGACTAAGAGATAACCAGGACCGTACATATGAGTGATCTGTTTGAGAGTTTAAAGTGAGATCTCAGGCAGCACACAACGTATTATTTTTTGTATCTAATTTTAGTTAAATTGTATCGGATATTGTATTCAATTAATCAATATTAAAATTATATTGTATTTACGCGATGTATTTGTGAGAAAACCTGTAACATCAACATTCACCTCTCCACCCCACCCAACTACAAACAACATTCATTCATTTGAATACTTCAACCACAGTCCAACGAATGATCACGTGAAAACAAGATGTTGGGGCATAAAAATCAAGGAACTACGTCGTGCTCACCAGCACCAAACACGAGCAAAGGGTAAAAAGATGCGGAAAAAAATTTATACTTTTTGATCTGGACAGTCTCTTAACCCTGAGACCAGCTCCAACATACGTTACTTCCATGTCCATTATATTTTGCTATTTTCTCTTTATTATTATTTTATTATAGTTCATTGCTAATTAACCGTAAACCTAGTTACCCCCGCTTGTATTAATTCGCCAGCAACAATTCTACAAATTGGTGATCGCGACGTGATAATTACTTTAGTTAATTAAAAATAACGCATAAAGTCTGGAGTAAAAACATCATGTGACTTGGCTCCTTGGTTCCTCTCTGCAGAACAAGCAAGTCTCATCCGCAACGCTTCAATTTATATTTAGTTTTTGTAGGTTATAAATATATATATTATTTTATTTATTTTCTTCGTTGAATAAAACAGATCATTCAGTTGTTAACTAATTTATGAATTATAACTTCGGTTGTGGTTTTCTTAGTGTTTCCGGATATCAGATAAATTGAAATATAATTATTAGTACATATAGACTTTCATACGACTTCCACCCTCGTATTATATCATAATCAAGTCTTCATATAGTAGCAAAATGATAAGAACGGAATTATTACAGAAAATACTATTGATCATATCATTAATTAATAATTTTTAGTAGAATCTCATTTCACATCGCGCAAGTTTTAAGATTTTAATTCTATTACTATCTTCTTGGTCAGCTATGTAGGTTGGGCAGTTCATGTTGTTCTAATTATGAATTAGTGGTGTCCTCCTACTTTCTCTAGACTTGCGACCGGCCATGTCGGAATAACCCAAAGGACGGCTATCAGCTATCGATTCACGTAGTTAGTCATCGTACCTAAGAAACAGAAAAATTAATTGAAAATTAATTTCAACCAACTATAGCCAAATATAATTAAATTAGTCGATATTCTTTTATTGTAAGATCTGTTATGTAAATATTTTTTAATGTTACAATTTTGGTATCTGGAGGTGAAAATGAATAGTTCATATAATCATATTTTTAATCATTTTTTAACACCGTTCGTTTTAACATTTATAAATGTTTCGATTTAACGTCTAGCAAATAATATTTCTCAATAAGATATCCAAACAAGAATATGGAAATATGAGTGTTGTTTATAAGGATGGAGAAGTTTATTTTCTTGTTATGGTAAATTATCCATTTCAATAGTGCTGTGTGTCCAGTATTCTAAAAGGAACATAATTATAAATCCTTATGTAAGATAAAATAAATAACTCTAACTCCAATAAAACTGGCGAAAGAAGTATTATATATTTTTAATTTTGCTTCATTTATATCTAGTTTTATGTTTCTTTTTAGTTCAAGATAGGCATAATGAAGAAAATATGGAAATAAGGTTGAAATTGGAGCACAAAATAAAATAGTAGGAATAAACAGATGAAATTCTACAAATTGTTACTAATTTCAATGATTAATATTTCTCAGCTATAAACAAAATACAATAGAAATTTAATAAGTACTGTGACCTGCCGTCTCTCTGAACCTGTATGTACCAACTCTCTTCACATACATGAAGCAGTACTTGATACTACGATTTAAATAAACCGCTATAACATGCAGTGACATACCACTCTCGCGTATATACACAATACGGCCGCTTTCAAAATCATTTACTTGTTCAAATGCACGGTCTACAATCAACGGATTTTTATTCTTTTTGCAAGAAACATTCAATACGTATGATTGCGTGATAATTTTGTTTGAACCTATACAAGCTGTTCATTTTAAGAGGGGAACCATTCTTATCTCGAGAAATATTTGTATAAAGAGCTACGAAGCTAGCAAACAATTTCTATTTTTTTTAGACAAGTGGTTCTCAAAATACACCGTTCAACTTTCTTACATTAAATGGGATTAATTTTTTTTTTGTGCGACAGGGATATTTATTCTGAATTTTACGAATACAAAGTTCGGCACTTTCACATTATAAAATATTGGAGAAAAATGCATACAAAATTAACAATGCGTTAGTTGGCAACCCTGAAGCAGTTATACTCGTGAGTCAAGGTTTATACTAATTAATCCTTTTTTGATTCTAATCATTCCTTAAATATCATAATTTCATTTCACAAACTTCACCATAACATATCCTACCACATCCTTGAATAAACACCCCCAACCCCAACACGTGTAATCATAACCCCAATAAAACTCATTAATTTCCTTTCCTATCCTAATGCCACTTGTTATCAGGAGGCAGCCCTATCCAATATACCAATCACCTCTTACTAACCATGAGCATGTCTAAACGCTCAGTGACACAGAGGCCACAATAAGAAAATAATGAACATTCCTACTACGAAGTCGTATATATTTATTAATACAGAAAATTATATTGGACAAGTGGCTCCCTCTCCACTAATATCTTTGAGGGCCGTGATTTGACGGCTGGTAACCTCATTTCACGCGACAAAATATATCACTTACCGAGATCTGCTTAGGCAGAGTGCCACACCTAGTAATGGGTGAAAGGCGTGATGACATATATATATTTTTATATATATATATATATACCTTATATATATATATATATATTTATTTATTTATTTATTTACGTTAATATATAATATATATATATATATATGAAATTGAAAAGAACTTGTGTATTTCCAAAAAGTTGGAATATGGACAAACAATGGAAGCTGTTGTTAATTATCGTTTTGAGAATTAAAACAATATAATATAGAAAATTGTGGATTCTTTATAGTCATTCAGCAAGGATATATTGGAGATAGTCCAGATGGTATCTTTAATATTAGTCCCTTTATATACAGGATGAGTTTTTTAAATCAACTAATCAGTCTTACTGGCTAAATAATAGCTTTAGAGAAAAATTGAATACATAGACTTACACAGCAAGGAAAGGGACACGCTATGGTTAGTAAAATAAAATTATAAGGTGTGGCAATTCCAATTATATTTTTTTAATGTGAAGAGGTACATTTACTTACTGAGATGTATAACACTAAATTTTTCCTTTTCAATAATCTATAATTTTAAAAATAAATCTTCAGGCAAACAAATTAAATTATTTAAAATATACTTGATTAATTTTTATTTTATTATTGTCTTAGCAGCCAGTAAAAGAAATTACACCCCCCTTATAATTTTATTTCACCAACCATAGAATTATATACTCCTTGCTCTGTAAGCCTATGCATTTAATTTGAAAATAATATAATTACAGAGCAAATGCATTCGCTTGAGCAAGATATTAACATAAAAATAAAAGAACATTTAAGGACGAAAATATGTTTACCTGTGATAGACAGGATTTTAGAAAACATATTTTTCTGTCAAAGATACAAATATTCAATCGTTGGCATGAGCAGGGGTTATACAGAACCACACGCGTTATTGACATTCTTGATAGCGTTTGAATAACTTTAAATTCAGTATGTAATAAAACTAAATTAAAAATTATTAAAGGATACGGATTCGGTACAGAACAACATTAGGTGAAACCGAAGTAGAACTAAAACTTGACGAAGTTACGGCCACTATTACATATTTTGTCGCACCAGATAGCGTACAAGACATTTCCGCAATTGTTGGACAATCGTTTACCGAACGACGCGGTGTTATATTAATTAAAGAGGATAAATCGTTGCGGCTCATTCATCGTGATACTATTAACACTGACAATAGAATTAAAAATAAAATTATTTATATATACAGAGTGTTTCACAACTTTTTTTTTTAAATCGCAAAACTATTTTCCATGTTTCCCAGTCCAAAATTTTTGTTGCCACTGCCACTGTGTGGATGATTATGTTGAAGTTATTAATTAAATAAAATTATATTATAAATAACTGCTAATAATTGAATTGTGTAATTATTCTTTCGTAGATGATACCTACTTCATTGTTTGTGTTTAATAGGAAAGCGAATCCAGTGCAGTACTACAAAAATGTTTTAGGTTAAAAACCCTTAATTTTTCGAATTTAAAAAAAAATCTTTTTGTTTCATGATCAGCACGTCGTACAGAATATACCCTTTAATTTTTTGCTCTAAGTTGTGAAACACCCTGTGTGTATATATATATATATATATATATATATATATATATATATATATATATATATATATATTTCAATTTTTGTCAGTCTAATTGGAGATAAAGGAGGAAATGTCTATATAAAGTGACGAATTGAACTAAAACATTGAAAAAATTAAATATTTCTTCCATTAATAACTCACTATTGTAGATATACAGGGTGTTTCAGGACTAGTGTAACAAACTTTAACAGCTTATTCCTGAGGTCATTTTGAGCCAAAAATGTCATATGAACATAGGTCCTATTCCTTCTAGTTACCAAAATACAAGAGGTTGAAGTTCTATAAATAACACGACATTTTCAAAGTTTTTTAATCAAGACATATATATATATATATATATATATATATATATATATATATATATATATATATATATATATATATATATATATATATATATATATATGTAAAGCAATTAAATTTAGATGTAAATTATGTATCTTGAACCTGTTGTTTCATTACATTAGTCATAACATCATCTAGCATAGGTTGCACATTTAGAAGATAAGATAAATGTAAATTATGTATCTTGAACCTGTTGTTTCAAGATATTAGTCATAACATCATCTAGCATAGGTTGCATATTTAGAAGATAAGATAAATGTAAATTATGTATCTTGAACCTGTTGTTTCAAGATATTAGTCATAACATCATCTAGCATAGGTTGCATATTTAGAAGATAAGAGAAATGTATAAATAGGCTAGTTTAGTGAATAAGCACGCTCTTTGTATCGTAGACTCTGCACAGTCGAGTACTGTGACTCATATGTAACCATATACAAATTATAATAAAGTTATAATATTAATAAAGATTTTAGTATTCTTTTTAAAAACATAAAATCGAATACTCAAAATTTAATTGGCGCAGTCGGTAGGATTAATAGCTTCGAAACACAATAAAAAAAATTGTGTGGTGGATTTTTATCCTTTACCAAGCAAAACCTACAAAAATCTACGAAAACCGGTCGAACAGGACCCATCAGGCCGCAAAGGCACAACGTTCGTCTACAAGATTCACGTACTCCAGAGTGCTGTTCCGAGATCACGTCGACCAATCCACTAGGAAGACTTGCTGTTCCGAAACACGTCACTCATCAGAAGCACTTGCTGTCTCTACTAGACAACACGAAAACTACGAAAAAGAAGCCGCAACAGAAGATGATGTTCACAAGAATCATCATAATCACAATCACGATACAAATGTAAGAATATCTTTATAAGTTTGTAAAACATTTATATTATAATACACAGGGGTATTTCTAGCTACGACTAGTAATAAAAATACCGAGACCCGGCACAGGTCAATCACACACATAATACAACTTATGTCAGAAAGCGATAGCTCTGAATCAATAGAATCAGACGATTCCTTAACACCGTTACCAACAACTAAATATATCAAAATTAAATTAAAACCTAGTAGATTAAATCGCATAACAATGGCTACCACAACTGTACAAGAAATAGAAATGTATCTCAAAACAATCCCATGTTATAATGGAAATATTAAAACATTAAATAATTTTATAAAACAAGCCACAAAGATTATGGACATTTTTAATACACTAGAACTCACTGCAAATCAGCGAATGTTTGCATTCAGCATGATAAAATTAAAACTCACTGAACAAGCAATAGAAATTACAAGTAATAACGAATTTGCAGAATGGGAAGATTTAAAACTATATCTGACCACAAACTTTGTAGACAAGAGTACATCAGAAACACTGATGATAGAACTCATGGATACGAAATTTTCAAAATCAATAGAACAAACTTTGAAAATAATGCTTGAAAAATTTTCACTTTACAAATCAAAAATACACTTAACTAATTATTCACAAGATCAGAAGAACGCAATAATTCATGAAAACCAAAAATTTATAGTAAAAAGATTTATATCTCTACTACCAAACCATGTTAGAGGATCATTCCTTATTAAAAACCCTACAACTTTGGAACAAATAGAATTAATGATTAAAAATGAATTTAACTTTATTAATACGTATAATCAATCACCTATGTTGAGAAACAATGTAGAAAGACCAAAATTTGGCAATGGGCAACCTCCACAAAAGTTCCCATCACAAACATTCCCATCAACATCATTTAATCCCAAACAACCACCTCAATACCAGAGAACTAACCCAAATTTTGCACCTAGACAAAATATAAAAAATTATTATGAGACGAAGCGATTTAACCCAAAACCTATGACACAACAAACACGAATCACACAACCAATGTCTACACAAACAATCAGACAAAATAATAACATAGAAGAAGTAGACTTAGACGAAATAGATTTCGATACGGACCAAGAATTTCATAAACAAATAGACGAAGAGTTAAACAACGAAAGATTAGAGAAAGAAAAACAAAAGAAAATCTATGAAGATTCTTTTTTTAGATTTAGAGACACAGATAGAAGCGATACAGTAGTAATGTCTTCTATAACAACGAACTTACCAGCATTAAAAATTAATCCATATGTCATACTGTTCGATACAGGCTCTTCAATAAACTTTATACACCCGGATTTAGTAAAACAATTTAAAGTAAAAACATATAACGAAAAATTAACTTTTAAAACAGTAAACGGAAAATCTAATTGCGATAAATATACAATAATAAAAATTCATAAAAAACCTTTAAAATGTTATGTTTATAAATTTCATAAAACATATAATATATTACTCGGAATAGAAGCATTTAAAATATTAAATATACAACTAAACTTTAAAGACAATAAAGTAAAATTAGACGATAAAATATATAAATTAGAAGAATTAACAAATTTAAAAGCAGAAACAAATAATATACAAATTAGAAATAGTCACTTAGATAATATAGAAAAAAGAGAGTTAGATAAACTAATAAACACATACACAGATCTGTTTCCAAACGAAAACGAAAACCTAACCTGCACTACCACCATAGAACACAAAATTCACGTAACAAATGAAACGCCGGTATACACAAAAAATTACCGACTTCCACAAATTTACGAAAAAGACATCGAAGAACATGTAAAAAAATTATTAGATAATAAAATAATACAAAAATCATTTTCACCCTGGTCATCCCCTATTTGGATCGTACCAAAAAAATTAGACGCTTCAGGAAAACAAAAAACTAGAATGGTAATAGATTTCAGAAAACTAAATTCAGTAACGAAAGATGATAAATACCCAATACCTAACATTGACACGATATTCGATCACATCGGACCCTCCGAATACTTTACAACCCTAGACCTACATTCAGGATTCCACCAGATAAAAATGAATAAAAATGATAGAGAAAAAACAGCTTTTTCCACAAGTTCTGGACACTACGAATACATTAGAATGCCTTTTGGACTTAAAAACGCACCTGCCACATTTCAACGAATGATTAATGAAGCATTAGGCGAATTAATTAATAAAATCTGTTTAGTATATATGGACGACATTATAATATTTGGAAAAAACTTAGAAGAACATTTAAAAAATATAAGACTAGTATTTGAAAAATTACGTCAAGCAAATTTAAAAATACAAATAGACAAGTCAGAATTTTTACAACAAGAAGTTAAATTTTTAGGATATATAATTAATCAAACCGGACTAACAACAGATGAAAAGAAAATAGAGACAATAAAAAATTTAAATTTACCAAAAACACAAAAAGAAATAAAACAATTCTTAGGAACTTTAGGATGGTATAGACGATTCATACCTAATTACGCAAACTTGACAAAACCTTTTACACAATGTCTAAGAAAAAATGTTAAAATAGATATAGATGATGAAAATTATAAGAACGCATTTGAACAATGTAAAAATACATTAATAAAATCCCCAATATTACAAAACCCAGACTTTAACAAAGAATTTATATTAACTACAGACGCAAGCGACTTTGCAATAGGCGCTATATTAGCACAAAAAACAGACGATAAAGAATTACCTATATGTTATGCCTCTAAAACTTTAAATAAAGCAGGACAGAATTACAGTACAATAGAAAAAGAACTAAAAGCAATAGTATGGGCAGTTAGAAATTTTAGACCATATATTTACGGACGGAAGTTCACCATAAAAACAGATCATAAACCTTTAATCTGGTTATTCAACATGAAAAACCCGAATCAAAAACTAATTAGATGGAAAATAGAATTGAGTGAATATAACTTTGAGATAAATTATTTACAAGGTAAAGAGAATGTTGTTGCAGACCTACTATCCAGACAGAAACCCAAATTTAAATTAAATAATTTAATAGGAGACGTATTAGAACAAAATCCCATCGCACACTGTATATCAAAAAACTGCGAAATGTCACGAGGTCTGGCGGAACAAATAAATTTAAAATATGAGTGCAAAGACTTTTGCAAAGAACGAAATAATAAAAATATCATTATTCAAAAAATAAATAATAAAATAATATTTCACCTAATTACAAAAATAAATCATTTTGATAAACCATTATTAAAAAATTTGGACAAACCTTTAAAAGAATTAAGAGATTACATGATTATAAATGAACTACCTATAATAAACATCCCAAAATTAGGATGCGGTTTAGACAAATTAGAATGGGAAAAAGTAAGAGAAAAGATAAATAAAATATTTGAAGATACTAATATAGAAATAAACATTTTCACATTACCCGACGTTAACCATATCGAAACAGAAAACAGTAGCGAACAAAATAATATAGATCAAGAAGAAGATAACCAAACGGTACACAGCGCAAATGAGAATCCCATAGCAGGAATAAAATATTTAGATGAGAGAATTAATATAGCGGATAATCAAATAATAATTTATAAAGTAGACAGGGATACTGAAATAAAAATAGAAAAATATTTTGACAATAAAAAACAAAGACTTATTTGTAAATTTAATAAAGTAACTTTTAAACAAGATGTTATAGATTTTATAAAAACTTATCTAACCCCAAAAATTAGATATTTAGCCTTATTTCAAAAAGATTTAGATAAAGAAGTTTCAAAAATATTACAAGAAAATTTCCAACCAAATTCTATAAATATCATAGCGTGTACAAAATTAGTAAACAACGTAGAAAATAACGAGGAACAATTAGAAATTATACATGACTTTCACACAGGCCTTACTAATCATAGAGGAATTTTAGCCACCATAAGAGAATTAAAAGAAAAATATTATTGGCCAAACATGAATAAAGACATTCAAGAATATATAAACAACTGTGAAATGTGCCGATGTAATAAATATGAAAGAAAACCTATAAAAATAACCGACAATCTTACAATAACACCAAGCACACCATTTGAAATGATAAACATAGACTTGTTATCACTAAATAAAGAACCTTACTTGACGATATTAGATCAGTTCTCCAAGCATACACAGATTATCAAGGTCGAAAATAAGAGCGCAAAACAAATAACAGATAAATTAAGAATATACTTTGAAACATACAAAATACCTAAGGAAATAATAATGGACAATGGTACAGAATTTAATAACACATTAATGAAAGATCTCTTAAGTAAAAAGAAAATTAAATTACATATAACTTGTGTTAATAACCCTAAAAGTAATGCAGTGGAAAGACTTCACTCAACATTAATAGAACAATTGAGAATATTACACTCAAGACCAGACACTAAAAACATAGCAATGTCAGAAAAAATACGAATGGCTACATTAGCGTATAATAATACAAAACATAGTACAACACAACTCAGTCCAGTTGAAATACTTTACGGAATATCAAATGAAAACATTTTTATAAAAACAGACCAATCCAAATTAAGAGAAAATTATGAAGAACAACAAAGGAAAATTAAGCATATTATTAAAGATAGAATAGAAAGAGAAAAATTAAAACGAAATACAGAAAATGACAATCCTTTAGAATTAACAGATAAAGTATATGTTAAACAGAATCCTAGAATTATTCATAAAATAAAGAAACCAATATACAGAAAATATTCAGTTAAAAATTATAACCCTCTATTAGGAAAAATTAAAATATTAGATAAAAAGAACAGAAGTAAAAATATAAAAATAAATCAACTAAAAATTAAATAAAAATTTCAGAAATTAATATTAATAATAATGAATTTAAATGAATTAATAAAACAAATAGAAACAAGTTTAACCTTTTGCTCATTACACAAACTAGACGTTAGTATAATATCTTATGAAAATTTAAAACAAACTACACAAAATAACGACATTTGGAATTTAAACGAACTAATAGAAACCCATTGTAAATACTATAACGGAGAAATATACTTTATAATATCAATACCAACCTTCTCCCAAGAATCCTTCAAATTAAACCAGTTTACCCCATTACCAATGATTCAGAATGATAGATTCATAATAATGAGTGAACCTCAACAATTATATTTCACACAAGATAAGACTTATAAAATAAGCGAATGTAGTTATATTAAGAATAAATACTTGTGTATTACACAATTTATAGAAATAAGTAAATGTATGGGAAATATACTAGATAAGCAGAAGGATGATGATTGCAAATACCATAATATTGAGAAAAAGAATACTTTTGAATTAATTCAAAATACAAATGAACTAATTATGATTAGTCCAAATAAGCAAGAAATTCAAATGAACTGTAACGAAATAAAAATAAAAAGAAATATTCAAGGAATCTATAAGATAAAAATTAACCAAGAATGTCAAATAAATAATTTCACATTTAAAAGAATTCTACAAAAATATAAAGAAATTGAATTTAAAACATTTGAGAAGGAATTAATAAGTTCAAAATTTAATGATACTAAATTACAGAATATCTCCGATATTATATTAAATGAACTGAAAATTATAAAAATAAAAGAAATCAAAATTGAAAATAGCAGTCATCACTCTTATATAATATATGTTATAATATTTATATTAATAAGTTGTTATATTTTAAGAAAATATGTATTACCTAAAATAAAATTATATAGAAATGAAAGAAAATTAAGAAAGGTAAAAACAGTAAGAAAAAAGCTAAGTGAACTAGCTATGCAAGAACAAATATAATGAAAAAACTAAAAGGGGAGGAATTATGTATCTTGAACCTGTTGTTTCATTACATTAGTCATAACATCATCTAGCATAGGTTGCACATTTAGAAGATAAGATAAATGTAAATTATGTATCTTGAACCTGTTGTTTCAAGATATTAGTCATAACATCATCTAGCATAGGTTGCATATTTAGAAGATAAGATAAATGTAAATTATGTATCTTGAACCTGTTGTTTCAAGATATTAGTCATAACATCATCTAGCATAGGTTGCATATTTAGAAGATAAGAGAAATGTATAAATAGGCTAGTTTAGTGAATAAGCACGCTCTTTGTATCGTAGACTCTGCACAGTCGAGTACTGTGACTCATATGTAACCATATACAAATTATAATAAAGTTATAATATTAATAAAGATTTTAGTATTCTTTTTAAAAACATAAAATCGAATACTCAAAATTTAATTTGTATATAAGGCTTTACTTTATTTAGATAAATAACAATAATAATATTGAATTTAGAAATATATAATATAAATATATGATATGGAAGAATGAAAATAAATAAATAGTTGATAGAAAAGTACACATAAACAACAGAGTAATAATAAGAAGTAACTTGGAGACGAAATAATGTAACGTCGCCAAACTACTTGATAGCGACGCTACATATATATATATATATATATATATATATATATATATATATATATATATATATATATATATATATATATATATCCTTGTAAACATTCTCGTTCTAACACACTATTTAAAAATATTTTATTCTTTAAGCAGATGTTTTCCTTGGTCTTCTATAACTTTTCTTAATAATATGTGTTTGTAACTATAATAATAAAGAAAATATATGCGGTGGTATATATATCTATCCATCTTACTTCATTGGTAGCCTTAATGTGGCTTCACAACTGTTCCCACTCGGCATGCTAAAGATATTTAAACTCTGACAAAAAAGAAAACCCCCGTCTGCGACGCATTTTTCAACCCACGCCTCATGCTGGGCCACTACCAACAGTAGCGTTTAAACCAACATCTGGCCATCACATGTACAACGGTGAGGAAATCTGCAGCCCTGCAGTCTATTTATACGATATTGCATTGTATACAGTGACACCCGAACAAGTACTAACCGAAAATTTTGAGACTCGATTATGATTAGCGATTTTTATATTAGTATAATTTCGGTTTCATTTATCGGTTATGGTTGTTTTAGGAAATTTTATATAGGTTTTGGTTTTGGTTTATTTTGTATTATAAATTTCGGTTTCGTTTCGATTCAAAATAAATACATTATTTCTATTGCAAAATAAATATAACGTATATATTTATAAAAATATAATTTTGCAAATAGGTAGATACTACATCTATATATAAAACAAATAATATATTTTTAAGTAACTAATTCGGTTATGATTTCGGTTACAGAATAAATTAAATTTTCTTTTCGGTTTCCAGATTTCAAAATACAAAATATCGCTTTTGGATTTTGATAATGGTTTCATAAAAAGGTAAATATCGATGCGGTTTTCGGTTATGGTTTCATTATTTTCAT
Source organism: Pterostichus niger (assembly GCA_947425015.1). NCBI lineage: Eukaryota > Metazoa > Arthropoda > Insecta > Coleoptera > Carabidae > Pterostichus > Pterostichus niger. The sequence goes on from OX380350.1 coordinate 17,561,261, forward strand.
GTTCTTTTCTTTTTACTTTAGAACAAAGCAGTATCCGTCAATACAAATAAGAAATATTATAATTTTATTCCTATTAAATAAAACTTTGAACCTAGGAACTTATTGGAAAAATTACATTTTATTTACGAAAAAGACTACGTTTCGAAAACTAAAGATTGTTTGCATTTTCAAGTCTAAAATAATAATATAGATGTTGTAAATTTTAAATTACTTTTAAAATAGGTTAACTGTAAACTTACCAGTATAAGTTTTATATAAAGCAAAATTATTACCAAACATACCGCCATCATCAGTCATTGAATCTTGTCAGTTTAGGCAGTCAGTGAAAATTCCATCTTTATTATTCAGAAAACAAGAAATAATAGATTTAAAAAAATAAATACAATGTTAAATTTCCGGAAAGATATACTAAAAAAAAATTACTCGATATTGTTAAAAAATATAATTTTGGGAAACATTTCCCAGATCAATTATGGACATATAGTATTACCATTGTTTATTTAACCTATGAATTGTACTAGTATATTTATAATAAATATAAAAATATATTTATATATGGATAACTGTAATGTTATTTTTATACGAAACGGAGAATGGAAACGTACAGCCCTCTGTGAAACTTACAACGCTGAACGATATAAATTTCAATATGTCCTTCAATTAAATAAAAATATATAACTTTATGCTGTAACTTGAGAACCACTTGTTTAAAATATTTTCTTCTATAATCTCTCCTAGACCATTGTTACTTAATCTTTATTTTTATTATCTTTAATAATATAGAAAATAATAGCGCTGATTCATTTAGCGAGTACATCTTGTATTGTTCTTGGCAGATGAGCAGTACATTACTTCAAGTATTTTTTTCAAGGCTGCCTTATTCATAGAAATATTGTAATATTTTGCACTTTTATTAAATAAATACAAATGAATGATTTTATATGAAAAAATAATATATTACTCCCATATTGTTCCTTTGCAACTCACAAACAATTTTTTGCTGAGTATAACGGCAAGCAATCTCGGCTAAAAATTTAAATTACCATATTGAACCCTAGGTTCAGATTTTCTATGGACACACAGTACATAATTTGTAATGATAATGTGCTAAATACGTTTCTATACCACACCGCACATCTTAACTTAAATATCATTTTTCTGTTAAATATTTGATGAAATAAATGCAATTCTTTATATTTGCGCCAAGTTTAATGTGGCACATTTAAGTAGCTGTGCCCGCAGGGGCGCCGAGAGAAAAAGCGGGCCCCGGGAAAAAACAAATTCGGGCCTCCTTTAACTTTGAATATTTATTAATTAAATATAAGATACCAACAAAAATATATTTATAAATATATGTATGACAACAATAAGAATTATTAATATCTAAATAAAGTTATAACAATATAAATAAAATTAAATACAAAATTCTGAGTTAATTGGTGCAGCGATGTGTATTGTATACTCACTGTATGACTATCTAATATCTAGTTGCATATTCGATAAATGCAGGGGATACCAAAACAGCACTACGAACAAATGTATAGAGCCTTTGCCTATGTGTATTGTATACAATGTAGTAATATAAGAAACAAAAATGCAACAATGTAATAATGTACTTTTGAATAGTGTATAAATTTATTTAAAATTTGCAACTGGGGCCGGCCATTCATCAAGCATTTCGTCATTTAGTACTTTATACAATGTAATAAATTATAGAAAACGTGTATCAGACATTTCGTTATACATGTTTTAGTAAAGAATATAAAAAATTGGTGAAATAGTAGAAAATTAAAAGCAATTTATAAAATAACATCACATCCGGGCCCTTTGAATTCCACGGGCCCTGGGTATTTTACCCCACCTACCCTCCCCTCTCGTCGGGCCTGAGCTGTGGTAATATTTTAATCTATGGTTGAAATGTTTAGTTGAGAATATTAGCACACAATGTAACGGTAGGACTATAATTGAGGTAGTTCTATATGACTAGGGGCACACAGATTAACTTATTTCTACATTATTAAATAATAAAAACTTATTACTCACTCATCTGTTTTTCTCTGCAGTTGCATTACAATGGCACTTTGTAATATTTCAATGAATAACAAATGAAACTATAATTATAGCCGTTATAGGTATAATTTAAAATTGAAAACATGTTAGCAAGTCGATGAAACACACTTCACACTCTGCCAGACAAAACACAACTGTACGTGCATCCACAGCATCCGGCATTCTGTTCAACTCAACCGTCAGCCAATGTGCAGGCAAGTAGACAAGAATCTAAACCACAGTGGCGTATCCAGAGATGTAAATAGGGAGCTTACTGTAAGGCGAAATTGTTTAATTTTACGTTTATTTCGTAAATGGGATTTAACACAAAACCCGTAATAACTAAAATTAACCATAATATGAATCAAACCAAAGTACAAATAGACAAGTTAGGATACTGCCAGGAATTGAATCTGGAGCCTATGAACTCCGGTCATAATGTTTACATTAACTAAGTATTTATTCAACAAATTACTAATTAAATAACCATAATTTGATTAAAAATAAATAATTAAATAAATATATATCGAGTCAGCCTGTGGATCTTGAGAAACCTGATTCGATCCCCACAGCCGACAAATAATTTTCACCAATTTAAATCTACCTCTGTGGCTCCCCTTCCACTAACATCTTTGGGGGCCGTGATTCAACGGTTGGTAACTGCCCTTCACGCGAAGAAATATATCACTTACCGAGATCTGCCACACCCAGTAATGGGTAAAAGGAATGTTGATATATTTATTTATTATTTTATATATACAGGGTGAGTCTGGGAAGACGCCCCCCCCCTTTAACTTTTTTATTATGAGTAATAGAAAAAAATGGTTCATATGAAAATTTTATTATTTTAAATATACTATTTGATGGCAGATGTAGATATTTTTTATAAAGTCAGGTTTACAAGATACGACTATCAACTTTTATTTTTTAAATAGCAACCTATAATTATTTTACTAAAATAAAAACCGCCATTTTTTTCTCTTTTCAACGGTGTATTAGTTTTTATTAATGTATCTGAAAAAATTCGAGAAAAATAAGAAAATTGAGAAATACTAGAAATAATTTTTATACAAATATTATAGGTGGCTATGTGAAAATAAACAAAATGTAAAATTATAACTCTCCTCGTTATGACGAGAGCTAGCAAATAATATACGGGTTCTTGTCAGATTGAAAGACGCAAGTATTAAAGTATAGAAAATATAAATATATTTAAATAAATAAGTTGTACATACGCTTATAATACAGCACTACTTTATATACTCTTGATGTGTTGACTCTACTCTATTACACTCTTTACTGCTGCCCCATCGGTCAGCCCTCTCACTATCTATTCTCCATTATAATATTCATTCCTTATATATGTATATTGGAACAATACTAAGTCAGCAAAATAAGTATTACATTTTACTACAATATTTAGATATTACATGTCACACCATGACCCAGTTATTGAACTTACTTAATATGTATGTCTTAATTGTGCTGACTTAGACTTGTACAAAATAACACAGGTATGCAACAGCACACTGCTCTAAGAGTCGCCTCGTGGGCTGCATCAATCAGTTATCAGAACAGTACTAAGCACCAGAAATGTGTATTAAAAGCAAGTAGAAACCAACACTCCACCCGACACCGTAGTAGTGAAACATTGGGTACTTCCTGAGTTAACATAAAATATGGTAAGCAAGGCACCGTAGTTACAAGGACTACGGGATCGTACATCGGTGATTTCATATTTGGCTGTCATTCTCCGCTAACCCTCCAGAAGACTTCCATAGATGACCGCGGCATACACAAGAATATGGATAACAATTACATACGACACGTGTTGTAGCAATATTTGTTTAAACTCGCCTATTCGTTCTCAAGGAATTAACATAATCACAAAATATCACAATCAATCTTAAACTACCTCTCACTATCAAATCTTATAATAAACGGAAATAAAATTTTATCCAACTGTATCTGGAATCCATCTAAAAGCTAAATAAAAGTATAAAATACTCTCAATTATAATTTAAAAACCTTACGTGAAAATAGTTACGTTATGAATTCGGTATACTACCAAAAAGACCACCAAAAAGATGGGTTGTTGTATTTGGACGGAAGTGAACAAGTGTTATTTATAAATTTTAAGTAAATTAATAAAATTAAATTCAGAACTTTTTATATTTGTCATATAACTGGCATACAAAGATAATATTGACTATTATTTGCAAATGATTAATACACAATGAAAAATAATAATATTTTACGATTATATCAGATAGTGACATTTTTTTATTAGGATTTTTTCAAATTATCTGGATCCAACCCGACCCGATCCGGTTAACCCTCATTAAATCCGAACGAGACCCGACATGAACAACATAACTTATTCGGAACCCGATTCCGGGTCGGGTGAAATAGAATTTCGGGTACATATTTATATACGTGGGTAGGTGGCTTAGTGGTATCGAGTCGGCCTGTGGATCTTGACAACCCTGGTTCGATTTCCACAACCGACAAAATTTTTCACCAAATTAATTTATCACTTACCGACATCTACTACGGCAGAGTGCCACATCTAGTAATGAGTAAAAGGCGTGATGATATGTTTATTTTATTCTATATATTTATATAGCGCATTGTCAATTTTTCATTCACTATATTATTATATATTATATTTTAAAGAAAGATAACGAAGATAATTACAGATTAGATTAATTAGATTAGTAAAGTATAAATTAAAACAGTATCAGTAAGTGAATGCAGCATGGTTTCTCTAAGGTAAATACTTTTTTATATTTAATGTTTTATTCCAATTATTCCGAAATTGCTTTATTACCAATCAGCGGATTATTTAAATTTACACGTGTGTTAAAAGTTGTGTATATTTCTATGAAAAGTGCTCATCAATTTTTCTACTTGCCCATCCCTTAACAGTCCATTTCCCTAAATTATACACCTCATATTAGAAAAACGTTTTAGTTTTAGATTTGAACAATTTCGATGCTTTCAAATAATTCCTAAAATCAGTTATTGAGAAGTCCAAATACAAAAGGTAGATATTTTTACTATCTAATCTATGATGCAGATTATTTTTATCTGGAATCAGTTAATGGAATCAATTATTAAATATATGATGATAAAATAACTTGTTTTGATAAAAGTGATAATACTTATCAAGTAGTCTATAATTTTAAAGTTCTTTACTTTTACAAAGATATTATATTCTATTACAATAACAACAATTATAAAAATATTAATATAATAAAATTATAATATACTCGCGGCACAATGAAATATTCTTATCACTTTTTATCAACTTTTAAAACCGTATATTTTGCAAATTTAACTTGAAGATGGAGGATAATAAAGAAAAATTACCTATCATCTTATACTTATACCAATAACAAACTGTCCATCGATATAAACTAGAAATATTATTATAGCTTTTTGCACATTTAATAAACTGTTAATTGTTCACATAATTAGTATAATTTATTGAGTTTGTAAGTTATAGCAAAGTATGATGTTGGTAAATAATAATTTTCACTATGATAAATATCGGTTCCATTTAAAAATGTATCAGTTAATATTAGTTATATCTCAATAATGGGTCCAGGAAAAAAATACTAACGCCAAAGGTTAGACAGAATAAGATGTGCCTTTTTATTTGAACTATTTTTCTTATTGGCCGAGCGTGTTTAAACAGCGCTCAAGTGACCTCCTGTGCTCAAATTGTAGGATCGTGGGTTCGATTCCTAACAGAGACTTAGATGTTTTGATTGTCCTCAAATATATTGTAATGCAATGTAATGAAATATTAGTAAATAGTAACTTGAACAGCGGTCTAAAATCAGTTTTTCGCGTATATTTAGTGATCTATGCATGTTTTGGACAAACAAAAACATCGTTTAATTGTAGTGATGCAACGATTTCTATTTTTACAATTACGATTATCGATTTTGATAATCGCCGATTACGATTACGATTATTTAGTATAAATAGGATAAATTAAAAGTAATATAATAAAAATTAATAATTTATAGTAAAATAATTTTAAAAACTTAAATGAATAGATCTGTTCTATCTAATAAGAATAAAATAATTGTATCTAGCAGTTTAGTACTTTCCATCTTTAACTATTGTGACACTATTTATAGTTCTCACATTACAATTTATGATGTTAAAATGATTCAGAAGGTACAGAACTGCTGTGTGAGGTTTATCTTTGGTTTAGGTTGAAAAGAACATGTTAGTCCTTATATGCATAAATTGGGATGATTAAATATGGATTAGACAAGAATGCTTCGTTTCGCATGTTCAGCTCATCGTATTCTGCGAAACAAATCTCCTCCTTATCTATACGATAAATTATCTGTTCGTACTGACCACCATCACCGTAATCTAAGAAACAATCTTCACATTTCGAAATTTCAATCCGCACTCTTTAAATGTACAGTTAGTTATTTATTCCCTACTGTACTTAATAACTTTCCCGCTCCATGCATCTACCGCCAGTCTGCCGCATTCACAAAAATTTATGAGGAAATTATTACTGGATGGTGTCACGTCACTCTTTTGATTTAATCATTCATTTATGTATTGTGTATACTATATTGCTTTGTTAATGAACTGATTTTGTTTCTTTCTGTTAGTATTTTCTTTTTGTATTTTATGTTAAACGCTCTTATAGTTCGTTAACATACCTGTTAATATTGCCTTTTGTTTGCATTGTTAAGAGGTTAATATGGAAGAACAGCATAGGCTGAATATTTGCCAATACATCAATATTTATTATTATTTATTACGTAATATATAAAATTTAAAAAATTCTTGTTCATGTAAATAAATAACACAGAAAAGTTAAGTGTATATTTATATACCTATATAATTAATCTCATAATCAAAATTAAACATTGGCAAATTATTTAGGAAACATAATAACTGCAGGTTGGTTGAAGATAACGTGGCAGCTGCACCAGTATATGCGAATGTGATCAAACACGTTATTAATCATAAATAATCGTTGGTAATAATCGACGATTACGATTAATCGTGAAATGCTCATAATCGATGATTACGATACATCTTAATCGTAATCGTTGCATCACTATTTAATTGACCTACCTGAGTGGTGACATGTCTAATTAACCGACCTTTTGCATATATCAGATTCTTTTTCTTTACATTTTTATAATTTCCTGTACCTGTTTATTAATCGAAAATTTATTTAAAATTATAATCTAAACATAAATACAAAAATCTGCTGTAGCTACCACAGTACTTTACCGATCATAAATTTAGAAAATGTTCCTCCACGAGAGATTAACTTTTATATGCATCAGTATTATTACAGATTTTAGAAATCAGTTAACTAGTTAATAAATATATCTTTACGCATTTTACCCATTACTGGGTGTGGCACTCTGCCGTATCAGATCTCGGTAAGTGATATATTTTTTTGCGTGAAGTGCAGTTACCAGCTGTCAAATCACGGTCCCCAAACATGTTAGTGAAGGGGGAGCCACAGAGGTAGATTTGTTGAGTTGAGTTGAAAATTTTTTGCCGGCTGTGAGGATCGAACCAGGGTTCTCAAGATCCACAGGTCGACTCGATACCACTAAGCCACCTACCCCTAAACTTAAATTAGTCAACAATTACTTAAATATAATATTTTACACTTTTACTAGGATTCTCTCCCCGAAAACTATAATGACATACTAACTCATATTTGTAATAAAATGTTTTGCTCATTTGATTGATACACTCCGGCTACGTGAAAAAGAAGTGTTGCTCTCATTATTAGTTGTACAAATAACTACTATAGTTCCAACAACAGTGAACTAAGAAGATGACGTATTTCACGCAAATCTATCTAACTTCTCTAGACCGCGGGCCATTTTATTTTGCAAATATTTCGTGGGCAACAAAAGATAATATAATAGGATATCTAATTGAAAAATTTAGTAATATCTTTTACGTCTAAAACTATATTTGTTATTGCGATCCGAAAATATATAAAGCCTTTCAAGCAGTTTCTGTATTTTGATTACATATATTTCTTATCAGAAAATACGCAGTCGTAGATATAAGAACTTCCGAATATAGAAATTATTTGATGCTGAAGATCATCAGTTTTGGATATTTTGAATAACAGCACGTATTATTTATAAGATACAGTAGAAGTGGAAAATATTATATTTAATGACGCCGCACCATACCAAAACCTATTAGAGATGATTACAGACAATTTTTCATTACTTATTTTAATATTATTTAAGGTACATGAAATTATGTGTTTATAAAAACTAGATTTTATTCGCGAGCCGCAAAAATTCAGTGGTAAAGCCATATGCGAGTTGTGTGATAGCAAGATCTGATAAATCTACGACAATTGCACCCAAAATACAATATTATGGATAAAAAGTTTAAATTATTATTTTTATTATATTCTTATATCAATTTCACACGAATATTAGCTTATCATCTAACAAGTACATAAAGTAGAAGTTTATTAAAACAGCCGTAGTACACAAACGAGCGAAAGCGGTCAACGGGGCTAATAAATAAGGCGAATCTATAAAGTCTGATTATATATGTGTTGTATGCAAAACTTTATGTTCGACTGCCTTACAGATAATGTGGTGTCAGTGGAAACTAAGTCGCTACCCGCGAACAAATTACACACTGGATACGATTAATTGAAAATAGCTTTATTACGCACAAAGACACTTCTACACTTAACACAAGTAATATCAGAAAATAACAAAATGCTAACCTCACAAACGACAGCAACGTACACAATGCCACGCTCTAACTCAGACTGTTCTACTCAATTCAACAACTCATTGTTTCAAAACTCAGCGCTGGCAGTGCAACGTTGTGATAATAACATAAACAAAATTCACAATAAATCTATTCATCAGGCGCCCGCAACACTCTCCCACCTGAGACATAAGGCCTCTAGGTTTGTGTCTCATATATTTAAGTTGAAGACGCGTGATGCTTAACATTCTTAAGCTACATAAACCTATCTGGCACTCTTAATTTTCGGCCATAACGTGACACTTTTTCACTGATTGACTTTTGACACTTCACTGCACTTCCTGTGTTCTCGGAGATGCTGGTGGCAGGCGGCGCGTCTGGCGCCTCGGGCTCAGCACCCGCTCCTTCGAACTCGGCACGGGATGTAACTGTAGGCATCCGGCATTCCAAGGGGTAGATGCGCTGAATTGGGCGCAACAATTGCCCCTGCTGCGTTTTCATTCGAACAAGTCTAACTATATTGTCTTTTCCCGTTAGCAGCTCGACAACTCTACCCAGCGGCCAGTCAAGTCTTTTATTGTTGTCGTTCCCGATTAAAACGATTTCATTCACAGAGACACTGCGCGAAATGTTTTTATTCACTGTCTGCCGTAATTGTCCAAGATATTCTGCTCTAAATCGTCTTCGAAGCTCTTCGCGCAATCGTTGTAAGTATCTAAAACGTTTATTTAGAGCAATTTTGTTTGCTAAATCGCAGTCTGGCATACCACTTTGATACAGTTCACGTAAGAACATCGCGGGGGTTAACGATTCTAAGTCACGCGGCTCATTTGACACGTACGTCAATGGACGGGAATTGATGACCGATTCGCAGTCGCACAAAACTGTATAAAGCTCTTCATCATTGAGTAGAGCACGTCCTAATGTTCTTCGTAATAGTTGCTTGAGCAGTCCTATTAACCGCTCCCACCATCCTCCCCACCAGGGCGCTGTTGGTGGATTAAAACGCCAACATATCCGTTGCTCAGTACTATATTCCTTCACCTTTTTCGAGTTGAGTTGACGGAAGATATTATCTGCTCCGGCAAAGTTTGTGCCATTATCCGAATATATAACACGCGGCCTTCCTCGCCTCGCTATAAACCTTCTGAGCACTTCAATAAATCCAGAAGTAGTTAATGTCGTTACGACCTCGAGATGTATGGCTCTGTAGACGGCGCATGTGTATACGCATATCTATGCTTTCTTCTCGTTTCTCAGATACAGTGGTCCTGCGAAGTCTACTCCAGTTATTTCAAAACAGCTACCTTCTCTTGTACGGTTGATGGGCAAAGCAAGCGTATTTACCTCTATCTTTCTAGCGGTATACCTTTTGCATTTCATACATGTTGATATGGCAGAACTGATCGTACGACGTCCTTCCAATATCCACATGACTGAAGTTCACATGAGTTTCATAAATTAGTTTCTTGACTACAATATGTTCTCCTGGTAGCACGTACGGATAACGAAAATTCTGCAGGTCATCTTTACAAGAAATTCTCGTCTCCAAAAGTTTTCTTCATCTCGCATAACATTCAAAGTAGTTAACCTGTTATTCTTTCCGTAAAATTATTCTTGTTGGATTACCCAGATTAACCTTTTCTCTGCATTGTTTCGCTCTTTCTCATTTAGTTCGCCTCTCTTTAGGTTGTGGATATCCTTGCAATTAAGTACAAACCTAAATATCCAAGCTATCAATCGTACATTTCTTCGATGTCTGGTGAACTTCTCATAAACGCTACTGGACTCGTTTTTGTTTATCATGGTTGTGATAACTTCCTTCTTCTTCTCTTTGTTTACTTCCTCTTGGTCATATTCGAATCCCCTTTCAGGCCATTTCTCTGTATCTTCTTGCAACCATCTAGGACCCTCTCACCATTTGGATTCAACAAGTTGCTTGGGAGAGCATCCTTTTGAAGGAAGATCAGCAGGATTCTTTTCCCCAGGAACGTGTCTCCAGTGGTCGTTTTCCGTCAAAAACCTTATCTCTTTTATCCTGTTTCTGACAAAAGTTGTCCATTCCTCAGTTTGTCCGATCCAACTGAGGACAGTGGTAGAGTCTGACCAATAAAAGACCTTCATATTAAGACCCATTGTTTCTTTGATTTGCGAACCTAGACGAGCTCCAATTGAAGCGACCATCAATTTCAATCTAGGTATCGTCATTCTTTTAAGTTGCGCAATTCTAGCCTTGGCTTGAAGTATATGTAACGTTACGGTTCTTTCACATTTTACCCTCAAAAAGACAACAGCAGCGAATGCTACTTTGCTCGCATCGCAGAATATATGCAGTGTGACATTCTGTGTTTTCTTCGGATCAAGATCAATCCATCGTGAGATCTCGATTTTTAAAAGGTAATGTAGCTCGGTTTTTCATTTTGAGAAGATCTTCTTAGATTCCTCCTTTATTTCTACATCCCAACCAATTTTTTGCTCCCACATTTCCTGCAATAAAATCTTCGGACAGATTATTGTAGTACTGGTGTACCTAATTGGATCAAATATTCTTTGTGCAAAGGAACTATATTGTCCTCTCCGTTATTACTTCAGTGTCATCTTCCAGTACACCACTTATAGCAAGAGTGTCGTTCTGCTTATTCCAATTCAATCCTAAGAGTGGCACAACCTCGTTTTCGTTGTCGATCTTTTTAGAATACTCGCACCCTCTGAGGTCGAATTTCGCTTCCGCCATTATTTCGATAGCAACAGATAACGTATTTTATTCAAATGTGTTAATATTACAAACTAAGTTGTATTTTGGAGTTTTTTTGCGTTTGTTTAACAAAGTTATTTAAAATGATCGAACTATAAAATTAAAAAAATGTCTGCCGTAATTGTCCAAGATATTCTGCTCTAAATCGTCTTCGAAGCTCTTCGCGCAATCGTTGTAAGTATCTAAAACGTTTATTTAGAGCAATTTTGTTTGCTAAATCGCAGTCTGGCATACCACTTTTTTTTGCGTTTGTTTAACAAAGTTATTTAAAATGATCGAACTATAAAATTAAAAAAATTTGGAAAATATGTCTCAAGTGTCTCAATACTTAGAAGCATCCCAAAAGACGTAAGAGAAATTGCACAAATGCAAAGTAATTAATTAATTAGATATAACATTTGTTTTTTATTTTTATTTCATAACATTGATAAGAGGCCAATTACGCTATTTTATCGTACTAGTTTAAAAAAGTATTATTTATGGATACAAAACAATGTAGTAAATTATGTACGAACTAGGCTATCTATTTTGATAATTATTATTTAAATAAATAGAAAAATACAAATTTAATTAGATAAAATAAATAAATATATCATCACGCCTTTTACCTATAACTGGATCTGACACTCCGCCGGAGCAGATCTCGGTAACTGATATATTTATTCGCGTGAAGTGCGGTAACCAGCCGTCAAATCACGGCCCTCAAAGATGTTAGTGGAGGGGGAGCCACAAGGGTAGTTTTAATTTAGTGAAAATTGTTTGTCGGCTATGGGAATCGAACCAGGGTTCTCAAGATCCACAGGCCGACTCGTTACCACTGAGCCACCTACTCCTTAATTTAAAATAGACCTTATTAATTGTAATTACCTAAATATATATATATAAAAAAACAATTATGAAAGACGATAGTTTTTAAATTTAAAAACTATATGAATATAATTTGTGAATATAAATAAAAATTTTCTGGTATCTGGCTAAAATAAAAGGATATTTATTTCCTATTAAAATCACTATACACCGTTTTACGCAACAAAGCAATAATTAAAATCGTCAATTTTAATTCGTAGCTACCAGCACAACAAAATTATTAAAAGTGTCTACAAAACTCATTTGTAAAGTTTTATCATTGCCTAAATGAAAAATTACCTTTATAAGCTCCTCGATACTTCATTCTTCAGAAAAACAAAATAAAATGAATGCAAGATTTATATTCCGAAAATAGTTTGCCGAAATAACTGTTAAAATGTACAATTCTCCAGGTACATTATCTTCATTGTGGCTACAACAATATGTGAAAAGGAAGTAAAGACACAAGATGTACCCGATATTACATTGTTATCAAGTGAAGAAAAAAACGGTAACGGCGAATACGCAGGCACTTATTATTGTGTCGCAGGACGAAATGTTGATGGCAGTGCCATTACTATTCTTAATTCTCCTGACAAAGGTAAATATTCATAATATTCACATTTGTAATACTGAAAATATGAAAATTTTACTCAAACAGTACAAGAATACGAAAGCTCTGAAGGGCCATATGAAATTAAATATATACACTAAATTACAGATTTTTATGCGTAATTTACACTTAAAAATTTGTAAATTACACTTAAAAAAATTTAAATTACACTTAAAAATAAACACTTGAGAAGTGTAAATTATACTTAAAAAAGTGTAAATTACACTTTAAAAAATGTAAGTTACACTTAAAAATAAGTAAATTACACTTAAAAAAATGTAAATTACACTTAAAAAAGTGTAAATTACACTTAAAAATATGTAAGTTACACTTAAAAAAAGTGTAAGTTATAGTTACAAAGCTGTAAATTACACTTAAAAAGTGTACATATTTCAATATAAATTGTTATAGTAGGTATATTATTTAATTTGTCATCGAGGTAGCGGTATATATTATTTTCTTTTCAAGTTCTCGTCTAATATATTATATTTATAGGGATAAAGCGCCTATATAATGGTTTCAAAAACAGTGAAATCTTTAATACAACACTACTTCGTATTAGGTCTACAACTCCTAGAAATTTTAGTTCATTTATCAATCCATCACAATATAGATATGTCATCGTACACTGAAACGCATTTTAAGCAATAAAAATTTGTTCAGAAGAAAACACTACACTCCAATTCCGGAAGTAGTAGAATTTATAGAAAAGAAAATGCAAATATCAAGTCAGTTGCATGGATACCTATAGATGCATCTAAAGTGTGTACAAAATGGATTCATTGTGAAACAAAATACAGTTAGTCTGATTCTACATGAATTGGATCCCTTGAGTGTTGATAAAAAGAAACGACTACTATTACGTAGAAGACAATATTCTAATAAAGGCCCTAATTATTTATGGCATACTGTTTGCTATGATAAATTAAAACCTTACGGAATTTGCATTACTCGCTGTATTGATGGTTATTCAAGACACACAATATGGCTTGAAGCTACAAGTAACAGCAATAATCCGCGAATAATCGCGGGTCACTCTATTCACGCTGTTGATTATTTTGGAGGATGTTCACGACGCTTGAGAACTGACTTAGGAACAGAAAACCGGTACATTGAACAAATGCAAATTTTTTATCACTCAATACCTATTAACGAGGATGATAAATTATATGGAACATTATCCTTTTTATATGGTAAAAGCACATCAAATCAGAGAATTCAAGCATGGTGGAGTATATTAAGAAAACATAATTCTCAGTTTTGGATAAATTTATTTGAAAACATTAAAGATGATACCTTACGTGAAGAACTCACACCATTTTGTAGAGATACTTAGTGGGATAAAGTTACAACCACGTGACCAGTTTGTTAGCTTTGACGTGGAAAGTCTGTTCGCAAACGTACCCATAGAAGAATCACTACAAATAATCAAAACCAAACTACAAGCAGATCATAGTTTGGCAGAGAGAACAGATCTACCAGTGGAGGGAATCATGGAACTACTACAGTGCTGCCTACGAAGCACGTATTTTCAAGAAAAGGACAGATTCTTCGCCCAGGATGACGGATTACCGATGGGTTCTTCACTTTCTCCGGTTATAGCCAATATATATATATGGAGTGGTTTGAGACACTAGCAGCCGAAACAGCGAAAGTGAAGCCAAAATTATGGCTGAGATACGTGCATGACACCTTCATCATTTGGGATGGCGACGACAGTGAGCTTCTAACATTCCTGGACCACATCAATGGCATCAGACCCTCCATCAAATTTACAATGGAGAGAGAATCCAACGGAACCCTCCCATTCTTGGATGTTTTGACGAAGAAATTGGATCAAGGTATATCAACGTCAGTCTACCGCAAACCAACGCACACGGGACAATATCTAAACTTCAAATCAAATCATTTAGGATCCACGAAACGAGGTATCATCAAAACACTATATCACCGGGCGCGCACCATTTGTAACTGAGATGAGAAATTCAGACAAGTGAAAAAGAACATTCACAACGATCTGTACGGGAACGGTTACACGAGTAAATACATCAACAATGCTCTGAACAGCTTGTCGGGTACCAGAACTACATCACGCGATAACGTCCAACATCCGGAACCAGTACTTAACATCCCGTATGTCAAAAGAATCTCGGAGAAAATCAGAAGATTAGGCAAACGTTACAATATAAAAACCGATGGAAGTTAGGATCAAAGAACATCGACAACACACACAGAAAGGAGAAATCTCTAAGTCAGGGGCAGCCTGCCATGCATGGGAGGAAGGGCATCACATGAAGTGGACAGAAGCGGAAATTATACATAAAGAAGAACACTGGCGGAAGCGGAAATACAAGGAAGCCATCTACATTACCCAAAACTCAGGTATCGTCAGCCACCCAAACGTCGAGGTCAGGAATATGTGGAAACCGCTCATTGGCCGACTGGAAGAGATCAGGCTACCTAGACACCAATCCACAACGGTCGACTGATTTCGTCACGAACTGTGAATTCCTCTTGTATATATATAGTCTTGTAGCATAGTATTTAGTCATTATCACCTGAAGACGAGTGTAGATTACATCACTCGAAACGTCGTGAAATATTTTTGATGTGAAACATCTATAGGCTCACTTGTAAACCGAATTGTTGGCGTGGCGACGCTTGCCGTGGCGACGGGTCGCCACGCTATACTAAGGTATACATATATATATATATATATATATATATATTTTATGTGTAGTAGAGTGTACGGTGTGGCGACGGGTCGCCACGCTATACAGAGGTATACATATATATATATATATATATATATATATATATATATATATTTTATATGTAGTAGAGTGTACGGTGTGGCTTCTCACTCAGTTCGACGTTGTTGTTTACTACGGTACACATAACCTGCGTTTTATTTAATTTTTTATTTTAATTTTTGACAATAAAATATGTGTGTCAGAAGATCAAAGTGATCAACCTTGTACAAAGAAAGTGAAACTACACTATGGCATACTACCAAGTCATCAGTAAGTAGAATTTTCTGTAAGAAATTCGTAATACTTCATTTTTTCATTAGGCTATATTTAATTCCTGTAATAATATTATCTTTTATGCATATTACTTGTACACACACGATGTTTCACATCTGCCAGGCGTCCCATGACGGCTCACATTTTTTGTATAATTTTTTCAAACTAATAAAGACAATGCAAGTCCAGTATAATTGTTTTAATCATAGTACATCATTGTCTGCAAACTTCAAACAAATACTAACCGTTGCTGTAAATGGATATGAATTTGACGTAAAAAAACGGGCATTTATATAAAAAAAAAGGGTTTGAAGTTTATATGCAGCAGCCGGCACGCTTCTATGGCAGAAATGGCTGAAAATGCAAATTATAACGCAGTTTGTATGGATTCAAACAGGCACTGAGACGATGGATTCGTATAATTTTCAGAAATGTGGACCGAAAACTTGAACTGCATCCAAGTTTATATGTACAAGAGAATAATGAATAAAAAGTTAAAGGTAGCAACATACGTTGGTGAATAGTTAATGGCCGGGATCGACGACGAGCAGATTTAACAATATCTGTGAGAAGTACGAAGTGAATTCAAAATTAAAATTAATTCGTATAATTATTTTTCGGGTATAAAAATCTAGCGCAAACTGGATGAAACAATTTTACACTATATAAATTACTCAAAGACGATTCTAAAATGAATCAGAATGGCTAAAGCAATGTTTCCATACCTACAATAAGAGGAAGCTGTATGTGGCAAAATGAAGAAGATACTACTAAAGTATCTTATCGAAAAGCAGTAGGAAGTCTAATATATATAATGGCTATTACGTGACCAACGAATGCCTTTATTGCGGGTGATACATCCCAAAAATTAGACAATCCAACAAAAGCCGACTGGTAGTCCGTCAAAAAAATATTTAAGTAACTGCGAGGCACATCGAAATATAGACTACTGTACGGGGTTGGTTATAAGCGCGGTATACTGGAGGGTTTCTAGATGCTGATTTTGTTGATGATGCCAAGACTAAGCGATCAACATCTGGCATGGTGTACAATTGCAGAACAAGTCAAAAATAGAGAGTTTTATCAATTTCTGATCCTAACGATTGCCTTTCACTTCAAGAAGATTTAGATAGACTTTCATGTTGGTGCTTTCTCAATGAACTTGACTTAAACATTAACAAATGTAAAATAATCTCGTTTTCCAGGATACTAGTAACAACCGAATTTGCGTATAATATCTCTGCAGTACCTCTTACTCGTTGCTATGAATATAAAGATCTTGGTGTTATTTTTGATACAACACTATCTTTTAATAAACACATAAAGAATTTAGTATCTCAAGCGCATCGAATGCTTGGTTTTATAATCCGTCATTCGCGCAGTTTCACAACAATTGAGCCTATAATTACACTTTATTTTGCCTTTGTTCGATCCAAATTAAATTATTGCTCTGTAGTGTGGAATCCTTCATATAATAATCATATTGTGCTGCTTGAATCAATTCAAAAGAAATTTCTTGGTTTTTTGTATTTTAGGAAATATCTCATATATCCTTCTTATGATATTAGTTACGAATTTTTACTGCAGTATTTTAAATTTGATAAATTATCAGTATGTAGAAATAATTCACAGCTTATACATTTATATAAAATCATCCATAATTTATTTGATGACCCATTAACACTAAACCTAATAAATTTCTGTGTTCCATCATTCCATTCTAGGAATCTTAACACTTTCCGTCCGACTGCTGCTCGTACTAATATTTTGCAACATTCTCCCGTTCATCTTATGTACTCTCTGTATAATCGTATTGAGTCACAAATTTGTATTTTGCTTAGTTTTATTTAGTGTTTATTTATTCTTTGTTTCATACTATATATGTGCTTACTTTTATATTTTTGTATTTTTTTTGTTCCTGTCCAATTAATTGGGTTCTCCTGTCTGGACAGTGTATTGTAATAATAATAATAATAATAATAATAATTATTATTATTATTATATATATATATATATATATACATATACTTTGCTTACTGGAGATTGGAATTGTAGGCGGCTTGTCACTTTTGACTGTGTTTAGACTGGCAGTCAGTGTGGTTCATATACTGTATTTTTATTAAACAAGCCCCAGATTGTTGTTGTTAGTTCATCTCATTTTAACTCATGCGGCGGTATCGTAAAAAATTGAAATTGGGTTACCTGAGTTGCGATCTGGTTCATTTTACTCTTGTACGATGTGTCCAATATTCCTGTGTGTGTTTTCGAATTTTCGTATGCCTCGAAGGCAGGGTTCGTGAGATAACTGTGTTTGTAATAGCGTGATCTAGTTGTGTTAGAATGGTTACAATTGTGACGAGCACACTTTGTCACAAAATAATATATACAAAGTGTTTCACAACTTATGTTTAATATCGAATTACTCTGTCAAATAGTATTATATCATGAACAAAAAGTTCAATCGAGTATCGGCATAATAAAGTATTTATTTTGTAGTGTCAAAATACATCTTTAACGGCAAAATTATCTATGAAAATGACGAATATAATTGCAATTTTAACTCGTACAACAATAATATACATCTAGCAGAAACAGAAAGTTCACTCCAATATGAAGATCTATCATATCAACTTGAAGGTATGATGAGGTGTGTACATTGGGAGTTCCAATTTTATTTTCTATATCATTTACAGATAATTCAAATCCTATCGATGATGTCAACCAAGATGATTGTAAAGATATATTAAGTGAACAATGGGAAAGTAAGAAATATAGTACTAGTATGATGTCTATTTTGCTAATTATTATGATATAAGATTACATGACAAACAATAACAAATACAACTGATTATATTAATTTATTCACCAAGATATTTAAAAGAAGCTTCAATTATTATTAAAAAATAAATATAGATTTGGGTAGAATAATTTCAGATAAAAATGTGTCAGTAAATGCTAAAAACATGTTCTCTTGTTATCGTCATCGGGGATGTCTTATTCTTATCTACTTCGAGTATGTCTCTTTTTTTGCTATCACCCACTCCGGTCTCCTTGAGGCCCGTTTACCGGTTTTCTTTATTATTTGGGTATTGAAACACTTGACAACCACTGAACCGCAAGCCGTCTCCACTCGCTCATTTTCATTAAATAAATAATAAATATATCATCACGCCTTCTACTCATTACTGGATATGGCACTCTGCCGTAGCAGATATCGGTAAGTGATATATATTTCTTCGTGTAAAATCAGGGCCTCCAAAGGTGTTAATGGAGGGGACGCCACAGAGATAGTTTTAATGTAATGAAAATTGTTTGTTGACTGTGGGAATCGAACCTGGGTTCTAAAATCCACAAGCCGATACGATACCACTGAGCCATCTACCCCATTTTATCTATTTTCATTACATCGAAATAAGTATTTTACGAATAAATTTACAAATGAAAATTAAAATTGTCCGTAGTAATAACATAATATGAAATGAATTTACAAAATTCGAATTAAATATCAATATTACCCTACCAGAAGTTAAATTTTAAAATTAGTGTAAATCAATAATAGCAAAGAAAGTTACATGTTAAATGAATTTAATAATATTGCTGTCAAACATTAAATATGCTTTTATTTATTTAAATTAAGTTTAAAATTGTTTTTTTCTT
Source organism: Pterostichus niger (assembly GCA_947425015.1). Taxonomy (NCBI): domain Eukaryota; kingdom Metazoa; phylum Arthropoda; class Insecta; order Coleoptera; family Carabidae; genus Pterostichus; species Pterostichus niger. The sequence continues at coordinate 17,580,963 of OX380350.1, forward strand.
CGGCAATGTTTGCTGGTTTCCAAGAGCGAACAGAAGATCTAATACTGGAAAATTTAGACTGATGGAGCACTGTTTTCGATGATTCATCAAGTTTTCGCATATACAAATTTCAGTTGATTCAGTTCTTGTTTTTTTAGTTAAAAAAAAAACAAAAACAAATATGTATTCATTATTCTCATTGTTTAAATGGACCTACACATTTCTTACAAAATAAAAATTAATTAAACTATTGTCGGAAATAGCGCTCCTATCGACCAGTTTCCAGACCTTGTATATGTTGATGACGATATATATTTATAAAAATAAAATTGTATTAGTCCTTTTATAATAATTTTATTCTCAACTAATCAAATAATTTATTAAATACCAATAGCACTGTAAAAGACCGCATAACTTTGGCATAAAAAAGAGTAATATTAAAATGACATTGCTATATTAAACTGTGATCAACATAGACTAATTAAGAAAACGATTTTAAAGATTTTTGCTTTTTAAAATAATAATAGAAAAATAGAAATTTATATAAGTGAAACTAATGGACGTCTTCATAAAAAAATAAATTGAAAGTAACCGATCTACACAGTACCCTTTATTCAATATAATCAACATCGTATGATTCTCGAGATCCCCATATGTGGCCATCTTACTTATTACACATTGCATATATAAAATCTATTTTATAGAGTCGGGATGTATGTCTTTAGGCGACTGGAATAAAGGAATGTGGGTAAAAGAGAAATCAGAAACGGGGAGCTATATCAGGGAGCCTATTCTAGATGCAAGATGGGAAAGTAAGAAACATTTAACAAGCACAATGAAGAATAATACACAATTGTCTAAAAGAATTTAAACTTTACAGCAGTTCACAACATGACAAGATCATAGAGTTACCTTTTGCCGACTTCAACATGGGCATATCTGTTCGTACTAACGGAGTAGCAGCAGTAGTGCTGTGTAATGACGCAACTCCAATGACCTGTTACTGGATAGCATTAAATGAAGGAAATAGATTAACGTTAAAACATTGTGATCGTGAATATTTTAATCAACATACGAGTAGAATTGAAAACCCCAGATGTAGTAATATTTTGAAAAGTAAAATTGTAGGTATCTATATGTGTACTTCAAGTTAATAGATAAATAGGACATAAGAAATGTATAATTGAAAATACATAATTTAATTTTTACTGCTACAAATTAGAGTATTTTTATTAAAATATTTGCCGAAAATTACTGAATATTGAAAAGAAGTACACTACAGTCCGTATATATATATATATATACTGTTCAAAATTAGACAAGGATATTTTAAAAATTGATTGGAAAATGAAAACTATAAATTATATTCAAAAATTTGTAAGACTATTAAGCTATGAATTTTCGTAAAAATATTTGAATATAATTTATAGTTAATATTTTATAAATATGTTTCAAAAAGTCGTTTATTTATTTAATATTAAGTTTTAATTTTACATTCAATTTTTCAAATATCCCTGTACAATTTTGAGCAGTATATATATATATATATATATATATATATATATATATATATATATATATATATATAATATATATATATATATATATATATATATATATATATATATATATATACATATATATATATATATATATATATATATATATATATATATATATATATATACAAAATAAGTATCTATCCACATGCATAAATTTGATCATGTAAAGTCACCATTATAGAGTTAAACATTTTAGCTGTTATTAATTAATTCCAGAAAGTGAAGTTAAGTTTCAAATATTGGAGTCATTTCTTTTTAAGACGAACATATGGAATACCTGGTTGTAGTACTCAAATTGATGCACTAGAAATATGTGTTAATAAGAAGGAATGTTTAAGACACAATCTTCCATATAGGTCCGATATGACAACAATGTATTTACACCCCGATCCAAATGTTCCAAACATGTGGAAAGTACATAAATGTAAGTTCTTAAATTTAATTCACTTAATAAGATGTATATTATTAATTATATAAAAGAGGTGCAGTCAATTTAAAATACATTATATATATATATATATATATATATATATATATATATACCGGGTGTAACATGAAAACCTGGCCATAGGTGTTTAAGATGGGAAATCAGTTTTTCCTTGCGCAAAAGTGGCCAATTGATTTTAGACAAAAATGCTTCAAATGAATGTTGTAGAGCTTGGAATTACGGATCTAAATCAGATTTTATTTTGCACGTTTTGTAAGCGAAATAATCGCATTAATATTTTATAAGAATTTATACTTTATAGTGATAGCCATGGAATTGAGACAAAATGATAAACAAATGTATGACGTTTTAACTGTCAGAAAAGTTTAGTTTTAAATGGATTTGTGATTTATTTAAGTGACAATAAAGGTGATTGTTTTTATATCATTATTTCAAATGGATAATTTTATTTTATAATTTTTTAATATTTATTATAATAAATAATAACTTACTAACTACGTTTACAAAGACAAAATGAAATATAATATAAATGTTATAGAAGAGTTCTTCTGGGTTCATGGCTGCAGTAGTACTGTTATCAGTACTTTCCTGTGGGAAGCTGTTCCATAACTTATATATATATATATATATATATATATATATATATATATATATATATATATATATATATATATATATTTATATATATATATATATATATATATATATATATATACAAAACGATAAATTTATTATGATTATTTTTTAATAAGATGCGTGAATGGGATTTACTTACATCATATTTGCAATTTGGTATCATGCATTAAGAATTTTCTATATAATCTATGTTACATGCCTATGTCTCTATATATTAAAGACAAATGAAATACTTATATGCCTGTACAAAAAAAAATATTTGATTTAATAACATTATGTAAAAATAAATGTTTATTTCTATGCCAAATTTTAATTAATACATATTCATTTATGCATAACACAAAAGTAAATCATTCAAATTTATCGTAAAGTTAAAAAAATTATTTCAACTGAATATACGGTCAGTGGTAGTACCCATTTCTGAGGAAATAAAGCGCCACCATCGGAAATTTCAGTTACCAATACTAGAAAGAAAGATGGCACAAAATACAACGTTACATTGTAAGCAGGGCTGAAAACCACTGAAAACACCGGATCGGTTTCAGTTCGCGGTTCTTCATACTTCGGTGGTTCGTTCTCGTTTCGGTGTAAAGTAATTAAATTTCGGACCGATTTACAAGATCAGTTCAGTTTAATGGTTTGCTTCAATTATAATTTGTATTAATTGTCTATACATATCTACAATATTGCGGGTAGCTAAAAATTTAAAATTTCCAATTTGCCTAATTCTGTAAATATTGTAACGGTTATTACAATTTCGGGTTTCTGTGATGTTTATTATTAAATAAAATACGAACAATGAAAACACTAACAAAATATTTATTTAAAACGAAAATAATGTAGCACAACTACTAAGACATATATTTATTTACAACACGTATTTATATTCACATAGAAGTACTATGCAATAACTTGCCTTGTTCACACTTCAATACAGACTCCTGTTGTATGCAAAAATTCTCCCTTTTATACTGAAACAAGTACTTCTACAATATTCCAGAACTTCTGGAATATTATAAGAGCATATCACAGGTACATTGTAGGAGTATTTCAACACATTGCTAATGACGCACCGCTAAAACGCGCGCTACCGTCATATATCGATGATTCCAGAGAGAACAGGATCGTACTCGTTACAGTATTACGTATAAGACTACGTCGTTTTGACTGATCCAGAGGGAACAGGGTCGTTCTCGTTACAATATTTTTAAAATATTAAATTTTATACTACCGTATCCAGATCCAATTCTATTTTTAGTTCTGATTTTTTTATTTCTTCACAAAAATATGTAGGTGATGTAAGCAAAATTACAAATTTTGCCAATTTCATTTTTACATATAACATTTTTGATCGGATATATACAAAATACTAACATGTACATTACTGCATGTTTATACCAAATTTTAGTTGTCCTATGGAACTTATAGTAGGCTATGTATTTCTAAATAAAAATATTTTTCTCGTTACAACGGTATAATAATAATACATATATTTGTGGAAGAAAAATCTTATACAATTGATTGGCAAATACATTTCATTATATGTATTATACATGTAGGAATTATAGATTTTGAATGAAGCATTTTAGTTTTAGTGCATTATTTCGAAAATTGTAATGTCATAAATTTTATCTTGGGTCATCTCAGCTAGTAGGGCACGGAGGTAATGTTCTGGTTCTGCATCTCTCCAGTATTTTGAGTTGTGGACGATTCTGATTGGCTCGTCAATTGGGCATTCAGGTAGTAGATGGTGTAAGCTATCGCACTGATAAGTGTTACAGATGGAGCAAATGTCTTCCTCATTGAATTTGAATAGCGTTCCATCTCGGTATATCTGAAACTTATTTAGGTTTGCTGTGCGAATCAACTCAACCAACTTGAGTATTTTTTACGGAACATTAAAGCATAAGAACAGGTTGTCAAAGATATACCTCTTGTATTCGGAGTTATAAGTAGAATTGATTATGCGAGCCATATTGGAATTGTATAGGAGTTGGGAATATGCGTTGAGAATGTTAGGAATTTATTTTTTGATTATGACATAGTTAGGATTGTTTCAGATCCGTGTAAAGTTCGTTGCGCCTACACGGTAAAAAAGGTTTTGTTGTAGATAATAAAATATTAGTAACTATAGCAAAATATTTTAGTGAAAATTTGGACAGCGAAAAAATTTGTCACGGCAGCAATTTTTTGTTTGTTTTTTTTAGCTCGTATAACAAAATTAAATGAGTTAAATGGAATAATTCTTATGTGTAGTACCAACTATTTGGATTAGTAGAATACAAGTAATTAAATCTGAGAGCGAAACTAACATTAATTTGCTACAATAAAATAATAAAATTTGCTGCCTCAACAAAATTCTTTTTAGTTGAATTTAGGAATATTTAAATAAAATATACATATATATTATTCATACAAAATTATATTTTTATAACATTTATACATATGTTCTATGAAAAAAAAACATTCTGTAGCTATAAATTCTAAAAAAGAGTAACGAATTTAGAATTAATCTTTAAAATGCAGTTTATTGTACATAATAAATTACCGTACTGAAACAAAATAATAATTTTCCTTAATCGTAACACTTATACATGGATTATAATGCAATAAGTATTTAACAGAAATACAAAACATATTCATTTCTTGCTTTATATTATAACATTGCACGTTTATATTAAAACTAACATTTGAAAGTATGAAACATACAGGTATTGTTTTCAAAATACTTTTACATACTGAACATTTTGGCATTTTAATTACTTATATAAATTTTACGAGATCAGTAAACATAGGGATATGTCATTACCATAGTTTTAGTTAAAAAGTTTGACAGCAATGCATTAGAGCGTTTATTTTAAAAGTAAACATAGGGAAAATAACATTTTCAGCAATGCATTGAAGTGTAATAATCGATTATAATAAAAGAAACATTTTCGGTTTAAACAAATTACATGAATTTTAATTACTTTAAATTACATATCCGGTGTAGATAATTTCATACATTTTGAATATAATGCGAGAGAATACCATCCTGTTGGAACCACACTTCTTCAATATTTAAATTATTTATTGCCGGGATTACTCTCTGTTGTAACAACTCTAAATAATTTTCCCCATTTAAATGTCCATTTATGTAACAAGGTCCCACTATTTGATCCTGTATTAACCCGGCCTGATTTTGAAAGAGGACAGTTTTATTACTTTGACATATAGACTATAGATGACAGCAATGTTATTTTCCCTATGTTTACTTTTAAAATAAACGCTCTAATGCATTTCTGTCAAACTTTGTAACTGTAACTATGGTAAAACGAATCCCTATATTTACTGATAAAAAAACTCCCGGTATATATATATATATATATATATATATATATATATATATATATATATATATATATATATATGTATATATGTATATATGTATATATATATATATATATATATATATATATATATATATATATATATATATATATATGTATATATGTATATATATATACAGGATGTCCCATTTTAATCTGATCAGGTGAATATCTCGAGACACGTGAGTCCAGTTGAAAAACTTTCTAGATAAAAATTGGATGATTCGGAGGGGGACATCCGATGCTGTAACAAATTTTACCCCCCGACCTCTAGGGGGGTAGATAATAGGGGTGACTTTGAAATCTTGAATAGGAACCCCTATTTTTTATTACAGATTCGGAAAGAGAAAAAAAAACTATGAAGGTTTTATCCGGGAACTTTTTTTTTATGTGCGATAGGTGGCGCTGAAATTGATAAACTGTGTTTTTCTAGAATAAGCCATCAAATAATTGTTTTCATGACAATTTGTGATAAAAAACAGGTCAGATTGATAAAAATGTACACACCTTCAACTTCGTGGAGGCGGAGAATTGTCAAACTATCAAAACTTTCTAAAAAATTACTTATTACAATGAAAAATTGAACATTAAGAGGTAAGATCGGACACCTAATAAAATTAGCCTAAAGCCTGCTTCAATAGTGCCTAAAATTTTGATGCATACGTGTGATAAAAATAAAATCTGTGATAAAAATAAGTTTATTCGTTGCCAAATTTAAGTAAGTTAATTGCATTTTGTCTCTCTCTCTCTCTCTCTCTCTCTCTCTCTCTTTGTCCCTCTTCCTCTTTTGGGTGAACCTAAGGTGTGAAGGTAAGTCGATTTCATGTTGCTTATTTATGTATTTTTCTAACAGAATTCGTAAGTCCGATCTTACCTCTTAATGTTCAAATTTTCATTGTAATAAGTAATTTTTTAGAAAGTTTTGATAGTTTGACAATTCTCCGCCGCCACGAAGTTGAAGGTGTGTACATTTTTATCAATCTGACCTGTGTTTTATCACAAATTGTCACGAAAACTATTATTTGTTGGCTTATTCTAGAAAAATACAGTTTATCGATTTCAGCGCCACCTATCGCACATAAAAAAAAGTTCCCGGATAAAACCTTCATAGTTTTTTTTTCTCTTTCCGAATCTGTAATAAAAAATAGGGGATCAGATTAAAATGGGACATCTTGTATATATACCGGGTGGTGCTCGGTGAGTGCGAACATAGGAATTTAACATGGGATATTAGTTTTATGCAATTTCCTGCTCTCCTGTACATTTTACGGAAAAAACTGTAGAGGGAAGATTTGTTCAGAATTAAAAGTTACCCATGAAACTGTTTTTACATGTTTTATTAAGTTTTTGGTTTAGCCGTAACATTAAAAATAAATTTCGAAATTTCTGTTACTTTGTAGCAATAGCCATGACTTTTCTTTTATTTTTATGACAAATGCGTTAAATGTCAATTTTTGATGTTTATTAAAGTTAATCTTATAATTTAAATTAAATCTTTGTGTAAGCTATAAAATGAATGTTTATTTAAACGAAGAACGTGTCTTCATTATTAAAAATTATTATGGAGGAAATAGTTATAGGAGGGTGCGGGATTTATTTTCAATTAAATATGAAGATAAACCAATTCCAAGTGTATCAACAATTTCAAAACTGGTTACAAAATTTGAGAGTACAGCTAGTGTAGCTGTGACCGATGGTAATGAAGGCAATAATAATAATAACAGAATACGTCATAACGAAGTGAATGAAGAATTGGTATTGGCTATGATATCTCAAAATTCAAGGTACAGCATAAGACATATTGCTTCTGAATGTGGTTTGCATCATTCAACAGTTCTGAGAATTTTAAAAACACATGGATATAAATCTTACAAATTTCAAACACATCAAGAACTTCTTTTGGCTGATTTTGAAACTAGAAGTACATTTTGTGAAATTATGCAAGAAAAGGCAAATCGGGACCAGCACTTTATTTCGTCGATTTGTTTTACAGATGAATGTACATTTACTTTAAATAATGAACCAAATGTTCAGAATACTCGTATGTGGACCACAGAAAATCATCATTTAACTGTGTGTACAGGTACCCAATATCCTGAGAAAATTAATATTTGGGTTGGAATTTTTAAGAACAGGATTATACCATTTGAAATTATGGGAAATTTAAATTCTGATATGTATTTAGAACTTCTGCAAAATCATATAGGTCCTGCATTGGATGAGGCAGCTGCAGTAGATGAGGATATTTGGTTCCAGCAGGATGGGTGCCCGGCTCATTATGGAATAAATGTGCGGGAATATTTAGATTTGGTTTTTCCTAATCGGTGGATTGGTCGTGGTGGTGGAATAAATTGGCCTGCAAGATCTCCGGACCTAGCTCCTTGCGATTTTTTTTTGTGGGGGCATCTTAAAAGTAAAATTTACTCTAAACACTACGAAAATTTAGATTTACTAAGACAAGCTATATTCGAAGAATGTGATAATATTACTGACAGGCAATTAGCCAATGTTAGAACTTCGTTTTACAATAGACTTGGTTATTGTCTTGCTGAAAATGGTGGCTTGTTTGAACATTTATTGTAATTTCTTTATTTTTTTATGTAGGTATATTAAATAATATTGTTACAATTATTACTTATTATTTCACATTAAATTATTGTAATTTAAAATTTAAAAAAAAAATTGAAATTGTTGATAAACTTGAAACTGATTTATTATTAAATATGAAAATAAAACTTTGTTCAAAGAATAAAAAATGTGATTTTTTTGATTTAATTTAAATTATAAGATTAACTTTAATAAACATCAAAAATTGACATTAAACGCATTTGTCATAAAAATAAAAGAAAAGTCATGGCTATTACTACAAAGTAACAGAAATTTCGAAATTTATTTTTAATGTTACGGCTAAACCAAAAACTTAATAAAACATGTAAAAACAGTTTCATGGGTAACTTTTAATTCTGAACAAATCTTCCCTCTACAGTTTTTTCCGTAAAATGTACAGGAGAGCAGGAAATTGCATAAAACTAATATCCCATGTTAAATTCCTATGTTCGCACTCACCGAGCACCACCCGGTATATATACGAGGGTCGTTCAATAAGTCCTTAGAAAATCCAAGAGATGGTGCTCGTAGTATCGAAAATGAATTTTTTCCAGTAAGCAGCACTCCTAACTAGTCAACTGTTAGAGTTTTAGCTTTAGCCGTCACGTAGTTTCATTGTTGTTGTCAATTGTAGTAAAAAACTTTTGATTGTTTATAATAATGGATAAAAGTGAGTTTCGAGCGGTGATTAAACATCTGTATTTAAAAGGCTTAATGCCGAAAGAAATTAAAGCTGAGTTGGATGAAGTTCATGGCACATCTGCTCCTGTGTTTGCAACTGTTTACAATTGGGTGAATGAGTTTAAACGAGGCCGTACATCCACAAAAGATGAACATCGTTCCGGACGCCCTGTAGAAGTGTCTACCCCCGAAATGATTGACCAAATCCACGATATGGTTTTAAGTGACCGACGAATCAAAGTGCGCGAAATAGTTGAGGCTACAGGCATATCACAAGGCACAGTCGCTTTAATTTTGCACGAAAAATTAGGTGTGAAAAAAATCTCGGCAAGATGGGTGCCGCGGTTGCTCACAGTGGAAAATAAACGCAATCGTGTGGTGGACTCTGAGGCTGTTTTGGCGCTTTTCCGTCGTAATCCTGAAGATTTTCTGCGTCGATACATAACTGTGGATGAGACTTGGATACATTACTACACTCTAGAGACAAAAGAACAGTCAAAACAGTGGATTTTTAAAGGCGAACGGGCTCCGAAGAAGGCGATGACGGAGAAATCGGCTAGCAAGGTTATGGCAACGGTCTTTTGGGATGCACGCGGAATCATCTTCATCGACTATTTGGAAAAGGGAAAAACGATAACAGGAGCGTATTATGCGTCGTTATTGGACCGGCTGAGCGAAGAAATAAAAGAAAAACGTCCTCATTTGAAACGCAAAAAGGTCCTTTTTCATCAAGACAATGCACGTGTGCACACCTGCGCAGTTGCGATGGCCAAAATTATGGAATTAAAGTTCCAATTATTGCAACATCCACCGTATTCACCAGATTTGGCCCCCAGTGACTTTTTCTTATTTCCAAACTTAAAGAAATGGCTTGGCGGACGAAGGTTTACGTCCAATGAGGAGGTCATCGCCCAAACGGAAGCCTATTTTGAGGAGCTTCCGAAATCCTACTTTTTGGACGGCTTAAAAATTTTGGGAAAACGATTAGAGAAGTGTATAGAGCTAAAAGGAGATTATGTAGAAAAATAAAAAAAATCTACCCAAAAAAAGTGTTTTTTCTACTTTTTTCTAAGGACTTATTGAACGACCCTCGTATATATATTTAAACTAATTTATGTTTGTAGGAAAATACAAACATGTTTAAATCAACACCCTAATGAGGCCTCTTTTGTTTAACTTCTCCTACCTTGTATCTCTTATAGCTCTTGAGATCCCCAGTTTAATGTGATTGAAAATTTGTGGTGTATATTTTCTAGACACGTATTTATCATTGAAACCTGAGTTCGCTGATGATAGATGGCACGAATTAGGTTCACCGATTAAACCTAAAGATGGCACGTTATGCGTGGCTTTATATGCATCCAATTGCACAACATGCACGCTCCATTTTAAGTTCAACAGTAGCGACCGAACAATTCAGGAGTTATCGCGGACAGCTGGCAAGGTAAATACAGAAGATTTATAAATTGTAAACTCAAAATCAAACCCAAATGTATTTGTACTACGACTAGTCGAAAGAAATCGATTAATGGGTTATTACGGTTACTATAAAATGAAAAACCGATTGATTGTGATGTCCTACTTCTAGCACTGGAATATGTTTATATTAGATATAAAAATGATTTGAATAGTGGTATTTATGTGTAACCTGACTTTTTAATGTTGAAATGATTTTTGTTAAACAGCAATGGAAATACATAAAGCTGATGCTTCTACAGCCGAGGCCAACAGACTCATATCGGCTGTTTATGAAAGCAACTTTTTCCGATTCCAATGCCAAAAAATTCTGGTTGATAGACGATGTAAGACGATGTCATATAAATGGTATGTATTCATTCGTGTCGTATAGATTCGTAATATGTTAAGATAAATACACAAAATAATAGCTATTTATGTGACAAGTATATAATGTAGAAGTTTATGACCAAGCGAACACAGCTGATAAATAAGGCGAGTTCACTGAATTTTATACTGAAACGTAAGTCCTATCTCTGAAATGAATTGGAGGCAGATTGTACAATAATGGCTGGTGTCTATCGGGTATCTTCGTTGGGCCAAACCTGGCCGAATAAGTCTTATACTAACAGAAAAGCTTTATTTTGTCAGTTTGTATGTTTGTAATTGTCCTGCTAACTATTATAAACAAAATTGTATTATAAATTTTATTTGATTTTTTATTATTGCTATTTATTTTATTCTCATTCAAATGAATATTTTTTTTCCTATTTTATCATATTTATGTTTTTCTTTTGTAGTTACATTTGTTAAGGCTGTCACTAGTTATGCTCTTTAGCCTGATCCTGTAATTTGTCTTTTGCTTCTTGGGTTTTTCTTTATATAAATAAATAAATAAGTAAGAATTTGATTTAAAATTTGCACCATATATAGCTAAAGAATGAAATAATATTTGAATAGCGTCGTATACAATTCAAATACGCACGAAATTTACCTATTGGTTTCAGCCGCAGTCATTCAATTAGCCTTCATTTTTTATTATTATTTCAAGTGGTATACATTTCAGTGGATGATTTCTATAAAATTCGATTATATTCATATTGCATACAAAGCTTAATGTTCGACTACCTTCGTTTTCTTGAAATATGTTAATGTGAAAAATTTTCTCAAAGTGTGTCGTCTTATTGCTTTTGTTTAACAATGTTACTTAGAATTATTAACTGTCAAATTTGTCAAAAAAGGTGAAGAAAGTGATCATAATGTACAAAAATCTATAACCTATTTATATATAAAATCTTTGGGTCCGAGATTTGCAGGCTGGTAACCGCACTTCACGCTAAGAAATAAATCACTTATCGAGATCTGCTACGGTGGAGTGCACACCCAGTAATGTGTAAAAAGTGTGATGATATACTTATTTATTTATATAATTAAATACGACGATTTATTGAATAAAAGCAAGAACAATAAATTTTATCTTTAATAATGCTATTTAAATATTCCTTGCGCATCTGTGGTAAGGCGACTATTCAATTTGGCTACTTTTTTTGTTATAGAAACAAGACTTATAGAGGTTGGATATAAAGGACTAAAAGATAATGACGAAATTTCCTGCGTAGCTCTTAAATATCCCAAATGGTCAACTTTGAATATCGGTGGAACAGAAGGAATGCAAGGTTTTGTATAATTTTTCTATCTATATGCTCATGGGCGTCTACAATAGAGTTTAACTGTGTGTTGAATTGTTTTGTTTTCATTTACTAATGGCCAGTTTCACCACCTTTATTTAAATATTAAGCATTACGCAAATAAAAAATATCGAATAAGAAGTTTGACGGTAAAACTTAGTTATTCGTTTGATAATTCATCTTGATATCATTGTTCGTTTAAAGAAAACTGAAAATAAAAAATCTCAATGCATTTGCTCAAGAGATGTAAATGGGCGAATTTCGTATTTGATTTCGCAGGTTTTTACGGCCAGTCTATTGATATTAGATAAAATTTTGGTAGACAGTAAAAATTCAAAGGGTCTGTCACAGAATATGCTCTTCAAAAGCATGGTTTAGGCAACTTTTCATAACGCATAAAAAATAAAACAAGACACATAAACAAATTTATTTCTTATGTTTTACCACGAAACTCTCAATAGCGCATGCGAAGATATCAAAATCTGTGGGTATTTAACGTACGAAAATTCACTAAACTCACTAATGTTTTGACTTTACTGTGGTCTCACCACCCTAACATTATACAGCATACCTTTTTACTGCCTTGTAGCAAATAAAGGAAGTATTGTAATCGCGAAAATTTTAGGTTTTGAGATTTAAGCGGAAATATCCATTTTGAGCATCCCTGAATCCATTTTGACTAATTTCGTCGTGACGTCTGTACGTACGTATGTATCTCGCATAACTCAAAAACGGTAAGTCGTAGAAAATTGAAATTTTGTATTTAGGATTGTTATAACATCTAGTTGTGCACCTCCCTTTTTGGTCATTATATAACTTCCGGAAGTGATACTTTACTTGAAGCCTATAATAGATTTTAATGAAAAACTACGAGTATATTCAAATATAATCCAAATCTTTTCAAATTTGGTATTTAAGACTACTATATCAATGGAAATAACATAATAGGTTTTGGTTAATATAGACTAACCGGAAGTGATACATTACAGTTTTTCTTTAAAAAATTGTATTATTTTGATTTTAGAAATAAATGTTGCAAATAAAAGTTTTACAGAATTAAGTTATGCGTTTAGCACATTAAGAATTTTTAAATTAGCCTTTTGTATAAGCGAGATATCTAAATTTAAAAATTATATATTTCTTGTTTCTTTTAATTAAGTTTGCTATGGATTAGAACAAAAAATAAGGAATAAATAAAAAATGTAATGTCAATGTCAAATTACGTCAAATATGTGCAATAAAAAAAATGTAGCTATAGCATAATACACGTACAAGGAAGTCATGTTATGTCCACATCAGATTTTTTATTATTATTTTGCTTTATTTATAGATGCTTCAGGCATGGTAATTAGTATCGTTTGTTTTTTTTGTACAATTTTAACTTTAGTTTTTGTTTCATATTATGGTTTGACAGTTTTAAATTTTACATAATAAATTTATATCTTTCAGAAAGTTTATGATAATTTATTTGGTTTTGTCTTCTTTTGGTAGGGCCGTCTTTATTTTTTCATTCTGCTGTGTAGTGTTGGCATTCTGTTATTTTGTGTTCTATGATATTTTCTTTGTTGCATTTTTCGCAGACATCTGAATTTCCTCTTTGTAGAATATGTTGGTGGGTTATGGTTGTGTGACCTACTTAATCTGTTCATAGTTATTTGGTGTCTTCTATTTTTAATATTTTTATTTATCTTAGCTTGTTTTCTACACTACTTTTTTTCTATTCTTTTTTCTATGTTTCCTTTAGTTGTTTTATACTTCCTTGTACGAGGTAAAGGAAGTATTTAAGATTGTTATAACATCTAGTTGTGCACCTCCCATTTTGGTCATTATATAACTTCCGGGAGTGGTACTTTACTTGAAGCCTATAATAGATTTTAATGAAAAACTATATTCAAATATAATCCAAAACTTTTCAAATTTGGTATATAAGACTACTATATCAATGGAAATAACATAATAGGTTTTGGATACAATATACTAACCGGAAGTGATACATTACATGAAGCTGCTAACAGTCTTTCTTGAAAAAAATGATATTATTTTGATTTCAGAAATAAATGCTGCAAATATAAGTTTTACAGAATTCAATTCTGCGTCTAGCACATTAAGAATTATTCAATTAGCCTTTTGTATAAACAAGATATCTAAATTTAAAAATTATATATTTCTTGTAATTAAGTTTACTATGGATTAGAAGAAAAAATAAGGAAAATATAAAAAATTTAATGTCAATGTCAAATTACGTCAAATATGTCCAATAAAAAAAATGTAGGTATAGTATAATAAGCGTACAAGGAAGTCATCTGGTGTCCACATCAGATATTTTACTTCAGGTAGAACGTCCGATACTGATGGTGTAAATTATATTTTTGGTTTGTGAGTAGCTTCTTTGGCTTTTATGTCCGCTATTGCATGGATGTTTATATGAAATAGGATCCATAATAGGGTGATTCACTTGTTGAGCAGGCGCGGTGGCCGAGCGTGTTAAGGCACATCTCTTAGCATACTGTGACGTCACCCGAGCCAAGGTTCGTCAGTTCGAATCCGCCTGTCGACAATGTGTGATTTGTCGTTAAATATAAAAATACAGTTACATGTATCTATCACACTCGGGCGCTATAAGCTAGTCACTTATACGCCTTAAATAATCTGATTAAAAAAAAAAAGAAACCGGCAGTACGGCAGTGTAAAAACTGCGGCTCGGTGTGTCCGGCCCCTATGATTAGGGAGGCGCATATCCTGCTTGGATAGTTGAGCCGATGATGATGATGATGATTGCATGGATGTTTATATGAAATAGGATCCATAATAGGGTGATTCACTTGTTTTGGTGTTTAATATTGTTGTGGATGTTTATTTGAATTTTTTTGGATAAGTGAACGTTGTGAGGATATATTCTATATACTTTGGATTACACTTTTTGAGTCTGCATATAATGAAGAACTGATTTGGAAGGATAAAATTAGATTGGTTGTCTCATAAACAGCATATGCTTCCGCTGTGAACATACTTGAATTATCTTGTAGGTGGTGTTGATGGTATTTTTCATTTATGATTATTGCTGCTCTCGTACTCCTGACTCTGTCTTCGATCCCTCTGTGTACATAAATTAGTTGTTGTTTAATTCTTCGTTTATTTCAGCTTTGTTTCTGTTAATTTCTTGTAGGATATCGTCTTTCCTTATATTTTGTTAACTCTGAGTTTAAGGTAGCTTGATCTTGATCCTATTAATGCATGGATGCTGGTTATTGGGCTGGTACGGTATACTCCGATGGCGAGACACAGTGCAGTATTTTGTATTGTGTCTATTTCTTTTAATAACGTTGTTGTTTCAATTTATTTCAAATTGGCTACCATAGTCTAACTGATTTTTTGTAATATGACATAACTGAAAGTACAGTGATAATAATAATAATAATAATAATAATAAGTCTTTATTGCCCAACAGAATGTCCATTAACAGGGCACAATACAAAAAAAAAAACATATGAAAATAAGATACATATACAAATAATATATACTTTACATGAGAAATAATTTAAGAAAAAATGTCTTCAAAATGTCCATCCGCAATTCGGCACATCGTGAATAACAAGGATCGCCGAAGAACATCGGTGCGGGATGCTGGCAGATAGAAGGTCTTGGACTGTCTGGAAGCAAACCTAGGAACATGAAAACCCACACGGGACAACAATAGTGGAGCATCAATTTTATTATGAAGTAACTGCCATAAGAACTTCGCGCAGCAAGTTTCTCTACGGGATGTTAAAGAAGCAATTGAATGGTGTTGAAGAAGCGAATGCTGCTCGATACCACGTTCAGGATATATGTTGTCACATTTAAATGAAAGAAATTTCAAAAATCTACGGTGAATGCAATCCAAGGTTAAACAATGGGACGCATAGAAAGGATTCCATACCAAAATAGCATATTCTAATTTACTTAAAACATAGGCGGAATAAAGAGGCTTAAGGACATTGATATCATGAAACATTTTTGAGATCCTCATAATGAATCCAAGAGACTTACAGCTAGAAATGCAAATGTTGTTAATATGTTCCGTGAAAACTAAGTTAGAGCAAAAAGTGACGCCTAAATCTTTTATATATAGTTTTTTATTAAGAGGTTTATTATGCAAGCTATATGAAAATATGAGGTTATTGAACCAACGTGTGTAAGTGATAAAGCAACATTTATCAAAATTCAAATTAAGTTTATTTGTTTCACACCAGGTAATCATCCTATCAAAATTAAATTGCAGATGAACAGCATCATCAAGTTGTGAAATTTTTCTAAATATTTTAATGTCGTCTGCGTAAGCAAGGGCATAACATGTAAACGTTTCCAAAAGCTCATTTATAAATAAGTTGAATAATAAAGGTCACAGGTTTGAGCCCTGCGGAACCCCAGATGTAGCAACAAACTCAAAAGAAGAGAAACCATTGTAAAATACATAACATGTACGGTTATTAAGGTAAGAACTTAAAAGTTTTACCAAACAAGGTGCTGCACCAAAAGTTTCAATTTTTTTGAGTAATAAATCGTGATTGATTGAATCAAATGCACATGAAAAGTCTGTATAAATGACGTCGACTTGACCCCTGTTATCAAGAGTTTCAGAAATAATTTGCGAGAAAGTAGTAAGATTTGTAACAGTTGATCGTCCACGCATAAATCCATGTTGATTTAGGGATATTAAAGAACGTGTGTTGTTATAAATAGTTTCGTAGATAACCATTTCGAAGATTTTAGCAAAGTTATTTAATATAGATATCGGATAATGACAAATTGAAAGTTAAATTTATGACAGAAAAATTCGACTGACGCCTGGATTCGAACCAGGGTTCCTCCGCTTGCCGGGCAGAGATTCTAACTGGTCCACCACGTCACCTTTTTTTGTGGGTAGGAGAGAATGCTCATGCACACCAAGTATGATGACGAAGCAGCGCATACCCCCCCGAAGGGAAAAGGTAGTGTGGAGCTCTAGACATTCGCTTTCGCTTCATCTGCCTAGCCTTCCCACTAAACTCTCCCGTCCCCTAGCCCATGTGGATCTGGCACCGCTTTCGCATTACATCTCGATCCATATGTTGTCTTAGTTGTTTCGTTTTGACTCTCTCTCGTCTTCCTCCTTTGTTTTCATAATGTCTCTTATCATGTCAAGTATCAAGTTCAATGAAACTTCATTCCGCAGCATGTTGTCTATTAAGTTTTGGATCGTGACTTGTGTCTCGAGCTGAGTCACGCATCTGCACCGCCTTTCCTCCCACCTACGGCAGTGCAGAATGTGTTCTGCCACTTCTCTCTTTTCGCAATACTTGCAGTTCTTATTCTCTGCCTTCCCTATCCTGTGTAGGTAGCCCTAAAAGCATCCATGGCCGGATATCACTTGTGTGAGGTGGATTATCTTGTGCGCCAAGATATTCCCCGTATCCGCTTCCCATTTCCTTTGCCATTTCTAGCTTCTATCTTTTATGGCTTCCGCCTTATCTGCCTTGGATACTCCATGGGTGGCCATCCTATCTTTTACCAATATTGGTAGAGGAGTAAGTCACGCCAACACTTCTGCGACCTCGGTGAAGATTGTCCGGTACCCTCTGCAGATACCGATGGCTAGCTTTCTATTGATACTGGATAGTAGTCTGGAGCAATACTCATTCCAGTGTACCTTTCCATATAGGCGCAGCATACAGAATTATGCTTTGCGCTACTGATGCTAAGAGCCGTCTTTTCTGTTCGCTGGGGCCATCCATTCTCGGAAACAGTGTTCTCAGTGCCGTGATGGTTTTATCAGCCTTGATTAATACTTGTTTCAGATGTACTGTGAAGGTCAAGTTCTTATCAAAATATACTCCCAGGTACTTAATGTTTGTCTTTGGAGTTATTTCCTTTTCTCCCACCTCAAATACTATGTTTCGATGTTTTTTCCTCCCCGTCAGCGTTACTGTTTCGGTTTTTTCCGGTACTATTTGTAATTTGTGTTCCTCAATCTTTTCTTGTAGTCTCCAGAGTGTTCTGTTTACTTTTAGTTTTAGGGTTCCCTCCTTCTTATCTGTGGCCACTATTGCAATGTCGTCTGCAAATCCTATAAGCGGCACACCTCTAGGAACTGGTATCTAGAGAATGTACTCCTGCGGTACCCCACAGTATACCTGGTACATTGCTCAATAACATTCTTTCCATCTATTGTGCAGATAGGATCCTACACTATTTATCAAGTACGCCGGTGCCACCATATTCTCCATCGCCTTTATAATTTGTGGCCATGGTGCCGAATTGAAGGCGTTTTTTTATGTCGATTGTTATCAACGCACATTGGCTCCTTGCCTTTAAACTCTTCCTCATCCCCATTGCATGGATTGTGGATGTTCCAGCTTTAAATCCAATTTGGTTAGCCGATATCCTTTGGTGTTCTCCCAGATATTTCTGTACTCTTCCATTAATTCTGCTCTCGTAGAGCTTTCCCACTGTGTTCAATAGGCACAATGTCCTATATGCAGACGGGTCACTCTTATCTTCTTTGCCCGGTTTCGGTATCAGTACCAGTGTAGCCACTTTCCATTGGTCCGGAAAGTTTCCAGTGCCCAGGGCCTCATTCAGTGTTGTCAGTAGCCACAGTGGATTCTTAGTGGTTACCATATTTATAATTTCGGGGGATCTCATCCGGTCCCGGTGCCTTCCTGCTTTTAATTTTTTTCCCGCCTCCTGAACCTCTTCCTCTGTAATCGGTGGAATGTCCCCGATCGGCTTGTTGTGCCATGTGGATAGCTCGTGTTTTGGGAATAGTTTCCGGATTACTGCTGATCTCTCTTCTTTCTCCAGTATTATGGGGAGCTGCAGTCTAGTTTTTTATTATTATTATGCTGTACGATCTTCCCCATACATCTTCTTCTACAGTATTTATTAGTTCCATCCATTTCGTCTTCTTTTCTTTCTTTGTTTCCAGACTTAGACTCTTTTTTGCTTGTTTGTAGTCTGGTTTGTTCCTCTCTACTGTTGCACCGGTTGTCGCCCGATCTCTACTTCTCATGTACAGCCTCCTTTTTGCTATGCATACTTTGCGCAGTTCCGCAATTTTCGTTATCCACCAGTAAACTGGTGCCTGTTTTTGTTGTTATGGCCCGCGTCGAACCTCTTCATGATTTTATCACAGATTTCCTAAAGGCTGTCTCATATTTCTTCAGCGTTTCCTGCCTGTTGTAGTGCATTGATTAGCTTTTCCCCCTCCTCCGCATCTATAGTCCTCACATTCCACCTCGGGTTGCTTCTGATGTGGTTTCCCGTCGCCTTGAGATCTACTTCATACAGAATATGTCTGTGTGGGTTGTATGATTCCTCATGGCTGTCCACTCTCCATTATTTTACTTTGTCTGCTAGGAATTCCGAGCAGGCCGTTACATCTATGTATGAGGAACCATTGGTAATTTAGAAAGTTGGTGTGCCGCCGTTGTTGCATATGCAGAGGTCGTGTCAGAAAAACACTTCCATAAGTTTATCTCCTTTTCCATCTGTTGCAAGGGATCCCCAAGCTCCATGCTTCGCATTGAAGTCACGAGCCACGAGGATGTGTTTCCCTTGTACCATCATATTTGAATTCAGTTCTATCAGGAAATCCTCATATTCTTGTTTGCTACAATCTGGACTAATGTAGCAGAAAATCTTTCTTATGCCTTTCACTTCAACCCAAGTAATACTTTTTGAAGCATAGCGTTTATTAACTTTTATCCTCTGATTGTCTGTTATGAGGATTCCTGTATCACAATTGCGGTTGTCGTTGTTGCATACCCAGTTGCTTTGATTGAATGCAACATTAGTGTTTATTTCACTCTCCATAACCAATTCTGTTCCGTTCTCTTTAATTGCCCAGGCTATGGAGTTATGGGCATCTTTACTTTTGTTTAGGTTGATCTGAAGTATTTCAACCATTATCAGATTGGGCTTTTTATGGGTCTCCGACTCTCCGTAAATATTCTTTTCTCTTCCTTTCTTCTCTGACTAATAGCCTAAAGGCAGGGCACGCCATAGTACCTGTTCTGTGCTTGTTGTCTGTTTTACAAAAAAAAAATTTCGGTACATTTGAGCAGGCTGCTTCCTTATGTTTTTCTTCCCCACACGTGCTACACTTATCAGTTCTATCCTCCCCTCTGCATCTCGCACGTAGGTGTCCAACCTCCTGGCATCTGTAGCAGCGTTGGGCGCTTATCCTCTCTCTTATATAGCATTTGTTAAATGCAATGCACATCCTTCCTTTCTCCAACAATTTCTCATTGGACTCTCTTACACTTTCTGTACGGCCTGGTGTTCTGGCCATATAGTAGTTGATTTCCGCTTCCCTATGATGAGTTGCGCATTTCACAATCTTCTTGAACATATTAGCATGGGTCTGGTTGCATGTCACTATTGTGATTTTTTCGTCTTCTTTTCCTCTGTCCAATCCCTGTAGGATACATTTGTATATCCTCTCTCACTCTTTTATTGTTATAGTCTTCTCGGGGATCTTAACACTTGGTATATTTATCGACAGGTCATGTTCTTCTCCTTCTAGGCTTAACATGCTTTATAGCTTGAGGCTGGCAGAATTTGTTTGTTCCACCTTTATCTCTATCAGTCCTTGTCCTCCTGGGTAGTTTTTCTTATGTACCCAAATATTCCCGTATTCTGATCATCACTTTCCCAGTGTAATACCGTTAGATTGTTATGGGTAGCTCTTTCCGGGTTTCCTTTTCTCAGTATTATTGGGGAAAACGAGTTTCTTGACCATATATGTATATCTTCACATGCTTGGAACATGGCATCGAAGTCATCTCCAGTGTTCTCTATTTGCCTATGTATGGCTTTGCTCCTTTCCTCGTCTTCGACTATTCCCACGGCTTGCGCGTCACACCACGTCACCTGTGTCCGAAGTATGGCGTCAACCTAATTCTTCTGTCATAGTATCTAACGTAGCATCGATCCCAAGACTCCTATATGATAGGTATTGACAACGGATTTCGTCTACAGCGACATATCGTCTAAATTAAAGCAATTACTTAACGATATTGATAGCCATAAGAAATAGTGTTGGTGATATTATGGAATACTGTGGTATGCCATTTTCCTGTATTTTTTGTCTAGGGAAGAAATTATGAAAGTTAACTTTAAAGGATCTATCTGTAAGAAAATCTTTTATATAGTGTAGCATGATTCCCTCGATTCCTGCATTTTTTAACTTTTCAAGACGTGGTATCGCCATGTACTATCGAATGCTTTCGCCATGTCAAAGAATGTTGCAGTTAAACGTTGTTTGCTTGAATATGCTGCATGGAATTCTGTTGTTAGGGTTGTAATTTGGTCTGTGGTGGATCTATGATTTCTGAATCCGCCTTGTTGTTCCTATTATTTTTTTAGTGTCTTACAAAGTACATTTGATAGAGATACTTGTCTGTAATTTGAAAGACTTTTTTTGCTGGTATTTGGTAGCTATAACATTTATACAATTTTTAAAGATTATGTAATTTCAACATTTACAATTCAGTGTTCTACAGGTGGCCCTATCCAGGCGCCG
Organism: Pterostichus niger; assembly: GCA_947425015.1. Classification (NCBI taxonomy): domain Eukaryota; kingdom Metazoa; phylum Arthropoda; class Insecta; order Coleoptera; family Carabidae; genus Pterostichus; species Pterostichus niger. Next base: position 17,602,931 of record OX380350.1, read on the forward strand.
AAACCCCATCCAATAATAAATTATAGAAATAACCAAGTCCAATCATCAAGTTATTACATCCAAATTAATTCTTTCGGCTTATCAACCTATTAAATTTAAAGAGTATAAGTAATAAAATGATACGAAAACAATCCAAAAAACAAACATAACCAAATTCCAAATTGCATTTCAGTGCAACATATTTTCTCAATATTGATATTCATGATTGCAACATTCTCCCTATTGTGACGCTGCTACTTCCCACTTTCCGGTCTTGTACCGAAAAGTCGTCACGTTCCCTCGCTGTTGCTGCCTGGTCGGAATGCTCGGGCGCCGTCGGTGTCGGTGGGCCAGCAACGCTCGCTAGAATGAGGGAAGGGAGTCCGGATAGCTCGGAGTGGAGGGTGTCCAGGGTTCGCAAATTAAGACACACGCGATTAACTTAACTTAACTTATTTTTATTTAAAGTTACTACACCCAGGTTTAAATGAAAAAGAAATAAATTAACTCTAACTAAATATTGAATATAAACTAGAACCTAATTAATAACTAAACTATCGGTAAGAATAAGGTGCTGCGTCAGGGCGGACACAGCCGCAGCAAGATAGAAAAGGTGAAGCAAAGCAGACACTACGTCAGGGCAAGCGCAGCCGTAGTAAGACGGAAACCAAGTACGACAGATACTACGTCAGGTCAAGCACAGCCGTAGTAAGAAAGAAAGCAAGTAAAACAGATACTACGTCAGGGCAAGCGCAGCCGTAGTAAGACAGAAAGCAAGTAAGACAGATACTACGTCAGGGCAAGCGCAGCCGTAGTAAGACAGAAAGCAAGTAAAACAGACACTACGTCAGGGCAAGCGCAGCCGTAGTAAGACAGAAAGCAAGTAAGACAGATACTACGTCAGGGCAAGCGCAGCCGTAGTAAGACAGAAAGCAAGTAAAACAGACACTACGTCAGGGCAAGCGCAGCCGTAGTAAGACAGAAAGCAAGTAAGCAAAAATAAAATAATACAACAGCGGTGTTAGGACAAACTCTATCACCGTAAAAATAAACAACTACTGTGTCAGGGCTTACACTGCCACAGTAAGAAAAAAAGCAAAACTTGCTTACCGGTAACACTCGGGGTCGGACGGTCGGATATCTTCTAGCTTCGGACTCAGATGCGGACTGCAGGCTGACGACTAGCTAACTAACTGCAGGCTAGCGGCAGACTAACTGACGATTTGTCTTCAAAATCCGCCTTTTATACTGAGTTTTGAGCGACAAAATTCAGCAAACACCCTTAATTTAATTAAGACTTCAACGGCCGTTTTACAATTAAGCAAGTCTTTACAATTTTAACTTAAATATAAAATATAAAAAATATAAAATATATCTTCGATCACCGGCTGCTGGGATCGAACCGACGATCTTACGCGCCGAACGCCAGCACGCTGTCCGCTGCGCTACGGAGGCTTGTGGTACATATAGCGTTGTGCGAAGGCAGTACGTGCACTTCGTCACACTCTCTCCCTACTTCGGCTAAAAAAGAAATGAAACAACAAGGGAAACGTCAAGAAATCCCCAGAATGGTATTTAATGAGGAGCATTTAGCATAAAACAAAAAAATGATCAACAAGATAAACTAAACAAAATGTCCGGCCGCTACCCTACGGCTCTCCTTTGATGGTAATGTACCGCTTGCCACCATCTTCCAGGTTCAGGCAGTACCGGAACCGCTTCTGCTTCGGCCAACCTCGGGGACGGAGCAGATCCTGGTGGATCCGGAGTGTGGGTTCCCTCGGTGACGGTTCGGACGGGTTCGGTGGGAACCATAGCTCCAGGAAACCACCTTCCACATTGGCCCGAGTGCCGGTGGAAAACGGCTTCCCCTCCAGGTACGCCACTGGTGACGTAGACGTCGCTGGTGGTGGAGATGGTGTCGGCAGCGGGGTCAGGATGGCTCGTAGGTCCGAGGGACCTTGAAGCTGCTGCTGTTGCTGCGTCGGGGTTTGGGATGCCCCACGACTGCAAACCCGGTGCGGCTTCACCGGTTTGCATCGTGGCGGCGACGGTGACGGCCCGAACAGTTCCAGCGTCAACATCTTCAACTCCCGGATCTCGCCTACGGTCATGCCCATTCCCGCCGGTGTCGGTGGTGTGGTGGGACGCTCGGGGGTTGTCGGTAGCGGTGAGGTGTCCAGGCACAAGTAATAGACCGGACTCGCCTCAGCCGGATTCGGTCCATAGCGGGCCAGGAGGGCCTGCTCGAGCTGCCTCGCTGGTGTGACCGGTGTCGCCGGTAGCGGAGAAACCAACTTCGGCACCGGTGTGACGGAGACAGGTGGTGTCGGCGGTACACCAGGGCCGGTGGTTGCTGACGGCGGTCTCGGCGGAGTCAATAGGACTGGGAGCGACCGGGGTCGCGGTCCTACTGGTCGGTGGGCATGCTTCAGTGGAGAGGACAGCGGACGGATTCGTGAACGGCAGCGGCGTCCACGGGGGTTGGTCGGGGCATCCATTGACAGCTACACAGAAAGATGAAAAACAAAACAAAATTACACATTAGCCGACTTTAAGTCCTTAATGTGGATTCTGCGTAGCTGCCGGCCTTGTACGCCCCTCAGGTCATAGACGAGTGGTGAATACCTCTTCACCACTGTCCAAGGCCCCGAGTACCTGGGGGCGAGCTTCGCCGCGAAACCCTTCGCGGCATTAGAGAGCGGATGCTCCCGGCGCATCACCTTGTCGCCCACGGAACATTCCCAGGCCCAGTTATAATGACGCCCTTGCGTAGTGGCGGCATGGGCGAGGTTGATACGCGCCAGTTCTTGGGCGTCTCGTAACGCTTCCATCCGCTGGAGGTGTTCGTCCGATATGCTCTCGGCGGCGTCGTCGGTTGCTTCTTCCGTCAGCTCGCGTGTTACGGTCGGTACCACAGGCTCTCGCCCGAAGTTTAGGTACGCTGCGGAGTAACCGGTGGAGCTGTGGCGGCACGTATTGATGGCGAGCATTAATTCGGGCAAGTAGGTGTCCCAATTGCGGTGGGAGGTACAGTATTGTGCCATCATCGGCTTCAACACCCCGGTTGACGCGCTCGACCGGATTTGCTTGCGGCGTGTAGGGAGGCGTAAGCTGATGCCGAATCTGGTACGACGCCAGCAGGTCCTTCACAGCCCGGTTGTCGAACTCCGTTCCGTTGTCTGAGATAAAAATCTTCGGGCAACCGTAGCGGCCCAGCACCAGCTCCCGCAGCGCCTGCACAACGGCTGCTCCAGTGGCCTTTCTCACGGGTCTGCATTCGATTCACTTGGTGAGGTCTTCTGGCCTCTCTTGAACCTCGGCCATTTTCTTAGTATACCATGGGCAGGAGTATGGAGGTTCGACCGCACTAACAGCCGGTAGTGGTTGGCGGGACAGCATGTCCGTCATGTGGTTTAGGCTACCTTTCCGGTACACCACCTCGAAGTCGTACTGTTGTAGCAGCATGGACCATCGTGCCACTCGGCCTGTCGGGTTCTCCATGGTGTCCAGCCATTTTAACGCCTGGTGATCCGTGATCACTGTAAAATGGTAGCCTTCCAAGTATGCCCGCAGTTTTTGAATGGCCCATACTTCTTGGAGATGTTCCAGGTGTTCCTTAAACGTCGCGCTGGCGATGACGATGTCGTCGAGATATGCGAACGCATGGGGCTCCATTTCAGCTCCAATGATGGAGTCCAACAGTCGCTGGAACGTTGCTGGAGCCGCGTGTAAGCCGAACGGCATTACCCGGAATTGGAACAAGCCTTTACCGGGGACGGTGAACGCCGTTAGTGGCTTACTCTCATCGGACAGCGCGACTTGCCAGTATCCATTCTTTAAGTCAATCGTGGAGAAGTATTTTGCCGGTCGGAGTTTGTCCAGGATATTGTGGATGTATGGCAGCGGGTACGCGTCTTTCTCGGTAACCTTGTTGAGTTGTCGGAAATCGATACAGAAGCGTGGTCGGCCGTCCTTCTTCCTGACGATTACCGCGGGTGAGCTCCATGGACTATTCGAGGGTTCAATAACCCCGTCGTGCAACATCTGATCGACCTCCTCCTTGATCACTTGCTGCATTCTTGGGTTTCGGGGTAGGTATCTCTGTTTGATCGGGGTATTGTCTCGCAGCTTGATCTGATGACGGGCAATCGGCGTGGTTCCGGTGATTTTGTCAAACTTTGGTAGTTCTTCTTGGAGGAACTGTGCTAGTTTTTCCTCATTGGTGGGACTCGGGGTTTCTGCTGTCCATGGGGCGAGTGTGTCGAGGGGGTGCACTCCCACGGTGACGCGATGACGGATTACGTCGATGGTCATGTGAAAGGTTCGAATCACGTCCATCCCAAGAATGATTGGCGTTGTTAGCGCAGAAAGGCACAGGACCCTGATACGTTTGAAAACTCCCTGGACAATGCAGCCGATGATCATTTCTCCCTGGGTGGCGACAATGGCGCCGTTTGCCAATTGGGCTTGGGGATACTTGCTTGGCGTCAGCGGGGTTTGGTGTTGTTGGCAGAAGTCAGCGATCTCCCCATTGACGTACGAGTACGTCGCTCCGGTGTCAATTAGTGCGGGGAATGCTTGGCCATACAGGTGTACTGTAACGAATAGCCGGTTATCGCTCCCTTCATGGCCCCTGAGGACGGGTAGCGCCGTGGGCGGCATCATCGGGTTGGTCGGATTCTGGGGCGCTGCGGCGGTGAATGGTGTGGGCCCCATCGTAACACCATTCACTTCCCGTTTCCCGATGCCTTGGTGCATCCGCAATCCCGGGTCATGATGCCCTGGCGTCTGCATCGGGAACAGAACAGCTTCGGTGGGTTCCTGCAGTCCGTCTTGTAGTGCCCGTATTCCGCACATCTCCAGCAGAGCACAGTGTGATCAGCCTGCTTGGTCCGGGGCAGCGGGGGAGTATTGGGCATGGCGTTTATACGGGCCGGTGGTGATACTTGCAATTCTCGTTTTAGCCTCTCATACTTCGGATGCTTGTTGCATTCTGGCGGTGGATGTATTGCCGGTATTCTGGAAGCAGGTTGTTGTATACTCGGAATACTTCTTGATCCGTGGTCAATCTGCCGTGGCGACGGATAAGGGTCTGGATATCAATTACGTAATCCCTACCGCGTTCCCCGCAACGCTGTTTCCTATTGTTGACCGCTTCTTCCAATCTCCATGCGTAGTCGGCCGTGATGTAAAATTCTTGAAATTCCTTCAGGAATTCTTGCCAAGTGGTCCAATGACCACGGTTGTTCCGTAGCCATTGCAGTGGTGTCCCACGGAACAGCTCCGGTAGTGCCACGAGTAGTTGTTGATCCGCGACATTGTAACTGTCCTTGAGTTCGGACAGTCGTTCCAGGAATGCAATGGGGTCCGTTTTGCCGTCGAAGAACGTATTCCACTTCCTGACGGTCTCGCAGACGTGGACTTGAACGGGTGTTGGGGCTGCCGTCGGAGGTGCAGCTAGAGACGGCTTCGTCTGCTCCGTTGCCGGCTTCGCTGTTGAGCCGGTTCAACGTCCTGATCGGCGTCTGCCATCCGTGTGCGCATTTGTGCAACGGTGCCGGTTGGGTCCAACCCAAACCTTCGCAGATCTTGCTGGAGAGCATCTTTCTTTTGGGTGTATACCCACCCGACAGTGGCGTCGGCTCTCAATGGATCTTGAGGGCGGTCTTCCAGCTCGGTATCGGACATTGTTGTGTCATCTCAAGTCCCTGCTCGGGCGCCAATTTGTGACGCTGCTACTTCCCACTTTCCGGTCTTGTACCGAAAAGTCGTCACGTTCCCTCGCTGTTGCTGCCTGGTCGGAATGCTCGGGCGCCGTCGGTGTCGGTGGGCCAGCAACGCTCGCTAGAATGAGGGAAGGGAGTCCGGATAGCTCGGAGTGGAGGGTGTCCAGGGTTCGCAAATTAAGACACACGCGATTAACTTAACTTAACTTATTTTTATTTAAAGTTACTACACCCAGGTTTAAATGAAAAAGAAATAAATGAACTCTAACTAAATATTGAATATAAACTAGAACCCAATTAATAACTAAACTATCGGTAAGAATAAGGTGCTGCGTCAGGGCGGACACAGCCGCAGCAAGATAGAAAAGGTGAAGCAAAGCAGACACTACGTCAGGGCAAGCGCAGCCGTAGTAAGACGGAAACCAAGTACGACAGATACTACGTCAGGTCAAGCACAGCCGTAGTAAGAAAGAAAGCAAGTAAAACAGATACTACGTCAGGGCAAGCGCAGCCGTAGTAAGACAGAAAGCAAGTAAGACAGATACTACGTCAGGGCAAGCGCAGCCGTAGTAAGACAGAAAGCAAGTAAAACAGACACTACGTCAGGGCAAGCGCAGCCGTAGTAAGACAGAAAGCAAGTAAGACAGATACTACGTCAGGGCAAGCGCAGCCGTAGTAAGACAGAAAGCAAGTAAAACAGACACTACGTCAGGGCAAGCGCAGCCGTAGTAAGACAGAAAGCAAGTAAGCAAAAATAAAATAATACAACAGCGGTGTTAGGACAAACTCTATCACCGTAAAAATAAACAACTACTGTGTCAGGGCTTACACTGCCACAGTAAGAAAAAAAGCAAAACTTGCTTACCGGTAACACTCGGGGTCGGACGGTCGGATATCTTCTAGCTTCGGACTCAGATGCGGACTGCAGGCTGACGACTAGCTAACTAACTGCAGGCTAGCGGCAGACTAACTGACGATTTGTCTTCAAAATCCGCCTTTTATACTGAGTTTTGAGCGACAAAATTCAGCAAACACCCTTAATTTAATTAAGACTTCAACGGCCGTTTTACAATTAAGCAAGTCTTTACAATTTTAACTTAAATATAAAATATAAAAAATATAAAATATATCTTCGATCGCCGGCTGCGGGGATCGAACCGACGATCTTACGCTCCGAACGCCAGCACGCTGTCCGCTGCGCTACGGAGGCTTGTGGTAGATATAGCGTTGTGCGAAGGCAGTACGTGCACTTCGTCACACTATATAAGAATATCTTTTCTTATCTATCATTGGTTTAAAATTGTTTTACTAAAGGTGCATCATATCATCTCTATGTCTTACGTTTATCACTGTGTGTTATGAGAAGTTGCATAAGCCACGCTTGGTCGATTAAATTATATATCACACAGCTCCATTAAAGGAGAAGATTTAAAAGAATTTATTTTTCAAAATAATAATAATGCGTAAGTGACTAAATACAACTTAAAATATTAAATATATGATTAAAACTTAAATAAATTAGGATAATTTGAAGGCCCAAAGATCGGAAGAGTAAAAAGTAAGAAAGAATGAGTAGTACAAGTATATTTTAACTGAAGACTAATATCTAGAATTTTTCTTAAATATGTACTAATATACCGATTTTAATGTTGATACTATCGAATTACTCGTATTTGCTTTTGTTGTTAATTTAATTATTATATGATCGCACGTAGAGGAATGAGTACGGGTTAATATATTTCAAGTATTTTTAATTTTCTTCAGATTTTACACTCAGTTTAGTGTGCCTGGCAGAGAGTTAATAACAACAATATCAGTTAAATTGAATTCAGATTTTGATTACACAAAAGGGTATAAAATTGCGGGTCGGATATACATTTTGCGGATAAAAATCGGTTGCGGATATTACATTTGCAGATGCGGGTTTAAAATTTAGATTAGTAAACAGATGTGGATCAGATTCTGTATCCGTGTAAGGCTCTAACTATAAGATATTTCCCCTCTCCGCCGCGATAATATTTTTGAGTGAATTCTTTTTTTCTCTGAATATATTGTTAAGTATGAAAATATTGACCAAACATACGCGTAATTTAAGTGTCACAGAGGAAAAATATTATTATAAACCTTAAATATGTTTATCTTCTTTATTTGAAATATTTTTCGTTATCTATCTTCAGTTTGTAATTAATATGTTTGAAAGAAAATCATCAACTTTGAATTTTTACTTTTTCTAGTTACCTTTGCTATTCATATTTTTTGAAAAACGATTCCATCATTAAAATTAATTCGTAAAATGACACTCCTTTGATAATATAGCCAAGTTTGCATCTCTTCAAGTTTCTAATTCGCGAGGTAAGCTTAGCTAATTTTGAAGGATTTAAAACTAGTCATAACTGTGAGTTGCAAATTATAGATCTTTATTGCAATAATTGTTCGTATTTTTCTAACACTACTGATAAGAGTTTTTTTTTCTTTTATTTATGCGGTGTATTACAAACAGTTAAATGTCCAGAAAATAATTATCTGATTAATGGAAATGAATGAAATGTAATAAGTTTAAATGGCTTTATATTGCAATAAGGACAATGTTCTCTCAAACAAATGCAAATTAAATGAGAAAAAAACAACATGTAAAATTTTTGCTTTACTAGGGTCATAATCAAAAACTTAGGTAGATACCTACCTTTATTTCTAATTTTTTAATATTATATTAATCCATTTGAAGAAGTAACACTGTTACATTACGCGTTTTTTTACTAATATAAACTCAGCATAGTGATAATATTACAGTTAAAAGTGTGTAGTTATAGTGATAATTAAGTACTATACGGGCGTAAATATAAGTGTAATTTAATATAAATAAGTTTAGTTTAAAATTAGAGGTAAACGTTTTACGGGCATTAGTGTAGCACAGATGCACAGAGAGCATTGAGACAGGAGTAATTCAGACTCAAAAAGGAAAAAGGGAGAGCAAATAGTAGACGTTATATAATAAAAAAAAAATAAATAGTACAAAGAACACCACCTAAAAAGAAGAAACCGAGCTGTATCCAGATTTCGATATGGATGAACTGAAAAAAAATTTTCCACTGACATAAAACAGGATATTAAAGAACAAATGAAAGCAAATAAAGACGAGTTGAGTTAGAAAACAAGCTTGGGATGAGAGACATAAAGAAAACACGGTAAAGGCTGGATACATGAAATTGATTATGAATGGGGACATTTTATTATGGGATTGACAAACAAATAAACTAGAAAAAGAAAAACTGTCAATGAATCAAACGATTTCAAAAAACTTATAAACATCAAAGCACGGGATAAATCGAGACAACTACAGCACTGGATACGGACATGAATTTAATAGCAAAGTATACAAAAAAGAATGAAATCAAAAGTAATATACTAAAAATAGCTACCTGGAATATTAGAAGTATAAGAGGGAAGGAACGAGAACTAATCAAAGAATTCAGGAAAGCACAGTTAAGTATACTGGGAATTACGGAAACAAAAAAGTAAGGCAAAGGTATACAGGAAATGTACTAATATTTAGCTGCGTAGATATATGTGAGAATTTATTAGCAGGAGTCGACTGTATTATTGAGAAATCGCTTGCAAATACCTTAAAAAACTGGGAAAGTCACTCAGAACGCATTTTCTCTCTAGTGATAGAAACAATTAAGACAAAAACATCCATATTACTTGTGTACGTGCCAAACAAAGATAATACAAAAACAACTAAAACTATTATGGGAACAATTGCAACAAATATTGGAAGGAAAAGAAGAACCAATAATTTTAATAAGAGATTTTATTGCACGCGAAGGGACAACAACTTAGGAGTGGAAAGCACAATGGGTATAAATGGAGAACGTACACGAAATAACAATAACAGATTAATTGATTTCTGTATTATTAATGAGTTAATTATAATGAACACCTTTTTCCAACACAAAGATATCTACAAAATAATGAGAAGAAATAAGCAGAAACGAAAAGTCAATCATAGACTACATTATTGGCAATAGAAATTACAAAAACAAAATAGTAGACGTGCGTGACAAAAGGGGCTTCGAAGTTGGTAGTGACCACTTTCTTTTAGAGACTAAAGTAAGGATAATAGTTTTAGGCAAGAGTAATGAAACTCAAACAAAAAAAGAGAATAACATTGAAACATTAGGAACATACAAATTAAAAAATATATGAAATTAAGATAATGTACCTACAGGCTACAAATAGTAAAACTAGGATACTATTCAAATCTCGAAGCTGAAGACTGGAATTAATTGAAAAATATATTGTACGAAGCGGCAAAGGAAACATGTGGTATTAAGCTAGTAGTTAAAGGAAGGGGACATTCACATTGGTGGAATCAAGATATTAAGGATGAAGTGAAAACAAATAAACTAAAATGGAAAGAATGCATTTCCAATATAACACAAAATAATTATCAAAAATATAAACAACAGAGAAAGAAAATAAAAGAATTAATTCAAGAAGCAAAGAAAAAAGAGTGTGAAGACTTTGGAAACCAAATAGAATCAAATTTAAAAGAAAATAAAAAACTATTCCATAGAGTAACTTAAAGCTTAAGAAAGTCGAAAGAGCCCCCTATAAAACAATCAAAAGATAGTACTGGCAATATACTTAGAAATGATGAAGAAATAAGTAACAGGTGGCAGGAACATTTCGAAGAACTATTGGATTTTAAGAAACAAAACTAGTAACAAAAACAACAATAATTATGCCGATGTACAAGAAAGGAGACAATAGAATTTGATCAAACTACAGGGGAATTTCTCTGATATGTATAACAGCTAAAGTCTACGAAACTATATTAGACTAAAATCGATAAGAAAAACTCGAAGTGGGTTTATGAAAGGATATTGTACACAAGATCATATATTTAGCCTACGCCAAATAATAGAAAGAACGTTAAAATATAACAAAGAGATTTATATGTGTTTTGTCGACCTAAAAAAGGCTTTCGACAGAGTAAACCGAAATATACTATGGTCAGTATTAAAAAAACAGAGAGAGAGCAATACAAAATATATGTGCAAAGAACAGAAATTATGAACGTACAGGAAACAAAATATCACAGGAATTTATAACAACCCAGGGTTTAAAACAAGGCAGCAACATAAGACCTTTATTATTTATTTTGTATATGGATAATATAGCTGGCAAAGCCAAAATTAAATTAAAGAAAACGCACCTAGGATACTTAAATTTAAAGAATATCAGTATTACAGAATATATATTTGCTGACGACATGACAGTATTTGGCATTACGAAAAAACACTTGGAAGAAAATCTACAGTTCTGGAATGATGAATTTACTACAGCAAATATGAAAATAAATGCCAGTACGACGAAAACAATGGCTCTAACAAGATTTAATAAAATTGTAAATATAACTCTAAACTCAGTCCACATAGAACAAGTTGATAGTTTCAATTATAGTATTATAGAGAGCGGTGGAGGATATGAAGGAGAAAGGAATAACAGGATTCAGATTGCAGCAAGGTCATACCATATATTAAGAACAAGTTTAATATCCCATAAAAAGTATCTAAAAGAACAAAATTAACAGTATTTAAAACGATTTTTCTTCTTATACTCCTGTACGGCAGCGAAACATGGGAACCAATATTAGCCAACAAAGTAAAATACAAGCAATAGAGATGAAGTGTCCTAGAAGAAATCAAGGAATAACAAAGATGGACAGGGTTAGAAATGAATACACTAGAAACTCGCTCGAAGTAAAAGCAATAGTGCAGAAGATAGAAGAAAAACAATTACAATGGTATGGACACCTTATCACACTGCCAGAAGATAGGCCACTAAAATCGATATAGAAAACAAGAACGACCGGGAAAAGAAGCAGAGGATGACCACTCAAAACATGGGATGTTATAATACTAGATTCGCTAGAAAAGAGAAACCATACATCAAGACAAGCGCATGCTTTAGAAAAGGATCGAAAAAAATGGAAAAATTTCGTGGTAGACCTTTAAGAAAAAAATAATTTCGACACCCGTGTTGGGTATAAGAGGATCTGACAATATATTTATAAATCGGTGGATCAGTATTGCTGCAATTATTGTAGTTAGGTTGGCCTTGAGACAACGACGAATGGAGAGTTTTCCTAAGTTTGATAGGTAACCATTGTCCATTTTTTTCCTTATAGGTAACACATTTCCCATCTGAGTGATTTTATTCAACGGTAACCAGTGCCCAGTGTTGTATTGTTTTGCAAACAATTAACAAGAAATACTTGTTAAATAAAATAAATATAATTGATAGAATGATATCATTGTGACAGTCTTTCTATATCAAATAATAATAACATTTACTCAGTTAATACTATTTTTGTACTCATGCATTAAAATATGTTGTTTCGCGTCGCCTACGCAACGACCGAAACGTCAATTTCCCGCACTCGTTCCGGAAATTTTACAAAAAACACTCCAATTTCTAAAGCACTTATTAAAAAACTATATTTATAATAAAAAAGTATAGTATCTCAAACACCCTTTTGCGTAATAATAATAAAATAAAATGATTAAATATTGAATGAAATTTAATTTTAAAATTATAAATTTAGTGCATTTGGTTCACAATGTTGGCAACGAAATGACAGCGCCGAGAGCAGTGGAAACACATAACCTACAAACGTAAGGTAAATTGTAACAACATAGATATGAAATTAAACAAGTTTATGAAATTTACTGTATACTACAAATGAAATTAGTAAATAATATAAGTCTCTATTTTCATTACATTAAAATTAAATCAATTGAAATTTGACATTACTGTTAACTTAGTTATAAAATGGTTACAAAGCAGTGTTATGTGTATATGGTATATTATTGTTTATGTTAATTATTGTTTTGTGGAATGTTATTATGAATGTTTATATTTATAGTACAACTTTGTCAATTTGAAATACTAACTCCTGGCACAACTTCGTTTCTTTGAATGGATTGTTAAGCTGGCGGCACATGAACATTTATATCAGCAGCTGCAGTTTCTGTTGAAGTACTTGCACATGATGATAATTATATAGTTTTACACTTTTCGTACAAAAAATATTGTACAAACCTCTTGCGTGAACTAGGTTCCCGCACTTGGTATGTAAATAACTATTTCCTGCCATGTCGAATCGGTACTTCTTGTGAAAGAGTAACAACAATTAAAACTGACCCATGTCACTAAGCCGAAAGTTCATGAAAAGTATTTTGGGTAAAAAAGGTTCCCGGTTGCCGATAGCAGTGTGTATAGATATAAGAAGGTGTCACCCGCGCCTCCACAAGCTAGTACTAATAGTGAAGATTGGAAGGTATCACCCATGCCTGCATGAGCTAGTACTGATAGTGACGATGAGGAAGGTGATGGACCTTTGAACTTACTGACATAGAGTCAGAGTGGTGAGGCAAGTCGTGCAGTTTATATACTCTAATTGTTCTCTTGTCCCGGCACCCCGATGGTCTAAGGTGGGTGCAATCTCTTCACCCTTTCACCGTAATTGGCATGGGTTCTATCTGCACCTCGTCTCCGAATGTGGCGTGGGTTCCCCTTCTATCTCCGCCACGGGAGATGTCAAACACTGTTTACACCCTGCTGAATCAAAGAAGGTCCACACGTGTCCATATCGTCCAGATTTCTAAATACCTTCAAAATAAACTTTGTTCCACGGCCGTACATAAAATTCTTACCCGTGGATTATATGAGAACTTAAGTATATATACTTGCGAACATTTTAGCTGGAACTGTAATATCTGTTTATGCTATAAATCTGCACTTCTATTACCTACTTTCCTAATATAAATTCATAATTAATAAAGATAAAATATAATAATATTTTCACTATAACTTTGTATACGCCACTGGGCGAAGCAAGGTCTGCTGAATCCTGAATTTTTCAGCCGGCGCGACGCGCGGGCTAAACTAAACAAATAAACACCAAAAAAATGCATCATCCGTTCAACTATTAATTCCTGTATACAAAACTAGACAAAAATTCAAAAGTACAGTTATGGCCATAACATGATACAACAACATTTAAATTAATTGAATAAATTTGATATTGAAGCGTACCACTTCATCATATTAAAAGACCATATTTTTTATTTCTAAAATCCAAGTGTATGTATTTAACTGGTAACTGTTTTTATATATTTTAAACATGGACTATGTCATAGGCATATTCAAGACACTCATAAATATGATAATATGATATAAGTCGGTATGTGGATCTTAAGAATCCTGGTCCGATCCCCACAGTCGACAAACAATTTTCACCAAATTAAATCTACCCCTTAGGCGCCCCCTCCACTAACATCTTTGGGGGCCGTGATTTGACGGCAGGTAACCGCACTTCATGCGAAGAAATAAATCCCATACCGAGATCTGCTACGGCAGAGTGCCAAACCCAGTAATGGTTAAAAGACTTGATGATATATTTATTTATTTCATTTATTTATGTTGTAGTGAGAGAACTGTGTAATAATGTAAATTACACTGGCAATAACTGTGACATACCATGCTCGTCTTTGCCGATGGAAGGAAATGACCGATCCTGTAGCAGATACGTTATATGCAAACCCACGGATAAGTCAAAAGAACCCCGTTGTTCTTGCAGTGCCGGCTATTATGGAAAACATTGCAATTCTCGTAAGTGAAAATGCATTCTATTGACAGATTTACACAATGTTCTTCTATTCTGAAATTTACGGTATTTAAGTATCTTAATCATCGTAGTCAATTTTCTTTTTTCATCTATTTCTTAATACTTAATTGCGTTTTCTTCGTTTTCTCACCTCAAACTAGAGATCACTTACTCGGAGACCGAAGGTGATCTCGAATATTACACATAATGCAGTGTAAATCATGTTATATGTTAAATTAAACATCCTGTATATCTTCTTTTAGCATGTCTAGATGGACTTTACGGATACAATTGTCTCAAGGTTTGCGAGCCGTGTAAAGGATTCTGCTTGAAAACATCTGGTATTTGTCATCCTGAAAACAGATGCAATTTGGACGATTATAATAAAGGATGTGGAAGTATGTAACAAACATTTTAATTCAAAAATTCTAATCATTCAAACTAGAATCTTACAATAATGATGCAAATTTTTTTATTATTTTTAATATGGTGATTGTTAGTTATAATGCATTATAAACACCGTAAATAACCAAAACGAAAATATTGGAATTTCTACAAAAAAAAATATTATTTTTATCGCTAATTAGTAATTATACAAATTCAATGTAAATACGATAATAGTTTATTTATGAATATACCGAAATATCTAAGCTAGGTATTTACTCTTATAGTTATTGTTGTAACAATTGCGCAAAGCAATACGTACCTATATTGGGCATGAGTGTGAATTTTGTTCGAATAAGTCGAAGAGGAGTTCTACAAATCATACGAGTGGATGTTGTTATTGTACTTATAAGGCCCTTGTGTTACAAAACACGTGGTTTTTTATTTTTCCAAAATTATTCAGACAAGATATACAAACATACCCCCCACTCCCCTGGTTGGCGGGGTGGGAGTGAGTTTTTAAAACTTAAATGGAAAACCCTATTTTTATTGCACTATTGTATTCTTCATAAAAAAAAACTGTAATTGATTTGCAAATTTTAATCTGATTCCCCGACACTCTTTGGAGTGGAAATAGGGAAAATCGAAAAAAAATTGAGTAACGATAAATATTTGTTATGGTAAAAAAACACCCTCAAGGGGTTGGAAAGGTGGAGAAGGTTGGGGTACAATTACGAAATCAGAAAAAAATTTGAGAAACGATAAAACTTTTTATCGTTTTTTTCACCGTGTAAAATATTTTCTAATTTATCACGATTGCTTAGTTTTTGAGATATTAGAGCGTTTTTAGACTTTTTGGCCAGCCTGTATTTTAATAATATCTATTTTCGATAATATAACAACTAACAAAATAACAACAACAAAATCTATCTCTAAAGGAACACCCTCTTCACCTTTCTACAGTTTTTATTACTCTTCACATCGATCTCTTATTCTTTTTACATTGCATAGATGTCATTGTCATCAATATCCTAATTAATTATTATAAATTACAAAAGTGGAACAAAATACCTTTACGCAAGTTTTACATGCAAATACCCTAAACCCATGTTTTATATAATTACCAAGCATGATTTTATTAATTTGGTATTTATTGAATTTATAAATAAAATCAAGACTATATTTATGCATTACTTAATGGGCACGTTGCTTTGACAATCGTACAATAAAGACTTTATCGCATGCTGCTATGGGCAACGTGAAATAGTGTTTTGACTGTTAAGTGGAATTATTATCTTTTTTGCTAATACCTAACTATTTTCCAAATATCAGTACTCGTATATTACAATAAATGATAATATAATTTGTTTTATCGTCTAGTTTTTACGTCCAATTAAACTTTTTTTATCGTAGTTATCTTATTTGTCAGTAATCAATTGTTTTTGCTAAATTATTAGAGATTCTGAAGGCGCCTCGTATTATTAATTCTACCCTTACCACAATCGCAGTTCAACCGATGCTTCATGGAATGTATTACGATTCGTACCAAATACAGTATAAAGTAAGTTTTTTTTCTACAATTATTTATTAATTGCAAGTATTGAAATTGCTATAAAAATAATATTAACATTATTCGTAACTTCAAAATTAAAACAAATATATGTATCAAATATAAAAATATAATATATCATGGTTTTTACATATAACTGGGTGTAAAACTTTCGAAGCAGATCTCGGTAAGTGTGGGTACCAGCCATCAAATCTCAGCCTCCAAAAATCTTAGTAGGTATATGGTATGTGGTGCAAGGTTTGTTGACTGCGGGGATCGAACTCGGATTCTCAAAGCCATACTATATACAACAGAATGCCATATAAGAGCATATCCTCAATATCAAATTTATGACAAAAATTACTACAAAAAACTCCATTCAAAAGAAATATTAGAAGAGAGAAAAAATGTACGAATATAAAACTATTTAGAGCTATGAGAATACTGAGCGAAACATAAATTGAAAAAATGATCAAATTGACTCAGAAGATGAGATAGAGATTACAACAAATTGTACAGAACACACCAATGGAATTTTAGAATCAAACCAATACGACATTAAAGCATATCTGAAGAAACAAAAATTGAAACAAATAAAGCGTATTATCTAATTCAATCCAATAAGTGGTTAAAAGATAATATAATCGAAGGACAAACAGAGAATCTATTATAGGCTGCTCAGTAAAATGTTAATCGCACGAAACATACAGTTTCCAGAGAAATGACAATTGCTGAAAATGCAAAGTATCGAATTTTTAAATGAGATTATGAAACCATCTACCACATAATATTTCTGTATTCGGTATTACTAAAAACTGAGTACATAGTGAGACACAACAAAGTATTTAATCAAATCCAGTACAACTTATGTAAACACTACAAATATTGAATTCCATCTGAGCCCTCATATAACCAAAAACAAAATTAAGTCATCAATAAAGAAGACAATGAGGTGACAATACTATAAGATAATTTCATCCAAACTGATAGAACCATATTGTCAGATAGATCAGATATTGTCCTGCAAACAAGAAATTCACATCATAAATGAGATGTTGGTCTATGCAGACGAGAACATAATCTTCAAAGGTGCTAGTAAGCAGTTAAAATACAAAGAATTGAGTATTGAAATCCGTATGATACAGAAGACTAAAATCATGATTAACTTTATTATCATTAGAACAACTGCGTATGTTGTACCACACTAATATTTAATAATTCCGGGAAAACAACCGTATATATCGCAAAGTGGCCACATAAACTCTTCTAATCTTTGCATTATTGTTTGATACTGGAATGATAGAGAAACTACTTCGCTGCCTAATGTTGAATATACGATAGTAAGCTTATACGAGTCTAGAAATACGGCAATACTCAAAAGCTGAAATTGTAGCGATTGTTCTGGTTGTAATGGCAGAAATTTCAAAAGCACTTCAAATTCTTAACATTTCTAAAACACATCGGCATGTATAAAATTATAATTTTAGACAAATGTATATTAACTTAAACTTACCTTATAATAATGTAATATTATGTCTGCAGAGGCTGCTTTTTGGATGTACTCTTATTTCGTGGTTTATATTTCAGACCGATAATAACGGCATTAATAATTATCATTAACCATAATAAAAGAAATGAACAAAAACATTATTTCCTGTATCGTCGTAAAATTATTAGCAGATAAAATATTTGGAAAATAGGCATTTTTATCCATCTATGAGTAGTAGGTTTATATAACTTTTTATTTTTATAGAACAACTTATCAGAATGGATGTCATATGGAGAAAAAAGGAAAGTATCATATCCCGAACCAGAAATAATTTTGACAAATCTAACGGCGTTGACCGAGTATCAAATCAGAGTAGTCATATTCTTGAAGGACGACACATTCTCTGCCACCGAAATTTACGAAAATAGTTTTACATCTGTCTTCACAGATTGCAAAAGTAATGTATTACGTGACATGATGAGTAGAGAGTGGATTAAATGTATTATCATATTTGTTAAGTGCATTTTGGTTATTACTTTAGAAATATACAATTCATATAAAAATCAAGTGCAAATTTTAACTTGAATATTGCACATTTCAAAGTTGTTAGCATATTTATCAATCGTAAATATTGTTGCTATTGATTCTGCAATGTATTGCAATATAAGTCACGCCGATAGTGTATTGCTATACAGGGTGAGTTTTTTTAAAGAAACCAATCCATTTTGTTGGTTATCTAGTAACTTTAGCAAAAATAAATACACAGGATTATATAGCAAGGAGAAAAACAATTGTATTGTTGATAAAATAAGATTATTAGGGGGATGTGATGTGAGAAAATTACATTAATATTTCCTTAAATTAAAAGAATTACTTTTTTATTGGAATTGCCCGAAATATCTTTTCAACAACGTAATATGTTTCTATATCTAAATTTAAAATTAAGGTCACAAACTTGAAAAAATCTTTAAAAAGAAAAATTAAACTTCAGGCAGACTGTGAAACAAAAGAAGTTATTGTTTGATTGATACTTTTGATCTTCCATATTTATTTATTTATTTATATTTAATTTACGGACAAGTCCAATTTTACAAAATACATAGTAGAATATATATATATACATAAATATATATGTTAGTTCATAATTTTACATTTTGTTTGCATTATTTGACTAATAAGAAAAAATAAATCTGGGTGCATAGTTTTCCATAGGTTTATAAAATATTGCATTTTTATTCAATGCATATATTGCGCATATATTATTCTTATTTTAGTGCACATTTAAGTTTTTTCCTACATATAATCCGCTCTTGAGTGTGAAGTGCCACAATAAAAGTTATTGCTTGCTCGTATATTGGGTGTCAGGCTCTATTATTACGTGCATGCTTACACAATACACTATTTCCTATCAGGGAAGATACCGTAGACACATTTGTTGAACAATCAATTATGTTTTAAAATTATTACTTATCAAGGATTAAATAAATTATTATTATTACAAAAAGAAAAATTCAAATAACGTGAAAGACAATACAGCGCCTAATTGGTATAGTATTTTCATTTTATAGCGGAGAGATCGGCATAAAATGATTAAACGTCCCTGTCCCATATAACTACAATGAAAGCTCTTAGTGCGGCTACCCTAAATCGCTTAACGATGGTCACTATAGGTAAATATTTAAGGGTCGTATTCAGCTTAAAATTATGCTTGTTTTTTTCCTATGATTGACCATTTAAAAATTATTAATTCGGATTAAATTAACCAATTAGCAGTTATGTTACTCAATAAGCAGATTAAATATCTTGTACTGAATCAGACTGAGTAAAGTAGGCAAATGTTTAGATTATGTTTGTATATAATATTTATAATATATTATACTTGTATCGTATGCATAAGATAATGTACATATTTCAAGATTGTAATCTCGTTGTTTTTATTATACACGTACGGCGAATGGTGCTGTACAACCCTGTGCGAACCTTGTGACACCAGTAATAACGGGTCATATTTTGAGTTCTTTTCTAAACGTAATTGCGGTGTATTTAATCGTTTTATGCCGATCCCTCCAGTTTAAAATGAAAATAGTATAATACTTTTCGCTAGATTCAAATTCTAATGTTGGTTGAATTTATTCTTTAAATAATTAACCTCTTATTCATTCATCGTTGACATCCTATCCTAGCATACCACTTTCGGTTCATCTACATTCATAATGTGTTCATATTTATTTCTGCAGGAAATTATTCATATGCATAATAGCCTTTGATTATAGCAAAACTGACAGTACGAGAAATTTCAATTTATTTTTAATATTGTAACGGACATGCCTTAATGAGTAAGTTACTGCACGTGTTGGAATGAGTAAATTAAAAATTATTCTAGAAAGATGTAGAAACGACTATGACCTGACGCATGAGTTATCGCACGAGAAAGACTAACGACCAGATGTAAAAGTTCACTTCAGAAAATAAACAATGCGGTTTAGACTTTAATGACAATTGAAAACTAATATTTAGTGCAAGCAAATTATAGTGCAAATACACAGGTTTTAAATAATATTTGTGCTTAGTTTTTAATAATCAGTATTGCAACTCTGACGACGTAAGACATTTGTCACGTTCATATGCTTTCGTTACGTTTCATCCGTATTGAAAATATAAAATTTGATATTATTAACTTTACTTAAGACACAAAACATACACTGGCGGTCGCTGAAAGTGCATCATCAACAATAATAGAAATAAATGAATGAAATTTAGCACAGAGGTAGTTTATTATTAGTAATGTAAATAATTAAAATTTCATATAAATGAATTACTGGGTGTGGCACTCTACTGTAGCAGATCTTGGTTAGTGATATATATCTTTGCGTGAAATGCGGTTACCAGCCGTCAAATCACGCCCCCCACAAATGTTAGTAGAGGAAGAGCCACAGGGGGAGATTTAATTCGGTGAAAATTGTTTGTCTGCTGTGGGGATCGAACCAGGGTTCTCAAGATCCACAGGCCGACTCGATACCACTGGCACATAAATCAAAAATACATAACATGACAATTCAATAAGATGTATACCATCACCGCTTCTATAAGTCTAGGCATAGATTTAATAAGATGTTGAATAACATTTTGCGATATTTTAATCTATGCTCTTTCAACTTCTGTCCATAATTGTGCTAAATTTTGTACTAGTCTTTGATAATTATGCATCCTATTAAATTGTATTCTAATTTGTCTTAATATGCACTTTGGCACCAAGAAAATAACTTGTGTATTTTCATTTTGTCTGTTTTATACGTTGCCATCGCTGTTGTACTGTGTTTATACGATTATACCTACACACAATCCGGCAACGCTACAACTATTTTTTTGCAGATATATCAATAACCAGAATGATGGAAAATTTAAAAGTACAGCCGAATATAACTAACGTAGTAATTTCTTGGAATCCTGTGTGCAACAATGAATTCGAGATTAAGATTAAATGTGTAGAAGATCCTTGTTGTACAGAACCATCCTTGGCATCTTCAAGATTTAAAAATCTAGACTGCAATCATACAGTAACTGATTTGATACCATTCACAAATTACTCTCTCGAATTTACCTTACCCGACGCCCAAAATCATGAAATGGAAAAGATTGACTTTCAAACTAAACCAACTGGTACCTAATTTATAATATTTTTATGACATTGAACATTCGTTTAATTTTTTTCCTCTATTTCTAGCTCCTTCCCGGGTTACTGAGTTCCAAGTTTACTTGTATGAAACCGATTCCATTTCATTGCGATTTAAAAAACTATGTCCATCTAACGGGGAATTATTGCACTACACACACCATATTAAAGATTGTTCTCAAGAAAATTTTATAGAACTGTATGATATTCAAGTTAAAGACTGTGATATTCCCGGGCCGGAATTTCAGTGCTTCACAATTCCAGAAAAATTCGATAAGCGATGTTATAATATATCTGTATGAACTAAATTTATATACATACCTACATGGTCATCGTAAAGACATGATAGAGTTTTTATAATTATTTTAATTGATAATGAAAGCGAGTGTTTTTAAAGTGTTAAGGATATACATATTATAACCTAGCTCTGGTCAATCATGAACAAAGTTTTTAAATTTAGTTTGCCACCTTTGAAATCTTGGGAACTGTACGACTTTCGTGGATTGAAAATTATTATGTACCTTTAGGAAGTTATCTTAGGCATTTTTTATATTTCCAGGAGCGTAGATAAATAGAAAATTTAACACCGTTAAAAATATGTATTCTTATGAAATGTGAAAATGTGCCACTTACAGTTTCCAAGTTTCTTATGATGGGGTCACTTTATCGTAGATAAAGTGATAGTTTAGGTAAATATATGTACTTGTTGTCACGGCATATCGTCTAGTTTAGCATGTGTCCCTGATTTTTTACTTTTTTCTTTAAACTAGAGGATATCTTTCTCAAACAGTTAAATAGACAAAAAAATGTATTTTTTTTCAAATTTTGGATGATGCAAAATTGAACATTAAATAATGAAGTTAAAAACAAAAATAACACTTTTTAAAACGGATTGCTATATATTTAGAAGCTATAAAATATTAAAATTTTAGAAACCCAGATATTTCAAATTAAAATTCTGCAGTCACAAAATCAGCCGGTATCTATCATTTTTATCACTTATTAAAAAATTGTAGAAATTTAAGAAAAAATCAGTTTTAGTTTTTATACCTTATGCAGGTAATTTATAACGAGGGAAACAAATTTTAACAGATTATTGGGCAGGATATTTCGATTGTCTAGTAGCGCAATTATTAAAACTCTATTACCGGCATTGTAAATTTACGAGTTTAATATCAAGTTTCCATTGAAAAGCAAAATAAAAACTTGACGTTTATTTACTTTGGAGAGATTTAAATCAATTGTGTATAGAGTGTTGAAATATACCCTTATGATCAATTAATGAAGAGGTTTATAAATAAAATAAATAAATATATCATTACGCCTTTTACTCATTATTGGGTGTGGCACTCTGCCATAGCAGATCTCGGTAAGTGATATATTTCTTTGCGTGAAGTGCGGTTACTAGCCATCAAATCACGGCCCCCAATGATGTTAGAGGAGGGAGAGCCGCAGGGGAAGATTTAATTTGGTGAAAATTGTTTGTCGGCTGTGGGGATCGCACCAGGGTTCTCATGATCCACTGGCCGACTCGATACCACTAAGCCACCTACCCCATAGGAGAGATTTATCGTGGCATTAAACGAAATTCGTAATAATGTTAAAATTATCTGCGTGTACCATGTTTTGAATCATATAAGTTATTTTGTTTTTTAAGATCTAGAGCTCACTTGGACTATTTGTTGTAAAAATACATTTCGACTATTTTATTTTGTTTTTCACCGGTACCTTGATATTAACCACGTAAATTTACTAAGCCATGATTAAAATTTTAATATCTTGTTGCACATCTAGACAGAATAAAGCCTTCACATGAATGGAATTGTTCACTTAAAATGGCCTCCGCAACAAATTATGAAAGTAATACATTACTCAGTAATAATTAATATTGAAAACTCCATCAAGCCTTTTCGTTGAGCCTGTTTTTGTTGTAAATAGGTATATGAATGTAAGAGTTTCAGATTACAGCATTCAATAAACATGATGGTCTAGTAGAAGCTGGTGAAACTTCATTTATAGATTTTATGACATTTAAAGGTAGGCAAATAAATGCAACTATTTAAAATTTATATTATAATATTTATTTTTTCACAGAAACTGATGCTCCAAGTAATTTGAAAATAGTAAAAACAAACACTAATTTAGAGCTTGTTTGGGATCATCCTGATTTTACCAGAGGAAAGTTAAAGTCTTTTGTTATTAGAGTGAAATTAATCGAAACCGCACTCGTTATACCAGAAGATTTTCCAGAGCATATCGAATACGTAGCAATTACAAATCACCAAAGAAATTATTACTATGAGGTATTGCGCCTTTTGTCTTTAAAATAAGCAAATTTTGATACATTAGAGCTAAAATTCTGTATTTGGGGATCCATGTGCCTTCAAAAGATATGTATATATTCTACGTACATTATTACGTCCTTGTACAAAGTAAAGGAAGTATTGTATCGCGAAAATTTTCGGTTTAGAGATTTCAGTGGAAATATCCATTTTGACCATCCCTGAATCCATTTTGACTTATTTCGTCGGGACGTCTGTACGTACATATATATCTCGAATAACTCAAAAACGGTAAGCCGTAGAAAGTTGAAATTTTGTATTTAGGACTGTTAAAACATCTAGTTGTGCATTTCCCTTTTTCGTCATTATATAACTTCCGGAAGTGGTACTTTACTTGAAGCCTATAATAGAATTTAATGAAAAACTATATACAAATATAATCCAAAACTTCTCAAATTTGGTATATAAGACTACTATATCAATGGAAATAAATAATAGGTTTTGGTTCAAATGGACTAACCGGAAGTGATACATTACATGAAGCTGCTAACAGTTTTTCTTGAAAAAAATGGTTTTATTTTGATTTTAGAAATAAATGCTGCATTTAAAAGGTTTAGAGAATTAAATTCTGCGTCTAGCAAAGTAATAATTATTAAAGTAGCCTTTTGTATAAGCGTAATATGTAAATTAAAAAATTATTTATTTATTTATTTATTTATTTATTTATTTATTTATTTTCATTTCAACAGGCTTGTAAGCCCAAATACAAAAGGTTATAAATCGTATATACTTAGGTACATTAATATAGCAGGTAATACAAAAGGGTCATTCATATCTATGTACATTATGTTTCATTTGATTTTGAAATATCTTATACGGTAGGTACAACGAAGACAGAGAAATTTTATTACCTATTCGAGATAATCTAGCTATGGGGGAATGATGGCAAAAGTTTGATCTAAAAGTGGGAATTATAAATCTTTGGTTGTTACGGAGAGAATTATTATATATTTTTTGTTTTTTTTTAATTAAGTTTGCTATGGATTAGAACAAAAAATAAGAAAAAATAACATTTAATGTCAAATATAGTTTAATACGCGTACCAGGAAGTCATGTGGTGTCCACATCAGATTTTTTAAAAATATTTATTTATTTATTTATTTATTTATTTATTTATTATTCAACAGGAAAAGATTCCCAATAACAGAATAATATTACAAAATTACAGAATAAGAGTACAAAACAGATAAATAATACAGAATATAATGAACAAATAAAAATAATTACAAAAAATATTACAAGCAGGTACCTATTAGTATTAACAACTTATAATTGTAGAGAAATAAATTTCATTAAAAAATCTGAACAAATTTAATAAACGAGTATGATACAAAATAATAGGTATTTAAAAAAAAATAACAAAATTAAAGGCACGTTTACAACATCGCTAACAATTCCGTTACTTTCCTTTTAAAAGAACAAAAATTATCAGCCAAATCCAATTGCGAACAATAAATGTTGAAATTCCTGCACATTGAATTTATCGGACAATTTTGGTGAGAATTAGTTCTAGCAAAATTGTACAGAAAAGTAGAGGTATTGCGGGTGTTGCAAGGACGTATGTAAAAATTCAATAGACCTAATAATTCGGAAACATCGATCATTCCATTGAGCAACTTAAAATAGTATGTCATAAATTTCTTTATTAATTTAAAATAAAAGTTCGAACATAAACCGTTGTACGGACTGGATAGGTCTTTTTTATCTTGCCAAGTTTACTGTATTATGTACTTGTTTCAAACAGGCCATCCAAAAAACTAACATAGGCTTATAACATGTGATATCAGTTTTTTTGTGCGCATTGCTTTCCAATTAATTGTACAAGAAAGAAAATACTTCAAATAGAAGCGGTAGTGAATAAAAATACGGATCTTTGATAAAATACACATGTAATAAAAAAATTAATTTTTCTACAACTGTCAAAAAATGTTAATTTTTTTTCACTAATATCAATACGCGAAGTACGTGATTTTATCATCATTTACATTACCATGACAACGCGTATTTTGCGCATTATTTTGGACCTTAGTGCGCAAAATGGGTATTTGCGCACTGTTTCGTATTCTAGTGCGCAAAATGAGTATCTCGTGCACGCTTCCAAATTATTTGTTGTCAGGTTTCATTAGTTACAACACATCAATAGTATCAAATTAATATTACTGTTGATTGTTTCCTTCAATTTACTTAAATAAAACAATAATTATTGTATTATTCTTTATTTACAGTTGTAAAAAAAAATTTGTTTGTTTTTCGTGGGCAAAATTATTGTTTTTTTGGAGCGTTCGAATGACTTTTATTCTCTCGACTAAAAGTAACATTCTCACGCGCAACAAAAAAACACTTATTTTGCGCACTTAATACAAAAATAACTATTTCCGCCAAATAATATCTTTGCATATAATTGTTTTAATTTTTCCATGGCTGCATTTATTTTAACGAATATTACAAATATATAATTAAATATTATGTTCTGATTTAATAAATAAATGATATGAGTTTTATATAATAAACCGTAATTTTATTCTCTACAATTTTTATAGTATTTTCCTGTAAAATTTATTGGGAAGCATAGCGCACCAAGAAACTTTTATCACATGTTATAAGCCTATGTTCGAGTTTTGGATGGACACATTGAATATAACTATTATTAATAACATAATTTCTCATGTCATTTTACTGATTGTTAGAGATCTTATTCTCTGCCGGCACAGTTCTTCGTCACACAGCTCCTTCATGTGAAATTTGTTCTAGGTGAAGGAGTGTTTTATGCCGTACTGATGGGCTCTAATAAGAGCGAAACGCGTCTATGGTTACTAACTGTGCTGGCCAGCCTCTGACGATGACCTCATAATTTGACTTGGAGTCTGAATTTTGTGAGACTTAGACAAGTGTTTAGTTTGATATGTTATTATTAAACCTAGTTTCACCAAGTGAGCATTCAAAGACAATTAATTTTGTCTTTGTTGTTTTTTATTTAAATTGCTATTTCATAACTATTACTTCTAAATATAGAAAAAATGTAACAAACATCGACCAATATCGTGAAAAGAACAAGAGCAAACTTACAAAAATAAATCTCAATTTCAAAACCTCGTTCTCTCTAAAATTGGATGTCATATAGCAATTTAGTTGCCAGATTTGGATTTAGCACACTGAAATCTATTACGAATTTACAATTTTGCAAGGGATAGGAAATTTATTTTTACTTATTTGACGGCTATTTATATTGATCTAATTATAGAAGTTGAAGCATTTATCAACTGTTAGTTCTTAAGGCTTCTTTCATTAAAATATTTGAAATTATAACTAATATTTTTTGATAATACAATATTTGAGTATATAGACTTTTGAAATTGATTGTTCAATATTTGAAAGAGATGAGTGATCTCATTGACTTGACGATAACCATGATGTAAAAAATGTTATGATAAATCATGATTGTGTAACCCATATTAACATTTATTTATCTTTAGCTAAATCTACCACCGTCATCGACATATGATATCTGGGTGAACGGCAAGAACCAAAAGGGTGAATCAGGACGCACAGCCGTAGGAGAAATCTTCAGCTTGCCAAAGAAACCTCTTCTTGTCAATAATGTAACATTGAATGTACGAACAAGCACCACTCAATCATTAACAATACCAGCGTTTAAAAGAACAACTCTTACACGGACCAGGTATTTCCCATTTTTATAAAATAAATGTAAGAGAGTGGTTATTCTATACTATTTTCATTTTAAACTGGAGGGATCGACATAAACCGATTAAATGCACCGCAATTACGTTTACAAAGGAACTCAAAATATGACCCGTTATAACTGGGTTCCCAAGGTTCACACAGTATTGTACAGCCCCATACGCCGGTACGTGTATAATAAAAACAAAAAAAATACAATCTTCAAATAAATATATTTCCTTATTCATACGATACGATAATAATATATTATAAATATTATATACAAACTTAATCTAAACATTTACCTACATTACTCAGTCTGATTCAGTACATGATATTTAATCTTCTTATTGAGTAACATCACTGCTAATTGGATAATTTAATCCGAATTAGTAATTGTTAAATGGCCAATCATAGGAAAAAAACAAGAATAATTTTATGCTGAATACGACCCTTAAAAATATACCTATTGTGACCATCGGTAAGCGATTTGGGGTAGCCGCATTAATAGATTTCATTGTAGTTATATGGGACAGGGATGTTTAATCGTTTCATGCCGATCTCTCCGGTTTAAAATGAAAATACTATACCACAAGCAGACACAATTTATTATTGGAGGAAGTCTTAAGTCGCAGATTAAAACAGAATTTAAAACCAACTAGGTATCTAATTTGATATATTTTGAATTTTGTATGTTGTTGTAAAGCTCTGTATACGTGGTCGTTTGTGATCCTACATCAACCCATAAACAAGCAGAATCTGTATTTTACGACTCCATCAATTACGGTTATGGTCAAGTTGTATTAATGGAACATTCTGGGTATTTTCTAAATTGATTGTAAGTATAATATTTTTTTTGATATCCCATGTATATAAAGTATAACGTGTTTGAGTTATGTATGATTCGCAAATAAAATTAAAACAAATTTACACAATACAACAGTTTGAGAAGGCTGCATCAGTTTAAAAGTTTCTGTTAGTGTCATATTTAACGTAGATATTTAATATTAGGCGTTTATGTAAATTAAGAAATATTTTTTAAAGTGAGATGAGTATAACCAAAATAATTCAAATATGTTCACCTTCAGTTATACATCGAGATACAGTGAAATAAATATTTGAAATGGATTATTTTTTCCAAATAAAAAAAAATATCGTAGTGCCATCTTCTGAATTCTTACATAGAACAAGGTTTATAATTACTTAGTAACTAGAGCCCGACTAAAATATATGTCATTTTATATTGATGTAGTTAATGTTAAATTAAGCCGTGTCGTCTTCTTTTATTTTGATTATAATTTTTACATACGCTATTTTAAATATCTTTGTAGTTACATAATTACATTTCACTGCTCGACCAGATATGTCGAACCCAGTACTTTAAATACACTCAGAGAATAGAAAGAACTCGTCTTAAATTTTTAAAATACATCACATATAGCGATATAGGTCAATATTGACTCTGGTAAATTTTAGCGACCATTAATAATTTTATCTAATAACAAAACTATAGACGCTACTAAATAAAAAAAGATAATTACAGTTCTGCTTTTATTTTAAACTAAAAGGATCGTCAAAAATCGATTAAACGCCTCTCAATTACGCTCACAAATAAATCCATATAATTCTTCGTAATAAATAAAAATTCTATCATGGTCACTGGTTTCACAATGTTCACACAGGGTTGTATGTTCCCATTTGCTGAAAATAACAATCCAATTATCAATATTTATTGTTTTTAAACTTATTATAAATATATATATACACTCACCGGCAAAAAAAACCGGATCACTTCTTATTTTGGGATTTTATTTACTTATTTAGCAAAAGGGGTAAGTACGGCAGGATGTAATATGATGTAACGATCAAGTCACGACTTTTAGACGACAATTGAGAAAAAAACAGAAGTTTCCGTTGCTTGCACTGGTCTCATTAATAATTAATTCTTATTCTTGTCGACAGTTGTTATTTAGCATTGTTTCAATTGTTAGTGTTGTTTTTTGATAAGATTGTTTGTAGTATCGTGTTTTACTTATTCTACATCAAATAATACCGTTATACCAGTGAGAATATCGCTAGGGCTTCAGCTTTAGTGGGAAATGGACGTAGCATTCCATATGCTGCACGGGCTCTTCGTGCACCTTACACTACTGTTCATCGGGCCATCCTTAGGTTTCAAGAAACCCAAGGTTTCACAAGGAGACCTAGATCAGGTCGACCAAGAGCAACATCAGTCCGTGATGACAAATTGTTATTAAGTACTGTTTTGCGGAATCGTTATTCTACAGCTGTTATGGCACGAAATCAATTGGCACAGGTACGAGGGTATAATGTAAGTGAGCAAACGGTAAGAAGATGCATTAAGGAGGCTGGGTTAGGGTCTTTCATACCAGCGACAGGACTAGAATAGCTTGTACAACATCGAATGGCTCGCTTACGTCTCGCAAGGAAATACATAGATTGGACAGAGCAGCACTGGGGCAATGTTGTATTCTCAGATAAGTCCAGAGTTGCCGTGCGGTCTTCAGATGGCCGAGAAAAAGTATGGAGAAGGCCAGAAGAACGGTATTTTGAATGTACATTTTCCCCAAAGACACCGTTTCACAAAGACTCTGTAATGGTATGGTCTGGCATTTCTAATCAAGCCCGTACGGAATTTGTTTTTGTAGAAAATTGATCTTTGACGTCACATAGGTACATAGAAAAGATCCTTTCAAAACATGTTGTGCCCTACGGCTCGTTTACAGGTGATGGGTTTGTGTTTATGGACGATAATGGTCAACCGCATGCAGCGCGTATGTTTCGGAATATTTTCAACAAGTGCAAACTCATCGATTGATTTGGCCATTGCGTAGCCCTAATTTAAACCCTATAGAACATGTTTAGGATATGCTGAAAAAACGTGTTAGAAATCGTGAAGTTGTTCTGGAGAATGTAAATGACTTTCACATTGCCCTTCAAGAAGAGTGGAGGAATATTTCTCAACCTAAATTCTGGCCACTATCCGAAGTATGCATAGAAGAATGGAAGCTGTAATAAGGCAAGAGGAGAATATACGCGTTATTGACAGCCTAATAAAATAAGTAGTTAAAATTAGTTCTTTAAATGTTTTTTGTAAATTGGAAATGTTTTCTAATTTTAGTAATAATTTACAATTAAATGCTTTTAAACAAACTGAAACTATATAAAATGTCGTGTCGTACTGTCAGGTACCCGTTTTGCCCATACATCGGCATAATACAATAAAATAATTAAATAAAATTCCAAAATTATAAGTGATCCGGTTTTTTTTTGCCGGTGAGTGTATATATAAATAATAAGTATTGGGGTTATATACAAATACAAAATTCTACCTATACGGACACATTACTAACAATTTGATTCACTACTTGAATTATTGTCATTTACTTGTATTATAAAAGATTCTTGATTCTTAGAACTAAACAAATCTTCCAGTGTTATTTTTCCCAATATTTCTTTTTAAATTTTACCAAATTAATTATATTGTATTAAATATACAATGGTGCGATGGTAGCCTTAATACAATATGTCCATAGTTATAAGGTAATTGATCAGTAAAATGGTTTTTTTTCAAAATTGCATTTTTAACAATATCAGTTAAATCTGTTTTTAGTATTTTTTTCGGAAATTTAACATTGTATTTATTTAAAAAATCTATATTGTTTTCAGGATGATAAAGACGGAAATATCACTGACCCCATAGAATCCATTAAGATCACTGATGATGGCAGTATGTTTAATAATAATTGATTTTGAAACCAATTTTGAAACAATTCAATCAATGTTTTTTGCCAAAAGTTAAAGGAAATTTTATATAAATCCTTGATCGCATCCAACGTGTAAAATAATGAATTTTTTGTCACGAGAAACAGATGTTTTAAAATGACAGTATGTTGTAAGATCGATCCAATCTTTCTTCGCTACCTCAAGAGTACTCGTATCATATCAGATCTCGTCCAAATACACAATTGTTTTTTTGTCTCTGCGAAGTTGCCATATTTTTGTTAAATAATCGTACCACCATCGGATAATACGAGGTGAATCCATACCACTTTTGCATTCATTTAATTACATTAAACACTTAAAGTTGAGTGACTTTAAGTGTTTCTTAGTGATGAGAAAACCGGTTCAGCTAACTGATCCGGTTAATTAGAATAGGATAACAAAAATGGCCTGTTCAAATTGTACCGTTCTGGTGAAAAATCTTGTACGTAATACTTAATTCAAATTTCCACTTCATCACAGCGGTGTTCTGTTCGATCAGTTAATTATTAACAAGTAACAACTCGTGTTTACTATTTATTAATATTTAATTTATCATATTTCATACTTTGAACGATGTAACTTATCAACAAAACTACATAGAACATGGGTGAATGTAAAGTGAATTTTTTTTTGCAAATTAAAATAAATGAAAGATTTAACACAAATCAAGTCACATGAATTGACGTTAGTTGAATTTTTTCCTCATATTCACGTTTTTATATACGTTTATCACAATTTACTGAACATTTTCGCGCAAATAAATGTTTTCCAAACAAATTTCAGCATCTTGATTTTCAGAACATAATTGAGTAGTGTTCTATTCCGAAGCACACTCATATGCTACATCTTCTACTTCAAGAATATCAAGTTACTGAACATACCGATAACTTTACTGTCACATATTCATGGCTGCCACATAATAACAGACGAGTATATCTGACTACTTTTATTATTGTGCTCGTTTATATATGGGGAAAAGATGTACTCATAATTGTAGTGGAATACTTTGTTCCGAATTACGACCTACTTCCCATAATTTTTATTCCAGAATTTAATCTACTTCTTAAATAATATGTAATATAATTAAAAATACTAATTAATTATTTTAATTCGGATCACTTACATATCTTGTACAAAGCTCTGATATTGTTTGGATTAAGTAATTTGGAAATATCTGTATTTTTTAAATCCGAATTATACATTTTTAATTTTTAATTTTGAGATGAATCCAACCTTGGAGTTTTTGGTTGTTATGGTCATCATGAAGCGATTTGCGGTATACGCACTAAGAGGTTTCTTTGTACTTTTATAGTTTAAGGTCATTTAATCATTTTATGACGATCTCTCGGGTTTAAAATGTATGAACCAACCTGTGTACCGTGTACGTTTTCATCGGATAAAAACTTTAACTGACTTAAAAATTAACAATGTCAATTGCAGAATGCTCAATGATCTGAAAAAATTATATTATTTAATTGTAACAGTTTGTTGTTTCTAGTACAACTACAATTTTAAATTTAGAATAATGTAACTAAATAATTCTTAAATTTACTAAAAGTATCAACAAATTTTCTAAAAGCTGTATAACTTTAGGGAGGACATGAAGAAAACACAGTTATTACTGTTGGAAGTGACAATGAACCTCTTCTACCAGATGTGAAATATAAAATAAGTGTAATACCCGTTAATGAATACCATGATGAACTAAGTTGCAACGTATACAACACGTATACAGAAATGAAATCGACTGAGACCATTGTAGCGATGTACATCATGATTTTTCTACTGCTAATAATAATACCTGGTATTGGAATCTTGGTGTATAGGTAAATACAAATAATTTTAAAATTATCTGAATATTCCCAATGCTTGAAACCAAAATGATAGAATATTAAGTTTTTATTTTAAACTTTACTCTTCAACAGTTATTTAAAAGAAGCCCAACATTAGGATCTCGCGAACTGTAAGAGCTCCAACTTTGGTTAAATTAGACAATAGTTTGCACTGTTGTAGGTCAATTTAAATATATGTTTTTTTCAAAAACACGTATGGGTCACTAGGTATGAGTAATTGTTTTCAAATAATTTTAATTTTTCAATAGTAATACACATCGAGACAAGTTTAAATTAAACAAAAATGCTATATTTATTCCAATGCGTTATCGGTCTCCGCAGTCCGATAATAAACTTTTTATATATGCGGTGACGATCTCCGGACGGCCAGTAACGTTTAGTATATATGTTATCTTTAGCATATTAGATGTATTAAAACTTTGTTTTTATAGAAAACTGTTAGTTATTCATGTACGTATCCAAGACCGTAGCCAGAAGTAAATTTTAGGCAGGGCTCATTTTTTTCTTACCAGGCCTAACATTTATTTTTTAACTATTCATTTTTAAGAAAAACAGGTTAGGTAGGTACAGCATGTAATAGAATATTTCATATCAAGGGTGTAAAGTATTGTTTTACGTGGAGGTTTATAATATTATGACAACCGCGTAAAACAATTTACACCCGCGATATAAACGCTATTTTTTGAGTAATCGACATGTTTACAAAAAGAAACACTCGAATTGACAGATTGAGGATTCATTTTAATTCATTAATCGATATCTTATTGACTTTTATGTCCATAACAACAAAACGAACAAAAAAGGTTTAATGAAACAATTTTCTATTCTGTAGTATTGTGAAAACGCTGTGAATTGTAAAGTAAAAGCGTAAAATGTCCGAAGAAAGTGATTCAGATGATATTGTAGCTAACGTAACGAACAAGTCTTCACTGGCCGATCTGCGTCATCTCATGTCCGCATTCGAGAAGTATCTAGAATGTTCCAGTAACAGGCGAGGAAGATAAAAAGGCGGCGTGTCTGGACAGCGGGAAAGTTCATACAGTGCGGTTGAAAATAAGTTGATCGTCGTAAATAAAATAGTGTATTGTTTACTGTTATGATCAGTGTTAGTGTGTAAGATTTTGTATTAGTTATTTTAGTTATAAACAGAGTGTAAACTTTTATTTTCATTATTTCAATTACTATTATTTGTTGTTATTAACATTTTTGGTAAAAAGTGTTCAAACCCACAAACGTTACAATTGGGGTACGGTTAAATATTAATAATCTCGTTATATTAAAAATAAATATTTATATAAATAAATGTTAAATTGAAGTCCAGTGCTCAATGGCGCCGAAATAGTTGTACTTTAAAGTAAAACAACAAAGAAAGAAGCTTGAAGAGAGACATGAAGATTCGACTGAAAGAAAATCTACGTTGTAAGATCGTCTCCGAGCAGTTCTGGAGCAAGAAGGTCTAGATCCAGGTATCCATGTGTTTCAACTCCAGGCTGATATAGGTACAACAAGTAATAGCAAATATGAAAGATGAACTTCTGAAAAATTCTAGAAGTTTGGAGCGAAGATACAAGATTATAGTATCCTTGAGATGAAAATGAAAAAAAAATCCAAATATCTGAAAGAAGAACTTCTAGAAGCATTGAAATGAAAATGCCAGAAAATTCTAGAAAATAGAAATTACATGATAATTCTAAACATCTGAAGAAGAAAAGAACATCTAGAAAATTATAGAACTCTTGAAACGAAAATGCGAGAAAATTCTAAAAGTTTTGAGACGAAAATGCAAGAAAATTCCAAATATTTCAAAGAACCTCCAGAATATTCTATAAGCCTTGAAACAAAAATGAAAGAAAATTCTTGAAGCCTGAGGACGAAAATGCAAGTAAATTACAAAAATCTGAAAGAAGAACTTATGGAAATTTTTAGAAATCTGGAACCCAAAATACAGGAAAATTCCAGACTTGTAAATAAAAATCTAGAAGCCAGGAGAATAAATTACAAGAAGATCTCGAAGGTCTGTCCAACAACGTGGACGACAAAATATAAGAACTAGAAAAGAAATTGCTAGCTCTCGAAAATAAGAGTGATAGCTTGCCAGCTGCTCATCAACCATCACTGAACACAACAACTCAGCTGTACCAACCTACGATGAGAATCGTCATGGGAAGTATATTTGACCCTGTTTGAAACACTTTCCATGGTGCATGGTTTGACTTTAAGTGTTAAAGCGTCCATGTTAAGTACATCATTACATGGAAACGCTTTATGGATATAACAAACAATACCTATGGAGGATAGGCTTAGCTACACGTAGCTGATTGCTCGTCTAGAAATGAGATACGGTCAGAAACACACGATACAAGTGTACTGCTCTCAACTCAAGATTTTTTAGCGAATATTGTGCATCTGATAAAAATTTTGTATCCGAAAGGTGGAGATGATATATGCGATAGCCTGGCCATCGAAAGATTTATAGTCGGGATGCGAGATATTGAAACACAGCAAGCCATTAAACTTACAAGAACAAAAACATAAAAAAACGCTCACACAGGCTCTTGAAATCTAAGTTGTAAAACAATAAATTAAAGGGCAGGCCTAGATACGAGACATGGAAAATCGAACCGAAAATAAAGAACACCCAACATTAGAAGAGATCGTGGAACGGGCATTGAAAGCTCTTAAAAAGAAACAACGGCAGAAACAGAACCGCTGCTGGAATTGTAGTGAAACGGGGGCATGTCAGAAATAAACGTGACAAGCCCCAAGAAAATGGCAGAACAAACAGAAAAATACACAGGTTAGTGAGAAGGGGCATACATCGGCCTGTTGAATTGAAGCAGCCATTGAAGATCGAGCTGGAACCAGTCATCGTAATGATGGTGCGCTGTCAAGAAGCTCTTGTCGTGTAAAATAAAAATCTGAACTTCATTTGCAGACAACTCGTAATGTAGAATGATGGAAGCTGAAAAACATTGAAAATGATCAATACCTATATCCTGAATTAAGCCAGGTAATCCGGTGACTGAAACGTGGCTCCAGACCAAGTTTGGAAGAGGTATCATCACAGTCACACAGAGTGAA
Organism: Pterostichus niger; assembly: GCA_947425015.1. NCBI lineage: Eukaryota > Metazoa > Arthropoda > Insecta > Coleoptera > Carabidae > Pterostichus > Pterostichus niger. The sequence continues at coordinate 17,639,148 of OX380350.1, forward strand.
GACAAATTGGACACAGTGGAATTCAATGAAGATGGACGATGGCCTCTTGAAACGGGTATTGGAGAATTAAGATGGCATTCAAGAAAGGGGACAATTATTGGTTCCCAGAAAAAGAGTACCTGAGGTCTTGAAACAATTGCACGGTGGTGTATCTAATGAACATCTTGGCGTTAATAAACGTTAGAGAAAGTGCGTAAAAGGTTTTACTGGGTGATCTGCAAAGAAGATGTGAAATATTTTTGCCGAAAATGCACCATAAGTGCCACAAGTATTGGATCACACCAAGTTAGTCCAGAAGAGGACATCTGCGTATGTAATTCAGAAAACAGGGAACCATCCTTTAAAGAATTTATGAAACATTAAGCAACGGGAAAAAAATGTGACAACTTTTATTTTCATTATTACAATTTTTATTATTTGTTGTTATTAACATTTTTGCATTACATTGGTACAAGATTCTGCTGCTGATGATCTTACTAAATTAGGCGAATGCGCAGTGCACGGAACATAAAAAGTTAGTTTATTTATTTGTTTTATTCTAGCTTGACGACCAAACTATACGCCTGACATGTTACTATCGTTGTCATATGACTGTCCTCTATAGTCATGTGTATTAAGTTTGTATGTGTTCCATAAATTAATTACCATATTTTCCATATCTTGAACTTTATGTTCGATATTAGCACTAAATTTAATAAATCGTTCAAAAGGAGATTCATCTTGAAGAACATATCGAAAAATAAATGTCAATGGGGGTCTTCTATTATTGGCACAAACTAGAAAATTTGTGATTTATATTGAGACTAGACCCAAAAGCATCGTACTAGAAGCAATCAAAGTTTAAATAATAATAACAGTTTGTTATTGGTTTTTAAAATATTTGAGTGCCATTAAGTCTGACGTTAGAGCATGCGATCTTTCTCTAACCATTTCTCTGGCACATCTAGTCTATTCAGTTTCTACTATTTATGGCTTCTATCTTCGTCTAACTGCTTATGTAGTTATATACAGAATTGATATTTATATTTTAAATATAGATTTAAATAAATAAAATAAATATATCATGACGCCTTTTACCCATTACTGGCTGTGGCACTCTGCCGAAGCAGAACTTGGTAAGTGATATATTTTTTTTGCGTGAAGTGCGGTTACCAGCCGTCAAATTAATGACTTAATGTATATTATTTCTTAATTAATTAATACGATACTTACCTAAAATGATTTTGCTTAGATTTACATAAATCAGTGAAGGGAAAGTTAAACTGAGTTGTGTAGATCAGAACATCGTACCAGTAGTAATCAAACGATTAACTAGTATAAGTTATAGTTTTCTTATTTTTGATAACTGATAGCAATGCATATTTTTAATTATTTGGGACGATATTTAAACTTCATTAGTATATTTTTCTAAAAAAAAATTTAAAATCATTCTATCAATTTAGACTTTCTAGAACTGTACATTGTTTTCAATGTAGATTTAGTTTCATAAACAATATTTTAAAAAAGTAGTGGAGGACTTCATTGATCCACATGTGTTACGTCTGATGTAGAATCTATAGTTATTGTATATTATTTGCTTTAGTGGATTTAACTGATTATTATATTTTGAATTGATTCAACCATAAGTCGTACAAATTCATTACAAATTTCTATTGACAATTAGGATACTGTTCCACTACCTTTATTTCTATATTTTTGAATATAATTGAATAGAAAAGGGTCGAGTTCTGTTATTAATTTTAAAACACTTATGTAGTTATTTATCTGAATTAAAAACCTCATTGTCTTCTAGAAATGCAAAGCCACGCGTGGTAATATATTTGACCGTATTTACAATACGTAAAACAAAACAATTCAATATTCGCATTTAGTTAATTAGTTAGTTCGGAATCAATTTAAAACATTATTTCTTGATATCATGTTTATTTGATGTTTTAATAGTATATTATACAACGCCGCTATAATGGATGCTCTTATTCCCGAGGATGATGTTTGCAACCCGAGCGAGCGGAGCGAACAAGGGTTGTAATCATCCGAGGTAATAATAGACATTATAGCGAGTTGTATACTATACTTTATATACGACTAACTTATACAACTAATTTAATAAAAATTAGTAAATTTTTATATTATTTATTATCTATTAATTTTACATCTATTTACCTAATAAATTTACATCTAATTGAAATGAGTAAATGGAGTAAAAAGACCATAATGAAGTTGATTTGTATTTTTCACCTAATTCAGTAAACTATGCCAACAATACATTTTCTGAATACGAATTTGTCTTAATTTTAATACGCCAGTCCATAAAACTTTGGTATGCTTTGCCATAGAAATTTTTAGACTTTTGCGGTAATAAACCATATGTAGTAGCATCAGCGATTTTCGTTATTTCTAGTGGTGTAGAACATATACTGTCTTCTGTAATACTGTCCATTTTTTCAATTACAGTTAAACACAATAATTTAACACATTTGCAAGACCGTTTTTGACAACTTCTCAACGATGATTTCGTTTTATGTGTTTCCGATTCGTTAACAACAGTGAACTTAGCAACGAGCATGTTTAATTTAAATATGAGTCGCTATGGCAACACTGTTCCGATGACACAATAAAACAATGATCCATGTTTTAAGCATTTTGATTGGTTCACGAGCGGGAATAATGACCATTATTCCCGACTCATTATTCCCGGCGGGATTAATATATAGTATTATATAGCAAAAAACGAATATATAATGATAATATTATTAGTTAGTCGTATATAAAATATTTAAATTTAAATTAGTAAAATTTTGTTCTTTAAGAAGGTTATGAAGAATTAAATATATGTTCACTTTATTTTCTGTTTAATTTATATTTTCTGTTTCTAGAATTTTAGTTTAAAATGAAATAAAAGGTGCTTTTTTAAATATCCAATTTTGGAGTTTTTAAAATGAATTCATTATGTTTGTGTTGTTTTTCACGTTGAATTTTTCTGCGATGTACAACATTTAATTTTCTATTTAAACTCATAATACATTTTTGATAATTAATCTCCTTATTCCTAACATATTTTCTTTTTAAATATTTTGTACATATCTATTTACTATTCAACGCTACATATATAAGCACACATGCAATGACACATTCCGTAGTTCGATAGGCAAGTATGTGTAAAAAAAAAAATTATGAAAATTAATAAAATTATTACCTTTAATTCATTCCATGATATATGAATTCATCATACCTTTTTAATATATGCAAAGAAAAATGAAATACTTACGTGATTTTCAACTTTTCATTGCACTAATTGGCATTTATCTGATGTACATGAATAAATGGATTATGTTAGTGTTTATAATTACTAATATATTAGAAATAACTCTCAAACTAATGTCACTAAAAATGTTTACTTCATGTAAAGTCCAATTAATTTTGCGAATTTTGAAACAATTCTTTCTGTTTCATTATATCCATATTTTCACTTATACCTAGGAAACCACGCATTTTTTTGAAAAAATAAAAACATTATGTCATTGGGCTACTAATGCTACAACGTTTGTCTAATTTAACCGAAAGCTATTCTTTTTACAACGAAATAAATAGTACTTACATCAAACGTCGGATTTATTCACATTTTGAGAACTTGAAAGTATATAAGTTATTAGTTTTAAAGAGGTTTTTTAACAATTAAAACTTAGAGAAAAATATTTATAACCAGTCTAATTATAGCTTTGCTTTACTGGCCACTGGCATCCAATTAAATCGTAACAGATACAAAATAAATAAAATAACTAAATATTTTATGACCTTGCAATTTATAATACGTTGGCATTCACACATAGCAGTTTTTACAGTACGATGTTAATCATTGACTTGCTTCTAATATTCTAAAACCTAATCGGACTTTTCTAATTTTTTTTTTAATATGATACGACATAAAGATACATTTTAGGTGTAAGAATGTTTATCCCGAGGAGTCAGTCAGTTTTTGATACTAAATATATTTTGATTTTAGATTCAAGCCAAGTCAAAATTCTGTTACTAATTATGTGGGGACGCAAAACACCGTTCATGGAAATGCAGATATCAAAATCGGACCTATTAATATGAATCCGGAGATGCTTCGTGAGCTCAAAGAAACGCAGCGTTTAAGAAAGCTGAATCGGCAACATTCTTCATCATCCGAATCAGGAACAGAGTAGTGAGGATGCCTTGGAAATTGAATTTTTAGGCGCTGACTGAACCGCACCATGTAGAGAATTTTGATTTCTTATTGTACATTATAACTAAAGTATGAATTTTAATACATTATAAGACTAGAAAAAATACACCATGTTTAGACCTTAAATATTTTAAATAAACAAATTTAGGCAAGTACAAAAAAATATAATTATTAAATGATAGTAATTGTTTGCAACTTTTTTACATTGAATATTAAACATAAATACTGCACAAAAAAACAAATATTGTTTTATACTTGAAGCTGTTACATTGCACAAAATGAGGATTAAGATCTAAACAAAATAAATTAAAGATTTTCTAAATTTGGTGTTTGTGTAACACAAGAAGTTTTTCCAAATTATCGATTGTAAAACTCTTTCTTCTTATCTGTAAAGATAACTTTATAAGTTGAAAATGATCTCCTTACATCAGCGGTTTCCAAACTGTGGGGCGCGCCCCCTAAGGGGGCGCAAGATTGTTTCAAGGGGGGCGCGCTGTATAAAAATATAATTGAGGCTTATGAACACATTCTCAATTTATATAATAACACACACGTGTTTCTAACTCGCGCTCGCAGTAAAATATCCCTAGTTTAACAAACAAAGCCTTAGAAATTTTGTTACTTTTGATAACATCTTATTTGTGTGAAACAGGCTTTTCCGCTGAAGCTATTTTAAAAACAAAATATCGAACTCGATTATTCGTTGAAAAAGAATTGCGAGTGGCGATATCTTCAATGATTACCCGGTTCGAGAAACTGAGAAACAAGCGTCCATTCAACACACTCAAAAATTATGATTATATTGTATTAATTATACCTAATTTAAATTAAATATTATTTCCAATCTTATTACAATTTTATGTTTATAAATGTTGTTACATTATTTTGTTCTATTTATTATGTTGTCATAAACATAATTTTAGGTTAAGAAAAAGATTTGTTATAACAAATATCTTATATAATAACAATATTTGTTTATAGTACTTATTTTTTTGTATTCTATAAAATAAATTATTTACGATTTTTGAAGTTAAACTGTTATAAAAAATGAGGGGGGCGCGACAATTTTTTACGGAAAAAAGGGGCCGCTGAGAGAAAAAGTTTGGAAGCCACTGCCTTACATCATTACATGAATGTAATTCCGGTGCAATGTGGTAGAGAGGTTATTGCCACATGGTAACCAATTCCACCTAGTACATAAATGATAATGCTACATAAAGTTTATTAGAACTTATGTACTATGATATAAAATGATTAAAATAATATTACAACGAAATTTGTATTATATAAAGTATATTAATTGATAGATTCAATATAATAAAACAAACTATTTATGTTTTCAACACTAACAGTACAGCGTGTTTCCAGTACAAGTTACTAACAGAATCTGACAACTAACTACACGTGTTCTTGATAATATGCAGAAATTACCTTACTCAGCAATGTCTCTCATGTTTCACTGTGAGAAACAATCTGATGCAATGATCTTGAAAGATTGTGGAATACAGGGCTGGACTCCTATATTACTCCTCCACCCTTAAGAAGAAAAGCTAATTCTTACGGAGTGTTGCTTCTATGTAATTTGGTTTAATTCGATATCATTATGATTATTTATGTTTCTTTTAGAGAGATAAGTTCAGCATTTACAAAAGTTTTTTAAACTACAACATATAATTAAAATAATAATTCTAACAGTTTACAATATTATATAATGAGTTTGATTGTTAATATTATAGATTGAATCCAAACGAATTTCTTTTTGTTATTCTATATTAAAATTTGAAATATTCTGAATTTTATTCTCAAATGTTTTATTTGTAAATTTGTTACATTTTGATTTGAATCGATTAAATTGCCAAAATTATTAGATACTTTCATTTGATTATTTATTTTAATCTTTTCGGTGTCATAAAATCCTTTAAGAGTTTGTATTTCTAAGTTATTATTACAAATAAAGTTAACATGTTTGTTAGGTAAGTATAAGTATTTAATTTTTGAGTTTTTTATATTATTTGTGATAATTTTTATTATTGGCAGTGTTCATATTCTTTATAGCACACAATGTTTTCTAGAAATTTACTATACTTATTATTTTCAGCCATACAGTAATATTCCTTATCATCTAGCAGCAGGGCCGTCTTAAGCATATACTGCGCCGGGGTACGGGGTGGTCAGCCTGCACCCCGGCTCTTGTCAACCAAAAAAAGCAATGTAATTTTTAATGTTTCATTTATTTATTTCTCAAAATTCCTAAATTATACAAATAAAACAATAAACTATACAAATTAAAAATCAACACATTTTTTTTCAATTTAAAAGCCTGGAAAAATACATCAGTAATGTTTTATTACACCGGGTGGAACATCATACCTGTGTACTAAGTTGTAATAAGAGCAATTTTAACTTGCACATTGTAAGCGGTGTAACAAGTGCCGAAAGCGGTATGAGGTGTGTTTAATAAAATAATTTAAAATTGGTGCCTATATTTTTATTTTGTGTACAAAGTGTACGAAACGATGCAATGACATTGATATTGAATGAGTTAGAGTTTAATGAAATATCGAAATTTCTAGCGCTCGGCTTGTGTGCGCCCCCTAGGGTTCTGCGCCCGGGTGCACCCGCACCCCTTGAACCACCGGGTAAAGACGGCCCTGTCTAGCAGTAGCGGTTGTGCTTCCTCTATCGCAATTATGAAAAACATAAAATTAAATTTCATTTTTAGAAAATGAATGCATTTTCATAGAAGCATAACCATCTACACGTGGAAGACATGCATGAAATGATCGAATCCCTGTGATTGATGTAGAGCAATCGAATCTTCAATTGAGCATATTGGTATATTGCAATATCCGACTTGCCAAGGATCACAAGGTAATGTAAACTCACACACTTTTTTGTCTATATAATATATTTAAACCATTGAATGTTAATAAATGTTTATAGAAAAATTATATTTCGTTTCCAGATCAAGCAAGAGGAAAATTTCAGCAGCTGAAACATCACATTAATTATTTCTGTACACATTCTATAATATGGAGTAGGTGGCTCAGTGGTATCGAGTCCCCTCCACTTATATCTTTGGGGATCGTGAGTTGACGGCTGGTAACCGCACTTCACGCGAAAAAAATATATCACTTACCGAGATCTGCTTAGGCAGAGTGCCACACCCAGTAATGGGTAAAAAACGTGATGATATATTTATTTATTTATTTTATTTTACATTCTATAATAAAATTGTGACTTGTCCAATAAAAGTATTCAACATTTTTTTCTCGCTTTAGCGGGTTACTCGGTCCAAATTGTTTTTATCTAATGTGTAATAGTTACAAATATACAAAATACCAAATATTAACATTAATTTAAAATAGAATTAACAATTTAAAATGTTATTTCATATTTACTCAGTTTAAATTTGGAAAAAAGCATATGTCAACTTCAAACCAAAATATTTTAAAAAATCGAAAAACAATAGTGTAGATTTTTGATATATTAAAATATGAATCTTTTGTAAAAATTTGTTAAAATTTAAGCGAAATCTGAGATGACGTATTTGAGAACTGCCATAACTTCCGACAGGTATGTTAAAAATTGCTTCTGTTAGCTATTCTGAATAGCATAAAATGTGCACTTTCAGAATATCATTCACTTGTTTTAGTTAGAATCATTGTTGAATTTATATAGATTTTTTCCCAATTGCTTTCTGGCGGTAAGCAAAATTAGTCATATATGAATATTTAGAATATAAATGAATCCCTGGTAGAATGGCCAAATACGGTACTTCCTACTTAGTTTTAGATGAAAATGAACAAGTAAATGCATTTATAGAGAAATCTGAGAGGGTCGGCCTTTTTACTCCGATTTCACGTAGAATGAGCCTAACTTTTTATTTACTTCTGAATATACGGAGTATCTTTTGGATAATCAGAGGTGACAAAGAAAATTTAATTCTCTTCAATAAATTTATAAAAATCTGCATTTTAAAAATCATATATGAAACTACATGTATATAAAAATCTGATGTGGACACCACATGACTTCCTTGTACACGTATTAAACTATAGATTTTTTTTAATTGCACATATTTGACATAAAATCTTTTATTTTTTATTTTTTGTTCTAATCCATAGCAAACTTAATTAAAAAAAAACAAAAAATATATAATATTTAAATTTAGATATCTCGCTTATGCAAAAGGCTAATTTAAAAATTCTTAATGTGCTAGACGCAGAATTTAATTCTCTAAAACTTTTATTTGCAGCATTCATTTCTAAAATTAAAATAATACCATTTTTTTCAAGGAAAACTGTTAGCAGCTTCATGTAATGTGCCACTTCCGGTTAGTGTATTTTAACCAAAATCTATTATATTATTTCCATTGATATAGTAGTCTTATATACCAAATTTGGAAAGTTTTAAATTATATTTGAATATAGTTTTTCATGAAAATCTATTATAGGCTTCAAGTAAAGTACCACTTCCGGAAGTTATATAATGATCAAAAAGGGAGGTGCACAACTAGATGTTATAACAGTCCTAAATATAAAATTTCAATTTTCTACGGCTTACCGTTTTTGAGTTATGCGAGATACATACGTACGTACATACGTACGTACATACGTACGTACAGACGTCACGACCAAATTAGTCAAAATGGACTCAGGGAGGGCCAAAATGCGTATTTCCACTTAAATCTGAGAACCGAAAATTTTCGCGATAACAATACTTCCTTTACTTCGTACAAGGAAGTAATACTTTACTTTATCATTAAATTCTTTTTACTTCCTTGTACGAAGGAAGTATTGTTATCGCGAAAATTTTCGGTTCTCAGATTTCAGCGGAAATACGCATTTTGGCCATCCCTGAATCCATTTTGACTAATTTCGTTGTGCCGTCTGTACGTACGTACGTATGTATCTCGCATAACTCAAAAACGGTAAGTCGTAGAGAGTTAAAATTTTGTATTTCGGACTGTTATAATATTTCGTTGTGCACCTCCCTTTTTGGTCATTATATAACTTCCGGAAGTGGTACTTTACTTGAAGCCTATAATATATTTTAATGAAAAACTATATCAAAATATAATCCAAAACTTTTCAAATTTGGTATATAAGACTACTATATCAATGGAAATAACATAATAGATTCTGGTTAAAAGAGACTAACCGGAAGTGATACATTACATGAAGCTGCTAACAGTTTTTCTTGAAAAAATTTAATTATTCTGATTTTAGAAATAAATGCTGCAAATAAAAGTTTTAGAAAATAAAATTCTGCTTCTAGCACATTAAGAATTATTTAATTAGCCTTTTGTATAAGCGAGATATGTAAATTTAAAAATTATATATATTGTTTTAATTAAGTAAAAATGTAATGTCAGATATGTGCAATTAAAAAAATATCTATAGTTTAATACGAGTACAACGAAGTCATGTGATGTCCACATCAGATGTTTTAATTACATTATGGTGAAAATCATACATGAATAATTTTGATAAATCCAACACAACCTGACCAATATAAATAGGTATATTAAACAGTACCTTGCTTTTATATCTATGAATTGCTACTAGATTTTCACCAAATATTGTTCTACGTTTACATTTTAGCTTTGTTTGAGCTCTTCGTAATTTTTGCTCATCAGAATATAATTTAATATTTTGATGATTTCTAACTGATTACATTGATGTTCCAAATACTGCGTAGGATACTAATTTCCAGCAATCTTTTTCAAAATCATTTTTTGTCTTTTGTCTTTGCTCCGAATTAAATTTTATGTATGACGCTATGAAGTTTGATAAAGCAAAGTTTATACCCCTATAAATTTTATAAATTTGTATTCCTAAAATTATGCAAAGATTTAATATTATATAATGAACTACATAGTTCTATTTATCATAGAAATGGCAAAGTAGTTTTGCTATTTTTCTATTAGGAGGTATTCTTTTTTCTGGAGCTATAGGAAGATCACAATTTTTTTTATAAAGATTGAAATCTTTTGGAAATGATAAGTCATCTGCTAAAACATATCCTGTATCATCAACTGATTCTAATATTTTATTAATGTTTTTAATCTCATCAGAAGTCATCCACTTAAAGTATTTTTCAGGTCATTTTTGAGATAAAGAATGTACATATAAATTATTTGCGTCCGTATTAGCAAGTTGAGTGTTTTCATATATACTTTATAATTATTAATAACTCTAATTCAACTTTTGTATATTTCAACATACAATCCCAAGCAAATCCTGGGGTTGTATAATACCAAGCAGGGTCTAATCCAAAACTTTCGTGCATATCAGCCAAAAACAAAAACATCTAATTTTAAGTATAAATCATGCCATTCACATTATTAAAATATTTCCAGATTTTCTGTGCATGTTCAAATTCTTCTTGTGAAATTCCTTGTGATGTTAGCGAAGAATTAAATTTATGTATTGGAGGTAGTTCCATTTCTGAAATTTTTTCCCAAGAATCCGTATATTCATAGGGGTAAATTAATTTTCTAATTATTTTAGCGTTTTCAACTTTCCTAAACAATATATATAAATCACTATTTGAAAAATATTTAACCGTTTTTCTTATTTCCTCTAGTTTCAAATGATGATAACGTAACTAGACTACTTGCTAAGAACCTAAGTGAATCAATAAATCTTAATTCAATATATCCACCATCTTCAGTTTTAAAATCTTACTAAACGAAATATATTTCTCTTCGTTGCTAGAGATTAGGTTCAAGTTACTCTTATCTTTTCACCTAGATACTTCACAAACAAGTGACAGTCATATGTAGATAAATTATGAAATAAAACTAGAATAAAGGTTATTTACACTTTAAATTACAATCTCTACATAATGTTGCTCTATATTACTCAGTATAGTGGCCGTGGTCTCTAACTTTTGGATTTTCAATAGTAAATACATTTTCACAATGTTTGCAATTTTTGCCTCCTCATACTCTTTTACTTCTACATCAGTTATTGCTTTATTTTCTTTTAACATGCATGCATATCACTTTAGTATACTGGTTATTCTTCTTATAAAGTATTTATCAACATTTTCACTTCGATAACTTTCAAATGAATTATTAACATATATACTTGGAGCAGCAACAAATTTTGTTACTTTATTTTATTCTGCATTAAACAAATCTACTTGCCCAGATTTGTTTATCTACCTTAGCACGTTCATTGCAAGTCTATTCACTGCTAATTTAATTTTTTGTCGTTCTTTATTTTTGAGTTTTAACTATTATTATTCTACAACTGGTACGTTTACATTTCACTTATAAATATTTACTATCAAAATGTACGAGGATTGAATTCGAAACTTTTAGATATATATATACCAATTCATTCTCTTCTGATCATGATGTAATTGCTCTTACTGAAACTTGGCTCACAGATTCTGTTCATAATAATGAATTGTTGGATTCCAATAATTATGTTGTATATAGAAATGATCGTGATAACATTCGTTTAGGCAAAGCTCGTGGCGGTGGTGTGTTGTGTGCTGTTCATATTAAGTATAAATCGTCCCTGGTCAAAATAGATTATAATCCGAATTCTTTAGCAAATATTATTTGTGTACGTGTCAAAATTGGTTGTGGTAATGATCTCATTATTGTCGTACTATATTCGCCTCCACCTACAACTTTTGTGCAGCTTGATATGTTATTTGAGTCTATTGAATCTTGTCATTCATTGATACATTCTGATTTTATTATTATTGGAGATCTTAATTTGAACAAACTGATGGAACACTATAATAATGGGTACAATAATACCTGTATCACCAGATATGAAAACTTCTGTAATTTCTTCAATGCTACTCAACTTAATACTATTCTCAATTGTGATTTACGTCTTCTCGATGTTGTTTTGTCAAATATAGTCTGTTGTGTCTCTCATAATACGTCTGCATTAGTTCCTGAAGACAAATATCATCCAACCTTATCTGTTGCCGTCAATGTAAATGCATCATGTAGTCGGAATACTTTAACCAATAATGATTTAAGTTACAATTTCAGATCATCAGACTTCAAACATATGTATACACTCTTACAAAATGTAGAGTGGGATATTTTACTAACTTATAATGATGTTGATGCCGTATTTGTCAAATTTTATGAAATCCTAAATAATATATTTAAAAATTGTGTTCCATTTACGCGCAAGAAAAAGTCGAAGTACCCTCCTTGGTTTACAAAACAAATTGTCTGAGACATAAAGCAGAAGGACAAAAATAGAATTCTTTTTAAACGTTTTGGTGATTTGACAGATTTAACACCGCATTTAGATATTTTAGATCCAAGGTTAAATGTGATATAAAAAAGCCTTTAAAAATTATATAAAAAATACTGAAAATCATATTATGATTAACCCAAAACACTTTTGATCTTTTTTAAACAAGAAAAGATAAACTTCTCGTATTCCTGGAGATATGTATTGGGATAATAATGTATACACAGATACTCCTTCAATTGTACAAGGTTTTGCCGATTATTTTGCTAGTGCTTATAGTACTGAAAATAACACTATTAACTTTTCAAACATATACAGCAAATCTGTATCCTCTAATTATGTGACTATTACAAACATTTCTAATGACGATATTATCTTTGCGATCAACACTTTGAAAGCATCCTGTACTGTTGGTCCTGACAATCTCCCAGCTTATATTTTAAAAGGATGTCGTGATTTGTTCGTTACACCGTTACATATTTTATTTAACTTGTCTCTAAGCCAAAACATTTTTCCAACTGTCTTAAAAACATCTTCTGTTTGTCCCATTTTCAAATCTGGTGATTTTCATATTATGTCCAATTATAGACCAATATCCATTTTGTCAAATATTGCAAAGTGTTTTGAGAAGATTTTGTATAGACACATATATTGTAATGTTTCTAAAGCTATTTCACCGAACCAACATGGTTTCATGCAAGGAAGATCTACCTCAACCAATCTGACAAATTTTTCTGAATTTATTATAACTTACCTCAATAGAGACACACAAATTGATGTTATCTACACAGATTTTGCCAAAGCTTTTGACACAGTTAATCACAACATATTACTGCATAAGCTTCAGTTTCAATTCAACTTTTCTCCTGAGCTAATTCAACTCATGAAATCATACTTAAATGATCGTAGGCAATATGTTTATTATAACAACTTTAAATCTGATCAATTTACTCCCCTCTCGGGTGTACCCCAAGGGTCAAATTTAGGCCCTTTATTATTTAATCTATTTATAAATGATATTACTTATTGCTTACGATCTTCCAATGCTTTATTATATGCCGATGATCTTAAACTGTTGAAAGTTATCAACTCAGATTCTGACCGAATACAACTTCAATCTGATGTTGATAATCTATTAGTTTGGTCTTCATCCTCACTTCTATCATTTAATGTTAATAAGTGTAAAATCATGACTTATTCCATGAAACAGAATCCTTGTCATTATCATTACAAAATGAGAGATATGTGTCTTGATAGAGTTAGTATTTATAAGGATTTGGGCGTCATGTTCGATTCAAAATTTTCTTTCACTGCTCATCTTGAGTACATTATCAAAAGTTCGTATAAGAACTTAGGATTTATTATTAGAAATTCGCAACTATTTCAAAATGTATTGACGCTTAAATCCTTATATTATTCTTTTGTTCGTTCAAAACTTGAGTACTGTGTAATCATATGGAATCCAATTTATAAGAACCATAACGCTGATATTGAATGGATTCAGCGAAAATTTGTAAGGTTTTGTGCTCAAAAATTATTTCCACCTTTCAACTCATACACGTATAGTTACACAGCTACTCTTGTTAAACTTAATATGATCACTCTAGAGAACAGACGTAATGTGCACTCATGCTTATATTTACATAATCTATTTTGTAATAAAATTGATGATATTTCGAGCTTAAGTCTAATTAAAATAAATATTCCTAGAATATCGTCTAGGTCTAAACAAACTTTCTTTCTGACAAGTATTAAGTCAAATTATGAGCTCAGAGCTCCTATACGACGATTATACTCTATATTTAATGAGTTTGAGTGTCTGTTGAATATAGATATTTTCTATCATTCTTATTCATATTTCAAATGTATCTTACTTCAATTTTTGTCCACTTGTGAAATATAAACGGTAAATTTAAATTTATAGTGTATATGTCATTTAAAATTAGTGTTTAAAACTTCTATAGTATTTAATTTCTATTGTGTTATGTCGCAATGTTTATAAAAAATAGATTTGTATTTTTTTTTTCCAACCCTCAGTAATTGGGATAATTTTATAGTGTTGAGTGGTTGTAAAATAAATAAATAAATAAATAAATAACATCACGCTATATCCCATTAAATGGCGTAGCACGAACCCGAAAATCAATCTAATAATTATGTTAAAAAAAACTAAAGTAAACAGCATAAACTTAAAAATATTTAATAAATTAGAACATGAAATAAGAAATTTAGAAGTAAAAAAATTTAGAAATATAATTTTCCAAAAATTAATTGCTTAATCATATTACAACATCGACGAGTATTTGACAGATACATAAATAAACGCGTATTTTCTTTTGCTTCTAACTCGTACATAAGAAACAATTGAACAACAAAATTATACTCTATGAATTCAGTTTTTCTTCCTGAACAGTTTTCTTCAGTACACTTTTGTTCTAAAATTAATAGGTAAAGAGATATCACTAATTCAAAATTTTAACATTGAATATCCTATGTTCGGGAAAAAAAATAGACACCCGGTATATATAATAATAATTAATTTTAGATAATTTTACTAAAGTATTTTAATAGGAAAAAAGTATTTCCTGTATTTAGTCCTTATTTATTTTACAAATTTATATTTTGCACTTTATTACAGGCGCGGTGGCCGAGCGTATTAAGGCACATCTCTTAACATACTGTGACGTCACCCGAGTCAAGGTTCGTCAGTTCGAATCCGCCTGTCGACAATGTGTGATTTGTCGTAAAATGTAAAATACAGCTACATGTATTTATCACACTCAAGCGCTATAAGCTAGTCACTTATACGCCTTAAATAATATAGCAATTGACTATGAAAACCGGCACTATGGCAGTATAAAAACTGCGGCTTGGTGTGTCCGGTAGGCCCAGGCCCGACTTGGGCTGTAGTGCCACAGATGATGATGATGATTACTTTATTATGTATTTCCAACATTAAAATTAAATTAAAAACAAATAATATAGGACTTTCCGTACATTAAAACAAAACAATGTTTCTAGTGTAACTCTACCATTCTATACATAAATCGTATAGATTTTGTATGTTTCTCAATTCCTGAAAACTTGAATCTCGGATTTATTTTCTCGAGGTCTTCATAGATCAGAGTGATGTTGTCTTTGAATCCATTCCTGGCTGCTAGTTTCTGCGATGCCGTTGCACTGAACACTGTTACAGTTGCTGGTAAACCGACTGCTTTACACAATGGAATTCTGAAAGAAAATTATCATTCTTAATAATTATATAAACATTATTAAACAGTATTAATGTCAGAGATCGATCAAGATATTCTTTTTCGGGAGAGTTAAATAAATAGATAAAATGTGTACTCGGTGTAAAACAATTAATCTAATAGTAACTAATTAAATATAAGGTTACTGAATACTTGTATTTTCAAGCTGTCAATCTAGCTGGAGAAGAATCCTTGTTAGCTATTTTCTACCAATAGCTTCAATAGCGTAAGTTTCAAATTATTATTAGATTTAATGAATTATTACGATTTTGCGTTATTGTAAATTTATGTATGGATATTAGTTGAAAAATTAAATATTTTTTGACAATTTCAGAAAATAACTATTTTTCTACGATTGCTATGAAAAGTTAATAATTATGTTTTCATTTCTCATCGAAAAGTTGACGTTTTCTGTGCAACAATCGAAAAATATTTTTTTTGCGTCTCTCCAATGGCAACGCGCGAAAAATATATTAAATGCGCGCTTATTTCAATAATTACCTGGGACACAAACAATACAGAAACTTGTCATATTGATAGTTGACAGAACGAATTTATTTTCAGTACGTTTTTTAATAATTTTAAGATGCAATAGTAGAAAAAATTATGTGTGTATCACGAGCGTAAAGTGACTTTGTTCCTCTGGCACTATTGCAGCGCGAGCCGAAGGCGTGTTCGAGTAACAAAGAATCACTTTACGCTCTTAATACACAAATAACTATTTTGCGCGTTTCCAATGGCAACGCGCGAGAAAGATGTTAAATGCACGCTTATTTCAATAGTTACCAGGGATACAAACAAAACAGAAACTTGTCATATTGACAGTTGACAGAACGAATTTATTTTCAGTACGTATACGTTTTTTAAATAATTTTAAGATGCAATCGTAGAAAAGATGATGTGTGTATCTCGAGCGTAAAGTGTCTTTGTTCCTCTTACACAATAGCAGCTCTCGCCTTCGGTTCGCGCTGTATTTGTTAATACCTAACCACGAGTACGGGTCTTTCATTTTGTACAAGTGTAACACTGCGTCACTGACCTTCCCCCATTTTTCACCCTTGACCTGAAAAATATAAGTGTGTCAAAAGTTTTACTTGTCGAGTTAGTCATTTGCAATTTTTTTTTGTAAATTAATTATAGATTTTTCTGTGTAATTATAGGACAATTATAATTTGAAAAAAGTTTCGATACCAATATAATAAATATTAATAAGTAACATCACTCCATTTTATCTATTTAGCTATAACAGATCTCTGTATGAAATATATATTTTTTGTACTCGTAACCTTCAAAATGGCACTTCCTGCACGCAACACTCAATCTGGAACAAGTGCTTCGCGATCGACTCGACTGTAAAAAGTGCAAAAAACACTGGCTCTTTGCAACATTCTAAAATAAATCTGTCCTGATAATAATCAAATCTAATTTATAAAATACAACTTCCCTGAATTTTCCTTTATTCAAAGTTTGGGAAATAAGAGTAATTTGTCAGCATTTGACAACGTCCAAACTAAAGACGTCATTGATACAACTTGTTGCAGATTGTAATCGCGACTAATACTATATAAATAATAACAAAAAACACATATTGTGGAATATAACAACTTAGTTTTGTACTATGTTGAATTGGTTAGCATCTACTATCAGAACGTCCGCGGTATAAAAACTAAGGTACTAAACATTTATAATGAAATATCTACGATATAATCTGTTTTACGGAAACGTGACTAAACAATACTGTTACCGATAGCGAAATATGTGATGTGAAAAGATATACTGTGTATAGACGTGATCGTGCTGATCCTACCAAAAAACAAGGAGCTGGTGTTCTAATTATTGTGTTGAACAATTTTTATTCTAAAGCTCATCCGGGATGGATTTCATCAGCTGAAGATATTTGGGTGTCCTTAATTAGCTCCAACCACAAAATAATCCACATATGCTGTGTTTATATACCCCCACAAAGTGATTCTGGTATTTGTTCAAGCCATTTTCATAAAATAAGTGAAGTGTCTTTGAGCTCTTCGGAAATAAACACAATTATATTGGGTGACTATAATCTACCTGATATTATCTGGACTCCTACTCGAGATAATACCTTAACTCCCTCTTTTACTAGAAGATCTCACACTTATATAGAACTGTCTAACACTATCTCAGTATGTAACTTATATCAATGTAATAGTATCCGGAATAACCTTGATTCACTCTTAGATTTAATTTTTTGTTTATTTAATATTAATGTTACTCAGTGTACGTATCCTATAAGCAACTTAGATGTTTACCACCCAGCTATTGATATTTATTTCTCTCTTTCTAATTTTAAGCCATTATATTAAAAGAGTAAAATTATTAATGAAAAATGACCATAATCATTATATCAAATACATAGAAAACAATCTCAAAAGCAATGTTAAACAATTTTGGAATCACACTAAAAATTTAAGAAACAGCAACTGCTTGCCTAACTCAATGTATTATAATGATAATGAAGTATATTCTGGTGATGATATAAGTAATCTTTCTGCTACCTATTTTGAATCTGTGTACATGAACTTTTATAATAATAATGCCGTTAAAAATAATACTATCTCTAATTCTCTTAACTTAGGTAATATTTCTCTGTCAGAAGAAGAAATTCTTAATAACTTATGTACCATAGATATTAATAAAGGTTGCGGTCCGGATAAAATACATCCTCTATTTATAAAAACTTGTGCTTACTATCTGGCTCATCCATTATATATTATTTATAATAGATCATTAAGAGAAGGTATTTTTCCGGATGTTTGGAAAATGTCTTACATTACAACTGTTCATAAATCTTGTGGCAAAAGAAATGTAAGTAATTATAGACCGATTTCAATTCTGCTTGTGTTTGGAAAAAAAATTGAGAGTGTTGATATGAACAAAATAAAATACGATTTTAACCATATCATCATTCAACAACAAACCGGCTTTTGTAATAAAAAATCAATACTCAATAATCTGATTCCATTCACAGAATTTGTTGCTAGTTCTATGGATAAAAGAATTGAAGTGGATACAGTGTACACAGATTTCAGTAAGGCATTTGATCGTGTTAATCATGCCAAATTAATTAGTAAATTATCAGCATACGGAATACATGGTTCACTCTTGAGATGATTTGACTCTTATATAAAAAAATCGGTCTCAGTTGGTTTTCTGTAATGGCTTCAAATCTCGCTTAAAATTAATTCTGGCGTACCTCAAGGGTCTCATTTAGGTCCCTTGTTATTCAATTTATATATTAATTCTATATCTAAATGTTTTAAAAATTGTGAATTTTTATTGTTCGCTGATGATTTGAAGCTTTATTATTCGATTTCAACTGTAGCTGATTGTATCTTAATGCAAGAGGATTTATTGCGATTACAAAATTATTGTTTTGAGAATGATCTATTATTAAATGTAGACAAATGTTACGTTATGAGTTTTACTAATAGAACACTTATTTCTCACAACTATAACTTGTACGGATTAAATCTAAAAAGAAAAACATCAAATCGTGATCTTGGAGTAATGTTTGACTCCAAATGATTGTTCAATGAACATGTAGACCATATTGTAGCCAAAGCATATAGAACATTAGGATTCATTTACAGAACAGCTAAATGTTACCAAAGAAAGGAATCACTGGTATTGTTGTATAACGCATTGGTTCGTCCTGTGCTTGAATTTGCTTGTCAAGTGTGGAATCCGATGTACAACAAAAAAGTAATTTTAATTGAATTAATCCAAAAGAAATTTATTTCTCTTTTGAGATATAAATTCTATTTATCTGACACCAATTATAATTCTATAGTAAATGAATGCAATTTGGTTTCACTCGAAATACGAAGAGCAACTGCGGATATGGTCTTTTTATTTAAAATAATTAATAATCTCACTGATACATACAGCATTATTGATAAATTAAATTTTCATGTTCCGTCGATTCAAACCAGACACAGTAAAGTTTTCTACGTGAATAAATTTCATTCTAATTACTTCAAAAGTTCACCTCTTAATAGAATAATGCTATATTATAATGAAAATTGTATACATTTAGATTTGTATTTATTTACTTTAAATGAGTTTAAGAAAGCTCTGAGAATATCATGTACATGATACTTTCATTTTACTTTAATATTGTACACTTTTATTATTATGTATTTCTGTTTTGTAATATGTGGAAACCTGTAATTGGATTTTATATCTGTTGGTTTTCCAAATAAATAAATAAATAAATAAATACGCAGACTTTTTTCATAACTAACATAATAAGTGATATAATAATTGCAGATAATATTTTGTTATGGAAATAGAAATAAAGCAGCGCGAACTGTATTTCCTATTTGCGTAACAACAAATTTAATTTCATGTCAGAATATTATCTGCCAATTATCATATTATATATATTACATTAAACAAACCAAACATGGAACAAATACAAGACAACTACAAACTGTAAGCTTGATTTATCGAAGCTCAGAAATTTTAACTTTGCGATCAAAAGTTCAGGATGAATAGTATGAAATACATGATTGAAGTTAAGTAGAATAAGCAATGCCATATTTTTATGATTCAGATGATAAAGTCTTATAAAGTTCTTGCTCATGGTATTTTAACACGTTGACTGCCACGGCAATTTTCAGAATTCCGGTCTAAAAAGCCAATTTCATTTAATCATTTTATATTATTAAAAACTCTAATTATATTACATAGTAATCATCAAAAGCATAGCTGCGCGAAAATGGTAAGTAAACACAGTACGAGATAACTCGTAGTCGGCGTCCTAGCAAAGAACGCAATCTACGAGTTATCTCGTAGTTGGCAGTCAACGTGTTAAAAAGTAAACTACACAACTATGGCAGTGTGGCAAGTGCTAACAATTTCACCAACCCGGTATTTATCCAAATCGCATCACTTGTCTGTACTTCAGTAAGACTCTCCGCCACACGCTGTGTCCCAACATGAAGAAACCAGCCAAATGTATGTTTTGTGGTCAGAAGGGTTTCATAACAACTATAGTCCATTTTTTAAAGAACAGAGTAGATGCCACTGTTGGCGCGGAGCGGTTTATACAACACAATAAATCAAATTGTGCGCTAAATTTAAATCTCATGAATTATTTAAGAAAATAGTAATCATTTAAATGCATGAAGTTGCTATTATTGTTAATTAGGATATAAAATACGTATAATAAAATGAACAGTCATTTAAATGACTGTATTAACCTTCAAAAAAAGTTTAATAATAATAACAATTGTATTTTCAAATAAATTGAAATTTAGTATTATATATTATAGCAACATCAAAACATTACAATAACAATAATTAAAAAAATAAAAAATTTAATCAATATAATTACTGAAATAGTAACAGATTCATACAAAACTATACACACAAAAAAAATATGAAAAAATATTGTACATTTTATTCGGACTCATCAGTGAGTTCTTCACTTGACGACCTAGTATTTACAACAAATTGCATTTGCATATCTTCTATAATACTGTCCAAAACATACAACTCTCCTTCTTCTTTTATTACGTGATCCACACAGATTGACCATTTCTCTGCAGTTACTTGTGCCAAGCCTTTGGCGAAAAGTGTTTTAACATCTGCTAATGTAACAAGGCTAAGTCAGCACAATTAAGACATACATATTAAGTAACTTCAATAACTGGGTCATAGTGTGACATGTAATATCTAAATATTATAGTAAAGTGTAATACTTATGTTGCTGACTTAGCATTGTTCCAATATACATATATAAGGAGTGAATATTATAATCGAGAATAGTTAGTGAGAGGGCTGACCGATTGGGCCAGCAGAAAAGAGTGTAAATAGTATAGAGTCAACACATCAAGAGTGTATCAAGTAGTGCTGTGTATAACGTATGTAAAAACCTATTTATTTAAATATATTTATATTTTTATACTTTAATACTTGCGTCCTACAATCTGACAAGAATCCGTATATTATTTGCTAACTCTCGTCATAACGAGGAGGGTTACAATTTTACATATACAGAATGTAACATGAAAACCTGGCCATAGGCGTTTAACATGGGAAATCAGTTTTTCCTTGCGCAAAAGTGGCCAATTGATTTTAGGCAAAAATGCTTCAAATAAAAGTTGTAGAGCTTGAAATTATGGATCTAAATCAGTTTTCAGATTTTATTTTGCACATTTTGTAAGCGAAATAATCGCATTAATATTTTATAAGAATTTCTACTTTATAGTGATAGCCATGGAATTGAGACAAAATGATAAACAAATGTATGACGTTTTAACTGTCAGAAAAGTTTAGTTTGAAATGGATTTGTGATTTATTTAAGTGACAAAGGTGATTGTTGTTATATCATTATTGAAAATTTTATTTTATAATTTTTTAATATTTATTATAATAAATAATAGAATTTTTACGCAAATAATTATTTTATTTATTTAGAAATAATATTAAATTACAAAAGGGTTATTATCCATTTTGAGTTTAGTTTAGTTCATAAGTTTAGTTAAGTTAGTTAAATTCTTTTAGTTAAGTGGGTTTGTTTAGTTAAGTTAGTTAAGTGGGTAAGTTTAGTTAAGTTAGTTAAGTTTTGTAATCACAAGTTGGGTTGTTAATTTTTCTTAGTTTGTAAGTTAAGTTTATTGGTAAATTTAAATAAGTCTAGTTGATAAAAATTAAGAAGGTAGAGTGGTAATTTAACAATAAAAGACCCTGTAGCATTCCCTCTTTCTTCATCCCGAAGTATCCCGGGGATGTGACGAAGTGTGCTCGTCACAAATATTGTTATGTAGATCACGATCGCGGAAACGTCTGTATCTCGCGAACGCAACACCTGAGAGACGCGAAAAAAACAACACCGGGTTCACAAGTAAGACGCGCATCAGAAAATTGCTATTTAAACTAGATCACGGACCGGGTAGTCCAGTTTCCGTTTATAACCAATCCGCCCTATATGTTAACATAGGACGGACTAACTTTGACACCCTAGGACTCGTTTAATTAACAAAACAGTATATAAACCGCGCTGCCGAGACAGCCAAGACAGTCAATCTTTCATTGTGAATTATTCGACATCTCTGCTACCGTCTTCCAGTCACCAGGCCACTCAGACTTCTAGGTAAGAAAAGCACTCCTGTTTATTTACCGTACCGTACTGTGCTTCCCCGAGGTCTCGTGCCACTCTCCGTTTAGGAACTCTTGTGCGACTACCGGACAAATCACTTTGGCGTCTGTCGTGAGCGAATCCGAGACGTTACAGTGAGGAGTTTTGCGTGCACGGCCGGAGTTCACACCGTAACTTCGCGACTTCGTCGCGTGCCACCTTCCGTTTTAGGAACTCTTGTGCGACCACCGGACAAATCACTTTGGAATCTGTCGTGAGCGAATCCGAGACGTTACAGTGAGGCGTTTTGCGTGCACGGCCGGAGTTCACACCGTAACTTCGCGACTTCGTCGCGTGCCACCTTCCGTTTTAGGAACTCTTGTGCGACCACCGGACAAATCACTTTGGCGTCTGTCGTGAGCGAATCCGAGACGTTACAGTGAGGCGTTTTGCGTGCACGGCCGGAGTTCACACCGTAACTTCGCGACTTCGTCGCGTGCCACCTTCCGTTTTAGGAACTCTTGTGCGACCACCGGACAAATCACTTTGGCGTCTGTCGTGAGCGAATCCGAGACGTTACAGTGAGGCGTTTTGCGTGCACGGCCGGAGTTCACACCGTAACTTCGCGACTCCGTCGCGTGCCACCTTCCGTTTTAGGAACTTTTGTGCGACCACCGAACAAATCACTTTGGAGTCTGTCGTGAGCGAATCCGAGACGTTACGGTGAGGAGTTTTGCGTGTACGGCCGGAGTTCCCCACGTCGAATTCCGCGAGACGCGTCGCGGAATCGTTTCCGACACACCAGCCGTCGTCCAGGGAACCCCATCGTCGCGACGCCCGGCGTCGATCTTCCGGAAAAGTGAAAAACCACTCATCGCGATCATTACGAGTCGACCAGCCGCTATTACGGGAACCCCACCACCGCGACGCCCGGCGTCGATTTGTGACCAACCCGCGATTTCGCCGTTTTCGAACCTGCAGGCCTACACCGCGGGCCCCGACCGTCGCTCCGGACATACCGGCGTCCCGACGCCAGGCGTCGTTTTCCCAAAAACGTCACCTCTGTATTCCCCGATCCCGCCTCAGTATATCCTACACCTGCTGTTAATCAACGACATTTCTGTAGTGACACCAGTGCTTAATAAAGACTCAATTCGTCATTTTTTACCAACTTTGTGTTTCTTTCTGAAAACCCTATTGTCTCCGAAACCGCTATCCGACCGTTGGCGCCCGAGCAATCTCACGCCAACATTTTGTCGACGAGTCCGCCATAACTCGTCACAACATAAAATATACACGAATAAGGGTTAATTTGTCAGTAATAACAAACCCTGAAACGCTAGAATCGAATTGTATTTTTGAAATGTCCTGCGACGAGTTATGGTGGACGTGTTGTCAAAATGTTGGCGTTGTGTTGCTCGAGCGCCATCGGTCGGATAGCGGTGTCGGAGATCAGAGAGTTGTTAGAATAAAACACAAAATTGGTGGTAAAATGATTATTAAAGTATTTACTATAAAAAGGTTGTTGATCGTAAACAGGTGTGGGAGAAACGAGAGGAGGGTCGGGGAGTACGGTGACGGAGATTTTAGAGAAACGACGCCGGGCGTCGCGACGTCTCAATGTCTGAAACGACGATCAGGTGTACGGAGAAGGTTGTGGGGAACGTGTGAAGCGAGTCGGGGGTTTTCTAAGAAAACGACGCTTGGCGTCGGGACGCCGATATGTTAGAAGTGACAGGCGGAACCCACGGTGAAGGTTTGCGGATGCGGAAAAAACAAAATCGCGATCGCAAGGAGTGGTTTTTCACTTTTTTCGAAAACCTGACACGAGACGTAATGCGGATTTACGGTGGAAACTCCGACTTATAACGCAAACGCCTCACTGGGAACGTCTCGGTCTATTCGCGACAGACGTCGAAGTGATTTGTTCGGTTGATCTCGAGGAAGCACGGTACGGTACGTTAATTTATTAAAGTGCTTTGCTTACCTGGAGATCGGTGTCGACTGGTGACTGGAGTCAGAGGATTGAATGAAGATGCGGAATGGCTCTCGGTGACTAGGTGTCGGTGAGTCGGTGAGTCTCGGTAACTGAGTGTCTGACTGTCTGTCAGCGCGGTTTATATACTAAATTGCTAATGAAACATGTCCAGGGGTGTCGTAGTACGTTCGTCCCATGTTAGCATATGGGGCGGTTTCATTAAAAATGAAAACTAGACTCGGACCGCGATCTGGTTTATTTCACGGTTTTTAACTATGGTTACTCTTCAAGTTTGAGATTCCGAAGTTTCACGTTGCAAGAGCTAACAAATTTAAGATTGTTTTAGTGGGAAAAATTTTAATACAGTTCTACTAAGATTTTTACGTCTTATTGAGAACTGTCTGTCATCTGTGTCATTTGTTTTTGTTTATTGGTACATTATTTTTAACTTTTAATATATATTTTTACTCCAGAAAATTCTTATAAATAAACAAGTTTTATATATCTCAAAATTGTCCAGAAACATCATGACGAGCTTTTTTTCAAAACCTAATTTCTGTCAATTTGCGAACTTTGAGAAAATGGACATTTTTCTACAGAGCAAACTAAACAATTAAACAATTAGTTTTCTCGATAAAATTAAAGTATAGGTAGTGTAATAACAGTAACCACAATATCACTGTTCAAGATTCATTGGTTTAGGAAAAAATTAGGTCAGAAAATAAAGAAATTGCAGAAAAGCGATTTGAAAGTAAAAAGTTGTAGATATTGTGTTTTCAAATGAAAATGATTATTAATTATATCAACAAAAAAAAAACAGAACGAGATAACAAAATATAAAGTTAAAAGCCATATAATATGATTAACTGTTAAAAACTTAAACACCACAATCTGATGCCTCACAATCACACTAGTCTTCATCTTCTATGTTATTTTTTAGATTTTTTATTTCTAGAAAAGTAAACAAATGTTAATATTTAAAGGATTTCGCAATGTTACCCGTAAATACCTAGTTCATTGTATTGTCCAGGACGGATTTTTCTATTTATATTTCTAACTTACTGTAGTTCTTTAGTTCTCTACCTTTTATGCAATTTTGTTTTTGTTTTTCCTGCTTTCATCAATCATATCAGACATAGTAACTGACCATAAATTGTCTCCCATGTGACACAACACTTTCAAAAATCTCAATCCAACAACAACGATTTAAAGAAATTACGTTTTGAATGGAAGCTCTTCATCTAGTTTCTGTCCTTGTCTGGAATAAAATTGGATGTTGAAAGTCATTTCGAATATTTATAAAAACATTTCGATTGAAATAAATTGTTATTTAATGTTCCTCAATTTATTATTATATCATAAAAATGTATTATTCCGTTACATAATAATAGTTTTCATTGTCTTCATTAACTCTTATTCTTTTTCAAATGAGGACATAAGTATCCGCCATTTTATTATTTAATAATGTAATATAATAGCAAATTTGACGTACGTTTCAAATTTGTAAAAAAAATCTAGTTGATATGAACTATAAGTAAACAGGCAATGATATCAAGTACTTAGCTTACATGTTGTTGTATAAATCATGTTAATGAAATAAATGAAAAAAGTTGATTAATACGCGAGATATTTGCTGGCTCTCGACTTTTTACTGAGCATTTACATTTTTTAAAATTATATTTAGTGAAAATATAATTTATTCAGATAGCTATTATTAGTTATCGTTAATTCATTAATATTATTCAGCATTTAATTTATTTTCTGAGCATTCATTATTCTTACTCGTAAGTTTGATAATTTCTTTAAAGCAATTATTATTTTGAGAAATTTAATATTATATCATGTATAGTATTATTTAGAAATAAAGTTTGGTAAACATTGAGCGATTTGTAATTGTTTGCGTGCGTAATGAAGCGTTGTAATGAATGATGTGCTAATGAAACATTATGTTGTTAGAAAATGTAAAAAACGCAAAGCCTACAGGAGCAAAATAAAGTCTCCTAAAATAGTCCCCAGAGGATGGTCGTTCTCATGTTCTGACAGCGGTAACTAATTCACTTTTATCTCTTTGCCTGAATACAATATTTTAAAATATGTCACCTCGAGACTTGTGTTCCTGATTTAGATATTTCACATTCAAAACATTTAGAACAGGACCGGAAAATATGTTTTCTGCCAAGTGCCATTTGATATTTGTTACAAGTGTCAATAAAAAAGATGTATATAATTCAAATATGCATCCAACGGCCTATTATTTGTTGATATAAAACGTTTTGTTGACGAAATAGACGTATATTTAACGGCTTGACTTATTTATAAATTTCAATTTAGAACTTGAACTCTCCATAAATGCATTCGCTGGTTCATTATTCATTTAGATTTACAATTTTTTTGTAATTGAATTTCAGTCAGAGTACAGGTTTCAGTAAACAAAATGATGTGATAGTTGGTGGCAGTATCAAAAATACGTCGTTTTAGATAATAAATCCATTTTTACTGCCTTGTACGAAATAAAGGAAGTATTGTAATAGCGAAAATTTTCGGTTCTCATATTTCAGTGGAAATACGCATTTTGGCCCTCCCTGAGTCCATTTTGACTAATTTCGTCGTGACGTCTGTACGTACGTACGTATGTATCTCGCATAACTCAAAAACGGTAAGCCGTAGAAAATTAAAATTTTATATTTAGGACTGTTATAACATCTAGTTACCGGAAGTGGTACTTTACTTGAAGCCTATAATAGATTTTAATGAAAAACTATATTAATTAATATAATTTAAAACTTTCCAATTTTGGTATATAAGACTACTATATCAATGGAAATAACATAATAGATTTTGGTTAAAATACACTAACCGGAAGTGACACAATACATGAAGCTGCTAACAGTTTTCCTTGAAAAAAATAGTATTATTTTAATTTTAGAAATAAATGCTGCAAAATAAAAGTTTTAGAGAATTAAATTCTGCGTCTAGCACATTAAGAATTTTTAAATAAGCCTTTTGCATAAGCGAGATATCTAAATTTAAATATTATACATGTAAGTCTGGATTCAAGACTTAGCGATTGAGAAGTAGGATTTTTAGATTATCAATGAAACACGTGATGATGCAGTAAAACAACTGTAATTAAAATACACAGATTTACAGACTAGCACAAAGCTAATGCCATAATTACAAAGCTTTCAATAATAACATACCTGAATCAATACAATTGTCATTAATAATGTAATAATAACTATCTCTTAACCTGCTTTTACGTCGTCTGTTGACACCTCTTATCTGGTCGTATGACAGATGACAATCAGCGTTAGGCGACCAAGTTTGGCACGAAGTACAAACTTACATCCCCCCCTCACCTGTCAGAGGATTAAATTCTTCTGAATAGAGAACCAACTTGCTGGCATGGATTAAGTTTGATTCATTCTTCTGAAATCCACTATTAATGCAATATATTAATTCTGATCTTTTCTCTTTTATTTTGAAGGGTCCTGTTCTGATCACCTCCAATTTTTCTCTGTTCAGTTTACTGCCATTTTGGACATATACTAGATCTCCTACTTTATATTCTATCTTCTTTACGTTTTTATCATAATAAAGTTTATTTTGATCATGTACTTTCTTTGAGTTTGCATAAGCTATTGCTCTATTTTCCTCTAAACTTATTTTATTATCCAAATTTTCAGTTAAAATAGAATTGTCTGTCCCAGTTAGCAGATAGTTTGGACTAAAAACTGTGGAACTATGTATAGTGTTGTTGTATTCTTTGACACATTCTTCTGCTAATACTGGCCATGATTTATTTCTGTTCTCATAGGTTTTACATCTTATCCTATTAATTAAGGTCTGATTTGTCCTTTCATTTAATCCATTAGAGAAGGGACAATCAACTGCTGTGAATATTAAATCTACTTTTTGCTTCTTCAGATATTGCTTAAATTGATTAGAATTTATACCAGCATATTGGTCAGTTAGTAATGTTCCAATTTTTTCATTTTTTTCTACTTTTTGTACTAGTTTAATAAAGTCTTTGACTACTTGTGTTTTTGACGTGCTTATAAAAGCAAACCTTGTGAAGTGGTCAATAATTAGATGTAAATATTTCTTTGTACTTTTGTTACCTTTAAAACCTCCAATAGTGTCCAAAGATACAATTTCAAATGGTCTCTTTGCTGGACCTATTTGTGATAGAGGTGCTTTGAAGCAACCAATTCTTGACTTATTTTTCATACATGTCTCACATGAACGGCAGATGTTTTTGATATGTTTGTACATATTTTTAAAGTAGAATTTATGTCCAATTGTCAAATTTAATTGTTTGGACCCAATGTGACCTTGTTTTTTGTGGACATCTTTTACGAGAAATATTCCAAATTCTTCTGTAATCCAAATTTTTTTTCTATTATTTAGTATCTTGTATTTGATATTATTTTCAAGATCACACTTGTTGTCTGGCGGTAGCAGCCTTTGGTTTTCTTGTATCTCTTCTATTTTTACGAAATTCGTTGTTTTTATTCTAGAATCTTCTTCTCCTTCTTCAATTGCTTCTAGTACCGGATTTCGGGATAGACAATCCGCTTCCAGGTTATCTTTTCCTGGATTGTATACTATTTCGAAGTCAAATTGTGAGATATAGTTTAAGATCTGTAGCAACTCTGGATCATCACTCTTTTTTATATTAAAATTCTCTAATGGCTTATGATCTGTGAAAATGATAAATTTCTTTCCTATCAGATAATATTGCCAATATAGAATGGCTTCTTTAATAGCTACACATTCAATGAATATTGCTCTCTTAGTTTTTTGGTTTTTTGTTAGTTTTCTAGAAAAATAAAACACCGGTTTTAATTCATTATTTTCCTGTTGTTGTTTCAAAATCGCTCCATCTCCATCTATACTCGCATCTGTGAAAATATATATCTGATTTTCTGGGTCGAATATTGCTAACACTGGGGTTGAGCATAAGTATTCTTTTATTTTATTGAAGTGAATCTGACATTTATCAGACCAATCAAAACTTATATTTTTCCTTAATAGATTGTGTAATGGTTCTAATAATATAGTGTGTTTAGGAATATATTGTAAATAGAAATTTACTTTACCCAGAAATTGTCTGATTTGTTTTCTTGTTTTCGGTTCAGGGATTTTTTTTATTGCCACCAGGTTATCATTTAATGGTTTTACACAATTTTTACCAATTTCATGACCGAGATAAATAATTTTTTCTTGTGCAAATTTGCATTTTAACTTGTTCAATTTTAGACCCGCTTCTCGTAGTGCTTTTAATGTTAACTGGACATTTTCCAGATGCTCTTCATAGGTTTTTAAATGTATCAGCACATCATCAATATAGTTTACAGCAAACCTATCCAAACCATATTTTCTTAGTATACTAGATAAAACTCTTTGGAAAATGGCTGGTGAAGATTTTAGACCAAATGGTAGGCATTTCCATTGCCAATGACCATTATGTGTTACGAATGCTGTCTTGTACCTGTCTTTTTCGCGCACTGGTATCGACCAAAACGCCGAATTCACATCTAATTTAGTGAAATATTTACAATTTCTAGCGCGGACAGTTAAATCGTCAATCCTAGGAAACGGTTGACTTTCTGATACAAGTAATTTATTCAATTCTCTATAATCCACGCATAAGCGTGACTTTTTTCCTTCTTCTTTTTTATATGCCAGTGTGACTGGAGCTGCATACGGGCTACATGATTCTTCTATCAGATCTGCTTTCAATAACTCACAAATTTGGTTTTCAATTTCAGTTTTATCTTGAAATGATGTTCTGTAAGGTTTTTTCACAACATATTTAGTTTGCATCAATTTTACTGACGCTTCATAATTATTAGTTGTTCCTATGTCAAATTTGGATTTCGCAAAAATGTGTTCATTTTCTTTTAATATTTCATCTAATGTCAATTGATTCACAACTAGAAAGTCCTCTTTTTTTTCTTTTCTGCTTGTTAGATGTTCATTGTTCTTTATTTCACTTTTTTGTGATATTTGCAAATTCTCATCTTGACATAATTTAAATTTTTGTATTAAATCTAGCCCTAACAACAGATCTTCTTTAAAGTTATTACTTTTAATTATAAAGAATGAAAAATTCTCTCTTATGTTGCCAATTTCGACTGGTAAAGTTACAGTACCTTCCGATTTTGTTACTCCTGCTACTCCTTTTATGTTTTCACCCCCACTTATTATTTTTTTTATATTATTTTTTTTCCAAAATTCATAATTTAGCAAAGAAATATTAGATCCTGAGTCATAAAGATAAACTGCAGGATTTGTATTTACCAATATTTTAAGTTTAATAAGTGGGGTTACTATACGTTTTTTGCCTCCGCAGAACTAGCTATAATTTCTTGCATTTCTGTATTGTTTACAATTTTTATATTTTTATTTTTTTGTTTATTTACTTTTGGATTTTTCAATCTACATAAATTTTCGGGATGAAACCTGTTGGCATAACCTGATTTTTCACAAAAAGCACACGGTGTTTTAACAGTTGACCCTTTTGGATTTTCTCTCTTCATTTCATTGAGATGTCCTATTTGTTTTAATTTTGACATCAAGTCTTCTATATTATTTAAACTTTTTCTCTCTAACTTGTTCTGAATAAATTTTGGCAAACTAAGAACAATCATATTAATTTGGGTATTCAAAGCAATATCCTCATCTGCTTCTAATAATAAATTTCTTTTCTTTAACGCATATTCTAATAAAGAGCCATTTAGAAATTTAAAATCATATGCGTAGGCTATTTCAGCCCAAGACTGCACAGAGAAGGTTTCTAAAAATGAATTTTTGTAGATCTCCCAATTATCTTGTAACGAGTTCTCTTTCATGCAACTATTAAACCAATCTAGAGCGGATTTTTCTAAAAATAGTCTTAGAGTTTCAGCATATTTATTCGGTGTAATACTCACTCTCTCACATTCTTGCACAAAAAGTTTGAGCCAAGTGTCTGCTTTACAATTTTCACCACTAAATTTTTCTAAAATAATATCTTTAGCTTTTGACCGATTAGATTTTTCTGTCGAGCCTGCTGTTGAATCAGCTCGTGTGTAGGTAGGTATTGGTGTGGCCTCTTCCAAATACTCGTCGTAAAAAGTCATGTTTCCTTCTGGATCCAGATAAATAATTTGAAGCTCCTTCGACAAGGTCACCACCACTTTTCTGAATTTATTTCTTGTTTTTAAGCTGTTAACTACTCCTTTAACAATATCATTTTTAAATAATTCCACATGCTGAACGTTGGTTTGTTTATCTCTAGGAAAAACAAAAATTTCTTGTTGATCCAATTTCTGAATGGTTTTCACTTTGACTATCGTGCTCTTGGAGTCTGCTCCGGCTTCAGATGCAAAGTGAAATTTAACTTTGATTAATTCCATTGTATTGATTTGTAAGTCTGGATTCAAGACTTAGCGATTGAGAAGTAGGATTTTTAGATTATCAATGAAACACGTGATGATGCAGTAAAACAACTGTAATTAAAATACACAGATTTACAGACTAGCACAAAGCTAATGCCATAATTACAAAGCTTTCAATAATAACATACCTGAATCAATACAATTGTCATTAATAATGTAATAATAACTATCTCTTAACCTGCTTTTACGTCGTCTGTTGACACCTCTTATCTGGTCGTATGACAGATGACAATCAGCGTCAGGCGACCAAGTTTGGCACGAAGTACAAACTTACATATATTTTTTGTTTTTTGTTTAATTAAGTTTGCTATGGACACAAAATTAAAAATAAAAGATTTTATGTCAAATATGTGCAATTACAAAAATATCTATAGTTTAATACGCGTACAAGGAAGTCATGTGGTGTCCACATCAGATTTTTTTATAATGGAAAGAATTTGATATAATATCAAAATAGCATTCACTTAGTTACCTACTTGATTGTCATACAAAGAATTGATTCGACGAATTTATTAACTTAAACTAAAACATAAATCTTACATTTATATGCTATGAGAAATAAAACAAATAATTGTATTCTTTGAGTTTGACAGTTTGTATTTATTTAATTGTTATCTTGATTTTATTAGTATTAAAATTAATGGATATTTATGAAAATCGTCTTATTCTACTCATTGCGACCATTCCAAAGATAATTCGTCAATTTAACGAAATTATAAAACATTGCAGGAGAAGAACTTCAACAGTGCATAAAGTGTGAAAAACGGAAAAGTGTCATTCTTACAAACATCTGGGAATATTGCAAGCAAATATTATTAAAAAATCTAATGTAGACACAAACTTATCTTACGATTTCTTTATTAGTACAAAAATACATTCTAATGGTAATGACACATCATAGTAATTAATTCGAGTATTTATTTGTTTATTTGTTTTATTTCTCATGGCACTCAGCAGCTTAAAGTTACAAATTTTAGTTTACGTCTATTTCGTGAACAGAACATTATATATCAATAAATAAAAGCTCTTTTTTTGGATGTAGTTTTTAATTTTCAATATCTATTGTATTTCCTATAATGAAAAACAAAACACCCAGTATGTACTGAGATGGTATAACATGGCTAACTTTTAAATTATAAGTGCTAGGACCCTTGATTGCATGATTGGAGAACCAGCTCAAATGTGTTTTCGTTTGCTAAAAAATAATTCTTCTTTTATTATCGAACCAATGGACTCACAATTTTAATTATTTTAATGAAACTCGCATTTAATAATAAATAAATAAAATAAATATATCATCACGCCTTTTACCCATTACTGGGGTGGCACTCTGCCGAAGCAGATATCGGTAAGTGATATATTTCATCGCATAAAATACGGTTACCAGCCGTCAAATCATGGCCCCAAAGATGTTTGTGGTGGGGGAGCCACAGGGATAAATTTAATTTTGAGAAAATTGTTTGTCGGTTGTGGGGACCCAACTAGGGTTCTCAAGATCCACAGGTCGACTCGATATCGATACCACTGAGCCACCTACCCCATAATATTTAACAATACTGTAGTAAAATTGATTATTTTCAATCATACCAATGGCACATAATGGTTTCTTTTATATATTTAGAGAAAATAAACGGAAATTAAAATATAATTATGCATAAAAAGGTTTCGAGTTGTAACATGAACTCATCTTCAGCACCTTAAATATAATATTTTCGTAACACGTGCACAAGAAACACGTTATTATTCCCTAATTTTAGGGAGAGAAACACTGCTAGATGTTTCTCTCCCTAGAGACTACGATTATTCCCTGTTTGCGGACAATGAACTAGTTGTTCAATCCATATTTGACATTTGTCCCGATAAGACGGTCATTTTTGTGTACTTGTTACGACAAATATGATATGCTTCACGGGAGGGCGCGATTATCCCTTGTGTGAACTTCACACGCGGGAATATTCGCTTGTTTCCCTGCCTTGCTGCATAACATACTATTATAAATATTATTAATAATATAAAATATACAAATAGAAACTTCAAACAAACCTTATGTAATATGACATGTAAAAAAATTAAATTTACAATGTAAAACATGTGAAAAACAAAAAAAAATCTAAATTCTTAAATTCCCTACAAAACGGAAATATCATGGTGTAAATTTATATACATAATAATCATAATAATCATTGTAAACTTTGTAATCTAAATTATTGTCATATTTTTATAAAATATCAGATTAATTTTAAAAACTTAACATATAAATCGCACATAAAATGTTGCAGGATTCTAATTGCATGTTGAACGACGTACCAATACCAATATGATTTCAATCATATCAATTCAATTACATAAACTCGTCAGAAACATTATTTTGGACGAAATGGGTTGAATCTTTGAGGACAAAAACTTTCAAGTTTTTTCTTTACGACAGTCTAAGTTAATTTGACATTCAAGACAAGCCTCCCCCCTCCCGTCAGCCCCCGATGAAAAACATATGTTTTCGACTTCAACAATTGTCCAAGTTCAACAACTTGCATCGTGTACCAAAAAAATCGTGGACTCAATTCGCTGAAAAATTAGAGTACCTACGATGATTTGGCTTGAAGCTATGAGAGAAAAAAACGGCATTTTGAGTGTTTTGGGCTGTAAATCTGTTGCTTATGAACCAGATTGATGAATCTTGAGAACCCTGGTTCGATCCCCACAGCCGACAAACAATGTTCACCAATTTAAAATCTACTCCTGTGGCTTCCTCTCCTCTAATATCTTTGGGGGCCATGACTATAACTATGGCTTTTATTATTTACGTTTTTAGAGTTCTTGTGGGGTTGAATGACGTCACAGACTATGAACTGTCGAAATTCGCACAGTTAGTTAACAATAAAACCACGGAGAAATCTCTATTTAATTTTTCTGAATGGTTCACATACATAGAATACAGAAAAATTGTTTTAAAACGCGTACATTTTCCCACGTGGCAACTTTTACATCCTGATGAAGATTGTCCTTTAGATTTATATGTTAAGTACATTTACTCTAAAAAAGATTACTACGAAAAGAAATCGTCTGACACAACAATGAACGCAGCTAAACAAATATTGGCTGATGTAGAATTGTTACAAGATGATCCTAATAATAGTTTAATAATATTTCATCCGAGTGACTCCAAATCGATCATATTTAGAACAACTAAAAGATATTGAAAATTTCAAAGTTTTAGATCAACCCTTGAACATGAATCTTATAAAAAATGCTTCTAAACAATCGATAGAATACTTAGTTGAGCATGAGCCATATTTAAAGCTAATTAACGCAAAAAATGTTCAATTATCTTAGGGAACGCACATCCAAATCATAAATTGATAAAAATTGAGCCAGGCTGGGAAGACAACAATCCTTTATTAGATCAAAATGAAACAGGCCGAGAAATAGAAGAAGAACATTTAGAAAACCTACAAAACACAACAAAAAATACAAAACTAAATAAAGATGCTAAATATAAATACCACTATATCCCACGAATGGAATATTGTTCAAATATTTGTGATATGTCAATCATGGCTACAGAAAAATTCAAAGAATTTGAGGCCACGTGGCCAAAGTGCTTCTAGTGGTTGAGAAAAGAGTGTGCAAGAATTATTGAACAACCAACTAAAGAATTATAAGATGAATTTGTTACAGTGGAAGTTTATATGAATTATATTTATTTGAAAAGTAAACCACGCCATAACAATCAATTTATAAATAAGATAATTGAAAAAGTACAAGAGAATTGGTAATTTATTTGTATTTTTAAGTAATTAATTAATTTTTGTTATTGTTTTGAGATAATATATAGTTTTGCAAGTTGTTTGATTCTTATATTTAGATATTTAAATATTAAATGATAACCTATTTAAATATACCGTGTGTGCATGACAAGTGAGATTCCCATTAACATTAGCATAACCGTAGCAGATCTCAGGAAGTAATATATTTATGTGCATGAAATGCAGTTACCAGCTGTCAAATCACGGTCCATAAAGAAGTTAATGATAGGGAAATCACGGGGGTAATATCAACGTGATGAAAATTGTTTGTTGGTTGTGGGAATCGAACCCGGGTTCTCAGATCTACAGTTCGACTCGATACAACTGAACTACCTACCTCATAGGTGTAGAATATATTCTATCCTTCAGAGAAATGATCGCCAAACACAAAAAAAATCAGAATTTACAACAATTAATAATAATTTTGGTTCTTGTTGAGGTTGATAAATCAGCTGTGTATATCAGAGAGAGTACAGAACCAAGGACGCTTCCTTGTGGGACTCCTGATCTTATTGTGTAGAAGTTGTACTTGATTTGGAATTTCCTGTTTGTGAAGTACGATTTTAGTAGTTGGTAGATTTTGTTTGGAAAATTTCTTTTTAGTTTGTAGATGAGTCCTTCATGCCAGACTTTGTCGAATGCCTGGGTTATGTCGAGGAAGGCAGAGGAGCATTTTTTTTTCTTCCAGGCTTTCTTGGATTGTACATGTCATTCTGTGTACTTGTTCAACGGTGGCGTGTTTTTGCCTGATGTCGAATTGGTATTCTGGAATCATGTTCTTTTCCTCTAGGATTGGTTTTATTCTCGCCATTAGAATGTTTTAAAAAGTTTTTCACAGGATGGGTAGTAAGCTTATCGATCTGTAAGAAGTCAGCTCCTCTTCGGGTTTTCCTGGTTTGTATATCAGAATTATCTGGGCTTTTTTTCATTGCGGTGGGTAGTAACTTAATCTTAATATGGCATTGAAAATAAATGTGATTAATTTAAAAGTTTTTTCTGTTAGTTCTTTGATGATCTTTCCTGTTATTAGATCGTAGCCGGGAGCTTTTTTTTATTTGTCTTTTTTATTATTTCTATTATTTCGTGCATGCTGATGTTTTTCATTTGTGGTAAAAGTTGGTCCAGAGTTTCCAGATACTGTCTTTTTTTTTCTTCATCATTTACTATTTGGTGTGGTTGGAAAACGCTTTCAAAGTGCTTTGCAAAAGCGTTGCATTTTGCTATGTCGTTTCTTGTCCAATTGTTGTCGGTAGTTCTGATTGGTGGTATTCTTTTGTTTGCATTTTTTAAGTATTTAGTGGCTTTCCAGAGGGAGAAGTCTGTTGTTTACAGTGTTTGTTAATTTGTTTAAGTATTCTTGAAAATTGCTATTTTTTCAATCGTTCAGGGTTTGCTTAACTATTTTCTGGGCTTGGTTTAGTCTTGTTTTGTTCTGTGAGTTTCGATCGCAATGCCAGATACGGCGTAGGCGCCTTTTTTCTGCGATTAGGTTCTTTATTTCGTTAGGGTACTTGATTGAAGTATGTTTTTCATTAATTGGGGGTGTTGATTGTCGAGATGCTTTTTGGATGGACTGTATAAGATGTTCGAGGACTTCGTCTATATCTGTATTGGTTTTTAGAGGTATTTTTAGGTTTATTTCCCTGAAAGACTCCCAGTCTGAATGTATGTTGTGAAGAGTGAGTGCTCTGTTTGTTTGTAGCATTTCGTGGCTTAAATTCATTATTACAGGTGTGTGGTCTGACGATAGTTCGTGATTTGTTTCAGCACGTATGTAATTTTGGGAGATATAAAAATATCAATGAATTTCACAATTCATTTATTTGTGTCGTCAATCAAATGTAAAATTTTTGGTTAAGTTGCAGAATTTGTATACCGTAGATATTTTAAAAATTATATTATCTTTCCAACTCTTTCAATTACATTTATTTTAAACAGCAAAAAACAAATATATATATATATATATATATACTTATGGGGTAGATAGCTCAGTGGTATCGAGTCGGCCTGTGGATCTTGAGAACCCTGGTTCGATCCCCACAGCCGACAAACAATTTTCACCAATTTAAAAATCTACCCCTGTGGCTCCCTCTCCACTAATATCTTTGAGGGCCGTGATTTGACGGCTGGTAACCGCACTTCACGCGACAAAATATATCACTTACCGAGATCTGCTTAGGCAGAGTGCCACACCCAGTAATGGGTAAAAGGCGTGATGATATATTTATTTATTTATTTATTTATATATATACATAGGTGAAGAAGTGATTTATACCATACTGATGAGCTCTAATAAGAGCGAAACGCGTCTATGGTTACTAACTGTGCTGGCCAGCCTCTGCCGATGCCCTCATAAGGTGACTTGGAGGCTGAATTTTGTGAAACATAGCCAAGTGTTTATTTCATATTTTTTTACAAATTAATAATTTCTAATAACTCTGAAAATGTAATACCTCATATTTTATATAAATAAATATATATTTTATGGTGTAAATAAAATTCATTTTTAAATATCATATGTCAAATACAATATAGTAACTATGCATACTTACCCAAATTGTGTAGACATTTAAAATAATAAAATATTCATTTTATTAATTTAAACTATTATTGTTAATAATTTCAAATATAATGTCTCATCTTCTTAGATTTAAATGAAATACGTTTTTAATTTCATATTATATTAATACTCTGTATTAAATAAATTTATCGAATTAATTTATAAATATAATAAATGTGAGAATAATATTTTATAGTGTGTTATTTAAAAAAATAAATAAATTTTTATCAAATAATTTATTTTCTAGTTGTGTAATAGATAAACGTTTCTGCATTTTCTATGACCATAGTTGTTTTTAAAAGTTTATTGTTAAATAAATTCCAAATAAATAAATAAATAAATATTAAAATTATTTGCCAATTTATTCATTTCTACATAATTTAGGTATATTGCTGGCAGAAAAGTAATCGGCGAATGTAAGAGCTAAAATTTTGTATGTATATCAATATAATTTGGGAGCATAACATAACATGAAATTAGATTTATTTATTGAATGTTACATTGAAGGATATAACGTAGCATATTTTGTATTTGAATATGTTTTAGGCTTGTAGTAATTAAATTTTAAAACCCTGGAACGTTTGGATTCCTTATTTTAGGTTATAACTAGCGATCAGGTCGGCTTTGCCGACCCTCAGCTAGGCTCCGCAACCCTTGAAGAAAAGTATTTTCTTAAACTTGTTACTTTATACTCCACCTAGTCGAGTATTGATAATGTAAAAATTATATTTGATAATTTTATTTTAAATGATTTGCTTTTTATTCGTATTTTATTCATTTTTCATGTTCTCTTAGACCTTTCATTAAAATTGAAACAAGTATATTTTCTATAATGTTTAGATCAAAGCATTCAGTCGGTTACAATTTTTGGACATGCCCTCTCAAAACTTCAAATTTGATAGCAAACTCTATGTGGTGTCAAAAGACTTTTAGAAGAAACAATTGATTATCAACTGTTTGTAATTTTAGTCCATTGTATTCGACATTTCTTTTTAAACCATGTTGTTTGATTCCAAATATGATACATTTCTAATGACTTTTAGGAAATACAATTGACAATCAATCGATTATAATTTTAAATTATTCTTTTATACTAAACTGCGATTTCACAGTCAACCAAATCTGACCCTCACGTGTCACTAATTTTCCCAAAGTTTTAATATTTTTTAGGTGTTTTTGAGGAAGTGTCATCAATTTTGGAGCTGGTTCACCTAAAAAAACACCCCTAACCATGCCTGACCTAGTACAGAACGCATTTTTATGATAAAATGTAATAAACGTCAAGTAAAAGTAATAAATTGTGAAAAAAAAACACCCCTAAACATGCCTGACCTAGTACAGAACTCAGTTTTATGGTAAAAAGTAATAAACGTAAAGTTAAAGTGATAAACTGTACACAAAAACACCTTTAATTATGCCTAACCTAGTATAGCTCGCATTTTTGAAATAAAAAGTACTAAACGTAAAGTAGAAGTGATAAACTGGAAAACAAACACCAATAACCATACCTATCCTAGTACAGAACGCATTTTTATGGTAAAAAGAAACAAACATAATGTAAAAGTGATAATCTGTGAAAAAAAAAACACTCCTAACCATGCCTAACCTAGTACAGAACGCATTTTTATGAAAAAATTTAATAAACGTAAAGTAAAAGTGATAAACTGTGAAAAAAAACACCAATAACCATGCCTAACCTAGTACAGAACGCATTTTTATAGTAAAAAGTAACAAACGTAGAGTAAAAGTGATAAACTGTGAAAAAAAAAACACAAATAACCATGCCTAACCTAGTACAGAACGCATTTTTATGGTAATAAGAAATAAACGTAAAGTGAAAGTGATAAACTGTGAAAAAAAAACACCAATAACCATGTCTAACCTAGTACAGAACGCATTTTTATGGTAATAAGACATAAATGTAGAGTAAAAGTGATAAACTGTGAAAAAAAAAACACCAATAACCATGTCTAACCTAGTACAGAACGCATTTTTATGGTAATAAGTATTAAACGTAAAATAAAAGTGATAAACTGTGAAAAAAAAAACACAAATAACCATGCCGAACCTAGTACAGTACGCATTTTTATGGTAATAAGAAATAAACGTAAAGTGAAAGTGATAAACTGTGAACAAAACTATTTTTTCTGTTCATTATCATATATTCATCTGGTAAATCATCGAATTGTCCTGGAAGATATGTAACAATTTCTTAGCAATCGATAATCACTTTTCTCCCAAATCCAGTGGTAACAGCTTTAATATCAAATAATTTATATACTTTATTTATTCCTAACTCAGTTAGAATTCTTCGAGGTTTTATTTTGGATAACTGGCCTTTCTCATTCAACTTGTTAAAATCCATTTCTAAACCAAACAATTATTTTAATAACACAGTTTATAATTTATAATAATATTTTTATTTTTACAATGCTATGAATACCCCGTGTCAGCAGTAAATAATAGAATGTAAACATTTTAAACTAATCTTCCACATTTATACCAGTCGTAATACAAATCCGTATCAACAATAACAATAATGTGAAAATTTTAAACTAAACTTCCATATTTATACCCGTCGTAGTAGAAAATTATATTTTATTACATTTTTATGTAATCTAAAATTCATGCAAGTATAATAAATATTCATAAATAAATAAATAACAGTGCTCTTAATAATAATACACACTGTTTATTATTTATTATATATTTGTTTTAAATTTACATTTTACAAACAATAACATTATTCAAAATAGTATAACCAAATAATTAATTACGTTCAAACAGACTTGGATTCATTGTTTCCCCGTGTAAAGACAATATATTCTAAACACATATTATTATTAAAGAAAATCAAAACTCTACTTATATTATTTATTAATAGTTTAGTTTTACAAATATTGAAAACATGCGGTAGAAAATAATATTTTATTTTACCTAATCTAAATACATTATTAAATTTATAAATATTAATTGGCGGCTTTTTCTTTTATTAAATGAGTCATCTTCTTGCGCTGCTGGAGATAGTGGGCTTTTTTTCTCACAGCGATCGCTATAGAATTTCAGTTGCAACAGCTTTAATATCAAATAATTTATATACTTTATTTATTTCTAAACCAAACAATTGTTTTAATAACACAGTTTATAATTTATAATAATATTTTTACCTTTACAATGATTTGAATACTCCGTATCAGCAATTTTAAACTAAACTTTTATACACATCCTAATACAAATTTCACTTTTCAGCCTTGAAACTGTTTATGCAGTTTTATTAAGAAATAATAAGTTAAATTCCATACATATTTCCGATAAGCATCTTTTTAAAATTTATAATATACATCTATTTTTACACATATCTATTATACACATATTTTCAAACTAATTAATATCACAAACAATAACGTCACAAATATTTTAAATATTTACGTGAACAACAACAACTTATTAGCAACAATTTTTTCCAAAAATAAGCTGGCGCCGCTAATTACCTATTAATTAAATAGGACAACGCTAATTACCTTTTAATTACTCGCCTCAAGCACATTCCGTCTGGGAGAAAGATGCATATCATACTACTAATATCATTTAACGTACTGGTTTCAATGGCGCCAAATAGCATCTGAATCACATGTAGACAAGCCGTGGCATCGAACATTTTATTCACGGCTTGAGATATTAAGTACGGGGTAAAGTTAGCTTCAAGCATCTGTCATTGTAACTTAACCATACTTTTTAAATAATTCACAAAATGATTTTTTAAACTTGTTACATAATATACTTTTATAACACTTCTTCTTCTTCTTGCTTTTTTGCAAACGTAGTCTAATATTTTTAATTGTTCTCCATTCTTTTTAAATATTCCCACAAAGAAAATCCAGCGGCAATAAATTCGGCTATCGTCGAGTCCAAATATCGTCGGCCGCCGTTTGCAGAAATGAATTTGAAAAAGCGATCACGTTGAAAAGTTAAAAAATTGATCTGTAAAAATAAAAATATGTTTTCCCGTTTCTTAAGTAATTTTTGCTTTCTATATTTCTATTAAACTTTGTAAAATGAAAAGCTTTTGACGACCGCTTTCATGTTGCAAACATTAATTTAAAAGATGATTACAAATATTACCGAGTAGAATTTTAAAGTTTTACTTTTGTCAGCATATTTCAGTCGTTATTCAGCGCTCGTAATGAACAGACGTGCCTTTCTCTCTGTCAAGCTTAAGCTATTTAAATAGCAATCAAAGTTAAATAACCAATCAACCAAAATAATCAAGTGTTATTCAACTATAGTGACACAACAATTAAACCCCAGTATACTTATTACAGTGTCAAAAAATATAAGTGGTCTTCGGACTTACACTCCAAAGTTAAAATGTCGACCGAACCTACCACCAGCTGGCAAAAAATCG
Organism: Pterostichus niger; assembly: GCA_947425015.1. NCBI lineage: Eukaryota > Metazoa > Arthropoda > Insecta > Coleoptera > Carabidae > Pterostichus > Pterostichus niger. The sequence continues at coordinate 17,682,163 of OX380350.1, forward strand.
GCCCAGAGAAAACCAAACGAGACAACTCAACTACAAGAAGCGCCAAACGAAGATTAATAAATTCTACACAAAATACAACTATACCACCCAAAACCGATACCAGCCAATATCACCAGGTTCAACCAACGTAGAAATCGAATCAAACAACATAAACAAAACAAAAAAAAGAACAAAACCACCGCCAATATTTGTCCCGGACGTGACAAATGTAAATCCGTTACAAGACATCATAAAGGCTGTAGCAGGTAAAAACTACTTCCTAAAAGCAGTAAGCAATAGTCAAATAAAAATACAAATACACATAATTGAAAACTACAGGAAAGTTATCCATGTACTAGATAAAAAAATGTAAAATATAACACATTCCAATTAAAAGAGGACCGTTCGTACAGGGTAATAATCAAAAATTTTCACCACTCCACTGATACAAACGAACTAAAAAAAGAATTAGAAGAAAAAATATATTTAACATAAAACACCGCACCACTCAAGAGCCGCTATCTCTGTTTCTAATAGAATTAAAACAAGGACAAAACAACAAAGATATATACAATATACTAAAGTAATTATCGAAGCACTGAGGCCAAACCGTGAGATCCCCCAATGCGCAAAGTGCCAAAGTTAAGGACACACCAAAACCTATTGTCATAGACAAGAACGCTACGTTAAATGCGGTGAAACCCACCTAACAAGAGACTGCACTAAAGATAAAACACACCCGTAGTATGCGCACTGTGTCAAGGAAACCACCCGGCAAACTACAAAGGTTGCACGGTCTATAAAGAAATACAAAACAGAAAATTTCCCCCAAAAAGGGAAAGTATAACAGCCACCCAACCCAAAACATACACAACTACCAGACCAGATATGACTTACTCGCAAGTAACCAATAACAACGAACAACAAACGCAAATTAATAACAGCAAACTGGAACAGATGATGATAAAAATGATGGAACGGATGAATACAATGCTAAACCTGTTAACAACGTTAATATCTAAACTCACAGGATAGCAAGAAATCTGAAAATAGCAATTTGGAACGCCATCAGCTTGGCTCAACATAGACAAGAGTTAAAGTTTTTTATCACCCATCACCGCATTGACATAACGTTAATATCAGAAATACATTTCACGAATAAATCTCACTTAAAAATACCTCATTATAAGATATACCACACAAACAACCCAGACGGCACTGCACACGGTGGCACAGCCATAATAAAAAGACACGTTAAAACATTACGACTTGCCAGAATATATGATGAACCACTTGCAAGCAACAACTATAGTCGTCCAATAGCAATTTCAGCATTGTATTATCCCCCCAGACACACCATCAAAAAGGAAAACTTCGACAACTACTACCTAATATTAGGTAACAGATCCCTAACCAGGGGGGACTACAATACCAAACACCCAGAATGGGGATCACGACTTGCAAACCCAAGAGAACGTGAACTACTAAAAACAATCCAGGGCAACCAATTGAACTATGTATCAACTAGAGAACCCACATATTGGCCCACCGAAAGGCACATAATCCCAGACCGCCTTGATTTCGGAGTAACAAAAATATATCTCCCAAAACTACATACGTGCTGAAACAAATCACGAACTATCATCAGACCACACACCTGTAATAATGAATTTAAGCCACGAAATGCTACAAACAAACAGAGCACCCACTCTTCACAACATACATACAGACTGGGAGTCTTTCAAGGAAATAAACCTAAAAATACCTCTAAAAACCAATACAGATATAGACGAAGTCCTCGAACATCTTATACAGTCCATCCAAAAAGCATCTCGACAATCAACACCCCCAATTAATGAAAAACATACTTCAATCAAGTACCCTAACGAAATAAAGAACCTAATCGCAGAAAAAAGGCGCCTACGCCGTATCTGACATTGCGATCGAAACTCACAGAACAAAACAAGACTAAACCAAGCCCAGAAAATAGTTAAGCAAACCCTGAACGATTGAAAAAATAGCAATTTTCAAGAATACTTAAACAAATTAACAAACACTGTAAACAACAGACTTCTCCCTCTGGAAAGCCACTAAATACTTAAAAAATGCAAACAAAAGAATACCACCAATCAGAACTACCGACAACAATTGGACAAGAAACGACATAGCAAAATGCAACGCTTTTGCAAAGCACTTTGAAAGCGTTTTCCAACCACACCAAATAGTAAATGATGAAGAAAAAAAAGACAGTATCTGGAAACTCCGGACCAACTTTCACCACAAATGAAAAACATCAGCATGCACGAAATAAAAGAAATAATAAATAAGACAAATTTAAAAAAAATCTCCAGGCTACGATCTAATAACAGGAAAGATCATCAAAGAACTAACAGAAAAAACTATTAAATTAATCACATTTATTTTCAATGCCATATTAAGATTAAGTTACTACCCACCGCAATGAAAAAAAGCCCAAATAATTCTGATATACAAACCAGGAAAACCCGAAGAGGAGCTGACTTCTTACAGATCGATAAGCTTACTACCCATCCTGTGAAAAACTTTTTAAAACATTCTAATGGCGAGAATAAAACCAATCCTAGAGGAAAAGAACATGATTCCAGAATACCAATTCGACATCAGGCAAAAACACGCCACCGTTGAACAAGTACACAGAATGACATGTACAATCCAAGAAAGCCTGGAAGAAAAAAAAATGCTCCTCTGCCTTCCTCGACATAACCCAGGCATTCGACAAAGTCTGGCATGAAGGACTCATCTACAAACTAAAAAGAAATTTTCCAAACAAAATCTACCAACTACTAAAATCGTACTTCACAAACAGGAAATTCCAAATCAAGTACAACTTCTACACAATAAGATCAGGAGTCCCACAAGGAAGCGTCCTTGGTTCTGTACTCTATCTGATATACATAGCTGATTTACCAACCTCAACAAGAACCAAAATTATTATTAATTGTTGTAAATTCGGATTTTTTTGTGTTTGGCGATCATTTCTCTGAAGGATAGAATATATTCTACACCTATGAGGTAGGTAGTTCAGTTGTATCGAGTCGAACTGTAGATCTGAGAACCCGGGTTCGATTCCCACAACCAACAAACAATTTTCATCACGTTGATATTACCCCCGTGATTTCCCTATCATTAACTTCTTTATGGACCGTGATCTGACAGCTGGTAACTGCATTTCATGCACATAAATATATTACTTCCTGAGATCTGCTACGGTTATGCTAATGTTAATGGGAATCTCACTTGTCATGCACACACGGTATATTTAAATAGGTTATCATTTAATATTTAAATATCTAAATATAAGAATCAAACAACTTGCAAAACTATATATTATCTCAAAACAATAACAAAAATTAATTAATTACTTAAAAATACAAATAAATTACCAATTCTCTTGTACTTTTTCAATTATCTTATTTATAAATTGATTGTTATGGCGTGGTTTACTTTTCAAATAAATATAATTCATATAAACTTCCACTGTAACAAATTCATCTTATAATTCTTTAGTTGGTTGTTCAATAATTCTTTCACACTCTTTTCTCAACCACTAGAAGCACTTTGGCCATGTGGCCTCAAATTCTTTGAATTTTTCTGTAGCCATGATTGACATATCACAAATATTTGAACAATATTCCATTCGTGGGATATAGTGGTATTTATATTTAGCACCTTTATTTAGTTTTGAATTTTTTATTGTGTTTTGTAGGTTTTCTAAATGTTCTTCTCCTATTTCTCGGCCTGTTTCATCTTGATCTAATAAAGGATTGTTGTCTTCCCAGCCTGGCTCAATTTTTATCAATTTATGATTTGGATGTGCGTTCCCTAAGATAATTGAACATTTTTTGCGTTAATTAGCTTTAAATATGGCTCATGCTCAACTAAGTATTCTATCGATTGTTTAGAAGCATCTTTTATAAGATTCATGTTCAGGGGTTGATCTAAAACTTTGAAATTTTCAATATCTTTTAGTTGTTCTAAATATGATCGATTTGGAGTGATACTCGGATGAAATATTATTAAACTATTATTAGGACCATCTTGTAGCAATTCTACATCAGCCAATATTTGTTTAGCTGCGTTCATTGTTGTGTCAGACGATTTCTTTTCGTAGTCATCTTTTTTAGAGTAAATGTACTTAACATATAAATCTAAAGGACAATCTTCATCAGGATGTAAAAGTTGCCACGTGGGAAAATGTACGCGTTTTAAAACAATTTTTCTGTATTCTATGTATGTGAACCATTCAGAAAAATTTAATAGAGATTTCTCCGTGTTTTTATTGTTAACTAACTGTGCGAATTTCGACAGTTCATAGTCTGTGATGTCATCCAACCCCAAAAGAACTCTAAAAACGTAAATAATAAAAGCCATAGTTATAGTCATGGCCCCCAAAGATATTAGAGGAGAGGAAGCCACAGGAGTAGATTTTAAATTGGTGAACATTGTTTGTCGGCTGTGGGGATCGAACCAGGGTTCTCAAGATCCACAGGCCGACTCGATACCACTGAGCCACCTTCCCCATAAAATTAATAAAAATAATTAAATCGCTTATTAGTTGTTTTTTTTTAATTAGATTATTCAATAGAACATTTATTATTACCGAAAGTTATTGAACCAAGAAACTAATTTTCTTTAGTTGACTAATATTAGGTTCTCAAAATTCCCAATAATTTTTGGAATAAAAGAAAAATACAATCATTAATTTCTAGTATTGTTGTACAAAGTATTATTACAATTTAAATCCCCGTTTAATTTAAAATGGATGTTTCGAATGAAGAAACGACACTTTACAACAATATATGTATCATCTGTATCCTGAAAGAGTATAATTCGACATCGATAAGAAAAAGTATCATCCATTCCATACAAACAACTGCTTCTACTACTACTGTGAAAAAAGATTTACTAATCATGCTAATTATCACTGCTGGACTATTCAAAACCTGCAACTAATTAGACCTACTTCAATCAAGATACTTCATTATATTTGATTAACAATGTATAGTTTCAACAAGCACATAATTCCCGTATGGTACAGATTCTTACAATCAAAAATATGGCCAAAGCTAGATCGCAACCAGAGTTGGGCATGATTTAAATCATATTTTTTATTTAAATTCAGTAAGAAAGCCTTTTTTTCGCAAATCAGGCTTGTGGTTCATGTCTTTTAACGATTTTGACTAAAGTTAATTTATATTATGACAGAAAAATTCTGATGACGCCTGGATTCGAACCAGGGACCTTCCGCATACCGGGCAGAGATGGTAACCGCTACACCACGTCACCTGTGTTCGAAATATGGCATCAACTGAATTTTTCTGTCACAGTGTCTAAGCGTAGCTTCGTTTCGAGAGACTCCTATATAGGCATTGACAACCGGGTTCGTCTACAGTGACACAGTTTTTGATTTTAAGGGAATCATACCCAAGCTTAGAGCTAATATTATTAAGTTGTGTGATTATTAAAGGTAATCCCTGGTTCGAATCCAGGCGTCATCAGAATTTTTCTGTCATAATATAAATTAACTTTAGTCAAAAACTACAGGTATGATTACCTTTAATAATCACACAACTTAATAATATTAGCTCTTTTAACGATATTGATGTGGACTTGTGAATTGTTCTAAACCTTAAATTCTAGAGAAAAAAAACTTAAAGCATCCAAATTAGGTTTAAATTCTTTTTTCTGAGCTTAATTCAATTGGAAATAAACTCGTCAAAAAAATTAGGGGAACACTTGATTTTTGGCGGATGTACTGAAATAATAGGCCACCAGGGCGACAAACTTCACACATTTTCCTTCAAAGCATTACAAAATTCGAGTAGCTTATATGATTTGGCGTCAAGTTACGAATTTGTTTAATTTTACACTTTATTTTGCGACTTGACCAATAGTTTTCGCGAGAAAGTTGCTGACTACTTAGTTTGGATTTTTTTAAATTTTGTGGATCCAGTTGAAATAATGTCTTTTTTATTCTCTAGAAATGGTTTAATTGGTGCAAAAATCAAATATAGATTTCAAACTTTTTTGGAGTCAAAGATTCATCAATCTGGTTCATAAGCAACAGATTTACAGCCCAAAACACTCAAAATGCCGTTTTTTTCTCTCATAGCTTCGAGCCAAATCATCGTAGGTACTCTAATTTTTCAGCGAATTGAGTCCACGATTTTTTTGGTACACGATGCAAGTTGTTAAACTTTGACAATTGTTGAAGTCAAAAACATATGTTTTTCATCGGGGGCTGACGGGAGGGGGAGGCTTGTCTTGAATGTCAAATTAACTTAGACTGTCGTAAAGAAAAAACTTGAAAGTTTTTTGACCTCAAAGATTCAACCCATTTCGTCCAAAATAATAATTGAAATGACTGAAATCATATTGGTATTGGTACGTCGTTCAACATGCAATTAGAATCCTGCAACATTGTATGTGCGATTTATATGTTAAGTTTTTAAAATTAATCTGATATTTAATAAAAATATGACAATAATTTAGATTACAAAGTTTACAATGATTATTATGATTATTATGTATATAAATTTACACCATGATATTTCTGTTTTGTAGGGAATTTAAGAATTTAGATTTTTTTTTGTTTTTCACATGTTTTACATTGTAAATTTAATTTTTTTTACATATCATATTACATAAGGTTTGTTTAAAGTTTCTATTTGTATATTTAATATTATTAATAATATTTATAATAGTATGTTATGCATCAAGGCAGGGAAACAAGCGAATATTCCCGCGTGTGAAGTTCACACAAGGGATAATCGCGCCCTCCCGTGAAGCATATCATATTTGTCGTAACAAGTACACAAAAATGACCGTCTTATCGGGACAAATGTCAAATATGGATTGAACAACTAGTTCATTGTCCGCAAACAGGGAATAATCGTAGTCTCTAGGGAGAGAAACATCTAGCAGTGTTTCTCTCCCTAAAATTAGGGAATAATAACGTGTTTCTTGTGCACGTGTTACGAAAATATTATATTTAAGGTGCTGAAGATGAGTTCATGTTACAACTCGAAACCTTTTTATTAATAATTATATTTTAATTTCCGTTTATTTTCTCTAAATGTATAAAAGAAACCATTATGTGCCATTAGTATGGTTGAAAATAATCAATTTTACTACAGTATTGTTAAATATTATACGGTAGGTGGCTCAGTGGTATCGATATCTAGTCGACCTGTGGATCTTGAGAACCCTGGTTGGGTCCCCACAACCGACAAACAATTTTCTCAAAATTAAATTTATCCCAGTGGCTCCTCCACCACTAACATCTTTGGGGGACATGATTTGACGGCTGGTAACCGCATTTTATGCGATGAAATATATCACTTACCGATATCTGCGTCGGCAGAGTGCCACGCCCAGTAATGGGTAAAAGGCGTGATGATATATTTATTTTATTTATTTTTTATTAAATGCGAGTTTCATTAAAATAATTAAAATTGTGAGTCCATTGGTTCGATAATAAAAGAATAATTATTTTTTAGCAAACGAAAACACATTTGAGCTGGTCCTTCAAGTGTCCTAGCACTTATAATTTAAAAGTTAGCCATGTTATACCATCTCAGTACATACTGGGTGTTTTGTTTTTCATTATAGGAAATACAAAAGATATTGAAAATTAAAAACTACATCCAAAAAAAGAGCTTTTATTTATTGATATATAATGTTCTGTTCACGAAATAGACGTAAACTAAAATTTGTAACTTTAAGCTGCTCAGTGCCATGAGAAATAAAACAAATAAACAAATAAATACTCGAATTAATTACTATGATGTGTCATTACCATTAGAATGTATTTTTGTACTAATAAAGAAATCGTAAGATAAGTTTGTGTCTACATTAGATTTTTTAATAATATTTGCTTTGCAATATTCCCAGATGTTTGTAAGAATGACACTTTTCCGTTTTTCACACTTTATGAACTGTTGAAGTTCTTCTCCTGCAATGTTTTATAATTTCGTTAAATTGACGAATTATCTTTGGAATGGTCGCAATGAGTAGAATAAGACGATTTTCATAAATATCCATTAATTTTAATACTAATAAAATCAAGATAACAATTAAATAAATACAAACTGCCAAACTCAAAGAATACAATTATTTGTTTTATTTCTCATAGCATATAAATGGGGTAGATGGCTCAGTGGTATCGAGTCGGCCTGTGGATCTTGAGAACCCTGGTTCGATCCCCACAGCCGACAAACAATTTTCACCAATTTAAAAATCTACCCCTGTGGCTCCCTCTCCACTAATATCTTTGAGGGCCGTGATTTGACGGCTGGTAACCGCACTTCACGCGACAAAATATATCACTTACCGAGATCTGCTTAGGCAGAGTGCCACACCCCGTAATGGGTAAAAGGCGTGATGATATATTTATATTTATTTATTTATATATAAATGTAAGATTTATTTTTTAGTTTAAGTTAATAAATTCGTCGAATCAATTCTTTGTATGACAATCAAGTAGGTAACTAAGTGAATGCTATTTTGATATTATATCAAATTCTTTCCATTATAAAAAAATCTGATGTGGACACCACATGACTTCCTTGTACGCGTATTAAACTATAGATATTTTTTTAATTGCACATATTTGACATAAAATCTTTAATTTTTAATTTTGTGTCCATAGCAAACTTAATTAAACAAAAAACAAAAAATATATAATATTTAAATTTAGATATCTCGCTTATGCAAAAGGCTAATTTAAAAATTCTTAATGTGCTGGACGCAGAATTTAATTCTCTAAAACTTTTATTTTGCAGCATTTATTTCTAAAATTAAAATAATACTATTTTTTTCAAGGAAAACTGTTAGCAGCTTCATGTATTGTGTCACTTCCGGTTAGTGTATTTTAACCAAAAACTATTATGTTATTTCCATTGATATAGTAGTCTTATATACCAAAATTGGAAAGTTTTAAATTATATTAATTAATATAGTTTTTCATTAAAATCTATTATAGGCTTCAAGTAAAGTACCACTTCCGGTAACTAGATGTTATAACAGTCCTAAATATAAAATTTTAATTTTCTACGGCTTACCGTTTTTGAGTTATGCGAGATACATACGTACGTACGTACAGACGTCACGACGAAATTAGTCAAAATGGACTCAGGGAGGGCCAAAATGCGTATTTCCACTGAAATATGAGAACCGAAAATTTTCGCTATTACAATACTTCCTTTACTTCGTACAAGGCAGTAAAAATGGATTTATTATCTAAAACGACGTATTTTTGATACTGCCACCAACTATCACATCATTTTGTTTACTGAAACCTGTACTCTGACTGAAATTCAATTACAAAAAAATTGTAAATCTAAATGCATAATGAACCAGCGAATGCATTTATGGACAGTTCAAGTTCTAAATTGAAATTTATAAATGAGTCAAGCCGTTAAATATACGACTATTTCGTCAACAAAACGTTTTATATCAACAAATAATAGGCCGTTAGATGCATATTTGAATTATATACATCTTTTTTATTGAGACTTGTAACAAATATCAAATGGCACTTGGCAGAAAACAGATTTTCCGGCAATGTTCTAAATGTTTTGAATGTGAAATATCTAAATCAGGAACACAAGTCTCGAGGTGACATATTTTAAAATATTGTATTCAGGCAAATAGATAAAAGTGAATTAGTTACCGCTGTCAGAACATGAGAACGACCATCCTCTGGGGACTATTTTAGGAGACTTTATTTTGCTCCTGTAGGCTTTGCGTTTTTTACATTTTCTAACAACATAATGTTTCATTAGCACATCATTCATTACAACGCTTCATTACGCACGCAAACAATTACAAATCGCTCAATGTTTACCAAACTTTATTTCTAAATAATACTATACATGATATAATATTAAATTTCTCAAAATAATTGCTATATAGAAATTATCAAACTTACGAGTAAGAATAATGAATGCTCAGAAAATAAATTAAATGCTGAATAATATTAATGAATTAACGATAACTAATAATAGCTATCTGAATAAACTATATTTTCACTAAATATAATAAAAAAAAAATTTAAATGCTCAGTAAAAAGTCGAGAGCCAGCAAATATCTCGCGTATTAATCAACTTTTTTCATTTATTTCATTATCATGATTTATACAACAACATGTAAGCTAAGTACTTGATATCATTGCCTGTTTACTTATAGTTCATATCAACTAGATTTTTTTTACAAATTTGAAACGTACGTCAAATTTGCTATTATATTACATTATTAAATAATAAAATGGCGGACACTTATGTCCTCATTTGAAAAAGAATCAGAATTAATGAAGACCATGAAAACTATTATTATGTAACGGAATAATACATTTTTATGATATAATAATAAATTGAAGAACATTTAATAACAATTTATTTCAATCGAAATGTTTTTATAAATATTCGAAATGACTTTCAACATCCAATTTTATTCCAGACAAGGACAGAAACTAGATGAAGAGCTTCCATTCAAAACGTAATTTCTTTAAATCGTTGTTGTTGGATTGAGATTTTTGAAAGTGTTGTGTCACATGGGAGACAATTTATGGTTAGTTACTATGTCTGATATGATTGATGAAAAACAAAAACAAAATTGCATAAAAGGTAGAGAACTAAAGAACTACAGTAAGATAAAAACATAAATAGAAAAATCCTTCCAGGACAATACAATGAACTAGGTATTTAAGGGTAACATTGCGAAATCCTTTAAATATTAACATTTGTTTACTAGAAATAAAAAATCTAAAAAATAACATAGAAGATGAAGACTAGTGTGATTGTGAGGCATCAGATTGTGGTGTTTAAGTTTTTAACAGTTAATCATATTATATGGCTTTTAACTTTATATTTTGTTATCTCGTTCTGTTTTTTTTTTGTTGATATAATTAAAAATCATTTTCATTTGAAAACACAATATCTACAACTTTTTACTTTCAAATCGCTTTTCTGCAATTTCTTTATTTTCTGACCTAATTTTTTCCTAAACCAATGAATCTTGAACAGTGATATTGTGGTTACTGTTATTACACTACCTATACTTTAATTTTATCGAAAAAACTAATTGTTTAATTGTTTAGTTTGCAAAACTACAAAGGATGAATTGCAACATTCTTTTAGAAATATAATCCGCAAGTTGAAGAGAAAAAAATAATGTAGCCAAACCAAATAGCGAACCAAATGATGAACCAGATGAAATACAATTTAAATAATTCACTTCAATTCCAGACAGAAGATGCGAAGAAATAATACCGCAAGCAACACCAGGACGGTCGGTACAAAATCGACGTCGACCAGATAGATTGCAGTTGTACATACATAGTGACCTACTACAAAAACCGAAAAAAGACAAGGTGTAGTTAAGTATTTTTTGCCAAAAAAAGTGGAAGAAAAAAAAATAGACAAATAAACAGACATTAAAGTCTCACTGCGTATTTTTAATATATAAATTAATTTTTAATTTTTACAATTTAATGAAGTATTTGTGTATTAAGAGCGTAAAGTGATTCTTTGGTTACTCGAACATGGTAATTGCAGCGCGAGCCGAAGGCAAATTAAACATTCTGTCAAACATTTTGTCCTTACATCTGGTGCTCCAGCGTTCGCTAGGCCTAGAAGATTAGCTCCAGATAATCTGCTTATAGCTAAAAAAGAATTTGATAAAATGCAACAAAAAGGCTTGATACGCCCTTCTTCTAGTAATTGGGCATCACCATTGCACTTGGTTCAAAAAAAGAACGTGGAATGGCATCCGTGCGGGGATTATTGCGCTTTGAATGCACAAACAATTCCAGATAGGTATTCTATACCACATCTACACGACTTTACAACTTATTGACAAAATACTAACATCTATTCCAAAATTGATTTAGTACAAGCTTATCACCAAATTCCGATTGATACAGATTCAATTTCAAAAACTGCAATGACAACACCTTTCAGCCTTTATGAATATACAGTAATGCCCTTGGGTTTGCGAAATAGCGCCCAAACATTTCAGAGATTTATCGACGAAGTCACTAGAGGACTAGATTTTTGTTACGCTTACTTAGATGATCTTCTGATAGCAATAAATTCCCCAAACCAACACCTAGAACACTTACAAAAAGTTTTTGAAAGATTAAACAAATATGAAATCCTAATTAATACAAATAAATCGCAATTTGGTTTAAATAAAATAGAATTTTTTGAACATTCAATTTCTAAGAATGAAATTCAACCTTTAGAATCTAAAGTAAAAGCAATTTTAAAAATCCCTCTTCCAGACACACAACGTAAACTACGTGAGTTTCTAGGACTAATAAATTTTTACAATCGTTTCATACTACATTGCGCTAGAATTTTAAACCCCGTTAATAAATTAATAACTAGTCCAAAAGATATTTCAAAAAAAGTTACGTGGAACATTGACACATTAAAGGCATTTAATTTAATAAAAAAACGAATTAGTAAAATCAACTACATTGATTTTTTCCGACAAAACAGCACAAATAAGCATAATAGTAGATGCCTCCAATGACGGAATTGGGGCGGTTTTACAACAGTACATTTCCAGCGCCTGGAAACCAATAGCATTTTATTCGAAGGCTTTAACTCTCACTGAAAAAAAATATAGCACCTTCGGTAGAGAATGATTAGCAATTTATTCATCGATTAAAAAATTTAGATATTTTATTGAAGGAACACAATTCTTTGTTTATACCGATCATAAACCTTTAACATATGGGATGAAACCATGGCCAAGTAGCAACAAGTCAATTAAAGTACTGGATAAACAGATCTCAAGTTCTAGATTGCAAATTATTTTATTGTGATTAAATTAAATATTTTCAAACGAAATCTTTAAACATGTGTAGCCAAACATTTTAAGTAAAAAACATCAAACACAAAATTAATTGACGTCCATACACTTGGTGAAACTAGGTTTAATAAAATATAAAATAAACACTTGGCTAAGTCTCACGAAGAGCGAAACGCGTCTATGGTTACTATCTGTGCTGGCCAGCCTCTGACGATGACCTGAAAAGTTTACTTGGAGGTTGAATTTTGTGGGACTTAGCCAAGTGTTTATTTTATATTTTATTAAATATTTTAAGCTTACTTTACATAAAAACACATCTAAAATATTTATGAAACACCAAGGAAATTATAAGAAACTACATTTTTAGATGGTGAGCAGAAATCTTTGAAAGCCACTGTGCTACAATATTGATAGCACTTCCAGTGTTAATCTACATCTATTAATTAATTTATCTTAATATTTAAATTTAAGTTTTCGTGATATTTTCTTGTGTATTGGGACAGCAGGAACATTACTGTTTTAACTATATCAATTTGCTGCAAGAAAATTTATTTTTAAAACGATTTTTTAGAAATGTTTGTTCCTTACCTTTAAGAACAAAGAAAACTTTAATGGAATTATATTCCACAATGCCATATTCACTTTATTATGCAATCCTTGAAGTAGAAATGTATTTCTCTAAAACAACAAGTTTTAATATTTAGTACACATTAATAGTAATTTATGAAATTAAGGTAAAAAGTGCCAGTTTACAGCACGAGTGCAATACTAGTCACTTTTAATCCAAATATTTTCTACGATCGAGCTTTAACTAATTTTACTAATTACATTTCAGATGTTAAAATCAAATATTTTAATGTTATGTAGTTAAATTTGTTTCTTAGCAACACTGTGATAAACAATCAATTTTCGCATGATCATATAAGAATATTTGAAAGAAATTTGCCATACCGCTATTGCTGTTTCTGGATTTAAATATAGTATGTTGAGTTGTCCCAATGTTACAAGAACATTCTTTGACTAAAACCAAAATTGTGTTATTATACCGGACGTATAATTAAAATATGTAACATGGGATATATAATGGTATTTTTGTAATATGGTGATTGTTGCTTTTCAAATTAAATTAGACTAAAAGTGTAAAAAAAAAAATGTTAAGTATTATAAATTGCATCTAATGAGTATCTATTTGTTGCTCTATTGTGTTTTAGCAAGAGTAAGAAGCAAATGAAAATGGCTTTTTATAAAGAAAAATACGAATTGAGATATATATATATATATATATATATATATATATATATATATATATATATATATATATATACTGGGTGATAAAAAAGATCCGGGACGGTGAAATATCTCGAGAAATACACATCGAATCAAGAAACCAAAAAACACGTGTTTCATATTTTGAAAAACCTATCTAAGCACACCAAACACATACCCCCACTTTGGCGAGAGACAACTTTGAAACCTTAAATGGGAACCCCCATTGTCTATTGCAGATTCGTATTCTGCGAAAAAAAATAAGTTAATTTTATCTGATACTTGTTTTCCAATTCGGAATAGATGGCGCTCTAATCGCAAAAATGAGTTTTGACATGATTATGAAAGAAAAGTAAAAAACGGTCTAATATCACAAGAAATAAACATTGAATCAAATAAAAAAAATCAACATAATCACAAGTAGCCACAAGCCTTTCACCGATTAAATGCTTGAAATAAATTTGTTATATATATATATATATATAACCACAGATAGGAAAATTAATACGATTCTGCCAAATCCGAAGACCAAGATCAACCTGGAGAGCCAAGGAGTGTACGAAATTCCTTGTCAAGACTGTGGCAATACCTACATCGGTCAAACTAACAGAAGAATCAACATCAGAAGAAACGAACATCAAAACTCTGTGAAAAAAGACGAGAAAACCTCAGCTCTGGCTCAGCACGTGAAAACTACATCACACACGATCGATTTCAAGAACACAAGGATGATAGCTAGCATCGGACACACAACTAAAAGAATCATCAGAGAAGCCATAGAAATCGAAAAACGACCAAATAACCTGAATACAAGGGACGACACACGAAGATTACCACCCACATGGAAACCAGCACTTAACAAATTGGCACAAAAGGTAAAAAAGCATACACCGAATACAACACCAGCAACGAAATCAATGACGCAGAAAGACCAAATCAAGCAACCAGAACCAACAACCCGGAACAACTCAGTGAAGCATCCAACTATGACCGCTAAATATAAGCCTGCTGCATCACCAACAAACGTCAGTTCAAGACCTAACACCAGATCGAGAACACGGAATCAATCCAAGACCTGAAGATGGCAAGTGAGACCTTGCCGAAACGTCGTCTAAACAACGGTTCTTCTCAGAACCAAACCAGACCAACGCGAGAAGATACCCGGAAGAATTCAAGTTACATATATATATATATATATATATATATATATATATATATATATATATATATATATATATATATATATATATATATATATATATATATATATATATATTATAAAAATTGATATGTTCTATAGGTTAGCAAATAAATGCTGAAGATGATGGGTTAGCCATCGAAACGTTCAATAAATTGATAATAGTATTTAAGGATCCTAAATCCATATATTCCTTTCCAAAATTTAAACTCAGGATCTACATATTCCAAACAAAACAAATAAAATAAGTTACAGTTTTATCCCCGTCCATACTCTTGAGTACCTTGCTCTAAATTTGAATGAGATTGAGGGTTTAAAATGGTGTGTTAGTCCCTATTTTGATGTATGGGCGTGGATGAGAAAACATGAGTGGAAATTACTTATTTGATGGTATATATTATGTATGGAATAACTGTTAAAATTAATACTTACCGAAATTTCAATGATGTAAGATTTATAAAATATTAAAGCCATATTAATATTTGATAAACCAAGTATAAATACAATTTCTATTATCCCAAATACTTTAAAATCTCCGACGTAAATATAAATCATAATCCCAAATACTATTTGAATAATATTCATTATAATATTAAGGGCGAGAATAATTCCAAAACATTTTGTGAAAGTTTTTGTTGTTTCTGTAATCATCATGTGTATCTTTGTTGCTTTCTCTAAGATATGAAGTGCATTATTTTGTCTACGATAATATTTGATCCTTCTCTCAGAAAAGAAATCATCATTTTCATCTAGAGACTCTAAACAGTCATTTAGATTTTCAAATTTTTTATTTAGAATAGATAAACATTGAAATATTATAATTGTTGCAAATATTCTCACTGCCATTGGATAATATATTGCAATCAAATCAATAAATCCATTGTAGACATCTCTTTGAAAATAAAACATACATCCGCATGTAATACAGAGCATTGAGTAAAATTGACTAATCCAGAATTCGCTAAAATAACTTGTATTCACGTGCAAAAGTTTTAGTTCCTTGTCTATTAATATAGTTGTAGATACGGCTTCAACAAAATATTTCTGATCATACGCAAAAAATATTGCACTTAACAGTGCAATAAAGAAGGCAAATATATATAAGGCAATTAATCCATAATACGATAATATATTATTCGTGTCGAAGGTAGCAAGTCTGTACTTCTGGCATGTAAAAACTATGGAGAAGACAACTATAACATTAGAAATTAAAAACAATACATCTGGTTATTACATAATTTACTTTCGATGCTTCCAGGATTAACTTTACAGACAAAAGATTCAAATTAAAGTTGTAAATGTTAAGATTAAATTCTTTATATAAATTAGTTTCATTTCATTTTACTTATTTAATTATTTACTGCCGAAATAAGATTTTAATTATTTATCTGACAGTATAGCATTAAATTACATTTACCTAATTCCGTTATGAAAAGTCCTGTTTTACATCAATTTTTGAGGTTATGCAATGTCAATTTTTTTCATAACTGTTATTCAAGAGTTATGTAATGCCTATGGCACACTGGTCGATGAGCGTCGATGACCATCGATGAACTCCTCGATGAAACAACAGAACGCACCCGTCATCGACGAAAATTAGAGGCTCCTCTATTTCCATCGAAGAGCTCATCGATGAAACAAACGTATCTCATTTCACTCGTATCTTTTGTGTCTCACTTCACGTTAGCATATTTTTGAAATTTAGTTTTTCTTTCTCAACTTTAGAAGCTTTTATTGTTTGTCAATGAAGAGTGCGTTCTGTTGTTTCATCGAGGAGTTCATCGATGGTCATCGACGCTCATCGACCAGTGTGCCATAGGCATAAGGAATTCTTTACATAACTAGTTACGTAATGAATACATAATGTACAAAACTCGCTTCGCTCGTTTTGGCAAATATTATGTTCGTCAAACAATATCACGTTTTCATAACGTATTACGTACAAAATTTTATCTAATTCCGCTAAAATAATGTTTAAAATACATATAATTCTAGGTTTATGACAGTTCAGTATATTTCAAAATCAATAAATCAATTTACAAAAGCGTTGCCGTGAAAATAAATGAATAAAATGTTTAAATTTATAGCTTATGTCATCATTGAAAATGAGTTCTGAATCCGACACAGTCCTTCCTTCTGATATCGAAGAATCTGCTAATTTGGCCGTGAACTGTTTAATACCAGAAACATTATTAAATGTATATAAATCCTAAAAAATATATAAATAGTGTTTTCCGTTATTTGCAAACATATTTGAGAAAGTTCAAACTGTCAATATTCATTACGTAACTAGTTATGTAAAGAATTCTTTACATAACTCTTGAATGACAGTTATACAAAAAATTACATTTCATAACTTCAAAAATTGATGTAAAACAGGAATTTTCATAACGGAACTATGAAGACTGATTTTAATGCAAAATCTAATTCCTTACAACATTTATTTGAAGCCTTTCTATGTAATCAAACTAAAAACAGGCAAATATTATGCTTACCAAATATCTGAATATAACTAATGTAAGTTCTTTTTCTTTCAGTTATTCGGAATTCTCCATGCACTCTTTTAATATTAAATGGGTAAAAACACAATGCTACAAAATATATTCCATTGTCTAAAATAATACGTGAAACTGTTTTTGAGGAATACATGATGATATAAAAAAATCATGCCACATAGCTTTATATGGAGCTTAAAATAAACTTAATATGTTTTTAAATGCAGCTTATCTTGGTTATTATAATGCAATCATTGTTGCAGTGTTGCTTATTGCGTAGAAATCTAAAAGCTGAGTTGATTACTTTAATTTATTATACAGAGGATGTAAAATTTATTTATTTGATAGTTTGTACAACTGGAATTTAATATACAAGGTGGTCCATTTTAAGTTGCGTTTGGAAATATTTCGAAAACTACGCATTGGATCAAAAATGTAAATAATACGTATCAAATATTTTTGAAAGGGCTATCCACTGACACCAAAGTCGATCCCCCAATCCCACCCCCTGGGGGTCTTTAATAAGAACCTCCATTTTTTATTAGATTCGGATTCTACGTTTAAAATTAGGGAAATTTTGTTTGAAACTTTTTTTTCGATTCGCGATAGATGGTGCTGTAATCGCAAAAAAATTATTTAACTTCCCCAACAAATTTCAATATTGTCCCTTGTTCTATTCCCGCGAGAGGGAGTGCGGGGCAATGTTTAGTGAAAAGATTCGATAACTTTTGTCTAAATTATAAATCTCCTGGATTTTTTAATTCTATTTTAAGTTTTCGTTGGTGAGAGGAGAGGAGACTCACCTAAATCAAGCACCCCGTAGGTGAGAGGCGAAAGAATCTGAATCTGCAATGAAAGTTCTCTTTTGAAAGATAAATTTTACGCCCCCACAACCATCCCCACCCTCAGGGTGAGAGGCCTTTAAATGTAGCACCATTGGTTGTCATTTGTCAAATTAAGGTACACATTCTTTTTATTTTCCACTTGCCAGTGTAATTTCTCGAAAAGTACGATAAGTCGATTTTTTGCGATTACAGCGTCATCTCGCATCGCGAATCGAAAAAAAAGTTTCGAACAAAATCTCCCTAATTTGAAACGTAAAATCCGAATCTGTAATAAAAAATGGGGGTTCCTATTTAAGATTTTAATGTTACCCCTCGCCGCACCCCAGGGAGTGTGATTGGGGGATCGACTTTGGTGTCAGTGGATAGCCCTTTCAAAAATATTTGATACGTATTTTTTACTTTTTTGATCCGATGGGTAGTTTTCGAAATATTTCCAAACGCAACTTAAAATGGACCACCTTGTATATTAGAGTTTATACAAAAATAAATTGTTATTAAAAGAACGGTTTTCGAATACCAGTTTAAGATTAAACCGGATTTTAAATTTTTTAGAAAAGAAAAATAATTAAAATACTTTTTCTACTCCCATATTTTAATTTACTTATTAAATATGCAGGTAATATCTGCAACTTAATAAGATTCATAATGACACAGATTTTCATTATGATACAAACTTTCATCAATACAAATAAATAAATTAATATACCATCACGCCTTTCATCTATTAATGGGTGTAGCATTCTGCCATAGCAGATCTCGGTAAGTAATATATTTATGCGCGGGTAGTGAGGTTACCAGTCGAGAAGTACTGTATGCAACTTGTGTTTTTTTGGCTGTTAAAAACTTATTACATAATGTAATATTTTATACGATTGTGCGAAAAGTAAGTCAATATGTACTCATTTTCAGTTCGAAAAGGAATAACATACTACAAGTGTGTAAAGGGATTTTATTTTTCATCGAGTAAAATGTGTATTGTTAAAATCTCGACGAACTCCAAAAACACACTTTGCACACGTATTGCGTACGATAATTTTTATGGCGACCATTAAAAATATCTTTACAAAGAACTAATCATTTTTTTTTTATAATTTTGTTGTTTTTACACGACTTAACATTACGTTCTTCAGACGATTACAATGGCTTTCAATTCCGACAATAAACTTTTCATTCGACTTCATTTCAAACTCGTTCTTCAACTTTTTCATTGTGAACATTCCCTAGGTTAAAGTTAGATTACTGCCAACCTTGAAATGTTAAAATAACTGAGGAAAAAAGTGATCAATTCCAACACAAAACGTTTGAAACTGTCGACTAGTGTGTAAAACTTACTTTTTATACACGCTAGTAGTAGAAAAGCGAAGTTTCTTTTCCAGCCACCGCCACTTTTGATACACTCGATTGACCGGTGAGTCTGATTTATAATGTTGTATAAAATCTTGACCTAGAACATGATTGAGAACAGTTTCATTATCAAAGAAGAAAATCATCTTTCACCAAGACAATGCTCGTCCCCATACGTATGTCGTTGGAATGGCGAAAATCAATTAATTGGGGTACGATTTTGCTTCATCCGACTTCCATATCCTCTCAAAACTGAAAAAAAAATTTGGTGAACAACGATTTGCATGAAATGAAGATGTTAAAGTATCAGTTGAGGCGTATTTTGTAGGCCTGGCGGAATCTGACTTTCGTGATGGCGTAAAGGCTTTGGAATATCGTTGGACAATATGCGTTAGTGTCAAGGAAGACTATGTTGAAAATAAGAACAATTTCAAAGAGGTGAACTCATATTTTTTACTTCATTCCGTGAACTTTTCAAATGGATCTCGTATTTGTTGAATAGAAAACAGTTAATTTTAATTTAATATATTTTTATAAGGTTTGGGATAAATGAAACAACAATATTATAGCTAACCTAAATATTTTTATTAACATCAATTGACTACAAAAATAACTTAATTATTACTTATCTAATTCTTAATTGTACAATGTCCCCATGCACAGTGGTTGAGAATCACTGGTCTAGACATTTAAATTGTGCATTTAAGTCGGTAATTACATTTTACTTTATTGGTTGCCCAATAATTCCATGATAATAGCTGTCTTTGATAAAAACTGGAGTTTGTAAGTCGAGAATTTTTATCTGACAGTTTGTCGAGTCAGTTAGAATCATGCTATTATTTGGAATAGAATTTTTAACATTGACATATTTAAATGATAGAAGTTATTTTATTTATTTAATGAATTTCAATTTGTTTTTCAAGGATAATTTGCTTAAATTCGAAACGACGTTGGGTTCCAATTATTACAACATACATACATACATAACATCACGCTATATCCCATTAATTTGGGGCAGCACGAACCCCTGAAACATTTATATATACGATACTCGTTTCGACCACATTAACACTTCCTCCATACGTACTCTTTCTTTCTTCACAACCAAAATCCATCATCACGCAACAAACCTTCATTCACATCCATCCATTCGCTCCTATACACCTGTTTCGTAAATCTTCACTTACGCCCAATTCTCTAACAACGAATCTATAAAGAATTGAAGGCAGCATCGCCTGAGCTTGTTTCAAAATACATTTAACACAATAAAGGGATTGAATTAAATTATAGTACTTTTTAAAATGTTATTGCTATGATTAAAAAAAAAAACATAAACCCGACAAATTAATTTTAAGTTTTAACTAGTTTCAGGTTTAAAGAGTCAATTCCATGCCACCGAATTTATAAACAAGATATTTTTAAATACCAAAATGTGCAATAACAAAAGTAAATCTTAATTTAAATAGACATTTTTGCACCTTATTTCATTTCATATTGAATGGATTCAATAGTGTGGCATATGCAGATATTGTTTTAGATACATTTTAAATTTGTATTCTCAACCAATATACTTATCCTGTTTTTTCCCACAATTTGTTATGTTACGTTAGATTTAATTGAATTAATTTATGAGTGTAATGGCCAGCTCCACCGACAATATTTAAATTTGAATCTAATTTAAATACTAGTAAAGCGAAGTTACGTCATATATAACTTAGCATTGCTGTTATATATTCGATTTTGCTTTATTTAAACCAAATTTAAAATTTAAATTTTCTGCGTGAACCTTGCTATTATTGTGTTATATTATGTTTTTCTACAACTGTCAACAAAATGTTCATTTTGTTTCACTAATATCAATACGCGAAATACGTGATTGTTTCATCATTTACATTACCATGACAACGCGTATTTTGCGCATTATTTTACACCCTAGTGTTTCGTATTATAGTGCGCAAAATGAGTATCTCGTGCACGCTCCCAAATTATTTGTTGTCAGGTTTCATTAGTTACAACACATCAATAGTATCAAATTAATATTATTGTTGATTGTTTTCCTTCAATTTATTTCAATAAATCAATAATTATTATATTATTCTTTATTTACAGTTGTAGAAAAAATGTTGTTTGTATTTGGTAGGCAAAATTCTTGTTTTTTGGCGCGTTTGAATGACTTTTATTGTCCCGACCTGCGGTCTCGACTAAAAGTAACTTTTTCATACGCACTTAATACAAAAATAACTATTTGTTGTCCATATCGTATTTTGTTTTTTCCTAACTTATTCAATTACAACTTGATATTAATTTGAAAATTTGTTGTTTAAAGATTTTGAACTCTTGTATTTTGGTAACTAAAAGGAATAGAACCTAAGTTGATATGACATCTACTTTATCTACCCTCAAGAATAAGCTATTAAAATAAGCGGAGAAAATATATAAACGTACTATAACAAATCTTCCGTGTGAAAATAGTAATTCACTTTAATTTACATCCAAATGAACACAAACCTTAGTACTGAATTAATAACACAAATGAGTTTAAATACATACACATAAATTTAAATGAATAATTGATGACATAAAACTATATAGGTCAAGAAAAGGAAATGTCATTGTCAGTGAAATTTTGTCAATCTAGTAGACAATCAGCCTTATTCTCGTGACCATTGTATTCGATACAATATCTTATAAAATACGATTATTGTAAACTTTACAATAATTATGAAAATTCGTATTCACGTGACCATTGCATTGAATACGATCTTTCATAGAATGCAATATCTTATACATTTCAAGAACTAGTCGAGTGTGGTATTCTAGTGACCAATTTTATAAAACTGACAATTGCATTGAATAAGATAATTGCATAAACTTATTGTAATCTCAGCAAGTACTTCGACGACTTGTTAGGCAAATTGTTTGTTGAAAAATATTAACTATAGTAGTTAAATATTGGTGGAACATGGCAAATGATGGATTTATATTTATATATATATATATGTATGTATAGTTAACCTTATTGAATTGATTGAATTTCACCAATTTAAATCTACCCTTGTGGCTCCTCCTCCACTAATCTTTGGGAGGGAGGCATGATTGACGGCTGGTAACCGCACTTTACGCGATAAAATATATGATATACCGAGATCTGCTTAAACAGAGTGCCACACTCAGTAATGGGTAAAGGACATGATGATATATTTATTTATTTATTTTCTATTTTTGTGGTCTTTTAAAAGACAAAACTTAAGGGTTTCAAGAAGACAATTAAGGGATATTGGGTTTTACAAACCTTCTTCTTTGATGCCATGATTTTGATTACAGAGGGGTTAAAAATATCTATCAAACGTCAAAGTTCCAATATGGGATACCAACACACGGAAATGAAAAATAATTTATTTTTTCTACAATATCATATTTTTATTAAATGTTCTTTTAATTTTAAAGCATTAAGTGTAAATGTACAACAATTCAATTATTTAATATCACTTTAAAATAATTTGAAAAAGTTTTTCATCCATCAAAACAATTGCATTTTATGTTGGTAACAATTATTATATATATATATATAAGTTAGATTTATTGATTTGCAATAAATGATTTAAAAAATTTTATTTTGAGTGTTTTACAACATTAGATATTTTTTAGCTTCAGAAGTCAAAAGTTAGATACAGATTTGTTACAAGTATGTGTTGATCGTACTGGAGTGAGAA
Organism: Pterostichus niger; assembly: GCA_947425015.1. Taxonomy (NCBI): domain Eukaryota; kingdom Metazoa; phylum Arthropoda; class Insecta; order Coleoptera; family Carabidae; genus Pterostichus; species Pterostichus niger. The sequence goes on from OX380350.1 coordinate 17,705,861, forward strand.
TCTGACTTAATTCAGTCTTACACGATCCTACCCAGGATGTTACATGATTCTAAGATATGATATTACACTATTCTGGAATCGTATTGCTGGAGAGTCAGCGGTTTCTGTGGGAACACCGTTTAATAACTTATACAGGGTGAGTCTGGGAAGACGCCCCACCCCCCTTTAACTTTTTTATTATGAGTAATAGAAAAAAATGGTTCATATAAAAGTTTTATTATTTTAAATATACTATTTGATGGCAGATGTAGATATTTTTTATAAAGTCAGGTTTACAAGATACGACTATCAACTTTTATTTTTTAAATAGCAACCTATAATTATTTTACTAAAATAAAAACCGCGATTTTTTTCTCTTTTCAACGGTGTATTAGTTTTTATTAATGTATCTGAAAAAATTCGAGAAAAATAAGAAAATTGAGAAATACTAGAAATAATTTTTATACAAATATTATAGCTGGCTATGTGAAAATAAACAAAATGTAACAGTGTTATACAACTTAACAAACTAAAGCAACAAATTCAGTAACAATTATTTTCACATAGCCACCTATAATATTTGTATAAAAATTATTTCTAGTATTTCTCAATTTTCTTATTTTTCTCGAATTTTTTCAGATACATTAATAAAAACTAATACACCGTTGAAAAGAGAAAAAAATGGCGGTTTTTATTTTAGTAAAATAATAATAGGTTGTTATTTAAAAAATAAAAGTTGATAGTCGTATCTTGTAAACCTGACTTTATAAAAAATATCTACATCTGCCATCAAATAATATATTTAAAATAATAAAACTTTCATATGAACCATTTTTTTCTATTACTCATAATAAAAAAGTTAAAGGGGGGGGGGGCGTCTTCCCAGACTCACCCTGTATATATATATAAGTAATATAGGAGTCCAGCCCTATATTTCACAATCTTTCAAGTTCATTGCATCAGACTTGTCTCTCACGGTGAAACATGAGAGACATTGCTGAGTAAGGTAATTTCTGCATATTATCAAGAACATGTGTAGTTAGAAGTTAGATTCTGTTAGTAACTTGTACTGTAAACACGCTGTACTGTTTGTGTTGAAATAATAAATTATTTTTTTTATTATATTCAATCAATCAATCAATATATTTGGCGCAATCGGTAGGACCGTGAAATATCAATATATCGAAAATTCTGCAAGAATTCAATTCGTTAAAAAATATCGATAGTCAGTTTCTACTGTTAATTCGCGATCCGAACATAATCAAATAATCGTCTCCCGAAGAAACTAACTTCATAAGTGCCAGCAAAGCTAGTGCCATAAGTTATTGCGAAAGACATTATTTCCAACATCAAAAATCTCATCACACAAGCAGTCCGAGAGGCCTGAAGCCGTCGTCATAGTCAGAGCATCATCCCACTCTCCAGCGTGAACCAGAATTCTCAACAACGAAGGAACCGGCATCAACTTCCCCAGAAGAGCGGATCCGTCCCTGTCTTCCAATCTGCCGAGCGAACATCGGAAAGAAGACAACAACCTCAATGATTAAAGAAGTAATACTATTACTGTAAGTTTATTTATATAATTGTCATAATCACTGTATACACAAATTCACTGACACAATTCCAATCCAAACCTGGATTCTTTACTCGAAGTATTAAATAATTTAAATATTAACATTGACACAATGCCTGAAACAGGACTTCCGGGCCAGCGCACGACACAAATCGCCGCAGAACCCCTAAAAAACCAACAAACAATTAACGATTTAGTTAGCGCTATACCTAAATATAACGGTAATCCTACATCCCTTACGCGTTTTATAACTCAAACAGATGAAATTATTGAATTAATTAATAGCTTGCAACCTAACGCAATCCAAGTAAAATTAATATTATTCCAAATTAAAGCGAAACTAACAGATCGCGCAGAATAATTAATAAACGATCACAAATTCGATACATGGAGCTCCGCGAATTTCTTATTGCAAAATACGATGATAAACAGCAGGCTCCAACTATCGCATGTAACATGGTTAAACTCCAACAAGGAAAACTTACAACATTCGAATATTTGAAAGAAATTCAAAAACATTACGATCGTGCAGTAGCAAAAATTAACTTGTGCAATCTTGTGTCTGACGCAAAAGAAGGCATAATTGCTTTTATTCAATCCATAGCCGTACACTCGTTCATTTCAAATTGTAAAGATCCTTACAGAAACAACCTCGCTACTCGCAACCCTTCTTCTCTAGAAGAAATTGAAAACCTCCTTACAAATAACTTCCAATATTTACACGAAAACCAACACCAAAATTTAAATTTAAATAAATCTAAACCAATTTATAAACCCACACCATATAACTTTAACCTTCCTACTAAACAAAAATCACAACCCACATATCAAAAATATCAATCTCCGATGCAAAAATTTCCAACACCTCAAAGAACGCAACAAGTGTACCAACCTAAACCATTCGCCCCACGAGCAAATATCCGAAACTCACAATTCACGAACCCAACCCCCATGAGTACACAAACTCGACCAATCCGTCCACAAAATTATTTCCAACAAAATCAGGCACAACAAAACTTCGTATTTGAGGAACTATTTAATCAAAATCTTAAAAATAATGAATTTGAAAATCCCGAAATTGAAGAATATTCTGATAAACAACAAATTGATGATAATACAGAAAACGAAAAAGAAAATATCGAACAAATCGACACTCAAAATTTTCCCCAACTCGATTCACAAGAATCGAATCTTTAACGAATAATTTTAGCAAACTCCCATTTATTCAAATTAATAATTTTAAAATACTTTTAGATACAGGCTCAACTCAAATTACATACATCCAAAATTAATTAAATCGTACACAACAAAATTTCGTGAATATTTTACAATTTATACTTGTAACGGTAAATCGTCCGGAACTGAATTTACCTATTTTCAATTTAAGAAATTAAACATTAAAAGCTACATTTTCAATTTTCATAAAGATTTTGATATTTTATTGGGCATACCCGGCATCGAATTACTTAAAACTAAATTTAATTTAGAAAAAGGTGACGTAACGTTTCTAAATAAATATAAATATCAATTTCAATACTTAAACCAAAAACAAAATAAAACATTTAATATAGAAATAAATAAGCAAGCCATCAGAACCGATCATTTAAACGAGTCGGAACAAAAAGGACTGTTCGTAACATTAAATAAATATAGAGATCTCATTTTAGATGATAATCAAAAACTTTCGTTCACAAATAAAATAAAACATGACATAAAAACAACCGACAACATTCCCATACACGCAAAACAATACAAGTACCCAGAAATCTACAAACAAGAGGTACATACACAAATTGAAAAAATGTTGAACGACGACATAATTCAACATTCTTACTCCCCCTGGTCGTCCCCCATTTGGGTAGTCCCCAAAAAACTTGACGCATCGGGTAAACAGAAATTGCGCGTTGTGATAGACTATCGTAAACTCAACGACAAAACTATCGACGACAAATTCCCTATCCCAGACGTAACTGACATCCTCGACAAACTCGGAAAATCTAATTACTTTACAACCATTGACTTAACTTCCGGCTTCCACCAAATAGAAGTCAATCCCGAAGACATTCCTAAAACCGCCTTCTCAACCAACAGCGGACACTACGAATTTAAGCGTATGCCGTTTGGGCTAAAGAACGCCCCCGCTACTTTCCAGCGCTTGATGAATTTTGTTTTAAAAGATCTGGTAAATAAGATATGCTTCGTATATCTCGACGATATTATTATTCTTGGTACATCTTTCGAAGAACATTTAATAAATATTGAAAAAGTTTTCAAAAAATTGCGCGAAGCAAATCTCAAAATTCAATTCGATAAATGCGAATTCCTACGTAAGGAAGTAGCATATTTAGGCCACATCATCACTACTGAAGGGATTAAACCAAATCCCGCGAAAATACTAGCGATAAAAAAATTTTCGATACCAAAATCACCTAAAGAAATAAAATCCTTTCTTGGGCTACTCGGTTATTACCGTCGTTTTATAGATAACTTTTCTAAAATAACAAAACCGCTTACAAATTGCTTGAAAAAAGGAAATAAAATAGACATAACTAATAAAAATTATACGGAATGTTTCGAGAAATGCAAAATCCTTTTATCAAACAACCCCATCCTCCAATATCCTGACTTCAACAAAGATTTCATATTAACGACCGACGCTAGTAATTACGCAATCGGCGCTGTACTTTCTCAACGCGACGGAAACAACAAAGATCTCCCCAGCTCTTACATCTCACGGACACTTAATTCTCACGAAATCAACTATTCTGTTATCGAAAACGAACTGCTAGCAATTGTCTGGGCAACCAAACAATTCCGCCCATACCTTTTAGGTCGAAAATTCAAAATTATCACCGATCACCGCTTTCTCGTTTGGCTAAATTCACTAAAGGAACCAAATCAAAAACTTATTAGATGGCGCCTCAAATTAGAAGAATTCAATTATGTAATCGAGTATAAAAAAGGTTGCCAAAATTACGTCGCCGACGCCCTCTCGCGAATAAAACCAAAATTCGAAATTCGATATAATAACGCAGACATCTTTAAATCAGACAACCCATTAGTACACTGTGTTTCAAAAAATCTACATATGTCACAAGGATTCGCCAAGCAAGTAAAACAAAATTACCCTGTATCAAAATTATTTAACGTAGATAACAAAATTTATATTCAAAAAGCACCCCGAACAATTTTGCATTTAATAACGAAGGAAATTTATTATCAAAGAAAACCAACCCTGCTAGATGATAAGAAATGCCTGAATAAATTACTAGAATATTGTATCCAAAATGACAACACAATATCAGTATTATTTGACATCAAAATTTAATAATACGTCAACGAATAATAATGTTCTAGCAGTTGTAGGGAATTTATTCGACGCGCCGCTATCTAGCAGTCTAGCGCACTGCGTCAGTAAAGATTTATATATGGCACGAGGAATAGCTAAACAGTTTAAAGAAAATTTTAATAATGTGGATAAATTAAAGAAACAAAACCCAAAACTTCATTCTTTAGTTCATTTAAAAAGTAATTTCAGATACTAAAGAAAAATATGATGATAAACCTTCAAAGCAAGATGTATTTTATGCACTTTTAAATTTAAAAGCTTTTTGCATTAAAAACAAAATTAAAAATCTTGCCATACCACAAATAGCCTCAGGATTAGATCGAAAGAATTGGTTAGATTTCAAATCAATGCTTCAATATATTTTCAATAATACTGACACACTCGTTACAGTTTTTAAACTGCCCGACGATAAACCAAATTTTGAATTAAACATAAATGATACGGACGACATTGAATCAGTTATAAAAGACATTCAACACTTAAGGCTGTTCGACCCCTGTTTCATAGAACTGGCATTTTTGTTTAACTTTTGCAATCGATTTCTCGTCACTGAAGTGTTTGTTATGATTACAAAAAAATACACATATTGTTCAATACTTTATAAATAAACTGTCAGCCTTAAAATTTTGAAATATATAATCATTAAAAAAAATTGCTTCTACAAATTGCAATATAATAATGCTCATATTTTCTATCACGATTTTTTTATTTAAATTTGCTTCATGCTATTTTGTAGCATTAGTTTTATTATTTTCGAGGAGCCTAAAGACGAAATTATTAAATTATTCGTTCTCGCAAAAAATGGGAAAATGTGTTGAACAAATACAAATTTTTCAGACAATTTTCGGACATATTTTTACACGTTACGCCGGTATTTAGGCAACTTATTTCACTCTTAGTTTTCTACCTACCTCTTCAAGTAACCCAACCGTAATAAAATCAGTAGGGGATAATCTTTCTGTCCTCAAACACAATATCGTCCAGGTATAAATATGAAATAATACTATTTCTTGTTTAAATATAAATTTTTAAATATGATTGATTCTCAATACATTTTTGTTACATTAATATTATGTACTTTGAATTATATATCTCAATAAAGCAAATGATTAGCTGCCAATGATACAAAAAAAATTGTTCCTAATTAATATTTTGGTAAGAAATGGTTAGCTGTGAGCACCCAGCGCAAAAAATGCAGAAAATTGAATAGATAATAATTTATTTACTACAGGTTCTATAAATGCAGAAGTCAAAGAAGTTACATAATTCAGAATTATTATTTTATATAACTATTACTAAAAAAAAAGTTTTGTTTGATAAATAAATATATATCTTAAACACAAATTACTAATACAAAAATTACACTCTGCATGTTTCATTTTTTCATTTTCACTGAGAAAATAACAAAAATATTAGACTAACATGATATGCCTCAAATATTATTAAAAGTCTAAATTACAAGATTAAAAAGTACTAATATGCTACGCGGGGAGGTAAGTTACGTATATATCTCGAATCAATTAATTCTGGCAAAATCCCTTGGTAATAAAATTTCTTCAATTGCTCTTCCATTTTTTCTTGCCAAAATATCTCGTCACGATGAATTTCTTGTACAAATATATCAAGTGGGGTCCATACAACAAAATAACATGATTTTCTTTTCGTTATGTGGAGTTGACCTTGAATTTGGTACATATAATTATGATTTTCTTTTAATATTATCTCACCGTTGTGTATTTTAAGAAAGTTAATTTTATTTTGTTCTATTGAGATTTTTACAGTCGACGCTTTTCCTTTTGCGGGGCATTTAATTTCAATAATTTTGTCATTGCCAATAAGCCCATCTGGAGAAGCAGCCAAGAATGGCAACATTTCGTCGATAATTAATCCACTTGGTTGAACTTTCACATGAAACTTCTCTTCAAATGTATGTATAGCAACTTTTTCATTTTGTACGCCGTACATAGTGTTCAAATTTCCTCTAAAATTATTATACAGTAAATTAAATACCTTCTTTCCCATAGGTGTTGAATTTTTTTTTTTACAAATACTTCCAAAATTTGAAGCCGTAAGTCGCTTGCTTCTCTCTTGATGCCAAATATCAGAGTAGCTTTGTTCCACTGTTTTTTCAAATATTTCAATTTTATTGGCTTCCATTATTGATTGCAGAATTTTTTTTTCTTTTTCATATTTTTCATTTGACATGTCTTTAATTGGATTTGCTGCATTCCGAGTCAGCATCTGCACCGTTATTAGTTTTTCTTTTCTTATTGGCGGTTTTTGATGTCCTTTTTCATTTATTTTTTTAAATTTTTCTTGCATATCTTCTTGTGTATACGCCTGTGTTTCTGCTACCCAAATATGTCTGTAGACTTTCATGAAAATTGTCTGAATTTTGAGAAAGTATAGCTGCATCACATCGCACATTATATCCATTTCTCAGCGAGAAATTTACTCTTTTGCCTCCAACAAATTTTGCAACAACACTATTAAATGATTCTGCGGGGTTGTTATTTTGACCTTCAATTAAACTTTCTGCATTACTGGCTACTCTTTAAACTGCAGCCATTACTTTTTCAAAAATATCTTTACTGTCCAAGGCATTAAAGATTGGGACCTCATTTCGTTTTGTACAGAAATCATTTCTTTCTTCGCAATTATTATGGTCTCCAAATATGTGAGATTTTAATTTTACCCGCAGGGATTAAGTTGTAAATTTTATGATTTATGACATGACCCTTTTGAGAAGAACTCAAATACAACGTGCAGTGCTGGGCTGGTTGTATAAGTGCAAGGCGAATATTTCAAAATCAAGAAACGAAATTTTATTTTAGCGTCGAACAGCCTTAAACGAATTACTAGAACCGAGACAAACAGACGAAAAAGATAATCAATCACTAATCGTCGAAACAGGTGATCAACAAAGTGATGTTGACGACTCTTCTAGTGAGAGCAACGCCACCATTCATTCAAATAAAGAACACCCAATTATAGGAATCCCAATAATAGAATGCCCTGTAAATTACGGCAAAAATCAAATAATTATTTCAGAAACACAATGAAGCCCAAAAAAATTAACTATTCTAAAATTACACGCAACAAAAAAACAGAGAATACTAGTAGAACTTTCTAGAAGCGATTAATTTTATTAAAGAGTACATAGTACCCAAAGTTAAATATCACTTATATTGCGAGAGCGGTACGTATGAAAAGTTTAGTCTGATTTTACAAAATTATTTTAAAAATTCCCAAATTAACATAGTTAGATGTAAACAGTACCTCACGGATGTTACAGACGAAAACGAAAAATCTGAAATTAATGTAAATTCTACGAAAGCAAAACAAATCATCGTGGTATTGAAGAAACAGAAGCGCGCATTAAGCAAAATTATTACTGGCCTAAACTAAGGAACTCTATCCAAACTTACCAAATCTGCCAAATTACAAAATACGACAGGAATCCCCTGAAGCTAAAATTAAATTTAACACCTACGTCATCAAAGCCTTTCGAATTATTACATATCGATACGATTACATTAGAAAAAATAAAATTCCTCACCATAATAGATTCATTTTCTAAATATGCACAGGCATACAAACTCAATTCCTCTCAAGGTATTGAAATTGTTGTTAGATATACAACATAATGAATCAACTTTGAAATCCAAAATTTTACAATTATACGAAATTATTAATAATATGCATATTCAGGATATATTATTTGCAAAACATATTTATAATCAACTTATTATACTTTTTAATTCTATTTTAAATGTACTCCAGGATATAGAAAATTGAATTACATTCTGTAAATTAAGAACACTGCACCCAAGTATAATACAGCCTGAAGAACTTCTATTAGAAATACAAAAAAAATTCTAAATTTTATAAAGCCCAACTCCCGTTTGAACCAAATCATGAAAATATTTTGGAATACGAATCACTATTAAAAGTTAACTGTAAGATTGAACCCTTTCAAATCATTTACTTAATATCAATCCCAATTAATTATGTAACAAATTTCGATCTTTATTACTTGCATCCTATCCCAACAAGATATGATTCAGATTTTGTAACTATAATACTTAATTCAAGATATTTTTTAAAATCAATAAATGAAATTATTCCATTGAGCGACATATGTATTCCAAGCAAAATATACCAATGCCCAAATAAATTCCACGCCCATTACAATCCAACATGCGAAAAAGAAATTCTCAACGAACAGCAAAGCAACCAGTGCCATTATACAAAATTAGAAATAAAGGAAAATCACTTTGAATTAGTGCCCGATAATAAACCAATAAATACTTGGCTATTCTACCCCGAGAAGAGAAAATCACTATAAACTGCCCAGAAGGAATTAACGTAGAATCATTAACTGGAATTTTTCTTATTAAAGTGGAAAATAACTGTGACATAGTTTTTAAACAACAAAAATTAATATTTTGGGATAAAACTCAAGGAACTCCTTTAATGCTTCCAAAACTCAATATTAAATTAAAATCTAATAAAATTTCTAATTTTACAATAAATCTAAAATCCCTAAAAGTTAGTGAAATAAAAACAAATTTATTCACACCAATTCAAGAATCGGATACGAACTTTCACATCCCGAGCAATTTGGACAATTCTATTATATCTCGGAATAATGTTAATAATCATTTACTTTTCTGTTAAGTGGTTCCGAAATAAGAAATTAAGGCAGGCACTGAATACAACAAACCCGAAGAAAGAAGAAATCGAACTTCGACTTCCAGAGGGTGCTTCCTTCTAAGGAGGGAGGAGTTATATGCCCAGCTACAACATCAAACGTGACAAATAAGACATTTACGTAGAAGCACGTCTCGCGGACACGTCATATTTCAAGAACATAAAAACAAATGTATCATGTAGTTTTAGTTAGTCTAGTTTCAGATGTAACGCTATTAACAACTTATTGTTGTATTAACCAAATAAATAGTTTTAAAAAAGTTAGTTGCGTTGTTTAAACAAATAATTTATATATATATATATATATATATATATATATATATATATATATATATATATATATATATATATATATATATATATATATATATATATATATATATATATATATATATATATATATATATATATATATATATATATATATATATATATATATATATGTAGCATTTATTTATTATTTTATTCACTAATTTTTTATGGTTTATTATATATTTGTTATAGTTAGCATGCCATGTTATACAAAATCTAGTTTTCATATTATTTTTATTTATTATTCATTGTTATAGTTTTTGTTTGATGTTTACTTGGTGAGTAAAATAAAAAATAAATAACATAATTTTTCACAACTAAAAATAATAAACATCATTAATCTTGTTGTACTATTTTCATAGAATATTAAATATTTTTTGGTGTTTTGTTATTGTATATTTATTAGTAATTATTATACCGGGTGGTGCTCGGTGAGTGCGAACATAGGAATTTAACATGGGATATTAGTTTTATGCAATTTCCTGCTCTCCTGTACATTTTACGGAAAAAACTGTAGAGGGAAGATTTGTTCAGAATTAAAAGTTACCCATGAAACTGTTTTTACATGTTTTATTAAGTTTTTGGTTTAGCCGTAACATTAAAAATAAATTTCGAAATTTCTGTTACTTTGTAGTAATAGCCATGACTTTTCTTTTATTTTTATGACAAATGCGTTAAATGTCAATTTTTGATGTTTATTAAAGTTAATCTTATAATTTAAATTAAATCAAAAAAATCACATTTTTTATTCTTTGAACAAAGTTTTATTTTCATATTTAATAATAAATCAGTTTCAAGTTTATCAACAATTTCAATTTTTTTTAAAAATTTTAAATTTCAATAATTTAATGTGAAATAATAAGTAATAATTGTAACAATATTATTTAATATACCTACATAAAAAAATAAAGAAATTACAATAAATGTTCAAACAAGCCACCATTTTCAGCAAGACAATAACCAAGTCTATTGTAAAACGAAGTTCTAACATTGGCTAATTGCCTGTCAGTAATATTATCACATTCTTCGAATATAGCTTGTCTTAGTAAATCTAAATTTTCGTAGTGTTTAGAGTAAATTTTACTTTTAAGATGCCCCCACAAAAAAAAATCGCAAGGAGCTAGGTCCGGAGATCTTGCAGGCCAATTTATTCCACCACCACGACCAATCCACCGATTAGGAAAAACCAAATCTAAATATTCCCGCACATTTATTCCATAATGAGCCGGGCACCCATCCTGCTGGAACCAAATATCCTCATCTACTGCAGCTGCCTCATCCAATGCAGGACCTATATGATTTTGCAGAAGTTCTAAATACATATCAGAATTTAAATTTCCCATAATTTCAAATGGTATAATCCTGTTCTTAAAAATTCCAACCCAAATATTAATTTTCTCAGGATATTGGGTACCTGTACACACAGTTAAATGATGATTTTCTGTGGTCCACATACGAGTATTCTGAACATTTGGTTCATTATTTAAAGTAAATGTACATTCATCTGTAAAACAAATCGACGAAATAAAGTGCTGGTCCCGATTTGCCTTTTCTTGCATAATTTCACAAAATGTACTTCTAGTTTCAAAATCAGCCAAAAGAAGTTCTTGATGTGTTTGAAATTTGTAAGATTTATATCCATGTGTTTTTAAAATTCTCAGAACTGTTGAATGATGCAAACCACATTCAGAAGCAATATGTCTTATGCTGTACCTTGAATTTTGAGATATCATAGCCAATACCAATTCTTCATTCACTTCGTTATGACGTATTCTGTTATTATTATTATTGCCTTCATTACCATCGGTCACAGCTACACTAGCTGTACTCTCAAATTTTGTAACCAGTTTTGAAATTGTTGATACACTTGGAATTGGTTTATCTTCATATTTAATTGAAAATAAATCCCGCACCCTCCTATAACTATTTCCTCCATAATAATTTTTAATAATGAAGACACGTTCTTCGTTTGAATAAACATTCATTTTATAGCTTACACAAAGATTTAATTTAAATTATAAGATTAACTTTAATAAACATCAAAAATTGACATTTAACGCATTTGTCATAAAAATAAAAGAAAAGTCATGGCTATTGCTACAAAGTAACAGAAATTTCGAAATTTATTTTTAATGTTACGGCTAAACCAAAAACTTAATAAAACATGTAAAAACAGTTTCATGGGTAACTTTTAATTCTGAACAAATCTTCCCTCTACAGTTTTTTCCGTAAAATGTACAGGAGAGCAGGAAATTGCATAAAACTAATATCCCATGTTAAATTCCTATGTTCGCACTCACCGAGCACCACCCGGTATAAGAAGAATAAGAAGAATTTTACAATTGGTGACCCCGACTGAACAAGAAAACCGACTGAAGCACTATTTTAATATGGAGGTAGTAGAAGAACCTTCCTTACCTTCTGAAATCAATTCTGCAGTAGTAGCTGCGAACTTTAAGCTTCCGGAATTTTGGCCAAATGATCCTGAAATGTGGTTTGCTCAAATTGAGACAGCTTTTATCGCCCATAGAATTACGTCTGAATTTACGAAATTTAGTAAAGTTATCAATACTTTAACTCCAGAATTTGCAAGTGAGGTAAGGGATATTATAGTTGATCCTCCTATTGATGTACCAAACACCATATTAAAGCAAGCTCTACTTCAACGCACTTCTTTGTCTGATAAGGAGAAGTTACAAAAATTAATTTCTACTACTACATTGGGTGATAAAAAACCCTCACAATTATTACGTTATTTGAAACAACTTATTGGTTCAAAAGCACTTCATCAATCTATTTTGGAAGAATTATTTTTACAAAAATTACCCCAAAATGTTCAGATGATTTTAATGTCAACTGGAAATGTTCCTTTAGAAGCTAAAGCAGATATAGCTGATAAAATTTTGGATGTTTCTCAACCACAAATTTCTTCCTCTCCACAAAAGATGACAAATATGACACATTGAAGAAATAAATTTCAGAACTTAAAGAACAAATAGCACATCTTCAGTATGGGAAATCATCATCTTCTTTAAATAATACTGAAAAGGATATTTGTTGGTACCATTTAAACTTCCATTATAAAGCCAGAAAATGTATTCCCCCCTGCAAATTTTTCCAAGATTTCAAAGAACCTAAAGTAGTTAATATATTGGATAAAAAAGTGTTTAGCAATACATATCAATGTAAATTTGTACCTTCTGTTTTCAGTGCTAGCATTTGTAATTCTACTCAGCATCTATTTTTCATTGTGGACAAAATATCCGGTCAGCGCTTCCTTGTTGATACTGGTGCAGAAGTAAGTGTTATTCAATCCACATCACAACAAAAAAAACACAAGCAATCACTTACATTGCTCGCTGTCAATAATTCTCAAATTGATACATTTGGAAAATTGAATTTAAAACTTGATTTTGGCATAGGTACATTTTTTTACTGGAAATTTATTATTGCCAATTTAAATTATTCAATTATTGGAGCAGATTTTTTAAATTACCATCATTTACTAGTAGATATGAAATCTAAACGTTTAATTCAAGCATCCACTATAATTTTTTTTCCAAATCCTCCTGTTCAATCAATGCGATCAACTTTTGTAAATTCCATTAATCAAAATTTTATAAACCCATTCGAACAAATCCTTTCTAAATATCCTTCTCTTACTGACATATTTAATACAAAACGTCAAATAAAACATCAAATTAAACATTATATTTTTACGAATGATTCACCTGTTTTTGCAAAGCCTCGTAGACTAGCTCCAGATCGTTTGACAATTGCTAAACATGAATTTGACAAAATGTTAGAAATGGGTATTATCAGGCCTTCATCTAATAATTGGTCTTCACCATTACATATGGTTAAAAAAAAATCCCCAGGTGATTGGCGGCCATGTGGGGATTATCGTGCATTAAATAACATTACAATTCCTGATCGTTATCCAATACCACACATTCAAGATTTTTCTACCAATTTAGATAATACAATAATATTTTCTAAAATAGATTTAATCAAAGCTTACAACCAAATTCCTATGGATGAAGCATCTATTTCTAAAACAGCTATAATTACACCATTCGGTTTGTTTGAATATTTAGTTATGCCATTTGGACTTAGAAATAGTGCACAAACCTTTCAACGTTTTATTGATGAAGTTATTCGTGGTTTTAATTTCTGTTTTGCATATATTGATGATATACTAATTGCTAGTAAATCTTTAGAAGAACATAAATATCATTTAGAAATTATATTTCAACGATTAGAAGATTTCGGGATATTAATTAATCTTGATAAATGTCAATTTGGTAAATCTGAAATTGAGTTTCTTGGGCATCATATTTGTAAAAACGGTATAAAACCTCTTGAAGAAAAAGTTAATGTTATTAAAAATTTTCCACAACCTTCTAATCAACGACAATTACGTAAATTTCTTGGATTAATAAATTTTTATCATAGATTTATTCCAAATTGTTCAACAATTTTGCAACCAATTAATAGATTAATTAATCATTCAAAAAATAATACGAAACCAGTACTTTGGGATGCTGATTCAATTGAAGCTTTTTCATTAATAAAAAATTCTTTGGCGCAAGTAACTTTTCTGTCTTTTCCTAAACATGATGCATCAACGTGTATCATGGTAGATGCTTCAGATACAGGAATTGGAGCTGTTCTACAACAACAAATTAATAATGTTTGGCAACCAATCAGTTTTTATTCTTATGCATTAACTCCTACAGAATCACGATATAGTACATTTGGAAGAGAATTATTAGCTATTTATTTAGCAATAAAAAAATTCCGTTATTTTATTGAAGGAAGAAAATTTCATATTCTTACTGACCATAAACCCTTAACTTTTTCAACAAACAAAAAAAAAACTGACACATATTCGCCTAGGGAATTACGACATCTTGATTACATTTCACAATTTACGAACGATATTAGACATATTTCAGGCAAAGACAATATTGTGGCAGATACCTTATCTCGTATACATGTCAATTCATTACGCAACACTGAATTAATTAATTTTGATCAAATGGCAATAGCTCAACGCTCAGACAAGGAATTACAAATATTGAAAAGTAATCCACAAAGTTCGCTAAAATTTAAAGAAATACAACTATTAAATTCACTTAATACCACGATTACTTGTGACATATCAACCGGTAAAATAAGGCCTTATGTTCCTTCAGAATTTCGTAAAAATATTTATAAACAGTTTCATTCACTTTCTCACCCTGGTGTTAAAGCTACACAGCAATTAATTTCTTCAAAATTTGTCTGGTCAAATATGAAAAAAGATATTAAAAATTGGACTAAATTTTGTATTCAATGTCAACGAGCCAAAATAAATAAACACACGATTTCACCTCACCAAAAATTTAATATTCCATCTGTACGTTTCGATATGATACATATTGATATAGTAACATTACCTGAATCTAAAGGATATACTCATGTTTTAACTTGTATTGATCGGTTTACTCGTTGGCCAGAAGTAATTCCTTTAAAAGACATAACTGCAGAATCAATAGCAAAAGCACTTGTAACTGGGTGGATTGCCAGATTTGGAGTTCCATTTACAATTACAACTGATCGCGGTAAACAATTTGAGTCTGCATTATTTAAAAATCTGTTAAAATTACTTGGTTCAATTCATATTACAACAACGGCATATCATCCACAATCGAATGGATTAGTAGAAAGATTTCATAGACAACTTAAAACCTCTTTAAAAACATATAACAATGCAAAGGATTGGATTGATAATTTACCTATTGTATTATTAGGAATCCGTTCTTCAATAAAAGAACCTATTAATTGTTGTGCTGCTGAATTAGTGTATGGAACCAATATTCGTTTACCAGGTGAATTTTTTGAACAAACTGCTCAAATAATGGATGATTTAGATATACCTTTTTTTTACAACAATTAAAATATTACATGAGAAGTTTTAAAGCTCAATCTCCTAAATATCAATTTAAGAAATCATATATTAATAACGATTTATTTTCTACACCTCATGTTTTTGTTCGTCATGATGCTATTAAAGCGCCTTTACAATTACCTTTTAACGGACCATATAAAGTATTACAACGTTTTCCAAAATATTTTAAAATTCTCGTTAATAACAAAACAGAAACAGTTTCAATAGATAGATTAAAACCAGCTTATTATGAATAATTCTAAATGCACTTATTTATTAACAGTTTTAATTTTTAAACAATCACTACTTTTGCACAGGTATTTCAAGAAAACGCTAGATATTTATTTTTCCTATATTATTTTTTTTCTAGGGGAGGCGTAAATGTAGCATTTATTTATTATTTTATTCACTAATTTTTTATGGTTTATTATATATTTGTTATAGTTAGCATGCCATGTTATACAAAATCTAGTTTTCATATTATTTTTATTTATTATTCATTGTTATAGTTTTTGTTTGATGTTTACTTGGTGAGTAAAATAAAAAATAAATAACATAATTTTTCACAACTAAAAATAATAAA
This sequence comes from Pterostichus niger, assembly GCA_947425015.1. NCBI lineage: Eukaryota > Metazoa > Arthropoda > Insecta > Coleoptera > Carabidae > Pterostichus > Pterostichus niger. The sequence goes on from OX380350.1 coordinate 17,722,302, forward strand.
CATCATTAATCTTGTTGTACTATTTTCATAGAATATTAAATATTTTTTGGTGTTTTGTTATTGTATATTTATTAGTAATTATTATATAAGAAGAATAAGAAGAATTTTACAATTGGTGACCCCGACTGAACAAGAAAACCGACTGAAGCACTATTTTAATATGGAGGTAGTAGAAGAACCTTCCTTACCTTCTGAAATCAATTCTGCAGTAGTAGCTGCGAACTTTAAGCTTCCGGAATTTTGGCCAAATGATCCTGAAATGTGGTTTGCTCAAATTGAGACAGCTTTTATCGCCCATAGAATTACGTCTGAATTTACGAAGTTAGATTTATTGATTATCAATAAATGTTTTTAAAAAATGCCATTTTTAGTGTTTTACAACATTAAATATTTTTTAGTTTCAGAAGTCAAAAGTTAGATACAGATTTGTTACAAGTAATGTGTTTATCGTACTGTAGTGAGAATCTGACTGGGTTCAGTCTTGCACGATCCTAAACAGGATGTTATGATATTACACTATTCTGGAATCATATTGCTGGAGAATCGGCGGTTTCTGTGGGAACACCGTTTTCTAACTCCTCCTTCGCTTGAATCATCACGGTGCTGGTAGACCGTTGTAGGGGCTGAAGTTCTCGGTTGAAGTTCAATGCCTTCTCTGGACTTCGGTCTTGTCAGCGAACGTCTGTGGAACTTTATCTTTAAAAAGATTACAAGCAGGATGATAGCACCTGCAATCAGAATTATATAGAGTATTAGGGTTGAATAATTGATGATATTGTTGACATCGTGCTGGTTGAAGAAGTAGTTGTAAATGGATTCTTCGAGTTTGTTCATTGGTTTCAGCTCGTTGATGGTATTCAGTTCAATTGAAATTTTTGGAATTTGTGACTTGTTGAAGTCAAATTTGTAGTTTTCGATTACTACTGGTTTGCCAAAGGTTCCGTGTTTAAATAATAATTTGTCCATCATTTGATCTTAAGAAGTATTCTTGATTAGGGATAACAGTTACATATTCAGTATTGTGTTTCGTAGGAATCGGTATTAGGTGAAAGAACTCAAATTGCGTTTCGTAATTTATAGGAATTTCAATAAAATACGTAATTTTGTTAGATGATAATTTGTAATTTACAAAGAGCATTTTTGCTAGTTCTAGAATATTTTCCGAATTTATATTAATTAGTAACTGATTATTATAAAATTTTGAAATTTTATTTAATTCTGTGAGAAGATCGTGTGACTTTATAATCCTTGGATGTATGGTGTGTAATTTACAAAACGACAAAAAAATTTCGACATCTTGGAGAATATTAAAAGTTAAAGTATATAAAGTGTTTAATTGATGAAAAATATCTCTTATAAAGAGCTTATCTTGATCTCTAGTTCCACCGACAACAATGTGAAGTAGTTGTACGATTTTGGCTTTGAATAATTTTTCATTTTCTCTAATTGTATCAACAGTCCTATTAAAATAGTCTATCATTTGTTGATTGATGGAATATTGGTATTTAATTTGGTGATTGAAATAATTTTGATTCTCCTTTAAATGATTCAAAATTTGTGTATAACGTTTATCATCGTCTGCTTCTAAATTTCCTGTTATTGATTTGATAATTGCTCAGAGGCCGTTGATTAAGTCTTTTTTCACTCGTTAATTTTCTGTTTGTTTTGTTAAATGATTAATTTTTTCGTTTATGTTATTACGAATATAATTGATTATGTTATTATTATTGTCAAATTCAGGAGAAATTGTCATGTCATTATTAAGGATTCGTTTGAGGTTTTCATATTGTTTGTTTAAATGTTCATACTGTGTTCAAAGTGGTTGTAAGTCGTAATAGTGTATGAATGTGTGTGTGTATTTTTGGAGTTTTGTGGTCCCGAGATTTATTGTCAGTAGTCCTGGATTATGTGTTAGGTCTTTCATACTTAGTCCGTGGGAGTATGAGAAGCAGCAATTTTTGATTAATATCTTTGTGTTTTTGTATGTCTTGGGTAACTTGTTTATCAAGTTCGATATCGAGAGGGGAATTTATTCTAAATGACCGTTAATAATTTCAATCGGTTTTAAATTTGTCGAACTATGATTTGTATAATAATATGCTAAAATTGCATGTGATATTTTATCTTTTATCGACTCATTCTTGAAGTTGTCTTGCATATTAAATAAACGAATATGTTCTATTAAAGTTGAGTGAAAACGTTCAACTAAACCATTCGATTTTGGATTTTGTGAGCAAGTAAAATGAATTTCAATTTTATGCAAGGATAATAGTTCTTTAACAACTATATTTTTAAATTCGAGTCCGTTACCGGATATAATTAATTTTGGTATACCATGATGGGAAAAGAATTTAGTTAATTTATTTGTTATGTCTATAGCGTTGATTGATGTTACTTTATAGGCTTGCGCGTATAATATCTAATGTTTTGTTGGGGGTCGGAGTTATATTTAATTTAGGTTTTACAAGATTTCTTTCGTATTTGGCTGCTGAATATATCTCGCATTGATTGATATAATCTGTGATGGTTTTATGTTGGTTAGGCCAGTAATATCTCTTTTTTCTTTGATTATAAACTTCATTAATGCCACGGTGATTTGTTTTACTTTCATGATTATTTTTTATTGTTTGTAAACTTTCATCTGGGTCTTCTACATCTATTAATTTAGTATTACACTTAATAAATTTAATTTCAGAGTTTTTGATTCTTTAATAAATTTTATCGTGTTTTTTTCAAAATTTGTTTCTGATAATTGCACTAAAATTCTCATTTTGTCAGAATGAAATTTTTGCACTTTTGGTGTACATGGAGAGTGTTTAACTTGAGATATAAATATTTAATTTTTGCCATAGTTTACGGCAGATTCTGTTATCGTAATGCCTATGATAGGATTTTCTGGATTTGAATGTATAGTTTGGTTTGTGTCAGTATAATTTAGGGCATCTTCGTCAGGTTCAACAATCATAGATTGTGTGTCACTATTGGGATCAAAAGTATCATTAAATGTTTCTACATATTCAAAGAGATTTTTCATACCGGGGTCTACAGTGTTGACATTTAATTTATTCTATTCGTGATAGAGCATCAGCGTTTTTGTTTAATGTTCCTTTTTTATGAATAACTTCGTAATCGTACTCTTCTAATTTGAGTCTCCAACGCATTAATTTAGAATCTGGTTTTTTTAATTAATGTAAATATTGTAATTGTTTATGATCAGTAATGATTTTAAATTTTCTGCCAAACAAATATGGTCTAAAATATTTTGTAGCCCACATAACAGCAAGTAATTTTTTTTTGCAATTGTGCTGTAGATTTGTTCTGAGTCATTTAGAGTTCGACTAGCGTAGGTGATGGGAAGATCGGAACCAATATTACCTTGGGACAGGATAGCGCCTATAGCGTAATTGCTAGCGTCTGTGGTTATGTTGAAAGGCTTGTTAAAATCTGGATATTGGAGTATGGGATCGTTAATTAGAAGATTTTTGCAAGTATTGAAACAGTTAACATATTCTGGATCGTTATGTTGAATTTCTGCGTCTTTCTTTAGACATTTAGTTAGGGGTTTTGTCAGCTGGGTAATTTTTTTAATGAATTTTCGATAATAACCTAGTAGGTCTAGAAATGCTTTAATTTGTTTCAGTGTTTTCGGTAGAGAGTAGTTTTTGATCGCGTGATTTTTATCTGGATTCGGTTTAACTCCGCTAGGGGTCACGACATGTCCGAGATACGCTACCTCTTTACGTCAAAATTCCGATTTGTCGAGCTGTATTTTTAAGTTCGCTTTCTTTAGACGGTCAAAAACTGTTCTTAAATTTTGAATATGCTCTTGGAGGCTTGTGCTGGAAATTATGACGTCATCTAAGTATACTAAACAAATTTCGTTTACTAAATTTCTAAGTACGTTATCCATGACGCGTTGGAAAGTTGCCGGGGCATTTATCAAGCCAAATGGCATTCTCATGAATTCGTAATGCCCATTTTCGGTATTGAAAGCAGTTTTTTGAATATCTGCTTTGTTCATCTCAATCTAATGGAATCCGGACGCGAGATCTAAGGTCGAAAAATAATTACATCTACCAAGTTTGTCTAATAAAGTGTTTATATTTGGTATCGGGTACTTGTCATCCATCGTTTTCTCATTTAACTTTCTATAATCTATGGCTATTCTTCACTTTTTCTTGCCAGATGCGTCAATCTTCTTTGGAACAATCCACACTGGGGATGACCAAGGAGAATAAGAGGGACAGATTATTTTTTGGTCAAGCATTTTTGAGATTTGGTTTTGCACTTCTTTCCTATGCACTTCAGGATATCTATAGGTTTTTGAGTATACGGGAATTTCGTTTTTAGTTCGGATAAAGTGTTTAACTTCAGTCGTAAATGTTAGTGATTTATTATCGCTGTGTAAAATAGTAGAGAATTGTTTTAATAATTTCATAATTTCGGATTTTTCTTCTTGATTCATATGATCAATTCTTATTTTACTCATATCTAAATTGTTTTCAGTACAGGATTTGTCAAAGTTTAAATTATGAATTTCAAAATAATTTAGTGTTTCTAGTTTTACGCAATTTACAGTGTCTAAAATTTGTTCGTTATCGGTTGTGTTAATAGCAGGATAGAATAATTCGTAATTTTCTACCTTAGCTAAACCTTCGGGAATAATTATATTATTTATTTTAGTTTCTGGTATTAATGCTTCTCCGGTCTCTATGTTGTTAACTAATATTTTAATTATTTTTTTCGAGTTTGGCGGCATTTTTATATAATGAGATTTTGGAAGTATCTTATGAAAATGAATTTTTATATCTTGAGTAGGAGTTATAATTTTATCATTATTTTAATCAATAATTGTTTCAAAATTTTTTAAATTATCTATTCCAAGTAAAACATCAAAGTTATTGTGGAAATCGAATAGATAGTATTTTAATAATTTATCTGGGTTGCTCAACAAGTTTGAAGCAGGTAAAATAATACTAGCGTTTTCAGTTGAAGTACCGTGAGCTGTTGTGATTTGAAAAGAGTCATTCTGAATTTTATTCTTAGAATATTTCTGTGCAATATTTGGGTTAATAAATGAGCGTGTACTTCCGGTATCTATCAAAGCTGTTAAGTTATGTTCGGGATATATTATGAATGGTAGTTCGCTAAAATTATGAGTTAAATTCACAATTTCAAATTCGTTTCCGAGGCTTTTTATTGGAAAAAAAGCGCCTTGATCATGATTTTCGTCATTATCGGGATTTGGTTCGGTGTCGTAATATTCAGCGTTTTCATCACAGTATTGTTCCTCGATTTCGTTATTTGGTAATTCATTGACTTCGGTATTAAATAGTTCTTCCGAAATAAAATCAGGTTTTCGTTGGGATTGGAATTGTTGGGGACGGTAATTACTTGTGCTTGATCTTGGTGTGAATGATTGTCCAGTACTGACACTCATGGGCGTCGGTTTCGCAAATTTTTTGTTTAGATCAGGTTTGAAAATGTTTTGAGTGTTTGGTTTAATTTGTTGATGATTTTGTTGGTATGTGTAGTGTGGTTGAGGGGTGTAGTGTGTTTGATTAGGTTTGTACATTAGTTGAGGGAAACTTCTTTGTTGGAATGTGTCACGCTTCAATTTCGTCCTTTATCCATAAATTCCTTTCTCCCTTTCAGTCCTTTAAATTCTTTTCCATCCCATTTTTACGTGTAACCTAAAATCAGAATTCTGAATTAGCAGCAGCAAAATACTAATTAGTCATTTGTACACTACTTACCTTATTTGTTTAAATTAATTTCCACGTTGCTTTCCATTTCATTTACTTTATATTTTGTTATTTTATTTCAATTTAAATTTAACTTTCTTTGTTATTTAAATATTTTGTTGACAGCTGTTGTTTAGTTAATTGTTTATCTTGCCGGTAGAGCGTTCAAAACAGGTAAAGGTTGTTTTAAAGCAACGCGCAGTATACTTGGTTAATAAAAAGTCTCCGATAAATAGTTAAAAAGTAATTGATTACTGATTTATCTTAGTTATACTATTAGTTCACCTGTCATCTAGTTTGCCATATTTTTACAATAATATATTCCTTACCGATTCCGTATTTTCCATGCATCTCGGCCCCGAAATTGTGAGTGTAAAGCTGTCTTTAGTTGCTATTCCGATGTACTTTTGTTTTGCCGCCAAATTTATTTTCTTTCTTATTTCTTCTCATTGTTTCTTATATATTCCTTCTTTTTCTTTTGTCTTCCGGACCGATTCCGAAAAATTATTAGAGAGTGAGTTCTTGGCTGTTGTTCGATTGAGTTGACAAGTGATTTTTCTCGCTGATTACGTGGTGATTTGCGCTTTACTGATTGCAGTTTGCAATTCCATTTGGGAATTATTAAAGCGAAATCTCATTCAGTTCTTCGGAGTAGTTGCAAGTTTGTGTAAATTGCATTGCCGTGCGTGCACTCCGCAAGACGCCCTTCTGAAGAATTATTTTCGTGATCGCGAAGATCCAAGATTTGTTCGCCAACCACCAGCGACCCACAGCCAGCACTTGTGTCCACTGGAAGGTACCGCCAGCATCCTCTTGATCTAGTACACCAGGTTTGGAATTCCTGAGCTTCGTCTCGCGAGTCCAAGGTCCATCCGCGGGTCACCATTCCAGAATCCACGGATTTGTGCCTGTTGAGGCGACAGCTAAGTGTTCTAGAACTTTCATTTAATTGTTTTTTTTTTACACTAATTATTTACCTGCTGAACAGAAAAGTAGACTTAACCTTTATTTTTCATTACCGACACTTTTCGTCGAAGTTTCCCGTTCTGAAATAAATTAACTGGTTCAGTAATTTTAACTTCATTTATATATTTTTTTTTGTTGTTATTATTATTATTTTAGTTTATTATTTACATGTGTCACTTGATTATTTGGAATATCAATTTATGTTGTCACAACACTGCAAGTCATTTAATTTGTTTGAATCATATTTGTATTTGTGTTGCAAGGGAAGTTGCGCAGTGGCGCTCTGTTGCTTTAAGTTTATTTTATTGTTCCATCTCGCCGTAGCCGAGTTATACGCCGCATTTAGACTGTATTTGTCCGGGTTTACGCGTTGGCCAATCGTAAATCGCGTTCGACCTTCGTCGAGGTGTAAGTGGCATATGACTGCACTACGTTGCGCTTTCAATTTGTTCCACGTCGCTTTCGCAACCCTTCCCGCGTTTATTAGTATTGTTGTTGTCTTTTACGTTTGTTCATTAAAGTCAGTGTTGTCCGCCATTTTGTTTATTTATTTCGGAACCGTTTCTTTTGTCATTTTCCAGGAACTTAGTGTTTCCGTTAGTGTTCAAGTTTATTTACTGGTAAGTAGTGTGATTTTGTCGGTAAGTAGTACACAGCATTTTAATTATATCATCCGTGGGCCTCTGGAATAGTGTTCACGGATTGAGATTTTCCTGTATGCCCTATATCCCTCTCTCGTCTCCCGTGCTTTTGGTTTCAGGTACCTTCGTAGTTGGGTACAGTCATACAACTACGTGGCGTCCTCTATATTTGTTTTGTTTAGTGTTCATTTTGTGGAACCACCCCCTTCTCCACTGCCAGCTAGCCGCCACCATCTCTGGAGCCTCAAGTTACGTCCTTATAACTTTTGGCGCCACAACGTGGGCTAAAGTGTTATAAATGGTTTGTTATTCTGTGTGGGAAGGTTTTGTTTGGGTTTGAACGTATTTTTGCGTTGTTGTTTATTGTGTTGTGTTTTGTGCCTGCCTACTAAAGTGCAATACCACGAAGCTATACGAGCGAAGCCGAGTAAGGCGCGCGACCAGCGGGAGAGAGAGTCGAGTGTTGTACGTAGAACTGAACACACGTATATGTTGTATCGTATATTTAAAACCTGTGTAATATTGCTAAAATATAAGTTTGTAAAACGTAAAGTTGTATGTCTACGTTAATTTCAACACCCCATCGCTAGGCGAAACATAACAGTTGGTGTCATAGCGGTGAGATTTGATTAGACAAATTTCACAACAAGAAAAGTCTTGTTCCGGCGGTGGCCTTGAAGAGTTGAGTAGCAACAGCACAACGTTCGAGCGCGACAACAGGAATTGAGAGAAGCGGCAACCATTGGAACGACGGCATTCCAAACCGGCAGTGGCGGCGGCAAGAAGAAAAGGAAAGGGGGCAACTCAGCTAAGAAAACAAGAAAAACAGCGGATGCAGTTTACGTGAGTAGTACTTGGTTATGTATTTTGAGGTTTTATGGTCTTATTAGTTTAATAAACCGGAAGTAATATTATTTCAAAGTATATGGTTGTATGACAAATGAAAAAATTATTTTGTTGTTGACAGAAAAGAAAGTATTGCGGGAATAGTTAGTAGTTGTCAGAAAAATAAAAGAAAAGAGAAATAATTTGGGTTTTGCATAAAGAAATCTTGGTTTGTAGAACTAAAGTGTAAATAATAAATAAATATGGGTTCCGAATTTAATATTTTTACAATTAAAGAGTTAAAATATGTTACAAATCTGTTCGAACTACCAGACAAAAAGTTAAAGGCTGATCTAATTGCAGAAATAGTTAAAGCTAAATATACTTTAGAGGAGGTTAGAATTGAAATAGATACGTGGGAAGGAAATACACAAAAAGGAAGGTTAGATAAGTTAGAACAAGAAAAAAAGGAAGAGAAAATACGAGAAGAAAGAATCGAATTAGCTAGATTAGAGGAAAGATTAGAGTTAGCTAGATTGGATGCTCAAATAAAAATTGCACAAGCTCAGATACCAGTTCAAACAAATGCAAACAATGTAATTGCAAATAATAGTATGGCATTCAACATGTCCAAACATCTGCAACCATTTAAAGATGAAGGTGATATAAGTTTGTATCTTACAAATTTTGAACGGATGTGTACACAACTAAATTTTGAAAAGGAAACTTGGTCTATACGGTTGACAAGCGTGTTATCTCCAGCAGCAAATGAAGTTGTTGCAAGATTGTCAGAAGAGGATTGTAAAGATTATGACAAGGTAAGAGCAAGTTTATTAAAGAAGTATAAATTAACGTCTGAAGTATTTCGCTCCAAATTTCGGTACGGAAAACGAAAACCTGAGCAAAGTTATGCGGAATTTGCATATCAATTAAAAATTAATTTTAATGAATGGCTCAAATGTGAAGAAATAGAAGTTAATTTTGATAAACTAGTACAACTAATGTGTCTAGAAAAATTTTATAATTCAATACCTAGTGAAATGAGATTCTGGATAGAGGATCGAAATAAATTGAAAACAATAGAAGAAGCTAGTGACCTTGCGGATGTATATGTTACAAAAAGAGGCCCTATAGCTGATAAAAATTACAATAATATTAACTTCAAAACGGGTAAAAGTAAATACGAAAATAAAACCGTAGTGTCAAATCAGAAAGAGAACGTTGGAAATAGTCAGGTTACGACAGAAACAATTAATAACGAGAAAATTGATAAAAGCACATTTGACAAAAGAAGACCGTTTAAATGCTATGGTTGTGGGGAAGTAGGCCATTTTAAAAATTCACCAGAATGTCCAAAAACAAAAACAGCATTAGTTACGACAACTGATAATAGTAAGGAATTAGATACATTATTTGAACCATACACAATCTTAGCGAAGGTAAATGGTGTAGAAACGAAATTGTTGCGAGATAGTGCCGCAAGTTATGATATCGTACATTCGGATATCATTAAAGAAAAAGATTATATTGGAAAATGTGTAAATGTGAGAGGCATATTAAGCACAGAAAGTGTAGCTCTACCGGTAGCTAAAGTGGAATTAAATTTTCCGGAAATTGGAAAATTGACCACAGAAGCAGCAGTCACAAGTCAGTTACCAAATGGCTATCCGTATTTGTTGTCAAACAGAACTTGGGAGATGATGAAAAACACTGCAAAATTTCCAGAACAACAAGTTTTTGTATTAACAAGATCAAAAGCGAAAAAAATCTTGGAAAAGAAAAGTTTATTAGAAGATAATATTAACAAAAAACCTGCTAATGAAGATAACATTATAGTGGAGCAGGAAATAGAAAGTAATCAAAATTTGGAAGAAGAGAAAATTCTTAATCAGGACAAAAAGGAAAATGAAATAGAAATAACTGCTGGAAAAGAATTTGAAATTCCGAAATCTGAGATAGATTATTCAGATATTACTAAACTTACTCCTACTGACATAAGAACTCTGCAAATGGAAGATGCAAATTTAAAGGAATATTTTGAATTGGCTCAAGAAAAAAAAGAAAAAAATGGTGCGAAATTTTATGTTTCCCAAGGAATCCTGCATAGACAATTTATAGATAAATTGGGGAAACGATACGACCAAGTGATTGTACCAACAAAGTTAAAAGGAAAACTACTAGACATTGCACATGACAATATGTGGATGGGGCATTTAGGTTGTCAAAAAACTATTCAAAGAATTAAGCAAAATTATTGGTGGAATCAATTAGGTAAAGAAGTTAAGGATAAAATAAAATGTTGTGATGTCTGCATGCGAGTTGGAAAATCTACAGACAAACGAAAAGCACCAATGTGCCGAGTACCCATAATTACTGAACCTTACAAAAGAGTAAACGTCGACATTGTAGGACCATTAATAAAAACAGAAAATGGAAATCGATACTTAATAACTCTAATTTGTAGTGCAACAAAATTTCCAGACGCTATACCAATAAAAGTAGCTGATTCAGAAGCGGTAGTAAAAGGACTTCTTAATATATTTTCACGAGTAGGATTTCCGATGGAAATACAGATGGATTTAGGTACAGTTTTTACAAGTAATCTAACAACAGAATTTTTTGACAGATGTGGAATTAAAATTATACACAGTTCTGCATATCATCCACAATCAAATGCGGTGGAACGGTTCCACGGAGTATTTAAAAGAATTTTGAGGGCACTATGTTATGAACACGGCAAAGAATGGGACGAATACATTGATCAAGCATTATTTGCGCTACGATGTGCACCTCATGCAAGTCATGGATTTAGTCCAGCTGAACTTGTATATGGACGGCAAATTCGATCACCTTTGAGTATGGTGAAAGACTTGTGGATAGGTAAAGAGACCAATGAACCTGTTGTAGTTTATATTTTAAATCTGTTAGATAGATTTAAAAAAATGCAAGATATGGCAGAAGTTGCGATGTTGGAAGCACAAAGTAAAACAAAAAAATATTATGATCGTAAAACCAAAGATATTTCCTATGAGGTTAACGATAAAGTAATGATATATCAACAAGCACGCACAAATAAATTGCAAATGCAATGGACTGGTCCTAAGAAAATTGCTAAAAAAATTTCGGAAACAAATTATATTGTTGAGGAACTCACAGGGAAAAGAAAACAAAACTTAGTTCATATTAATTTACTGAAACCATATTACGAAAAGGCAGAAATGGTGGCGATAACCATATGTCAATCTGGTGAAGACCGAACGGAAATAGACATTCCTGAATTGGAAAAAGGAAACGACGTATTAAGTGCTTCAGAAGTATTGGAGAAAGCGAAAAGTGTGGGGTCATTAACAGAAAACCAGAGAGATAATTTGAAAAATTTAATTAATGAATTTCCTGGATTATTTTCAAACAAACCCGGAAGAACCAGTCTAATAGAGCATGATATTGCATTAAAAGAAGACAAAATAATACGTACCAGAGCATATTCACATTCACCAAGAATACGAGATATTATAGATAAGGAAATAGACAAAATGTTAAATTTAGGAGTAATTAGGCCAAGTAGTAGTGCATACTCATCACCAATGATCATTGTGGAAGCTGAGGGAAAAGAACCAAGACCGGTAATCGACTACCGTGCTTTAAATGCGATTACGGTACCACAACAGCATCCAGTACCAAACATTGAAGTTTGTGTGGAACGGTGTAGTAATGCCAAATATTTGACTTTAATTGACGTAGTGAGAGCCTATTGGCAAATTGGGATGACAGAGAGAGCGAGTAAATATGCGGCATTTATAACGCATAGAGGGATTTTTGAACCTATAACATTGGCTTTTGGGCTACAATCTGCTCCATTCTCATTTCAAAGGTTCATAGATAAAATATTAGAAGGAATGAACGAATTTGCTGAACCATTTTTAGACGATGTGGCAGTGCATTCTATGTCCTGGGAAGAACATTTAATACATTTGAGAAAAGTATTGTCTGCAATGTATAAAGCTGGCCTTACCATAAAAGCAACAAAATGTGAATGGGGAAGAGCGGAAGTAATATATTTAGGCCATAAAATAGGACAGGGGTATCGGAAACCCTCAGAGGTAAAAGTTGCAGCCATTATGGAATTTCGACGACCAGAAACAAAGCGAGATATTCGAGCATTTTTAGGAATAACGGGGTATTACAATCATTATATACCAATGTATTCAGATATTGCTAGTCCGCTTACAGATGCACTACGCAAAGATGCGAAAAATAGGATAGAATGGGATGAACAAAAGGAGGATTCATTTCAACGTTTAAAGAATGAATTGATAAGCGGTAAAGTGCTTAAAGCACCGAATTATAACCGTGAATTTATAGTACAGACTGATTGTTCTAAGAAAGGAATGGGAGTAACATTATCACAGTGTAATGAACAAGGGGAGGAGCACCCAGTATTATATCTGAGTAAAAAATTAACAGACAGGGAACAAGTTTACAGTGCAAGCGAGCTAGAATGTGCAGCATTAGTATGGGCCGTGGGAAAATTAAAACCTTATTTATATTTAAATCATTTCACGGTAGAAACTGACCATTGTCCATTGACTTGGTTAAAACAGATGAGTAACAAAAACGGACGATTATTACGTTGGTCTTTAAGTCTGCAAATGTTAAATTTTACAGTTGTCTACAAGCCAGGAAAGAAATGCGGAAATGTAGATTCTTTATCTCGATATTTTGTTTAATAATAAACTGTGTTACTGTCGATCGTCCTTGTAATGCTTTTATGTTTGGAAACAACAAGGTAGTTTTGTATTTCGGAAGTTGTTAATGTAAATGACCATTGAACATGAAAGACCATAAGATCGCAATGTGCAGACCAGTGCTGCAATAGTAAACTGTATCAAACAAGTCTACTGGAGTCAAAAACGATGGTTTTTAACCCCACAGACTTTCTAAAATGGGGGCAACTGTTGTGTTTTGTGCCTGCCTACTAAAGTGCAATACCACGAAGCTATACGAGCGAAGCCGAGTAAGGCGCGCGACCAGCGGGAGAGAGAGTCGAGTGTTGTACGTAGAACTGAACACACGTATATGTTGTATCGTATATTTAAAACCTGTGTAATATTGCTAAAATATAAGTTTGTAAAACGTAAAGTTGTATGTCTACGTTAATTTCAACACCCCATCGCTAGGCGAAACATAACAATTGACCGAGTTAATTTGGAAGTCGTTTGTCATCATGTTCTGGGCGGTAGTCAGGTCTTTTGGGTCTTTAGTTCTCATTAATGTGCCTAGAGGCTCTCTAAGTCCTCTCAACATGACTCTTAACGCAAAATTTCTAAAATAGCCAATTAGAATTGGTTGTTCTTCTACTTTTATGTGTAGAATTGTATAGGAGGTTGAAAAAATTTAATAAGTGTATAACTCTGTAGTAATAATCAAATGGGGATTCATTTAGATATTGCTTTAATTCGCATAATTCGAAATTTAACGTGTATATATCGCGTTTGTCTGCGTACGTATTTAATAGGGCTGTTTTTAAAACTAGCCATTTAGTAATTGTGACACTCGCAATGTTTACGGCGGATTCTCCTGTAATTTTTGTCAAAATACTGCTCATTAAGTACTCGTTTTAGAAATTATTTGCGTCTGTTGTATCATAAAATGTATTTACGATTTTTTCGCTAATTTCTATAAATCTACTTAATAATTTAGCATCACCTCGAAATTCGGGGATCATGTCTAAATATTCACGTTTGAGTTCTGGGACAGCCATTTCGTCAAGGTGTAGGTTATTTATTTGATCGATAAGGGATTGATCGATTGGGAGTGTGTTTGGGATATAAATTAGTGAGTCAGAGGAATTTACTGAATCTATATCTGAGCTATCGTCTGATTCTAATTCGATATTCGCTCGATTATCTCTAGATGTCATATGTGCACTACTTACAGGAAAATCAGTGTGTTCTTCATTGGCTCTATACGGCTTCTTCCACGATGGAGGAACAGAACAGGATGAATCTTCTACGGTTCGGCTCTGTGTTCAGTGGGGCTTCGTTGTTCTCTTCGTGTGACGCGATGCACTCGTTGAAAACGTGTAGAGATTTTTCACTGATTTTACGTTGATTCTTCGGAATAAATCGTTGAAACGAACCGAAATGTTTATGTTTCGTTTGCGATATACACTACGACTGCGCCAGTTAGATTGATTGATTTGCAATAAATGTTTTTTAAAAAAATTATTTTTAGTGTTTTACAACATTAGATATTTTTTAGTTTCAGAAGTCAAAAGTTAGATACAGTTTTGCTACAAGTAATGTGTTTATCGTACTGGAGTGAGAATCTGACTGGGTTCAGTCTTACACGATCCTACTCAGGATGTTACATGATTCTAAGATATGATATTACACTATTCTGAAATCCTATTGCTGGAGAGTCAGCGGTTTCTGTGGGAACACCGTTTCCTAACTTATATTTAAGAATATGGTCCTCTATAATATATAAAAAAAGATATGTAGCTTTGCACGATGCGAAAAATGTAATCTTTCATTCTAAGGGGACATAATGAGTCCAGGGGCACAAAGTAAACTTCTCATCAATTATATCGTTATAATAAGGGTTTACAAAAATATAACCGGACGAGTCTTTGATAATTACTGAAAAGTTAAATTATTTATTCCTCCACTTCAAAATCTGCCGCAGTTTTCCAGTTAAACAATTTATTAAAGAAATATTTAATATCTGTAATAAAAACAATTATGACAAAATAATAATTTTGCCGTGTAATAGTATATTACATACCGAGTCAGGAAATGCTGCATTACAGCCGAGCGCTGAGTTAGATATAAACGCGAGGCTGGAATGGACATCCCGCGAGGTACGTATACTATTTTATTCACAATCAGTTAGTAATATATGTGTTTTAAATATTAATTTTATTAAAACTTTTTTTAACAGATTTATTATTATTTGTTTAATCTGCTTTAAAATAGATACTTATAATAGTGTTGCTAGATAACTTGACAAAATGTTTATTGAATCTGTCAGTTGAGTTCTCAACTGTTTTGAAGATTTGTTGGTTTTCTCTACCTAGTAATAAGTAAAATTTTCATAAATATGTCTGATAGTGAGTTAGAGTTTACTCCACCAGAACTGCGAGAAGCTGCGGAGAAAAGCTACTGAAGGTTTGCTACCGGAGGAAATCAAACAAAGATATATGAAGCATGTTGTAATTGTTGTCTGGGCAAAGGTATTAAAATTACTGACTCCGAAACGGCTCTCCTTGCATACCTTGGAGAATATGCCCAAAAAAAGAAAGCTTTCATCGTGTGGGCTATCTCGTATAATGCAATGCTGCGAATAACATTGAATATTAAACAGAATATTGATATCAAAAGAATTACTAGTTTAAAGGCATTTTTGAAAAGAAAGAATGTAGTAACAAGGCAAAAAATTAAGCGTTTTAACCCAAGAAGATATAGATCGATTTTTGAAAAATGCACCTATAGAATATCTTCCTCAAAAGGTAATAATGTTATTCTGTTATCTGTCCATATTACTAATAAATAATAATTAAAGCATGCCTGATTTATTTTATAAAAATAATTATTTGTTGTTTTACCGGTTGGAAAGTGACATTAGATAGCCGGAAAAAAAATTGCCAGCTAGCTGGAAAAGTTAAGTAAACAATGCCTCACTTCCTATCTGTTTTGTTGGTTGGAAACTCACAGATTACTGATTGTGAATAAAAATGTTTCCAGCACAAACTGTGTTATGAACATATTCTAAAACCATTTTTGAATGATAATTTTTAACGATTACCATGGCGGTAATGATAAAAAGTGAATTAGAATATTGTTTTTAGAATTAACTATGAAACTTGATGGCCAGCTTAAATCAGAATTTATGTTAATGATAATATTTTAAGAAGATTGATTCACGGTTTCTGCGACGCTAAAATTCTATTATAATTTGTATCCTAATTTCTCAAATATGTTCATACTCGTATATAGAACAAATCTTTACGTCTTCCGATGGGTTAAGAAATTCCTCTTTGTGTTTTATATCAACAAAATCGCTTTTTATAGAATTATGAAAAAGATATCTGCATGGATCGCAACTTATTTTCGAATATTTTTTTATTATAACGAAACCAATATTAATCAATATTGCATCCAAGATGGACAGTTCACCCGCTGAATTTATATAATTATGATCTACTAATAAATTTTATACAATATCTTGCCTGAACTATTTTATTTTCTACTGGAAAAATGCTACACTTATCCATATCGAAGCTTTTAAATTTCATGTCTTAACTAATAATTGTTTGCAATCAGTAAAAAAATTTATGCAAGTGGGATTGCCCAAATAACAGCCCCTTCTCCTTAATGTTCTAAAAAAATTGCCTCAGTAAATCGTAATAAAACTTTTTCATTTGTACAGTAGGTAAGAGATATATCAATATTAATAAGTGTAATACGAATTTAAAAATAATAAGTCTGATTACTTTTATTTATTTCTGCTACTCTGTATAACAGGAACTTAATCCTAATTACAGTAGAGGGTTCGGATTAACCGAGCCGCGCAGTGAGGTAGTTCATATATTTTTGGCTTGAGTTAGATGTGAACTCAGGATCTCCGAGATCGAATGCAGTAACGCTGACTACATCACAATACTGATGGACTAATGTTTAATATGTTATTAAAAATAAATGTAATGAAACAATTATTTACTAAGTTTCGAAATTAAACTTTATTTGAACTTTTTTAAATAACACAAATTTTTAAACCGGCTACAAAATTTTTTGAACGATTTAACATATTTCAAATTTTCGCCCCAAATTTTGTTCTTATTTCTGATAATCTCATCTTCTTCACTTGATGATTTTGAAAGCGAGGTCAAAATGTTATGATACTTTTTAATTTTGATTAATCCATTTATAAAACTAACAATTTGACCCGCAACCACCATATCATTCGGTTCCAAAATGGTTTTTGATGTAGATAGAGATAAAATTTTAATACAATTTTCCAAATAGAGTGTAGACTCACTTCTAAATTTTCTATCAGCGATCAGAATTACGTAAAATTTAAACTTGTATGAAAGCCGAAATCTACTAAAAAATGTCGCTACTTCTTCATTTAACCAATTTTGATACAATGGTTTCTCGATCCAAAGTTTTCTATTGTAGACTAAAATATCAAGAAATTTTGTATCTCCGATCTTTCCAAATATATTCGCGTCGTTCGGAGAGGAAATAAACTCGCAAATTTTGCCAAATGACCCATGTTCCAGAATAATTCGATCTTGATTAATTTCTATAAAAATAATAACAATATTATTATTACTACTAATTCAGAGAAACTGTTAATTTGTTCAAATAACTAAAATTATATATTACTTACTTTCTTCCGCAGCCGGTCTGCCATGATCTGCAAGTGTATATGTAAAATACTTAGAATTTTGTGCTTTGTTATTATTACACTTGAATTTAGATTTTGTTTGTTTTTTTCTTCCAAAACAAGAACATAGAAAATTAATAAAATTGTTCATTTTATTAAACTGCAAGATACATATAGGTAATGAACGTACGTAGTTTGTAAAGTTTCCAAGGAAACTAACATTAATATTAATTGTGATTGTTAAACAATTCCAATTGTAATTGTGAATA
Organism: Pterostichus niger; assembly: GCA_947425015.1. Lineage (NCBI taxonomy): Eukaryota > Metazoa > Arthropoda > Insecta > Coleoptera > Carabidae > Pterostichus > Pterostichus niger. Next base: position 17,740,137 of record OX380350.1, read on the forward strand.
AAAATGCCTTTTATTTATCAAAGTTAAGCCGATGCTATTTTTATACATAATTTTTACATTATATGTGGATAGTAATAATGCATGACAAAAAGATATGTTACTTGAATAATACAAATTCTGAAATTTCACAAAAGAAAGAACTGGTTTTGTCGATATTATTATTTTTTGGATACATCGGCAGCTGGATCATTAGTACTCGGTACATGCTGTGTGATTTGGTTATTAAAATTAGTGTCTTTCATGAATTTTAGTGTATATGACACTGCTTTTGTGAGTTGCAACTGTATTGAGCAACTGTGGATTCAATGTTGTATCCAAAAATATTAAAATTTGTGATGAGTAGAGTAGCGTCCAGTAATTAGTAATCAAATTGGAAGTAGTAGGACATTGGAGTAAATAAAACACTTCAAATACTAAATAACAAAAAAACAACACAAAATATAATAAATGTAACAATGTAAATGCCTTAGGATAAAATAACATAATTTAACAGTTTAAATAAACAAATTAGAATAAGTACGTACCATTAGGTAGGTAGTATACAACAGTAAAAACATTGCAAATAAATTAAAAAAATATAATAATATTAAGAGACAACAAGTTGGTTGTTTGGAGAGCAACGAAAGACTGCGAGTCAAGGTTGGAACAATGACGAAAAAACCATCATCATGACACCAGTGACAAAGGAGCAACGCAATCAGATGGTGATACAGTCACTTATGTGGTAGATCTTCTCTAGTCAGCATGACTTCTGAGTTAGGTACATATAACTCTGCAGCTTTTCCTCTAAATTGCGGGGTACCTCTTGGAGCTATTTTGGGACCATTATTTTTCCTTTTGTATGTTGCTGATATGAGCTCGAATATGGAGTGTTGTGCTGCACACTCCTATACTGATGGTACTCAGATATTTGCTACAGTGAGTCCTTTAGAACTGGAAGAGAAATGTCACCTCATAAATGATGATCTTGACAAAATTGTATTATGGGTTAAAAATAACAGTCTCCGAATAAATTCCAACAAATCATCACTTTTAGTTTTTGGTACATATTTAAGGTGAAACATCCGCTTAATAAATCTTAAGTTAGCTGCAGAACACTTGATCTGAGTTGATCTCATTCAAATAATATATCTTTGTTTTTATGAATGAAACTTACGATGAATTATATATAATTTTAATGCCAATACTTCAAGGTGTAGTAATAATCTACATATTGTAACGTTTTTTTACATTTTCTGGTTCAATGAAGTTTATTATTAAATAAAACACGAAAAATTAAAACACTAACAAAATATTTATTTAAAACACATATTTATTTCACATTAAAGTATTTAGCAACGACTTGCACTGTTCACACTTCAAATACAGAATGCCCGTTGCCGGCACAAACTCTCTTTTATATACTGAAATAAGATCTTCTACAATATTCCAGAGCTTCTGAAATACTATAGAAGCACGACGCAGACAGAACAGAGTCGAACTTGTTTCTGTATTGCGTATGAGACAGCGCTAAACGCGGAGCAGACTACGACGTATCGATTGTTCCAGAGGGAACAAGGCCGTATTCGCTACAATATTATTAAATTTATGGACAAATCAGTGATAAAAAACGGCTCAAAAATTTACTTGTATTTCTCAAAAATGCCGGGTACGATTTTGATTTTTTTATATATATAAGTTAGATTTATTGATTTGCAATAACTGTTTTTAAAAAATGGCATTTTTAGTGTTTTACAACATTAAATATTTTTTAGTTTCAGAAGTCAAAAGTTAGATACAGATTTGTTACAAGTAATGTGTTAATCGTACTGTAGTGAGAATCTGACTGGGTTCAGTCTTACACGATCCTACCCAGGATGTTATGATATTACACTATTGTGGAATCATATTGCTGGAGAATCGGCGGTTTCTGTGGGAACACCGTTACCTAACTCCTCCTTCGCTTGAATTGGGCTTCATCGGGGTGCTGGTAGACCGTTGTAGGGGCTGAAGTTCTCGGTTGAAGTTCAATGTTTTCTCTGGACTTCGGTCTTGTCAGCGAACGTCTGTGGAACTTTCTCTTTAAAAAGATTACAAGCATGAAGATAGCACCTGTAATCAGAATTATATGGAGTATTAGAGTTGAATAATTGATGATATTGTTGACATCGTGCTGGTTGAAGAAGTAGTTGTCAATGGATTCTTCGAGTTTGTTCATTGGTTTCAGCTCGTTGATGGTATTCAGTTCAATTGAAATTTTTGGAATTTGTGACTTGTTGAAGTCAAATTTGTAGTTTTCGATTACTACTGGTTTGCCAAAGGTTCCGTGTTTAAATAATAATTTGTCCATCATTTGATCTTAAGAAGTATTCTTGATTAGGGATAACAGTTACATATTCAGTATTGTGTTTCGTAGGAATCGGTATTAGGTGAATGAATTCAAATTGCGTTACGTAATTTATAGGAATTTCAATAAAATACGTAATTTTGTTAGATGATAATTTGCAATTTACAAAGAGCATTTTTTCTAGTTCTAGAATATTTTTCTAAAGAATTTAATCTAACATGTGATGCTAGCAACGGTGCAATCGGAGCTGTGTTATCTCAAGGCGACATAGGTAACGACCTTCCAGTAGCGTACGCAAGTAGAACATTGAACGATTCTGAAATAAATTATTCCACAATAGAAAAGGAACTTTTGGCAATTGTTTGTGCAACTCAGTATTTCAGACCATACATTTTCGGCCGTAAATTCAAAATTTATACGGACCACAGACCGTTACAATGGCTTTTCTCCTTAAAACAATGCAGTCAAAAACTTATACGATGGCGACTAAAATTAGAGGAATTTGATTACGAAATTATATAAGAAAGGTAAATTAAATAAAAATGCAGATGCATTAAGTCGCATCCCTCTCGAAAAAAATGAAGAAAATCAAAATTCATTAAAGCAAACAGAATCACAATCTCCATTAGCACAATATCAACAATACTTGGAAACTAAACTGACTAATACATCTACAAATGACAACATACTAGAAATAGAAGGTAACTTATTCGACGCCCCACAGACTAACAATCTAGCTCACTGCGTGAGTAAAGATTTACACATGACAGACGGAATCGCAAAACAATTTAAAATCAAATTTGGCAATGTAGAAAAATTAAAAAAACAAAGCCCACAACTTTATTCTTTAGCCTATCTCAAAACTAAATTTAGATATATTATTTACTTAATTACCAAAGAACACTATTATAACAAGCCCACTAATCAAGATGTATTTTACACACTCTTGAATTTAAAATCATTCTGTATTAAAAATAAAATAAACAACCTCTCTATACCAAAAATCAGTTGTGGATTAGACGAATTGAAATGGACAGAAGTCAAAACAATGCTTCAGTACATTTTTAACAATACCGACATTCTTATCACAGTGTTTAAACTGCCAGACTTGCAAAAACTCGAACTAAACGTAAACGACTCTGATAATGAAATACCATTTATAAAATATATGAAACAGTTTAATAAAGAATTTGACACCAAAAACGTTGAACAAACAGATAATCAGTCCTTAATCGTACAAACAGGCGATAAAAGTAACATCAACGACGAAACGTCTAGCGACAGTGATAACACAATTCATTCGAATAAAGAAAATCCCATAGTAGGCATTCCGATAATAGAATGTCCAGTCAATTATGGCAAAAACCAAATAATTATAAAAGAAACAGAACATAGTCCTACACCACCCATAATTTTAAAATTACATCAAAATACAAAACAACGGTTTGTGATCGAGATCTCGAAAAATAATCCCGAAAAAGAAATATTTAATTTTATTAAAGAATACATAGCACCCAGAGTAAAATATCACGTTTATTTTGAATGTGACTTATATGAAAAATTTAGTTTAGTTCTGCAAAATTACTTTAAAAATTCAGAAATAAATTTAGTAAAATGTACACAATTTCTCACTGATGTAATAGACGAGGATGAAATAATAGAAATTATTCGTAGCAATCACGAAGGCAAAACAAACCATCGCGGTACCGACGACACGGAAGCACGTATTAAAAGAAATGATTACTGGCCTAAATTACGTAAGTCAATACAAACGTTTATTAATTCATGCGAACTATGTCTAGTAACTAAATACGACAGAAAACCACTTAAACTAAAATTAAATATTACACCAACAGCCTCTAAACCTTTTGAAATATTACATTACTTTAGAAAATCTCAAATTCCTCACTATAATCGACTCCTTTTCAAAATATGCACAGGCATATAAGCTAAATTCAAGTCAAGGTATTGAAATTGCTAATAAATTAGTACAATATTTCACTCATCACGGAATCCCCGACCAAATTATATCCGATAATGGATTAGAATTTAAAAATTCAATCGTCACAGAATTGCTAGCTCTTCATAAAATTCATATACATTTTATCAGTTCACAACATCTCGAATCGAATGGAATGATTGAACGATTCCATTCCACGCTAATCGAGCATGTCAGATTATTTAATAATCAAGAAATTTATAAAAAAGAACCCATTAAAATAAAAGTAAACTATGCTCTTCTAGCATATAATAACACAATACATTCCGTGACAAAACTGAAACCCTCCGAAATTATATCCGGACACCTTGATACAAAATCTCCTTTTAATATAGACATTGAAAAACAATTAATAAATAATTACATTGAAAATCACAAAAGTAAAACAAAATTGTTATATGAGTCAATAAAAGATAAAATCAACCAAAATAAAGAAAAAATTATCGGAAAGTTTAATGAAACTAGAGAAGAATTACCGGAAATTCCCCACAACATTCACGTCAAATACAAACAAAAACAGGCTAAAACAAAAAACAAATATAAACCAGAATTACTAAAAACAATAGACAAAAACTTAAAAACCGCGAAACTAAAACCAACACACGGTAATACAACACAAAAAATTCATTTGACCAATGCAAAACGCCCTAGGAAAAAAACTTACCAATTCAATATTCTTCCAGGTTGCTCGTGATCGGCAACGGATCAACTATCCAAAATATAACTGAAAACTTGGGAATACTCCCTATTAAATTGGGCCCAGCAAAACTCGAGAAAACAACTCACACCTTCGTCCATTATTACAACTTGAAGCCGCTCTTCCAGCAGTATAATAATTTAAACGAACAATATAGTCACCTTAAAAATATTATTTCAAATAATTCACATTACGTTAACGAATCCCGGAATTATGTAAAAATCATAGATTTTACTAAAAATACTATTAATAATAAAATCATAAACATTGGGTTTCACTCAACTGCCTTAACAAAAAGAAATAAAAGAGGTCTTATAGACGGATTAGGAAGCGTTTTCAAATTCATTTCTGGAAATTTAGATGCCAAAGATGGTAAACGATATAATAAAATTTTAACAGACTTGGAACAAAATCAACATAAATTAGAAAACCAACTAAAATTATCGTATTCCGTAAATAATCAAGTTATAGCAAACTTTAATAGTACTCTGAAAGATATACAACATAATGAAAATCTGTTAAAAACTAAAATGATGCAATTATCCGAAATTATAAATTGCTTGTTGAAGTATACGCAAAGGGTATTTTCGATCAATTAATCATACTCTACAACTCTATTCTGAACATATTACAAGATATAGAAAATTCTGTAACGTTTTGTAAACTTAGAACTCTGCATCCAAGTATAATTCAACCAGATAAATTATTATTAGAAATTCAGAAAATATCAGACCATTATCAAATGCAATTACCATTTGAACCTAAATTAGAAAATATTTTCGAATACGAGGAATTGTTAAAAGTTAATTGTAAAATTGAACCCTCACAAATAATCTACTTCATTTCCATTCCTATTAATTTTGAAATTAATTTCGACCTTTATCATTTAATCTCAACTCCAACTAAATACGGATCAGAATTTGTTACAATTATCCCAGATTCAAAGTACGTTTTAAAAACAAATAAAGATATTATTCCTCTAAGCGACATGTGTATTCAGAGTAGAATATATCAGTGCCCCAACAAGTTGTCACGCTTCAATTTCGTCCTTTATCCATAAATTCCTTTCTCTCTTTTCAGTCCTTTTAAATTCTTTCCCATCCCATTTTTACGTGTAACCTAAAATCAGAATTTTGAATTAGCAGCAGCAAAATACTAATTAGTCATTTGTACACTACTTACCTTTTTGTTTAAATTAATTTCCAATGTGCTTTCCATTTCATTTATTTTATATTTTGTTATTTTATTTCCATTTAAATTTAACCTTCTTTGTTATTTAAACATTTTGTTGACAGTTGTTGTTTAGTTAATTGTTTATCTTGCTTATTGTTTATCTTGATTATTATTTAATACTAGTTTGATTTTAATTAATGGCGGCACCACTAGTTTTTTGAATCTTCGTCTTGTAATTCGCATTCCAATTCTGAGTTATTTATAAGTTTAATATGATTCTTTTTTTCCATCTTGTCATCTTCTGATCTGAACCAACAATTAGATTCTGAATGGTAGCGTACAACTTTTTTCAATTTTTCACAGATGCTGCATCTTTGTTTGCTTTCTTTATTTGTATTTATATTTGCATTCACAGTATTCTTTTGTTTAGTGAACTTCTTATTGTTTACCAGATGTTCCAGCTTTCCAAGCTCGTTAAATAAATCTTTTGTTTCTAAAATCTCTTCTTTATTAATCCTATCAGTTACAAAATTAGGTAGACCAGCAGCAATGATATCTATTAGTGTACCTTGGTCAATTGATCTTCTTATTTCTAACAGAAGTTTTTCTTTTCTTATGGCAAATTCTAATAATGAACCTGTTTGATACCTATAAGATATAGCATATTTGCTAGCAGACCAACCTTTTTTTGCATAGGTATGGCAAAAATTTTGTCTCCATTCTGACCATTCTGATTGCAAAGATAGTTTCATTATCATAGAGTTATACCAATCCAGACAAGATTTTTCCAAGAATAGTCTGAAGATTTCAATTTTTTCTGTATCGCTGGTTATGTCAAACCTCATACATTCTTTCTCGAAGAATTCAATCCATTGACTCGCACTACTGTTTTTACCGTCGAATTTTTCTAAAACAAATCTTTCTGCTGCTCTTCTTATATTTTGTTTTTTGTTTTTATCTTGATTTTCAACTAATTTTTCTAAAATTTTTGCAATTGTGCCTTCCTCATCATTTAATTTTGTTGAACTATGATTACCTTCTTCAATTTCCTCTAAGAATTGTTCTGCAAACATCATATTTCCGTCGTCATCCATATAAGTTGTTCTCAATTCATCTGTCACAGTGAACCAAATATTTCTAACTTGATGTCTTTTTTTCAAGCTATTTTTTACTCTGGTAAAATTTGTTGTGTTGAATATTGCCTTATGGCTTGACGCTGCTTGATATTCTTCAGGTATTAAATATGTTTTATTACCCTCAGTGGTGACTGAGGTTATGGCGATATAATTGGACTTCCCATCTGGTGTCGATTTTACTTTGAAACCAAACTGTAGTCTTTCCATTATTCTTGATATATTACAAAAAATGTCGTTTTATAATGTTTTCTTATCAGGGAAAATTGACACTATAGATCAATGAACATCATTGAGTTTCTCTGCAATTTAAAGAAACGACATTTAATGCTATTAATCACAATGTCAGTTCCCAACAATAAAATTGATAATAATTAATTTATATGACGTAAGATTAATTTACACGTGCTCGCAATTGTTCTTCGACCGTGTGTGTAGCCTACTACCATCCCGACGCTTAGGCGCGGTAATATTTAAATTAGGGAATTATAGTTCCCTTACATATATATATATATATATATATATATATATATATATAAGTTAGATTTATTGATTAGCAATAAATGTTTTTAAAAAATGGCATTTTTAGTTTTACAACATTAAATATTTTTTAGTTTCAGAAGTCAAAAGTTAGATACAGATATTGTTACAAGTAATGTGTTTATCGTACTGTAGTAAGAATCTGACTGGGTTCAGTCTTGTACGATCCTAAACAGGATGTTATGATATTACACTATTCTGGAATCATATTGCTGGAGAATCGGCGGTTTCTGTGGGAACACCGTTTTCTAACTCCTCCTTCGCTTGAATTGGGCTTCATCGGGGTGCTGGTAGACCGTTGTAGGGGCTGAAGTTCTCGGTTGAAGTTCAATGCCTTCTCTGGACTTCGGTCTTGTCAGCGAACGTCTGTGGAACTTTATCTTTAAAAAGATTACAAGCAGGATGATAGCGCCTGCAATCAGAATTATATAGAGTATTAGGGTTGAATAATTGATGATATTGTTGACATCGTGCTGGTTGAAGAAGTAGTTGTCAATGGATTCTTCGAGTTTGTTCATTGGTTTCAGCTCGTTGATGGTATTCAGTTCAATTGAAATTTTTGGAATTTGTGACTTGTTGACGTCAAATTTGTAGTTATCGATTACTACTGGTTTGCCAAAGGTTCCGTGTTTAAATAATAATTTGTCTATCATTTGATCTTAAGAAGTATTCTTGATTAGGGATAACAGTTACATATTCAGTATTGTGTTTCGTAGGAATCGGTATTAGGCGAAAGAACTCAAATTGCGTTTCGTAATTTATAGGAATTTCAATAAAATACATAATTTTGTTAGATGATAATTTGTAATTTACAAATAGCATTTTTTCTAGCTCTAGAATATTTTCCGAATTTATATTAATTGGTAACTGATTATTATAAAATTTTGAAATTTTATTTAATTCTGTGCGAAGATCGTGTGACTTTATAATACTTGGATGTATGGTGTGTAATTTACAAAACGACAAACAATTTTCGACATCTTGGAGAATATTAAAAGTTAAAGTATATAAAGTGTTTAATTGATGAAAAATATCTCTTATAAAGAGCTTAACTTGATCTCTAGTTCCACCGACAACAATGAGGAGTAGTTGTTCGATTTTGGCTTTGAATAATTTTTCATTTTCTCTGATTGTGTCAACAGTCCTATTAAAATAGTCTATCATTTGTTGATTGATGGAATATTGGTATTTAATTTGGTGATTGAAATAATTTTGATTCTCCTTTAAATGATTCAAAACTTGTGTATAACGTTTATCATCGTCTGCTTCTAAATTTCCTGTTATTGATTTGATAATTTCTCAGAGGCCGTTGATTAAGTCTCTTTTCACTCGTTAATTTTCTGTTTGTTTTGTTAAATGATTAATTTTTTCGTTTATGTTATTACGGATATAATTGATTATGTTATTATTATTGTCAAATTCAGGAGAAATTGTCTTGTCATTATTTAGGATTCGTTTGAGGTTTTCATATTGTTTGTTTAAATGTTCATACTGTGTTCAAAGTGGTTGTAAGTCGTAATAGTGTATGAATGTGTGTGTGTATTTTTGGAGTTTTGTGGTCCCGAGATTTATTGTCAGTAGTCCTGGATTATGTGTTATGTCTTTCATACTTAGTCCGTGGGAGTATGAGAAGCAGCAATTTTTGATTAATATCTTTGTGTTTTTGTATGTAGTCTTGGGTAACTTGTTTATCAGGTTCGATATCGAGAGGGGAATTTACTTCTAAATGTTGAGACGTCACTGCTTCCTCAGCCGACCACCGGTTTCATGTGATATTTTATCTTTTATCGACTCATTCTTGAAGTTGTCTTGCATATTAAATAAACGAATATGTTCTATTAAAGTTGAGTGAAAACGTTTAACTAAACCATTCGAGTTTGGATTTTGTGAGCAAGTAAAATTAATTTCAATTTTATGCAAGGATAATAGTTCTTTAACAACTGCTTCCTCAGCCGACCACCGGTGTATCACAAACACACAGCGCTATCTGATGAGCGCCACCAACTAACTTTAGTTTTAGTTATATTTCTTGCTGTTAATTTATTGTAAATTTCACTTGTCTTGTAACTCGCTTTCGCTGTGCACCAAGTCACACGTTTTTTCTACTATCCTGTACGCTTCTTACGGCCACGTGTTTTTACACAATTCGCTTTTACGCTTAAATGATTACGCTCAAGTGTTTAGTGCTAATATTAAACATTACTTCAGCTTTCCGCATACGCTATTACTGTTATTCCAATTGGGAAAGATTTTGTATTGCTACCAGCAAACTGTTTGTCACTAAGTATAATTTTGAATAATTTGTATTTCCTACTGTATCGTAAGTACGCTTTATTTATTTATATTATTGCACAACATCAATTCACCTCGTTTTTGGGTATAAGTTAATTCAGTTTTGTAATTCTGGTTTATTTAAAGTTATTTATTCATGTTTGCTATTGTACAGTATTTAGATTTACCTCTTGATTCCCATACTCGCCTCAGGTTGTTCAGCCCCTCAGGCACCTTCGTTTGCGTTATTTGTAAATTCAATTACTCCTTTGGCTCTCTTTTATTTAAATTGTTGCAATAGCTTATCTTTCCTTCTCTTTGTTGATTAGACCACGTGACTACAGTTAGCTTTGTCACTTCCTGACGCATTATTTGTGGGCCTGCCCCTATTATTCTGTCTCTCCTTCAGCAAAGAGCTACCATCCTTGTGTTAAGTCTTCCAGAGCAGCTCCTGGAAGTGAAGAACGTCCGTACCTTCTCCTTCCAGCATTGCATCACTCTGCCTTACTTTCTGCTCTCATTCTCTCTCATCGCAATTCCCGCGAAACGACCTTTTGGTCGAACATTTGGTCCTTCGAGCCGGATCCGCATTATTCTCTCTCTACGCATTCCCCGCGAAACGACCCCTCGGTCGAACATTTGGTCCTTCGAGCCGGATCCGCATCATTCTCTCTCATCGCAATCCCCGCGAAACGACCTCTCGGTCGAACAAACTGTATTATTAAATTCGAGTCCGTAATCGGATATAATTAATTTTGGTATAGCATGATGGGAAAATAATTTAGTTAATTTATTTGTTATTTCTATAGCGTTGATTGATGTTACTTTATAGGCTTGCGCGTATTTTGAAAATGCGTCAATTATTGTTAGAAATTTGGAATTTTCGAGACTTAATGTGTCTACGTGTATAATATCTAATGTTTTGTTGGGGGTCGGAGTTATATTTAATTTAGGTTTTACAGGATTTCTTTCGTATTTGGCTGCTAAACATATCTCGCATTGATTAATATAAGCTGTGATGGTTTTATGTTGGTTAGGCCAGTAATATCTCTTTTTTATTTGATTATAAACTTCATTAATGCCACGGTGATTTGTTTTACTTTCATGATTATTTTTTATTATTTGTAAAGTTTCATCTGGGTCTTCTACATCTATTAATTTAGTATTACACTTAATAAATTTAATTTCAGAGTTTTGAAATACTTTTGCAATACGTTGCTAAATTGTTCGTATAAGGGTTGCTCGAAATATAGGTAATGTTTTACTTTAGGCACAACAAATTCTTTAATAAATTTTACAGTGTTTTTTTCAAAATTTGTAATAATGTTATTCTGTTATCTGTCCATATTACTAATAAATAATAATTAAAGCATGCCTGATTTTTTTTGTAAATAATTATTTGTTGTTTTACCGGTTGGAAAGTGACATTAGTTAGCCGGAAAAAAATTTGCCAGCTAGCTGGAAAAGTTAAGTAAACAATGCCTTACTTCCTATCTGTTTTGTTGGTTGGAAACGCACAAATTACTGATTGTGAATAAAAATGTTTCCAGCACAAACTGTGTTATAAACATATTCTAAAACAATTTTTGAATGATAGTTTTTAACGATTACCATGGCGGTAATGATAAAAAGTGAATTAGAATATTGTTTTTAGAATTAATTATGAAACATGATGGCCAGCTTAAATCAGAATTTATGTTAATGATAATATTTTAAGAAGATTGATTCACGGTTTCTGCGACGCTAAAATTCTGTTATAATTTGTATCCTAATTTCTCAAATATGTTCATACTCGTATATAGAACAAATCTTTACGTCTTCCGATGGGTTACGAAATTCCTCTTTGTGTTTTATATCAACAAACTCGCTTTTTATAGAATTATTAAAAAGATTTCTGCATGGATCGCAACTTATTTTCGAATATTTTTTTATTATAACGAAACCAATATTGATCAATATTGCATTCAAGATGGACAGTTCACCCGCTGAATTTATATAATTATGATCTACTAATAAATTTTATACAATGTCTTGCCAGAACTATTTTATTTTCTACTGGCAAAATGCTACACTTATCAATATCGAAGCTTTTAAACAAGTAACAGCCCCTTCTCCTTAATGTTCTAAAAAAATTGCCTCAGTAAATCGTAATAAAACTTTTTCATTTGTACAGTAGCTAAGAAATATGAAGACTTGTAATGAAAACCGGGCTAAGTGCCAAAATATTAAAATTTTACTTTAAATCTGAAACGTGTGTTATGTGCCAAGCCTAACAACCTATAAAGAGGGCTAAGTGCCTGGATTGTTAGAAACAGTTCAAAAAAATTCTGAAAGATAGTGCATGTATTATGTTCTCAGATTCGATAAATGAAAAAAAAACATTTATCTCAGAATTATTGTTTTGGCACTTAGCCCGGTTTTCATTACAAGTCTTCATATATCAATATTAATAAGTGTAATACGAATTTAAAAATAATAAGTCTGATTACTTTTATTTATTTCTGCTACTCTGTATAACAGGAACTTAATCCTAATTACAGTAGAGGGTTCGGATTAACCGAGCGGCGCAGTGAGGTAGTTCATATATTTTTGGCTTGAGTTAGATGTGAACTCAGGATCTCCGAGATCGAATGCAGTAACGCTGACTACATCACAATACTGATGGACTAATGTTTAATATGTTATTAAAAATAAATGTAATGAAACAATTATTTACTAAGTTTCGAAATTAAACTTTATTTGAACTTTTTTAAATAACAAAAATTTTTAAACCGGCTACAAAATTTTTTGAACGATTTAACATATTTCAAATTTTCGCCCCAAATTTTGTTCTTATTTGTGATAATCTCATCTTCTTCACTTGATGATTTTGAAAGCGAGGTCAAAATGTTATGATACTTTTTAATTTTGATTAATCCATTTATAAAACTAACAATTTGACCCGCAACTACCATATCATTCGGTTCCAAAACGGTTTTTGATGTAGATAGAGATAAAATTTTAATACAATTTTCCAAATAGAGTGTAGACTCACTTCTAAATTTTCTATCAGCGATCAGAATTACGTAAAATTTAAACTTGTATGAAAGCCGAAATCTACTAAAAAATGTCGCTACTTCTTCATTTAACCAATTTTGATACAATGGTTTCTCGATCCAAAGTTTTCTATTGTAGACTAAAATATCAAGAAATTTTGTATCTCCGATCTTTCCAAATATATTCGCGTCGTTCGGAGAGGAAATAAACTCGCAAATTTTGCCAAATGACCCATGTTCCAGAATAATTCGATCTTGATTAATTTCTATAAAAATAATAACAATATTATTATTACTACTAATTCAGAGAAACTGTTAATTTGTTCAAATAACTAAAATTATATATGACTTACTTTCTTCCGCAGCCGGTCTGCCATGATCTGCAAGTGTATATGTAAAATACTTAGAATTTTGTGCTTTGTTATTATTACACTTGAATTTAGATTTTGTTTGTTTTTTTCTTCCAAAACAAGAACATAGAAAATTAATAAAATTGTTCATTTTATTAAACTGCAAGATACATATAGGTAATGAACGTACGTAGTTTGTAAAGTTTCCAAGGAAACTAACATTAATATTAATTGTGATTGTTAAACAATTCCAATTGTAATTGTGTTTTTCTATGGCTACAGAGTCGTATTAAAGAACTGATACTGCAGTTCATATATTAAATAAAAATGCCTTTTATTTATCAAAGTTAAGCCGATGCTATTTGTATACATAATTTTTACATTATATGTGGATAGTAATAATGCATGACAAAGATATGTTACTTCAATAATACAAATTCTGAAATTTCACAAAAGAAAGAACTGGTTTTGTCTATATTATTATTTTTTGGATACATCGGCAGCTGGATCATTAGTACTCGGTACATGCTGTGTGATTTGGTTATTAAAATTAGTGTCTTTCATGAATTTTAGTGCATATGACACTGCTTTTGTGAGTTGCAACTGTATTGAGCATCTGTGGATTCAATGTTGTATCCAAAAATATTAAAATTTGTGATGAGTAGAGTAGCGTCCAGTAATTAGTAATCAAATTGGAAGTAGTAGGACATTGGAGTAAATAAAACACTTCAAATACTAAATAACAAAAAAAAAACACAAAATATAATAAATGTAACAATGTAAATGCCTTAGGATAAAATAACATAATTTAACAGTTTAAATAAACAAATTAGAATAAGTACGTACCATTAGGTAGGTAGTATACAACAGTAAAAACATTGCAAATAAATTAAAAAAATATAATAATATTAAGAGACAACAAGTTGGTTGTTTGGAGAGCAACGAAAGACTGCGAGTCAAGGTTGGAACAATGACGAAAAAACCATCATCATGACACCAGTGACAAAGGAGCAACGCAATCAGATGGTGATACAGTCACTTATGTGGTAGATCTTCTCTAGTCAGCATGACTTCTGAGTTAGGTACATATAACTCTGCAGCTTTTCCTCTAAATTGCGGGGTACCTCTTGGAGCTATTTTGGGACCATTATTTTTCCTTTTGTATGTTGCTGATATGAGCTCGAATATGGAGTGTTGTGCTGCACACTCCTATACTGATGGTACTCAGATATTTGCTACAGTGAGTCCTTTAGAACTGGAAGAGAAATGTCACCTCATAAATGATGATCTTGGCAAAATTGTATTATGGGTTAAAAATAACGGTCTCCGAATAAATTCCAACAAATCATCACTTTTAGTTTTTGGTACATATTTAAGGTGAAACATCCGCTTAATAAATCTTAAGTTAGCTGCAGAACACTTGATCTGAGTTGATCTCATTCAAATAATATATCTTTGTTTTTATGAATGAAACTTACGATGAATTATATATATTTTTAATGCCAATACTTCAAGGTGTAGTAATAATCTACATATTGTAACGTTTTTTACATTTTCTGGTTGACGTTTTCAATGAAGTTTATTATTAAATAAAACACGAAAAATTAAAACACTAACAAAATATTTATTTAAAACACATATTTATTTCACATTAAAGTATTTAGCAACGACTTGCACTGTTCACACTTCAAATACAGAATGCCCGTTGCCGGCACAAACTCTCCCTTATATACTGAAATAAGATCTTCTACAATATTCCAGAGCATCTGAAATACTATAGAAGCACGACGCAGACAGAACAGAGTCGAACTTGTTTCTGTATTGCGTATGAGACAACGCTAAACGCGGAGCAGACTACGACGTATCGATTGTCCCAGAGGGAACAAGGCCGTATTCGCTACAATATTATTAAATTTATGGACAAATCATTGATAAAAAACGGCTCAAAAATTTACTTGTATTTCTCAAAAATGCCGGGTACGATTTTGATTTTTTTATATATATAAGTTAGATTTATTGATTTGCAATAACTGTTTTTAAAAAATGGCATTTTTAGTGTTTTACAACATTAAATATTTTTTAGTTTCAGAAGTCAAAAGTTAGATACAGATTTGTTACAAGTAATGTGCTAATCGTACTGTAGTGAGAATCTGACTGGGTTCAGTCTTACACGATCCTACCCAGGATGTTATGATATTACACTATTGTGGAATCATATTGCTGGAGAATCGGCGGTTTCTGTGGGAACACCGTTTCCTAACTCTTCCTTCGCTTGAATTGGGCTTCATCGGGGTGCTGGTAGACCGTTGTAGGGGCTGAAGTTCTCGGTTGAAGCTCAATGCTTTCTCTGGACTTCGGTCTTGTCAGCGAACGTCTGTGGAACTTTCTCTTTAAAAAGATTACAAGCATGAAGATAGCACCTGTAATCAGAATTATATGTAGTATTAGGGTTGAATAATTGATGATATTGTTGACATCGTGCTGGTTGAAGAAGTAGTTGTCAATGGATTCTTCGAGTTTGTTCATTGGTTTCAGCTCGTTGATGGTATTCAGTTCAATTGAAATTTTTGGAATTTGTGACTTGTTGAAGTCAAATTTGTAGTTTTCGATTACTACTGGTTTGCCAAAGGTTCCGTGTTTAAATAATAATTTGTCCATCATTTGATCTTAAGAGGTATTCTTGATTAGGGATAACAGTTACATATTCAGTATTGTGTTTCGTAGGAATCGGTAGTAGGTGAAAGAACTCAAATTGCGTTTCGTAATTGATAGGAATTTCAATAAAATACGTAATTTTGTTAGATGATAATTTGTAATTTACAAAGAGCATTTTTTCTAGTTCTAGAATATTTTCCGAATTTATATTAATTGGTAACTGATTATTATAAAATTTTAAAATTTTATTTAATTCTGTGAGAAGATCGTGTGACTTTATAATACTTGGATGTATGGTGTGTAATTTACAAAACGACAAAGAATTTTCGACATCTTGGAGAATATTAAAAGTTAAAGTATATAAAGTGTTTAATTGATGAAAAATATCTCTTATAAAGAGCTTAACTTGATCTCTAGTTCCACCGACAACAATGTGGAGTAGTTGTTCGATTTTGGCTTTGAATAATTTTTCATTTTCTCTGAATGTGTCAACAGTCCTATTAAAATAGTCTATCATTTGTTGATTGATGGAATATTGGTATTTAATTTGGTGATTGGAATTATTTTGATTCTCCTTTAAGTGATTCAAAATTTGTGTATAACGTTTATCATCGTCTGCTTCTAAATATCCTGCTATTGATTTGATAATTGCTCAGAGGCCGTTGATTAAGTCTCTTTTCACTCGTTGATTTTCTCTTTGTTTTGTTAAATGATTAATTTTTTTGTTTATGTTATTACGAAAATAATTGATTATGTTATTATTATTGTCAAATTCAGGAGAAATTGTCTTGTCATTATTAAGGATTCGTTTGAGGTTTTCATATTGTTTGTTTAAATGTTCATACTGTGTTGAAAGTGATTATAAGTCGTAATAGTGTATGAATGTTTGTGTGTATTTTTGGAGTTTTGCGGTCCCGAGATTTATTGTCAGTAGTCCTGGATTATGTGTTATGTCTTTCATACTTATTCCGTGGGAGTATGAGAGGCTGAGGGAATATCCGAATTTTTGTTAGAAATTTTTCGGGGTCTTCTTATATTGGAAAGGTGTATTTTAGGTTGCTTTTTGTCATTGGGGTTAGTTTCTATTTCCGCTGTCTTCAGGGGTTTATTTAACCTTTTTATCTTTTCTTTCTTAAATTTAGGCAATTTAGTTTTGTTTACTTTTTGTTTGTTTTGAACATAAACTGTTTCAGGGATGTCTGGGAGTTCTTCACTTGTTTCATTAATTTTAGTTATTAATTTAGATTTTTCATCTTGCAATTTTTGATTAATATCTTTGTGTTTTTGTATATAGTCTTGAGTAACTTGTTTATCAAGTTCGATATCGAGAGGGGAATTTACTTTTAAATGACCGTTAATAATTTCAATCGGTTTTAAATTTGTCGAACTATGATTTGTATAATAATATGCTAAAATTTCATGTGATATTTTATCTTTTATCGACTCATTCTTGAAGTTGTCTTGCATATTAAATAAACGAATATGTTCTATTAAAGTTGAGTGAAAACGTTTAACTAAACCATTCGAGTTTGGATTTTGTGAGCAAGTAAAATGAATTTCAATTTTATGCAAGGATAATAGTTCTTTAACAACTGCTTCCTCAGCCGACCACCGGTGTATCACCAACACCCAGCGCTATCTGTTGAGCGCCACCAACTAACTTTAGTTTTAGTTATATTTCTTGCTGTTAATTTATTGTAAATTTCACTTGTCTTGTAACTCGCTTTCGCTGTGTACCAAGTCGCACGTTTTTTCTACTATCCTGTACGCTTCTTACGGTCACGTGTTTTTACACAATTCGCTTTTACGCTTAAATGATTACGCTCAAGTGTTTAGTGCTAATATTAAACATTACTTCAGCTTTCCGCATACGCTATTACTGTTATTCCAATTGGGAAAGATTTTGTATTGCTACCAGCAAACTGTTTGTCACTAAGTATAATTTTGAATAATTTGTATTTCCTACTGTATCGTAAGTACGCTTTATTTATTTATATTATTGCACAACATCAATTCACCTCGGTTTTGGGTATAAGTTAATTCAGTTTTGTAATTCTGGTTTATTTAAAGTTATTTATTCATAGGGAAAAACCTTTCAGAATTCATATATATATATAAATAAAAAGGGGCTTCTGGTTTAAATTCTGTATATATTTAAAATTAAAAAAATTCGACGTTTCGGTACTTTAAAGAAATACCTTCATCAGGACAGAAATACAAATAAAATAACCGAAACGTCGAGTTTTTTAATTTTAAATATATACAGAATTTAAACCAGAAGCCCCCTTTTATTTATTTATTCATGTTTGCTATTGTACAGTATTTAGATTTTTTTGTTATTAAAATAGTTCCTAGTTTGTGTCTGCAAATTTACCTCTTGATTCCTATACTCGCCTCAGGTTGTTCAGCCCCTCAGGCACCTTCGTTTGCGTTATTTGTAAATTCAATTACTCCTTTGGCTCTCTTTTATTTAAATTGTTGCAATAGCTTATCTTTCCTTCTCTTTGTTGATTAGACCACGTGACTACAGTTAGCTTTGTCACTTCCTGACGCATTATTTGTGGGCCTGCCCCTATTATCCTGTCTCTCCTTCAGCAAAGAGCTACCATCCTTGTGTTAAGTCTTCCAGAGCAGCTCCTGGAAGTGAAGAACGTCCGTACCTTCTCCTTCCAGCATTGCATCACTCTGCCTTACTTTCTGCTCTCATTCTCTCTCATCGAAATTCCCGCGAAACGACCTCTCGGTCGAACATTTGGTCCTTCGAGCCGGATCCGCATTATTCTCTCTCTACGCATTCCCCGCGAAATGACCCCTCGGTCGAACATTTGGTCCTTCGAGCCGGATCCGCATCATTCTCTCTCATCGCAATCCCCGCGAAACAACCTCTCGGTCGAACATTTGGTCCTTCGAGCCGGATCGTAGCGGGCCGTTGGAACCCTTCACGCTATTCGCATCTACATCGGTTTTTCGTTTTGTACTTTAATGCAAATCCGTCGTGAAATCGATTTCGTTTATTCTATTTTATTAAGTCCCATCGGTGAGTGCTACGCTCTTGTTTATTCGCATCACTCACTTGTTCGCACCTGTCCAATATGACGGATTTACTATACCATACCATCAAACGCAAGTTTTGCATATGTTTCATTGAAACGTTAGAGTCTTTAATAAAAGAATCTGCCACTAACCCTGATGCAATTGCTGAAGCTTGCACTCAATACGAGCAACTATCAGAACGTGTTCAGGAATATGAAACTCATCATGTTCAAATCATGATACACAAAGACTACGCTACCAAACGAGATGACCTCTTTATTGAATACGATGATTTTCAAGCTGCTGTTCGTAAAATAAAAACAATCTTTAAAAAAACACCATTCTGTATTTCGGGAGATTCGTCCCAATCAGATGTTCTGAATACTGGTTTCGCTTCACAAGTATCTTCGCAATCACAGTGCTTCGCTAGACTCCCTAAACTAGAAATACCTAGTTTCGCTGGAGAAATTGCAAACTGGAATTCATTTTATGATCTATTTAACAGTTCTATTCATAATAATGACACCCTGCAATCCGCTCAAAAATTTCAGTATTTGAAATCAATCTTGAAAGGAGAACCCCTGGCACTTGTGAAAAACCTGTCACTGACTGATGATAACTACGCGATTGCTCGAAAACTTTTGGAAGGTCGCTACGCTCATAGAAGACTGATATCGGCACATCATCTTCAAACGCTGATAGATTTGCCCAAACCAATACCGCTAAGCTATAAAACCGCAACTAAATTCGTTTCTTCCATTCATGAGCACACCGAAGCTCTAAATTCTAATAACAAAGAATCTGTGATGACTTTAGGATTGATACGGAATCCGTCATCAGATTATTTTACATATAAAATTATTTACCACATCATCCATGCACAAAGCGCACTATACTGTCTGATATTGCACGAATCTTTGATCCTGCCGGATGGTTATCACCAATAATCACGCTCGCGAAACGGATCATGCAAGAGCTTTGGATCTCAGGCTCTGATTGGGACTCTCCAGTTCCGGAACACTTGCGACTAAAATGGAACTCTTTCCGATCTCAACTTACAACCTTATCTGCTCTCAATATACCCCGTCATATTGATGTAAATGGTACACTAACTCTGGCTGGCTTCGGTGACGCATCTGAAGCAGGTTACGCTGCTGCAGTATATATTCACTCTGACTATCTTGGATCTAAACCCACACAGACATTCCTTCTCACTGCCAAGACTAAAGTGGCTCCTACCAAACGCATTTCTCTCCCGCGCCTAGAACTCTGCGCTGGTCTGATTCAACAATCGCTCTGTCATGGATACGTGCTACACCATACAAATGGAAAACTTTCGTCAGCAACAGAGTCGCAGAAATTCAAGACAATCTACCTCAAAATCACTGGCATCATATCCGTTCGCCAGAAAACCCCGCTGACTGCGCTTCACGAGGTATATCAGCAGACGAGCTCCTGTCACATCCACTCTGGTGGATAGGCCCTTCTTGGCTGCGAGACCATCGCCACAACTGGCCGCAAACTCAGCCAACTGATCGCTCATTACCGAATCATTTGTCACTAGAGGAAGCAAAGACAACTTTAGTTGTTGAAGATGATCAGCCGAACAATCTTCTAAATAAATATTCAGATCTTAATACATTGCTCAGAATAACTGCTCGTTGCTTTTGCATCAAATGTTTTCGATGCAATCCCGCTGCACCACACCCACAAATGGGTGACCTGCCCTCAAACAGAGTTATACAGCTAAAACCTTTCGATGTGGCAGGCGTAAACTACGGTGGTCCATTTCACGTAACTCCGTACAAGAAGAAAGGGTTTAAATCAATTAAAGCATACCTCTGCCTCTTCGTATGCTTTTCAACTAAAGCGCTGCATCTAGAACTCGCATCAGATCTGTCTACCGACGCCTTCATTCTCGCTTTCCGTCGCTTCCTCGCTAGACGCGGTAGATGCTTTCATATCTACAGCGACTCCGGCACTAATTTTGTTGGTGCAAGTAAAATTAATTTCAATTTTATGCAAGGATAATAGTTCTTTAACAACTGCTTCCTCAGCCGACCACCGGTGTATCACAAACACACAGCGCTATCTGATGAGCGCCACCAACTAACTTTAGTTTTAGTTATATTTCTTGCTGTTAATTTATTGTAAATTTCACTTGTCTTGTAACTCGCTTTCGCTGTGCACCAAGTCACACGTTTTTTCTACTATCCTGTACGCTTCTTACGGCCACGTGTTTTTACACAATTCGCTTTTACGCTTAAATGATTACGCTCAAGTGTTTAGTGCTAATATTAAACATTACTTCAGCTTTCCGCATACGCTATTACTGTTATTCCAATTGGGAAAGATTTTGTATTGCTACCAGCAAACTGTTTGTCACTAAGTATAATTTTGAATAATTTGTATTTCCTACTGTATCGTAAGTACGCTTTATTTATTTATATTATTGCACAACATCAATTCACCTCGTTTTTGGGTATAAGTTAATTCAGTTTTGTAATTCTGGTTTATTTAAAGTTATTTATTCATGTTTGCTATTGTACAGTATTTAGATTTACCTCTTGATTCCCATACTCGCCTCAGGTTGTTCAGCCCCTCAGGCACCTTCGTTTGCGTTATTTGTAAATTCAATTACTCCTTTGGCTCTCTTTTATTTAAATTGTTGCAATAGCTTATCTTTCCTTCTCTTTGTTGATTAGACCACGTGACTACAGTTAGCTTTGTCACTTCCTGACGCATTATTTGTGGGCCTGCCCCTATTATTCTGTCTCTCCTTCAGCAAAGAGCTACCATCCTTGTGTTAAGTCTTCCAGAGCAGCTCCTGGAAGTGAAGAACGTCCGTACCTTCTCCTTCCAGCATTGCATCACTCTGCCTTACTTTCTGCTCTCATTCTCTCTCATCGCAATTCCCGCGAAACGACCTTTTGGTCGAACATTTGGTCCTTCGAGCCGGATCCGCATTATTCTCTCTCTACGCATTCCCCGCGAAACGACCCCTCGGTCGAACATTTGGTCCTTCGAGCCGGATCCGCATTATTCTCTCTCATCGCAATCCCCGCGAAACGACCTCTCGGTCAAACAAACTGTATTATTAAATTCGAGTCCGTAATCGGATATAATTAATTTTGGTATAGCATGATGGGAAAATAGTTTAGTTAATTTATTTGTTATTTCTATAGCGTTGATTGATGTTACTTTATAGGCTTGCGCGTATTTTGAAAATGCGTCAATTATTGTTAGAAACTTGGAATTTTCGAGACTTAATGTGTCTACGTGTATAATATCTAATGTTTTGTTGGGGGTCGGAGTTATATTTAATTTAGGTTTTACAGGATTTCTTTCGTATTTGGCTGCTAAACATATCTCGCATTAATTAATATAATCTGTGATGGTTTTATGTTGGTTAGGCCAGTAATATCTCTTTTTTCTTTAATTATAAACTTCATTAATGCCACGGTAATTTGTTTTACTTTCATGATTATTTTTTACAGTTTGTAAAGTTTCATCTGGGTCTTCTTCATCTATTAATTTAGTATTACACTTAATAAATTTAATTTCAGAGTTTTTGAAATACTTTTGCAATACGTTGCTAAATTGTTCGCATAAGGGTTGCTCGAAATATAGGTAATGTTTTACTTTAGGCACAACAAATTCTTTAATAAATTTTACAGTGTTTTTTTCAAAATTTGTAATAATGTTATTCTGTATTACTGATTGTGAATAAAAATGTTTCCAGCACAAACTGTGTTATAAACATATTCTAAAACCAGTTGTCACGCTTCAATTTCGTCCTTTATCCATAAATTCCTTTCTCTCTTTTCAGTCCTTTTAAATTCTTTCCCATCCCATTTTTACGTGTAACCTAAAATCAGAATTTTGAATTAGCAGCAGCAAAATACTAATTAGTCATTTGTACACTACTTACCTTTTTGTTTAAATTAATTTCCAATGTGCTTTCCATTTCATTTATTTTATATTTTGTTATTTTATTTCCATTTAAATTTAACCTTCTTTGTTATTTAAATATTTTGTTGACAGTTGTTGTTTAGTTAATTGTTTATCTTGCCGTTAGAGCGTTAAAACAGGTAAAGGTTGATTTAAAGCAACGCGTAGTATATTTGGTTAATAAAAAGTCTCCGATAAATAGTTAAAAAGTAATTGATTGCTGATTTATCTTAGTTATACCATTAGTTCACCTGTCATCTAGTTTGCCATATTTTTACAATAATATATTCCTTACCGATTCCTTATTTTCCCTGCATTCTCGGCCCCGAAATTGTAAGTGTAAAGCTATCTTTAGTTGGTATTCCGATGTACTTTTGCTTTGCCGCCAAATTTATTTTCCTTCTTATTTCTTCTCATTGTTTCTTATATCTTCCTTCTTTTTCTTTTGTCTTCCGGACCGATTCCGAAAAATTATATGGAGAGTGAGTTCTTGGCTGTTGTTCGATTGAGTTGACAAGTGATTTTTCTCGCTGATTGCGTGTTGATTTGCGCTTTACTTATTGCAGTTGCAATTCCATTTGGGAATTATTAAAGCGAAATCTCATTCAGTTCTTCGGAGTAGTTGCAAGTTTGTGTAAATTGCATTGCCGTGCGTGCACTCCGCAAGACGCCCTTTTGGGGAATTATTTTCGTGATCGCGAAGATCCAAGATTTGTTCGCCAACCACCAGCGACCCACAGCCAGCACTTGTGCCCACTGGAAGGTACCGCCAGCATCCTATTGATCCAGTACACCAGGTTTGGAATTCCTGAGCTACGTCTCGCGAGTCCAAGGTCCATCCGCGGGTCACCATTCCAGAAGCCACGGGTCTGAGCCTGTTGAGGCGACAGCTAAGTGTTCTAGAACTCTCATTTAATTGTTTTCTTTTTTTTACACTAATTATTTGCCTACTGACCAGCAAAGTAGACTTAGCTTTTATTTTTCATTACCGACACTTTTGGTCGAAGTTTGCTGTTCTGAAATAAATTAACTGGTTCAGTAATTTCTAACTTCATTTATACATATTTTATTGTCAACATCATTATTTTATTGTATTATTTATATGTGTCACCTGATTATTTGGTATATCAAATTGTTTTATCACAACACTGCGAGTCATTTTACTTTGTTTGAATCATATTTGTATTTGTGTTGCAAGGGAAGTTGCGCAGTGGCGCTCTGTTGCTTTAAGTTTTATGTTATTGTTCCATCTCGCCGTAGCCGAGTTATACGCCGCATTTAGACTGTATTTGTCCGGGTTTACGCGTTGGCCAATCGTAAATCGCGTTCGACTTTCGTCGAGGTGTAAGTGGCATATGACTGCACTACGTTGCGCTTTCAATTTGTTCCACGTCGCTTTCGCAACTTTTCCCGCGTCTATTAGAATTGTTGTTGTCTTTTACGTTTGTTCATTAAAGTCAGTGTTGTCCGCCATTTCGTTTATTTATTTCGGAACCGTTTCTTTTGTCATTTTCCAGGAACTTAGTGTTTCCGTTAGTGTTCAAGTTTATTTACTGGTAAGTAGTGTGATTTTGTCGGTAAGTAGTACACAGCATTTTAATTATATCATCCGTGGGCCTCTGGAATAGTGTTCACGGATTGAGATTTTCCTGTATGCCCTATATCCCTCTCTCGTCTCCCGTGCTTTTGGTTTCAGGTACCTTCGTAGTTGGGTACAGTGCTGGGTCATACAACTACGTGGCGCCCTCTATATTTGTCTTGTTTTGTGTTCATTTTGTGGAACCACCCCCTTCTCCACTGCCAGCTAGCCGCCTCCATCTCTGGAGCCTCAAGTCACGTCCTTATAACTTTTGGCGCCACAACGTGGGCTAAAGTGTTATAAACATTTTGGCGCCCAACGTGGGGCATTGCTTTGTAATTTGGCATTGCTTTGTAAATTCGCCTCCTCGAGCAAAAGGAGCCTGCCTGATTGTGTTTCAAAGGGATCTTTTGGAAGTAATATATTTTGTGACCTAGGGATCAAGAAAATCTTACAATATTTCTTTGTTATTGTTGCTGTTGTACTATTGTTGATTGTGTATTACCTATTATTGTTGTTGTATCAAAAAAAAAAACAATGGATATCAAAATGGATCCGAACCGCCTATTATCCGACGAATTATCCTACGAGTTGCTTTTACGTAATTTTTCCAGCGACGGCTCCGTTCACGATAAACGTATCAAACTTCGAGATTTCCTTCGCTCCGAGTATAGTAGCGGAATTGTTTGTGAATTTGTTGATTTGCCATTAGATCCGAAATCTGAAATCAAAATATGTACAAGGAAATTAGAAGAACTTGAAAAACTTCTCGAAAACTTCAATAACGCGAACTATCAGAATGATTATGCACGCCTAAGTAATAGGATAACGCATGTGTTGAGGCGACTAAAACGCATAAAGGGACCTGATCAAGAAGAGATCAAAGAAGAACTTATTCAACGTTGCGAAAAAGTTTTAGTACAGTCACAACAAAAATTTTCATTACAAGCTTCAGCTAGTTTGTTAGCAGAACATGAGCAATCTCTCATAGAACCTGACGGAGACACCGAAGTCGAGCACCATTCAAGCCTGTTAGAAGAAAACACTGTTACAGAAAAACCATTATCACATCATATTGTACTTTCTCAGCCTGAGTCTACTAACCTCACTTATGCTATTGAAAAATTAACGTCAGCTTTGACACCACCGAATCTTCGGAAGAACGCCGACACGACATACTATCCAATTCATAAATGGAACGTCAATTACGATGGAGAATCAAATTTATCTAATTTTCTTGAAAGAATTGAAGAACTTCGCGTAGCTCGTGCTGTGAATAAAGAAAGATTGTTTAATTCGGCCGTGGAATTGTTTACGGGTAAAGCTCTTACGTGGTTTCGCGCAAAACGCGATAATATTCAGACTTGGGATGCACTCGTTCAAGCGTTGAGGGAAACATTCTTGCCTTGCGATTACGAATACAATTTATGGGACGAAATAAGGAATAGGACGCAAGGAAGCGAAGAAAAGGTGTCCGTATATGTTGCAAACATGGAAGGTTTGTTTAAGAGATTGAGCAAATCACCAGAGGAACGTGAGCGTGTTGTCTACATTAGACGAAATTTATTACCTCACCTACAAGTTGGTCTCGGGTTACAACGTGTAGAATCCGTAGACGTGTTGGATAAATTATGCAGCCAGTTGGAAGAGATTAATCTACGGTCTCGACACTTTAAGTCGCCACCTGCGGCTAGTCAGTCAATGGAAACAGATCTCGCATATCAGCGACCACGAATTAATACTCGCATTGCAGCTATGGAGTCTAGGACACCAACTATGCCCGCTACGAGTTCCAGTCGACGTACGGAGTCAATTTGCTGGAATTGCAATGAGTTCGGTCACAGATCTGCGCAATGTTCGCATCCACTACGAAAACATTGTTTCCGCTGTGGTACTGCCAGTGAAACGACCAGAACCTGTCCTAAGTGTGCGGGGAAACGATCGTCAGAGGCGTTAAAAGGCCGCGTAATGCACTCTGATTCTTCTTTAATATCGGCCAACACTAAAAATTCTAAATTAGCCAGTAATACTGCAATTTTAAATTACATACTGTCTCACCTTAACGATGATCAACGACCCTTTTTGGAGATATCTATCTTTGGAACGAAGCTAATTGGTTTGTTAGATTCTGGGGCTTCCCATTCTATTATAGGTGGACCCGGTTGGAAAATTCTTCAAGACCTAAATCTCTTAATGGATAAATCTGCCGCTCCTCTATGTACTGTCGCCAACGGCCAAACATCATCCAGTCTAGGCACAGTCACAATTCCTGTTCAGTTATTGGATCGCACGAAATTAATCTCTTTTCTTGTAGTTCCGGATATCGGTAATCATATTATTTTAGGCATGGATTTTTGGCTTGCTATGGAAATCGTACCTGATTTGAAACGAGACGTTTGGAAATTTTCTGTTAACGCTGCCACCGTGGAAGAAGTCGGCATTACTAGTAGTTTGACACCTGATGAGACATTACAACTTAACCAATTTCTTGTCGAACAATGGGGAAAGATGGGAGTTTCACTAGGATGTACTGAGTTGGTGTGTCACAAAATTGTTACAGACTCTGAGCCTCTCAAGCAACGATACTATCCTGTGTCGCCTGCCATACAGAAGCACATTGATCTCGAGCTTGATAAAATGCTGCGTGAAGATGTCATTGAACCCTCCAGTAGTCCGTGGTCATCTCCGATATTGATGGTTCCCAAGAAGGACGGAACCTACAGATTTTGTGTCGATTATAGACGATTAAACAAAGTTACGAAGAAGAACGCTTACCCCATACCATACATATCGACAATATTAGATCGGTTACGTGGCGCGAGATATTTATCGTCCCTCGATATAAAAAGCGCGTACTGGCAAGTAAAGGTACATACCGATAGTCGCGAATATACGGCCTTCACAGTTCCAGGACGAGGACTTTTTCATTTTAAACGAATGCCATTCGGCTTGACAAATGCACCGGCGACATGGCAGCAGCTAATTGATCGAGTTTTGGGCGCGGACCTTGAGCCTTTTGTGTTTACGTATCTCGATGATATTATAGTTATTTCGCCAACGCTCGAGAAACATTTAGAGATTTTGAAGCAGATATTTGAAAGATTAGTAAAGGCCGGATTAACGCTTAGTCGCGATAAATGTAAATTTTGTCGTTCAGAATTACGGTATCTCGGTTACGTTGTCGACAACCATGGACTCCGTGTCGATCCCGAAAAAGTGCAGTCCATTTTAAATATACCAATTCCATCTAACGTTTCTGAAATTCGAAGGTTCCTAGGCATGGCTTCCTGGTATCGCCGATTTGTGAAAGATTTCGCCAGTATTTGTGTGCCGTTAACCAGTTTGACGAAGAAGAATCGAAAGTGGGATTGGAATGACGAATGCCAGCAGGCATTCCAACACTTAAAGGAATGTTTGGTTAGTGCTCCTATCTTGACGTGTCCTGATTTCTCAAAGCCCTTCGTTGTCCAGACAGACGCAAGCGCGTATGGCTTAGGTGCCGTGTTGACACAACAGCTAGGGGATGGAGAACAAGCTATCTGCTTTCTTAGCAGATCTCTCACTAAACAGGAACGCAACTATACAACCACAGAAAGAGAATGCTTAGCAGTAGTTTGGGCTTTGGATAAGCTCAGAGCATATTTGGAAGGCACTCACTTCACGGTGATCACAGATCATCACTCTCTAGTGTGGCTGCATCGGATGAAAGATCCAAAAGGACGTCTGTGTCGTTGGGCTGTAAAGCTACAACAATACAGCTACGATATTATACACCGGAAAGGGAAAGATCACGTCGTGCCTGATTGTCTCTCGCGTGCAGTTGTTACCGTTGATGTCGTTGACGCAGAGCCAATCACGGATAAATGGTTTCTATCGATGATTGCGAAAATCACCAAACATCCGAGAAAATATTCACAATGGCGAATTGAGAACGGACAGCTATATAAGTACGTTCAGGCTCCTGTCTCTGAATTGGTTGATGAGAATGAGCAATGGAAACAGGTACTCCCGAAAGAAAAGCGTGCCGGTATCTTAACGCAATTTCATGATTCACCAACGTCTGGTCACCCTGGTATTTCGAAGACCTACAGAAAGCTTTGTGATAAATACTACTGGCCTAAAATGCGAGCAGATGTTGCGGCGTACGTCAAACGCTGTGTGGTATGTATCGAGCACAAAGTTCCACAGAAACGACCTCCTGGTTTTATGGGTACTCGTCCGCGTGTTTTCAGACCATTTCAACTCATGAGTACAGATCTGATTGGTCCACTTCCGCCTACGACTAAAGGTTATAGATTTATTTTGGTAGTTTCAGATTATTACAGCAAATTTGTACTAACCTTCCCTTTACGAACTGCTTCCGCTCAATTAGTCACGAAACATATAGAGAACGATGTATTCTTACTGTTCGGTGTGCCTCAGCACTTGATTTGCGATAACGGTGTTCAATTCAAGAGCAATGATTTCAGGAAAATGTGTCGCAACTACCACGTAAATATTATGTTTAACGCTTTGTACCATCCGCAAAACAATCCTACGGAACGAATCAATCGTGTCATAAAGACGATGTTGTCTTCTTACGTACGCGACAACCATCGTACCTGGGAAAAATTCTTACCGTCAATCAGTTGCGCCATCAGGACATTACATCATGATGTCACGGGTTTCACGCCATATTTTATTAACTTTGGTCGCGAACATGTTTTGTTAGGCGATGAACACAAAACAGCTGCCATCAACGAGGATGGCCAAATTAATTACGATCGCGAAAATGTTCCGCAAGTACGTCCGGTTGGATTTTCGAAAATATGCGATGAAGTGCGAAAACGATTAGATAAGGCCTATGAGAGAA
Organism: Pterostichus niger; assembly: GCA_947425015.1. Lineage (NCBI taxonomy): Eukaryota > Metazoa > Arthropoda > Insecta > Coleoptera > Carabidae > Pterostichus > Pterostichus niger. The sequence continues at coordinate 17,769,731 of OX380350.1, forward strand.
ATAGCCGACAATATAATTTTCGTCGTAGATTGCAAACTTTTCGAGTGGGAGAAACAGTCTGGAGACGTAATTTTCCGCAATCGAATGCTGCGAACTATTTCGCTGGGAAACTTGCGCCAAAATATATCGGGCCATTTTTTGTCAAACAGAAATTATCGGACCTCATTTACAAATTAGTCGATAGCGAAGGACATGACAAAGGCACTTGGCATGTTCAAAATTTAAGATTAGGCCCCGCTAGTCCCGAAATATAGGATATCGTTAATGGTTCAGTATCATCTTTTATTTTTTTTTATTCAAATTCTTCATTTAGGTTCTTTCTCGTATGAGCAAAAATTTTTGGGAAACTTTTCCTCAAGGAAGTGGAGGAGGAGTTGTCACGCTTCAATTTCGTCCTTTATCCATAAATTCCTTTCTCTCTTTTCAGTCCTTTTAAATTCTTTCCCATCCCATTTTTACGTGTAACCTAAAATCAGAATTTTGAATTAGCAGCAGCAAAATACTAATTAGTCATTTGTACACTACTTACCTTTTTGTTTAAATTAATTTCCAATGTGCTTTCCATTTCATTTATTTTATATTTTGTTATTTTATTTCCATTTAAATTTAACCTTCTTTGTTATTTAAATATTTTGTTGACAGTTGTTGTTTAGTTAATTGTTTATCTTGCCGTTAGAGCGTTAAAACAGGTAAAGGTTGATTTAAAGCAACGCGTAGTATATTTGGTTAATAAAAAGTCTCCGATAAATAGTTAAAAAGTAATTGATTGCTGATTTATCTTAGTTATACCATTAGTTCACCTGTCATCTAGTTTGCCATATTTTTACAATAATATATTCCTTACCGATTCCTTATTTTCCCTGCATTCTCGGCCCCGAAATTGTAAGTGTAAAGCTATCTTTAGTTGGTATTCCGATGTACTTTTGCTTTGCCGCCAAATTTATTTTCCTTCTTATTTCTTCTCATTGTTTCTTATATCTTCCTTCTTTTTCTTTTGTCTTCCGGACCGATTCCGAAAAATTATATGGAGAGTGAGTTCTTGGCTGTTGTTCGATTGAGTTGACAAGTGATTTTTCTCGCTGATTGCGTGTTGATTTGCGCTTTACTTATTGCAGTTGCAATTCCATTTGGGAATTATTAAAGCGAAATCTCATTCAGTTCTTCGGAGTAGTTGCAAGTTTGTGTAAATTGCATTGCCGTGCGTGCACTCCGCAAGACGCCCTTTTGGGGAATTATTTTCGTGATCGCGAAGATCCAAGATTTGTTCGCCAACCACCAGCGACCCACAGCCAGCACTTGTGCCCACTGGAAGGTATTACATTAATATACATGTTTAATTGCAAGAAACATACCGTTCTCCATTCCTTAGCATTTTTGTTTGCACCTGCCATTCCATTTACATTTGTGGATAAATCCTCCTACAACTTATTACAATCTTCAAATTCACGCTTTATGAGTTTTGGATTTGTCTCCACAAAATCAACCAAAGCCGGTTTCTGCTCCTTTGTTAGATATTTCTTTTTTTCGTTTGCCATTTTCGTTGTAATACGCACAATATTAACTTACAACGTGCTATTAATCAAAAGTAAACAAACGTCTTGATATACTTTAACATTAATAAGCTGCGCGGGCATAAAATATCTCACTGCATAACCAAGACTAAAATTATCAGTAGAAATTGTATTGCATGCTGAGCAATTCAAGATTTAACAGAGTAAGTTTTTTAATGGGGCGCTATGTATGCTAAGTCTTGTTAAAATTGTTTTTCCCGTTCCTCCAATATAAATTTCACCGCATTCACAAGGAGTACTATATATCATAATTAATTATGAGCTCTAAAAACTTTTTCCATATGTTCGAATCATATTTTTAAATTATGAATATCATATTATTTTGAATGTATGTACAGGCAAGTTTTCACCCATACTATGGATTTACACTCGAAACTCGAAACTTTAAATCATGGTTGCTCGTGCAATGTTACTGTATCTTTAGAAGAAACAATAAAACGTCTACCATACGGATGTCACCTCGTAATAGGGGTAAGTAATAATTCGTATTCGTATTTTTATTATTTATTTAGATGTACTTAATGTTAAGATACATTTACTTGCAATTTACATCTATTAACATAGATAAATTAGAATATAGGGGAGAGTTGGTTAATGCGTCCTGCTCAACTAAAATGTACCTGCTAAGAATTTATTTACTCATTTAATGTAACTAGAGTCGACATCGAGTAGCAAATATATGAATTAAATTAATTAAGCCGGTAATGTAGGTACAAATTTAAAGCAGTTCATGGTTATTTGTGTGAGCTATACAAGTATCAAAAATCAGATGAATATAAAATAACTCCTAAAATTAAAAAACTACTTAAAAAAAATGTGAATTAACCATAGCTTACAAACAATATAAAACAATTAATGATTTATACCGGGAGTTTTTCTTATCAGTAAAAATAGGGGTATATCATTACCATAGTTACAGTTAACAAGTTTGACAGCAATACATTAGAGCGTTTATTTTAAAAGTAAACATAGGGAAAATAACATATTCAGCAATGCATTGAAGTGTAATAGTCTATTATATTAAAAGAAACATTTTAAGTTTAAACAACTTAAATGAATTTTAATTACTTTAAATTGTATTAGTTTAAATAGGAATTTTAATCTAATAACTGTTCAAAATTACCCCCATTTACCTGTAAACAATAGCCTAAACGTATAAAATGAATTTATAGCATTATTTATTTGCTCTGGAGGAATCTCATGCGATGCAACACTAATTCTACATTTTAATTGTTCTACACTCATTCTACCACCATTATAAAATTTATTTTTTAAGTGACCCCAAAGAAAAAATCGTTTGGCGCAAGATCTGGTGACCTTGCAGGCCACTCCACGTCTGCAACTCGTCCTATCCATCGTTGGGGAATATCCGGTGCAGATAATTTCGTACATTTTGTTGGAACAACACTTCTTCAATATATACTAAATATTACTCTCTCTTGTAACAACTCTAAATAATTTTCCCCATTTACATTTCCATTTATATAAAAACGCCCCACTATTTGAGACCCTATTAACCCAGTCTGATTTTGAAAGAGGACAGCTTTATTACTTTGACAACTATAGATGACAGTAATGTTATTTTCCCTATGTTTACTTTTAAAATAAACGCTCCAATGCATTGCTGTCAAACTTTTTAACTGTAACTATGGTAAATGACATATCCCTATGTTTACTGATAAAAAAAACTCCCGGTATAGTAAAATCAAAGATAAAACTAAAAAAGAATTTAATTATAACTTAATTTATAAAATACTATGTTCACAATGCAACAAATAATATACAGGCCAAACAAAAAGATATTTAAAAACTAGATTAACAGAACATAAATGAAATTGTGAAAACAAAAATAATACTATAAAATGTGCCTTAGTGGAACATTTAAAAAGCAACAACCATCAGTTTGACTTCGACAACACAAAAATATTAAAAAATTAGAAAATTTTAAATAAAAGATTAACATTAGGGATGCTATATATATATATATATATATATTGTAACATTACGCGTTCTTATTTACAAATATTGAACACGCTGGCACAATTATAAAAGTACAGTGTTACCGAACTTGTTCATGTGTACCGATTGTAATTTTAACGATGATCTAACATAGAATGTCTTCATCGCGATACTAATGCCTTCAGAAGGCAGCCGTTTACAAATAGGATGAATCCCGACAATAAATTCATACTGTGTGATCGTCTAGTGTAAAACAATATTTTATAGCCCTACGTTGTGTTTAAATGATTCTATAAAACAATGTAAAATGACCTACGTTGTGTATAATAAATGTAACCCTTATTAGTTCGTAAAACGAAGTAGCTGTCAATGGTGGGGTAATTCGGGAAAGGTTGAGTTGAGTGAAAGATGTAAATTCCTTCCAAAAGACATGACGGTGACATCATACCTTGTGCATTTATTGAAAAACCAAGTAATCAACAAACATTAGTTATTATGTGAATTTAGAACGAACAGAGTGACTTGAACACAAAGTTCTGTCGTGAACTCAATAGTAAAATAGCTCTCTGGTATTTACTAGAGATGAAAAACTACCGGTAATTTCAACTATCGATTGTTCGATAGTGCTATCAGTAAACTATCGATATATCGATTGTACTATCGATAGTCAATTTAATTACTAAACGATAGTTTTAGTTACTAAACTATAGTTACTAAACGATAGTTACTAACCGATAGTTACTAAACGATAGTTACTAAGCGATAGTTACTAAACGATAGTTACTAAACGATAATTACTAAACGATACTATCGATAGTTTTTTTTTCTTTTAATTACTTATCGATAGTATTTTTTTATAAAAGTATAATTTTTTTTCAAAATTACAAAATTTTTGCCTATACAGAGTTTAAAATCAGTGATTAAATTCGTTCCTTTTTCGAGAGAGAGATAAAATAAAATGTATAATTTTTTAAATGTTACTCTCATCCCCTAAAATTTAAAACTTTTGATATTGATCTATATTAAGGGATGTTTGCTAACTAATTCCTGTGAATATGGTTTTGTTACAGTTAATATTACCCGCTCTAAGGTATGTACAAATGGGAGAAATAGAAAATATACAATAAATGTCAAAAAATTATTTCTTTAAAATTTAGGCCTAATAACAAGATTGCAGAAGTAACAAATGTGAAAATAAAAATCAAATGCAAATATGTACTTATATCCCTAGGTATATACCATTTCTTACATTAATTTATACTTTTGTCGAGATCAAGGTATTAGAAAAACTAGTTGCAATTCGAAACACCTTTTATATTAATTTAAATTTAGATCAAATAGAAAAGAAATGTGGTGTTGTGATAGTATTTTTGGAGTTGTGATGCATACTGGATGAGTGGTAAGCGGAGATTGTCCTGGTTAAAAGGAAAAATTGGTGGATTTTGGGGTGAACAAAGAAGTTTGGAATGTAGGTACTTGAAAAACAGATGTTGTTAGGTTCGGAGAAAGCGGGCGAAGTTACAATAGCAGGTAGTGGAGAAACATGATACAGACTCTGTATTATTGAAGCGTTGCTCTAGCAAACGAAATCTGATTTGCGGTGTCAGTAGGAGAAAAACACAATTACTTATGTTTGACTATGAATGTAGAGAAATTACTTGCACTTTTAAATTTATTTATTTAGTTGTGTAGACAAAAGTGAAAATTATATACCAGATAGGATCAATGAGTTATTGTAACTCAATGAAAAGGATATATGTTTTATTAAATTTTGATAATAATTGAAAATATAATCAACATAAACAAATGCAGTAACTATTGTTTCATTTAATTTACATTCAAAACTGTAGAAATAACTGCTGTTTATTAAAATATTACATTTTAGAAAAAGTTAAATAACAGAAACAATGAATAAATGTGATTGTTGAAGAAATTTATTAAATATTATAAATAAAATTACTATATGATAGTTACTAAACGATAGTTACTAAACGATAATTACTAAACGATAGTTACTAAACGATAGTTACTAAACGATAGTTACTAAACGATAGTTACTAAACGATAGTTACTAAACGATAGTTACTAAATGATAATTACTAAACGATAATTACTAAACGATAGTTACTAAACGATAGTTACTAAACGATAGTTACTAAACGATAATTACTAAACGATACTATCGATAGTTATTTTCTAGTAATTACTTATCGATAGTACTTTATTTTTTAAAACTATCGATGTATCGATAGTACTGTCGATAGTTTTTTCATCTCTAGTATTTACCTTACGCAAGAGGGAAAAACACGACAAAAAACCTCAAGCAGAGAGATAAATCCAATCATCAAAATATTCTCAAAATTAATGAGAATGTTTCTTGAATAGCAAAATTACATACTTTAATTATAAATCATTCAAGTCGCACAGAGGTGATATTTCCAGATCCATCACAATAATTTGTCAATACATCAATATCTTTGTTTAATCATTGTTAAGTCGGTGGATCAGTATTGTTGCAATCGTTGTAGTTAGGTTGGCCCTGAGGCAACGACGAGTGGAGGGTTTTCCTAAGTTTCCTTTATAGGTAACCATTGTCCACTATGGGGGGTTTTCCTAAGTTTCCTTTATAGGTAACCATTACCCATCTGGGTGGTTTCATTCAACGGTAACCAGTGCCCAGTGTTGTATTGTTTTGTAAACAATTAGCAAGGAATACTTGATCAGTAAAATAAATATAAGTTATAGAATTATATCATTGTGACAGTCTTTCCATATCAAAGAATAATAACATTTATTGCTACTCTGGTAAAAGAGTAACAACAATTAAAAATGATGTATGTCACCAAGCTCAAAGTTCATATAAAGAATATTCTGGGTAAAAAGGAAGGTTCTCCCTAGCCCGGTTGCCGATGACACCGAGTGGTGAGTTGCAGGGTAAAACGCGTGCCCGGATGCCGATAGCACTGCGTATAGATTTAGGAAGGTGTCACCCGTGCCTGCATAAGCTAGCACTGATAGTGAAGGTTGGAGGATGATAGCGTGCCCGGATGCCGATAGCACTGCGTATCGATTTAGGAAGGTATCACCCGTGCTTGCATTAGCTAGCACTGATAGTGAAGTTTGGAGGGTGATAGCGTGCCCGGATGCTGATAGCACTGCGTATCGATTTAGGAAGGTGTCACCCGTGCCTGCATAAGCTAGCACTGATAGTGAAGGTTGGAGGGTGATAGCATGCTCGGATGCCGATAGCACTGCGTATCGAGATAGGAAGGTGTCACCCGTGCTTGCAGTAGCTAGCACTGATAGTGAAGTTTGGAGGGTGATAGCGTGCCCGGATGCCGATAGCACTGCGTATCGAGATAGGAAGGTGTCACCCGTGCCTGCATAAGCTAGCACTGATAGTGAAGGTTGGAAGATGATAGCGTGCCCGGATGCCGATAGCACTGCGTATCGATTTAGGAAGATGTCACCCGTGCCTGCATAAGCTAGCACTGATAGTGAAGATTCGAGGGTGATAGCGTGCCCGGATACCGATAGCACTGCATATCGAGTTAGGAAGGTGTCACCCGTGCCTGCATAAGCTAGCACTGATAGTGAAGGATGGAGGGTGATAGCGTGCCCGGATGCCGATAGCACTGCGTATAGATTTAGGAAGGTGTCACCCGTGCCTGCATAAGCTAGCACTGATAGTGAAGGTTGGAGGGTGATAGCATGCTCGGATGCCGATAGCACTGCGTATCGAGATAGGAAGGTGTCACCCGTGCTTGCAGTAGCTAGCACTGATAGTGAAGTTTGGAGGGTGATAGCGTGCCCGGATGCCGATAGCACTGCGTATCGAGATAGGAAGGTGTCACCCGTGCCTGCATAAGCTAGCACTGATAGTGAAGGTTGGAAGATGATAGCGTGCCCGGATGCCGATAGCACTGCGTATAGATTTAGGAAGGTGTCACCCGTGCCTGCATAAGCTAGCACTGATAGTGAAGGTTGGAGGGTGATAGCGTGCCCGGATACCGATAGCACTGCATATCGAGTTAGGAAGGTGTCACCCGTGCCTGCATAAGCTAGCACTGATAGTGAAGGATGGAGGGTGATAGCGTGCCCGGATGCCGATAGCACTGCGTATCGATTTAGGAAGGTGTCACCCGTGCCTGCATAAGCTAGCACTGATAGTGAAGGTTGGAGGGTGATAGCGTGCTCGGATGCCGATAGCACTGCGTATCGAGATAGGAAGGTGTCACCCGTGCTTGCATTAGCTAGCACTGATAGTGAAGTTTGGAGGGTGATAGCGTGCCCGGATGCCGATAGCACTGCGTATCGAGATAGGAAGGTGTCACCCGTGCCTGCATAAGCTAGCACTGATAGTGAAGGTTGGAAGATGATAGCGTGCCCGGATGCCGATAGCACTGCGTATCGATTTAGGAAGGTGTCACCCGTGCCTGCATAAGCTAGCACTGATAGTGAAGATTGGAGGGTGATAGCATGCCCGGATACCGATAGCACTGCATATCGAGGTAGGAAGGTGTCACCCGTGCCTGCATTAGCTAGCACTGATAGTGAAGGTTGGAGGGTGATAGCGTGCCCGGATGCCGATAGCACTGCGTATCGAGATAGGAAGGTATCACCCGTGCCTGCATTAGCTAGCACTGATAGTGAAGGTTGGAGTGTGATAGCGTGCCCGGATGCCGATAGCACTGCGTATCGAGATAGGAAGGTGTCACCCGTGTCTGCATTAGCTAGCACTGATAGTGAAGGTTGGAGGGTGATAGCGTGCCCGGATGCCGATAGCACTGTATATCGTTTTAGGAAGGTGCCACCCGTGCCTGCATAAGCTAGCACTGATAGTGAAGTTTAGAGGGTGTCACCCGTACCTGCATAAGCTAGCACTGATAGTGAAGTTTGGAAGGTGTCACCCATGCCTGCATAAGCTAGCACTGATAGTGACGATGGGGAAGGTGATGTAACTTTGAACTTACTGACATAGAGTCAGAGTGGAGACCCCGGAGAGTCTCCCCGATTGAGGCAAATCGTGCAGTTTATATACTCTAGTTGTCCTCTTGTCCCGGCACCCCTAGGGTCTAAGCTGGGTGCAATCTCTTCACCCCGTCTCCAAAGGTGGCGTGGGTTCTCGTCTCGGATGGTGTCAGGTACTGTTTAATATCTTTCACACCCTGCTGAAACAAAGAAGGTCCATACGTGTCCATATCGTCCAGATTTCTAAATACCATCAAACTAGGTTGTATCTGTTTATCATATACTTCTGCAGTTCGATTACCTAGTTTACTGTTATTAATTCATAATTAATAAAGAGATAATATAATCATAATTTCCCTATAACTTTGAATACGCCACTGGTCGAAGTAAGGTCTGCGGTGCTGCGCGTCTGTTCAACTATTAATTCCAGTATACAAAACTAGACAAAAATTCAAAAGTACAGTTATGGCCATAACATGATACAACATTGAAATGAATTAAATAAATTTGATATAGAAGCGTACCACTTGAATATATATATATATATATATATATAAAGTCGGACAAAACCACATTAATGCACAGACGGACATAGAAAACTTAACAATATCTATTGCAATTTAATAAAAAATCAGTGTGTGTAATTAAGGTTCCCACAATACACTATTGTATTTTATTTTGCCTAACTACATTTTATCATTCTCTTTTAATTCGTTATTTTGCCATTTCATGCTTGATTCGTTGGTTTAATTTGTTTGTAAAAATTAATTTAATTTTTTTTGTTCTCATTCATGTACTAGATTTAAAACTGTGATAATGATTTTTGTAATGTTCTTTTTAATGAATAACAACAAAGAAAAAAAAATTGTCATCCATACACTTGGTGAAGCTAGGTTCAATAAAATATAAACTAAACACTTGGCTAAGTCTCACAAAATTCAGCCTCCAAGTCACCTTATGAGGGTATTGTCAGAGGCTGGCCAGCACAGTTAGTAACCATAAACGCGTTTCGCTCTTATTAGAGCTCATCAGTATGGTATAACTCACTTCTTCACCTAAAACAAAGTTCACGTGAAGAAGCTGGTGACAAAGGACTGTGCAAGCAGAGAATAAGATCTCTAAGAAACGGTAAGATGACATGAGAAGTTCTATCGAACAGGCAATGCCATCTACCGAAAAAAGGAAAAGCTACGCAGCAATTTAAATAACAACAAAGACAAATTTAATTGTCATCCATACAATTGGTGAAACTAGTTTCAATAAAATATAAACTAAACACTTGGCTAAGTCTAACAAAATTCAGCCTCCAAGTCACCTTATGAGGGCATCGTCAGAGGCTGGCCAGCACAGTAAGTAACCATAGACGCGTTTCTTTTTAATGTGTTTTATAGTTAATTGTTAAGAGTTGTTGTAATTTTTAAACATTTTTGACTATTTATTCTTTTAATTTGTGACTAATTATGTTAAGTTTTTTTAAACAATTTGTTTATGTCAATTATTAGACGTTACATGTAAGTTTTTTATTTCTGTGTGTTTCTTTTTTTAAATAAGTCTTATTGTTATTTACTTTGTAAATAGTATTATTATTATTAAGTGCATTTTGATAAAAATATAAAAGATAAATTTTCTACAAGCACAAAAAAACTTGCTCATTATGAGACTGTTATTACTACGCAAGTTTAGTATATTGCACACATATTTGAATATCTCTCAATTAGCATTGAAATGATATTATAATACTGTAACGTTGATTACAACTTCGGGTTCCGTGAAGTTTAATATTAAATAAAAGACGAACAATGAGAACACTAACAAAATATTTATTTAAAACGAAAATTATGTAGTACAACTTCTAAGACATTAACAACACGTATTTATATTCACATTAAAGTATTTAGCAATGACTTGCACTGTTCACACTTTAAATACAGATTGCCTGTTGCCGGCCCAGACTCTCCCTTATATACTAAAACAAGTTCTTCTACAATATTCCAGAGCTTCTGGAACATTATGGAAGCATGACGCAGAGAGAACAGGATCGTACTCGTTCCAGTATTACGTATGAGACAGCGCTAAATGCGCAGCAGATTACGACGTATCGACTGATCCAGAGGGAACAGGGCCATACTCGTGTAACAAAGTGAAACAATTCAGAATTAGTTTTTGTTATAATTACGATTTTTCACTATCAACTCAGCTTCGAAAGATACAGACAAATTAAATATTATCTTAAGTATTTTTTTTCAAAGTTGACTTGACAGAGTTTTGATTATCAATTGTTTTAATTCCATGGCTATTTGATATTTTCAACGTAATTTTTAATACGTTTTTATTGAATTTCTGTCGTTACAACGCATGCAAATGTAATTCTGTTTATTGATTTAGATGCAAAATTTTATGCTCTACAACATTTATTTGAAGCATTTTTGCCTAAAATAATTTGGGGAGCAATGCGCACGAAAAAACAGTTTTTTCATGTTAATCGCCTATGTACACAGGTATGATGTTCCACCCGGTATATATTTATATATATTGAAATAATTTAAAAATTCCAAGAAGTTTACGAAATATAGCAACGGTTCCTCGCTGGAGCACATTCATATTATTCCGGTAGTGAATGAGTTAAGAAAGTGCAAATAAGATTCTCGTATTATTTCATATAATAAAATCGCTAAATTTATATTTCGGCCTATAACTAGTTACCTATGCATTTATTTGGAAAAACAAATACATGGTCAAACTATCCTACTAACGTGACAACTTTTATCTAATTTAACAAACCTCGTAGCTCTTGCTGTTCTTGAGATCCCAAGGCATTTGCACCTTATATAGAACACAGTGTATATTATAAGAATTGAAAACGAATTAAAAAGATATGATATGAACGTGTTGGTCTGCGCATTTGTCAAATATTTCATAGCAGAGTCGAGATCCGATAGCTTGTAATGTAGAAACGCGCTCAATAGGTCAGCAATTTTAGGTATTGCCCTGTTTAATTGTGGCACATCTACATCTACTAATTCTGACTTCAATGCAAATTTTAATTATTCACTCAATTTATTTCAGATTACAATCTTCCATTTGAGGAAATGATTATTGAAGGTCCAGACACAGTCGATGTGGGGGGCGATCTACAACTGAAATGTATATTTTTCCTTTATCGCAATTTGCCATATAATAAATATTTGCCTTATTGGAAGTTTCCTATAACCGTAAGTATGAGTATTTTTATATCTCACCTGTAAGGAAAAAGATAAAAACCGAAAGACACATGAGTTATTTATAAAAATAGAATATGCAGCTTGTGCAGTCAGACGGAAATAACCAGGAATTTTAAATGAACATTGGAGTGTATGCCGCCATTTTCGGGAAAGGCAAAATAACCATTGCTCTATTATTTACTGTAGTGTTTTTCTTATATTTGTCAAATGTGAAATTACAGAATTAGTAAAATAGTTACATTATTGAATATACAACACAAAAATAACAAATGCCATCCTTCTTGTGGTGCACCATTTTGGTGATAGATAGAATAGAGATGATCAAATTATTGATAAATTATTTATTTTTCACATGATAAACGCAAAATAAAATTTACAATTTGAAGCTAATTAGATAATGCCATAGAAAACAAAACATACAATCAATTATCTGTATTATTCATTTCATATAATTTAAACTAGTATAATTCTTCGACCGACAGGTCGTTTCGCGGGGATTGCGTAGAGAGAGAGAGAAAATGCAGATCCGGCTCGAAGGACCAAATGTTCGACCGAGAGGTCGTTTCGCGGGAAGTGCGTAGAGAGAGAATAATGCGGATCCGGCTCGAAGGGCCAAATGTTCGACCGAGAGGTCGTTTCGCGGGAAGTGCGTAGAGAGACAGAGAGCAGAAAGTAAGGCAGAGTGATGCAATGCTGCTCTGGAAGACTTAACACATGAATGGTAGCTCTTTGCTGAAGGAGAGAGAGGATAATAGGGGGCAGGCCCACAAATAATGCGTCAGGAAGTGACAAAGCTAACTGTAGTCACGTGGTCTAATCAACAAAGAGATGGAAAGATAAGCTATTGCAACAATTTAAGTAAAAGAGAGCCAAAGGAGTAATTGAATTTACAAATAACGCAAACGAAGGTGCCTGAAGGGCTGAACAACTTGAGGCGAGTATGGGAATCAAGAGGTAAATTTGCAGACACAAACTAGGATCTATTTTAATTACCAAAAATATCCAAATAGCAAACATGAATGAATAACTTTAAATAAACCAAAATTACAAAATTGAATTAACTTATAACCAAAAAACGAGATGAATTGATGTTGTGCAATAATACAAATAAATAAAGCGTACTTACGATACAGTAGCAAATACAAATTATTCATACAAAATACTTAGTGACAAAACTTTGCTGGTAGCAATACAAAACCTTTCCCAGTTGGAATAACAGTAAAAGCGTATGCGGAAAGCTGAAATAATGTTTATTATTAGCACTAAACACTTGAGCGTAATTATTTGAGCGTAAAAAGAGAATTGTGTAAAAACAAGTGGCCGTAACAGGCGTACAAGTTAGTAGAAAAAACGTGCGACTGGTGCACAGCGAAAGCGAGTTACAAGACAAGTGAAGTTGGTAAAATTTACAATTAATTAACAGCAAGAAATATAACTAAAACTAAAGTTAGGTGGTGGCGGCTCAATAGATAGCGCTGGGTGTTGGTGATAAACCGGTGAGCGGCTGAGGAAGCAGTGGCGTCTCAACAATAATATTAAATTTATCACTTAATTATAAACGACTAATTCATAATTTTGAACATTCTTTATTTTTTAATAAATAACAACAATAATAACTATAATAAATTTTAAAATATATCGCTATTAATAATAATGACCCGCGTGATGGCCGCGCGGGTTGGGACCTGACTCACAACCGTACGGTCGTGTGTTCGGGTCCCACCCGTGACGGCAATTTATAAAGGACACATCGGCATATGACCGTAGTATTTGGTGCGATACACACACACACACACACACATACATATATATATATATATATATATATATATATATATATATATATATATATATATATATATATATATATATATATATATATATTTCTTCTTTTTTATGTTGCTCGGCAGCCGCAGCGTAGCAACACAAGGGAAATACCTGTGTTCGGCCAATCCTGACGCGACATTGTCCTCGATGTCGACTGGCTCTTTCTTCCGTGATCGCAGACAGCTCCACCTGGAATCTTCTTCATTGTCTTCAACAAATGTTGGAGTTTCCTCTTCCTTTTCTTCGTATTCGTCTTCTTGCGTAGAAGATGATTCTTCATTTTCGTCTTTTCTTTGGATTGTATTTCATCGTCATCTTCATCTTCGGAGTCGTCTAGTGGGCCTATCCACTTTTTCATTCGCTCGGGTGGTAATATACCGTCGTACGGCCTCTGCGAAACTGGATGACCTGGAATATCTCCAACATCATATCGATCTTTATCAAGAACGGAATGGATGATGTAAGGACCAACAAATTTTTGAGACATTTTAGGACTTCGGTCTGTTGGGGTTTTAGTTCTCTCGATCATGACCTACTTTATATTTATGATGCATTTTCTTTTCTTTATCAAAGCGTTCTTTGGTCTTTTTTTGTTGTATTTTTGTATTTTCGATTGCTTCTTTTCGTATTGACTCTCTCTTTTTGTCGTACTCACCTACAGTTATATTTTCTTCAATTATTTGTTGCATTTCTATGCCAAATCCATGTGACAATTTGAAACAAAAAAAAAACAACTCGCTAGGACGTTTATTTGTCGTTTTCTGTTTAGTCATGTTCAATGACAATTGCACTTTATCGAGACATTTGTGCCATTCGTTTACATTCGTTGACATTTTTAAAAGCGCTGGTTTTTGACTGGTTATTTTGAGTTGGATTAATATTTATTGATTGTCACCAGAATTTGTGCATATCCTTTTACTAAGATAAGTATTATCTTTGATTTTCATAGTTTAATAGTTTAATTATTTTTATTTTTTTTTGTCTTGTATATAGTTAGTTGTTTGTATTAGTTACGCTTAGATACGGTGAATTATGATTTGTTTTTAGGTGTGATTGACATTTGACAGGTGTGTGAATGTAATTTATTTCCTTTCTTTTATAGTTAAGGATAAGCCTGGTAAGCTACCTTAACTTCTTCTTCTTTTACCGAGAGAACCCTATTTATTTTATCTTTTGTTCTAATGAGGAATAAATGGGCGAAATTTGATGAATGTAAGTTTGGTACGTGGAATGTTAGAGGTATAAATGGAAAAGAAAATGAATTGGTGAATATAATGCGTGTGTATAATGTAGATGTTTTGTGTGTGAGCGAGACAAAGCGGAAAGGCTGTAATGAAGAAGAGGTAGATGGATTGTTTTGCTTGTGGTCGGGTGTTGCAGAGAATGAACGGGCAAAACATGGTGTAGGAGTGCTTGTTAGTGAAAGGATGAAACCGTTTGTAAGAGATTATAGTTGTATTTCATCGCGAATTCTTTGGCTGAGACTTAAGGTAGGCTTTCATAGAATCTTCGTTGTGTCAGTTTATGGCCCAACTGAATCCGAAAGTGATCTTGAGAAAGATCAATTTTGGAATTTGTTAGATAGTGTGATTGATTCGTGTGATCCAGGTGAAAAAGTTATCGTATGTGGTGATTTGAATGGTTGGGTGGGAGTAAAGAGAAGCATGTCTGGGAATGTATTGGGTAAATATGGTGATGTGAGAGTGAATGAAAACGGTAGGAAAATAGTATCCTTCTGCTTAGAGCGTGATCTTTTCGTTTCCAACTCTGTCTTTAAACATAAATTAGCTCACTTGTATACATGGGAGAATGTGAGGGAGAATAGGCGGAGTGTGATTGATTTTATTTTGTATGATGAACGACTAAGAAGTTTAGTTGTGGATACGCGTGTGAAGCGTGGGGCTGAATTGGGTACGAATGATCATTATTTGGTGGTGTCGCGTATACGTCTGGATAAATGTTGGCGAATGAGGGTAAAAGGCACCGAAAAAATGTTTCGTGTGAAATCTAGTGTACTACAGAATGAGGATATTAGAGATCTGTTTGTTGAGAAAATAAATGAATCTTTGCCTGTATGTGAGCCTAATTGTGAATGCAGCATAAATGATGTTTGGATGAAATTTAAGGATACAGTTCTTAAATGTGCAAAAGAAGTTTGTGGTGAATCCAGATTAGGCTCTTGTCCAAGGAATGCATGGTGGAATGATGAAGTGAAAGAAGCAATTGAAGAGAAAAAGAGAGCGTATTTGCGATTTCTACATGTAAAAGATGTGCCTGGAAGTTTACGTGATGAATGTTTGCTAGAATATAAAAGGTTAAATAAACATGTTAAGAGAGTAGTGAGAGAAAGTAAGGTGCGTTTTGATGATTTGATGAGTGAAAGAATGACGAATGATTTTACTATGAATAAAAGAATGTTTTGGTTGAGTGTGAAGAGATTGAGAGGTGGTAATGTAAGGGCGGTAAAAGCGATTAAGAGTGCGAATGGTGAGTTATTGTGGAATGAATTAGACGTTAGAAATAGATGGTGTGAGTATTTTAGAGGCTTATATGGTAGCGTAAATGGATCGAATTGTTGTAGTGAAAATTCAAGAGAAAATGTTAGAAGTGATGAATGGGATATACATGAAAGTGATGTTAGTTTTGCATTGTTACGTTTGATGAATGGTAAAGCTCCTGGTTTGGATGGTATAACGAATGAGATGTTGAAGTATGGTGGTGAGAGATTATTTGATTGGTTAGTTTATTTATTTAGATTTTGTTTGAAACTGTGTGTAGCTCCTGATGATTGGAAACGTGCTATCATTTGTCCTTTATTTAAGGGCAAAGGTAGTTCGAGTGATTGTACTAATTTCCGTGCGATAAGTTTGTTGAGTGTGGTAAGGAAGTTGTACGGGAAGATTCTTATTCACAAGGTACGAACCTTAACAATCTCCAAGTTGAGTAATATGCAAGGTGGATTTTTGCCTGAGAGAGGGTGTGTAGATCAATTGTTTTCTCTTCGTATGATTGTTGAGAAATCACTTGCTAAGAACAAGAAGGTGTTCTGTGGCTTTCTCGATCTTAAAAAAGCATATGATAGTGTTCATCGAGTTATTCTATGGGATGTACTTCTAGAGTACGGTATAAATGGTAATTTGTTGGGAGCGATTCGTGCATTATACGAAGATAGCGAGGCTGCGGTAAAAGTTGATGGTAGATTGAGTGATTGGTTTTCTATAGATGTTGGCGTGAAACAAGGTTGTGGGATGTCCCCGTGGTTGTTTAATTTATATATGGATGTGTTGTTACGAAAGTCGCTGAATGGGGCGGATGGTGTACGTATTGGTGGTAGTGTAGTGCCTGCGTTAGCTTATGCGGATGATGTAGTTGTAATGGGTGAATCTGAAGAACAATTGAGAAGAATGATTCTAAGTATAAATGAAGTAGGAAAAGGTTTAAATCTATTACTGAATGTTGATAAATGTAAAGTGTTAGTGTTTGAGAAGAGTGATTTGGTGACTGATTGCAATGTTTCGGTGAATGGTGTGAGATTGGGTCAAGTAAATGAGTTTGTATACTTGGGGAGTGTGTTTTCGAGGGATGGACGTATTGATCGAGAGATTGAAAGAAAAGTATCTGCTGGATGTAAGATATTGGGTGCTCTGGGAACCTTTACTCGGAACGTGAATGTATCCAGAGATGCTCGATTGAGTGTTTATAATGGTGTGTTAGTGCCTACGTTGATGTATGGTAGTGAATGTTGGGTATGGATGAAGAAACATGAACGGCGTATAACTGCTGTGGAAATGAGATATTTGCGGGGTGTGTGTGGATATACTAGAAGAGATCGTGTCCGGAATACATTGGTGTATGATGAATGTGAGATTGGGAAGAATGTTGTAAGAAGAGTGGGAATAAGTCAGTTGAGATGGTTTGGTCATGTAGAACGTATGTCGAATGACAGATTGGTGAAACAGGTGTATGTTGGTGAAATTGAGGGTGAAAGTTTGCGTGGACGGCCTAGGAACAAGTGGATGAATATTATTGAAGGGTTGTTGCGTGAGCGAAAGATTCTGAGCGTGAAGAATAAACGAGCTTGTATGAAAAGAATTATGAATGTGGTTGAAGCAAAAGTGGTGTGCCAAGATAGGAATGTTTGGAGAAAATTAATTGCAGGATAAATATGATGAATGAAGACAAGCGTATGATTCTTGATTTTAGATTAATTGGTTAGATGTTTTGAGTGTTTACCTGCAATTGTGCGGAGACGAGCTTCAGAAACAAGCGCAGTGTACACTAGTGAATGGATGAATGTTTGTTGTGTGTTGATGGATTTTGGTTGTGAGAAAAGAAAGAGTTAGTATGGAGGAAGTGTTAATGTGGTCGAATCGAGTATCGTGTGTCAGGGTGAGAATGTTGACAGGTTCGTGCTACCCCATTTAATGGGATATAGCGTGATGTTATGTATGTATGTATGTATGTATGATTGTTTTATTGTACCTTTCTACTTGTCCATTACTCCTTGGTGTTCGTACTGCAACTAATACATGTTGTATATTATTTTCTTCGCAAAAACTTCTAAATGTTTCTCTTGTAAAAGCAGAGCCTCTATCTGAAACAATTCTTCTCGGTAGACCAAAAATTTTGAACAACTGCTTCAATGCTCTTATAACTTCTTCAGAATTTGTTGTTTTAGTAGGTTCTAAAAATATAAATTTTGTGAAACCATCTATTATTGCTAGTATATGTTTGTATCCTCTAGTAGTTCTTTCTAATGGACTTAAATGATCAATGTGTAAAGTTTTCCAGGGCTCTGAACCTTTTTCATTACAATGAAGAAACCCTTCTCTCTTTTTTGTCTTGTAGTTATATTCCATGCATTTTATACATCTGGATAAACATTTTCTAACGTACTTACGCATTCTCGGGAAATAATATAAAGTTCTAAGTTCTTCTAAGGTTTTTTCGCATCCTAGATGACAAATTTTCTCATGAGTTTTCGTAACTAACTGATGACGAAGTTGTCTGGGAACAACAAGTAAAAGTTTATCGTTAACACGTTTCATTAGATTCTCATTAACAATTTCAAAATCGTGAGGTTTTTGGTCATTTAATATTTTATTTATTCTGTAAAATAGCAATGTTTTCTATTTCTTAATATTCTTCATCCACTAAATTCACCGGTACTATACGACTGAGACAGTCAACATGCCCCATTTTGTCAGCGCTTCTATGTTGAGCATCAAAATCAAAATTTTGAAGAATTAAACTCCAACGTAAGATTTTTGGATTTTGGTCTTTTTTCTTCAATGTCTGTGTTAAAGCATTACAGTCTGTAATGAAGGTAAATCGTTTGCCCAGCAAATAAATTCTGAATTTTTGTAGCGCATATACCACAGCTAGTAATTCTAATTCGAAACTGTGCAATTTCGATTCTGTTTCATTTGCCTTTATACTTGAACAATAAATAGGGTGAAATTTTCCGTTATGTTTTTGCATTAGTATTGCACCAAATCCACTAGCACTTGCGTCTGTATATAATTCAATCTCTTTATCAGGATCGTACAATTTTAGTACAGGTTTGTTGATCAAGTGATATTTCAGTTTATTGACAGCTTCAATTTGTTCAGATTTAATTTCAAAGTCAGTCCAGAACAATATAGCATATTCAAGAAAAGCAAAAAAGTACTAAGAACACCAGAACAAAACAAGAAGGATAAGGAGAACAAAAGCGAAACAGAAGGCAACATAAACGAGAGAAAAGACAATACGGACGAAGTAGAAATGGATGATCTAAAAGAAGTGATCCAAACAATGATGGTTAAAATGGATGAAAATACAAAGTCAATAAAAGAAGAAATACAAACGATTAAAGGATAAATAAAAAGAAAGAAGAAAACTGGAAAATAGAGAAGGACAGGCTAATAGAAAGAATAGATATTCTTGAAAGAAATGCAGAAAGAGAAGAAAGGCAAAAGAAAAAGAACAATATTATAATAAAAGGGCTAGAGGTCCCTCAAAACACAGAAGAGGAGATAAAAAAATGGGTTGAAAGAGAACTACGAATCAAGATAGACATCAATAAAACTACGACGCTAAATAAGGGCTCAAGTAATGAAATTATAAGAGCGGAATTACCAAATTGGGAGCAAAAACAAATGATCATGAAAGCCAAAAATTCATTAAAGAGTACTTAAGTATTTATTGATCACGACCTTACCTGGGAAGAAAGGAATATTCAGAGGGAAATTAGAAACATGGCAAAAGTAGAAAAGGCAAAAGGAAAAAGAGTTAAAATTTGATACCAAAAAATAATAATTGAAGAGGAAGTTTACCAATGGGATAAATAAGTAAACGGTGTCACATTAAAAGCAAAAGATGAACAGAAAAACTCAAAAAATATTAACAAACGAACAACACGCTAGAATGAATATGCAAACGAAAAGGATAACGCTGCTAGGAACTTGGAATATAAGAAGTCTGAACGGAAAGGTGATAGAGTTGATCGACGAATTCGAAAAAACAAAATTGGATATTTTAGCTATAATGGAAACAAAGAAGAAGGAAAAGGGAGTAATGAAGCTTAATAATGGCCACATACTATCATATTCCTAGATAGTATTTTAAAGAATATAAAGTATAAGATCAAAATAGTGGAAGTAGGATATCATAACCTGACAAGAATCACAATATCTGAATGCGCATTTGCTGATGGCCTTGCTATAATAGGGAAAAGCAAAGCGGACCTACAACACAATATAAATATATGGAAAGAGGAACTAGATAAACACAACATAAACATAAACACAGGAAAGACAAAAGTTATGGTGATATCGAAAGAAGACACAGCAACAAACATAACAATAAACGGAAATGATATAGAACAAGTTGAATCATTTATATACTTGAGATCAGCACTGAACAACAGAGGAAGTTTAGAAAATGAAATCAATAACAGAATTCGGACAGCAAATAAAAGCTACTTCGCAATAAATAAAATAGTACTGAACAATAAACAAATATCAAAGAAAACTAAAATGACGCTATACAAAACAGTCTTCAGACCAACGTTAATATATGGAAGCGAAACATGGACAATGAACCAGCGAATTAAAAACAAAATACAAGCGGCAGAAATGAGATATTTGAGGAAGGTAGAAGGCGTTACAAGACTAGACAGAATCAGAAATGATCACATAAGATCAAAGTTAGAAACGGCAAGTATACAAAATACAATAGAAAAGAAGCAACTATCTTGGTACGGACACATCATTAGAATGCCAGAAGACAGACAAACGAAATCAATCTGACAGCAAGAACATCGAAAAAGAAAAGAAGAGGCAGAACACAAAAGACGTAGGAAGATTACATACAGGAAATACTGGAGAGACACAACATCAACCCTACAGAAGCAAGGAAGACAGCCAAGAAAAGGAAAGAAATTAATCGAAAAAATAAAATAAAACAAAGCAGAAAAATCAAGATACTAGAAATTCCGACACTTGCAAGGGTATTAGGGGATGTAAAATGATTATATATATATATATATATATATATATATATATATATATATATATATATATACATATACCGGGTGTCTGTTTTAAAAGTGTACATAGGAGATTAACATGGGAAATCAGTTTTTTGCATGCTGTTGCTCGATGTTCTACCAGACAACAATAATTGTAGTATCACTCGAAAGATATCATTTTTCTGAATCAAACGATGTAAAATACATTTCACTTTACTAGTAATTTGGTCCCGTAAATTAACTTTTAAATTTTGTAAATTCACCGATTTATTCAATTTTTAATGTAAATAAATATAGTTACCTATGACTGTTTTGTTTTATTTGACGTTTCTGACGTTTTTACTTCACAATTTGCAAAATATGGTTATTTACACAAATGACGAGCGTGTTTTTATAATAAAAATGTACTATGGAGGAAATAGTTACTTAAAAGTGCGAGATCTATTTTCTATTAAGTTTATGGATCGACCGATTCCAAGTGCAACCACAATTGCTAAATTAGTGGCAAAATTTGAAAAGACGGCAGATGTATCTACGAAAATTACACGTGAGCGCGAAAATCGCAATTTGGCAAGAGCTGAAGAACAGGCGTTATTGGAAGAAAGGGTTCTAGGAATCGTAAATGTAGATCCTTTGTGTAGCACTAGATTTATTGCAAATGAATTGGGAGTACATCATAGCACCGTTTTCAGTATTTTGAAAAAATATTCTTATTATTCCTACAAAATGCAGTGTCATCAAGAACTTTTTCCATATGACGAAGAAAGTAGAAGAGTATTTTGCGAAGATATGCAAAATAGGACTAATGAAAATTAAAATTTTTTGGCATCGATTTGTTTTTCTGACGAATCTACCTTTACTTTAAATAATGAACCTAATGTTCAAAACACACTTTGTTGGGCTACTTCAAATCCAAGAATAAATATTTCAACTCGGACCCAGTATCCTAAAAAAATTAATATGTGGGCCGGAATTTTGGGTTACATAATTGGTCCGATAGAAATACGTGGCAATTTAAATTCCGAAAATTATTTGGGATTGTTGCAGAATGAGATTGGTCCTGCAATAGAAAATGTTGCGCGCCCAAATCAAGAGGTCTGGTTCCAACAAGATGGAAGTCCTGCACACTATAGTAGGAACGTCCGAGAATGCTAGATCTCCAGATCTTGCTCCATGTGACTATTTTTTATGGGGTCACATAAAAAGTAAAGTTTATAAAAAAAGGCACGAAAATATAAATTCCTTAAGAGATGCCATAGTTAATGAATGTCGTCGTATAACTCCACGGCAACTACTTAATGTGTGAACAGCTTTTTATAATAGATTAGGTTATTGTCTAATTGAAAATGGTGGTGTTTTTGAATATTTATTATAATTATGTGTTATGTCCTAAAAAAAATTGTTGTTTGAGTGGCAAAATTTTGTTGTGCAATATTTAAAAAAACTTCACTCTTAATAAAATAATATTATTTAAACAAAACTGGTTTTTAAACTTTTATATATTTAATACAACCTGTATTTATAACAACGATATTTATTTATGTAAATAACCATATTTAGAAAATTGTCAAATAGAAACGTCAAATAAAACACTCGCAAGAAAATAAAACAAAACAGTCATAGGTAACTATATTTATTTACATTAAAAATTGAATAAATCGGTGAATTTACATAATTTAAAAGTTAATTTACGGGACCAAATTACTAGTAAAGTGAAATGTATTTTACATCGTTTGATTCAGAAAAATGATATCTTTCGAGTGATACTACAATTATTGTTGTCTGGTAGAACATCGAGCAACAGCATGCAAAAAACTTATTTCCCATGTTAATTTCCTATGTACACTTTTAAAACAGACTTCCGCTATATATATATATATATATATGTAATTTTAAAGTCTACATTTTGTCTTAATAAGTTTGTCAAAGGTTTTGCAACAATTGCATAGTCTTTAATAAATCGTTTAAAGTAACCTGTCAACCCTAAAAACATTCGTATCTGTCTCTGGTCTTTTGGTATTTGAAAATTCTGAATGAATTTAGATTTTGCCGAACGGGTCTAATTTGGTTGTGACTAATATGGTACCCTAAATAGTTCAACTCTGTATATAAAATTTGACAATTGTCAAAACGTAATTCTAATCCAAATTTAAGCATTAAATTTAGGACCTCTTTGAATATCTCTATGTTCTCTTGAATTGTATTTGTTGCAATCAATAAATCGTCCATATATACTTGTACTTTATTCGTTCTAATTAAATCGCGAAAAATGCTAGTAACGTATCGCATAAAAACCGATGGCGAATTAACTAACCCAAATGGCATTTTTACAAATTAATATTGCCCGTTGTGTATTACAAACGACATATATTTAATTGAATCTGAATGAACCTTTACGTGATAAAAGCCGTTTTGTGGATCAAGTGCTGTGAAATATTTAGCGTTACTCAAATTATTTAAAAGATCATCAATATGTGGCAGTGGAAATTTATCTTTTACCGTTTCCTTATTAAGCGCGCGATAATCTACACATAAACGGCCTTCTCCATTTTTCTTTGCAACAAGCACAACTGGACTAGCGTATTCGGAATTACTAGGACGGATTACACCCTTTGCTAACAATTCATCAATAATTTTATTTATAACTTCACGTTCATGGTACGATACTCTCTACGGTGAAGTGCAAATGGGCTTGTTTGTTTTTAAATCTATTTTCATCTGTAAATCCTCATCGTCAACTTCACATGGACAACTAGTTCGTAACATATTATAATTGGAAATTAGATTAGACACTTCCTGTTTTATTTTAAAATTTAAAACGGGATTAATATTGTATTCCGGGTCGCAAACATCTGTTTGAATCTGGATCATGGCACTTTCATATGAAACATCAGTTTCCATTGGTTTTTAAAACGCAATACCGTCTTTATGAATATGCCACTCTGCCGAATCAAGGAATTTTTGTCCGAGTATACCGTCGTTACTAATCGAATCTTTTGGAACCACGACCGCGCTTATTCCGTAGTCATAGTCATCAATTTTAATAGTGAATTTAGCTATTTTATCACAGTTTCCTCTACTGCTATTCCATCCTACTAAAATAGTGTTACATTTTCAGTTATTAAATCAGTTGCAAAACAGTCTTTGATCAAATTCATTTTACTACCTGTGACAATTAAAGACTTCTCACGCGGTTCTTGTGTTTCTCTCAACATTGGACTTGAAAAGTGGGTACTGGCAGGTTGGAATGGCACAAACGGATAAAGAGAAAACTGCGTTTTCTATCGGGGCCGAACTGTGGCAATTTACAGTAATGCCGTTCGGACTCTGCAATGCCCCTACCACGTTTGAACGACTCATGGAAACGGTACTGCAAGGGCTATCTTGGAAAACCTGTTTAGTGTACCTTGACGATATTATTGTGATCGGAAGAACATTCGACGATCACATGAGAAATTTCGAGGAGGTATTCCTGAGACTGCAAAGTTCTGGTTTGAAGCTTAGTCCAAAGAAATGTCATCTCTTCCGAAAAGAAGTGCAGTACCTGGTACACATTGTGTCCGGAAACGGAATAGCCATTGACAATCAGAAGATCCGATCAGTAAAAGAATGGCCAGTGCTCAATGACAAACATGAATTGCGAAGCTTTCTTGGTCTTTGCACGTACTACCGGCGATACGTCTCTGGATTCGCCAACATTGCCAAGCCACTCACGGAGGAAGGACGGAAATTTGTGTGGGAAGAAGAATGCCAAGACGCTTTCGACAACCTCAAGCGAGCCCTAACAACAGCACCAGTCCTGAGTTATCCTCTACCCAACGGGGACTTAATATTGGATACAGATGCCAGCATTGTCGGAATCGGCGCCGTCCTATCACAAATTCAAGATGGACAAGTGAAGGTCATCGGCTACGTCAGCAAAACTCTGTCGAAGCCGGAGCGTAACTACTGCGTCACCAGGCGAGAATTATTGGCAGTAGTTAAAGCCGCTGAACACTTCTACAAATACCTGTATGGAAGCAAATTCGTGGTGAGGACTGATCATGCTGCGTTGAAGTGGCTGTTACAATTCAAGAATCCGGAAGGGCAGGTAGCAAGATGGATCGAACGGCTACAGAAATATGATTTCGTCATCGAGCATAGGGCCGAAATTAGTCATTGTAACGCCGACGCATTATCAAGATGACCATGATCAGAAGACTGCAAACACTGTACCCGTGTGGAGGAGAAGTCTGTCCCAATCTTACGGACCACAGTGATAGACGATCATTGACTGACGGAAGAAGTTGTGAAAGACCAAGAAGGCGATCCAGAATTGAAATACATACTGGAATGGATGAAAGAAGGCCGCAAACCAATCTGGCAAGAAGTTGCACGACACTCGAAAACCATAAAATCGTACTAGGCGCACTGGGATTCCATGGTTATAGAGAATGGAGTACTGAAACGTATCCTGGAAGGTCCTGAGGCTACAGATCAAAAGATGCAGATCATAATCCCTAGGAAAAGAGTACCGGAGGTATTAAAGGAGATTCATGATGGAACTGCTGGCGGACACTTAGGAGTAACGAGGACAGTTCAGAAGCTGTGTGAGCGATTTTACTGGGTTAATTGTCGAGAGAACTTAAACGAGTGGTGCAAGAAGTTCGTAGTTTGTGCCGCAAGCAACGGGCCGCAAAGACGTCGGAGAGCCCCAATGCGTCAATACAATGTTGAGAGCCCGTTTGAAAGAATCTCAATTGACGTGGCCGGTCCATTTCCAGAATCCGACAAGGGAAACAAATACATCATAGTGGTCATGGACTACTTTAGCAAGTGGGTTGAAGCTTATGCGTTTGCCAAATCAAGAAGCCGCTACAGTAGCAGAAAAACTTGTCAACCAGTGGATCTGCCGATTCGGGGTACCATTGGAACTACATTCGGACCAAGGTAGAAACTTCGAGTCGTCTCTGTTTCAATCAATTTGCGAGCTATTGAACATTCGCAAAACAAGAACACCTGCTCTACACACACAGTCAGATGGCATGGTCGAACGCATGAACAGAACCATCAATAGACACCTCTCCACGGTTGTCTCCGGCCACCAAAGGGACTGGGATTGTCATCTACCAATGTTCCTGTTAGCTTATCGATCATCCGTCCAAGAAACAACAGGACAGACTCCGGCTAGCATCGCCTTTGCGATTGCCCTGCGACTTGAAGTTCGGTAGCAAGCCAGGTGAAAATTTGGCTGGCGAAGATTTCGTCACCGAACTTCGGAAGAAGATGAACGACTTCCATGAGAAAGTACGCTCCAACATCCAGAGCGCTAGAGACAGGATGAGAGACCTATATGATGTCAAGGCTGAGAATGGTGGATATCAAGCCGGGGATCTGGTTTGGCTATACAACCCACAGAGTCGCCGTGGAATGTCCCCAAAGCTACAGAACTCCTGGGAAGGTCCCTACGAGGTACAGAAACGAATAAATGACGTCATATATTTAATCCGGAAAAGGACTGGAGGAAAACCAAGAGTGATTCATTTCAACCGATTGGCTCCTTTCGCCGGTGACAACAACGATGGCAACGCGAATGAAGCTCAAGCTCGATGAATTAATGTACAAGATCCGGAAACCACCTTTGACGAGTTCATGGCCTCCTATTCTACGGGCCATAAGGTACGAAATGGTGTGACCAAGGAACATCAGAGAGACATTCAAAATGCCTACAGAATACTCATTAGCGCATTGTGTGGCCCAAGATCTACAGATGTCTCGAGGAATCACCGTGGTTTTTAAGAAAAAGTTCTGCCAACTTGAAGAATTACGGCAACAACATCCATGTGTCGGCAAAGTGCTACAGATAGCTGACAGACAGTCGAGCCGAAACAGAAGCATATTTTACCTGGTGACCAAACATCTGTCCCACGAGAAATCAACTTATCGCGCCGTCTGGGACGCCCTATGTGATCTACGAGGTGTGCTGCTCGATCAGGATATTTTAAAATTAGCTGTACCAAAGCTAGGCTGTGGCCTTGATGAATTGAGCTGGAGAATTATAAGAAACATGCTGGAAACTGTTTTTCAATATACCGGAATTGGGATCCTGGTGTGCAGCTATAATCCCTGTGGGTCAACAGTAGTGAAAAGAACTGTGGACTGTTATTTCCACCAAACGTCCCAGTGCTCGCGAGGATCAACGTGCAGATATCGACATAGCGCAGAAAAGTTTCGGGACGAAACATCCTTAAGGAGGTTATATAGTTCTTGAGGACGATAAAAGTTTGTTTTTAGTTTTGGTGTAAATGTGTCTGTCGTGCTAACACTCATAGGCGTCTGTTTGGGATATTTCTGCTGTGAATTAAATTGTGATTTGAAAACATTTGATTTTACGTTTTGTTTTGGAGGTTTGTTTGTTGCAAAATTATAATTTTGTCTTTGTGCTGGGTGTGAATGTTGTGGTTGCCCGAATTATGATTGTGAATGTTGTGGTACTTTTCTCAAGAGTGGTGATTTGCCAGTATTATTATGAATACTTTGTTTTGGTTTAAAACTAGGTTTATTATTATTTTTTTAGCGATCTTTGTGCTGTTTCTATTTGAAAATTTTTGTCAGCATATTTAGTGCTTCGTTTAGATCTTTTGGATTTTTGGTTCTCATGAGAGTTCTCAAGGGTTCTTTTAGCCCTCTTAAAAAAATTGTAATGCCAAACCACGAAAATAAGCTATTAGAATTCTTGCTTCGTCTACATGGACTTGATTAGTTAAGTACGAAATTTGTAAATTTAATAATTCTAAAACTCTATGTAAAATTCGAACGGTGATTCGTTCGTTTGTTTAATTTCACAAAGTTCGATGTTTAGGGTGTAATAATCTCTCTCTTATGTGAATAGGTATTTACTAGAGCACTTTTTACATGTGCCCAAGTGGTAATAGTGCAACTAGCAATATTGTCTGCTAACTAACTTTTCGCATATTTCAACGAAACGCGGGAGAAGTTTATTATCTTCGATAAAATCAGGAATCATATTAATGTATTCCTTTTTTAAAATTGGGGTTGTCTTTTCTTTTAAATTAAAATTATTAATTTGGTTAATTAAAGATTGATCAAGGATATTATTTGATTTGGATAAAATAAGTGAGTCAGAGGAACCCGTTGAATCTGTACTTGAATCTGATTCTGAATCTGCGATAGAAACTTGTGGATGTAGATGGGACTATGTGTGCAACAGAGTTTGGATAATCTTGGGTGCTCTGTCGACGTTTTTGGACGTGGTTCTTCCGTAGGTTTTTTTCTTGATACTCAATTGAATTGTGATTCGAGTTTTTTTAAAATTATTTCACACAAAGTTTCATTATGAACATTTAAAATAGATCTTTAAATTTTTAACTAACTACATTGTGAGAATACAAAATAAAATATGAAATATGGCTATGGGGATTCTTGCGATTCAACGTCTTCTATGGAAATAGTGGTGCGCTCTCTTACATATATATATATATATATATATATATATATATATATATATATAAATTATGTTTTTGATTTTGCAATTTATTAAAAAAAACAAATTTTAACTTTCAATATTTTATTCGTGACGATTTACAAGCTAGCGTACTTCCAGCTAGACAAGTTGACACAATCTGTCTTACACATGTCTCTACTCCTATTTATTATATCTCTTATCTTCTATTCTAAGAAACACGAATGACATTGTTTCTAGTGTCGAATAACGAAACTGCAGCGTTTCGAGATTCATAATTCCTCCCCATCAAGAAACAATGTTATTTTAGGGGGTTTAATTCTAGATCCTTATTATTTTGTTGAATAATCCTATTTTGTTTACATTTGATAATAAGAGTATATATTTTATTTTTAAATAATATTAATACAATAATAATTATAATAATAGAGAAGATTATATAAAATGTAGGTATATGGTGATTGCTAATTTGTTTGATAGATTGAATTTCTTGTAAATGTGTAACATTCAATTTTAATTCATTTACTTTAGTAATTTGCGGCACTTTCTTTAATTCCATGTTATTTAAGTTATCGAAAATATATTCTTGATATAATGGTTTATATTTTTGAAATTGCCAATTTTTTATGGCGCACGTATCTTGGTCATTAAGAAAAATACCCTGCAATTGTTTATATTTATAATTATTTCCACAGTTAAACTCTAATTTTTGCGGGTTTGGTGAGAAAATTATTACTTTATTTGTGAATGGTATTTGAGAAATATAATTCTTTGTTGTAATTTCCTCACTTAAACAATCATCATATACTTGCTTATTTAATATATTATTAATACAACTGTTTATAGGGTTATAATTTGAGATACAATATTTCTTATTTATAAACTTACTAATAGATACATACTTATATTATAGGAAGGTTAATTGTAATAAGGACAAACTGAATTTATAATGTTTAATATTATATTCTATGTGCGATCGATTTCGAGACTATGCTCATCTTCGGGCAAACAGCTGAAAAATACATTGATAAATGATTCGAAAATAATGTACAAAATAATTAATTAGTTACACATATAAAATAAATACAATTTTTATAAATACATAAATAAATAAGTTAATTTATAATTTGTCTAGTTAATAAAATTTGAGTCAAGTAATAAAATAAAATGTGTTAATATAAAATAAATATAAGTAGAAAATATGTGTTAATGAAAAACAAATATAAGCGTAGTCATTGTTACTGAAGTTGTTATAAATATAAAATGCAAAATTAAGGAGTGTGTAAAACAAAATGAACTAAATTACAACGTGCTCATAAATTTAGGTTATAAATTTAAATCTTAAGTAATCACACTGATCATAACATGGAATATGTTGAAAAATTTAGGACTTACCGTCAAAAATGTACAGTTGAAAAGTTAGCAAAAATATTGTAAATACATTGATAAGTAAAATAATATTATTAAATATAATTGTGGAGAAAAACTGTCAAGTGATGTAGTTGGAACAAGTGTCAGGAGAAGAATGACGGGAATGGCGGGAAGTTATATTTGACAAAAGTTAATTATTGAAAAGGCGGTAAATTTTTGAAAATATGATATTCTGGAAAATTAGTTTGATCGTTTAATAATTGGTAATGTTCTTTTTTGTGTTTTAGAATTTCGTATTTTTCCAATAAAATTAATTTATGAAAGTTACTTTCTGAGTGTAGTAAAGATATATTATCGGTGCTGGATGAGTGGTTATTGTTAATAAGGTGGGAGCCGAAGGCAGAGTAAGGGTTATTTCTGACGTGTTCTTTAAATCTAGTTTTTAAGTTGCGTGAAGTAAGACCGATATAGATGTGTTCACAGTTGTTGCATTTAAGTTTATATATACCGCTTTTTTCTAATTTATTGAAGGGTGGTTTGCTGTTGTTTAGAATATTATTAAAGTTCGGTTGAGATTTGGAAGTGAGGATTATATTATGGTTATTAGTGATATGTTTTAATTTGGAGTGGACGGTATTGAAAAAAGGAATTGATATGTAATGTTGTTTTGTAGAAAAATGTTTATATACTTTGTTAAAAATTAAATGATTAAATTTCATGTGTTTGAAAAAACTAATTATGTAAGGAAGTGGAAATTTATTGTTTAAGCCAATGTTTAAGATGGTATTATATTCTTTATCAAAATTTTCTTTTGATAGGGGAGTGTTTAATAATCGGTGAAATAGGAAGTTGAAAGAAAGTGATTTTATTTTCGGGTTGTGATATGAGTGTTTTGGGATAATTATGTCAGTGGAAGTGGATTTTCTATAAATGTTAAAGTCTATTTTGTTATTATTACGGTGTAAAGTGAGGTCTAAAAAATTAATTTTGTTATTTGATTCTAATTCGATAGTAAATTTAATTTTAGATAGAGTATTAATTTTATTATGAAAAATATCCAATTCTTGAGTAGTACCGGTCCAGAACACCAGAATGTCGTCTACATAACGTTTCCAGAAAAATATATTTTCACTTAGTGGTTCCTTCATGATAGATAATTCTAAATTATCTATAAAAATATTCGCCAAGAGTCCACTGATTGGACTACCCATAGGTAAACCGTCTTCTAATTTATATGTATCGTTGTTAAATTTGAAGAAGTTTTGTTCTGTTGTGATTTTAAAGAGTTCTAGAATATTGTCTAAATCTATTTGTTCTAGATTGTATTTTTGTTTGAAATTTATATCGGTGTTTATTAAATTTTTTAAAAGTTTTAAAGATTCAATAACAGGAATATTAGTGTATAAGTTGACAATATCAAATGAAATCATAATAAAATTTTTATGATTTGTTTCTAAAGATTGATTTATTTCTGTTATTAGGTGGTTAGAATTTTTTACAGATAGATCAGAATTATATTGAAGTTTATTTATGAGAATGTCATTTAAGGATTTAGCAAGTAATTGAGCTAATAACAGAAATAAATCAATCTTTAGAAACAAATCATAAAAATTTTATTATGATTTCATTTGATATTGTCAACTTATACACTAATATTCCTGTTATTGAATCTTTAAAACTTTTAAAAAATTTAATAAACACCGATATAAATTTCAAACAAAAATACAATCTAGAACAAATAGATTTAGACAATATTCTAGAACTCTTTAAAATCACAACAGAACAAAACTTCTTCAAATTTAACAACGATACATATAAATTAGAAGACGGTTTACCTATGGGTAGTCCAATCAGTGGACTCTTGGCGAATATTTTTATAGATAATTTAGAATTATCTATCATGAAGGAACCACTAAGTGAAAATATATTTTTCTGGAAACGTTATGTAGACGACATTCTGGTGTTCTGGACCGGTACTACTCAAGAATTGGATATTTTTCATAATAAAATTAATACTCTATCTAAAATTAAATTTACTATCGAATTAGAATCAAATAACAAAATTAATTTTTTAGACCTCACTTTACACCGTAATAATAACAAAATAGACTTTAACATTTATAGAAAATCCACTTCCACTGACATAATTATCCCAAAACACTCATATCACAACCCGAAAATAAAATCACTTTCTTTCAACTTCCTATTTCACCGATTATTAAACACTCCCCTATCAAAAGAAAATTTTGATAAAGAATATAATACCATCTTAAACATTGGCTTAAACAATAAATTTCCACTTCCTTACATAATTAGTTTTTTCAAACACATGAAATTTAATCATTTAATTTTTAACAAAGTATATAAACATTTTTCTACAAAACAACATTACATATCAATTCCTTTTTTCAATACCGTCCACTCCAAATTAAAACATATCACTAATAACCATAATATAATCCTCACTTCCAAATCTCAACCGAACTTTAATAATATTCTAAACAACAGCAAACCACCCTTCAATAAATTAGAAAAAAGCGGTATATATAAACTTAAATGCAACAACTGTGAACACATCTATATCGGTCTTACTTCACGCAACTTAAAAACTAGATTTAAAGAACACGTCAGAAATAACCCTTACTCTGCCTTCGGCTCCCACCTTATTAACAATAACCACTCATCCAGCACCGATAATATATCTTTACTACACTCAGAAAGTAACTTTCATAAATTAATTTTATTGGAAAAATACGAAATTCTAAAACACAAAAAAGAACATTACCAATTATTAAACGATCAAACTAATTTTCCAGAATATCATATTTTCAAAAATTTACCGCCTTTTCAATAATTAACTTTTGTCAAATATAACTTCCCGCCATTCCCGTCATTCTTCTCCTGACACTTGTTCCAACTACATCACTTGACAGTTTTTCTCCACAATTATATTTAATAATATTATTTTACTTATCAATGTATTTACAATATTTTTGCTAACTTTTCAACTGTACATTTTTGACGGTAAGTCCTAAATTTTTCAACATATTCCATGTTATGATCAGTGTGATTACTTAAGATTTAAATTTATAACCTAAATTTATGAGCACGTTGTAATTTAGTTCATTTTGTTTTACACACTCCTTAATTTTGCATTTTATATTTATAACAACTTCAGTAACAATGACTACGCTTATATTTGTTTTTCATTAACACATATTTTCTACTTATATTTATTTTATATTAACACATTTTATTTTATTACTTGACTCAAATTTTATTAACTAGACAAATTATAAATTAACTTATTTATTTATGTATTTATAAAAATTGTATTTATTTTATATGTGTAACTAATTAATTATTTTGTACATTATTTTCGAATCATTTATCAATGTATTTTTCAGCTGTTTGCCCGAAGATGAGCATAGTCTCGAAATCGATCGCACATAGAATATAATATTAAACATTATAAATTCAGTTTGTCCTTATTACAATTAACCTTCCTATAATATAATTATTACAAACTGACATGGAGTCCTTCATTACGAAGATACATACTTATTATTATGTGTAATATACATGGTATTATCTTCTAATATTTGTTTATATGAGGAGTCATAGTATGGTGTGGGAGTGAATTGTTGTATTTTGTGTAGACCATTTGTGTAGTTTGGGACAGCTAAAAGGATATGTATTTTGTTATCTTGTAGTGTACATGTGACATATATTGTTTCAATCATTTGAAGGATATTCGGGTTTTGTGTAATGTTTAGAAGGCTGTCGAGGTCTATAATTGTAATATCTAATTGATTTAATGAGCAGAATTCTAATGATTTTATAACGTTATCGACGATGTTTTTGAGTCGTTGAATGTAGATTAATATTTTGTTAATCTGTACCTCGGTGTGTATGAGTGTTTTCCAGTTCTTTTCCGTTTTAATTATGGCTAAGATTTCATTCAGTGAATTTCGTAATTCATTCTCGTTGAGGTTTATAGTTTGCATATCTTTATTAAACTTATCTGTGAGTGTTTGTTGTTGATGCAGGACTTCGTTTGCTTGTGTTTGTAGTGTCTTCTGATTATTGCTGAGTTGTTCTAATATTGTGTTGTAACGTTCCTCGTCAGTGGCGTCTAAATTTCCGGTTATAGATTTTATAATGGATCCGAGTCCATTAATTAATCCTCTTTTATTTCGTTTGTTAAATAATTTAATTACGTTTAATTCCAACTCTCTGAACATATAATTTACAATTTTACCATTTTCGGTTAGGAACGTTTCGTTTGTTAACTGTTTTATTTCCTTATTAACGATTTGTTTTAATTTTAAATATTCATCATATATGGGATTTATATCGTTGTAAAAATAATGTAGTTGTTCGTTTTCTTTTAGGTAGCACTCCCCAATGGTATGTAATAAAAAGCCGGGATTACTTGTAATATTTTTTTCATCCGCGAATCCATGACAGATTCTGAAACAATTAAATTTTGATTCTATCAATTTTTACTTTTCGCTCTCTTAATTTGTCTTTAGCATTTATTGTTTTATATTTATCATTATAATTTTTAATCTTTGTTTTAACATATAATGGTTTTTTAAATTTAGTTATTAAACGAGGGTTCTGTTTTATATAAGCCTCCGTAAGATTTTTTAGTTTATCAATTTTATTATTTTCTTTAGGATCTTTATAACGTTTTTGTTTTTCTTTATTAATATTAATTTTTATTTGTTCTATTTCTTTTTGTCGTTTTCCTACGTAATTTTCTAATTTATTTTGTATGTTTTCTCTCGGTCTTAAGTTTGTATAATCTTTACCATAAAGTACTTCGTTTGGTGTCATATTGGTAGTAGATTGGATTGAATTATTGTATGCGAAGATGCAGTCAATAACTAATTCTTCTAGGGGTTTCAGTTTGCAATTTCGTGTTTTAATTCTTAAATGTTCGATTAATGTCGAATGAAATCTTTCAATCGCATTCGATTTTGGGTTTTGAGCTGATGTTATGTGTAACTTTATCTGGTTATTATGACAAAATGTTCGTAGGGATACGTTATTAAATTCACAGCCTTGATCGCATATTAATTTTTTGGGGGGAATTTTGATTCTAATAAATGTTTCCAAGATTTTCACTATATTCTTACTTTCTTTTGTTTTAATGGGGTATGCTTGTGCATATTTTGAGAATTGATCATAGATTGTTAGGTAATACTGTCCGTCAAAGGTTAATAAGTCAGTATTTATGATTTCAAAAGGTCGTTCAGGTGTTTCAGTGAGATTGTCAGTGAGTTGTATCGGTTTTCTGTCATATTTACATTCTTTGCATGTTTGGCAGTTATTTATAAATGCGGTGATGGTATCTATCATTTTAGGCCAATAGTACTTTTCTTTTAGTTTGTTATAAGTTTCCATGATTCCGCGGTGATTTGTTTTACCTATATGATATAAATATACGATTTCATTTTGTTCATCTAATTGCTCTATGTCCTCTACTTCTTTGTTAACTTTAATGATATTAATACTATTTGTTTCAAAGTCCTTTTGAATAAGCTGGTTTAAAAATTTAAATATTTTATCATTGCATATGCAATAATATCTAATTTTAGGTATAATATAATTTTTTATGAATTCTCGAAGTTGATTTTCTGCTTTACTCTCTTCAATAGTGACCGTTAGTCGTTGTTTTTTGTTACTAAAAAGGCGTGTAATTTTTACGTCATACTTTTGATCGAAAGAGAATATAATTTGGTTATCCGCTATGTTTATTCTATTTTGTAGGATTTTTAAACCGTTAACGGGGTGTTCTTGGGCAGAATGTATGGTTTCAACATCGTCTTGTGTACTGATTATATTTCTTATTGAATCGTCATCTTGGTCTAGAATTTTTTCTAACTCAATTCTTGATTCTAATTCGTCACTTAATACAAAATTTTGGGGTAGCGAATAAATGTTAATTTGTATACAAGTATTCTCGAATATTGAAGTTAAAATTTTGTTCAATTCTTGCTTAGGTAATCTATCCAATCCGCATGATAGATAAGGGATGTTGATTTCATGTATATCGTTTTTAATTAAGTAGTCACGTAATTGCGTTAATGATTGTTTTAATAATTTTGTGTTACATCTATCGCGGGATGATTCTTTTGAAAATAAGTGAAAGATTTGTTTATTATATTCATTTTGAATTATAATTTTGTTTGGTAATTTATTCATACAAAAACATTTACTTTTAAATTGATCGTCAACTTGTTTTGCTAATCCCTTGCCGAATTTATAATCTTTTGAAATACAGTGTGCAAAGATAGGGGTTGTTGTTACGTCGCCTATTTTATGATTAACTTTGAATTTATTTCTAATTCTGCTTAAGAAGTCTGCGATTTTATTCGTTTTTCCAGCTATATATACTACTTCGAAATTATATTCGCTGAGTTCGATCTTCCATCGCATCAGCTTCTGGTTCGCGTTCTTCATATTGAAGAGCCAGACCAGTGGCCTGTGGTCGGTGCGTATTATAAATTTCCTTCCGTAAAGATAGGGTTTAAAATTTTGAATAGACCATACTATCGCTT
Source organism: Pterostichus niger (assembly GCA_947425015.1). Lineage (NCBI taxonomy): Eukaryota > Metazoa > Arthropoda > Insecta > Coleoptera > Carabidae > Pterostichus > Pterostichus niger. Next base: position 17,806,195 of record OX380350.1, read on the forward strand.
TCAATTCTTTCTCAATCGTAGAGTAATTTTGTTCTTGTGAGTTAAAGGTTTTAGATGCATAGGCGAGTGGTTTTTCCTGTAAATTATGATTTTGAGAGAGTACGGCACCCATTGCATAGTCGGAAGCATCGGTGGTTAGTATAAATTTTTTGTTAAAATCAGGGAATGCGAGTATTGGTGGGTTTGTAATTAGTTCTTTCATTTTCATAAAACATTCTTTATATTCGTCATTATGTATATCTATTATTGAGCCTTTGCGTAGACAGTTTGTAAAAGGTTTGGTTAATTTTGAAAAATTTGGGATGAATCTACGATACCAGGAAAGCTTGCCTAAAAATGATTTGATCTCTTTTATTGTTTTCGGAATTTGAATATTTTGTATCACTTCTATTTTTTTTGTATTTGGCTTAAGGCCTTCATTTGAAATTACAAATCCTAAATATTCGACTTCTGTCTTGAAAAACTCTGATTTGTCTAATTGTATTTTAAGGTTTGCCTGTTTTAAATATTCAAAAACTGTTTTAATGTTTTCTAAATGTTCTTGTTCGGTATTGCCAAAAATTATGATGTCATCTAAGTATACAAGGCATATTTGACCAATTAAATCTTGTAATATTTCATTCATGCATCTTTGAAATGTTGCAGGGGCGTTAATTAGACCGAAGGGCATACGCAGAAATTCGTAATGTCCTGAAGTTGTGCTGAAGGCTGTTTTTTCTCTGTCATTCTTGTCAACGAGTATTTGGTGGAATCCCGAATGTAGATCAAGTGTAGTAAAGTATTTTGGTTTATTTATTTTGTCAAAAAGTGTGTCAATGTTTGGTATGGGGAATTTGTCTTCTTTCGTTTTTTGATTTAGTTTTCGAAAGTCAATTACTAGTCTGGTTTTTTGTTTGCCTGAGGCATCCGCTTTTTTCGGTACGATCCATATGGGCGAGTTATATGGACTTCTTGATTTTTGTATGACCCCTGTGTTTAACATAGTTTGAATATGTTCTTCGATGTCGTGTTCGTAAATTTGCGGGAGTCTGTAGTTTTTTGAGTATATAGGGATGTCATCTGAAGTGTAAATTTTGTGTTGTATTTTATTTGTGAATGTCAATATCTCGTTTTCTTTTGGAAAAAGTTAATCATATTGTTCTAATAAATTATATAATTTGTCTTTAATGTCTGATTGTAAGTGTTCGTCACGTATTTGTACGTAAGTTTCATTATTCTGCTTACTCAGGTTTTGAATATTAAATTTCATCTGTTTCATTTGAATCACATCTTCCGAGAAATTTATAATAGTATTTGTTTCACGTAGTATTTCTGTTCCAAATAATAAGTTACAATTTACATGGAAATTTAGAATGAAAAATTTATACTTTTTATTAAATATTTTAATTTCAACATATTTGTTACATTTCACTGTATTTGTTGCGGTTCTAAAGGTTAAAAATTCTTCTAAAATTTTCATATTATTTTGTTTTACAGTTTGTTCTGTTATTAAGTTAATATCTGATCCTGAATCGATAAGGATTTTAAAATTTTGGAATTGAATTATTGGGATTGTTTTTATATTAGACAGCATTACGTATTTTCTTCTGTCTGTTCTAGGTCGTAATCTAAAAAAGATTGATTTTCAAAAGTTTCGTCTTGGTTGTTTAATTCTTGTTCGTTCGGAGTTTCGTCGCTATTAGTCTCTATGGCGTTTTGCATTTCTAAAGCGTAATTTCGTTTTATAGTTTGTGTGGACATTGGTATTGTTGATTTTGTCATACCGGACATGGGAATTGGTTTAAAATCGCGTCGTGTTTCTATGCCATTTTTAATATTTTGTCTAGCGAATGTGTGTGGTCCTGAAGGGCGTGAGAACTGAGGGATAAATGGGTGTGAAGGAAATTGTTGTGATGGAAATTTCTGTGGTGGGGGATTAAAATGTCTTTGTGATTTTTGTTGTGTATTTTGAGGTGATATTCTATTCATGGGTGATCTGTGTAATTGCATTGAATTGTATTCGTTTGTTAAAAGTTGTTCGCAAACGTCGAGTGTTTGCGGATTTTTACTTATAAATGAGGCTCTAAAGTTCATAGGTAATAATGAAATAAAATGAGCGACTACTGTTTTTTGAGTTTCGACTATTAAACATTGTCTTCCGTATTGTTCGTATGGTAATAATTGAATTTTGGAAGTCATTCTCTGGTATAAATCTTTAAATTTCTTTAGAGTATCATTTATGTTATTTTCTATTTGTGTGATTTTAATTGTTGTTAATAGCAGTGTATTATAAGTACTTTTGTCTTCAAAGTTAGTTTGAAGGTGCAATTTGATATCGTTCCAAGATGTGAATTCTTGAGTATCTAATATGTCTTTAGCTTTGTCGATGAATTTCTTTTGTAACATAGAAAAACAATATGTTTTTTGTATTTGGGATAAATTTAGTGAATTCATTATTGCATAGAAGTTGTCGACTTCTTTTATAAATCTAGGGAGAGATTTTATTTCTCCATTATACTCAGGCACTCCATCGATGAAGTTTCTGATATCTGCAATCGTTGCGGTTGCCATGTTTAATTCTAATTGACAGTTATTTAATTCTTGTATTGGATATGTTAAGGGTGTATTTATGTTTCCAGTAACAGGTTGTTTGACTTTGCTACTACTACCTAATATACTTGGTTTAAGTGTAACCGGAATTGTATACAATTTGTTAGGTATTCTTTCAATATCTTCGTCGGAAGACATATATTAACATTTAATGATTATTACAATGTGTAATTGTATGTTTTGCCTTGTGTCGGGGCTCGTTTTGTTTCCTAACAGCGTTAGCCGTTCCACAAAACCCTTGTGTTAATTTGTGTAACAGTATTTAGTCACAGACCGATTGTTACGACCGGCAAAATATTTTTATCTACTATGAAAGTGGACTTACAGTAAGAGTATCGTGAAGTAGGCTGCTGTTTTCATAGTAGTAAAGGTCTTGATGCGCTTCAAGTGGGCGGAAATTGTGTTTCTGTCACGCAGCTCGTAGATCGATTGGATTGGTGGATCTGATTGCAGAGCTGGATTCACGTTGAGGTGGTGTCTCGTAGTATCGGAATGACGTTCTCGATGTGTAAAGATGGGTCGTGGTTAGACCCTGGTGCGACCACTGTTTAGGTCGTTTGAAGATCGTAGATGATGTTCGGATAGCTCTTGTGAAAATTTGAAAATTTTCGACAAGCGTTTCACAGACTTACGAGGTTTATTTTCACTCACTGGATTCTTGTCGGCTATCCTACCGACTGCGCCAATTATGTTTTTGATTTTGCAATTTATTAAAAAAAACTAATTTTAACTTTCAATATTTTATTCGTGACGATTTACAAGCTAGCGTACTTCCAGCTAGACAAGTTGACACAATCTGTCTTACACATGTCTCTACTCCTATTTATTATATCTCTTATCTTCTATTCTAAGAAACACGAATGACATTGTTTCTAGTGTCGAATAACGAAACTGCAGCGTTTCGAGATTCATAATTTATATATAAGGCATAATAAAAGACTTGGTAACAAGGAAAATGTAATATAAAATTGATTTCAAACCTTGTTAACTCATTGCATGTATTAACGGGAATATACTATACATTTTACATACAGAGTTTAGGATAATATATATGAGTAGATATAAACGGGCGGTGTTTATGACGTCATCGGCCGCACGGCTCCGTTGAATGGTTCCGCAACTGGACCACCTCATACCGGTCACACCTGCATGACAAAATATAACATGTCATTCCAGGCTCAATCAGCGGTCATTGAGATTCACATTTTAGGTAGTGCTATAGGAATAAGGTTACAGGTACGAATTAGGATGTCCCAGACATCCGTGTGGATCCAATCCACCCGAGATCCCAGACCTCATCGGTGCGGGTATTTAGACCCGACCGTTGCAGGTATTTAGACCCGATTGATGCGTGTGGATCCAATCCACACGAGGTCCCAGACCTCATCGGTTTAAAATGAAAATAGTATACCTTGAGATAACACGGCTCCTATCGCGAATTGGCTTGCGTCACAGGTCAAGATAAAACGTTTTGAGAAGTCATGTTATTGTAATAGTGGTTCGTTTGTCATTAAATTTTTACAAGTTTCAAAACATTTGATATATTCGTTGTCATTAATGTTAATAGTCGCGTATTTTTTTAGGTATTTTGTGAGAGGTTTAGTAATTTTGGCAAAGTCTTTTATGAAACGTCTGTAATATCCGAATAATCCAAGAAATACTTTGATTTGCTTGGTCGTTTTTGGGATAGGGTAATCTAATACTGCTTTGATTTTATCGAGGTTTGGTTTTACATCCGCTTTAGTCACAGCATGGCCCAAATATGCGACTTCTTTAGAAATTCCGATTTGTCGATTTGTATTTTAAAATTAGATTTTCGTACCCGATCAAAAACTAATTTTAGATTATTAATATGTTCTTGTAGACTAGTATTAAAGATAATAATATCGTCTAAGTAAACTAGGCATTTTTCATTTCTTAATCCTCTCAATATGTTGTCCATGACTCTTTTAAATATCGCTGGTGCGTTTTAAGCCAAACGGCATTCGAAGAAACTCATAATGATCGTCTTTTGTATTAAAAGCTGTCTTTTGTATATCGTCACTGTTCATTTCTGTCTGGTGAAAATCAGAGGCCAAATCGAGTGTGGTAAAGTACTGACAGCGTCCTAGTTTGTCAAGTATGTCAGTTATATTAGGTAGAGGATATTTGTCGTCAATTGTTTTTTCGTTTAGTTTACGGTAGTCGACTACTATCCGCCATTTCTGTTTGCCGGAAGCGTTGAGCTCCTTTGGAATAATCCAAATTGGCGACGACCATGGGGAACATGAGGGTCTTATTATATTTTCGTCTAACAGTTTTGTGATTTGTGAACGTACTTCTTCTTTATGCACTTCCGGGTACCTATATGACTTTGCGTATATGGGGAGTTCGTCTTTTGTTCGTATGTCGTGTTTGATTTGATTTGTGAATGATAATTTAATATTATCTAGATGGAAAATATCGGAATATTCGTTTATTAATTTTGTTATTGCTGATTTTTCTCCCGAGTTCATATTGTCGGTACCTACGAATTTTGGAAATGTAAAATTTAATTTTTTCGGCACTGATAAAATTTAGATTTGGGCTAGAGTATGTTTCATAATTATTAATATTCTTGACAATAATTGGATTCGAACATTTGAATTTAATATTCGAATCTGTTGAGTTTATAACGGTACAAAGAGCTTCATAGTTTTCAAATTTAATTACACATTCCGGGATTAATAAATTTGTAGTCTTTATTTGTGGTATTAGAATTGTTCCGTTTTTCTGATTTACTTGTACTTTAACTACTTTCTCTGATTTAGGTTCTAACATCAATACTTCTTTGTTAATTACGGAATTATTGTTTATGTTTACTCATAGGTGTCTGTACTGTGACGCGGCAGTTCTTTAAATGATTAATATCTAATTAAAATTAATAATCTTTATAAGTTCATAGGCTCTGTGACCGTCAATTAATTGCCCTACGTTGTGTTGTATTGAATTTATACAACTACTTTTCCTCAGGATTCGTCATTTTAAGTCGTCATTTAGGATGTTAGAAGGTTGTAATGAAATGAAATCACCATACAAGTTTTAATTATTTATTACACAGTAAAAATCAGAACAATACTGGTTTAACTCAAAGGCAAAGACAGTCGCTGAAATACAGTGCGCATTCTCCACTTGCTCGTGATACGCGCCAGTACATTACGATTGCCGTTTTCGCTATTGTGTTAATGACAGGTGTGCTAGACCAGTGGTTGGTGATGCTATTAGATAGCCGTAACTCGCCCTCTCGAACATGGAGACGTCTCTCACCTTAAGGATTGTTTAACTACTCCGGAGCCTCAGCCGAGCGGGACTATTTGACTACTCCGGAACCTCGGTGCCGAATGAGATTAAATTAGTAGTGTTAGGACGGTGTCGTCTGACACAATGATATGCAATCACTTGTATTAGCCGAAGGAGGCCGTTTTAGAATAATGTTTAATACAAATAAATAAATTCCGCTTTAACTATTATTTTGCAATTTTCCAGCGCGAGCCAGATATAGTTTGTGGGTTATCAAGAAAATCGTGATAATGAATTAGTTTGTTTTTAATATTACGGAGAACCGCAGTACTCAATGACAACACTTTGGCTATAGTAATACAATTCTGATGTTAGTCAGAAATAGCTTCCGTGTGACCAACGAACTCGGAATAACGAATTCGTTCGACATTCTCTAACAGTGTCCCTATCACTGTGAAACTACTGTCCACTAGATCATAGAGTTGAAATCACTAGATTCCTACTAAACATTTTTCTCAAAAAGGAAATTTAAAAAAAGGGTTTTTTTTTGTCAAAACAGGGGCTTTTTCATAAAAAAGAAACGTGACCCAATTTTATTATTGCAAATGCTACCTATTATAAATAAAAATAATTTTTATTATAATTTTTTTTAAAGGGACGTGGTCTAATTTTACGCAATTTTATTAGCGCAAATACTACTTATATTATACATATTCGGGTGTATAATTGAATTATGTAACACAGGAAATAGAATGAAATTCTTTAATATGACGATGGTTGCTTCCCTAATTAAATTAGATCAAAAGTGTAAAAATTAAAAATTGTTAAGTATTGAAAACTGCATTTAGTAAGTATCTAATTATTGCTCGATTGTTTTTTATGCAAGAGTAACAAGCAAATAAAAAAGTCTTTTATAAAGAAAATTTTGGATTGAAAGTACTGTGTAAAACAATGAAACAAAACAATTTTTATTATTATTGTTAATATTATTTGAATAAATTATATCAATACACTTTCAAGTATAATTTATTATTAATTTCGGTTGAGCAATTTAATTTATTTATTTAATGTACTTGTTACATTAAAGCTATAATTTTCTTTATAAAATTCATTTTTCGTTTGCTTGCTACTGTTGCATAAAAACAATTGAGGAACAAATAGATAATCATTAGGTGCATTTTTTAGTACTTAATATTTTTTTGTATTTACACTTTTGGTCTAATTTAATTAGGGAAGCAACAATCATCATATTAAAAAAATACCATTGAATTCCAGTGTTACATACTTCTACGCCCGGTATGTGTATTGTAACCTTTATTACAATCTCGGGTTCGGTGAAGGTTATTCTTTAATAGAACACAAACAATGATAACAGTAACAAAATTTTTATTTAAAACCCAAAATAATGTAGTACAACTACTAAGACATATATTTACTTACATCACTTATTTATATATACATTAAAATACTAAGCAACGACTTGCACTGTTCACACTTCAGGCTGACTGTTGCCGGCCCTAATTCTTCCTTTATACTGACTCATGTTACTTCTACAATATTCTAGAATACTGTGAAGTATTTCAACATCTTGCGTATGAATCACCGCTCGAACGCGCGGTGTAACCTGTTATACGTCGACGGTTCCAGAGAGAACAGGACCGTACTCGTTACAATATAATACAAATTAACAGAAATAAAAAGAATTATTTTTATAAATATAACACTTAATTACTTTTTCTGGGATTCACTACATTAGAACAGATGTTAATAAATTAATTTAAATGTGAAAAAAAATCTGATAAACCACCAGAAGAACAACTAACCCTTAAAAGCCAAATTTCACCGCTAAACACCATCCACAAACCACCAGATTTAATGGAAATTCCATTAACTTGGGAACACTGGTCACTAAATTTTGACTGAACCTTTTTCAAATAATCCCCTTTATCGAGTGGTGACTTTTTTATGTTAGATAGGAAACAATAAGAAAATATTCTAATAGTAGCAACTGTTCTAAGCATATAAAAAATGTAAATAAAAAACTTGTTTAGCTTTAAAATTTATTAAATTTTTATTTTTACACGATATGAAAAAACAAAATTTAACATCTTTAAGGTGACTCAGTGGTATCAAATAGGCCTGTGGATCTTGAGAACGCTGGTTTGATCCCCACAGCCGACAAACAATTTTCACCAAATTAAATCTACCCTGTGGCTGTGGCACTAATATCACTGGAGGCCGTGATTTGACAGCTGGTAATCGCACTTCACGCGACGAAATATATCACTTATCGAGATTTGCTACTGCAGAGTGTCACACGTTGTAATGGGTAAAATTCGTGATGATATATTTATTTTATTTAAGAAAAAATAGAGTGCCATTTAAAATAAAGCAATAAACAAAAATTGTTGTCGTTAATTTACTTAACAATAAATGTATCTTAATAGTGAAGGTAATAATAACTTTAGTATTATTATAAATAATTTTTCACGTAATTGTGTTATAATGAACAAATTATTAATCTTTTAAACTTAAATTAAATGTTCAAATATATCGCCATTTACAGCTATATACTTTATGAAGTTTTTTTGTGCAATAAGGCCACAAAAATCATCCAGGAGACTGTGCTAGCCAATGAGTTGTCCTTCCACGACCAATTCAGGAATTAGGAAAATATTGGTTCAGGTACTTCTGTCATGTTGGAACCAAACTATATTTTAATTTTGATCGCTGTCTATCTAAATCCTCCAGTTCGCTTTTGTGTGAGTTCCAAATACATACTGGAAATTAAGTAGTCTTCAATAAAAAAAAAGGACCAATAACATGTGTGATCCAAGAATATCTGCCACATATTAACAATTTGAGGATATTGAGTGTGTGTTGTAACTAGTAAATGTGGATTCTTTCTACTCAAATATCTTGAATTTAGCACATTATCTAATACTCGAAAATCAACACTAATAATTAAATGAGGACTATATTTTCTCAACTATCAAATATTTTAATTAATTGTTTATTGTTCAATTTCCCATGGCACTCTAACTTTTCTTGAAGAAGTTAAAGTTGCAAAATAAGATGTAGTAAATATAACTCCACACAGACTTTTATTCTAAACAACTTTTTCATTTACACTTTTAGTATAAAATTTATAGGGCACTAATTGTTGCTACTATATATAAATTGCATTGTATTTCTTATATAACATAAAAAGGTCACCATCCGGTATGGAACAAAACAAATAAAAAAAGATCTTTTGATTAAGTAACTAACACTTTATTTTACTTATATCGTTAGAATATACTTCATTATAAAATTGTTACAGAAGAATACACATAAGGAACATCTTGAAGTAATTAAATTAAAAACCTATGTATATATTGTTAATACTATAAAAATACACAATATGACTAATGAAGATGAAAGAGATTACAAGTGTCAGATAGATGATCACCTAGTATTTAAGGATGCATCACGGTATGTGTTTGTTAACAGTAAGTGATACCGAGTCGAAATGAAGGAATGTGACTTTTTAATAACTCGTAACAAAAACCAATATTGTAAGTTGAAATATTTGCCTTGCAGATAAGAAAAGCGATCTGAGTGCTCCTTCGATATACGATCCAACTGGAGGTGAAATTAAGATAAACGCAGGAGCAAACATAACACTTCGCTGTGCAGGCTCCCGGCCTGTCACGTGGGTACAGCCACGAAACGCTATTTACCAGGTATGTCTTGTCTAGGTGATGTATATATACCGGGTGTAACACGAAAAGTGAAACATACGCGTTTAACATGGCAAATCAGTTTTTCCGTGCGCATTGCTTCCCTAATTATTTTAGGAAAAAATGCTTCAAATAAATGTTGTAAAGCATAAAATTCTACATCCGAATCAATAAACAAAATTCATTTTGACTACTTCATAACTGCAGAAATTAAATTTGAAAATTCACGTAATTTCAATTTAATAGTAATAGCCATGGAATTAAAAACAAGAGATGATCAAATACGTAACGTTTTATACGTCAATGTCAGAATAAATTGTCAAAATCATTTTTAGGTACTAAATATTTATTTTCTAAATAAAAATTGAATAATAATAAGGCAAAATATTTTTTAGATTTATTATTTAAGAATAATAAAATAATAAACTCGATAAAATATTTAAGGTAGGTTGTTATTTAACAAATTAATTAATGTAACATAAATTTAATTCAATAAAAACATCAACAAACTAAATATTCTTAAATTGTTAAATTAGATGTTCAAATAGTCCACCGTTTTGAGCTAAACAATAACCTAATCTGTTGTAGAAGCTTTCTCGAGTATTCTTTAATTGTCGATTAATTATTTTCTGGCATTCTTGTAATATAGCATTTTTAAGTTCTTCTAAATTCTGGTATCTTTTTTATAAAGATAGGATTTTAAATGGCCCCATCAAAAAAATCGCACGGATTTAAATCTGGCGACCGTGCTGGCCAGTTAACTGGTCCATTTCGTCCTATCCAGCTTTCAGGAAATACATGATTTAGATATTCCACAACTTCTCTCGTGCTATGTGCAGGGCAGCCATCATGCTGGAACCACACATTTTCTTTGTTTGTTTCAACAATTTGTGGTCCAACAGCATTAGTTAATAAACTCAAATATTATGCTGAATTTATTCGTTGGATGAAGAATGGGCCAATGATTTTATCACCAAAAATTCCTGCCCACACATTGACAGAATGACGATATTGTGTCCTCGATTCTACAATATTATGTGGATTATTTTGTGACCAGTACCGATAATTATGACAGTTTGGTTCGCCATTCATTGTAAATGTGCATTCATCTGTGAATAAAACACTACTTAAAAATTCTCTATTACAATTTGATTTCTCCATCATTATTTCACAGAATGAGGCACGCAGTTCAAAATCTCGTTCCAAAATATTTTGGTGGTTTTGAAATTTAAAAGGAATGTATTTATGTTTTTTGAGAATTCTATGCACTGTCATAAAATTTATATTTAGTTCTCTGGAAATTTCCCGCACACTCATTGTTGGCTCCAGTTCTATTAAAGCAAGAATATTTTCTTCATTGTTATAAATTCTTTCATTTATTTCTTTCTTGAAATTTAGTGTTCCTGTCTTTTCAAACTTTACTATAAACCTCTGAATAGTTGCCATACTGGGAATATCATGATGCTGCCAAATAGCGCTAATATAGTCACGAATTAGTCGTAAACTATGGCCAGAATAATGCCATTTAATTATTTGCAACTTTTCTTCATCTGAATAATTATTCATTTTTGATAATAATAAACCCTAATATTGATTTAATATCACAGTTGGTCAAAATAAATACTAATAATTTGACGTATAAAACGTTACGCATTTGTTCATCTCTTGTTTTTAATTCCATAGCTATTACTATTAAATTGAAATTACGTGAATTTTCAAATTTAAGTTCTGCAGTTATGAAGTAGTCAAAATGAATTTTGTTTATTGATTCGGATGTAGAATTTTATGCTTTACAACATTTATTTGAAGCATTTTTTCCTAAAATAATTAGGGAAGCAATGCGCACGGAAAAACTGATTTGCCATGTTAAACGCCTATGTTTCACTTTTCGTGTTACACCCGGTATATATATCAGTACCGGACAAAAAAAAGTACGCACTGTTCGAATTTGCATATTTGTGCTATTATCGTTACAAAAAAACTACATCTCAATCAATCTCAACGAAAGTTTATTAGTTTACCTTTATATTTACATTAAAACAATATTACAAATATTAGAAATCTTAACGAAAACAATTTTAGTGCCTAGAGATTCAATTTTAGGCTGGACAAAAAAAAGTACGCACGTGACAAAAAAAAGTAAAAAAAATATCACACTCGTATCTAATATTTTGTACGACCGCCTTTTGCTTGAATAACGGCTTGTAAACGTCGAGGCATACTTTCCACAAGGTTGTGGATTTGCTGCTCGTCGATTTTATTCCAGGTTTCCCGCAAGGCATCAAAAAGTTTTTCTTTATTCGTAATTTCACCCTTATCGACGTTGCGGTCTAAAATAGACCACAGATTCTCAATTGTATTAAGATCTGGCGACTGTGCTGGCCAATCCAGAAGTTTAATCCGCGAAGAACAAAAAAAGCCGATGTTTTGCGTGCCGTATGCTTCGCATCATTGTCTTGTTGAAAAATAAATTCATCCTGCAGACCGACTTTTAGCAGAGATTCTTCCAGATTTTCATTGATAATATCAATGTAAATATCTGATGTCATCGTACCATTGATTCGAACTAAATTTCCCGTTCCTGACCACGCAAAACACCGCAATACTTTATTTAAGTATAACGATTACATGTGTTTCTACTTCTAAGTCTGAATCTGAACTGACTAACATTATTACATCTACATACTAAATAACTTTACATATTACTAATGTCACGTTCGGGGGAAAGTGTCTATGTCAGCAGTTTGGTTGTGAGTGGAACACTATAACTCCTCCCTCCTTAGAATTGAGCTCACCCTGGAAGTTGAAGTTTGATGTCCTCTGGCTGAATTTCGGGTGGTGTCCTTCTTGAGCAGGATCGTGCAGCTCTTTTTGTTCTTATCCATTTTATGGAAAAGTAGCCGGCGGTGATTGCAATCATGATATACAGCAACAGAGACCAAATACTGGGAATATGAATGTTGATGGATTCTTCTTTTATAGGGACCATTGGGTTAAAGGAGATATCATTAAGTTTTAATGGATTTAGGTTAATGGAGAAGTTTGTAATATGTTGTGTTTGAATTTTGAAGTTTAATTTAGGTAATAGTAATGGTCGTCCTTGAATTTTATTTGAAAATACCAATTTTTGTTCTTTAAAGTAAATTTCACAATTATCCTCATTGTTTATTAAGTAGATTCCCACTAATGGTTTGATGCTAGTTTCTTGTAGGCATTTAATTACTACATTTTCTTCCTTAGGGAAGACGGCTAGGTATTTGTTGAATTCTGGAATCACTTCAATGTGGTTTTCTATTAAATTTATTTTTGTGTAATAGCAGTGGTTAGATATCTGCTCTTGGAATATTTCTTCCTCGCAGGTTGAAGAAAAGTGGGCATGATATTTATTAGGACATTGGAATATTTTTGCTCGTACACACATGTCACTTAAAGGGATAATTTCCTTATCCGACTTTAGAAGATATTTTGTATTTGGAATGATTGTAACAAAATCTGAACCATATTTTGTTGGAATAGGATATAAATAAAATAATTCGAATTTTTTTTCAAAGTTGATTGGGGTGGAAATAAAATAAATTTTTTGTGTAGGTTTCACTTTCCAATTAATTTTTAATAAGGATTCAAAATCAAGTAAATTTTCTTGTCTAGGTTCGAATGGCAGTTGTGCATGATAGAATTTAGATATTTTATTAAGTTCTGACAATAATTCAAGAGGGTGTATTATACTCGGGTGTAGGGTTCTTAATTTACAGAAGGTAATAGAGTTCTCAACATGTTGTAGGTTATTGAGCACCGAGTTATATAGTATAATTAGTTGGTCGTAAATATTTTTGGCATAAAGAATGTCTTGGATATGCATATTATTTATTATTTCTGAAAGTTGTAAAATTTTGGATTTTAATATTTCTTCATTATGTTGAATGTAAATAACTGTTTTATTAAAATTTGTGATAATTTGGTGGTTTACTGAATACGCTTGTTTAATTTGATTTTCTAAATTATGCTCATTTTCTTGCATATGTGCTAACATGTCATTATATCTTTTACCGTCTTCGGCGTCCAAATTTCCGGTTAAGGATTTGAAAATAGTTCCCAATCCATCTATGAGGCCACGTTTATTTCGGTGACTAGCATGTAATCCGATGTTTGTAATTTTAGTGTCTATGCTGGTTCGGATGAATTCTAATATTTTGTCGTAATTATTGAGTTCATGAAGATACTGCGTGTTGTTGGAAATTGTTGATTTTAGTGTTTTGTATTGTGTGTTTAGACTATCATACTGATCTAGAAGAGGTTTGAGATTATAGTAGTGTATGAATGTGTGTGTAGTTTTTTCAAGCTTGGCGGGACCTAGGTTGATGGGAAGGATTCCAATGTTTTCTGTTATGTTTCTTATGATTGCTCCTCGCCCGCATGCGAACAGCCTGGAAGTGATTCAAATTGATAAGTTTTGTGTCGAGGTCGTTTTATGTTAGAAAGATGTATTTTTTCTACTGTATTACCATGAGTTGGCTTTAATTTGCCAGTTTTGAGTGTTTTATTTAATTTAGATAATTTTTCGCGTTTGAATTTATTTCTGGTTTTTTGCTGTTTTTGTTTATTTTTGACATATACTGTATCCGATATCTCGGGTAAATTTTCTCTAATTTCATTAAATTTACCGATCACTTTTTCCTTGTTCTCTTTTAATTTATCGTTAATTGTTCCGTAAAGTAATTTTGTTTTATTTTTATGATATTCTATATAATTATTTATAAGCTGTTTATTTAAATCGATGGTGATTCTGTATCTAGGTGACCGGTAATGATTTCACATGGTTTGAGTTTTGTGACAGTGATTTGTGTTGTTATACGCCACAAGGGCGTAATTTACTTTGGATTCAATGGGTTCGGTTTTATATTCGTTTTGATTATTAAATAATCTAACGTGTTCGATAAGGGTAGAATGAAAACGTTCAATCGTACCATTAGAATCAGGATGCTGCGAACTTATAAAATGAATGTCAATTTTGTGTAGTTGTAATAGTTCCTTAACGACAGAGTTTTTAAATTCTAATCCGTTGTCCGAAATGATTTGGCCTGGTATACAATGGTGTGTGAAATATTTAACTAAATTATTAACGACTTCTATACCTTGTCCGGAGTTTAATTTATAGGCTTGTGCATATTTGGAAAATGAGTCTATTATAGTCAGGAATTTGACGTGTTCTAATGTAATGCTGTCGATATGCAAAATTTGGAAAGGTTTAGTAGCTGTGGGTGTGATGTTAAATTTTAATTTTAATGGTTTTCTGTCGTACTTTGTTATTTGACACGTTTCGCAGCTATTAATAAATGTTTGTATAGATTTCCTTAATTTAGGCCAGTAGTATTGTTGTTTTATACGTTTTTCTGTTTCGTCGATTCCCCGGTGATTAGTTTTACTGAGATGGTGATTTGTTATAATTTGTATGATTTCTTCTTCGTCGATTACGTCAGTTAGATATTGAGTGCATTTAACAAGTTTTATCTCAGAATTTTTAAAGTAATTTTGAAGTATTAAGCTTAGTTTTACATATATAAGTTTGTAACCTGTATTATCAACAGTTCATATGTTGCCACCCACTACTGATTTGTTTGTTGTCAAATTTTGTTTTATAAATAACATTAAATAATTTATGACAGATAATTAATGACATTTAAAATTGATTCTTTAGGTAATAATATTGTAATATAATACTTTGTTTATGTAATTAATGTAAATAAACATTCTTTAATTCACTGAGAATTCAATTTGGTGTCAATTCTACACAAGATATCAAGAACGGAATTACAAATCAATTTTATGTTCTGAAAGATGCCCACTAAAGTAAAGATTCATTTTGAGAAGATATTTGATGTAGAGAAGAAATTAGTAAATACAGTTAAATCAATAAAATGGCCAAATGATACAGTTTGCTATGAATTTCCATTGAATATTCAATACGAGTCATTTCACACTGACTTGTTCAAGATTGGTACTGTAAAAAATGGTGTTGCAGGTTTAATTAAACCAGGTCAATTTCGTAATCTACAAATAACCTTACCAGATATTCTTGTGCCATTGTACATAGATGATGACAATAATTTTGTGTTCAGAAATATTTATTTAGAAGAGAAAAGTATTGAAGAAACAAGAAAAATAACATCATCATTAGAGAACTTAAACAAAAGTGATTTAATAGAAGTGATTAATGAATTAAAAGTGAAGTTAACTGAGAAAGAATTGAATCTATTTGATATTGAAAAGAAGTTTGCAATTGATAAATTTGACGGTAAAAGAAATGCCAGAGATTGGTTAACTGGTTTCGAAAATTAATGCGAAAGAAATAAAATTAACGATGACAGTTAAAAAGTCAACTGTCTAAAATTTTTTTTGGAAGAAGGTGCAAAAGAATGGTACAGTACTAAACTGAAAGAAATTCCTACAGACCAATGATTACTTTGGTGTAATTCATTTTTAATGGTATTTGCAGATAAAGGCTGGACATATGTTAGACATGCATACAATTTCAGATATTTAAATGGTTCCGTTAGTGATTATGCTTTAAAGAAAGAACGTTTACTATCTGAAATTGAGAAAGAAATGTCTATTATTTCGAAAATAAATCATATTGTTATAGGATTACCACTGAGTTTTCAAGAAAAATTAGATCGTGAAGAAATCAAATCAACAGATAAATTAATTAATGAATTAAGAAAATATGATTTATATTATACAAAACAAAAGATAAAAATAAAAAGAAGATCATACAATAATGATGTTGCAATTAATAAGAAGAGTACAGAGAAGAATGCTATTACAGCTAGAACATTAATTGAAAAGAAACCATGTACCATCTGTAAGGAATTATATCCAGCAGCAGACGATCGTTTTCATCCAATTGCATTGTGTCGAAACAAAGAAAAATACATAAAAATGAAACATGTAAATGCAACTGAAACAGAAATTGATGAATTAATGAAAATTGAGTTAGATTATAAAAAAAACTAGCTTACCCGGTAAATTTTACTCCACTAATTGCACTGAATGTGATAATTAATAAAGAAAAAAAAGTTAAAGGAATATATGTTAGTGGTTCTAATGTAACATTGATTAATTATCGTATAATAGAAGAATTAAAAACAAAATTAATAGAAAATAAGAGTATATTTAAAACAATTAGTGGTATGAATTTCGTTAATAGCCGGGCACGTTTACATATAAAGATAAATAAGATTGAAGATATTTTAGATGTTTATGTAGTAAAGAATAATAATTTTTCGTATGACTAGATGCAATTAAGAAGTTTAAATTGATTCAAGATGAGAATTTAAAAATATATCAAAGATTAAAGAAGAATGATAAAGAAATAATTTATAAAAAAGAAAAAGATAAAGAAAAATGTCAAATAAATTTTAATGCATACATTGATATTAATAAATTTGAAGAAAACTTAGATCATTTAGATAAAGAGAAGAAGGAGAAAATAATGAAATTAATAAACAAATATGAATCAATATTTGCAAAGAATAAATTTGATGTTGGTATGGTTAAGAATGAAGAAGCACAGATTAAATTGACAGAAGAAAAATATATAGCTAAGAAACCATATAGGTGTCCCTTGCCAGATCAAAAAGAGATTGAATCACAAATTACTAAATTATTAGAAGCAGGTCTTATACAAGAAACAAGTTCACCATTTGCATCACCAGTTACTTTAGCATATAAGAAAGAAGATGGCAATAGATCAAGATTATGCATAGATTTTAGAGAATTAAACAAACTAGTTGTAACTGAACCACAACCATTTCCAAGGATTGAAGATATCATTGTTAATTTTTTTTTTTTATTTAAAGAAAAAAAAATGGATTTCGGCTTATTAGCCACTAATCCTTTTACATATGGTGTTTAGTACATTGTGTTTTTATTGTTATTTGATTACATATTATATTTGTTTTATTAGATCAATTTCGGTCAGGAATTTGATGATGTTGTCCGTGGTCTCGGGGTTGTTACTTAGTGCTTCCTTTATCGTGTTTGGTACTTTACAGTTCTGTCTTTGTGTCGTATATTTTGTGCATTCTTAAATGATGTGCTTGACGGTGATTTCGGTGGAACATTCTTCACAGGTTCTGGGTTCTGTTTTTTTGAGGATGTGTTCGTGTGTGTATTTGGTGTGTCCGATTCTCAATCTGGAAATTACGATTTGGTGCTTGCGGTTGTTTGGTGTGTGCCATGGTTCGATCTCGTCTTTTATTAGTCTGAGTTTATTGTTGGATTTTCCTAGCCAGTAGTTTTTCCACTCTTCTTTTAGGTGTTTTTTTACAGCGGCTTTTAGGTCTTCGGGTGGTATGTTGATGTTCTCGATTTCTGTTTTTTCTGTTGCTTTTTTAGCTGCTTTGTCGACTTCTTCGTTTTCTTTTATATCCATGTGGGATGGGATCCACATGAGTTTTATTATGTTTTGGTCGTTTCTCTTTGCATTTTCCATATTTTCTTGGATTCTTTGTATCAGGTGATGCTTTGTGTTTGTGTTTGTTATTTCTTGTAGACAACTTAGAGAATCTGTGTAGATGTAGAAGTTTTTTGATCTGTTGTTGTCTTTAGAGATTTGTTCAATAGCTTTTTTGATACCATATGTTTCTGCAGTGAATATTGTCGTGTGTCTTGGGAGGTGGAAATCGAAGATCCTGCCATGTAATTTGAATGCAGTTGCTGTCTCGTTATTTATGTGTGAGCCGTCTGTAAAAATATGTTCGTAGTCTCTGTGAGCGTGTTGATGTTCTTTAAAAAGGTTTTGATAGAGCTCTTTGGGTGTATCATTTTTGTTATATGCAGTTAGGGATAAGTTTGGGTGTTGTATTTGGATATTCCAGGGTGGTATTGTTTGGAGTGTTCTGTTTTGGATTTTTTGTAGTGAGGGTTGGAGGTATTGTAGGTCGTTAAATGCGGACTTTTGTAGTGGTGTTTGGTTTTTCATGGTGATTTTATTTTCGGTTATGTGGAAAAATTGTTGGAAGACTGGGATTTTTGGGTTACTGGCCAGGTTGATCATGTATCTCGTTCTAAGGGCTTTTCTGCTGAGATGTAACGGTGGTTCTCCTGCTTCGCAAAGTAGGCTGTCAATCGGACTCGTTCTGTATGCTCCTGTGGCTGTTCTTATGGCTTCGTTTTGAATTCTCTCCAGTATTTGTAATTTATTTGTTTTTGCACTTGAAAAAGCAACACTTCCGTAGTCTAGCTTAGATCTTATCAGACTTTTATATACGTTGAGAATTGATTGCCTGTTTGCGCCCCATTTGCGGTGGGCTAGTATTTTTAGGATATTTAGTCTTGATGTACATGCTTTTTTGATGTAGTTTATGTGTTCGACCCAAGTGAGCTTTTTGTCAAAGATGACTCCTAAAAATTTGGTGTTTTCTACATACGGTATTTCTGTGTTCTCAAGTTTAATTTTTGGATGTGTGTGACATTTCCGTATTTTGCAAAAGTGCATTGCCTTAGTTTTAACTTCCGAGAATTTGAATCCTGTTGTTTTTGTCCATGTGTGGATTTTGTTTATTGCTTCTTGTATTTGATTTTGTACTGTTTTTATGTCTTTGCTTTTGAAGTAAATAACTAGGTCGTCAGCGTATAGAGAGGTTTTTATGTGGGCAGGTATAGTTTCGTTAATTCTGTTTATCGCTATCAGGAACAGTGTTACGCTAAGGATCTCACCTTGTGGTACTCCATTTTGTTGATTTTTTTCTTCTGATATATTGTTATGTGACTTGACGCGAAATTTTCTGTCACTTAGGAAATTTTTAATGTAATGGTACATGTTGTCATTTATTTTCATTTGATGAATTGACTGCAAAATGTAGTGTTTCCAGGTGGTGTCGTAGGCTTTTTTAAGATCAAAGAAGATTGCGATGAGATGTTGTTTGTTTTTAAAGTTATTTTGTTGACAATGCTAGTATTTGATCGGTGGTTGATCTGCCTCTTCTAAAGCCACTTTGTGTTTCTTTTAGTAATTCGTTTGTTTCTAAGAACCATACTAGTCGTTTATTGGCCATTCTTTGTAGCAGTTTGCTCATTGTATTAGACAGCGATATCGGTCTGTAGTTGTCGGGGTTTGTTTTGTCTGTGTTGGGCTTGGGAATGGGGATTGTCAAAACTAGTTTCCATTTTTCTGGGTATTGTTTTGTTGTCCATATTTTATTGTATATTTGGAGTAGATATTCCAATGCTTCTTCTGATAGGTTTTTAATAAATGTGTATGGAATGTTGTCTGGTCCTGGGCTGCTGTTTCCATTTGTTTCTCTTATGGCATCGTTCAGCTCTGCTCGCGAGAATGGTATATTTATCGGATCATTTGTGTTATCTTCAGGATATATAGTTGTTTGTTCTTCATTTGTTTTGAATGTTTTAAATTCGTCAGTGTAGTTTTCGTCCGCTGAGTTTCTCTCGAAGGATTCTGCTATGGCGTTGGCTATTTTCTTTGGATCGGTTATATAATTATTATTAATTTTTAAAGTTGATGATTGAGATGGTTTGCATCCTTCTATCTTCCTTATTTTCTCCCATACTTTAGTTGTTGGTGTTTGAGGAGTAATGGTTGTTATGAATTTTTCCCAGGATTCTTTTTTACTCTGCACGATGGTTCTTCGGGCTACTGCTTGTGACTTTTTTAGTTCTATGTGATTATCTACCGTCTTATTTCTGCGATACATATATAGTGCTTTTTTGTTGTTTTTTATGGCAATCTGGCATTTTTTATTCCACCATGGTACTGTTCGTTTTCTTAGTGTTTGTTTTCTTTCCCCCATGGTTTTATTTGCTGCTGCAATGATGTGTTTGGTGAAATTGTCTACTATTAGATTTATGTCCGTGTTTTCCTCCAAAGTCTTGTTGTTTGGTTTTGTGCTTTCTTTAAATATTTCCCAGTTTGCATTTTTTGTTTTCCATTTGGCGTATGCCTCGTGGATTCTATAGGGTTCTTGTTTGTTGTAGGTGATTTTTATAGGGATGTGATTTGTAGTAAACAAATATGGTGTTGTTTCCCAGGTTAGTTTTGATGCTATAGTTGGTTCGCAAAGTGTGAGATCAATTGCTGTAAAGTTTCCAGACCTGTTGCTTAGGTGAGTCGGGGATCCGTCATTCATGATGATTAACTGGAGATCATTAATAATTTTTTCTATCATTTTTCCTCTGGTATCTGTTGTATTTGAGCACCAAGCCAAATTATGGGCATTTAAATCACCTAGTATTATATAAGGATGGGGTAATTGGGAGATGATATTTGTAATTTCTGTTTCTTGAAAGGCTTGGTTTGGTGGTAGATATATGTTGCAAATTGTCATTTGCAGCGGCGTATATATTTTTATAGCGATCGCTTCTAAATTTGTGTTAAGTTGTACTTGTTCTGTGTGGTGGTTATTTTTTGCTAGGATGGCTACACCGCCACTAGCTATTTGATCAGTTTCCCTGTCTTTTCGATACATGATAAAATTTTTAAAGTTGGCTTTTTGATGTTCTTTTAATCTGGTTTCTTGTAGGCAGATGTAATGTGTGTCGTAATCTGTTGTTATTTTCTGTAATTCGCCCGTGTGTGCGTGAAATCCGTTGCAATTCCACTGTATTATCATTGTATATCTATCAGGGATTCTTGGCTTGATATTATGCTCTTAGTGTTCTCATCCAGTGCTTGTCGTTTGATTCGTGTTATGATTCGTGTGAATCTACTCTTAATTGTTCGGTGTTTTAGGAGTGCATGTAGTTCTTTCATATTATTTAGCAGAGTTGGAATATTGTTGGTAAATTCTCGTGCTATTGTTAATTGTTCGGAGGACCCATGGAGATTTTCTATGAGTAATTTCATTTCTTCGAATGTCAGTATATATTTTTTCCTGTTTTCGGTCATCTCTGTTTTTATTGGTTCTAGTAGAACTTCTAATGGCAATTCTTCCTGTGGACTTAGCGATCTGCGTCGCGTCTGTTTTGTTGTGTCGTTGTTGTTGTCAGATGTTGTGTTTACTTCTTGTTTTGAGCTGTCTAGAGCGGTTTTCTTGTGTGGTTGTGTTTGGTCTGTTTCTGACGTTGTTATTTGTGATGCTGTTCTTTTTGATTTTTGTGAATTAGGTATTAAAACAGTCATGTTTTCTGTTTCGGTATTTTTGCATTGAGCCCTGTTATGGCCTGGCTTTTTGCATAGGAAGCATGTTATCTGGTCTTCGGTTATGAAAATTCTGTATTCAGTTTCGTCGTGTGAGATAGGTATGTAGTCTGGTAGTTTAATATTGTTGTTAGGTGTGATGTAGGTTTGTCTACGAAAACTAAGTACGTGGAAGTATTCAGCTTCTGCCATCCCTACTCTGAGAAACGTGATTGGTGCGGTTTGTTTAATGCCTAGTTGTTTTAATTCGTGTTCGATTTTGTGGTGGGGGATGGTAGGACAGACATTTGAGAATATTAGTCTTTTTGCAGGCGTTATGAGTCGGCGTATTTCAATATTGATATCATTTATTTGTATTTGATTGTGTTCATCTAGTAGTTTGTCGAGTATTGCTTTCGATTTTAAATATATACATATTCTGTTATTTGATATACGAGAGGCAAATATAATGTTTTTGGGTCCTACGAGATTTCCAATTTGTACTATATAGTCTCTGATTTTGATTCCTTCAATAGAGGGTAGTATTATAGCTTGCTCTTTATTTGGGAATGATTCATTTCCTTTTGTTACATTTGCGAATGTCATGTTATTTTGGTTAGTTTGCATTGATTTGATAGATGTAGTTGTAGGTTGCATGTTTTGGTTTGTTTCGGCAGTTTTGGTTTGTATCGACATGTTGGTGTTGGTGTGGTACACTCCTGTAGTCAGAAGTGACCAATTGTGGTTTGTTTATACTATTGTTTGATAGATGGCGATGAATGTATTACTGGAATGATATGTATTAGGTGAGGTTATTATTTTTGGGGTGGATTTTCGGGAATCCGGGATTCCGGGATGAGCTCTATCTTACCTGATTGCAGCGGTGTTTAAATGACTGGCTTCAGTGATAGGTGGAACTCGCATTTCTGCTTGTGTAAAACTTGTTGTTTGAGGCACTTATCAAGGACGAACTGTACTTGACGGGAGTCGTACGTAAAGTGATATCATTGTTAAAGCAGGTGATTGTAATTGGTTTACAGCATTTGATGTAAATTCTGCATTTTGGTCAATTCCAATAAGGAGAACAGATAAAGAAAAAACAGCATTTGTAACACAGAATGGACATTGGCAATGGGTGTGTTTACCATTTGGATTAAAGACGTCATCAGCGATTTTTCAAAGAATTCTTGCAAATATTATAAGAAGAAATAAAATGAGTAATTTTTGTATCAATTATATTGATGATATACTAGTTTTCTCTACGACATTTGAAGAGCATCTAGAACACATTGAATTGTTGATGAGTGCGATTAAGAAGGAAGGTTTTAGACTAAAACTATTTAAATGTAATTTTGCTAAAAATTCTGTAAAATATCTGGGACATGTAATTGAAAAAAACAAGATCAGACCATATAAAGATAATTTGATATCAATAAGAAATTTCCAAAGACCAAAGAATAGAACAAATGTGAGACAATTTTTAGGTAAAACAAATTTTTATTACAAATACATTGAAAATGCAGCTAAGAAACTAGAACCATTACATAATTTATTAAGTAAAACAGTCAAGTTTGAATGGACAAGTGAATGTGAAAAAGCATTTTGTGAAATCAAAGATTATTTATGTTCAAGTCCTATATTGGCAATATATAATCCAAAGAAAGATGTATATATTCAAACGGATGCAAGTGGAGCTGGTTTAGGAGCAATTCTTAAGCAACCACAAGAGGATGGTAGACTTCATCCAGTAGCATATTTTTCAAGAAAATTAAATGAAAGTCAACAAAAGAAGAAAGCAATTTATTTAGAAACATTAGCAATCAAAGAAGCAATAGTATATTGGCAATACTGGTTAATAGGTAGAGAATTTACAGTAATAACAGATCATAAACCACTAGAAACACTAAGAGTGAAAGCAAGAACAGATGAAGAACTAGGATATTTAATGCATTATTTATCACAGTATTCTTTCAAAATTATTTATGCACCAGGTAAAGAAAATATAGAAGCTGATGCATTATCAAGAAACCCAGTTTTAGAAAGCATTGAAAACAATGAAGATATATTGAAAGTTGTAAATATGGTGACATTAAAAGAGATAATTGATGATCAAAGAATGATAGAAAATGAAATCAAGAATTCAAAGAAAGTGATTAAGAAAGGTGATGTTAGTTTCAAAAATTTAAAAAATAAACAAAGAATTTACGTGTCTAAAGATTTTGGTTTAAAATTAATTAAAATGATACATCAATTTTATGGCCACATTGGAGTAGGGCACATGATTAATAAGTTGAGACCATATTATTATTTCAAGAATATGGATAAAATAATTCTGCAATACAGTAAACAATGTGAAATCTGTATAAAAAATAAAACAAGAACAAGTAGACCAATTGGATTATTATCAAAACTAGGTCCAGCAATTAAACCGTATCAGATTATGGCAATTGATTCTGTTGGTGGTTTTGGTAATAATAGATCATCAAAGAGATACATGCACATTTTAGCAGATCATTTTTCAAGAGCAGCATTCATTTCAACAACAAAAGGTCAATCTGCAAGAGATTTTATAAATCTAATTGATAAAATAGCATGTAAAAATGAAATAACAATAATTTTAGCAGATCAGTATACTGGAATAAACTGTAAAGAATTAAAAAATTATCTAAAAAGAAAGAATATTTCACTGGTATTTACATCAGTTGATTGTGCAGAATCTAATGGATTAAATGAGAGACTAAATCAAACACTAATAAATCGAATTCGTTGTAAAATTAATAGTAATTGTAAAAAAGCATGGCCTAATATTGCACATGAATGTGTTGATGAATACAACAGAACAACACATAGTGTTACAAAGTATTCACCAAATTATTTACTATATGGTAAAGAACAGGAGATTATACCAAGTGAGTTTATAAAAAAACGTGATTTAAGTAAAGATAGAGAACAAGCATTGTTGAATTCAATGAAAAACTTCAAAAAAAATAAAGAAAGAATTGATAAGAATAGAAAAGAATGGGAATTCAAGAAGAATGATTTAGTATATGTTAAAAATGGAAATAAGTTAAATAGGAACAAATTAGCTGAGATTAGAAGTGGACCATTTAAAATACTAAAGAAAATCTCTAATAAGATTTATGAAATTGATACTGGAAAGAAACGTAAAGAAGCAAATTTATTTCACACTTGCAAATTAATACCAGTTAATATTGTTAATGAATAACATTGTCATCTATGTAAAATTTAGAATACGAGTAGTTAAAAATAAGCCATAACAAAATTTACATTTAAACCAGGGTTTAAAACTTGGGGAGGGGAGATATAAGTTTGTAACCTGTATTATCAACAGTTCATATGTTGCCACCCACTACTGATTTGTTTGTTGTCAAATTTTGTTTTATAAATAACATTAAATAATTTATGACAGATAATTAAGGACATTTAAAATTGATTCTTTAGGTAATAATATTGTAATATAATACTTTGTTTATGTAATTAATGTAAATAAACATTCTTTAGTTCACTGAGAATTCAATTTGGTGTCAATTCTACACAAGATATCAAGAACGGAATTACACATATAATTCATTTTTGAAATAAATGTGATATTTTACCTTAGGAACAATGTATTCTTTAAGAAATGTTATCATTTCGTTTTTGCAATTGTTTTTTGAAAATTCAACTAGAATCCTTTGTTTTGTTTGATTATATAATTTAAGTATTTTAGGGGGTTTAGGGTTATATTCGCCTTCTGATATTATTATTTGATTTTTCCCATAATTAACTGGGCATTCTACAATCGGGATTCCGATAATGGGGTTTTCTCTGTTAGAGTGTACTGTGATATCGCTCTCGCTTGGAGTGTCGTCATCGTTTATCTGAGTAGATTGCGCGTCACCTACTTCAACTGCTAGGGATTGTGCATCGTCATCGTTATTCCTATCTTTAGTCTTTTCTAATTCCTTATAAAAATTTTCCATATATTTGTTTAATTCGAGAAATTTCAGGAAGTTCGAAAACTGTTATCATTATATCAGTATTTTGGAAAATGTACTCTATCATTGATTTAACTTCATGCCAATTTAATTCGTCCAAGCCACAAGCAATTTTAGAAATGCTCAAATTTTTTATTTTTTTATTTAGACAGAATTCTTTTCATTTTAAAAGTGTATAAAATAAACCTTGTTTAGTAGGTTTGTTGAAATATCTTTCTTTTGTTATTAAATAAATTAAATATCTATTTTGATATTTTAAATAGACTAGATTATGAAGTTGTGGTTTTTGTGCTTGGAGTTTATCAACGTTACTAAATTTAATTTTGAATTTTTCTGCTATTCCAGATTTCATTTGTAAGTCTTTACTTACACAATGAGCTAGACTAGAATCTGGTGGTGCATTAAATAAATCACCTGTTACTTCTATAATGATATTTTTAGAATTTTGATTTTTATTATTTAAGTAATCCTGATATATAATTAAAGGTGGATCGTTATCGAAAATTTTTGGTGTGTTTTGGGTTACGTCGTCGTCTTTTGGTGGGATGCGGCTAAGTGCATCGGCATTGGTGTTGAGTTTGCCTTTTTTATATACTATTTCATAATCGTACTCCTCAAGTTTGAGGCGCCACCGAATTAGTTTTTGACTACACTGTTATAGTGACATTAGCCATTGTAACGGTCTATGGTCTGTGTAAATTTTAAATTTGCGTCCGAAAAGGTATGGTCTGAAGTATTGGGTCGCCCAAACAATAGCTAAAAGTTCTTTTTCTATTGTTGAGTAGTTTGTCTCGGTCTCGTTGAGTGTTCTGCTGGCGTAAGCTACAGGAAGGTCATTGCCAAGGCTGCCTTGTGATAACACGGCACCTAACGCTACGTTGCTTGCGTCAGTCGTCAGATTAAATTCTTTCTCGAAATCTGGGTATTGGAGTAAGGGTTCATTAGTCAGTAAATTTTTGCAAAGTTCAAAACATTGTCTGTATTCAGGGTTGTTTATGTCAATAATTGCGTCCTTTTTCTCTCTCACTTTGTGAGAGGTTTGGTTAATTTTGCAAAGTCTTTAATAAACTTCCGATAATAGCCTAAAAGTCCCAAAAAACCTTTAATTTGTTTACTAGTTTTCGGTATAGGATAATTTAAGATGGCTGATATTTTATCTGGATTCGGTCTCACGCCTTCGGGTGTAACGATGTGCCCGAGATAAGCTACTTCTTTTTTTAAAAATTCCGACTTGTCAACTTGAATTTTGAAATTAGATTTTCTAAGTCGATCGAATACTAATTTTAAGTTAAGCAAATGTTCTTGAAGGCTAGTGCTAAACACAATTATGTCGTCGAGGTAAACGAGGCATTTGTCGTGTGTAAGTCCGCGTAAAATGTTGTCCATAACTCGCTGAAATGTCGCTGGTGCGTTTTTTAGACCAAACGGCATTCGCAAGAATTCGTAGTGTCCGTCTTCAGTATTAAATGCAGTTTTAGGTATGTCTTGTTTGTCCATTTCTATTTGATGGAAGCCCGATGCCAAGTCGAGTGTAGTGAAATATTGACAACGTCCGAGTTTGTCTAAGAGGTCAGTAATGTTTGGAAGTGGGTATTTGTCACCTATGGTCTTTTCGTTTAATTTTCGGTAGTCTATGACTATGCGCCATTTTCTTTTACCGGATGCATCAATCTTTTTGGGAACTACCCAAATAAGGGAGGACCACGGGGAGTTGGAAGGCTTGATGATGTTTTGTTCTAACATTTTGTTTACCTGATTTCTTACTTCTTCCCTATGTACGTTGGGGTATCGATATGATTTGGTGTAAATTGGAATTTCATCTTGAGTTTTAATACTGTGTTTTATTTGGTTGGTAAGAGTCAATTTTTGATCATCAGAATAAAATATGTCGGGATAGTCTTTAAGTAAATTTAACACAGCATTTCGTTCTTCAGAGTTCATATGTGCTGTTCTTATTTTCGAAAAATCAAAATTAGTTTTCTCAACGTGTGTCATGTTTAAATTTGGACCGGTATAAGTTTCATAATTATAATTTTTTTCTGCGATAATTGGTTTTAAGAGATTAAAATTTATTGCCTGGTCAGAAGTGTTAATGATTGAACATAATGCGTGGTAGTTATCTGCGACCGTAATGCACTCTGGTATTCTCAAATGTGTCGTTTTTATTTGGGGTATTAATACAGTTCCTTGTTTTATATCTACTTTAATTTTAATAATCTTTTCAGAATTTGGTTCTACAATATTCTTATTTGTAACTGATATATTATTTACATTAGAATCATTTAATCATTTATGAAATTGAATTTTGATTTTTGCATTGGGTGTTATAATTAAATCGTTATGTGTATCAATTAGAATTTTTAATCATTTTAGATTATCCATGCCTAAAAGTAAGTCGAATTGTTCATGAAAGTTAAAAAGATGATACTTAAGATGTGACAATTTCTTATCTTTGTTATTAAATATCTTTGAAATGGGAACTCTTGTACTGTGTAACTCAGTGGACGTGCCGTGAGCAGTGGTAATTTGAAACGGGTCATTGCGAATGGAATTCTTGTAATATTTATGTGCTATGTCTGGTTTAATGAAGGATTTAGTACTTCCAGTGTCAACGAGAATTTTTAAATTATGCTCGGGGGTTATAATGAAGGGAAGTTTGCTTTGGTGGTTAGTAAGATTTAATAGTTCGATTGTTGGAAAGGGTCGATGTCCGAGGCTGTTTCTCCTAAAAAACAGTTAGCGGATTGATCAGGAATATTATCGTTATTTATTTCGTTTTGGTCAGTAAGTTGTTCTTGTTCGTCACAATCATAATTTTCTAAATTATTAGTTTGTTCTATGTCTTCAATATTAAATAGTTCTTCTGCTACGTACTTAGGTAAATTTGATCTGAATTGGTTTTGTCCGAAGGGCCTTTGTCCAAACTGATTTTGTCTCTGGTGAAACGGATTCAGTTGAGAACGGGATTGTTGAGTGTTTCGGGTGGAAATACTCATTGGAGTAGGTTTTGGATAATTTTGGCTGGTAGATGGGCCTTGGTTATTGTGTGGAATATTATTTCGTGGTGTAATCATTTGTTGATTATTAGGACGTACTGGAGCTCTGTTATATGGGTTGGAATTATTAGGAAAAGGATTTGTATAATATGTTGGTCTAGGAGAGAAATGCTTTATGTTGTGTGTAGGTGGTTTGTGATTTGGTTTGAAATTGTTTGAGTTAATGCTCTTAGATGGTTTGGAGATATGTTCAAATTGAAAGTCGTTTGCTAACATGCCTAGCGCGGAATTTAAATCAGAAGGTTTTTTTGCTCTCATAAAGCTGACCGATAGGTTCCTTCAAACCGCGTAGCAATATGCGTAGAGCATAGTTTTGAAAATAATCATTCATGACAAGAGCTACGGCAGCTGTAGCATGAGTTGAAATATAAGAAATTTGTAAATTTAAAATGTGCTGCAATCTTCCGTAAAAATCGAAAACAGTTTCATTTGAATTTTGCTTAAGATCGGTCATTTCAATATTTAATGTAAACCAATCGCGTTTATCTGCGAACGCGTTCAATAATGCATCTTTCAAATCGTCCCATGTTTTGACCGTACAACTTGCAATATTAATTGCAGCGTCGCCCTTAATTTTTGTTATTATACTATTCATCAGATATTCATTTTGGAAATCTGTTGGGTCGGCGACAATATAAAATTTGTTTACAAGTTTCTCGCAAATATCAATAAAACGAGGTAATAATTCACGTTCGCCATGAAATTCAGGCAGCATATCAAGGTATTCTTTTTTTAGAACTGGCGCTGCCATTGTAAATTGGGATTATCTTATAATAAAATTTGTATTTAAATTAGTTTCAATAAAATCTTCAAGATCTGGTTCAGATTCTGAACTTACAGAAATATTAGTGTCCAATTCATGTGCCCTGAAGTCGTCCACGGGGTTAAGAATGACGGCCGAAGTTCTCTGATGTTCGTTCAGATGGTTACGGATGTCGAATCTTGACTTCTGGTGTAGTCTCGAGTTGCTCTGGTTGGTGTGGTTCGGAAAGGTTTTGATTTTTCTTTTTTCTTTTTTCTTGTTCGATAGCCAATTTAATCACAATATGAAACAAATTATATTCGTTAATTTGTATTGACTATCCTACCAGGACTGCGCCACTTAACTTTCTCAAACCACCAACTTAGTTTTTAAAAAAGATTTATTTAAGTATAACGATTACATGTGTTTCTACTTCTAAGTCTGAATCTGAACTGACTAACATTATTACATCTACATACTAAATAACTTTACATATTACTAATGTCACGTTCGGGGGAAGGTGTCTATGTCAGCAGTTTGGTTGTGAGTGGAACACTATAACTTATATATATATATATATATATATATATATATATATATATATATATATATATATATATATATATATATATATATATATATATATATATATATATATCTGGATTAGGTGGCTCAGTGGTATCGAGTTGACCTGTGGATCTTGAGAACCCTGGTTCGATCCCTACATGGGACAAACAATTTTCACCAATTTAAAATTATATATATATATATATATATATATATATATATATATATATATATATATATATATATATATATATATATATATATATATATATATATATATATATATATATATATATATATATATATATATATATATATATATATATATATATATATATATATATATATATATATATATATATATTAATTCAAATATCATTTATAAATGCAACAAGCAGAGATTTTAAAATAAGAAAAGTAAATGTAGTATTTCATTTGAATTTATGTATATATTTCAAATATTTGTTTGTTTCACAGTTTACATTATTAAAGTTGCAAGCAGATTGATAAAAAGGATTAGCGTTAATAACTCTGTTTCAAATTAAAAAAGATTAACGATGTGAATAAAATTTGATGCTAATTAATAATCATTTGTACCCAGGTTAAAATAAACTTCTCCATCCACCGTAGACATATTAATTATGGTAATAATGTAAAAGTTGCCAATATATTTGGCTGACAAAAGCCACTTTGGCAGTGACACGTGAAAAAGAGAACACACCGACTTTAATTTACGCGGAGCCTAAGTAATATTAAAGGAAATATTCCCAATAATAGTTCTAACGTTTTGAAAGGACAATCACGAAAATGGCAGACGAAGGGATATCGGATATTAACAACAAGGGAAATGTACTTCAACTTCAACCAACCTTAACAGCTGTAGATTATGGCTGACTGGTCAGGAGTCATCGGCGGCTGGTGGGTCTTGAACTCATCTGAGTGACGAATAATCACACTCAACACTAGGGTAGTTTGGATAGGTACACTGTAACGCAAAAACTGTGTTACAATAATCAACTTTACGCTTCCTGGCGGATGAGCCCCGGTGGGACGGTTGAACCGCGGTTAAACTCAGTGAAGACGGGGTGAGTCGGAGAAGGGGTGATAAATCACAAAATTAATGGGTGCCAGCCGGCCTGAGCCGCGACCGGTTCAACAAAAGTATGACGGCCGACAAAATTCGGGATGCTTCCCAGGACGGGACTACGAGAGGTGTCAAGTATTTCAATAACAAGATTGGAATACGGGAAATTAATAAATATATTGAAACAACTAACGAGAAAATTACACGGGACACAATAGTTGTTACTACAAGATAACTGGATCGTAAATCCACCTAAGAGAGATACGACTACTGACATAAACGAAGGCGGGGCGCCGTGTCTCACCGTAGCGACTAGGACTGCGGTGACGTCGACACCTAAATGGCGCTAAAGTGAACTGGCGTATTCCGACGTATGACGGTTCATTGGCCAATGAATGCGTTTTACGCGGCGCGTCTGACTGAACGTGACTACTGAGTCGCAGACCCTAATGGCTATTACGTCGCACGAGCGACACACCTCGTAAGTGACAACAACGTCACTACTAATGACTCTACGCAACGTGCTCTTAATTGGATTTTCACAAAATAATTCCGTATCTACTATTAATTATCTCGCTAAACATTAACTCAAATATCTCGTGAGCAGAAGGCACACAAACCAAAGTATAACAATATAATTAACTTAAACAAAATAATAAATAAAGAATAAATTATTGTGGCTTAGCTGTAGTGGCGCTTAGGCGCTAACGGAGTGTGGCAGCAGTGGAACAACTCGATCTGCCGACCGGATGTCCGAGTCGTCACTTCCCAAGAAGGCGGGCAATCACGTGGAATTGGAATGTCACGCAGCGTCACTTCCGCTACACGTGGTTCTTTTCCCAAACTGCTGGGCTTTAATTCCTTGGTGACAAATATCAGGAACTCCAAGCAACGCCAGCGAGCGAGTGCGCTCACAACAACTTCTATGCCAGGAACACGGGCATACAGAACGAACCAAAAATGGCACGAACAGGCTGACCAGCCACAAAAATACGTAAACACGTAAAACGTAAAACAAAACGTACATAAAAACGAACGTACGATAAATCGGACGTAAAAGAAAAACAGGAAAAAAACCTGAGTTCTTGGGCGGCTTTCAAGTGGTAGAAAATGTGTGACTTTTCCTATCGGAAACTTAATCCGGAACAATTCCGCTAAATAATGCAATATCCACCAATGCAATACTCACTAACTGGCACTATCTCTATAATCCCCACACGGGTATTTCGCAAACAAAACTGGCTTGCCGAAATATATTTGAAATAGCCCAATTTCCAATATTACAATCTCACACTTTTGCAACAAAACGACGTTCGAAAAGACAAAAGGAAAGAATTCGTTCGAAATCGAACCTGTAAAATTCTGCCAAGAAAAGAGAGCGATGCGCGAAGACAAAGATAGCCTCCGCCTAAATTTGAACGGTGCCGGTAAAAAGGCGCACCTAGCAGACAATAATATCGGCAGAGCTACTTTGCGGCGCACGGCCACTAATTGTCTGACAGCTAACCAACAATGTGATTAACCTACAAAAAATAAAAGCAATGAGAACAAGAGAAGCTGAATCTAAGTTTTACTATAAACTGGAATACTACAAGAAGGAAATCTAAATGATGCTAAGTATTATCAGAAGGATCTAATCGGTCGATATCTAATCGATAATTAAGTTTCAGGTGCTGATACACAATAAACAATAACCCGAGTGAAATTTGAAGGAAGGCTCAAAATAAAACGTAACAACACTTTCTCCAAGAATCACAACCAGTCTTCTATTGCGTTTCTCACTATTTATTACAAAAATATGACAAATGGTTTACACAACACAGAACAAACAAATACAGAATTTGAGCACTTGCTCGTAATTAAATTATAGCATTATAATTTAATTACTCCTGAACTTATAACATAAGTTCAACAAACTACAAACCCAAATAGTTTGAGACGATGAGCTGAACTTAATCAGTAAAGCATTTCTAGCTTTGACGAGTTATTAGAAATTACCGACCAGGTTCATCCAAAGGCCTGGCGTCAACTAACTAAGCAACCAGAAGAGTGCTGAGTAACTTACGGGGAGATGTATTTGATGTAAAATCCCGACTTTCCTTCTAGAAGGAATATAATTTGCATCGTCTTGTCGGCAGAACAAAGACCTACTGCAGACGTAAAATAAGCAAAAGTCAATCTATATTGTTTATAGGTCAGGAAATTATCAATTAAAATAACAATTAATTCTAAGTAATTGAAGCTATAAATTTGTTCATTCTAAATCAACAATAATAATTTAGTCTACAACTCGTCAGCTAAAAACAATTACGAATGTGTATAATGAAACGCATGAGCCACGATCCCGCTTTGTTACATTACTCCCTCCTATAAACAAAAAAAATGATCTTCAAATAGAGAAACTTTTTTTAATCAACAATAATTCAAAAATTAACCAAAAAGAAAATCTAAATATTAAACATAATTCAATAATCTTAAAACTAAACCTAAAAAATATTCTAATTTAAACTTAAAACTAAATATAATAAACATTATCAATATATAAACTGAACAAACACTTGAGCCGAACGCATTTGGGCTGCTCGGTGGCGGTCCAGGTGACTTCTCTCATCGTATCGTCCAGGTAATACACAAGCGTACCTGTACGAAAACTCAGTTTGTTTTCTTCTACATTTGCGATTGCAATGTAGTCGTGCAGTTTGACGAAGACCGCGGCACTCTCAACGACATTTTAATAGTTTATAACGCCTTGAAAGTATTTGATACCTTGACAATGTCCTTTATCTAAATAGCCTTCAATGGTGGTTGATAGTTCGGTAGTGCCATTTAAGTTTAGACTCGCGACAATGCCTACTCCAAGGCCAGTTAAGTCGATTTTACTGTATCGGTGAGCATTTACACACGTATTTCCTTCAATGTAATGAATGAACCGACCAAAACCACCCGCGACCGCACTTGTATGCGAATGCATAAAACAGTGTTGCACTAATTGTTGTACCGATACTAGGCATGAAATCGCGCGAACTTCTGCGAACTGTTTTTCCTGCGCAAGTTGAATTCTGCGGCCAGTGCTGTTAGAAGAGTCATGGGGGTTGTCACAGGGCTTCACTCCCAAGAGTGACACTCTGGACAGCTCGGTGTGTTCATCTTGACTATGATTTTGATGTCAGCAACACACTGAAACACAAGAGCGCTAACATAATGGCTACACTCGATCTTGACGAATCCAGGTGTGGCTTTGCGTTTGATAACGTGGTGTCGGCTGGGGTGTTTGATCTGGCATCGGAAATGCCTCAACATAACGAGTGAGAGAATCTTGTACAGTTAGTACGTGACGATTTCCATCATAGGTGGGAACTAAAGGTCCTACAACAGTTATTGCTATACGTTCAAAAGGTTTGCTAGCTGGAATAAATTTCATAAGTGGAGTTCGTTTTAAATGAGGGGAGGTTTTTCGTTGCGAACACGAAAGACAAGCGTTCACGTAGTATTTAACGTCGCGAAACATTCCTAACCAATAAAAACGTTTCTAACTCTTTCGTAAGTGTTGTCAACAATGTCGTGTCCACACAGGGGCGTATTGTGACACATTTTTATGATTTCGCGGCGCAACTGTTTGGTACTACGAACCGGGGTTCGAAAGCATTATTAGTCTTAAAAACAATACTTCGTCATCATCTTCAAAATAATCTGTATCTTCCTAATGATGAATTTTGTCTAAAATTTCCATTAAAACAAGATCCAATCTTTGTGCGTCATACATAGACGTAAGGTCTCAAATAGTAGGTTCACAGTAGACAGCGTTAAGTAATCTAATTGGTTTTATCAGCGTTAGCATGTTTTGCACCCGGGCGATAAGTTACTGAGAAATAATACTTTGAAAGAAAAAAACTATTTAAAGGGTCTTTAGTGGTAGTTTGCTACTTTAGCGGTTGGTGATATACATTAACTTGAATGTGTCATCCGTACAAATAACAGACTTATACTCTATACCAAGGCTAAACCTTCTCGATCAGTGGTACTATAGCGTTGTTCTGTTTCTGTAAGTTGTCGAAATTATATCCGTCATAATTTTGACTTAAAATGCCACTTATGGTAAAGTTTGATGCATCCGTACTAAGTACAAATTCACGTTCGAAATCAGGGAGCTTTAATACAGATTTCTGATAAAACGCGTCGCTTAATTTTTCGAAAGACGTTTGTGTTTCCTCTGTCCAGGACAAATGAGAGTTTTTCTTAGTGAGCAAAGTGAGAGGTTTTGCAAGAGTTGCAAAGTGATCCGTAAAACGTCAGTAAAATCCTACTAGTCCTAAAAATGATTTAATATGATTAACGAAAAGGGGTACTGGATAATTTGTAATCGTTAAAATTTTCTCAGGATCTGGTTTTACACTATTTTCACTAATTACATGTCCTAAATAATTAGTTTCATTTGTCATGAATTTACATGTCTTTGAATTTAAAATTAAATTTGCGTTAAAAAATTTCTTTTATCTTTTTAACGTGTTCTTCATACTTATCGTTATTAAAACAAATGATATCGTCCAGGTACACCGATTAAAACGGCGTACATAAATCTTTTCCATATGCTGAGACTGTTGGCCTTTCCAAAAGGCATGCATTTATATTCGTAATGTCCCCATGGTACAGAAAAAACTGATTTTTCCCGATCCTCTGGTCTTACCAATAACCCTGAGTCATGTCTAGCGTATTGTAACGCGAAGACTTGCTTAACTGGTCAATTGTTTCTTGCATATTAGAAATTGGAAAAAATCCCGTATAGTCACTGGGTTTAAACTTCGATAATCAATAGAAAAACAATTTGTTTTTCTTTTCAACTAAAAGAGCAGGTGCTGACCAAGGCGAAACCGAAGGATCTATTATGTCATCCTTTAACATATCATCTATTTGATCTCTCATGACTTGCCTTCGAGAAAAAGGAACGCGATATGGGGCTAAAGCGACTCTAGACGCGTCTCCCGTGTCTATCTTATGCTGACCCAGTTATTTAATCCTAGCTTTTTTACTTTTTACTGCGAAAATATCAGAATATGATCTCTAGATTTCACGAAATTTACTTCTTTCATCTAAATTCAGATGATTCAAGTCTACAGCGTTAATTAGGTCATCAGACTAGGATGTTAGTTTAACGATAACGGCAGTGGTGCCTTCCAAACCAATGTTTGTTTGCTCAGCACTCACAACAGTTGCCAGCGGCATACGATATTTTATTTCAACCTCTTCAGTGCTCACATTCACTAAACTAATCGGAATAGGGTTTTCACAACTTTTTTTGATCAAAACCCGTGCAGCTAGCACGCTATGAATGCTTAGATCTCTTGATTCTATAATATATAAACCGTCGGGGAGTCGAGAATTTAAATTCGCTGGGCAAAAGATTTGATTCCTCGGACGAATGATCAAAGATTCATTTAAGGTAACTATGGTTTCTCTGTGTTTAATTAATCTAGCAGGTTCTGCAATAGTTTGAACTTTTTGTTCAGAGCTATCAATTGCTGCAACTTTTACGTTATTATCAACTGAGGACATAGGTACATACAAATAATATAAACACTTTGTTGAGTTGACGATAGTCCACGCAGAATCGTATTGACCCATCTTTCTTCTTTACCAACACCACTGGTTAGGCCCACGGACTGCTTGAGGATTCGATGACACCTTATTTTTCCATGTCTTGATTAATTTTCTGTTTCCTCTCTCTTGGCCAATGGTAATCTTCTCGGTACTTGCCGGATGGGGCGTGCATCGACGGTGTTTATTTGGTGCTGGACTATGTTGGTTCTATCCTTGGTCCCACAGCTGGTGTCGAAAACGTTTTGAAATTTCGTTATTAAATTCCTCATTCTGATCCGGGTTTAATTCTTGGCAAGATGTTGACAGTAGATTTGCCAGTTCTGCGGGAAGCTTCTTTGCTGGATTTTGTGTAACGGATGTTCGTCTGATAATCGAAGTTACTTATGAACAGTGTTCTAAGATAGTACCCTTCTTTAGAGTAACTGGATAATAATTCACATTCATTACTCGAACTGGTACTACCTTTTCGGTATAATTAAATCTGAGTTTATTGATTTTGCTGCTTTGCTGCCTCGTTGCGGGTTGGGTTTGAGACAGCTTGGAAATCAATAGCGTAGTGGTTTGGTTTTTCACACGTAAACCAAAATGATTTATATGGGTTTGGGCATTCTGCGGCTCTATGTTTCTCCTTAGCACATTTAAAACATTTACTGGCCATGTTAGGATGGCGTTTGAGTACTTACTCGAATTTTTTACTTTTTAAATAATTACTCCTATATTTGGAGTTTGATTTATCCTCATATGGTTTTTTATCTTTATTAAAACCTTGCTTTAAGTTATTGTCTAAAGTCTAAAATTATTTTTCTTAAACGTGTTGAATTTAACATTATTACCTTTAAAAACAGGATCGTTAGTCACCGTTCTAATAAAATGTTTCTGAACATCTGCACGAGTTTCTTTAACTAAGCGAGCCAGAATAGATTCACAATGTTCCGCGTACGGCACTGCATCCTCGATTTATTCAAATCGTTTTTGTCTATGTATTTCGTTTGCCAAACGAGTATCAATTTCTTGATAAAATTGATTCATTATTAATATATCTAGTTTAATTTGAATGCGCAAATTTACCATTCTACGTACAGAGTAACTTGGATAAATTTTCGTTACCTCGACTTCAAATCGAGTCGCAAATGATTTAAAGTCTCGTCTTGTTTTCGGCAAATTTTAAGAAATTCGCGATCATCTCCGACGGCTGTTGTGCGCTTTCATATAACGAGTACAACCATGTTTTAGCTTGTGAAAAAGTGAAATAAGTATTCAAATTTAAATTTGGATCTACCCCCGGATTTGGATTCTCGACTCCCGTAAACTGATATTCGTCCCCTGACGTATTTGGGGGAAGAGGATAATTCGGATACATGTTCTGACTCGGATGCATATTTATATTCAGAAATCCGTAAAAATTTTCATATGGATTCGAGTTTAACGGTACAAAATACTGACTCGACGGAGGGGGTTGTAAATAGTATTGTGAACCGTACGTAAGCGAACTTAAAGTTGTGCTCATAATTGGTCGAGTCACACTGCTTACACTTGTTGTAGCTGTATTCGTTGTCATTGTGACTGCTGTCACAACCGATGTGATCGTAACTGTTTCAACGTCTGGCATTTTAATACGTTATATCTAAAATCTTTAAATTTGTACTTTTTAACTAGTCAAAGTAATTAAAACCAATATGACTGCGACAAGGTGTTATCTTAATACTAACACCTAAATACTAAAAGAAAATACGAGCGAGAACGTAAGTTGTTTTTATACGGCAGAAATTAAATTTACAACAATTTACTTTTCTACTCAACGGCCGTATCCTACCAGACTGTGCCAATTGTAATAGTGGCCAATGTATGTGGCTGTACAAAAGCCATTTTGGCAGTGACACGCAAAAAAGGGAACACAACGGCTTCAATTCGCGCGGAACCTAATAATATTACAGGAAACACTCCCAATAATAGTTCTAACGTTTTGAAAGGACAATTACGAATATGGCAGACGAAAGTATATCGGATATTAACAACAAGGGAAATGTACTTTAATTTCAACCAACCTTAACAGCTGTAGATGATGGCAGGCTGGTCAGGAGTCAACGGCGGCTGGTGAGTCTCGAAGTCATCTGAGTATTAACGAATGACAAACACACACAATGCTAGGGTAGTTTGGATAGGTACACTTTCTACAAGAATCAAAACCAGTCTTCTATTGAGTTTAACACTATTTATTTGTAAAAATATGATAAATGGTTTACACAACACAGAACAAACTAATACAGAATTTGAACACTTGCTCGTAATTCAATTATAACAATATAATTTAATTACTACTGAACTTATAATAAAAAATTAACCGTCAATGAAACGTGGGTCCACCACTGCACGCCATAGTTGATAGAAAAATGAAAACAATGGACACCCAAGGGGAAACTTACCCCAAAACGGTGAAAACAATAGCGTCTGCAGGCAAGGTCATGGCATCACTGTTTTGGAATTCACATGGTGTTATCTTTATTGATTATCTGGAAAAAGAAAAGACAATCACTGGGGAGTACTACGCAGTTTGCTGAAAAATTTGAGCGAAGAAATTAAACAAAGCGACCGTACCTTACCAAAAAGCAAATCCTTTTTCATCAGGATAATGCACTTGTTCATACGGCAGCGGTTTTCATGGCTAAAATCCATGAATCCAAGTTGTAATTGTTGGATCATTCGCCCTACTCTTCCGACCTAGCCCCATCTGACTTTCATTTGTTCACGAACCTTAAAAGATGGCTGGAAGGACAACGATTTGCCGACAACAATGAAGTGATTCGTGCTGCAAATGGCTATTTTGCAAACCAGGAGCAATCATTTTATTAAAATGGTTTTATGGCCTTGGACACATCGTTGGTCAAAGTGTGTCTAGCTCAATGGAGATTATGTTGAGAAATAAATACATATTGGTCAAATTATTATTCCTTTTTATTTACCTTTTCAAACGACCCATATATATGTATATATATAAATATCATGTGAGAGTGAGAGTGAGGTACGTTTATTTTGCCTGTGACTTTTATTTGTTTTTTTTTTTCAAGCAAAACTTAACAGTGTGCTTTTTAAAATTCAAATTAGTCTAAATTACTTGTGACTCATTTAACATGTGTTAAGTGTTGTGCTTAACCCAGTTTCTACCTTAAATAAAGTAATATACTAATTCCAAAGTGTCAATAAAGGTGAATATCGCAAATTTTATTTAGCTACTCGAACAAACTAAAACTAAATTCAATTAGTGATCAACCAAATAACCAGCTGACGTAGCAAACGCAAGACTGTACTTCATCGACTCTCGGCCTGCTCCCTCGAACGCAGTTAAATACACATTCGTGACTCCTCGCATAAAATTATCTCTTGACTCTAAATAAACTTCGTTTATTCCACATTAAAAAAAAATAATAATAATAATAAATAAATAAAATAAAATGATACCGCGACTTACTGAAACAAATCAACAAATCGTGGACAAAATTTCTATAAATTTGACAAATGCTCTTAATTCAGAATAATTTAAGCTCACATTAAACAAAATAATAAGTAGTGTTATCAATAAAGAATTAAAACGTATGCAAGTCCAAATAATTGAACTTAAAAATTGCAATGACAAACTTATATCCGAAATAAATAACTTAAAACAACTAATTAATCCATCAAATCAGTATCAAAGTAATAAAACAAATAAACCTGTCTCCAACAAACCCAGTAAAAATAATAATAATAATAGTTCTACCCGAACCAATGATCCGCCTAACAAAGACGCAAATTCCAATCTTAAACATATAAATACCGTAATTAAATCTAATAAAAATGAAACAAATGTTATTTTTTTCTCCGCTCCAAAATCAAACGAACTTCAAAGCGCCGATAAAAAAATATGGTTTTATGTTAACAAAACTCAAATTATAACCTTTGGATCCAGAACAATGGTAACCGAAAACTGCTTAACCATTGACGGAGAAACCATAGAAAGATCCAACCCAGTCAAAATTTTAGGTCTTTTTTCTTGACGAAAAGTTTAATTGGAAGCAGCATGTATCACATCTGCGGAATATCTATATATAGTATATATATATATATATATATATATATATATATATATATATATATATATAACATAATTGTTACTATATACATTAAAAAAAAACTAAAAACTATCAGAGTAAATTACAAAATGTACAACTAAAACAGCATATCAATAGTATATATCAATATATGTATTAGGTGGTCCAAAAAACTGAAGGTTTGAATTTTAAATCCTTGATCTAGTATATGTTGAAACATGCAAAATTAGAAAGGTTCTGAAATTTTTTGGCCAATCGATGCATATTTAGAAGTCGCTCAAGACAAAAATGTGACTTTGTTTTTAAGCAAATGTATTCGCACCTTTGCGAATTTCTTCAGAGTATCACAGTTTAAGGTTCTAACGATGGTCAAAGTTAAGTAACTGCTGCATATGTAACTTATGTAAGGTATCAATAAGCGAAAACGTAATATTTCCGATAGTAACTGGGTTGAGTAATATTTGTTTTTTTTGATAAAAAAGTATTCGGTTATGGCATTTCAGCGTGGGCAGCTGTACTATTTCAGTTAAGAATTGTGAGATTTCGAAAATATTAAATGTAATTTGAATTTTAAACGCAGCTGATTTAAAATTATTTTAGTTTTTTTCACCCACATTAATGCTGATCTACTGCAATCCAGAAAATTTAGATTCGCCATTGTCATCTCTAGAAATATAACATCACTTTATTGGTTCAAATATGATTTTAGATAGAACATGTTTCAAATCTTGATGGGCTATATGACACATACCTACATTTGACGAACATGAGTTATTTTGACACTGGGCTGTATCGTTGTCTTGAGAATAGTTCGTTGCCAAATCATCCATTTAAATCAGACAAGACATACATATTTGTGAAAGGTGAGTTTTTCTATTTTCATTTAATATATAGTTTTGGTTTGTATTCATTTCCATATACTTATTTACAGATGAACAAAATCTCTTTTTACCCCAGGAAAGTAAAATATTTGTTTATCCCTATGCCAATGTGACAGTGCCATGTTTACCTACATCACGAGATGTGAAAGTCTCACTTTCAATGCTGTCTCATACGTATGAACATATCACCCCTGAGTACGTATTAATATACTGACAACTATCCAAATGTTGAAAACGTACTGATTTTATAGTTTAGGAAGCATCTGTTGCATCTGTAAGACCCAATATTTCAATCTCCTAAAAGGTCTTAATAAATGTATCTGCCAAACAATCAAAAACATCGCATCGAAATCATAGTTCTAATTATGAAAATTATATTAAATGCCTTGCGTTATTTTTTTATTTGTTAGACGACTACATTTTTTTAAACATTGTTGAGAGATTGAATTATTGACCGGAAATCCGCCATACTTATGTATTGAAAGAGAAAAATAATAGTTATTGAAACACAATCGATAAGTTGGTAACTGTTTAATCAGCACTCTTTTTTTAATTGCTGAAGAAAGATGAAAGGGGCATTGGATTACTGGAGGAAAGGTTAAGGTACGCCGGAACTTTAGAGCTATATACTGAGATATGCAATTTGTTGCTAGACAGCGATGCAATCCAGCAATAACTGCATAATAAGCAAGAAACAGCAGAGAAATACGCTTTACATGAAGGTAGAATTAAAGCTGCTGCTTTCGAAATAGAAATTGATCTTTGTACTGTGGCTGCTGCAAGTTACAAAAACGTCACACAAAGTAATGTCAGTAATAGTCAGAGATGAACATTCAAACTGCCACAAATGACAATGAAGATGTTCAGTGGGGATATTAAGGATTTGAGACAATTTTCAAAACTTCATACAAGCTACTGTTTCAGGAACAAAGTCTAGAGAGTTAATTAAAGTTTAGTTGCACTTATCCCAAAGATATAGCAACTCTGAAAATAAGAATTGGCAGAAAAGATTAATAAGTTGAAGTCTACATTAGAAATACAATATCGGCAAATTCAGTACCTCTTGTTTCATTATTCGATAAATTACTTTTACTACAGTACCGTAATATCTGCGGTACACTCGCAGGTTGTATTTTTGTAATTGTGATCTTAAACCTATTCATTGTTTTATAGCATAAAAAATGTCACTGACACAAAAACGTAAGATGCATGAAACAAAAAAATACTGTTTTCTTTGTTTTAGACCAGGACATTTAGTTAGAATATACGGAATCAAGCAGAAGTGTATATGTAGGAAGACATACGACGTACTAATATAAGTCAATTTATCGACTCGAAATTAAGTAAGAAAATTAACAGCCAACAGAGACAAAGAGTGAAGTAAAAGACAAGGTTTTGATAAATGTTTCAAATGCTTCAAAAATATTACTTAAAAATTTCTTGGTGAAAATTAGAGGAGATGGGGTTACAAACAATACACGGGCTGTAATCAATTAGGGCAGTGGTCGGCAAAGTGCGGCTCCAGAGCCGCATGTGGCTCTTTGATTCCTTAAGTGCGGCTCTGGCACAAATATCCACGGAAGGCGCAATAATATTTTCATTAAAAAAACTTGGTAAGAAAATAATTACATCTTATTTTGATAAATTAAAATTCTTCTATAAATCGAGAACATGTATAATTTTTTGTTTAAGTTAAAAGATAGATAGGTAATTAAAATTTTATATTGTTGTAAAAATACGTAACGAAC
This sequence comes from Pterostichus niger, assembly GCA_947425015.1. Classification (NCBI taxonomy): domain Eukaryota; kingdom Metazoa; phylum Arthropoda; class Insecta; order Coleoptera; family Carabidae; genus Pterostichus; species Pterostichus niger. The sequence goes on from OX380350.1 coordinate 17,849,653, forward strand.
ATCGAGTTTAATTTTGAAATTGACATTGGTAGCTTTGAAATACAATTGCTGGATTTAAAAAATAAGGAGATATGGCACTCTAAATTCGAACGTCTTTGTGTTGAATTGGAAATATTAGAGAAGAAAAAATGTGATCCTAGTTCACAACACAAGTACTCTGCTTTAAATGACCTGGAGAAGAAAGACATGATCATTTTCAACGCTTGGAATAGTATTCCTGACTCTTACGATCAGTTGAAAAAGCTCGCGTTTGCTGTTCTTTCCCTTTTCGGTTCTACATATGTATGCGAACAATCTTTTTCAAGCATGAACATTATCCAGAGTAAACTGAGAAGTCGTCTTATTGATGAGAACATGGAATCATGCCTAAAATTAAAAACAACAACATACAAAGTGTAATAAAATTTAGTGTAATAAAAGTTTACTAAACAAGCAGATATGACTCCCAATTTTTTTTCTAATTGTTGTAATGTTCATATTTGGCTCTTTGGCTAATAAGTTTGCTGACCACTGGATTAGGGACACAACGCTCGTATATTCTAAAAGAATTAGTCGAAAAAATTAACTTAATAGAAAGAAAAATATTCAACATTCTCTATTTGCGGGTTCAACTACTACAGTCTGTGATCACAATGGCTGGTACCGCAAGCTCAGTTTTTGCCTGTTTTAAGAGCAGTGTATTTGGGTGTTTTAGCTATCTGTAATATGTTAGAACTGTGCTCTTAAAACACATAAATATAAAGCTTGTGGTACCAACCAATGTGTTGACTGTACACTTTTCTAAACCGGAGGATATTTGTACATACAATTTTCAAGTCTTAGATCAAGATGTTATTTGTGGAAGTCCATAACCAGTAAAGTAAGATTCTTGGCTAAATGAAATAAAAGATGATATTAAACTAACAGACACGCAAAAGCGGACTGTATAAAAATCAATTGGAGGAGAGTTTCCTCGAAAATTACTTACCGGTAGTCATAAAATTAAGTAAGGTTTTATATACAACTGTTACATTCATAAGAGCAGAAACGGAGACTGGCGTTCAAGTACAGCTGGTTTACACTCAAGCGACTAAAGTGGGAGTGTCGCGTATTTATAAAGATTAAAATAATATTGCATTTCTGAGATTAGAGTTGTTGATAGTTAGAATTTCTGCAAGGTTATGTTCTTCAATAATAATGAATCTAAATAAATATTTTTTTTTTTAATAATACTACTACTGTCTTAGCGCGGATCAAACAACTGGACCCCTGGGATGTATTCATGGCAAATAGAGTGATAGAAATTAGAGAAATTATCTTAGAAGTGAATGGTGGTACGTTCCGGGGGCTATGAACCTTCTTGACTTACTTTCTCATAGATACATTCTTATAATTCCTGGCCTAACTTTGATAGTAGAAATAAATATAATCACGCCTTTTACTCAATACTGGGCGTGGCACAATGTACGTCTTTTATAACTTGAGGTAGTTCGGTCGGTTTAGGATGAAATTATTGAAGCAATCAAAAGCATTAAAATTATAATATTTAAAAATGTGAATCAAGATTGGATAATACGTATACAACGAAATGCGGAACATAGGAGTTTAACATATGATTTTAAAAATGTTTGATAATTGGCTCTCCTGTACATTGTAGAGCAAAATTACAAGAATAAAAATTTGTATAGAATTATTTTTTACAATTAAAAAGCCCAAAGATGCAATTGCTTGTTTGTTGTACGAGATATTTGGAAAATAAAATTGGATATTTTCGTCAAAAATCAGATCAGAAAACAATTACCTTATATGTGATGTGTACTGCTAACAAATCTAACTAGAATTACAGAGATACTTTTCTAATTACCGAAAACTTGCTCGACTAATTGGTTAGCTGTTGTGAGTTAACAATAATCTGGCTGACAAAACACAAATCATGGTAAGGATCTCTCTACCGAAGAATTTATTGAAGCGGAGCGCAAAGTAATTTAGTTAATACAGCAAGGTATATTTATAAATCTAAATAATCCAAAAAACAAATTTGTGTTCTTAATTTTTTTAAATGGTATAATTCGTTTGAAAACAAAGATTTCTAATCGAATAGATATTCATGAATTCTGTTGTCCGGCAATTTTACCTAATTATACTTTTCCGGTTGTATGTAGATTAATCAAGGAATCACATTTTTATTTTGAGAAGACAGTTCTGGATTTTAACCGGCCGACGTTTTATTAGGCGAATTTCATATAAGTGTCAAAACTGTAAAACGTAGAAAGCGAAAAGATTGAAGGTTGTACCAACATCTTTGTCAGCAGACGTAGTAACAGATGCTAAAGCTTTTGAAAAGGTTGGAGTAAATCTAGTTTGTACACTTGTGGTATATATAAACATACATTTAGATTTGGTCTCGACTTTGTCGACTGATAGTTTTCTACAAGGCTTCCGAAAATTTATTAGCAGAAAAGGTAGACCTTGTGTTGTTTTCAGTGACAAAGGAACTAATTTTATATGTGCTGCGAACACAGTGAAAAATCTTGCTTGCGACGAGATAAGTAGATATAATACTAGCAGGAAAATTAAATGGAAGGTTAATGCTCCGAGAGCAGGTTGATGGGGTAGATGGTGGGAAAGATTTATGGGTATAATAAAACAGCTACTTCGACAAATACTTGGAAGAACATCGTTAGATTTCGAAGAGATGGAGACTGTATTGTGTCACTGTAAAGTTGTGAGTAAGCCGCAGTAACTGACCTGCGTTATTAATAATCCAAATTATCTAATACCATTAACTCCTGACGTGTTCTTAAACGATTTAAAAGCATCTATTGTACCCGATATAGTTTTAATATAACAAACGATCCAAATCGAAGAATACAGTATCGACAAAAGTTAAGAGAAATAGAACAACGACGTTTTCGTGAAAAGTTTTTAGGACAGTTCATGTTACATCACGACAATAACAAAGAGCCGAATAAGATAAAGTTTGGCGACGTTGTATTGCTACGTTCCTGGTGACAGGATCCCGGGCAAAGCCGGTTGAACCCCGGCAAGCTCGTGAGACTGTGGGTCGTAGTCAGAAACAGAAAGATGTGAGTGGGCGCCAGTAGATCTATGCTTACGCTCAACCAAAAGCAATCTACTAACCTCCCGGTTACAAGGTAGTGAAGCAAAATTAAATCCCGCAACTTGGCATGAATTAAGTAAACATATTAAAGAAAGTAAAGTAATACAAATTTATCAGCGACAAGCTTTTAAAAATCCGCAATCACACAAAATCGGTCAAGAATCGAATCAATTGTAGGTTTTTCTTTATGTACGGTAATAAATAAAATCGGAACCCTATAGCAGGTCGTTCGCAATAAGGGCCGAGGACTACGGAGGATAGATAGAAAAATAAATTCCACAAGGACACGGGGACACCGATGATCGATCAACGTTGTTCGAGAATTTAAGCGTGACAATCCTAACAGCATAAGTCCTACCCGCCTAAACGACGTACATACCAATTATGGTACCGCGAGCGCAAACGCACTAAATAATTGAAATGACAAATTGATGCGATTATACAAGCAAGAGTTAAAATTGACGGATAGTAATTGTTTTCCGAACTTTATAAATAAAACTAATAGTAAGTACAACTTGGATTAAAGAATAAGTAAAACAATACTAAGAATAAACAAATAATTTTATCCTAGCTGTAGCGAAGTTCTGCGCGGCGACTGGTAGCGAGGCTATCGCTGGAGGGCGTTAACGGAAGTTACTCGGTTTAATTCGGTTGCGACCGGAGCGTTCCGAAATTTGAAGTACCAGACGTCTAGATATGATCTAACAGCAGCGCAGATGTTGAAATTCATACAGCCAAACAAAATGTCAACCACGGGGTATCGAGGAAAACCACATGTGTGGCCAGCCACACACAGTCCAACCAAGTGGATCGATTTTGATCTATTATCTCCAAACGTACGATGTACGAGTGAAACGTGGGGCAACATGTGGATCAGACCATTATCTTCTTGTTGCAAACCTCCTATACAAATACCACACCCAACCCAAGGCAATAGATCAAAAAGAAATTCAAGAGGAAACAGAAATTTACGAGACTTACAATCTACAAAGCTTAAACACAGACTCAACGAAATTCTTATACCAACTACGTCTATGCTCCAAAATTAATGATTACAACAACACAAATAATGTAAATGAGAAATATGATTGGTTGAAACAGGCTATACACCAATCAGCACAAGAAGCCTTGGGAAAAGCACGAAGGAAGGAAAAAAGAAATCAAGAATGGATAGACGACGAAATTCTCGAGCACATAAATAATAAAAAGGAAAAGTATCACTTATGGTTAAATACAAGCACGCCTGAAAATTGGGAAAAATACGTACGAGCGAGATATGTAGCAAAAAAAGAAATTATTAAGAAAAAAAATGAGACGTGGCAAAATAAATGTGCCGAAATAGAAAATTTTATAGGAGGAACAAGAGCAAAACAAGCCTGGGAAACTCTGAAAAATATACGACAAGACGTACGCACGACAAGCGATTTGCAAATGATAAGCAGGGAAAAACAAACGAAATACTATGAAGAACTCCTGAAAGAAAACAGAAACAGATATAAAGACGAAGGAATACTGGAAGAAACAAAAATAACGGAAGTACAGGAAATTCAACAAATTACAGTAGATGAAATGTATTGGGCACTTCGAGGAATGAAAAATGGAAAATCACCTGGTCCTGGAGGCATTTGTATTGAACTTGTCAAACACGCACCCACGCAGGCAAAAGAAATCTTAGCAGATATCTTTAACGGTTGCCTAATAAAGGGGGACAAGGTCCCGGATGAATGGAAATTATCACACATCTCATCCATATATAAAAAAGGGGACAAAACTGATTGCTCAAACTACAGAGGAATCTGTGTCACGAGTTCAATGGGAAGGCTGTACGGACGAATAATAAAGAGAAGAATTGAAGAAGAATGGGAAGATGAGGAAGAGCAGAGTGGCCGTTCCTGCACAGATAATACTTTCTGCCTACAACAATTGACAGAAAAAAGATGCAGTAGAGGACAAGAAACACACATGGTTTTTGTAGACTTAAAAAAGGCATACGATACTGTCCCAAGGAAGAAACTATGGGAAGTGTTACAGAATACCAAGATAAATAAAGTTTACCTGAGAACAATAAGAGACATATACAGAGAAAATAAAGCAGCAGTAAAAGTGAAAAACCAAGTTTCATATTACTTCAAAACATCAAAGGGACTTTTACAAGGGTGTTGCCTGTCACCAACCCTTTTCAAAATATATTTACACCATGTCCTAAAAAAATGGAAAGCGAAATGTGGGAGCATGGGAATTCCAATCGACGAACAAGTTTTGCATACGTTGCTATTTGCGGACGATCAGGTAGTAATCGCCGGAGATAGGGATGACATGAGCTACATGACACGTAAATTGAAAGAAGAATACGAAAGTTGGGGCTTGGATATAAATACAGAAAAAACTGTGTATTTAACCATTGGGGGGGGGGGGAAGCCGAAGATCTCGGATTAGAGGGAAAGGTGGTAATATAGAAATGCTCTCGCACCAAATACCTGGGTGTTGTTATCACTGATAAAGGAAACAGTGAAGAAGAAATAAAAAATAGTGTCACGCAAGGAAAAAAAGCAATACAAAAATTAAATTCCATATTATGGAGTAAGGATATTACAAAAGAAACAAAAAAACGTATTCATAAAAGTATAGTAGAAGGAATAATATTATACGGCTCGGAAATATGGGAATTAACAGAAAAGAATCAAAGAAAACTAGAAGCGCTTGATATGGATTCCCTGAGAAGAAGTTGCAGAGTATCCCGACAATCAGAAGATCCGGTCAGTATAAGAATGGCCAGTACCAACTGACAAACATCAATTGCGAAGCTTTCTTGGTCTTTGCACGTACTACCGGCGATACGTCTCTGGATTCGCCAACATTGGCAAGCCACTGGCACGACTCACAGAGGAAGGACAGAAATTTGTGTGGGAAGAAGACTGCCAAGACGCTTGCGGAAACCTCAAGCGAACCCTAACAACAGCACCAGTCCTGAGTTATCCTCTACCCAACGGGGACTTCATATTGGATACAGATGCCAGCAATGTCGGAATCGGCGCCGTCCTATCGCAAATGCAAGAAGGACAAGAGAAGGTCATCGGCTACTTCAGCAAAACTCTGTCGAAGCCGGAGCGTAACTACCGCGTAACCAGGCGAGAATTATTGGCAGTTGTTAAAGCCATTGAACACTTCTACAAATACCTGTATGGATGGATATTCCTGGTAAGGACTGATCATGCTGCGTTTGAAGTGGCTGTTACAATTCAAGAATCCGGAAGGGCAGGTAGCAAGATGGATCGAACAGTTACAGGAATATGACTTCATCATCGGGCATAGGGCTGGAATTAGTCATTGTAACGCCGACGCATTATCAAGACGACCATGGATAGAAAACTGCAAACACTGTACCCGTGTGTAGGAAAAGTCCACTCCAATCTTACGGACCACAGTGATAGGCGACCATTGGCTGACTGAAGAAGTTGTGAAAGACCAAGAAGTTGATCCGGAATTGAAATACATACTGGAATGGAAGAAAGAAGGCCGCAAACCAACCTGGCAAGAAGTTGCACAACACTCAAAAAGCTTGAAGCTTATGCCTTGCCAAATCAAGAAGCCGCTACAGTGCAGAAGAAATTGTCAACCAGTTGATCTGCCGATTCGGGGTACCGTTGGAGCTACCCTCGGACCAAGGTAGAAACTTCGAGTTGTCTTTGTTCCAAGCGATCTGCGAGCTATTGAACATTCGTAAAACAACAACTGCTCTACACCCACAATCAGATGGCATGGTTGAACGCATGAACAGAACCATCAATAGACACCTCTCCAAGGTTGTCTCCGGCCACCAAAGAGACTGGGATTGTCATCTACAAATGTTTCTGTTAGCTTATCGATCATCCGTCCATGAAACAACAGGACAGACTCCGGCTAGCATCGTCTTTGGTCATGAACTGCGATTGCCCTGCGACTTGAAGTTCGGCAGCAAGCCAGGTGAAAATTTGGCCGGCGAAGATTTCGTCGCCGAACTTCGGAAGAAGATGAACGACATCCATGAGCAAGTACGCTCCAACATCCAGAGCGCTAGTGACAGGATGAAAGACCAATATGATGTCAAGGCTGATGGCAACACTAATGAAGCTCGAGCTCGACGAATTAATGTACAAGACCCGGAAACCACCTTTGACGAGTTCATGGCCTCCTTTCTTACGGGTCATAAAGTACGAAATGGTGTGACCAAGGAACACCAAGATGACCTATTCAAAGTGCCTACAGAATACTCATTGGCGCATTGTGTGGCCAAAGATCTACAGATGGCTCGAGGAATTGCCGTGGTTTTTAAGAAGAAGTTCGGCCAAGTAGAAGAACTACGGCAACAACATGCCCATGTGTCGGCACAGTGCTACAGATAGCTGACAGACAGTCGAGTCGAAACAGAAGCATTTTTTACCTGGTGACTAAACATCTGTCCCACGAGAAACCAACTTATCGCGCCGTCTGAGACGCCCTATGTGATCTACGAGGTGTGCTGCTCGATCAGGATATTCTAAAACTAGCTGTATCAAAGCTAGGCTGTGGCCTTGATGAATTGAGCTGGAGAATTATAAGAAACATGCTGGAAACTGTTTTTCAATATACCGGAATTGGGATCCTGGTGTGCAGCTATAATCCCTGTGGTTCAACAGTACTGAAAAGAACTGTGGACTGTTATTTCCACCAAACGTCACGGTGCTCGCGGGGATCAACGTGCAGATATCGGCATGGCGCAGAAAAGTTTCGGGACGAAACATCCTAAAAGAGGGGGCAGTGTAGCGAGTACGGCCCTGTTCCGTCTGGAACAGTCGACGCGTCATAGTCTACAGCGACTGCCGTCGACAATTTACTAAAATCTTACATAGGCCAAAACTGGAGAAATAATGCAGAATTTAAGTGGTATAAAGATCTGTTGGACACTAGTGATATAAATAATGATATTACAGAAAATTCTGAAGATGTTGAAGAAGAATGTAATTGCTGCGAAGAGGACTGTGCCATTAAAGTGTAATGTTATAAGAATATAATAGTAATTTTTTTTTTTGTTTATAATAACAATTATTAATTTTATTGTTGTTTGGTATAATTTCAATATCATATTAAATCTAACATGGTACTCAGAAAGATTTTTAATTTTTTAATATTTTCAACTTTTGTTTATAATAAATAACTGCAAGGTATAAACTATTTTAACATTTCAAACGACGTATATCCAAAATAATTTTTACATTACTTCATAAATCACTATTTTAATTTCAAAATGTTGTAACTCCCAGTTATTTTTAATTTTTTGGGATAAGATTCTAATTGCAGATTTTTCAAATTTTGTTAGTATGTCAGAAGTATTGTAAATACTAAATTTTATATATATTGGTAATTTAGTATTTAGGCTATTAAAAAATGTAGCGTAACTAGAAACAGCATTACTTGGACATATTGCATTTTGAAATGTAGCTCCTCATATATATGGCACACTGGTCGAGAGCGACGAACAATTCGTAATAATTTCTATCTTGTGCTAAATTTGTTAATCTACGCCTATGTTTTTAATGACAAACAACTATTTTGGCAGAATTTTCAATAACGCATGCGCGCTGTGGCAGAGCATGCTGAGTTGTCCTATTGGGTGCAGGGGTGCGCAACACTGAACCGAAGCAAAAGATAGGGGATTTACCAATCAATGTAGTAGAGTATGCTGTACTATAAGCTTATATTGGTCTCGTCTTAGTCTGTGTTCTGCCTATGGCACACTGGTCGAAGAGCGTCGAAGAGCATCTTCGAGGAAACAACAGACCGCACTCGTCATCGACGAAAATTAGAGGCCCCTCTATTTCCATCGAAGAGCTCATCGATGAAACGAACGTATTTCATTTCACTCCTATCTTTTGTGTCTCATTTCACGTTAGCATATTTTTGAAATTTAGTTTTTCTTTCTCCACATTAGAAGGTTTTATTTTTCGTCACTGACGGATGCGTTCTGTTGTTTCATTGAAGAGCTCATCGATGCTCTTCGATGCTCTTCGAACAATGTGCCATAGGCATAAGAAGAAGAGGAAGCAGTTCAACAATCTCCAATCGAAACGTTGAAAATCTGTATCTATTCAAGACTTACATTCAGGAATAACAGTGAGCAAATCAGAAAATTGTATCTTCGAACAAAAGCAGGACTATCAGATATAAAAAAAATTAAAAACTCCTCCTTAGACTACCATATCAAGAGAATAACAAGATGTAATTCTCATTCAAAATACGAATGTATAACAAAAATAGTGTTTTGGAATGCATAATGGTTTAGAAAATTCAGATTAAATAAAAGAGAAGAAAAATCTCTTCTAAGCATGATATCATCTGTCTGCCTGGAATCTGGTTAAACTGGTATTTCCATGAAATAATAACTTATCACAAACCCGCTAAGGAACAAAAACATTACACAATCTGGATTGAAACAAGAACTATCTGTAATATGTTAAGTATTTATACGTTTAACACCTTTACTTAGATGCTCCAATCTTACATCAGGAAGTAAAATACGTAATAAGGCATTTAAAGAAACGAAAAAATCCACGACTTGACAATGTTATTAACGAAACTGTGATGTGTTTGCCTAAATATGAAATACTTCTATTATTAAATCTTTTCAGTACATTTTTAAATAGATGAAGCAAACACACCAAATGATTTAAAAAATCCACTGCTGGTTAAAAAGTGAATAGACTTCAGACCACTCTTTTCAAATTATTATTATTATTATTATTATTAATATTATTATTATTATAATATATATATATATATATATATATATATATATATATATATATATATATATATATATATATATATATATATATGTCAGTTCAGTAGTTTGCGGACCTCTATTTTTTTGTCCTAACATCATTGTTATTACACTTCATAATACCAATTTTAAATTCAGTCAAATCGGCCAATAAATATCGACAATATTCAATAAGTTATGTTTATAAAGCGTTTCGCGGACCTCGGCAATTCAGCTAGCTGTTACCTGGGTTCATGTATGTATATATATATGTCCACACGACACTTTGCGGACCTTCATATTTTTGTTGCAACAGCATTACATTACGTGTATATATATAGATGGCAGGCCAGTAGTTTGCGGCCTGTTTGCATACTGCCTGACATACAACAGGGGCTTACAAGTTGCCAACATTAATTAAATTCGATCTAAAGATTTATTCAATTTATATTTTATTCATTTAAATTTATTTTATCGCATTCGCAATTACTATTGAAATAGTTATTTTTAATTCTAGATTGCGAAATGTTACTTTTGCATTCGAGAATGAAAGTTTTTTGTGTGAGCAAAAAAATCATTCGAGAATGTAAAAGCATTTCGCAATCGAGTATCAAACAACGTTTTTCCGAAAACTATGTGTTAAAATTAGTAAAAATTAAAAATGTAAAGAGAAACTTTTGGCATTAGAATTAGATGTCACATTATCTAATGGTTCCAGACAACAACACGCGAAATGATTTTTTTTTGTCTACAGAATGTAAATAACTATTACATCCAGGATATAAGTAAATATTTACTTTTTATGTCAGTTTTCGGAACAGTATATTTGCTACACAGGATGATTCACAACTTCCGGCATTAATTTTAACGGTATATAGTACTTAACATACTGATCACGGTATTTTCCAGATTCTTTAGAATGAATAAACGAAGTTAATTAATTATGTACCTACTCAACGATTCAAATTTTAAAATTAAACTAATTAAATTTATTATATATTATTTTGAACACGGGTGATATTTTTAAAAATATGTTTCTGATATTTCAATACAATACGTTTAGGGAAAAAATACGAACATAAAAATAATTCTTACTTTTTACAGAAATTGTTCATGTAAATAGGTCATCACAATAATACAATAGTAGTAATAACAAAACAGAAATTTGAACTTGATCTTCTGATCTGAACCACAAAACACTAATAATAATAATCGGAATAATAATATCAGTAACAATACTGTAGTGCTTCTCTATCCGAAAGCGAACGTTGCACTGCACAAACCAACGAGAATTGACAATTAAATTAAATTAATGTTTTATGTAACATTAGATATTGTATAAATTATGACTTGTAAGATTTTAAAATATTATTCATGCAGTATCAATAATCCAGTTTACCAAAGATATAACTCATTTGTTTAAATATGTGGCGTTTTTAAGCAATATAAAAAAATGGAACGATATGTTTTATTGAAATAAAATTATATTTTTAATAATCAATGACATTCAACTTTGTACTTTTGTTATTTTATGTTTATTATAGTATAATAGCAACATTCTGCATTCTGTTTATAAATAGATTATTATATTTATAAAAAAGAACTACGATTATTAATTTACATAAAATAGAAATACTTTTACAAAATAAAAGATAATAGTATATTAAAGAACTAGTTTCATAAGGCAATTTGTAAACGCACACATGTCAGCACGCGGGGACAATGGAATGGCTGTGAGGACCATTTATTTCATTGTCAAAACATATTTGTTTTTATCTTACAACTTTCCAGAATGCCTCCAATTACATTTATTTGTTTATATTACGCATTATTCGTACTTTTGATACCTTTTGTGAGGTAAAATTATAGAATTTCATATTTGAGGACCCCAACAATATAATTCAATATATGAGGTCCACTGTGAAACTTTGTTGGTATTGCAGGGATTGCAGTATATCAGTGTTGGCTCGTCATAAGGGGCTATCGAGGCCAAGCCTCGGCTATAATTTTTCATCAATGAATTTTTGTAATGTATTATTTAATTCGACTTGATATGTTATTTTTCGTTTCGCTGGGGCTCGAGGATAGGCGATTGCAGCTAATCACTACACTATCTAGCGGCAGTGCTGTCACAGTGGTACTTTTGTATCACAAATGGTAATTTTTTAGTTAGATGATATCGTGATACTACTGTTTCAATTTTGAAATGTAGTATAGATTTACTGGTTTGCAAAATTTGAAAATGCTAAATGTTATTTTAGAATTTATTAATTTAATATATAACGACAATTAAGTAAAGAATAAAGGATTATTTTATGCCTTATAAATTTGAAATGCGATTTAAGTTTTACAGTTTTATCAGTATTGTTTGGTATCAGTTCTTCTTTTTGCACAAACGTGCAAAATTATTTCAGCTGCTTTAAAACCTGCCATAGTATTTCCGAAAAAAAAAAATTGATAATAATATGCCAATTTGTTTTAAAAAATTTGGAGATACGCAAATAGTTTTTGTGCATAAACCAAATAGTATATTTGTGAAGAAATATTGCATATTAATTGAACATGTTAAAATGATGTGTAATTCAACTAATACTTACAGAGGTCTTATTATTCAATTTTCTTTTCAATATAAAATATTTTAGTTTCAAATAAAAACTTTTAAAATACACCAAACAAATATTGAATGCTATGAGACGTCAAATATCTATCCTGGAGGAATCATTAGGTCGCGAAATATTCCGAATAACGCAGCGATCTTAATTTTATTTATTGCGCTATAAGTAAACACGGTGAGTCGCGCGTGACCTTGTGTTTGCCAATCAGAATATGTGAGACAATATCATAAGCGGAGCTTGTCGACTTTTGTCCCAGAGCGAGAGTGGGCATGTCCAGAGTTCGTGCATTTAGTTTAATTTGTATGTTGTCTTCTGCTTTGAATAAAAAAAAGTTGATCCTGAAACTGATAAACGAATTCATTTGCTGAGGTGCATAAACTCATAAAAATAATTTTAAGGTTTGTTACAACAAAAGTTCAGAACCGCTTCAGAACTTATAATGCAGTGGTCCAAGAACAAGTGAATTATGTTCCGAACCTATTCACCGTTCTTAAAGTTCCAGGATTTTACCAGAATTTTCAATTCTGAATAAGTTTGACATCCTATCTAACCTGACATATTTTGTTTGTGTTATTAATTACATTAGCAATGGAAAAAGACAGACATATTTTCGAATTGTCAGAATTTTCTAGATAAAGTGATGGAGAATTCTTGTACGATGTTATGGAAATAAGGCAAAACAATGAAAATTATCTACGAATGATAGTACCTCAATACAGTGATTAAGATTTTGAAGGATCAACTTCTAGTATATTGGCCATCAGACTGCAAGTTTCCAAGATATAGCAGATAGGTTTGATATTTTCTTCAGTAATTTGGAGAGAATAATAGCCCGAATTGCATATTTCTCAGGAAACAAGCCAAACAACATAATAAAATGGCCAAATAACGAGGAAAAGGTCGATATTGAAAGACATTTTATACCTAATCAAAAGCGCAATGTTTTCCGACAGGTATAATCTTATAGGTTAGGATATACAAACAAAATTCTTAATCGGTTCTAAATCGTTCCCACACTAGTTAAGTCGGTTCTAGGACTATTCATATAAGTTCGCGCATGGATTTTAAGCAGTTCTGAATCACATTTTGAACGGTTCCGAACTTTATGTTGGAACAAGCAAGTTGCACCTGTTTTATTAAAACGTTGAAGCGAATAAAACCTTTTTAAAGAAATTATTTGAACCAAGATAACTAAACTCTGACTGTCCTTGCAATTCATCATGAATTCATTACAAATTTGATAAATTTCAACATAATGGTAAAATATAAATTTGTTTTTCAAAATAATAGATGGGCAGAATATTTATTAAAAAAATAAAATTTCCATTTAAAATTACTATTAATTGTTTTATTTTTTAACAAAAATTTGTTATATATCTTGAATTAATAAAAGAACAGTTTATTCGATTATATTATTTTTTTATAATATATATTTTAAAAAGGATTCGATTATATAATAATATTTTTTAAAAATTTATTTGTGGACGTTTCAAGCTAAAATACTAGCTGATCATCAGTACCTTTAAAAAACGTAAAATATAAACCAGATATTTATAGAATGTCAATAATAACAACAACAAAATTGGATTCTGAAGCCTTTTCTTTATTTATTTATTTTTTTTTTAAGACACTATATTATATATCTGTTCTGCACTTTTGTCCCCGGTTAATATAAAGGTCACAAGCCGCCACTGCACACAGTAAAAGAAATTAACACAGATTTAACAAACTAGTTCCACAAGGTCCACTAATATTTTTTAGTTAACTTAACAATATTCGTTATTGTTAAATATTTACTACCTTAAAGTGTCAATTAATTAACACACAACTGACTAAAACTGATTGTTAAATTAACACAGCTTTCTTGTTTTTATATTTAACCACCCATTTTGGTAGTGTAACTATATTATAGTGTTAATTAATTAACTTCAACAGTCTGTTACTTTAACACTACAGGTATGAAGAATTTAACTAAAATATTTTCACAAAGTATCTAACTTGTTTTGTAAAAAATTAACGAATAACTTGTGGTAACTTCTACCGTTAGCATAGCTAAATTAACAAATAAAATTTACAACTAATTTCTATAATCTAAATGGCGCTATAAGTACCTAAAATTTTATATTTCCTGTTAAGAACTGACCTACGTAGATTGTACTAGATTCTTCAGTATTTCAAGGATAAAAAATTTAGGTCAAGTTTAACGTTAGATTTAAATGTAAAATAGCAAGTGAGCCTACTAGTAGGGTATGCAGGTAGGCTTAACATCATTATTAAAATTCATATAACATATAATTTAAAGTTGAAAATCTTATTTTGATATTATAAAATTATGATTTGCGTTTAAGGTATTGTTGCGTAAAAAACGTATAGTGGCATTTTTTCTGGTAATACACTCGATTATCAAATGCGCTGAGACATTTTGCTATTATATTTGATTTTTTAGCAAGAGTATTATTAAAATATATTTTTTAGTTTTATAGTTCACATAGAATATACATAAACAAATGATGATTGACTATTTATAAGTAAATTAATTCATTTGTCAACTAAAAAAACGCGATTCATCCAAATCAATTATAAAATAAATGTGGTTTAAGTATTCATAATCAGTTGTAAAATGCAATGAAATATTTAGCTATTATAGGTTGCGGGCAGTCACGTGACGAAGGCAACCTTGACAGAAAATGAACAGCTGTTCAGTGTGCAACGTCAAATTTTGATTTTGAGATTTTCTTTTTTCTGGTGTATTATGCTTTATTTCTTGTGCTTCTATTATTTGTTAATCCTTCTTAATTATTATAAACAATTTCTGTTGCTGATCAGTGCAAAATAAAAATATAATTAATTTGTAGCGCCCGACCGAAGCGCTATCTTCAATGAAAGTTTTCTGGAGCAGTCTTTAAAGTTATTGAAAATAATGCATATTTTTCACTGTTTGTACTAATCAGCAACTAAAATTGTTTATAACAAATAAAGAAGTGTAACAAATAAGACAGGCAAAATATATAAACGATAATAGACCAGAAAAAAGCAAACGTAAAAAATTTGACGTTGCACACTGAACAGCTGTTTACACTGCGTCATTTTCTGTGAAGGTTGCCTTCATCTCGTGACTGCCCGCGTCCTATACAGCGATACAGCGTCCGGCAGGAACGTATGATGTTTTTAAAATGACTGTCACGCACGTCGGGGTGGATCTAATGTTTTCCGAATAGGTGATACCTTCTCGTTGGCAGGCCATTTCAGTAGCAATGGTGCTTTGGATTGTAGCACATCGTGTTTTCGCAGCTGAATATTTTCTTTTTAATATTTCGTTATGTATTTTCAAATGGCAATGTACCAGTAATGTATGAAAACAATGAATTTTGAAATTCGTTCAAAATTAAGTATCTAACTGTCGTTTCAAAACCATCATACCTCTCTGCTGAATCTTGTATTTCATTTTTTAACAGTATTATAATTAAAACCGGATATTTGCTTATCTGTTCATATAGAATATACATAAACAAATGATGATTAAGTATTCATAAGTAAATTAATTCATTTGTTGAACTAAAACAGCGCGATTTATTCTAAACAATTGTAAAATGCGATGTGATAATTACCTATTATATTAGATTTTTTAGCAATATTATTATTAACATCAATGAGATTTTTATCAATTCACATAGAATATACATAAACAAATGATGATTAAGTATTCATAAGTAAATTAATTCATTTGTTTAACTACAATATCGCGATTCATTTCGAATCAGTTGGACAAAACTCACTGACGTTTAACCGTATTTCATTATTTAGCAATAATATTCTTAAGAACGAAAATCAATAGAAAAAATTAAAACTATTCCCAAATTTAAATTTCCACAGGTGTATAAATTTTGATTACATTTATTATTTGTTACTACAGAAGTTTTGTTTTTTTATAAAAATGATGTGTGGCATCTTAATTTTATTTAATCGAGGCACAAAAATGTACGGCATATGATTTTTATTCTCTCGGCGAGCGGCTGTATCTGTTGCCTACATGGTTGAAGACAATTGTCAGACTAAGAGTCCAAGCAACGGTCCTCTCTTTTATGTTCATTCTAGTCAGGTCTGTAGTGTTATTATTCAAAATAAAATTATTGAAAAGGAAGTATGATTTTTTTTTCGAAAATTAATATTGTAACTATAATTTCAAATACACAATAATACCAGTAAGCTATAATTACAACTAAACCGAGACAGAAACTCTGTTTCTATGATCGCGAAATCATGACAGAACTAACACATTTCGCCCCTAGGGACGAAATATGATTATTATTTCCCTAGTTGAATTTTCATTATTTTGACAAGTAATGACACTTAATTAGTGAATAAAACATTACGGTTGTCAAGTAATTTTGTTTATTATATTTTATTTCTAAATCTTAAAATCAATCAATGTCAATTTCAAATTAGGTTCTAAAACTACATTTTTCATTTTAAAATTGCTTCGGTCGTATAAAAAATAGTATATATACTTCAGGAGATAATTCAATTTTCCCTCTGTGCTTTGCAGCCAGAGGGCGAATTGTACCTCTGGAAAATCATGCATTTCTCTGCCTTTATATATAATATACTATTATTTTCATATTTAATTATTTTTGAAATCATAGCTTACTGAATTTGTTTTTATATATTAAAATAACAATGTTAATTTTCGAAAAAATAAATCATATTACGTTATTTTGAAAAATATTGTCCTAAATTATTTGAATATCGCATATACATTCCCTATTCAATAAATTTCAAACAGTATTTTCGCCATTTTAAAACAAAAGAAAATGAAATTTTTCAAAAATTTTTGTAGAATTTTTCACCCGCTAAAATTTCTTTATTTACCATATCTCAATATTTTCAATAATAAAGGAACTAATCAAGAGAGAAAAATTAAGGAATCAGTACTGCTCCCGGAAAGGAAGTCTGCGAGTAAGTATTAAATAAATCACCTCTTAAACGACGAAATTGGCGCGATATAAAGAACTGGCTGCACAACACGATCGTTAGCATTAAGAGACGAATTGCAATTGGTAGAAATATGCCAAAAAAGCTAAATTATCATTCTACACACCCAAATACCGAGCTTGTGGTACCAACAAATAAGTTCAATCTCTTAAAATGCATTAGATTTCGATCGTCTGCTGCCGAACTGCGATACGAAAAGCATCATGCCAGAAGTGTAGTGCCGTAAGGGAATGGTTAGCCCTGCTCCTTTGCAGTAAGTAAAGTAAATACTTCAAACGTTGCATTAGTGTACTGGGTGACTGGATTCTAAATCGTCAACTGATTGCCAGTTGCTCATGCTAGCTTGCTAAGTTATTTAAACGCAGTACTTTTGCTTTACAAGCGTAACACTTTTTACAGGTAATTTGAATATACGAGTACTAACATAGGAATATAATTTATATATTTTATTTCTTTTTGGTGCAATTCATTTTTTCGACTAGTAAATTTGGACCATACGGTTGCGATTGTGTTAGTTTGTCCATTACGCTACTGTCGTTGTCGCCGTTTAATTTACTATACTTTAATCGATGCATTTCAATTCTTTTCAAAAATCCTTCAACTATAATATCTGCCTCCATGGAATTTGCTGATTTGGACTACATTTTATAACAAATGTGATTGTTGGCAGTTTTTTTCCGCGTTATTTTTGGAGCAAATACATCAGTACGAATTTCTTACGCTTATGTATATCACTTTCTCGGTCTTAAAACAGATAATGCATGCTATACCAGACAAAGGCTTATAATTCGTTTTGAAAGATCATTTAGCCCAGGATCCGTCTGCTACAACCGTAATAAGTGGAATACCATCTTTATTCACACTTCCTTCTGAAAGTCTAGTTTCTTCCCGACCAGCTTCCTTCATAGCTTCCCATGCCATGTCTTTCAATGTATTTTGAATTTTATTTAGCAATTTTTGATACGTATATTTACATAATCTAGGCATATTTATAACGGCACTTTGTTCCGATAATTGCTCAAATCCTTGGTCAGTGCACATCTAAATTAATATGTTTAGCTTCAGATTGCATAGTTTTTACCTCCTTGTACGAAGTAAAGAAAGTATTGTAATCACGAAAATTTTCGGTTCTCAAATTTTAGTGGAAATATCCATTTTGACCATCCCTGAATCCATTTTGACTAATTTCGTCGTGACGTGTGTACGTACGTATGTATCGCGCATAACTCAAAAACGGTAAGCCGTAGAAAGTTGACATTTTGTATTTAGGACCTAGTTGTGCACCTCCCTTTGGTCATTATAACTTCCGGACGTGGTACTTTACTTGAAACCTATAATAGATTTTAATGAAAAACTATATTAAAATATTATCCAAAAGTTTTGAAATTTGGTATATAAGTACTATATCAATGGAAATAACATAATAGATTTTGGTTAAAATGGACTACCCGGAAATGATACATTACATGAACCTGCTAACAGTTTTTCTTGAAAAAAATTATATTATTTTCATTTCAGAAATAAATGCTGCTAAAAAAGGTTTAGTTAATTAAATTCTGCGTCCAGCACATTAAGAATTATTAAATTAGCCTCTTGTATAAGCGAGATATGTTAATTTAAAAATTATATATTTTTTGTCTTGTTTTTTAATTAAAAGCGAATGGATTAGAACAATAAATATTAAAAAAATTCAAAAATTATTGTCAATGTCAAATTACGGGAAATATGTGCAATTAAAAAAATATCTATAGTTTAATACGCGTGCAAGGAGGTCATGTGATGTCCACATCAGATTTTTTTTCTGAAAATATAATTGCATTTTTATTACACATTTTACATTTGAAATGAATCTCGCAGTTATATCCATGTCTTAATTCTTTTACTAGTGTCATATTACTCAAATTGCAGTCAAATGGATCATGATGGTTAATTTCATAAAATTATTGAAATAAATAAACACTATTTATACTGTCACAGTCAGGAAATATTGATGTACTCTTCGAAACTGATGATGAATTACCGTCACTATCATTTCCAGTTTCATATTTTAATTTATTGTTAGCAGGTGTTGCCGATAATGTAGTTGGTGTTTCAGATAAGTCAGGATTTTGTCTAAAATATGAGGAAGCAGGAATGAATATTTAGAATTTATATCAATAAAAAATTTAAAAACCACTAAAAAGATCTTTGGGAGTCTTGAATTGACGACTGGTAATCGCACTACTTCCGCAGAAATATATCAATTACCGAGATCTTCTCTAGCCTTGACACTAGCAGAGTGCCGCATCCAGAAATCGGTACATGGCGTGATAAAATATTTTATTACTTGGATACAGACCATTAAAGTTATTGTTTTATAAACAGCCATTTGAAAATTTTATTTCGGTAGCGGTTTAAAATGTTTATTTCACTAACGGTATAAAAATGTCAAATATATGGCAATTAAAATAAATCAAAAATTTATTATATAATTATACATACGAAACATTACAGGTACAAGAACAAGTTTAACTAAGCATTTCATTTTCTCATTAACGAAGTTAGGTCTTGTAAGGGTTCGCTTATGAAAAAAATGTTGCAGTTTTGAACACTGCCACTTTCAAAGTTTACACTTCTCGTAGCACTAACTAATTCGTTGTTCACGACTTTTTCATTTTTCCATTTTCACTTTTTACTCTGTAAAGACTTTATTTAAACTTTATTGTAGAGAATTTAGTGTCATTCACTAATTCTGTTCCAATTTTCCTTTTCTTGTAAACAATTCAACCCATGGCAACGTAACAACAAAACTCACAATCAGCGACTAGATATTCGTAAGCGATTAGTGACATTTAAGATTTTGACTTCATATAAAAAATCCTACAGTCAAATTGGAGAAGTTTATTAAGGCAAAATTGAATAAATAGTTGTATTACACTCGCGGTTAAAATGTATGTTCAACTCGCGGTATTAACGCGCTTGCGGCTTCGCCGCTCGCGCGCTTAAACTTAGCGCTCATTAAACATACATTTATACCGCTTGTATAATAAATAACTATTATTTGTTACTTATCAAATAAATAACTAAATTTTATTTTAAATTATCTTTTTTCCAATAATTTTTGAAAGCTTTGATTTTTTAAGCCTGTATTTAGAGTGAAACAATCTGCTCTTATTTACGTGTCTACTAGACATTATTAAATTTATATGATTCTACTTTATACCAACAACAACAATAAGAATGTTACATTGTCCGCGTTCGGCTAGGATAGCGCATGAACCGAAATGTATCCCTCACTCTATCCGCTTGCGACCCGTACCCCCTGCATCCGAACTTGGTCCTGCTAGATATTGAATTATTTTCTGTCGAAAATATGGTACTTTATTTCCATAACACAGCTTGTAATTTTTGATTTACGGAATCACAAAAAAAAATGCATTATTAACAACAGGTATTTCTATGTTACTGTTTTCAAAAATCTTATATTGCATACAGTTTCTCAGAAAAAAATAGTCAAGTTGTGAAAAAATGCATTTTTAGAGAAATTTTTCTTCGAAAACTAAAATAGAATTACAAAAAATTAAAACCTAGAAATTTTTATTCATCCTTTGCAACACGGATAATTATTAAGAAGTCAAATTTTATCCTTTGTTATTATGTAATCATGGCAGCCGTGAACCTCTAAAATGCAACAAATTTTAACCACAGACGATCCCCTTAAGCGAAATCTGATTTTATTTATATTTTTTGAAATGGGTTTTGTTTTTGATGAGTATTTAGTTGTAATCTGTAATAATTATAATAATTTTGTAGTTCTATTTATTAAAATAAAATCTATTACATGAATGCGCAGTATTTTTTACTTGAATTTTATCAATAATAGCAATTAGATATAAATATATCAAAAGTATGTACGTATATTGAAACAATATTTTACCACTGGGATAATTAGTAGCTTGAGAAAACGTTGTTTACATGAATAATTAATGGAAAACTATAGTCGGACATTACATGTTGGCAATGGTCCTCTGTTGCGGGGTCGTTCGACCTATTCTAGTCCTCATGTTGCGGCCAGTACAAACGAATGAGTACGTATTGGAAAACGAGTCGCTCGGCGGTGTGTTTTATAAAGGACGAGTGCGTTAACAGGCCTTATGAAACATGTTCTTTATAGCATTTTATTGCTATTGAAGTAATTTTATAATTATATTAATTTTTTTCTTAAATGTGACTTGTCAAAAATATTACTTGCTGTTTTCTACCAGTTTTGTTGGTAGTGATTCTCGCTATCAATTGAAATTTCAAGTAATTTTTCGACACTAACAACTTACTATTTTAATGGCAACTGTCACAGTGTCAGTTTTGAAAGCCAAAAACAGTGTGTTCACAGACCTTCTTAGCGACGTGTTTTCAGTGCGTTAATAGACTTATAAGAACACCAAAATATATAATAGCTACTTATGATATAAGTTTGAAAAATGCATGGTTAAGGCACACATATGAAAGTTTACAGAAGAAGCGAAGCGAGTTTTGTAATTCATATAATTTTATTTTACTCATATTAAAATATTATAAAGTACCAGATTGTCAGAATCTGAAATTGTAATCAACCCGTCCAAAAAATTACTGTTACTAACGTGATGCGAGTTGTAATGTGAAAAGTAAATAATTTTGCACTAGTGCGATAAACTTACGTTTTTCAAACTAAAATGACAATCAAAAAGTAAGACTTTTCGTGAGTATAATAAAAAAAATATTTTCCGCCCATTTAATTTCTTAACCACAGTATATTATGTACATATTTAGTATTGATTTTCATGCAGAATTTTCGGCTCTACAACTTTTATTTGAAGCATTTTTGTCGTATGCAATTTGATACCATAATTATTTACCGGATAGATATGATTTGCACGATGCCGTATGCAGATTAGGTGTGTATTTTGTTTATTTTTACCTACCTAATAATATTATAGACAATAAAACAATAGGGAGTCTTGGTAAATTCACGTTTAAAACAAAAGTAGGCTAACCTCGTGAGCCGCTCATCGTCAGCGTTGCCTCGTCCGCCGGCATCGTACGGCATAGGTCAGCGCTCAACGGTCAAATACATTCATTGCGTGTTTTTGAATTTAAAAAATTATATTATAAACACATGACATTTCAAACTATATAATCAACAATTCTATAAATACTATAAATATATTTGGAGTTTTTTTTAGAAGAACTCGAAATGCAAATGAAATAACTAGGTTTCTAATTTCTAATTTTACACATATTTGCAGTATAAATAAAAAGAAAACACAGTATAATGTAATATTAATGAAGAACAAGGTTACAAAGTATGACCACTTATGGGCTATGGGTAAATCAGATATGAATACGCATTTATTTACAAAAAAAAACTATCTATTAGGCTTCTATGGACTGAAAATTGTTATTGTCGGCCTGCAATAGTGCAAAATGCATGAAACGATTTTAGTTAACGTACAATATTTGGGTATAACATAATTAATTTTACGGACCCCTAACAGTTGAATTTATTTTCATATATTTTACTTGAGATAATAAAGATAGATAATTATAACTTATAACTAATTGCAGATTTGCTTTTTAATTTTCTAAATTGAAATAAAATCAAAAACAAAACTATCGATACATGTTTATTTTTTAAGTAAACTCCGCCAAGTTCACTGACGTGCCTTGCGGCGTAGTTACAATTTACATTCAAATTTCTAGCAACTGGTACATTTCATGAAAAAATAAATTCAAGTAAAATAAATCCTGGTATGTTTCATTATAAAATTAAACAAGAAATTTTAAGTACACTTAACAAGAAAATATGTATGCTATATGAATATGTAAAAATGTAAATGTAAAATTAAGGAAATTTTGTTAATAAACATTATTTTTTATTTAGCAATGATATCACTTAGAATTATTACTGACTAATGCAATTATAACACAGAAAATATGCCTAAATCATACCCTGCACTGTCAGCGAGCGGCAAGTGCCTTGCATACTAATGAGTGCACTCTGACGACATTGACATAGCGCAACGCGATTGGCGCAGAGCCGTAAACTGACTACATTGAAATTATTACTCGAGATAAAAATTCAACAAATTTTCAATAGACCGGAAATGTCCTACCACAATTAATGTAAATGTTTATTCGAATTCATCAGTAACTAAATGATTTTACTCATACATTTAAACTAAAAATTGTAGTGAATATTGGATTGAAAAATATTTATCAATATTGTTTGTTAAAGGTGTTTCAATAAAGTAAATAAAAAAATAATTAAAAACAGTTGGTATTTTGTTTCACAAATTTAGTGTTTCAATAAGTTAAGGACATCGTATCAATAATTTATTTCTAACGGAATATATTATATTTATTGTAAAACGCAGCTACGGTCCTGTCACTTAAAATATTGGTGTGGCGGTGAACGCTTACTTACTACACTCACCATCTATAGTCGGTATTAGGTATTACTGTAGTTCAGAAATATTCCACTCGTTTCAAGCCCGCGAAAACAGCGAGTCCGCAAGGTGTAGGAAAAATATAATCTCTCTTTTGGGACGTCCGCAAAGAGCGATTGAGGTCCGCAAATGGTTGGATATATGGAAGAAAAGTCCGCAAATTACTGGCCTGACATATATATATATATATATATATATATATATATATATATATATATATATATCATCTTTGTAAACGACGAGGTACGTAAATTAAGTATTTTGTGATATTTAGAGATTAGAACACACAGAAATGAAATGTATTAAACAAATTATTTATTTCCAGAGAGTCGTGTCACTTTGGCTTTGTTATAAACCAAATAAATTTTATTCGACTATTATTCGTTTTTTATTCTTTGGCAACCATCGGATTCCACAAACCTCAACAATAACATATAACTATGTAATTTATATACACACCCTAACTAACAATTTATATTTATAACTATATCAAATGTATTAATGTTGTCAACCCTATTGTATGACATTTTTCTGTAAACTATAAACATTATTATTATTATTAATTATAATAGAGTGCTGAAGAAGGCTAAAGTGTTAGCCGAAACTTAGACTGAATAATAAAAAATAAAATTGACTGAATTCCAAAAAAGTCTGTTTTTTCACATTTTATAAAAAGTCGAATTAAAAATTTATATCCTTTTATTATAAATGTTTTTAAAGCAATAATTTTTGAATTTGTTTCTTTATTGTAATTTTAATCTGATCGGGTTTTATATCGTCGAAAAGAGAAAAAAACCTATTCGACGATGTTGTAACAATGCGGTTTCGCGGCTGATGCATTTCATCATGCACATTCATAATTTTTGATAGCTGATGAGTTGATTTAGAATGAACATATTTCTAGCTTCAATTACTTGGAATTAATTGTTATTTTAATTGATAATTTCCTCAGCTATAAAGAATATAGATTGACTTTTGCCTATTCAGCGTCTGCGGTAGATCTTTGTTCTGCCGACAAGATGATGCAAATTATATTCCATCTAGAAGGAACTGACGCGTAGTCCTTGATAAAGATACCTAATACATCTCCCCGTAAGTTCTCAGCACCCTTCTGGTTGCTCCGAGTTTAGTCATTGGTCGCTAGCTCTTCTGATGAGCTAGTGCTTGATTGGTAGTTGTAAATCACTCGCAAAAGCTAGAAATGCTTGAATGGTTAAAGTAGTCTCCAGCTCTTTGGATGAGCTGGAGCCTGATCAGTAAATTGTTGTTAATCACTTGTAAAGGCTAGAACTGCTTTAGTGGTTAAGTTGTCCCGAGCTCTTTGGATGCGGGTCACCTGTTGTGACGCCAGCTCTTTGGATGAGCCGAGACAGTAGTTTGATAATCACTTGGGAAAGCTAGAAATGCTTTAGTGATTGAGTTGACTCCAGCTCTTTGGAAGAACCTGGTTAGTAGATTGATAATCACTCGGGAAAGCTAGAAATGCTTTAGTGATTAAGTTCAACTCATCGTCTCAAACTATTTTGGTTTAGAGTTTGTTTGAACTTCTGTTTTAAGTTTAGTAGTAATTAAATTAGATTGCTATAATTTAATTACAAGCAAGTGCTCAAATTCTGTATTTGTTTGTCCTGTGTTGTGTAAACTATATATCATATATTTATAATAAATAGTGTTAAACTCAATAGAAGACTGGTTGTGATTCTTGAGGAAAGTGTACCTATCCAAACTACCCTAGTGTTGTGTGTATGTTTGTCATTCGTTGACACTCAGATGACTTCGAGACCCACCAGCCGCCGATGACTCCTGAGCAGCCTGCCATCATCTACAGCTGTTAAGGTTGGTTGAAGTTAAAGTACATTTTCCCTTGTTGTTAATATTCGATATCCCTTCGTCTGTCATTTTCGAGATTGTTCGTTAAAACGTTAGAACTATTATTTGGAGTGTTCCCTCTAATATTAGTTAGGCTCCGCGCGAATTAAGGCCGTTGTGCCCTGTTTTTCGCGTGTTACTGCCAAAGTGGCTTTTGTACATTCACATACATTGGCCACTATTACAATGTTATAGCTTGTTTCGAGCCTGATATGAAAGTTGGTATAAGTTTTTCGAAAGTGATACGAGATACAAAAATTTTGAGAACTGCAGTGTATTCTTCTTCAAAAAGTGTCCAAGTTAAAATTTTATATTAATTTAAACAAAACAGTCATAAACAAAAAATGCAATTGGATAAATTAACATTTTTGCTTATTTCTATGCAAGTGGTCTAGAAATGTGGATACTTTCGTCTAATTTTTTATGGTTCTCGAGATCGCTATGCTTTTGACGTTTCACATAATAATTTATTTTATTTTTATTTATCGTAACTAAAGGGAAAATTATGCTACTTATATAATTATCGCAGAAATCAGCACCTTATTGTTACATGTGACTGTAATTATGCAATATTATTGGCTTATATTGTATGGTAGAAAATAATCGAGGTAACGGGATTTTATCAGTATATAGATGTTTTCATTGGTTGAATTTTCAAGTGTTTTGTATCAGAATTGGTTAAAAACTAGTAGTTTTGAAAAACCTATCCAGAAAAGCCCTAGTGCAGCTCACCAATATTATAAATTCCATAATAAAGCTCCAACATTTTCCCAATGTCTTGAAAACTGCACTAGTGGTTCCCATCTTAAAGCCGAACAAAGATCCAATATCTCCTGCCAGCTACCGCCCCATAAGTCTCCCCAACACACTTTCCAAAGTCACTGAAAAAAATCATACTTACACGAATACACAATTTTGATCTCGAATCCCAAACAACACCGCCCTTCCAGTTCGGCTTTCGTCCTCACCACAACACCATCCAGCATAGAGATGAAAAAACTATCGATAGTGCATAACATACTAATTAATAACATGTTTATTTTAATAATAAATTTCTTATAAATAATTTCACACATTTGTTTTTATTTGCTATATTTCAACGGAGTCTATGTATATCAGCAACGGTTTTTTCGACATACTTTTCTTGCATTGTAATAAATTTGAATATTGGTAAATTTCTTGCAGTTTTATTTTTACAAAAGCATCGTAAAAATTGCCTCTTGTACTTGACCGAAAAACAGCATTTTTTTATGTCAAAGAGAATATTTAAAATAGCTACACTGAAAGAGATAATATTTAAGACACCATCGTATGCATTAGTTGACAGGAATTTACGATTAAAATGACTTGAACAAAATATATTTGCATTTAAGGGTAGAGTATTTAATGTGTACTTAGGCAACAGTTTCTACACAGCTGTATGTCCAATATATTTATTTACTGCGAATCAATACAAATTTTAATGTATAAATTACTTCTTAATTATATGTAGTTTTACATATTTATTGATGTTTCTTAACTTTATGTACTCTACAATTTCCAAATATATTATTGTTAAACACATATAATTATTCTTTTATTGTAAAATTAACGTTTTAAAATAGTCTATATAAAAGTCCATAAGCACTAAAAAAATAGACATTCACGCACACAATCATAGTGCCGGTAACATCGCTGTTATATTAACGACTGAAATTCATACAAACCATATATTAATTAGTAATGCATATGTGATACAAACCTTAAACTTTGTACCATTAGTTTCAAATTCAATATTGTCGATTTCATGGCGATTTTCGATAAAGGAATAATTGTTTTATCATAAAATTTAATCTCTTTTTACTAGTAATTAATTTTATGTTAAAATCATAATATTGCGTTGAAATGTATAAAAATATTTTCGGTTAATTGAAATAATTTCCTTTAAGGGGAAGCATCCGCTTAATTAAATCTTAAGTTAGCTGCAGAACACTTGATCTGACTTGATCTCTTTCAAATAAGATATCTTTGTTTTTATAAATGAAACATACGATGAATTGTATATAATATTAAAGCCAATACTTCAAGGTGTAGTAATAATATACATATTATTAAATTTATGTACAATTAATTCATAGAAAACGGTTAAAAAATAGACTTGAATTTCTCAAAAATGCCGAGTACGATTTTCTTTAATTTTTTTTGTATATTTAAGAATACGGCCCTCTATACATATACAATTTTTATTCAATTTGAATTTGTAACTTTTAAAAAAAAATAAACATGCGAAAAAACGCTCAAAAGCAGGCTTATTTGGATATTTTAGTTTTTTTTTCAAAAGTTACAAATTCAAATTGGATACAAAAATTATGTGTTATAGAAAACTATGTTCTTAAATATACATAATTTTTTAAACCAAATCGTACTCGGCATTTTTGAGAAATTCAGCCTCGAAATTTTGATATCTTGACCTGCTGCATATCAATTCAAATTTGTTTGTTTTATAGAAATTTCACATTCTTTATATTGTACCTACATATCAAAAAGTAGAATGTTGTGAGATTATTCTGCACTACTTGTTCCTTCATTTAGATGAGAATAAGTATATAAAATATTTTTTTGAAATTTGAATTTGTTGCAGCAACTCTGCGAAATACTCATTTTACACACTTGATGCGTGCTTTGTCGTACACTCAGCGCAAAAATGAACATCTAGATTGACAGCGGTCATTCATGTTATATTTCACAATGTAGATATATGTATACATGTTATGAATGAGTATTTCAGAATTTGTGATTTGACATATATCTATTTTATTTTTCGTATTATATTACACTAATATTCGAAGTTATTAGTACGATACATCAGGTTTTACTGCAAACATTTGACCAATTTTAGCAGAGCAGATTAGTAGAATAGTATGGTTAGTAATATTGAAATGGATTGTTGGTTTTAAAAACCGATATTTTTAACAAAGTATTAAATTTAACGTTTATAGACAACAATTCTTATTCTAACCTTAAATATTTCACAAAAGGAAGTAGGAATTAATTTATATTGCTTACAGATTATAAGATGAATGATAACATAAAACAGAACAAATATACCTCGTCGATGCAAAATTAAAAATACGTACATAAATTTATAAACAAATGCTTGTGGAAAAAAATATTTTCATATTTGGATATATAAAAAAAGCATCTACAACTCTGATAGTGCATGTATTTTGTTTAATTGAAGCGTTTACATGTTTTCAATACATTTTAGGATTACAGTACGTAAACATGATTAGAAAATACATGAGAAATGAGAACTGCGATTCTAAAGTCAGAATATTCAAGTTGCTGTAATGTCGTTTTTATGTCATAATATCAAATAAAATACTATATGTTATTACATTTTAGTGTTTATTGTATTAACATATCATTTAGAATTATTTTCTATTATTTGAAATAATTTTCTTGAAAATCTTCACGTTTGTATAATTTTAAACTACGTGCCAATACCCCTACCACTATTTTGCATAGACTCATACTTGTTTTTTTATGATTGGTCAGATCAACATTTTTGTTAAGGTGAAGCATCCGCTTAATTAAATCTTAAGTTAGCTGCAGAACACTTGATCTGACTTGATCTCTTTCAAATAAGATATCTTTGTTTTTATAAATGAAACATACGATGAATTGTATATAATATTAAAGCCAATACTTCAAGGTGTAGTAATAATATACATATTATTAAATTTATGTACAATTAATTCATAGAAAACGGTTAAAAAATAGACTTGAATTTCTCAAAAATACCGAGTACGATTTTCTTTAATTTTTTTTGTATATTTAAGAATACGGCCCTCTATACATATACAATTTTTATTCAATTTGAATTTGTAACTTTTAAAAAAAAAATAAACATGCGAAAAAACGCTCAAAAGCAGGCTTATTTGGATATTTTAGTTTTTTTTTCAAAAGTTACAAATTCAAATTGGATACAAAAATTATGTGTTATAGAAAACTATGTTCTTAAATATACATAATTTTTTAAACCAAATCGTACTCGGAATTTTTGAGAAATTCAGCCTCGAAATTTTGATATCTTGACCTGCTGCATATCAATTCAAATTTGTTTGTTTTATAGAAATTTCACATTCTTTATATTGTACCTACATATCAAAAAGTAGAATGTTGTGAGATTATTCTGCACTACTTGTTCCTTCATTTAGATGAGAATAAGTATATAAAATATTTTTTTGAAATTTGAATTTGTTGCAGCAACTCTGCGAAATACTCATTTTACACACTTGATGCGTGCTTTGTCGTACACTCAGCGCAAAAATGAACATCTAGATTGACAGCGGTCATTCATGTTATATTTCACAATGTAGATATATGTATACATGTTATGAATGAGTATTTCAGAATTTGTGATTTGACATATATCTATTTTATTTTTCGTATTATATTACACTAATATTCGAAGTTATTAGTACGATACATCAGGTTTTACTGCAAACATTTGACCAATTTTAGCAGAGCAGATTAGTAGAATAGTATGGTTAGTAATATTGAAATGGATTGTTGGTTTTAAAAACCGATATTTTTAACAAAGTATTAAATTTAACGTTTATAGACAACAATTCTTATTCTAACCTTAAATATTTCACAAAAGGAAGTAGGAATTAATTTATATTGCTTACAGATTATAAGATGAATGATAACATAAAACAGAACAAATATACCTCGTCGATGCAAAATTAAAAATACGTACATAAATTTATAAACAAATGCTTGTGGAAAAAAATATTTTCATATTTGGATATATAAAAAAAGCATCTACAACTCTGATAGTGCATGTATTTTGTTTAATTGAAGCGTTTACATGTTTTCAATACATTTTAGGATTACAGTACGTAAACATGATTAGAAAATACATGAGAAATGAGAACTGCGATTCTAAAGTCAGAATATTCAAGTTGCTGTAATGTCGTTTTTATGTCATAATATCAAATAAAATACTATATGTTATTACATTTTAGTGTTTATTGTATTAACATATCATTTAGAATTATTTTCTATTATTTGAAATAATTTTCTTGAAAATCTTCACGTTTGTATAATTTTAAACTACGTGCCAATACCCCTACCACTATTTTGCATAGACTCATACTTGTTTTTTTATGATTGGTCAGATCAACATTTTTGTTAAGGTGAAGCATCCGCTTAATTAAATCTTAAGTTAGCTGCAGAACACTTGATCTGACTTGATCTCTTTCAAATAAGATATCTTTGTTTTTATAAATGAAACATACGATGAATTGTATATAATATTAAAGCCAATACTTCAAGGTGTAGTAATAATATACATATTATTAAATTTATGTACAATTAATTCATAGAAAACGGTTAAAAAATAGACTTGAATTTCTCAAAAATACCGAGTACGATTTTCTTTAATTTTTTTTGTATATTTAAGAATACGGCCCTCTATACATATACAATTTTTATTCAATTTGAATTTGTAACTTTTAAAAAAAAAATAAACATGCGAAAAAACGCTCAAAAGCAGGCTTATTTGGATATTTTAGTTTTTTTTTCAAAAGTTACAAATTCAAATTGGATACAAAAATTATGTGTTATAGAAAACTATGTTCTTAAATATACATAATTTTTTAAACCAAATCGTACTCGGAATTTTTGAGAAATTCAGCCTCGAAATTTTGATATCTTGACCTGCTGCATATCAATTCAAATTTGTTTGTTTTATAGAAATTTCACATTCTTTATATTGTACCTACATATCAAAAAGTAGAATGTTGTGAGATTATTCTGCACTACTTGTTCCTTCATTTAGATGAGAATAAGTATATAAAATATTTTTTTGAAATTTGAATTTGTTGCAGCAACTCTGCGAAATACTCATTTTACACACTTGATGCGTGCTTTGTCGTACACTCAGCGCAAAAATGAACATCTAGATTGACAGCGGTCATTCATGTTATATTTCACAATGTAGATATATGTATACATGTTATGAATGAGTATTTCAGAATTTGTGATTTGACATATATCTATTTTATTTTTCGTATTATATTACACTAATATTCGAAGTTATTAGTACGATACATCAGGTTTTACTGCAAACATTTGACCAATTTTAGCAGAGCAGATTAGTAGAATAGTATGGTTAGTAATATTGAAATGGATTGTTGGTTTTAAAAACCGATATTTTTAACAAAGTATTAAATTTAACGTTTATAGACAACAATTCTTATTCTAACCTTAAATATTTCACAAAAGGAAGTAGGAATTAATTTATATTGCTTACAGATTATAAGATGAATGATAACATAAAACAGAACAAATATACCTCGTCGATGCAAAATTAAAAATACGTACATAAATTTATAAACAAATGCTTGTGGAAAAAAATATTTTCATATTTGGATATATAAAAAAAGCATCTACAACTCTGATAGTGCATGTATTTTGTTTAATTGAAGCGTTTACATGTTTTCAATACATTTTAGGATTACAGTACGTAAACATGATTAGAAAATACATGAGAAATGAGAACTGCGATTCTAAAGTCAGAATATTCAAGTTGCTGTAATGTCGTTTTTATGTCATAATATCAAATAAAATACTATATGTTATTACATTTTAGTGTTTATTGTATTAACATATCATTTAGAATTATTTTCTATTATTTGAAATAATTTTCTTGAAAATCTTCACGTTTGTATAATTTTAAACTACGTGCCAATACCCCTACCACTATTTTGCATAGACTCATACTTGTTTTTTTATGATTGGTCAGATCAACATTTTTGTTAAGGTGAAGCATCCGCTTAATTAAATCTTAAGTTAGCTGCAGAAC
Organism: Pterostichus niger; assembly: GCA_947425015.1. Lineage (NCBI taxonomy): Eukaryota > Metazoa > Arthropoda > Insecta > Coleoptera > Carabidae > Pterostichus > Pterostichus niger. The sequence goes on from OX380350.1 coordinate 17,882,318, forward strand.
ACTTGATCTGACTTGATCTCTTTCAAATAAGATATCTTTGTTTTTATAAATGAAACATACGATGAATTGTATATAATATTAAAGCCAATACTTCAAGGTGTAGTAATAATATACATATTATTAAATTTATGTACAATTAATTCATAGAAAACGGTTAAAAAATAGACTTGAATTTCTCAAAAATGCCGAGTACGATTTTCTTTAATTTTTTTTGTATATTTAAGAATACGGCCCTCTATACATATACAATTTTTATTCAATTTGAATTTGTAACTTTTAAAAAAAAATAAACATGCGAAAAAACGCTCAAAAGCAGGCTTATTTGGATATTTTAGTTTTTTTTTCAAAAGTTACAAATTCAAATTGGATACAAAAATTATGTGTTATAGAAAACTATGTTCTTAAATATACATAATTTTTTAAACCAAATCGTACTCGGCATTTTTGAGAAATTCAGCCTCGAAATTTTGATATCTTGACCTGCTGCATATCAATTCAAATTTGTTTGTTTTATAGAAATTTCACATTCTTTATATTGTACCTACATATCAAAAAGTAGAATGTTGTGAGATTATTCTGCACTACTTGTTCCTTCATTTAGATGAGAATAAGTATATAAAATATTTTTTTGAAATTTGAATTTGTTGCAGCAACTCTGCGAAATACTCATTTTACACACTTGATGCGTGCTTTGTCGTACACTCAGCGCAAAAATGAACATCTAGATTGACAGCGGTCATTCATGTTATATTTCACAATGTAGATATATGTATACATGTTATGAATGAGTATTTCAGAATTTGTGATTTGACATATATCTATTTTATTTTTCGTATTATATTACACTAATATTCGAAGTTATTAGTACGATACATCAGGTTTTACTGCAAACATTTGACCAATTTTAGCAGAGCAGATTAGTAGAATAGTATGGTTAGTAATATTGAAATGGATTGTTGGTTTTAAAAACCGATATTTTTAACAAAGTATTAAATTTAACGTTTATAGACAACAATTCTTATTCTAACCTTAAATATTTCACAAAAGGAAGTAGGAATTAATTTATATTGCTTACAGATTATAAGATGAATGATAACATAAAACAGAACAAATATACCTCGTCGATGCAAAATTAAAAATACGTACATAAATTTATAAACAAATGCTTGTGGAAAAAAATATTTTCATATTTGGATATATAAAAAAAGCATCTACAACTCTGATAGTGCATGTATTTTGTTTAATTGAAGCGTTTACATGTTTTCAATACATTTTAGGATTACAGTACGTAAACATGATTAGAAAATACATGAGAAATGAGAACTGCGATTCTAAAGTCAGAATATTCAAGTTGCTGTAATGTCGTTTTTATGTCATAATATCAAATAAAATACTATATGTTATTACATTTTAGTGTTTATTGTATTAACATATCATTTAGAATTATTTTCTATTATTTGAAATAATTTTCTTGAAAATCTTCACGTTTGTATAATTTTAAACTACGTGCCAATACCCCTACCACTATTTTGCATAGACTCATACTTGTTTTTTTATGATTGGTCAGATCAACATTTTTGTTAAGGTGAAGCATCCGCTTAATTAAATCTTAAGTTAGCTGCAGAACACTTGATCTGACTTGATCTCTTTCAAATAAGATATCTTTGTTTTTATAAATGAAACATACGATGAATTGTATATAATATTAAAGCCAATACTTCAAGGTGTAGTAATAATATACATATTATTAAATTTATGTACAATTAATTCATAGAAAACGGTTAAAAAATAGACTTGAATTTCTCAAAAATGCCGAGTACGATTTTCTTTAATTTTTTTTGTATATTTAAGAATACGGCCCTCTATACATATACAATTTTTATTCAATTTGAATTTGTAACTTTTAAAAAAAAATAAACATGCGAAAAAACGCTCAAAAGCAGGCTTATTTGGATATTTTAGTTTTTTTTTCAAAAGTTACAAATTCAAATTGGATACAAAAATTATGTGTTATAGAAAACTATGTTCTTAAATATACATAATTTTTTAAACCAAATCGTACTCGGCATTTTTGAGAAATTCAGCCTCGAAATTTTGATATCTTGACCTGCTGCATATCAATTCAAATTTGTTTGTTTTATAGAAATTTCACATTCTTTATATTGTACCTACATATCAAAAAGTAGAATGTTGTGAGATTATTCTGCACTACTTGTTCCTTCATTTAGATGAGAATAAGTATATAAAATATTTTTTTGAAATTTGAATTTGTTGCAGCAACTCTGCGAAATACTCATTTTACACACTTGATGCGTGCTTTGTCGTACACTCAGCGCAAAAATGAACATCTAGATTGACAGCGGTCATTCATGTTATATTTCACAATGTAGATATATGTATACATGTTATGAATGAGTATTTCAGAATTTGTGATTTGACATATATCTATTTTATTTTTCGTATTATATTACACTAATATTCGAAGTTATTAGTACGATACATCAGGTTTTACTGCAAACATTTGACCAATTTTAGCAGAGCAGATTAGTAGAATAGTATGGTTAGTAATATTGAAATGGATTGTTGGTTTTAAAAACCGATATTTTTAACAAAGTATTAAATTTAACGTTTATAGACAACAATTCTTATTCTAACCTTAAATATTTCACAAAAGGAAGTAGGAATTAATTTATATTGCTTACAGATTATAAGATGAATGATAACATAAAACAGAACAAATATACCTCGTCGATGCAAAATTAAAAATACGTACATAAATTTATAAACAAATGCTTGTGGAAAAAAATATTTTCATATTTGGATATATAAAAAAAGCATCTACAACTCTGATAGTGCATGTATTTTGTTTAATTGAAGCGTTTACATGTTTTCAATACATTTTAGGATTACAGTACGTAAACATGATTAGAAAATACATGAGAAATGAGAACTGCGATTCTAAAGTCAGAATATTCAAGTTGCTGTAATGTCGTTTTTATGTCATAATATCAAATAAAATACTATATGTTATTACATTTTAGTGTTTATTGTATTAACATATCATTTAGAATTATTTTCTATTATTTGAAATAATTTTCTTGAAAATCTTCACGTTTGTATAATTTTAAACTACGTGCCAATACCCCTACCACTATTTTGCATAGACTCATACTTGTTTTTTTATGATTGGTCAGATCAACATTTTTGTTAAGGTGAAGCATCCGCTTAATTAAATCTTAAGTTAGCTGCAGAACACTTGATCTGACTTGATCTCTTTCAAATAAGATATCTTTGTTTTTATAAATGAAACATACGATGAATTGTATATAATATTAAAGCCAATACTTCAAGGTGTAGTAATAATATACATATTATTAAATTTATGTACAATTAATTCATAGAAAACGGTTAAAAAATAGACTTGAATTTCTCAAAAATGCCGAGTACGATTTTCTTTAATTTTTTTTGTATATTTAAGAATACGGCCCTCTATACATATACAATTTTTATTCAATTTGAATTTGTAACTTTTAAAAAAAAATAAACATGCGAAAAAACGCTCAAAAGCAGGCTTATTTGGATATTTTAGTTTTTTTTTCAAAAGTTACAAATTCAAATTGGATACAAAAATTATGTGTTATAGAAAACTATGTTCTTAAATATACATAATTTTTTAAACCAAATCGTACTCGGCATTTTTGAGAAATTCAGCCTCGAAATTTTGATATCTTGACCTGCTGCATATCAATTCAAATTTGTTTGTTTTATAGAAATTTCACATTCTTTATATTGTACCTACATATCAAAAAGTAGAATGTTGTGAGATTATTCTGCACTACTTGTTCCTTCATTTAGATGAGAATAAGTATATAAAATATTTTTTTGAAATTTGAATTTGTTGCAGCAACTCTGCGAAATACTCATTTTACACACTTGATGCGTGCTTTGTCGTACACTCAGCGCAAAAATGAACATCTAGATTGACAGCGGTCATTCATGTTATATTTCACAATGTAGATATATGTATACATGTTATGAATGAGTATTTCAGAATTTGTGATTTGACATATATCTATTTTATTTTTCGTATTATATTACACTAATATTCGAAGTTATTAGTACGATACATCAGGTTTTACTGCAAACATTTGACCAATTTTAGCAGAGCAGATTAGTAGAATAGTATGGTTAGTAATATTGAAATGGATTGTTGGTTTTAAAAACCGATATTTTTAACAAAGTATTAAATTTAACGTTTATAGACAACAATTCTTATTCTAACCTTAAATATTTCACAAAAGGAAGTAGGAATTAATTTATATTGCTTACAGATTATAAGATGAATGATAACATAAAACAGAACAAATATACCTCGTCGATGCAAAATTAAAAATACGTACATAAATTTATAAACAAATGCTTGTGGAAAAAAATATTTTCATATTTGGATATATAAAAAAAGCATCTACAACTCTGATAGTGCATGTATTTTGTTTAATTGAAGCGTTTACATGTTTTCAATACATTTTAGGATTACAGTACGTAAACATGATTAGAAAATACATGAGAAATGAGAACTGCGATTCTAAAGTCAGAATATTCAAGTTGCTGTAATGTCGTTTTTATGTCATAATATCAAATAAAATACTATATGTTATTACATTTTAGTGTTTATTGTATTAACATATCATTTAGAATTATTTTCTATTATTTGAAATAATTTTCTTGAAAATCTTCACGTTTGTATAATTTTAAACTACGTGCCAATACCCCTACCACTATTTTGCATAGACTCATACTTGTTTTTTTATGATTGGTCAGATCAACATTTTTGTTAAGGTGAAGCATCCGCTTAATTAAATCTTAAGTTAGCTGCAGAACACTTGATCTGACTTGATCTCTTTCAAATAAGATATCTTTGTTTTTATAAATGAAACATACGATGAATTGTATATAATATTAAAGCCAATACTTCAAGGTGTAGTAATAATATACATATTATTAAATTTATGTACAATTAATTCATAGAAAACGGTTAAAAAATAGACTTGAATTTCTCAAAAATACCGAGTACGATTTTCTTTAATTTTTTTTGTATATTTAAGAATACGGCCCTCTATACATATACAATTTTTATTCAATTTGAATTTGTAACTTTTAAAAAAAAAATAAACATGCGAAAAAACGCTCAAAAGCAGGCTTATTTGGATATTTTAGTTTTTTTTTCAAAAGTTACAAATTCAAATTGGATACAAAAATTATGTGTTATAGAAAACTATGTTCTTAAATATACATAATTTTTTAAACCAAATCGTACTCGGAATTTTTGAGAAATTCAGCCTCGAAATTTTGATATCTTGACCTGCTGCATATCAATTCAAATTTGTTTGTTTTATAGAAATTTCACATTCTTTATATTGTACCTACATATCAAAAAGTAGAATGTTGTGAGATTATTCTGCACTACTTGTTCCTTCATTTAGATGAGAATAAGTATATAAAATATTTTTTTGAAATTTGAATTTGTTGCAGCAACTCTGCGAAATACTCATTTTACACACTTGATGCGTGCTTTGTCGTACACTCAGCGCAAAAATGAACATCTAGATTGACAGCGGTCATTCATGTTATATTTCACAATGTAGATATATGTATACATGTTATGAATGAGTATTTCAGAATTTGTGATTTGACATATATCTATTTTATTTTTCGTATTATATTACACTAATATTCGAAGTTATTAGTACGATACATCAGGTTTTACTGCAAACATTTGACCAATTTTAGCAGAGCAGATTAGTAGAATAGTATGGTTAGTAATATTGAAATGGATTGTTGGTTTTAAAAACCGATATTTTTAACAAAGTATTAAATTTAACGTTTATAGACAACAATTCTTATTCTAACCTTAAATATTTCACAAAAGGAAGTAGGAATTAATTTATATTGCTTACAGATTATAAGATGAATGATAACATAAAACAGAACAAATATACCTCGTCGATGCAAAATTAAAAATACGTACATAAATTTATAAACAAATGCTTGTGGAAAAAAATATTTTCATATTTGGATATATAAAAAAAGCATCTACAACTCTGATAGTGCATGTATTTTGTTTAATTGAAGCGTTTACATGTTTTCAATACATTTTAGGATTACAGTACGTAAACATGATTAGAAAATACATGAGAAATGAGAACTGCGATTCTAAAGTCAGAATATTAAAGTTGCTGTAATGTCGTTTTTGTCATAATATCAAATAAAATACTATATGTTATTACATTTTAGTATTTATTGTGTTAACATATCATTTACAATTATTTTCTGTTATTTGAAATAATTTTCTTGAAAATCTTCACGTTTTTTGTATAATTTTAAACTACGTGCCAATACCCCTACCACTATTTAGCATAGACTCATACTTGGTTTTTTATGATTGGTCAGATCAACATTTTTGTTAAAAATACAAGAAACCCTACTTACACGATAACAAATTGTTGGTTAACGAACTTCAGGCCGTATGCTTCACCTTAATACTTCATGTTTGTATATGTTTAGAATAGAAAGATAGTCAAAACTTCTTTCTGTTTAGCGCGTCCAATTGTTGCCAAAACTTTAGTCCGCGAGACTAACTTGTTTGTACACGCGTTGCTGACGTGTGTGCCGTTCGGCCCGTTACTATGGCAACGCCGACGTCACAGCATTCCAAAGTACCCCTTCTTCTGATACAAGTCGAGTAAGCGCTGAACAGTAGAGAGGGGGCGATATTCTAGTTGCGTTCGCCTGTTAGATAGCATCGTTCGTTTATTGCTCCGTGTTTAAACCAAGTAACAGTTGTTGTTTGTTACTTAGGTTTCATTTTGTTTATAACACTTGGTTATAGTAATATTTTGTGAATTAAACTGTATTTTAATAAAATATCAAAATAAACACTTGTCTAAGTCTCACAAAATTCAGCCTCCAAGTCACCTTATGAGGGCATCGTACGATGCCCTCATATGGTGACTTGGAGGCTGAATTTTGTGAGACTTAGACAAGTGGTTATTTTGATATTTTATTATTAAACCTAGTTTCACCAAGTGAGCATTTAAAGACAATAAATTTTGTCTTTGTTGTTTTTTATTTAAACTGTATTTTGTTTGCTATTTAAGCGTTAGTTAAACTGGGTTGTTAGTGTATTATTTTATATGTGATTTCTTTCAGATCTACATCGTATTGTTTGTTTGGTTGAGATTTATCGTAATTTGTTGATATTTGGTTGGTCGTGTGTATAATTTTTGTTGATTGGTTTATTGTTGACTTTGGAATTCATTAGCAGTTGTGGTCGTTTTCCATTGTCTTATTTGGGTTTTGTTTTTTTTCTCGTTTTGTTTATTATTTGGTTTTGGTTGTTATTATCTGAATTTTTAGATTTTAGTTTGAATTACATTTAGAATTTATACAGTCCACTTACTCACTCTCTTGTGTATTTTGTTGTTGTTGGGAATAATCTATTTTCCATTTAATTTTTGGTTTGATTTTTAAACCTGAGCTATTGAAGTAACAGTATAGTTTTAAAACGAGCGTCAATACCCCTTTTATTATTTTATATGGAATTTTTCAGGTTTTTTGTGATTGGTCAGATCTACATTTAAGTCAGGACCACAAGAAACCCAACATACACGATAACGTTTTGTTGTGAGTCTGACTTTAGACCGACTCCCTTCTTATAATATTTACTTCTATAACCTATAATCAAATAATTAATTGACTTTTTTACGTTGTTTAACTTATTAATAATAGTACTGATAAAATATTTATACTCATATTATGGTTAATTCAACCAATTTTGTACTTTGTGTGAATAAAATCCAACTGCAGTATTTCAATAAGTGCGTCAATTTTTTCAAAAGTGATTTAAATTGAGCTCTATATAATTCTTTAAATTATTTTATGTATAATTAATCCTTGGTAATTTTCATCAACATCCCTTATGAATCTATAATATTTATAATTATAAAATTTGAAATGTCAGTATAAACATGTCAAGCTTATGTAAACGTTGTTATGCGTTGATCATGTGACTATGTGGATTCTTGTTTGTTCTTATTGCGCCTTAATATCTGCTCAGTAAATTAGCTGTTTGGTTTTCATTTTATGTTGTAGGTGTTATTTATTGTGAAATAGTTTAAACCTAGACATTTTGTTTTATTCAGTGCTTATGTGATTGGAACTAAATAAGCGGTAAGTTCTAATTTATGTTTTCATATTTATTGATAGTTTCATTTACAGAAAAGTTACTTGTATTTGTTGTACATGGCAGAAGTTGTGTATATGTAAAAAAAAACATATCGTCGGCCTAAAGTGTTAACCTGCTATCTACGTTTTAGCTTATTTTGCAGGAGGAGGAAAAAACTGGATATTTTAAAAACCATTCGTTCAACAATATTGAAAAAAAAGCATTATTTTGCATATTTGGTTATTCCTCATTTTGACAAGAAAAAAAAACTGTTGAAAATGCTGTTATTAATATTTATGATGAATTTTTTGACTATTCTGTGTAATATTTTATGATCAAGGGTGTACTTAGCTGGATTTCGAGCTAACGTATTTTAATTGGAAGAAAAGAATAACACATTTTTAGTAATCATCTTTATTTAAAAAAAATATATTAAACAATAAACAATTCTGAAAATAATAACAAAAATAAATCTCGTTAATCGGCTTTAGAAAATACAAACAAAAACGTAATAAGGGCTCTATGAAAGGCAATAAATAGTTAGGGACACATCAAACTATCGACATGAATTTATTACGCCTATTCATGAGGTATATCGTCATAATATTTGTAATAATTTGATGGCAATGTGAATTTTATTTGCTGCAAATCTTCAAATTTTCGGGCTGTTACATTGCGTCGTTTTTGGTGAAGTTGACCCAATTCATCCCAAGTACAAGGGTTAATTTTTAACGCTCTTCTCTGAGGAATGGGTGGCCAATCATCTTTAAATGAAAGTTTCAAAAATATTTGCCCCTTTGGTTCGTAACGTAAAGCACGACTATCTGAGACTTTAGAATCACCTTTACCTCTTCCTGGACGTATACTTTTGTAGAAATGAACATTATCAAATTTTTAAAAATAGTCGAAGTTCAGATATTTGACAGAATATGGGCAAGGACGTATTCTAGCATTTCTTAAAACTGTTATATAATCTGCGGGTACATTTATGATTCTATCTTTGAGAGAGCGTTCTATTGCAGAATGCATGGAATCTACCTCCATCTGTGTATGTCCCACTTCTAAATATTTTTGTTCAATGATAATGTTTTTGTGTTTCATCACAAGATTCAAGAGAGCGTTAGACAATAAACAATTTCTGTTTTGGTAAGTACAACCATCACTGTATATGATAATAGTTGTTGTAAGTTCGTTATTGTTTTGATTTAAATCACTTTGCCGTATTACTGTATTTTGCAAAAAGTCTACCCTGATGTAACCAAATTCTTCAGCGTTAATTCCTCCTTCAACTTCATTCCACAAATAACAGAAACCATCCCTATTTATTAGGTTATAGAAGCAAAGATTGTGCACCTGTAACTTCGTTTTATAATATAGTGTGCTAACATTTGATTTTGGTGCCATTAATACTGCCTGTAAGTCGACCGTGAATACGTGTGTGTTACTTACTTTATCTTTCTCTTTCTCTGCTCTAGCTTGCTCTTTGCTTTCTATGTGCTCTTTATATTCTTCCTCTGGAACTTGACCTACTTTGAAACCAGCACACTTTTCACATTCATCCTTCTTTGGCCTGAATAACGCCAGTTGCTTTCCTTAAAAAGTGTTTGAAAAAGTAGCAATTGATAATGGTTCTAAACTCAGTGACTTACACCAGTCATCAACGTAGAACCGATAGAGACATTCTTTTGATTTCCATTCTGGAAGAAGATATAATTTTTGGGAGGTAGATCTACAATAATGAGATTCCATGACGGGTAGAGATTCTAAAAATTGCAATAATCCTTTCCGACGTGCATCATCATAGTCTCTATTTTGTTTACTTGTTTGTCTTATTACACTTGGAGCACGCGTAGCTGAAATACTTTTCCAGTTTTGCACCGTCCATCTTCCTATGCTTAATGTTTCAGGAACATTATTTTGCACACTCAGATTCTCATCATTCATTTTCAAATAATATAATAGTGTTTGGGCTCTTCTGGTATTGTTTTAAGTTTTTATATTTCTTGGTCTTTTTGTAGGTGCTACGGTTACCATATCATTAACAAAAGTCTTTTTTTCTCCCCATGTAAGTTCCCAAAATGACTTGAAAATGTGTTTTCTGACATGTTCATTGATCGAAGCGCACTTCATTACACTGTTTTCCCCTCGTGCACATGGACATCTAGGCTTTAAGACTCGTTGTTCTTTTGGATTTTCGTAGTTCCATTTATGTTCTTTCATTACACGGCCAAAGTACTTTTTTCCTGATTCTCTCATTTTTTTGTTTTTTTCTGCAAACCATTCCGATTTTTTGACTTCAAAACGCTTTTTACGTTTTCTACTTTTTCTAATATTAATAGAAGACTCATCTGAATCAGTACCGAAATATGGAACAAGGGGGAAATCTTCGTTACTTTCATCCGATATTGGAATATTTTTTTGCAGGTGAAATAAAAGTCGGCTCTAAATCTTCAGAATCTTGAATTTGAGTATGTTAAGTCACACTTCCTGGAGAACTAGGCAATAAAGGTACAGCTGATTCTGCTGAGATGTTCTTAATTTCGTTATTTATCAAGTTAATATTCAAGTCGGAAGGCAATTCAACAAAATATTCAAATTTAACGTTTTCTACAACTTGTAACGATGGAATAGGAACGATGATATCAGTACTAGTTGTATTGTCAAGATTAAAAATATTATCATTATTATCTCCGTTTATACGGTCGGTAATACTAGAATTATTTTCGTTGCAGTTATAAGCCTCTAGAAGAGGAACGATGATTTCAGTACTAGTTGTATTGTCGGGGTTAAAAATATTGTCATTATTGAAAAAATAATAATAATAAGCAGGAATCCAGTCAAAAATTATACGGTTATTTTTTACTGAGCATTTTGCAATGTATTCACCTGTAATTTTTCCTGTTTGTTTCTAGATGCCCTGATGAAGTTGCACTTAGCAACGAAACTTTGGCTCAGTAAAAAATAACCGTATAATATCTGACTGGATTCCTGCTTATTATTATTATTTTTCAATTCCTACCCACAGTCGCTTATTTACAAAACCTTCTATATTTCACGTGAGGAGAAACTACACGTCCCCTCGTCATATTATGGCTTACCTACAGGAGATTTTTGACACCTACGGTGACGAAAGCAAAATGAGGATCAAGAGCATTTTATCATTAAACCGAAAAATAAGCCATGCCTTAAATAATAAACTATTTTTGTTGAGAGCACGCAAACAATGTTGTGCCTTCACATATAACTCAACATCTTGGATGCATTCAAAATCTATTTATTAATCACCACCCATTCATGTACCTGGTGAATGAGTTACTACAGAAGTTCAAGAAAAGGATTTTAGACCTTGAAATTAAAATTTGTTGTTGGAGGCTCACCAAATTACAATCTGAATTCAACTCACTTCTCAAGCACACCAAAACAATCCTCAGCTCTACACATTTGAATACCTTAATGAGGACAATAGACCGACAGTTTTACTATTTATCCTCTAAGATTCGAACAGCACAAATCAAGAAATTGGATCTACTCATTAAAAGGAACGAGCAACTTCTTACCAACTCTGAACATAAAAAATGGTTCCTAAACCTAACTTCGGTCGATTTCCCTCAAGAAGTAGAACACTTACTCGCTCTCGGCCCTAAATTTGGTGTACCGCATACTTTCAAGGATTTACCCATGCTTAACATCATTACGGATGTGGAAAATGTCATTTCTACCAGTGTTGCTGATGAGCATAAAGATGATGCTAGAGCCCAAGCAGCAAATATTATAACAAATCACGTCCAAAAAATGAAAACTAAAACATATAACAAGAACGAATCTATCTTTCCCTCTTTGTATATTAAAACAAAGAAATTTTTAAATGAACATAAAGATATATTAATTATCAAAGCAGACAAGAGCAATAAAACTGTTGCGATCACCAAAGACGCATATATTGGGAAAATGAACGCCCTTATTTTAGATACTTCGCACTACAAGGAGATAAATAAGGATTTAACAACTAATGTACAAAACAAAAATAACAATTTGGTTAAAACTCTGTTCAGCAAAAAATTCATAGATGAATCCACCAAACGTAGACTTACTTTCGACAACGCTGTTGCGCCACGCATATATGGACTTATCAAGCTGCACAAAGACGGTATGCCTGTTAGGCCCATCGTGTCAGCCTACGATGGACCGTGTACGAAGCTTTCTAAACATATAGCTGATCTTCTTAAAGGCTTCCATGAAGAAAAATACTACGTCAAGAACTCACTGGAACTCATTCAGAACATCGCAGATATAACTCTGCCACCAGTTTATATTCTCATATCACTTGATGTCGTCAGTTTATTCACCAACATTCCACTTGACCTAACTCTGAATGCTGTTGAATCTAAGTGGGGATTGATAAAAAGTCGCACTAACATCCCGAAGGCCGAGTTCTTGGAAATAATCACCTTCTGCTATACCCATGGGTATTTCACGTTCAATGGAAAGTGGTACACACAAACTCATGGCTTCGCGATGGGTAGCCCACTGTCACCTATCGCCTCATGTTTAGTAATGGACTGTTTGCTGGACAGCGTGCTACCGAACGTTCCTTTTGAGATTCCGTTTTTATTTAAATATGTCGACGATCTGCTCACAGCGATTCCTGAGACTGAGATAAACACTATCAAAGACATTTTCAACGGTTACAATCCATATTTACAATTCACGGCTGAAGTTCAAGATTGTGGAAAACTTCCTTTCCTAGATACCTTACTGTGCCGACAAGACAACGGACGCATTTTGTACAAGTGGTATAGGAAACCGTCGTCGTCCACAAGATATATCGATTATAATTCATCTCATCCGAGATCGCAACTTGTAAACATTGGTTATAACCTAAAAAGACGCGCCATCAATTTAACGTCGCAGCAGTACAGATATGAGGCGCTCCAGACTGTTAAACAATTATTACGCATCAACAACTATCCTGCTCGCACTGTGAATAAAATCGTTAATAATTTCGGCACATCGGCAGAACAAAATAACAACACTTGTGGCCCTGACCTACTTACCAAATATTACTGCATTCCGAATGTTGGAATGATGGCGCGATTTTTAAAACAGTTTCTAGAGGGTTTGAGTGAAGTAAAAATCAGTTTGAAGAATAAAAAAAGTGTAGGTAATTTATTTAGCGTAATTAAAGATATAACCGATACACTACGCAAGTCTAATGTGGTGTACAATATCAAATGCAAAGATTGCCCTGGTTGCTACATTGGGCAGACCAAGCGCTATGTTAGGACACGGATGCTTGAACACCAACGCAGCATACGTAATGGAAATGTGTCTGGTAAATGTGCAATTGCCCATCATTGTGCCGAATCTAGCCACTCATTCGACTTTGACAACATCACCATCCTTCACACTGAGGCCAACCTCAGCAAGAGACTTTTTCTTGAAATGCTTTCGATCCAGGACAATAAGGAGAGCATTAACTTCAGAACTGATATCAACGACCTCAGCAACATCTACTGCCACATCTTGAACCTCTGCAAATAAGAAGAAGAATACTCCAAGTTTTCCGTTACTTTTCTGTGTTATTCCATCTCGAGCCCATTTGCGCGTTATCTGACTTGTTTGTAGGACATAATATTTAAAAGAACTTTTTTCACTGTTATTCAACTGTTTGATGAGGCTTTCGGCGTTATTTTGTTTGTTATATTTTACTATTGACTACATCTTTTTGGATGTTCTGTATTTTATTTTATCTTGTAACTATTTACACATACTTTTTGCTGTAAGTAAGTTTATTGTTTTCTTAGTATCTGTTTGCAATTGCATTTTGTAATGTATTCCACCTGTAATTTTTCCTGTTTGTTTCTAGATGTCCTGATGAAGTTGCGCTTGGCAACGAAACGTTGGCTCAGTAAAAAATAACCGTATAATTTCTGACTGGATTCCTGCTTATTATTATTATTTTTCAATTCCTACCCACAGTCGCTTATTTACAAAACCATCCATTGTCATTATTATCTGCGATTATGGGGTCGGCAATATTAGAATTATTTTCGTTGCAGATATAAGTCTCTATGGCAAGATCTACTAATTTTCGGCCTCGCGACATCCTGAAAAAAATATATTAAATTAATGACGCTGTAAATCTTGGAAAATAATCATAGAAAAACTGCTAACTCCAAAATTACAGAAATTATATTAGGTGAATAGCTGCTAACTCCCATATTACTAGGTTATGAAAATTAAATTAAACTACAGAATGAACTAATGCATCAATTTATTCCACTTTTGGATTTTATGATAAATTTAAACTTATCTTCAAACAAATTAGAACTTTATTTCAAGTAAAATAACACTTTGAACAAGGTACTTTGAGACGGAGAACACGTCCAAGTCCATTCAACGTTGCGTTCGGCTGTGTTCTATCAAAGTATGGACTTGGCAGGTTTTCCATGCGCAGTTTAGACTTGAGTTCGATAGCATGTTTTCGTATCAAGCAATATTATGAAATAATGTTTCTTAAAGTGACTTAACTGTTTATCACACGACAGCGCCAGGAATTGTCTTTCTAACGGTATAAAAAATCATTTTGCCTTAAAATGGACTTAGCAGGTTAACACTTTAGGCCGACGATATGCAATCTTTGTTTTATATGATAAATGCATTTAATATTATGTATTAATAAATGAAACCTACAGAAGTAATCAAGAATCAAAACGACAGAAGGTAGTTTTGCATCTGCTACTTGCACGTCGGTAAGCCTTTCGTTAATGTTGTACTATTTGTCTGCAGTTACAGTTTCAAAATGCCAGTTACTACATCGCCGTAGAAAAATAATAGGTGAAGTTACCAAACAGCATTTAAGACAAATAGCGAAATCTCTTATCTTATGTCTGTTAAGTATTTTGTTGTTGTTCCTCCTTGTTGATCCGAACAGGGTGAATCTGAAACAATGGTTTCCTTTATTAATTTTGTGGGTCTTTTAATCTTTGAAAATTTGTAGTTCTTGTTGTTGGTAGTTTTCAGTGTAGCATATTGTGGTTGTAAGCTAATTACTTGATGTGTTACGTATTTGGGTTTAGGAATCTTACTAGAGTGTGGTGTTTTGATTTATTCCGACTTCTAGGTGTTCGGGCATATTTTCAATCCTATCTTTATTATGTTCACGCTGTGTTTTTATTTCTAAACATCTAAATTTAATTTTATATTATCGTAAATAATGTACATTTTCTCTATATGGTGTTGCATGTAATTTTGTGTTAAATATTTGTCTTAGTCTAAATTTATTTGGTTACCTCTTAAATTATGTGCAATATTTAAAGATTTGTATTCTTTATGTAAGTTTAAAAGTCTCAAATATTCGATAAGAGTCGAATAGAATCGTTCTATATATGTTAGTAAATTGAATAATAAATATAAAGTTGTTAAATTACCTTGAATGGTTAAATTTTAACATATATTTATAACAAAGTTGGTTAGTAACATGTCACTTACTTGTGATTTTAAACTTAAGGTATCGAAATCATCAATATTAATGTCTTTGATCTGACATGTAACTTTTTTATAATGTCCAAGAAAGTAATTCTTGCCTGGAACAACCTTTTAATGATTAACAAGACCATTATCATATAATTCTAAAAAACTTTGTTCATCGCATTTACTATAAGTTGCTTTATCTTTACTTTCATTAACAATGTCCATTTCAATCGTTAAATTTAAATGGTCTTTCTTTTCATCTAATTTGTTACTTCCTACCTTTTTAATACTTTCAATATGATTTTTAACGATAAGTTATACTTTTTTTTAGGTACCTACTACTGTTGCATCCCAACATTTACTTCTGATATTGTTGCCACTATATTTATTTCACGTCGCTTAACTATTTGTTTTTTAAATTCTTTACTTTTCAAACTTTTAATGTACTTGGCTTGTGAATATAAAACAAGTTTTCTTTATTTATTATTTTTCTATTTCGCCATTGTTCTTTACTTCTAACGACAGGATCTTTAAGTTTAATGAATTTATGTTTTTTAGCACACCGTATTTTAGATATTTTGCTTATAATTTGTTTATTAAGCGACAAAGTCCTGCTTCTTATTCGACGTACGAACCTAGAGCATTTTAAATTAGTTTCATTTAAAAAAATATATTTTACTTGTCCAAACCAGTTCTTAACAGGAGCATTACATTTTCTTTCAATAATTTCTGAATCAGTAGTATCGAACATGACTGTAGTCCAGAGTAGAATAAAAGGAACATATTTTTTAATTTAATTAATGTTGCGCAATAAAATGAATTAATATCATCTGTGGCCTGTATTTAATTTTGGTCAATTTTATCGCTACACTGATCATAATTTTTTTTTTAAACTGAATATAAAATAAACTAGCTTTATATATCGGTAAATCTTCCGGTAAGTCATCATGTTCTATCATATGATTATTATCTATATAGTCAGAGTCATAAATAACATCGCATTTATTTAATCAGATAGTTGTTAATTGAGAAAAGTAGTAATTAAAATTATCCGACTTATTCGGTGATAAAAGAACTATTACTAAACATTGAAACCATTGCGTTAATGTACCGAAACATTTTATGTCGAATGCGACAGATATAGCTTCTTTTTAAAATCTTGTAAATGCTTTGTTTGACGATATTTTATTTATTTCATTTGCTACTATTTTAGCAAAATCTGCACAACATATCTGAATTGGGATGAAACTTCTCATAATCTTCTTCTCCACTACGGTATCATAACACATATTTAAATAATGTTTTAGATCTTTACACTTATTCCAAAACGTTGATATGGCATTATAATGCAAAACTAAAATCGATAAGTACCCTGTTAAATAATGGCCACTTTAAATTTTGTTTCACTCAAAAATATTTGTATTGTGTTAACGACACACCTATTGTTGTCGCATCATGTTCGCTACAAATCATTTCGACAATAGGTAATATAGTTTGAGTACTAACATCACGTATATTATAATAAATTCCTTTTTTTGCAATCTTTCGGTAGTCTGACAACGGATCTAGTAGCATCCATATGGATAATAGGTAATTTCATTTTATCGGACAATAATTTTAGAACCTCGAACTGTTGTCTAAACGTGAAATGGTTGCGCAACTAATTGAATATAATTATTGTTATTTTTATCGCGTTGCATGTATATTATATTAAATTTCACTGTTTTATTGATTGTTTATTGAAGTATACGTAACTGTTTATATGTATACGAACTTTCATAGCTGAGAATTAAATAGGGGTGGATTTATTAAAATCTATTGCTAGGTATAAATGTGTTCATAACACCACATTTAACGTAATATTTAAGTTTTGTTGTTGATTTCTTATTGAAGTACATGTATTTGTTTATATGTATACGAAATTTTATAGCAGAGTTTAACAGGGGTGAAATAAATCATAACTATTGCTGGAGACGGCACAAGTCACACATGACATATTGATGACGTCACTTCACTGTGTATCTGCAGTGCTCCTTTAAATCTATTGCTGGGTATAAACGTCTTATACTTCTATATGGAACAACGTATCAATTTTCAGTTATTTGTTTAATGTAGTAAACATTATTGTTTATAAATTTACTAAATATCCCGTGATGAAGTTTAATAGTTATGGAAATAATGAAACTATTGCTGGCTAATGTTATTGATGAGGAACTGTCACTGACAGCCAGCAATACAGTTGAACGGTAGGTTAGTGGATTGCTGAAAAAGTAATGGTTTCACATAGATAACAAAGGTATATTTCTGACTGTTAAAAGTGTCGATTTCATATGTCATTTATCTTCAACAAAACTTCGTTTTTATAAGACTCCGTGTCTAAACTGTATATGTGTCACGGGAATATGAATCTAATATTTAAAAATATAAAATTGAAATGTCAATGTAAACATGCGAAGCGTATGTAAACGTTGTTATGCGTTGAACATATGAATATGAATGCGGATTTTTGTCAGTTCATATTGCGCGTTAAATTGTGTACTGTTAATCAACTGACTGGTCTCCATTTTATGTTGTAGGTATTATTTATTGTGCAAACGTAGACATTTTGTTTTACTTAGTGCTTATGTGGTTGATGAATAATACAAAATATGCGGTAAGTTCTAAATTATGTTCGCATATAGTTTTATTTAACCTACAAAATACACAGAAAAGTTACCTATATTTGATGGTACATGGTGGTAGTTGTGTGAATGTAACCAGAATACAGTCAATCTTTGTTTTATATGGTAAATGCATTTAATATTATGAGTTGCGAAATGTCTTACAATAATTAAACTAGTTTTTGTATTAACTGCTTACCTATTTCTCCATTATATAATTTCAGTGCTATGTATGAATAAGTGAAAATTGCAACAGCAATCATTACAATTACAATTACATTTTCCAGTTGCATGGGTGTAGAAAAATAATAGCTACAGTTACTAAATTGCATTTAAGACGAAATCTGTTATCCATAACATAAAAAATAAAGTCAAAATTATCCAGTTTGATCCGACAAACATATGTGATATTTTTAACGAAAACTTAAAAATGAACTGAAAAATCAGTTCAAAATACTAGTTGTAATTTTTTGAGTAATTCTGAGAAATTCCGGTTTTGTTGAATCATCAGAAATGAGTATAATGATATACTCCATTGGCAATAATTTCCCGGAAATAGTTTGAAGTGAAATCACAACAAATCTTAAAACATTTGAATTGAGATAACGTAAAAATTGTATTTCTTGTCTCTGGTAGTTTGCAGTGTAGGAAATTGTGGTTGTAGCTTAACTATTGTATTATAATTATTTTGTTACAATAGTAGAAAAAGTTGTAATAATGTCCAAAATTATTAAAATAAGAATTTTATTCTAAAAAAATAAAGATAGTAATCTCAAAAAGTATTCAATTTAATCTGAATTATTTGTTAAAAATTATCTATAGCTTAATCTAAATTCAAATTTGGGTATTTTATTTTGGCTATCTCATATTCTAATTTAATTTTGATTTCTTAAATTTTATTTGCTTTACACATTTGTTCTTTAATTCCATGCAGCTCGTTTTCAATTCCTTTATTATTATTTTGAGTAAACGCGTCCATTACTGCATCTATTCCATGTTTTTTCACAAATGATTTTGGTTTATTTTGTTTCCCTTGAGCCTGGGGTAATAATTGTACATCTTGAGAAGCATTTTCGGCGGGATTTGATATATCAGTTAATGACATAGATGGTTCATCTTCACATTCACTAAATTCAATTATTATTGGAGGATCCTCATCAGAAGTCAAACCAAATTCTTGTACATTGCTGAGGCCATCAAATGCTACAGTCCCAATTGCATCAATAAGCTCATTTTCTATATCATTTAATGGTGGTGGTGGAGGACCATCACCTGTTTTACTTTGATTAACTTTATATTGCCTAGCTTTTCGTTTTACGTGGCTTTTCCAGTCAACATATACATGTGTGGATATAAGTAATTGGTAAAAATGATTGTATGTAAAAAAAACAAGAGCTCACTCTTTTCCAAGCTTCCATTGTTCTTATAGGTCCACCAACCGAATTGAGTTGTTTGGTAAGTTTGTCCCACGTTTTTTGGAGTGCATTTAGATTTTCAGGACTATTTTTATTTGTTTTGAATGCAACGTTATGTTTTAATTCTTCCACAATAATTTTTTTTTTAATGTATTTTAGGAGCATTTCGGCATCTGTGGCCTCTAATACTCCGGTACAGTAATTTACATTGTGTTGTTTACGTTTTTACATATTATTTGATATTAGAGTTTTAATAAGATACATCTATATTTTTTGAAAAAGGTCGATTTCTTTGAGGAAATTTACAATATTTGTTATTTTGTTTGTGTTATTTGACAGTGCTTGTTGTAGTGTTGGTGGGATATTATGTTGGTGTTTTTGTGCAGTGTATTTGTTACAGTCTATAAGAATGTGTTTAACTGTTATGGGTGTATTACATGTATCACATATTTCGGGCTGGGTTTTCTGCAGAAGGTGTTCGTGTGTGATTCATGTGTGGCTAATTCTTAGACGGGTCATGATTGTTTGTGTTTTCCGGTCTTCGGGTGTGATCCATTCTCCTACTTCTTCTCTAACTTCCCTGAGTTTGTTGTTGGTCGTGTGTTGCCATGTGTTTTTCCATTGTTGTTTTATGTCTCGTTTTACTTTATTTTTTATATCGTTCACTGGTATTGGGATCGTCTCTATATCTTCATTTGTTGCCTCTTTCGCTGCCTGGTCTGCGTTTTCGTTGCCGACTATTCCCTTGTGTGATGGTACCCATATTACAACAACTTCTTTTCCCTGGTATTGGATTGCTTCGTTGATATTTTCTTGTATATCTTGTATTAATGCATCTTTGGTGTATATGTCAGTGATGTTTTGTATGAGACTTAGTGAATCTGTACATACGGCAATTTTCCCATCATTCCCTTGTTTAATTATATTTGTTGCTTCTTTGATGCCAAACGTTTCTGCGGTGTATGTACTGCAGTTTGATGGGAGTTGATATTTGTGGGATTCGTCTTCCGAGACAATGCTGGTACCGATTTTGTTATTGTGTGGGGATCCGTCTGTGTATATGAATTTATGATCGCGATGATTGTTCTGTATCTCATTAAACATATTTTTGTAGAGAACGTTTGGAGTTTGGCATTTAGGGTATTTTGTAAGGTCTATAATGATTTTCGGTTGGTTTAATAGCCATGGTGGGGTTTTGTGGTGTGAGATTTTTTGTGTTTGGGGTAGTGTTAATTGGATTTCTTGCAAGTAGGAATTTATTTTTTGTTGTAGGGGTACTGAGTTTTTTAATTGGTTTTGGAAGGAAAATATTTTACTGAATGCTGGGTTATTAGGGTTTGTTGAGAGTTTGATGACGTATTGTAAGGTGAGTTGTTTTCTCCTGGTTTCCAATGGTGGTTCTCCCGCTTCGACTAAAATGCTCTCCACAGGGCTTGTCCTGTAGGCTCCTATTGCTATTCTCAAGGCTGCGTTGTGTACTGGGTCTAATATTTTGAGGATTGATGGTTTCGCTGTTGAATAAGCTGTGCAGGCATAATCTATTTTAGATCTTATAAGTGTTTTGTATATATTTAAGATGTTTTCCTTGTGAGCTCCCCATTTTTGGTGTCCTAAAACTTTTATGATGTTCAGTTTCTGTATGCATTCCTTTTTTAATTGTTTTATTTGTGGTATCCATGTTAGTTTTTTATCAAATGTGATCCCCAAGAATGTTACTTTTTCAGTGTAGCTGATTTCTGTACCTCTTAGTTTGATTTCTGGATTCCCGCTGTTTTCCTACCTTTATAGAAGTGAATGGCTTGGGTTTTGGTTTCAGAGAATTCAAATCCAGTTTTAGATGTCCATTCCTCTAGGGAGTTTATTGCGATTTGGAGTTTTTCCTTTACCGTGTTTATGTTTGTTCCCTTGTAATGGATCACTAAGTCATCTGCGAATAGTGACATCTTGACGTTGTTTTTTATGACTTTATTTATTTCGTTCATTGCTACTAGGAATAATGTAACACTAAGAATTTCGCCTTGTGGCACTCCATTTTGTTGGATTTTCTGTTCTGATAGTTTTCCATTTGTTTTCACTCTGAATTTTTTATCTTGTAAAAAGTTTTTTACGTAGGCCAGGAAGTTTCCGTTTAAGTTGTATTGTTTAAGAGTTTTTAATATATGATGTTTCCAGGTGCGATCGTAGGCTTTTTTAATATCGAAAAATATGGCAATATGGTGTTGTTTATTTCTGAAGGATTCCTGGATTTCGGTTGCTAAGGTAATTATTTGATCAGTAGTAGAGCGGTTCTGTCTAAATCCACATTGTTCATTTATTAGGATATTATTTGATTCCAGAAACCAGATGAGTCTCCGGTTGACCATTTTTTGTAACAGTTTACTTAAACAGTTTGATAGGGAGATTGGCCTGTAGTTTGATGGATTTGATTTATCCTTGTTAGGTTTTAAGATTGGGATAGTTATGATTTCGCTCCATTTTTTGGGATATATGCCGTGTTGCCATATAAAATTATATATTTTTAGGAGATATTTTAGTGTATTTTCTGGAAGGTTTTTAATCATTGGGTATGAAATACTATCTGGCCCCAGACTGCTTTTTTCTTTCATGTTATATATGGCATGTTGAAGTTCTGCCCAATTGAAAGGTTTGTTTATTGGTGAGTTTGGTTCGTGTTCAATGCTTATTTCGTCGTTTTCTTCTGTGAGTTTTCTTTGTAAGAATGCTTGAGAGTAAGATGAATCGGCTGAGGATTGTTCAAATGTGTTAGCTAGTGTGTTAGCAATTTCATAGGGGTCTGTTACATGTGTAGTCCCTATTTTCAGTAGTGTTGTTTGTAGATATGTTTTATTTAATTTTCCTGATTCTATCCCAAATTTCATGACTTGTTGTATTTGGAGTAATTGTTGATATATATTTTTCCCACGAGTCTCTTTTACTTTGTAGTATAGTTCGTCTTAAGATTGCTGGTGTGTGTTTTAAAGAGATTAGCTTTTCCAGTGTTTTATATTTTTTGTATATGCGCAGTGCTTGCTTATTTCGTCGTATTGCCTCTTCGCATTATCCGTTCCACCATGGTACTACTTTCTTTCCTTTTGTGATTTTTTTCTTCCCGATTGCTGTGTTTGCTGCGTTTGTTATGTGTTCTATTAGTTTGTCTGTGATGGTGTCTATGTCATCGTTTGATCTTAGGTCCATATTTATCGAAGCTAGGTCAGAATATAATTCCCAGTCTGCATTTCCACTTTCCATCTTGCGTATACGGGGTGTAATTCTGTTTCATTGTTGATATGGAAGTTAGTTACAATTGGGAAGTGGTCACTGTTGTAAAGACATTGTATAACATCCCATGTGAAATTATGTGCTATTTGGGGTTCACATATCGTAAGATCTATGCAGGAAAATTTTCCAGACCGAGAGCAGAAGTGAGTACTTGTACCGTCATTCAAAAGTACCAGGTTGTTGTTGGTTATTATATTTTCGATAATTTTACCTCTGCGGTCCGTGTTTTCAGATCCCCAGATTAGATTGTTCCCGTTAAAGTCGCCTGATACTATATATGGAGAGGGCAACTGGTCTAGTAATTTGTTGATTTCTTGTTCGTCTAGATTTATATTGGGTGGAAAATATACACTACAAATTGTTGCTCTTATTGGTGTCAGAGTTTGGATTGCAACGGCCTCGATTGTTGTGTTGAGGTTTATTTCTTTAGCGTGGTTGTTGTTTTTTAATAGTATGGCTACACCTCCGTTGCGTTAAGAGGGTTGTTTCTATCCTTTCTGTAAATGTTGTAATTTCTTATCGTGACGTTTTGTGTGTTCTTGAAACGAGTTTCTTGAATGCACATAATTTGGGGCTCGTACTCTGCGATAAGTTTTTGTATTTCTCCTAGATGAGTGTAGAAGCCGTTACAGTTCCATTGTAGTATCATATTAATCTGTGCTTTCAGCTAGTGATTCTTGGCTTGAGAATATTGATGTATCTACTAGATCGAGACAGTTGTTTTTTTTAGAGTGTTAGTTGTTCGTTTGATTTTTGTTTTCATTCCTTTTACTGTTAGGTGTGGATATATTCCACACATCATTTTTATCAATCCTGTTATGTCCGTTGTGTATTCTCTGGCTATGGTTAGCGGGTTAGAATTTCCATATGTGTTTTCTATGAATTCTTTGAAGTCTTCATAGTTTAAGGGGTATTTGTCTGAGTTTGAGTTTATGTGCTGTTTTGTTGGTTCTAGTTTTTCGTCTAATGATATGGCTTTATCCTTAGAGTTTGGTTTTACTTTTTTTGTGATAGGTTTTATTATGATATTGGTGTTATTGTTTGATATAGTTGCTGGTGTGGTTATGTCTGCATTGGTTATTTCTAAATTGGGAGCTGGTCTTATTTCTTGTTGAGTGTTTTTCTGAATCAGATGTAAAGTGTGATGCTGTACGTTTTGTCTGTGTGTTATTGAGGGGGATCATTTCTGGTTGTGCGTTGTTTTCGCATTGGTTGCTATTGTGTCCTTGTTTCTTACAAATAAAGCAGGTGATGGTGTCTTCTGCTATGAATATTCTATAATCTGTATCTTCGTACTTGATCAGTATGCTGTCTGGAATGTTTATACTTTCTTCAGCGGGGACGTATACCTGTCTTCTAAAGCTTAGGACGTATTCATCTTCTGTCATTCCTACTCTGAGGAAGTTAATGGGTGATGCTAGTTTCAATCCTGTTGTTTTTAAGTGTTCTTCGATTATTGTGTGTGGTATTGAGGGGCATACATTTGAGAGAATTAGCGTTTGGCTGGTGTTATTAATCGTCTGATGTTTATGTCTTTGTTTTCTATGGAAATAGTTTTGTGATTTTTAATGATATAGTCAACCAACTCTTTCTTTTGTACGTATATGCAGACTCGCTTATTCGAAATTATGGAAGCGAAAATAACGTTTTTTGTCCAATTATACTGCCAATGCTTGTGATGTATTCTTTAATTTTGATACCATCTATTGAGTTCATTATGATGCCTTGCTCTTTGTTTGGGAAGTTGAAGGTGGCGGGTTGGCGCGCTTCATTTGCGAAAGATTGTTTTTGGTTTGTGTCTGTGCTGGTCATATTTGGTTGAGGTTGGTTAATCGGTGTTGAAGATATCATGTTTGTTATGGTTTGTAACGCCGCTGTGGTCAGCGGTGTTAATTGTTTGTGTAGATTTTCTACTAGGTAATAGATGGCTATTACCTTACTTAATTTGAGGAGGTTTTAGAGGAAGGTTAGAGGACATTTATATGGGTAAATGGGTAAATAACCTGATTTTTATGAAATTTGGATTACGAGCCCTACCTTATGCTGCTATTTTGCTTGCGTCCGGTTCGGTTGTACTCGTATTTGGCACGTTTATTTAGAACTATTCACGACCTAAGTAAACACGTGTGACTTACTTAGTAACTGAAAAAGAACTGACAATAATTTTATATTGCTGAGAAGTAGTTTTGCCCGCACGTTTCTTTGCTCTTTCACCGAATCTATCACTCGTGGTTGTTTCAAAATCACGTTTTCTAGATTTATCCATTATTGACAACTCACAATATAAATAACCGTTTTATTGTGCTGACAAAAGTAACAGTTCAAAATATAAATATACTACACATCTCAATAACATTTGTAACGTCGTTATGGAGCTCGCTCAAGGACAAACGTAAAGACAATATATAGAGAATAGCTTTTCTGGTCACTATCGTTATATAAATCGCTATGAAAAAAAAACTATAACTACTGTAGTTAAATAACGAGTCGTTAAAATATTTTTTACAGAATAAGTATGTTAGTGATCTTACCAGAGTGTCTGATGTTTTATTTTATTCTGGCGTTTTCTAGGTGTTAGCGATGTTTTCAATATTATCTTTATTATGTTTACTTGCTGTGTTCTGTTTCTTATTATGCACATATTTTTTTGCTAAATATTTTTCTAAATCAAAATTTATTTCGTTATTCCCTAAATTATGTGCAACACCATCAAGCGTATAATATTTTATTGTCTACATGTAATGATTTGTATTTTGTCTGTAAGTTTAAAAGTTTCAAATGTTTGATATACGTCGAATGTAATCGTTCTATATTTGTATTATCTATGCTAGTAAATGAATATTAATTTTGTGTAATGCGAGGAATTTTTCTATTATTAAATTAAATTCTTTTCCATTGTCACATATTATTTTCTCTGGAAACCCGTACTGTGATATAGTATTTTTCTTTTATTCTTTTTAAAATAGCTGTTATTCTCCTATGGTTTGTATTCCTTCATGATATAATTTAAAAATTTAAATTTTTTGTTCTTTAGTTTTAATATAATTTAATTTCTTTTTACATTAATAAATTCTAAATTTATGTAAGAAGTATTTTTATAAAACTTTATTTACATTAAAATATAAGATATTGTTAAAAATACAAAGGTTGTGTAGTGTAGGGTTTACTATTGTCTCGTATAAATAAGATAATAGTTTCTGTCACTTTTGGCTTTGGGATATAAACTTCTAATTTGATCTTTCTTTCAAATGGTCTTGTAATAACCATTGGAAAATTTGGAAATCAATAATACTAAATGTAATTTAATTTTTTCCCGGTTTATGAATGAATTTTAAAACTCGATTCCAGAAATTGGATTTTCTTCACCTGAGTGGCATGTGTTATTTGAGTCTGATTATTTATTTGCCATGTTACTTTCATTATCTGCGTCAATTTGCAAAAATTAATATTTTTTTGTGGTAATAAAGTATAATTTTTATATTTGAATCTGAAAATACTTCATATCATTTTAATTGTACTTTTTCCCAAGATAATTAATTTGTCCCGCATTCTATCTTTGGTATCGCTGTACTGTCAATGTATTATAATTAAATAGTTTTGTAAATATATTTTTCTTTAATAACTAAATGATACAATATGATTTTATTAGGTAATTTTAGCATTAATATACTCGTTTCGCTTATTTTAGGAGCTTTAAATTGTTGTAAGCAATATCTACCATTAAATTTTGTTGGATTTTTCAGCTATCCCTCTGCTCAATTTTCTGTCACTATTTATACAATGAGCTAGAGTATCATATATTTTGTAACAAATTGCTTCATTTTTTAATATTTCAAAATTATGATTTTTTACTCTTTGTATTCTGTTTTATATTCGTACCCTTGTAATTTTAATTTCCATCTGAGTAATTTGGAATTTGGTTCTTTTAAGTTAAAAAGCCAAGTGAGAGGTTTATTTTGTAGCCCATACAATAGCAAGAAGTCCTTTCTCTATTGTTGAATAGTTAATTTCGTGGTTGTTTAATGTTTGACCAGCATACAAATTACGAAACTTGAATTGAGATTCGAGTTTTTAAAAAAATTTATTTCACACAAAGATTTATTATAACATTCAAAAGTAGATCTTTACAAAACAGAGGTCAATTCTTAACTAACTACATTATGAGAGTCTAACATAAAAAATGAAATATGACTACAACTACTAGTGGGGATTCTTGCGGATTCAGCGTCTTCTATGGGAATAGTGGTTCGCTAACTCCTCCCTCCTTAAAATTGAGCTTCATCGGGAAGAATCAGGTTCGATTTATTGGCTGATATTCTCGATTGAAGGTCTGGACGTTCGGTTGATTTGGATTTTAAAAGCCATTTTCTTCCGTAAATTATCGTCACGATGATGCCAGCAATGATAATAATTACGTATAATATTATCGTGGGGTAGTTTATGAGGTTATTGTTGTCTTGATCTTGTTCTATTTCTTTGTACTTGTTTATTGGTATTTTTAATTCTTGGATGGAGTTCAGGTCGACTGTCATTTTTGGTATTTGCGAAGTATTAAGCTTGATATTGAAGTTTTCTATTGTTGTTGGTTTGCCAAAGGTACCTTCTTTGAAGTTTAACTTCTGCTTCTGAAATTTTATTTGGCAATCGTCTTCTTTAATTAAGAATATGCCTTGTAAATTCTTTATTTCGTCGCCGTGCTTGCAGTAAGCTTGAATAACATCAGGTTTAGGAAATACGGCTAAAAATTGATTCGCTTCTTCTAAAGTTTCTATATGATTTCGTTTAATGTTTATTCTTAAGTACTCGCAATTTTCGTTCTTGTTTCTTGAGATGATATTCTTCTCGCAGGAGTTGTCATCTACTTCTGACATTTTGTTTGGACATTGGTAATTATTATTTCCTTTAGTACATACGCCATTTAGAGCTTTAATATGACCATCGATTGATTTTAAATAATATTCATTACTTGGTATAATTGTTACAAATTCAGACTGATATCGGGTAGGTATTGGAATGAGATGAAGTAATTGGAAATCTGTTTCATAATTAATAGGAATTTCGATAAAATAAATTATTTTATCTGATTGGAGTTTACAATTTACAGTAATTAATTTTTCTAATTCTGGTATATTTTCCGGTAATGGTTCGAGAGGTAATTCATGATTATAGTATTTTGAAATTTTATTCAATTCTACATACAGATCATTGGTTTTTATTATACTTGGGTGCATAACGTGAAGTTTGCAAAAAGTTAGAGAATTTTCTATATCTTGCAAAGTATTAAGAGTTAACGTTAGTAAAGTATTTAGTTGACTAAAAATTTCTTTTAAAAAATATCTCTCTTGATCTTGGGTTTCACCGATAACAATATGTGCCAATTGTTCAATTTTCTTTTTGAGTATTATCTCATTTTGTTTGATAGTGTCGATTGTGTGATTGAAATAATCGATTAATTGGTTATTGACAGAGTATTGGTGTTTTAATTGATTGTCTATTTTGTGTTGATTGTTTTGTAAATGGTTTAGAATATTTGTGTATCGTTTTTCATCATCAGCGTCTAAATTACCCGTTATGGATTTAATTACGGATCCGAGTCCATTTATTAATCCTCTCTTTGATCTAGATTTTTGAAAGTGTACTGATAAGTGACTAATTTTTTCGTCAATAGAATTTTGAATAAATTGGATAATCTTGTCATCGTTTTCAAATTCTTTCAAAATTATTTTATTGTTTGTAATTGTTTGTTTGAGATTGTTGTATTGTGTATTCAGACTGTCATATTGTTTAAAGAGTGGTTGTAGGTCGTAGTAGTGAATGAACGTATGTGTGGTTTTTTGTAGTTTTGCTAGTCCTAGGTTTATTGTCAGTAGTCCTGTGTTTTGTGTAATATTCTTGATGTTTAATCCGTAGGAGTACGTGAACAGGAAGGACCTGGAATAGCGTAATTTTTATGAATTATTTTTCTTGGTCTTTTTATATTTGACAGGTGTATTTTTGGTTGTTTTTTGTCATTAGGATTTGTCTCAATTTCGGCAGTTTTTAAATTTTGATTTATTGTCTTAATTTTTTCTTTCTTAAATTTTGGTTGTTTTGTTTTATTGACTTTTTGTTTATTGTGTACGAAAACGGTTTGAGGAATGTTAGGTAAATTTTCGAGATTTTCGTTTAATTTATTTATCAAATCTGATTTTGTGTTATGCATTTTTTCGTTAATGTTCTGGTAGACTAATTTGGTCTTTTCTTTGTGTTTTTGCACGTAATCTTGTGTTACTTGTTTTTCTAGCTCTACGTCAAGGGGTGAGTTTGTCTCTAAGTGACCATTTGTTATTTCTATTGGTTTTAATCCGGTCGCGGTGTGACTTGTGTTGTTATAAGCTAGGATAGCATAGTGAACTTTGTCTTCGATTGTTTCGTTTTTGAAATTTTGTTGTAAATTAAATAATCTAATATGCTCAATAAGAGTAGAGTGGAATCTTTCCACGAGACCGTTTGAATTTGGATGTTGAGAACTAGTGAAGTGTATATCGATTTTGTGTAAAGTTAGCAATTCTTTCAATAAACAATTTTTAAATTCTACTCCGTTATCTGAGATAATTAATTTTGGAATGCCATGATGAGAAAAGAATTTTGTTAGTTTACTTGTCACTTCAATTGCATTTGTTGAGCTAATTTTGTATGCTTGCGCATATCTTGAAAAAGCATCAATTATTGTAAGAAATTTACAATTTTCTAAACTGAGTGTATCGATATGAATAGTGTCAAAAGGTTTGTTCGGTGTTGGTGTTATGTTTAATTTCGGCTTAACTGGGTTTCGTTCATATTTTGAGGCTAAACAAACTTCGCATTGGTTAATGTAATCTGTTATGGTCTTTATTTGATTTGGCCAGTAATATTTTTTCTTTAATTGGTTGTAAACTTCGTGAATTCCACGGTGATTGGTCTTGCCCGTGTGATAATTTTGTATTGTTTCTTGTATGTCGTCTTCATTCTCTACATCTAATAATTTTGTGTTACATTTTACAAAGTTGATTTCCGCATTTTTGAAATGTTTTTGTAAGACTTTAGTAAATTGTTCATAAACAGGATGTTCAAAATATAAATAATATTTTACTTTTGGAACTACGAATTCTTTAATGAATTTTATTGAATCTGCTTCGAAATTAGTTTTAGATAATTGTATATTAATTCGCATTTTATCCGAGTGCAATTTGGTTAATTTAGGTTTTGAGGGTGAATGTAATACTTCCGATATAATTATTTGGTTTTTACCTGCATTAACAGCTGATTCACTTATTGGAATTCCGATAATGGGATTTTCTAAATTTGAGTGAACAGTGTTGTTTGTGTCTGAGTTTGAGTCTGAGTCTGGGGTATCGTCTGGTTCTACAATCATAGATTGCGAATCATTATTTGTATTGGATGTTTCGTCAACATTTTCGATATACCAATCGAAAAGATTTTCGGTACCGGGTTCTACTGTTTTAACATTTAATTCGATACGAGAAAGAGCGTCAGCATTTTTATTTAACGAGCCTTTTTTATAAGATATTTCGAAATCGAATTCTTCTAATTTAAGCCGCCAACGTACTAATTTAGAATTAGGTTCTTTAAGCGAAAATAACCATTGTCGTGGTTTATGGTCGGTGATAATTTTGAATTTCCGGCCAAAAAGATACGGTCTGAAATATTTTGTTGACCAGACAATCGCGAGTAGTTCTTTCTCAATTGTAGAATAATTTTGCTCCGATTCGTTTAATGTTCTACTTGCATATGCAACAGGGAGATCTGAACCTATAGGTCCTTGTGAAAGAACTGCACCTATAGCAAAATTGCTCGCATCGGTAGTTAAATTGAAAGATTTAGTGAAGTCGGGATATTGAAGTATCGGTTCATTAATTAAAAGATTTTTGCAGATATTAAAACAATTTACGTAATCAGGGTCGTTAATTTTAATTTCAGCACCTTTTTTTAAACATTTGGTTAGTGGTTTTGTCAATTTAGCGAAATCTTTTATAAACTTCCGGTAGTATCCTAGGAGGCCTAAAAATCCTTTTATTTGTTTGGTAGTTTTCGGAATAGGGTAGTTTTTGATAGCTATAATTTTGTCGGGGTTCGGTTTTACGCCAGAGGGTGTAACAACATGCCCTAAATAAGCCACTTCTTTTCGAAAGAATTCAGACTTGTCTAGTTGAATTTTGAGATTGGCTTTCTTTAATCTATCGAATACTGATCTTAAACTCTCAACGTGTTCTTGGAGACTGGTGCTGAATATGATAACATCATCCAGATAAACTAGGCAAATTTCATTCACTAAATTTCTTAAAACGTTATCCATGACTCGTTGGAATGTCGCGGGTGCGTTTTTCAAACCAAATGGCATTCTTAAGAATTCATAATGTCCGTTTTCTGTATTGAATGCGGTCTTTTGAATGTCTTCTTTACTCATTTCAATTTGATGAAATCCGGATGCTAGATCGAGTGTTGAAAAATATTGACATTTGCCGAGTTTGTCTAGTAGAGTGGTTATGTTGGGAATGGGGTACTTATCGTCTATAGTCTTATCGTTCAGCTTCCTATAGTCGATAACAATTCTCCATTTCTTTTTTCCGGACGCGTCAAGTTTTTTAGGTACGATCCACACTGGAGATGACCAGGGTGAATGGGATGGCCTAATGATTTTTTGATCGAGCATTTTTTTTATTTGTGATTGTACTTCCGTTCTATGAATTTCCGGGTATCGGTATGTCTTAGTGTATGTCGGGATTTCGTCTTTGGTACGGATTTTATGTTTTACTTCGTTCGTAAAAGTTAGAGCGTTATTTTCATCATGAAGAATTTCTGAAAATTCTTTTAATAATTTTGAGATGGCTAATTTTTCTTCGCTATTCATGTGTTCTGTTCGAATTTTGTTAAGATCAAAAGATTTTTTTGAATATTGTTTATTAAAATTTAAATTATTTATTTCAAAATTTTCTAAAGACTGAGCTTGAATGCGATTAAAAGATTTTATAATCAGGTCATTGTCACTGGTGTTGATAAGCGGGTACAGAATTTGATGATCTTGCACTTTTGCAATACCTTCTGGTATTATCAAGTTATTCACATGTGTTTCAGAGATAAGCGCATCTCCATTTGCAATGTTATCTACGTACAATTTTGTAACTTTTTCTGAATTTGATGGAATTCTTATGTAATGAGGATGCGGTACTATTTTGTGATACTGAATTTGAATTTCTTGTGTGGGTGTTATAATTTTGTCGCGTGCTAAATCAATGTTTGCTTCCAACAGTTTTAAATTATCTAATCCGAGTAAGATATCAAAATTATTATGAAAGTTGAATAAATGATATTTTAATATAATGTCGGTTTTATTAAATAATTTTGAACATGGTAACAAAACGCTAAATTTTTCAGTAGAAGTTCCATGAGCTGTTGTTATTTGAAACGGATCGTTTTTAATTTTTGACTTAAAATATTTTTCTGCAGTTTCTGGATTTATAAACGAACGCGTACTGCCTGTATCAATTAACGCTTTAATATTAAATTCTGGAAAGATGATGAAGGGTAATTCACTTTGATTTTGTGACAAATTCATTAATTCTATGCGGTTTCCGAGGCTACTAGTTCTAAAAAAGGATCTGGGTAAAATTCTGGTTCCAAATTATCAGGATTTGGATCAGGATCTTGCTCATAGGTAATGTCATCGTATTCGTGTTCGTCAGTTGTTATTTCGTTTATTTCTGTGTTATATAGTTCTTGAGGACGATAAAAGTTTGTGTTTGATTTTGGTGTAAATGTATGTGTCGTGCTAACACTCATAGGCGTCTGCTTGGGAAATTTCTGTTGTGAATTAAATTGTGGTCTGAAAACATTTGTTTTCGCGTTTTGTGTTGGGGGTTTGTTTGTTGCAAAATTATGATTTTGTCTTTGTGCTGGGTGTGAGTGTTGTGCTGGATATGAATGTTGTGTTTGTGAGTGTTGTGGTTGCCAGTATTGTGGCTGTGAATGTTGTGGTACATTTTTCAAGAGTGGTGATCTGCCAATATTATTATGAAAACTTTGTTTTGGTTTAAAACTAGGTTTATTATTAAATTTTTGTAGCGATCTTTGTGCTGTTTCTAGTTGAAAATCATTTGTCAGCATGTTTAATGCTTCGTTTAGATCTTTTGGATTTTTGGTTCTCATGAGAGTGCCCAAGGGTTCTTTTAGCCCTCTTAATAAAATTCTTAATGCCAAACCACGAAAATAAGCTATTAAAATTCTTGCTTCGTCTACATGGACGTGATTTGTTAGGTACGAAATTTGTAAGTTTAATAGTTCTAAAACTCTATTGTAAAATTCGAACGGCGATTCGTTCGTTTGTTTAATTTCACAAAGTTCGATGTTTAGGGTGTAATAATCTCTCTTATCTGAGTAAGTATTTACTAGAGCAGTTTTTACGTCTGCCCATGTGGTAATAGTACAACTAGCAATATTGACTGCGGCGTCGCCTTTGATCTTAGCGAGAATACTCGACATGAGATACTCATTTTGAAAGTCATTTACATCGTTATTATTGTAAAATTTGTTAACTAACTTTTCGCATATTTCAACGAAACGCGGGAGAAGTTTATTATCTCCGAAAAATTCAGGAATCATATCAATGTATTCCCTTTTTAAAATTGGGGTTGCCATTTCTCTTAAATTTAAATTATTAATTTGATTAATTAAAGATTGATCAAGGATATTACTTGATTGGGATAAAATAAGTGAGTTAGAGGAACTGTCTGAATCTGTACTTGAATCTGACTCTGAATCTGTTTCAATAATACTCTAAGTGACATAAGTGCTTACAGAAAGAATATCCGTTGGTCCATTGGTCTCTGCGATAGAAACGTGTGGGTGTAGACGGGACTCTGTGTGCAGCAGGGTCTGGATAAGCTTGGGTGCTCCGTCGACGTTCTTGGACGTGGTTCTTCCGTAGGTTTTTCTTGATACTCAATTAATCGTAAATACGAAACGAAAATTGCGATAATTATTCGTTTGAGTATCCTACTTCGACTGCGCCAATTACGAAACTTGAATTGAGATTCGAGTTTTAAAAAAAATTTATTTCACACAAAGATTTATTATAACATTCAAAAGTAGATCTTTACAAAACAGAGGTCAATTCTTAACTAACTACATTATGAGAGTCTAACATAAAAAATGAAATATGACTACAACTACTAGTGGGGATTCTTGCGGATTCAGCGTCTTCTATGGGAATAGTGGTTCGCTAACTTACATGCAAGGGGTAATTATTTACCATTAAAATTGTGTGATAGTAATGCGCCTAACGCATAATTACTCGTGTCGATTGTAATTATAAACTGTTTACTAAAATTTGGATATTGCAAAATCGAATCGTTTCATTAGTGAGGTTTTTACATAATTCGAAACTGTCTGTATTTCAGGTTTTTGATGTCTATTTTTAACTTCCTTTATAAGAAATTACAATTCTAATATCATACAGGTAGACTTAACGTATAGTCAATTAAATCCTTCAATACAGATATCACGTTTTGAATAGATCCTTTTCTTTGTTACAGAATTTTGAATTTAAACATTTTGTTGATTCATGCATCTGCTGGGTGCATTGACCGTTTGAAGATGTCCATTGGTGAATTCTGAAGTCAGATCCAATCAAAAGAAAAATGTGTGAACTAACAATCCACAATGTTAA